>CM036618.1:51202013-52451513 GCA_020746105.1 Trogon surrucura
ATGGGGTTTTTGTGTGTGTAAAATTCTGTCAAATAAGTAAGGCACTGAAAAACCTGACATCTGTTTATCTGTTTATAGCTATGGCAAGATTACTCATATTAATTCTTGTTTAAAATGCCATATGAAGGAAAGGCATTTGTGCAAACAAGAGTCATATTTGAATTGTAGATCATGTCTTCACCATCTGTGAGAGCTGTTGGTGTTGCAAAATTAATGTGTTAATGAAATCACAATAATTTCTCTGAAGTAATGGATTCTGAAGCCTAGAATGACTATTTTCTGAACTTTGGTGTCTAGTGGTTTACAACTGGGAAAACCTTTCACGGCTTAATTAGTTCTGCAGCCTTACTTTTAAAAAAAATTGGCAATGCTTTCACCACACCAGTAGTAACACAGAAAAGGATTAAATGGAAAGCAGAGAAACAAAACAGAAATGAGCCTTCGATGCAAACTTTTTGCCATAGTGTTTGAAAAGTTGCTAAATAAGCCCTTGGTTGCCAAGAAGTTTTACTCAAAGTGACTCGTACACAAGAGTGGGCAAACAGGTCAGAAAATAATTCCAGTTTGCCGGAACGTCACAAATTGGGACTATTCAAACATTACAGAAATGTCCTATTTCCAAGTTTCTCCTTGAAGGGCAAAGATTGGGTGATGGGTTTTGCTTTGTGATGCCTTTTTAAAACACCGCACCCTTTCCAACTTATTATTTGGTACCCCTGATAGAATACTGAATGTTACAGCGTGCTGCCGTTTAGCAGATATGATTTGCGTTCGTTTCCAGCAAGTCTCTGAGTCCTTTTCCAGTTATCATACTCCTTGTGTAATACGGCATCTCAGATGGTACAGGTGTGCTTAGATTACCACTGAGGAGTAATCACAGCCATACTCGTACAGGTTTTATATGCTTACATAAGCATGTTCTAACAGTTTATGCCAGCTGAGGATTCTTCTCAGTGGTATGGGATTAAAATATATAAAGTACTGTGGGAGTCAGAAGAGGGAGTGGCATTCAATTTGCCAGAATTTTGGAGAGAATAAAAGCATAGTTTTCACAACCGTAACTATTTTTTTTTCCTGCTAGAAAAAAAATGTGAATATTTAGAAAGCAACTGAAAAATTACTTTTAAAATAACTCTGAAGAGAAGATTGCTTTTCTTACCTGATTTGATTTTATTACTGTGTTGTAGGTATGTGACTGGTGTAAGCACATAAGACACACAAAAGAGTATCTGGATTTTGGGGACGGGGAAAGAAGGCTTCAGTTCTGCAGTGCAAAATGTCTCAATCAGTACAAAATGGACATTTTCTACAAAGAGACACAGGCCAATCTTCCAGCTGGACTGTGCAGTACATTACATCCTCCAGTTGAAAATAAAGCAGAAGGCACTGGGGTGCAGCTGCTGACTCCAGATTCTTGGAATATACCGCTAGCAGATGCTCGGAGAAAAGCCCCATCCCCAGCGTCTGCAGCTGGCCAAATTCAAGGTCCTGGACCATCAGCGTCTACCACTGCCTCTCCGTCTGACACTGCCAACTGCTCTGTCACTAAAATCCCCACGCCAGTTCCCAAACCTCTTCCCATCAGTGAGAATCCAAATATTCCTCCAGTTTCTGTCCAGCCACCTGCTAGCATTGTGCCTCCAATTGGTGTCCCACCTCGCAGTCCTCCCATGGTGATGACAAACCGTGGGCCAGTTCCTCTGCCCATTTTCATGGAACAGCAAATTATGCAGCAAATCCGTCCGCCATTTATTCGTGGGCCGCCTCACCATGCCTCGAATCCTAACAGCCCTCTGTCAAATCCAATGATTCCTGGAATCGGTCCCCCACCAGGTGGCCCCAGAAATATGGGTCCTACTTCTAGCCCCATGCACAGGCCGATGCTTTCCCCTCACATCCATCCCCCCACAACGCCTACCATGCCTGGGAATCCTCCTGGCTTGCTGCCACCTCCCCCTCCCGGAGCTCCTTTGCCCAGTCTTCCCTTCCCCCCCCGTCAGCATGATGCCAAATGGTCCTATGCCTATGCCACAGATGATGAACTTTGGATTGCCATCCCTTGCCCCGCTGGTGCCACCCCCAACTCTACTAGTGCCATATCCTGTCATCGTCCCTTTGCCTGTCCCCATCCCCATTCCCATCCCCATCCCTCACATCAATGACTCCAAACCCCCCAATGGCTTCTCCAGCAACGGCGAAAGCTTCATTCCGAGTACCTCCAGCGAGGCGCCTGGGGCAAAGCCAACCAATAGCTCTTCATCCCCTCGAGAGTCGAAGCAAGGATCGTCCAAATCCTCTGACTCGTCACCGAGCTGCTCAGGCCAGTCCCTAAATCAAGCTCAAGTGCTTCAGGAGCACAGTAAAAATGAAGTTGTTGACTTGACTGTCAGACCTAGTAGTCCAGTGAACAGTAAATTTGGTTTCCCCAGCGTTCTACAGGGTCCACAGGACGGTGTGATAGACCTAACAGTAGGCCACCGGTCTAGGCTGCACAATGTTATCCACAGGGCTTTACACGCCCAAGTGAAAGTTGAACGTGAACCTAACAGTGTTGTAAATTTGGCTTTTGGTAGCTCGGACAAAAGGAACTGCAGCGACTGCAGGGACAACTGCAGCCCAGTTGACTCAAAAGCGTTACCGTGCAGTGACGGCACTCACTGCTGTCCCGTCTCCTTGGCCTCCGGCACGCCGGGACTGGAAGCTGGTGCAGCGGTGTGCAACGTCATTGTGAATGGCACCAAGAGCACGGAGGGTTCCAAGAACCCGGAGCCGCCCCAGGAGCCGAAAAAGCCCCAGCCCCCGGAGGAGCTGGCGGTGAGCGAGCTGGAGTCTGTTAAGGAGAACAACTGTGCTTCAAACTGCCACCTCGAGGGAGATGCTGGCAAGAAGACCGGGGAGGAGCCCCTTGCCGGGGGAGACAAACAGGACCCGAACCTTAACAACCCAGCAGACGAGGACCATGCATACGCTTTGCGGATGCTGCCCAAGACAGGTTGCGTGATCCAGCCTGTGCCAAAACCAGCAGAAAAGACTGCTATCGCGCCGTGCATTATCTCAACGCCAATACTCAGCACAGGGCCAGAGGATCTGGAGCCACCATTGAAAAGGAGGTGTCTCCGAATTCGAAATCAGAATAAGTAAAGGTTTGTGTAATCACTACTGCCTTCTGTGTGAATAGAATGAGTATTTTTAGGTATGCGGTCAAACCCCTGTGGATGTGGCCTTTGTGAAATGAAAAGATACAGATTCCGATTTATCAGCACTTTCAGAAAACTGTTGGTATTTCTGTTTTAGTATTGTTCTTCATGTTGTATTGCATCTGTACTTGTCGGTACTCCATCCATCAGCAGCCTCATTACACTTCTGCTCACAGAACATTTTGTGGTGGTACTGGCTGTGAAGTTACTGTGCGGTGTATGTCAAAATCAGTGGTTTTCTGCCTAGGATATGGTTTAGGTCCGGGCCATTAATCCACATACTTATTCCAGCTGAGTTATGCAGCAACTCAAGCCTTCATGATGCTTATTGAAATTGCCCTGCAGCACACCAAAGAGCAGGACAACCCAGCTGCTTCCTGCTCGCTCAGATCCAGTTAACTTACTAAATAGTCATCTCCAACCATCTCACTTTGCTCTGCCTCCAGACCGCACTCTGGCTTTCAGCCAGGCTGTCCTCCGGGGAGTGAACGCCCTCTCCCCAAGCTTTCCTTCCTTGGATTATTGATGTTTAGGGACTGCCTGCTGTTTGGGCCATGCCTGCTGTAGCTTATCTCAGCAAGACCTGTGCCATGGGGCTTTACTCTCTTAGCTGAGGTAGATACTTGGTGCAAGCCTCCCACCTTAGAAAAGCTGCTGAGGTTTTTCCCCAACCCTGCGGTTGCTCTATGTGCGTGGCTCCTGGTAGGGCTGCAGAGCAATGTGGAAATACGGGTAAGTCCATCAACAACCGTAGCTTGTTCAAGGATAGTGCTCCAGAGGCAGAAGCTCCCCAACCTTCATTCCCTATTCACAGCCTACTGAATCCCTCTGATGAAACGGCCCCTTTGTAAAACTGTTAGCTTAATATATGTCTGTTGCTTCAAACCCGTGAGCAAGAAACAAATGTAAATGCATTTGTTTAGATTCACAAGCATGGAGAGCTTCTTTCAGGAGAAGGGAAAATGGTGGGTGTTGCAAAAAATCTGTTCAGCACTAAAATACTGACAGTTTGCTGGATGTGGCTTGATGAAATGCCAGATTTCATTACAATTCGTGGAATATTCTGTAGCCTCCAGTAAAACCCTGTCCCTGGTAGCACAAATAGTGACTGCAGCGGTGCAATGCGAATATTGCCTTGAAGGGCTTGGCATCTACACCCATAGATAGCAGCGCAGGCTATGGAATCTGGGCCACTGCAACATCTCCCTGCTCCATCAGTGCAGGCTAATTGCACCATTGGAGATACTGCAGTAGAGTCAGGACTCCCTTTTTATTTGTTAACGCCGTGTTCCCTGTACTGGCTGCAGTGCTGGAAATGTTATTTCCCTCCGTCACAAACAGTATTTATTTACTTTCTTTGGTGGAACAGAATCATTATTCTTTGCTCTCGGCACGTGCTGACACATTTAAAAGATGCATTTGTAAAAACAGAGGACAACTATAACTTCCTTGGACTAGTAACCAGTATACACAATAACTTGGAAGCCAAATGAATATTTAAAATCTTTACACACTTCTAGGCCCTGCTGGTGGGAATCTCGGTATCCAACCTGAGGTATGTATGGACCATATGTCCCTCTCAGCAGCAGGATCTTTATTGCAAACCCTAGTGTGCTACCTTCAGAGCTTGAAAGATTGTCTCTTCATAAATGTATACATGATTTTACCCAGGGGTTGTGATCTGATCTAGTGAGAAGGCCACTATTTGACTATATCCCTTTAATTTAATTCTGGGAGAGCCAAAAAGACAAGAAGTATGCTTTATCATTCAGTTTTTGTCCACAGCTCTCTGTATTCTCAAAATGCCAATAACTGCCACTGTGGTTATTCTCAGGAATAACTATTTTCTCATTCACCGAGAGTTTTATATATTCCTTTATCTCAGTGTAAGGATCGTGTTAGAGAACAGTTTTCAGGTTGCCAGGCAAGATTAATCTGACCCAATATAGACATCTGGAACAAAGGCACAGCTGAGCTAATGGTCTAAACTCTCTTTAAAATCAACCTAGAGAAGTAAGCACTTCAAAGAGATCAGCTGAGCTCATCCTGAGGTTGACAACTAAGACAGCTCAGACGAATTGTGCCCTAGGAGTGCCTATTTCACCCTGCCGCTGAAGGAAACTTAGGGTGGCTGCCACAGATATAGATGTCCACATAGACACTGAAAGTTAAAAACCCAGCCCAGGTGTCTGCCGTGCCTCTGGGCTTTGTGCAGTAGCGTGGCGCAGCATGGTGGGAGCTGCTAATCAGTCTGCATTCATCCCCTCCTTTCTCCACAAAAAGAGAAGAAGTGGCCTCTATGCAGAAGAGATACGAGATGGGGATCCTTGTGTGCTTCAAGGGAAAGAGGATACACAAAATACTCTGCAGAAATAAACAGCGTGATAACTGTCTCAGTCCAGCGGGTACCTCAGTGAAATGTGGGGTGGGTTTTGAGCCTCTCAAGGCACGCACAAGTGATTTGTGCAGCTCTGGTGATTGATTTGAGGTCAGGACTCTTTGGTTGCAAAACCCTCCTTTCACTGGTGCTGGTAATAGCCAGTCCAGGGGAGCAGGGGGGCTGTTTAGATTTCTGGTCTCCCAGTGAAGGCTGCTCAGGGCTGGGAGCCTGCTCGTGTCTGTGCAGAGGGGACAAGCAGGGGGGGCAGAGCATCGGTGCCACCCCTCTCACTGGAACCCCAGCCTCCACTGTTCCCCTGAGTTCCTCCTGCCCAGGGCCGGAGGCAAAACCCTGCTCCTTCGGCAATCTGGCTGTGGGGAGGATCCCGCATAAGAGACTCCCAGTCTCAGGGAACCTCTGCTAAAATACAAAGTGGGTAGAAGCTGCATTAATTATTGTGTTGACCTGGCCCCTCGGATGTTTGCATGGATTGCACTGGCCACGCTAATCCAGGATGAGAAAAAGTCCAGAGAATTGTCTTTTTCTCTCTTGCTCCCCACCTACTTTGATTGGAAAATCCAAACGTACTCCTCTGATGTGCTACTTTTCCTGGATTTTATTTTCCATCAAACTGTATGAAAAGAAGGAAATTAGCCAAATATTTTTACGCTAGAATTCTGGACAGGCGGATTGAATTCGTGTAATAGCAACATGGACTCTGAAAAGGAATCAATGCAAGCGTGACCTTTTTGGGCAAGTCGCCAAACTCTGGGTTATTTAATGTACCAATTACTTGATTATTGGAAGTGCTAATCAGCAACATAATCCTTGATGTTAAAGTTTAGTCTCTCCATCAGGATATGGACTGTCAAGCTGTTCTAGCTTGATGGAGTTTGAAGAACCAGCAAAAGATATCTTTGTGCCAAAAATCTTACTATGATAAAGGAATGAAGCTAGGAAGAATAGTCTGTTGAGTATTGTTTTGTCAAGTCTGAGCAATGTGAGTTTCTAAAATTAGCAATGTTAGTGTTGCCTGCCTACATGCTTTACATCTAGGCGGGATCAGTTTTAACCCTCCAATACTGGTGTCAAGGTTTCCTAAAACAAATAAATGGCAACACTTGGGTCTGCTTGGATTTAACATTATAGTTATGGTAAACCAAATTAGAAAATTAAGTGCCACACACTAAACTCACAGCTAGCTTCTTTGTGTGTGTGTGTGTGTGTGTGCTGACTAATCCTATATTGGGGGCAGAAGGGAAATTTTCTGCTTATGTTAGCAGAATTTCTCCCAGAGGTAATGGAAATAGTATGGCCAGCTACAGAGCCAACCCGTATGTTCTGGGGTCAGCATCTGCTGAGTTATAGGCCCAAACCTCCAGCTGTCTAGTCCATACACCATACACTGTAGTCGTAAAAATACACAACGTGCAGAACGCTCCAGTTCAGAGCAGAAGTAATATGTATCCCACTGTGAGCTCCCCTGCCCATAATGGTCCAGCACGAGATTTCCTGCTCTGGTCAGGATTCCTGAGGTAGGGGGCATAGCTATTAACCTCGCTTTCTGCCTTAAGAGTTTTTATCACTCCCCTGTCACTGCAGCATCTATCTACCAGCATCTTACCCTGCCCTCCTCACTCTGATCAGGATAGAATTTGACCTTAAAGGTATGCTTGAAAAACAGATTTTATATATTTAAACACATTTTAATGCTAATCATCTTCATTGACACAGTCTTATGGGCCAGAGACTTAGCTAATTTTAACTGGATATAGTTCCACTGGTGCTAAACTAATTTAAATCAGCAGAATAATTGGACTTGTACATTTAACACCTACTCTTCTGGTTCAGAAGTTTTCCTTCACCTGCCTTCTTATGAGCCTACAGAAATTTTCCATTATACAAAGTGGGAGAGACTGTTAACACCACAAAGCCTTAAACACATTTGCTGAGAACTGAAGCTTTGCCCTTGAGAGCTGCCTGGCTCTAGCAGTGTGATCTTACATTTCAAAATTGCCTGTACATCTTCTCAGAGATACTAATTCAGAAAAAGGATTTCCCAGAAAAAAAAAAAACAAACAGAACCTCAGAATTGTGAGGTATAAAATTACATACTTCTAGGGGAGCTTTCAGCTCCCACATCTTGTTGCCGGGGTGTGGGAGCACGAATTTCTGTCTCAGTGTCAGTAAACAGCAGGCTTGGGGTACGGTGCCATAGATCACTGCACACTCTTTGAAATCAAAGGAACAAGTGCTGATTTCTGAAGTATTCTTCCTGGTTTTCCATAAAGCCTCATAGGGCATACGTTTCAAATATGAAATCTGATTCTTGAACCCCGTTTAAAAAAATAATTACACCCAGTCTGATACGCAAAGTCAATGAGCATCTAGGGCTGCTGACAAACAAAACATGTGGCCAGAACTTCAGCCCGCAAAAAATATCATCGTGTGATTGAAGGACACTTAGAAAGTCTTGTGGCTCCTGGAGGCTGTCGCCTGCCCGACACCTCCAAGGATCTGGGACCGCTGACTTCAGAGATAATTTTGATGCCTACTTGTCCTTATTAGTTTTAACTGTCTTGTGAAATGAAAATTATTTCAACAGAAAGAAGTATCTTCATCCGTGCCGTTCTCCAAGCTGATACAAGCCACACTCATATTGAAACAAGTTACTTGTAATTTTTTGTCAGGCTCTAAAGACTGATGAGGCAGTTTCATACATACAAGGACTAATTCTGCGCTCACATAAGCTGGTGCAGAGTAGATTCGTCTGCGTTCAAAAGTGTTATTTGCAAAGGGAGCGCAGGGAGACTCCAGCTCTCCATCATTCTGTTCTGCTTTTGAGCTACCGAAGTCAGTGGCATGGGGAAAGTTTATGGGGGGAAAAAAAGCATGACTTATGATTAAATAAAGAGTCCCTAACAGCAAAGACCATAGTGAAACAGACAGGCACCCTTGTAAAAACATCATCTGAGACAACAATTGCCTTTACATTCAGGGGCCGAGATCCTGGACAGTGTGTGTGTCTGCTGCTGAAATCTGATAAGGAGCTAAGCACCTAATAGCCTTTGTGAAGCTTGACCCTGAAACAACCGCTGCCGACCTCAGTGCGGAGTGGTGAGCTCTGAACAACTGCGAGGAGCTTATAAACTCTTTCTCAGTATTACAAGCAGTACCTGAAAGTGGGTCGGAAAGGAGCGCAGCAGTGTTCAGGACTGTGGTTGTGGAGAAGTTGGACATAATCAAGCAGTGAGCAATAGATTTTAAGATAAAATTAAATCCTTGTTAAAAAAAAAGCAGTGGGAGACTCAATGCAGGAGCAAAGCTGTTTGAGCAAGAAGTCGGCAGGAAATCAGACTGTGACACGCAAGATTTTCTGAAGCACTTTTTGTTTCCAGATTACCTGCTGAGTCTCTCCCAGTCTATTTTTAGGTCCTATAGAGCAACACAGGCAAGTTAAACACATTCCTGGGTGCCTCCATCAGTCAAGACCTCATGGCTGAGGCCTACTGATCATTACCTTATTTACACTATTTTGATAATGAGTTATGTTTCACCCCCAGAACCAGAGGCTGTGTTTGGAAGCGTGTGATCATCTCGTGAGATCCCTGAATTGAAGTAACCTCTGACATTTTGCAGAACCCTCAACTATTCAACATTTGCTTCTACCATGAAAATTAGAGCTTAATTAAATATCTGGGGTTGATCCCGTGCAGTACTGTGCGCACTCAGCGCTCCGTGCCTCTAACACAACTTGAAGGCCTTCGGCACGTTACAGATGGAGGTCCTGCCTCTGACTCATTTGCATGGCTTTACTTCCCCAGACACAATTTTGGTATTTGAAAAGAATGGTATTCCTGTACAACATATGTCTCAATTTGTAATGATATCCTCTCTGCAACTGGCTTGCTTTTCCAAGTGTTTCTGAAGCATTGCTGTCTTAGATTCAAGCCAGCCTCCAATAACAAATTATCCAGAGGCAAAGAGGCTGAACTGTGTTTGTTGAGCAGACGCCCCCAGTCTCCGCCACACTCCATCTTCCAGTCCCAGTTTTGGACTTTGTAATGGTAATCATCTTCTACAGAAGCACACATTTCCAAAAAAATAGTAATAAAAAAAAAAAAACAGAGAAGGTTTAGGGGTTGGGTAATGCAGAGTGAAGTAACTATCAAGTTCCGACCTCTCTGGAAAGATCTGCATCCCATCATTGGCAGATTGATATTGAAACCTATAGTTAGAACAATTTTCAGCTATTTATTTGGAGCCCACATGGTCAAATGCAAAACTTTGTGTTGCCAGCTTATGCTCCAAATATTTATAAACTTTCATGAACCACTTCTGCTGTCATTTCTAAGTTGCTTATCTGAAAGGAGGGGGAAAAAACACCTTTTCCCACAGGAATTCTCCAACTGAGAGGTGCTTCAACACAAGCAGAAAAGATACATGACAAATTCACCAAAAATTTGAATTCTGACTCTAAATTTCAAAGATCAATTAAAATGCTAAGTCAGATTTATGTGAAGCACTTCACCAGTTATTACTGAACCAGTTATCTTGGTGGTAAAAATATTGTTCTCATTTTCCTGAGGTGGGAGGGGAGGTGGGAAATAGAGAAAACCTAAACCAACAGCTGGGTCCAACACAGGTCACTCAGTATCCAGCAGTGCTGGTCATAAGGGAGGTGCCCTAAAGGTGGCTGGCACTGCGCTGAGGAAGATGCAAATGTGTAACGTGTGGGTTTTTCCTCTTCCTTCCCCCACAGTATAAACTACCTGACATTTTGGCCACATGAGCGTGCCTCCTTGCCTTTGGATGAGTCTGCATCTGCTCTTGCTTAGGCTAAAACAAACCAGGATGGGAACTGTGAAAACCAGGGGAAACCCTATGGGGGATGGTGTCAGGCATGCAGCCCTCGATGGTTACAGAGAGAGTGCTTGTTCGTGGGAAAATGTTGATTGCTTCCTGATAGGGGAAGCTGAAACTTCACAAAAAAGTTTCTTCCTGATGGGGGAAGCTGAAACTTCACTAAAAAGTTTCAGTGCCGCTTTTGCGCAAAAAAAAAAAAAAGTTATTAATGTTATTGTTATTATTGTTGTTATTATTTTGTTGGTTTTTTAATTGTTGCTGGTTTGTGGCCCATAGTAGCATCTTAGATGGAAAAGCCAGGCCCAGGCATAACCCAGGTGAGGAAGACTCATAGGGAGGTACGAGCTGTTGCTCAACAAGACCCCCATCCTCGCCATTCATCCTCCTCCACACAACTACTCTCAGTTAAGCTGCCTTTTTCTGGCTGTTTAGCTGGTTTTACTGGAGATTGGATAAGAAAATTGAGAAGCACCTCAGAATAGCCAAAAGCCTGGTGGTTTGGGCCCACAGGAGGCTGCTGAAATTCAAGTCGAAGTTTCTATTGTGATTCGAACAAAATCAGAGGCTTAAAGAAGGGTTATCACATCACAGTGGTTGCCTGTTTTTAGGAAAGGAGAGTAGAAATTGTCTGGATTTGGTTTCCCTTCTGCTTTAGGTTTTATGTTTGGGCTTTTTCTCTGCTTTGCAGAGAAAAACACTGCAAAGTTTCAGTTTTAACCCAGCACAGAATGGGAGAATTAGTTGAAAATGTGGCTTTTTTTTTAAAAAAGGAGAATCACATCTTCTGCCGCTCTGCACATGAAGCATCAACTGGGCAAAGCAAATTATTTAGAGGTCTGCCAAACATGCTGGTGTTGCACTAACTGGAGGGTAATGAGCTGCCTTGTTGTTGTGGAGATATACCCAGTTACCCCAGTGTCTGGCCTAGTCAGGCTCTGTGCTCTGGCTTAGGGTACATGGCCAGAGGCAGCGGGTGCTACAGCTGAGATTAGAAGTCCGGAGCCATGATGGCATTTTTCTCTATGCAAGATTTGTGTACCTACCTCAAAGTGTCCCAAAATGTGAACCAGAGACACCCTGTCAGGGAAAGCCTGGGGAAAGATGGTGCCAAGGGGCAGGAGGGTCTTGTTGACATTAGTTTTGCTTTAGTTCTTGTGAAAAGGGAAAGGGAGTTTCATGAACCATAAAAGGTCAACCCAGAAGAAACTTATTTGAAATAGTGAAAAATTACACGAAGAGAATAGGTTCTGCGGAGATTGCTACTTTAAAAAGTAGAAAGCAGTGTAGGTGGGGAGGGAAGGATGACAATGGCAGAAAAACCTGACAGCAGCACTGATAATGAAATCCATGGAACTGAGCCCACATGTTCATCGTAGCCCATGAAGACTTGTTTCCTCTGCCTTCCTCCGAAGTTGGTGGATACCCAGATGTGTTTCAGAGTACAGAACGCAGTGTCTGCTCTGGAACATCCCTGGGTGTGGGAAGGAGAATGAGGACACTGGTCTCCCCAGGTTAACGTTTCTGAGCCCCTGCCTCTCCTCTGCCTGTACCACAAGGAGAGGAAAGGATAAAGCAGTGTGATTTGGTGCGGAGCTGCTTTTACAAAAAGCTCTAGAGTGACAAAAACGTAAAGAAATTAAAATTTTAAATGCTGTAAACGGATTCCCGGTGACAGCTGTTCTGCCCAGGAGAGTCCAGACCTGGAGGGGAGAGGAGGTGCCATGTCCCCTGGATCTGCCCAGAGCAAAGCTGCATGGTGAGGTTGTGTTGCTGCTTTGTGGTGCAGGGGAGGATTTACAGCAGCTCAGGCCATTCCTCCTAAGTATGGCTGCTCTCTGCTGAATTTAGGGAATCCTATTTCCTTCACTGGCTGTGAAGAAGAGCTGCATGCTTACCTAAGCCAAGATTGTACTCCTGTTTTAGGGGTGTACTGTCTTTATGGAAATGTGTAATGCAGGGATGAGACTCCTTTTCCCTTTGTCTTATGCTGTATCCCTACCGTGGAGCCCGGGGTTGGTACAAAGCAGTCAAAAGCAGACTCTGCTGTTAGAAAGCTGGTTTTTGAATGACTGTCCCTGTTTTAGAAGGAGGCAGAGGGGTTAACTTCTGTCTCATTTCTTTTCACTGAACCTGATAAATCCAGGAGAATAGACCTCACATCTTCTTGGTGACTCTCAGGGCCTCTTCCACAGTTACAATTCCTTTGCTCTCTCTTGTTAAGAGGTAATTTTGCTACATTACAAGGACATGGTGACATACATCTGTGTTCCTAACTTTACTAGCTAGTTTCAGGGTTCAGTTTAACATACATTGAATGAGTTTAGTGTGAAATGGTACTAAATGTACCAGCAAAGGGCTGAACATAGATGTAAACTGGTTAAATTGCCCCAAAGGCCTTTCTAGGAATAGATGCAGGGAAGCAGGGGTCAGCACGCAACAGACTGGCTTTCCAGTTCATGTTTCTCTTTCAAGGTCCTTCCCTGACTACAAGGTGACTGGGTACGATTGCAAGCGTGGCTTCTGGTGCGTCTCTGCAGCAATTCAGTCACAGAGTTGCGGGTGACCAAGGTATCCCTGCTGCTTCTTCTGCTTAGGCCTAAAAGGAGGGCAAATCCCAAGATTCTTCCGCAGTGCATTCCTTAAAGTCACAAATGTCTGCTCAGATCACAGTTGGTGTTTCAGTAGGTGGGAAAACCTCAGTCACATATCTGACCCAAAGTTCAGAAGGATTCATAGCTTACAAGTCCAGAGCAGAAGGAAAACACCATCTTTGAAACCAAGGGTTGGTGCTTAAGGACGCTTCTTGTTATGTATGCCATTCATGCTAAAGGCCTCCCCTGACTCTTGCAATGTGGCATCCCTGCAGTTAGCTCATGGAAAGATAAACCAAGTATTCAAAGGGGAAGGTTTTAATGGAGAAGCTTGAACTGCTTTAAGAATTGCTAAACAAAATAATAAAAATAAATTACAGAACTATTACAAGTAACAGATGATTGCAGAGTGTTTCCAGGGCCGAGCTTGCTCCCATGCTGACTTTAGCTGCACTCTTGTGGTTTATCTTCAGAGCAGTTTCCCTGAGAAAATAATTGCAGCGCCTTTACTCTAGGGCCATGCATGTCCCAGATGAACTAGGCCTCTTTTAGCACATCAGCATTCATTGTCTGGGTGAATTAAGTGCTGTGCTAAATGATGGAAACTCTACCATGCCAGCCCACATCAACGGTTGCCTCAGCCTTCCCCACCCAGTCTCTATTTTTTTTCTGAACAATAAGATGTGAATCCAGAGACAGAAATGTTCAATGGAGCACAGAACGAGGAGGCAGCAACCGCAGAAAAAACTCTGTGTATGTGTGTGTGTGCGTGCATGTGTCCAAAGCCATGTCAGTGGCAGGCCTTCCCTGAGGAGGTAGGACATGACTGGGGAGGGCACAGGGTAGCAGCAGCAAATTCTGACGGCTGTCACTGCCAACAGGAACACTCAGTTCATAGGGCAGGGCTAGGAGCAGTCATGCAGGGGTCGGTGTTTGGGTGTAAGGGAACAGGAGGAGGAAATGCCCCTGCAGCTGAGCTACCCAGCTCCTCAGCACGGAGGCATCATCCAGTTAACTTACTCTTCTTTTTCCCTGCTGCATTGACAGTAGGGCAAAAATGAGTGTTCCTACTTGTTCCCTTTCTGTCGTCTTTTCCATGCTGCCTCCTGGGGTCGGAACTACAGCCCACCTCTGACTTCTTGGTGGTCTTCCAGCCCAAGATCAGCACAGCCCTGCTTAACTTTGGAAAGCAGGTAAAGCCCAGTACGCTCACCTCAGTGCAATTCAAGTAAGCTCAACTCCATGGTTTTATGCTTACGAAAATTCTTCTTTTGTGGCTGACGCAGTATCTGATCAGCAATATTTGATGTGTGCTGAGGGCAAGTTCAACTAGGGTGAAGAGCAGATCTTGCCCTCCCAAAAGGTAATTTGGTTTTTTGGGAGATATAAATAGCTGACTTAATTGGCTAGTCATGCACGCGAGTGTTGGCACAAGGTATTTAACATCTAACTGTGAAGTGGTGATGACTAGTGTGTTCTCATTTCTTTATAAAACTTTAGCATGCCATACCTGATACGGGTTTTTATTCTGTCACTTGATCGCTGCAAAGATGCATTCATCAAATGCAGTTACTGCCATATGAGCCAATCAACAGGGAAGGCCCTTCCCTCCAATCTGCACGCTCTGTTACACTGAGTGTATCTGCAGTAGAGGAGAATAGGCAGGACTTGCAGAGCTCCAGGCAGAAAGCATCGAGAGCTAGTGAATTTCTTTATGACCTCTCTCCCAAATCACTTATCAGCCTATGCTGTGCCATGCCATTTGAGGCTGATTAGCGAGGGAAGGAAATTTCTTTCCACTGAAGTATGGAAAGAGGGGAGCAGGCAAAATACCTAAAGTGCAGAGTGAGGTTTCATAGAGACATTGCAGGTTTTATTTTCTCTGCTTCCCTTTTTAGTTAAATCTCAGAGCAAGATTTCAAGCCAAAAAGTGACAGAAAAAAGTTGTGTACTTCATGGGGAGTACTTAGTAGGTGGACACATCCCAGTTCTCAGTCTAGTACTTGTCCACAGCTCTCTGTATGCACAAAGTGGCTCATCCTGCTGGGCACATTGCCTGAAAGCCCAAATGTTACTCCTTAACCTAGATATAGTGGTCTTCGTGTGCTGAGAGTTTATGCTGGTCAACATACACAATGTGCCTTCCACTCTGCTTTGAGAAGGGTGGAGGCTTGGCAGAGGATACAAGCACAGTGATGAGACGTATCGCAGTGGAGCCAGTGTGAAGGGGAGAGCGTAGAGCAGACTGAGATGGAAAATGTGACCCAGCACCAAAATTAAGGCTGATAAGTACTTCAGCTTTTCAGTCTAGATCTTCGGAGGACAGCAGATTCCATCCAAGGAGACAAACTCCAAAGCATGCTATGGAGAGAGAGAGAGAGGACAGTCCCTGCTAAGTAGTCTACATGGTCGACTGACAAGGGAAGCAGAAGCATGTGAGGCCATGGTGCATTACGTAGTAGCCCCTAGACAAACTAAACATTAGGAGCTTGTAACCACTGAGATGTTGTTAGTTGCATTAGATTGATGAAGAGGTGATTTGGGGTTTCAAAAACATGACTCCAAATATTTTCATGACCTTGGCTTTCACCACTGGCAAAGCTTACCTTATTTTAGGGGAGTTATCATGCAGCTTTCTGAAGGCCTCAAATCATTAAAGCTGTATTTGCTCCAGTCCTGTGGGATGCATCCCTTTTGTGTCCTAAAAAAATGAGACAATGTCATCATGCTCTGCTGGTTGTAGCCCTCTGGCACTGTGGCTGCCATGATTGTGGTACAAGACTGGTTGCAGACCATCCCAAGAGAAGACCAAGGAGGTTGTGGAAGACTCCAGCCCGACCTCCCTCATTGCAGCTCGGGTTGCTTTGTTGGGCGTACATCGCTTCTTTGTATGACTCGGGATTTGGGGAAAGGCCAAGAGGGGTGTGTTCCATTTGCATACTTAACACGGATAATACCTTCAGAGTTAGCTCTGTCAGTGGGAGATGAGGATTTACGTGAGAGGGGAGCTGTCTCCAGGTGCCATCCCAGTTCTCTGTGAGACTGATCAGCCCTGTGGAGCCACACATCTGCCCATGCAAGCAAGGTGACTCTGAGGAGCCCTGGCATGTGCAGTATTCCCATCCTGGGGGATCCTGGTCCCAATGTTATTCCTTCTCTGACTCCACTTTCCCACCTGTGCCTTGCAGAGACCAGTACACCTCAGTTCTGTAGAGCACACTGAGATCAAGGGGTGAAGGGTACAGCATAATTGCAAACTATCACTATTCACCTATGCTCTTGTAGGATGAAAGGCACTCTGTGAAGTGCAAAGAATGAACTTCTATTATATTGATTTCCAGCTCTTTATCGCAGGAATTCCCCCATCTTCCTCTCTGGTCAGCCTCTCACCCTGACCACCTCTGCTTGTCTGCTTTGCAGGAACGCTCGCCGACAGGGTACCTTGCATGGAGAAAGGGAGCAGAGCAAATCACGTCACTCCACCGAATGACACCAGCTGGTCCGCTCACCACCCCCCTCTGGCTAAAAGTCCAGCAAAGAAAGCAGCTTCCTGTCACGAAGCCCCTCCGAGGAAGCCTCGGTTCCACGGGTGCCTTTGACCCAGAAGACAGCACATCATGGACCCACACAGTGTGCTCAGCATTCCTGCGACCACCCCTCTTCTCCTCCAAGGAACGCTTTTTCCTCTTGGTTTCTTGCTGGGGGGGGATTTTTCACCCTGGTTTCAAAAACCACACGGACCAACATAGGTACTTTTCCCTTTCTGACTTCAAAGTTCAGATATTTGAGACTGGACAATGATACGGATTATTTTTTTTTATTATTATTATTTTTTCCTTTGAAAAACTGCTGTGGTTTTGCTGCTACACTAAGAATCGTGATTTGCATTGTATGGTTTTGGACCTATTCAAGTTTTGATGGGGGAAGGGGATAATACTGGAGTAGCAACGCTTCAGAGTCATCTCTGTTCTACCCATGATGCACTTTTAAATGAAGAGTTAGAATATTTTATTGGCTAATATACTTTCCTTGTTATTTTTACAAAGGCCACCTTTATCCTTTCTAATGCCATATTTTCAGTGTTACACTTTTATGGCTTTTAATTTTTGATTTGACAGATGTAAGAAGCAGCATGAATAGTTTATACTGTGGTTTTTCAGAGACTGAATGCCAAGAGAACTCACTAAATGTTTATTCTTCTCAGCTTTCTCTTTAAATTCCCCTAAATAGCGCCCCATTTGGGAACAGAGCAAGAGTGTTGAACTAAAGACCAAAATTCCCTCAAGGTGTAAAATAATCTGAGGGGAATATTTGCTGGGCGTCACGAAAGACTTGGATGAAATTTCAACCCTGATGGTTTTCAGTGATCCAGGAAGGCAGTGAGACAATCTCTCCATATGCATAGCCCTTTCATGATAATTAGAATGGTATGGACAAACCAATGAAAACAAGGGTAAAGTGAGAAAGATCCCCCATGATTCTGTTTCACTGTTTGCTTTCTCCTGTCATGGTTAAGAGAAATGTGCAATTCGATCCTCAATCAGTGGGTGGAGGATAACAGGGTAGAATTTACTTGTGTGCACTTGTACAGTTGTAGCCAAGAGTCCAAAAGTACACTAGAGCATGTTATACTGGCACTGAATTGGTAAGAGAGTCGTGGAGTATCCCATTCTGACAAATACAAAAAAAAAAAAAAGAAAAGAAAAAAAAAACACAAAAAACCCCCACAAAAACCCCACAAAAAATAAAAAAAAACAAGAAAAAATTTTAAAAATATTCAGATCACCTTGTGATTCAGTGTAACTGTTTACTAACTCGAATAAAGCAATTGTTCACTCTCGAGTGTTCAGAGTACACCTTTTCTATAAGGCTGCTGCGGGGAAGGGAGGAGCAGTTTGCGGGCGCAAAGTCTCTGACTGTGTCAGTGGTGTTGGGAGCAGGGTAGCGCAATCAGTTGAACCAGAGCCTTGTAGGGATGGTGCACTATGAGCACAATGTATATACTGTATTTCTATATTTTCCTTTGTACAGATTCACTTAAGTCAAGCTACTGTTTTACAGGTGCTCCTTATTTATTAGAGCTGTGAAAGCTTGGAAAACACACCGGGCGAGTAAGCTCGCTTTTTAAAAAAATAAAACAAACAAAAAAAAAACCAACAAAAAAAAAGGGAGGGAAATCCAACAACTCCTGAGTCTAGGGAGAGAACTCAAAGAGATACTGGTGAAACATCTTCAAGAGAGCAAGAATCTGAAGCACCTTCAGTGTGCTCTGCTTTCCTTTTGGGCTTGCAATGCTTTTCTCTCTCCCTGACTGGTGTCAGATTTATTAAAACAAAATAAATCTCCAAGAAAAAAAAAAAGCACTTAAATGTGCTGTTGTTTTATTTTTTTTTTCATTTTTGTGCATGTGGTTGTTCATTCCTCTACCTGTCTGGTTACGGACCAAATGAAACTCAGTTTGAAGTCTCAGAAAAATATGCCCAAGTGCTCATGAAGGCTGTATCTATGTCCCTGCCATTTTCATCCCTCCCTCTTTGTGCTTCTCAGTTTCTACAGTGTTTAAGGGATGGGCTGGAGGGGAAAACCCCACAGTTAGAACAGTGCAGAGTTAGGTCCTGATCATAGAATCATAGAATAATGAAGGTTGGAAAAGACCTCTGAGATCATCTAGTCCAACCATCTACCCAGCACTATCATGACCACTAAACTATGTCCCAAAGTGCCACATCTCTACGTTTTTTGAACACTTCTAGGGATGGCGACTCCACCACTTCTCTGGGCAGCCTGATCTTAGAGAAGAGCCCTGGATGGATGCACTGACTGCAGCTTCATTCATTTCAAGGGGATCTGTGCAAGCACACTTTGCTCATGCTGCATTTGGGACTGTGTATGGTGTGTGTTCTGCCTTCCTTTCCTAAGGACAAGGTTTTACTATGCATGAACTCCCCCTGAAGTCAAGCCTTGGTCCTTCAAAACACCAAAATCCTCCTGAATGCCCCCCAAACTCTGTGATGACAACAGATGTGCGGGCCCTGAGCTATCTCTCACAGTAGCATCTGTTTCCCAGCCCTTGGCCGGCACAGCCAGCACTGCTGATGGAGAGGTTTGAAATGTCCGGTGAGCTCTGTAACCATTTGACTGATTGTATTAACCAGCCATGTATGGCAAACAACAAGAGCATAAGCACACCTGCTTGGAAGGGCACGTAGAGCAAAGCTTGTCTCCCTAGTAAACAGCTTGCTGCATCTCTATTTATTCATCTGAACTTGGCTGTAAAATGAAGGCCGTGTGTATTGATTTTGCTCTTGTCAGTGATCCAGAATTGTTAGCACACATTTTCACTCTCCTGAAAAACAACAGACTCTTTAGAGAAATCTCTCTCTCTTATGAACTACTTTTTCCAGAAATGGAATCAGCTTGTCAAAAATCATCAGGACGGCAGAGGCAGAGAAAGTGATCTAGGCTGGAGCTGGCTCCACACACTTCCAACTTACCTTAGCTTTCCTGAAAAATTGCCCACCCTACACTTTCTTAACAACTTACCCCAAAATTTGGAATCCGAACAACTGCTTTGGACAGTTGAATCAGTCCATTGTTTGCTATTTTAAAAATATCTCCAGCTGCATATCTAGGGAGAAATATCCAAGTACACATAAACCTTCAGCAAAATGTGGACCAAATGGTACGATACATTATGCAAAAGAAACCTGCTTTATTTTTGAGGCCAAATCCATCCCTCGTACGATGCCAACAAAATGAATGGAATTACACAAAGGATGCAAGAAGGTCCTCCGCAATCAACGGGAACCCAGCAAAGGCTTGCAGAATGGTGCTCACGCGCTGCTGACATTATTTATTACACACCACGACCTAACAGTCAAGCCAAGCTCTTTTCCTGGAGAGCTCGCCATCAAGGAGCCAGCAAAGAAAACCCCGATGCGCTGGGAGATACAGGGGAAGGTTCCTACATGCAACAGCAATTATTGCAGCTCTTGCACACGTGCTGTGTTGAGATGCAGAGGCTGTCTGCGTGAGCAGAGAGAGGCAGCTTTGCCTCGGGTCCCTAAGCAGCCGGCCCTGCATCATCCCTTTGCAGAGCTGAGGCAGAGGGGGAGTTTGCTGTGATCAAGCTGCACAGGTCTTTCTGCTGGCACTGAACTCTTGCTGTCAGCGAGAATTTTGCCCTTGTGATAAGAGGGGGCCTGCATGCTGCAAACGCTCCACATTAATTTCCTCCTGTGTTGCCTTAGATGTTTTTGAGGGCTCTTTTTTTTTTTTCAGAACTACTATACACATCAGCATTTGAGTGTCCCAATTCCGTGGATAAGAAGGCCCCTCAAAATGAAAACAGTTCATGCTTTTTCCGTGCTAAATGATAGAAATAAATTTGCTTTGTTCAAATAAGTGCTGCATGCCAAATTTGCAAGGATGCTTATCCAAGTGAGATATCCCATTCTGAGGTCCATATTTGGACACCCAAATCAACACTCAGCCAAACACATGCGTGAGGCATTTCAGTGCCATTTGGAGTGTCCATATATAGAACTGGATGCCCTAACTTCATTGCCTTTGTTTTAAAAATAGGCCTGGAATATGTAAAGGCATCATTTAATAACAACTATGACAAACATTCTGTGTTCAAATCAAGACCAAATTTGCCGGTGCTGGTACAGGTTGATTCCCTTGGAATCGCTCCGGATTTACAGAAGTATAACTCAGAAAATAAATGCCCCCTTAGATTGCTTTGCCTTCCACTCCCACCCAAAGCTGACTTGATGTTTGAGATCTGTGAGTTAGGGAAGGTGGTACTCGAGCAGTATCCACACACGTGCATGCAGCAGAGAGAGGGAAAGAGAGTCAGAAGGTGAGTTGAACTTGCTTCATATTGAACATAACTGCTCAGATGCCTTGAAATGGATAGCACAGCTTTACACATTTTACTTGTCATGTGCTGGGTACTGGGCAAAGAAATGCAATACTGCCTTGAGCAACCCTAGGATATTTTCCACAAAGCATAGGATGCACCAGCAAAACACACACAACTGTGAAAAATACAGCTGAAGAGCAGCCGCTGACTTCTTCCAGCAACGTTGGGAGCACGGCCCCTTGGAGATGCAATGGCTGCTGGCTGCAGGGTGCTGCAGTACCTCCAAGGGAGATGGGGCCTCTGACCCAGGGCTGCTATTCAAGCCTCCCACGTTGGCCAGTCGAGACCTGTTGGGACTTGAGCTTCTGTAACATTGTGAGGAACTGACCCAGCCATGAGGAGGAAAAAAAAAAAGAGTAACTTAAGCCACTGACAGTCTCTTTTCTTGAAGATGTTCCCTGGTGTCTAAAGCATCACCTATCTACTGGAGCAGGGGAGTGTCCTAGCCACTTAACCCACTGCTCTATGAGACAGTTTTCCAAGACACAGGGAGGCAGCCAGGTTCATGGACCAGGACCTTTCCTTGCAAATGATGTAGGCATCTAAAAGTTGTGTGTCTCTGCATCAAATGCCCAGGCACCTGGCTGTCATGGGAGAAGGGGCCTCGCCTGCGCCTCCTACATCAGGCTCATTGACATCTAGGCAGCCCACACTGCAGGTGGGACACTGCCCAAACTGGGAAGAAAAGCTTGGTTATTAAGGACAACAGACTGAAAACCACAACTCTAGAGTATCTAGGACAACAAGAAAACTGAATACGAAGCACCATTCAGGTGAAAATGAAACAAAGCAGGGAAACCAGCCTCCACATTTACATGGCCTGCATGAAAACACTAGTGGTAGGATTAATAGTACTTAAAGATGTTCCTGCTCACTGCAAGGGGGTTGAGCTAGATGACCCTTAAAGGTCCTTTCCATCCAAAAAGAGTGCATGATTCCATGATTAGCCAATAAGATAGCTGAGGACAGAGATATGTTGTGATTCCCAGCTCTTTGCAGACTTACTTTTTCTTTGAAAGACCTTGCTGGTCCTATTTAGTAAAAGAAAAAGGCTTAAAGAAGAGGTAGTGCTGCCTTTTTTTTCCCAGAAAAGCATTGCGGCTAGGGGGCTTGCTGAGGGGCCAGGACTCGGCTTCACTCCCCTTCTTCCACTGAAGGAATCAAGCCCACATAGGCCCCTGCAAAACAAGAAGTTGAGAGAGGTTCTCATCTGTTCCCATGTCCCAGGCCAGGATCAATGAGATACAGTCTCTCCCAGCCTATCCAATAGAACACAAGCTATGCCGAAAAAGGTAGGAGAGGTGCTCTTCACTCCTCATGGAAGAGATGACATCCATAGAGCTGGGAAGAAGGAGCACAACCCTTGAGTTAGCACTTGAGGCTCTCTCCTGGAACAAGGATGTCTGCTTCTGCTCCCAAAATGGCTTCAGAGTTGCTGCAGTAAACACCGACCCATTACAGAGCCCATCTCTGAAGCAGCCTTCCCTCAACCAGCTCTCAGGGTACTCCACACCGCCAGAGCCCCCAGCAGAGGAGGGCAGGTGCCCGAGGAGGTCCCTGGTCGGTTTTAGAGCAGGAAAGCGTGTCCGGCCAGCAGGATTGCACCAGGGGGCCTGCCCCACGTTTGGTCTGTGATGCTGGGCCTTTGTGTTACCTGCCTTCTCCTTCTGGAGTACCTCAGGAGACGTGGTTTCTAATTCTTGCCAAGGGAGGCTGATTTATTGCTTCCCAAACATTAGCCTGGTCTTTGCCATGGCAAGCATTACCACAGAGATGAAACATTAACGTTTGCGGGAGGGGGGACACACATGGCTCGAGAGCAGCCTGCTTTTCAGCTTGCAGGTACCTCTCTAGGCACAAGTCCCAGCAGGCGCCCGGGCGCTGAAGCAGAGTTGGACGTGGGGGAAAGACGGCTGCTGCCCGCCAGAGAGGTCCGGCAAAATGATTTACGGGCAGGGTCAGGTAGAGGAGCTGACACAAATGGGTCGGGGAGGACGGGTGCCAGCCCACAGGCTTATTGTGGGTCGACATCCAGGGAACGGGGTGGGAAAGGAGGAGGGGGCCGGGTGAGTTGAATTCCTTAATAACGTGAATTATAAAATCATTTCCTGTGTTAGAGGTTAGGAAAGAGAGTGAAGGACCCGGAGATCTTCCAAACAGAAAACGGCTTTTGTTAAGGCTTTTGGCCTAAGGAGTTTGGGGGGTGAGGGGCGAGGGGTGGGAAGGGAAAGCGCTGGCACTTTTTTGGCTGGAAGCCTCAGACAACATATTTTTTATTCGAGTCTTTATTTTTCAAAATAAAATCATGGTGAGGCAGCAACAAAGAGGGGGGAAGAGGGTGGAATTAAGGGGAAGAGTACCCAAGTATTTCCCCCTTCTTTCTGTCCCTGCCATTAAACACACAGGGTCTCCTTTATTATATACAGTAGCAGGATTAAGCCAGCAGCCCAAAGGCCAGGAATGCAACAAGATACTTTTATACTTATTGATCCTTTTTTTTTTTTAAAGGGAGATTGTTTTCATGAAAGTTTAATTCACCTTTTTTAGCTTTCGAGTCTTAACTGCCACACATTTTATCCCTCTTCTTTGTGAAATGCTAAATCCATCGGTAGGTTTTAGTTTTCCTGGTGTAACTTTTCAGAAACTGTATATCTGCATAGCAACCCCACTGCAGGCAGTTTATGTCACGGTATCACATGTCAGAAAGATGAAAAGAACTCCAAATCTGAGCTGCTCTGCAAACTTATGTCCCCCATTCTTGGGCATATATCTTCCGTACTTAATATAAGTGTCAGGAAGGCAATTTCAAGGCCACAGAGGTGCAAAGTTTTATCTCAGCGATGACAAAAAAAAAAAAGTAAAATAAAATGGCACGTGACCTCAGTTCAGCCTTGTGTGGACAATCAAATGAGAAACAAAGATTGTCTTTTTCCTCCTCTCCTCACTCCCCCCTGGCCCCCACCTCCCCGTGTCCCTGTTGTCTGCTTCCAACTGCAACTTGAGCCTGGATCCTGAGCCCGGTGTCCAGATTAGAGATTGTTGACTCAGATTTAGTGTTGAAATTTGAGCCAGGCCCTGTTGATGGCATAGCCTTGAAGGAGCAGGTTTGCTTCAAGCCAAAAGAGAGATTACATGTCAGACGAGAGCCTGCCTTTTCTTTATCACAAACTTCCTGATCTCCCTCTATTTTAATTGTGTGTGTGTGTGTGTGTGGTGTGTGTGTGTGTCCCGCTGCCATGTGCCCACTTTCAATTCCTTCTATAGGGTGTCATAAATCAGGAAATTAGCAAGAGTGTAGCTGCCCTTTGCCACAGGCAGAGACAATGAGCTTGCTGTGTTTTTAACCAGTGGGTAGCACTTAACATAATCAATGGAGAGCTACGTGCAGAAAGAATGAAAAATTGGGTCTCAGTCTGACCACTTACAGGGTATTTCTCATCACCCAGGCAGGCTGCTTTTATGAGAATATGACATGCCCTGGAAGCTTGCTCTCCATTTTGCAGGAAAGTCATTAAAAGAAATCATTACATGTTTTTTTTTGTTCCTTGGCACACGTGCTGCTTTTCCTTGGCTTCTGATTTCATCCATCTTTCAGGCGCTTCGTGCCTTTTAGTAATTTATGTGCAAGATTTTTCCAAACCTCCAAATGTTTTTCCATTTGGCAAACTGTGTCCCGAAGCCTCCACAGAATGTAACTGTAGAGTTTTCTTGTACTTCAAAACATGAGCACTGTTAGCACAAAGATGTATCTAATACTTGTAATTCTGCACATAAAAGCTATAAATTCATATAAGACAATCAAAGACATCGTTCCTTCTTGTAAGTCTTTAGCAGCCTCATGGCTGTAACCCCTTACTTGATACATAATAGGAGAATTTCTCTACTAGCATTGTTGTTTTCTTTAATGATAGTTTTTGGAAGCTTTACGGTACCATATGGAGAACTATTTTATTCTGCTGCTGGTAGATCTCTCAATACTGGCTATAAATTAGATAATTTTCCTTGTGTTTGATAGCCACACACTATCAGTCAGACACATTTGCTCTCACAGGAAAATCCAGGAGAATTCGATAGAAAGCAATAACCTTCTCACCATACAGAATTTAATGGAAAAATTTATTCCCTACATATACTTAAAATGGTTGTTTAAAAAAAAACAAAAAACAAATCATGTTTTTCACTGTCCATTAAGTTCATGGGCTTGTAGACTTTTTTAAATAGAATTCTTCTCACCTTGCTCTTGTTCTGTCCCAGCTCTTCTGAGAGGGACAGGTGCTGGTGGATGTGCTGGCTGGACTTTTCAAGAGCTCCCAAGGGGATTGAGCACTTGTGTGCGTTTTGGAGAGGCTTGAGGATGTTACCCAGCAGGATGAGCATGGGCTCAAGAAACAGTTAGGTTGCCATGAGTTGCAATCTGGGCTGCTGTGGCTTTCTTCAGGAACATAAATCCAAAGGGAAATTCATTAAATGTTTTTTTTTTTGTTTTTTTTTTTTTTTAAATGCAGTCCAGTGAGTGACATCCCTGAAATGGCAGGGTATATAACCACGAGAAAAGAGATCTTTCTTCAGCCATCCATGCTCATGGGAAATTACCAGGCATGGAGGAACAGCAACAGTATCTTTGCTTGTATTTGTTTATTTTCAAAATCCCTAAGTCATTTACAAGGTTGCACTGTAAAATACTTCCATTTGTTGGAAATCCCAACTGAACAAAGGGTATGTTTTGCCAGCAGAAATGGGTCCAGATCAGGCCTAAAGTATTATTTACACTGAGTTGTGCTCCATTGCTCCTTCTCGGCATGTACTGCCCTTCTCGCCCTGGAAATAAATGCTCAGTGAGACTATAGAATAACTGGTGGGATAAGTAGCGTCGACAGTTCTTTGCCCAAACTCCTGCATCTAAACTGAATTTACATGGGAAGAACCATACATGTTTCACTTATGAAAGGCCAGATCTGTTGTCAGCCAGTGCAAATCCATTGACTCCTCCAAGAATCGATCCTGATCTACCCTGGCACAGGAGAGAGGTGAATCAGAGCAGTGACAGGGACTTTTTTTTCAAGAAATGAGGACAAATATTGAGAGCTTTGACAGGCCAGTCTTGCCTTCCTTTCCATCTGTGTCAATCCAATGTAACTAGAGGGAAGGGTTGGTGAAATTCTTCCCGCTGACACCGCTGTGATGGAAAACACAGTCAGTCTTTCATACATTGTTCC
This sequence comes from Trogon surrucura, assembly GCA_020746105.1. NCBI lineage: Eukaryota > Metazoa > Chordata > Aves > Trogoniformes > Trogonidae > Trogon > Trogon surrucura. The sequence goes on from CM036618.1 coordinate 51,228,191, forward strand.
TCAGCCTGCTGAACTATGGCGACATTTCTCTGAGATGCACATGACATCTGCCTTAATAGCAGAAGACGTCATTGTGATCTGGAGTATTATGGTGAATTGATTGCTATTATATCACTTTAGAATAAACTATTCCCCAACTAAATCAAATTAAGGGCACTTTATCAGCGTAGGCGTGAAGCACATTTTCTTCTCATAATTTACTTCCTCTTAAGCAACTTTAGATTGTTGTTTATCTTATTGGTTTGTTTATCTTATTGGGTTGATAAAGTAACGTGTTCAATTGTCAATACACATTAAAATATAGTATCTTGCCTTCAAAGGAGAGAATGTGTGGGAAATGCCAAGGACACTGGAGCACAGGCGTGTGCTTTGCCTAGGCTATTAAGCTGCAGCATTTTCCCATTTGCACAGCTCTTATTTTTTTTTTTACCTAGTTTTTATTTTTAACTGGCTGAGTGCTTTTCCTGCTCTCTCAAACTCCTCCGCATTGCATCCAGTTTGCTCTTCCAGAACTGATCGACTAGTACAGCAGGTCACCACCCCTGCTGAAATCAGCCAACAAGCCGACCATAACCCCAGCAGATGTTGGCGGTTTATAGGCCAAATGAGAGCTCCGCAGACCAGCGAAATACCAGCACCGCAGATGTGGAACCTGGCCACTCGACGTGAACAACACAAAGCCCCTGTCTTGCCCAGCCGGGCTGGGACTTCCAGAGGAGCAGAAGGTCTGAGAGACTAATTAGCCTGCGGAGCCAACACGCTGGCCTATGCTCCATCATTTTGATGGGCGCAAAGATTTTTAATGAAACGCCACGTGAGCGAAGTCAGATGAGGCCCCTCCATAACTTCACCTCCGAGCCTGGCAATCACCTGAGTTCATCATCATGTCCCCGAAATGTGCCAGCCAGCGTCCCCAGCCTCTGCCACTCACCCCAGCTGGGACAGGGACAGCCAACCGGCCTCATTACTGTGGCCCAAAATGCTCCTGCGCTCTGAATGCAAAACAGGGAGCTGCAAATGTTGACACCATGGATAAATTCCTTATTTATTTATTTATTAATTACAGACGCTGCTGGTAAATAATCAGAAAGACCAGCACCTCTCATTAAGACGTCGGAGAGACTGAGGATGGCACAGCCAAGCCTCAAGCCAGGCTTTTTTGTTCGAATCACGTGTGATAACAAAAAGAAAAAGCCACGCTTTGTGCTTTCGGACCCGGGCATGACGGACACAGATGTTCCTTGCGATTAACGTGGGCTGTTGCCATATCCACGCCTCCCGGCACACCTGGCGGTAGGGGGTGGACACCGGAGCACCAGGAAGGTGTGGTGCAAAAAAAAAAGAGGGAACCCCCCCCCCCCCCCGCCCCAAAACGGCGTTTGCGCCTCAAACCCGCGTCCGTGTCACTGCCGATTCCCAATGTGCCATTTCTGAGGCTGAATGACTTAAGAACGCGGCGGAGCGATTTAGCCCGCCCGCGTTGGGCACTGACGGGGGAGGGCGGCAGCAGCAGGGATGCTCCTTTAGGAATTTTCATAGAGCTGGCTTTCCCCAGGGAGGGTTTGAGCCCAAACCCCGGCTCTGGCCTGGCTCAGAGCCCGCCCCACCCGCCGCCGCTCACTCCCCGCACCGCCCGGCTCCGGCCGCCGCCCCCGCCCGCTGCACCGGCCGTGCTGCGGCGCCACCTGCCGGCCACCGCCGCCATCTGCGGGCGAGAGGCCCGCCCCGGGGAGGGCAGGCGGCGGACGGGCAGGGGGAAGCCGCTCCGGCGCCCAGCCTGCCGCCGCCCTCGTCCCTAACTCAGCCTCAAGAAAGGCAGCGTCGCCGCCGCCTTTCGCCGCCCAGGGAGGGCGTGCGGCCTGGCAGCCACAAGGTGTCAGCCGCGGGCCGGGCAGGTGGCCGCTGCTGGCGTGGCCGCGGGGTGCGCAGCCGGGAGCATTCCGGCGGCGCCGGACCGCGTGTCCCTCGGCAGGGACTGCCGGTCACCCCGGGGAGAGGGGCGCTGGGCGCCTTCTTCCTGTCGCCGAGGCCCGCGTTGGGGGGTGGGTGGGCAGGCGGGCGGGTCGCGGCCTTGTCACGCCCCCTCGGGGCCGCGAACGGGGCGGAAATGGCCGCCCCGGAGGTGCGGCCTGGAGGGGGCTGGAGCGCACCGGCCTCCTCGCCGCTCCTCGCCGTGGGGCCGAGGATCGGGAGGGACTTCTGTGCCAGCCACTGCGGTCGGGGGATTTGTAAACCAGCTCAGAGGTTGCCTGTGGGTGACGTCTCGGGCCCTTGTAGGTGTTAGGAGCTCTCGGCTCGGGGTAAATCTGTCAAAGTTGCCAAAGAAGCTACTCGCATCAAAAGTATGGAGGCTCCTACCCCATGCAAAGATCTTTGGCACAGATTTCGAGGGAGCTAAACACTTCGGTAGGAATTGGGAGCCAAAGTGTTGGCCAAGTGTGTGATGTAGGGGCAGAAATAGCACCGCAAGTCTCTGGGACCAGTGGTGTTGTGATTTGAAAATCCCAGCACAGGGTCGCTGTGTCTGGGGTCCCTGTTAACCATGGTGACACGAACATTTCATAGAATCATAAAACAGTTCAGGTTGGAAAAGACCCTTGGGATCACTGAGTCCAGCCATTAACCCTACACTACAAGTTCACCCCTAAACCATATATCACCTAACACCACATCTAAGCGACACAAACACATCCAGGGATGGCGACTCAACCACCTCCCTAGGCAGTCTGTTCCAGTGTCTGACCACTCTTTCCATGAAGAATTTCTTCCTAATGTCCAGTCTAAACTTACCCTGTTGCAAATTGAACCCATTCCCCCTGATTCTGCTTCTAATGACCTGTGAGAAGAGACCAGCACCAACCTCTCTACAACGTCCTTTCAAGTAATTGTAGAGCATGATGAGGTCCCCCCTCAGCCTCCTCTTCGTCAAACTGAACAATCCCAGCTCCCTCAATTGCTCCTCATAAGATCTGTTCTACAGTCCTCTCACCAGCTTTGTTGCCCTTTTCTGCACTCCCTCCAACACCTCGATATCCCTCTCATACTGAGGCGCCCAAAACTGAACACAATACTCAAGGTGCAGCCTCACCAGTGCTGAGTACAGGGGGACAATCACCTCCCTACTTCTGCTGGTCACAAAATTTCTACTACAAACCAGGATGCTGTTGGCCTTCTTGGCCACCTGGGCACACTGCTGGTTCATATTCAGCCGGCTGTCGATCAGAACGCCCAGGTCCTTTTCCGCCAGACAGCCGTCCAGCCACCCTTCCCCAAGTCTGTAATGTTGCATGGGGTTGCCATGACCAAAATGCAGGAGGCTACAGAGTTTTACGCCCGCTGCAATCACGTGAAAGTCTTGCAGGGTTGCTCTAACGCACACTTGGATCTCCAAAAGAGCGATCTCACCGAGGTCCCTGCCGCACGATACCTCTCCCTCCTGTGGGCAGTCCTGCAGGCTTATGTTCTCCAAGCTGTGATTCCCTGCTGCGAGGGCAGCACGCAAGATCTATCAGCTCCAACAAACCTGGAATCAGTGTGCTGGTGGATTTTGCTAACATGATCCAACAGTTTTTGTAAAAACAGAGTTTTAAGCATCATGCTTAAAATAAGTCCAATTTTATTGGCAGGAGACAGGAAACAACGGGGTGATTAACTTATTCCTGAAGTATGTGCTTAACTCATGGAAATAAATTAAGAAGCTTTTTTTTTCTCCTGCTGTGTGTGTAGTTATTTATGAAGTCTATTGAGGAGCCAGGTCTCAAAGCAGTGTTCCTCGTTTCTTAGGTAAAGAGAAGAAAACTTGTTTTTCAAATGTTCTTCATCACGAACTCTGGAGTTCATTGTAGATTGACATCTGCCTGTACTGTGAGTAAACCTGTGGCTGCCCCTTTACAGGACTGTAAATGGCTAAGTGATTCCTGAAAAGACACTTTGCACCTAGAAATGCAGACCCTGGAAAGGAAAACAGAGTACGTTTTAAAGGAAACGATCCCGATCTCATCCAAAGAATCCTTTGCATGTGATGATTCCTTGGATTAGTTCTGTTAATCCCATATAATGTCCAGATGATCTCTCCATGGTTCCCTTTTCGTGTTAGGCTTGTGGAGCAGAGGGTGAAGGCTGCTTTCCCCCACGTATAGCCTGTTACAGCTAGGGAGCTGAGGTGGTGGTTTTGGCAGAGGAGGCCCCATTGCAGTAAACAGTAAGGTTTCCAGGAGTTTCAACTGACTCTGGATCACACTTCTGTGTAACTGCTTTTATACTCTGTTCTCTGAAGTATTTATGCACAAAGAATGCCTCACTGACAAAGTTTCTTTTTCTCAAATAAAAAGGCATATGCAGATTTCCTACAGACTGTATTCCATAGAAACAAAAACAAAACCAAAGAAGAGGTACAAATAAGTGTTCTTGTAGCACAGCTTGAGTCAGATGGGGTGTACGAGGCACCACAACCTTAATGAGAGAAAGGAATAGAAGAATCTTCGATTTAGGATGAGGATTAACCTAGGTTGCAGGTAGAAAGCAACTTGAAAGGTAAAAATAAACTCAAAATGAGTATTTCTCCTTGTCCAAACAGTTGTTATTTCAAATGTGAGCAGAGAAAAACAGTTATTTCCACAACTCTAATAAAATCACAAACGGATCGTAGATCTTCAAGTGGTAGTTCCTACATAATTCTTCAGGACTTTATCTTTAAAAATGGCTGTAAAGTCTCTGTATCTTTAGCTGCACTTCTGCTTTCAATAAGTATGACATGAAACTGACTTCATTGCAACTAATTAATTTTACTCTTAATTCACTTCATTAAAATTAATTAACTAAATACCAACAACCATTATCTTTGTGAGACAAAAAAAAATAGAAACGTCAATTCATGAAATGGGATTCCTAGTAAGACATACGGAGTGCTTTCCTGCACCTTTTTTTCTCCAGGAATCCTTTCCAAAAAAAATCCTTTCCAAGAAAAAAATGGGGTGAGGAGTAGTGATGCTGTTTCTTCATAACGTTTTTCCAGATCTCACCCTGATCTCTTGTCCTGCCTGTACCCTTGACAGTCCTGTTAACTTTGTGGCTTTCCCCCGCCTTTTTCCAACTAAGGCGAGAAATGCATCTGATCTTGCTCCGGGGGCAACACTGGGGAAAACAATGCTATGACCCATGGGGCACATACATAAAGGTGCACGAATCTTTATGGGTGTTTCTAGGGCAGGCTCTGCCCCATGTGGAAGAAACCCTTCCTCAGAAGCTGTGGATAGCTTCAGAGCGCTGGGACAGAGCAGAGCTAATGTATTCCTTGCTAATGCCCCATCCGTGCTTATGACAGTTGGTAAAGGCACCGGTGACAAGGTAATTTTTAATAGGATGAACGGTGTGTCAGAATACTAATAAGGCACTAAAAGGAGTGGTTTCCAGGGGAGTCACCTCGTTGCTTGAGTGAGAGAGGGGACTATTCCCTCTGGCCTTCTCCTCAAAGCTCTCAAGGGCTGTCACCTATAATGATCCAAATCTCACAGCCTCTTCTGAACTGCTGCTTAATTGGGAAAGTACTTCAGAGAAAAATAGTCGATCCTGCAAGCCAGTGAGCTTCCCGAACCTCACTGAGTTTAACTTAACCTTGCTGAGTTCAGTTAGACTTGGAAGATTCAGTTTATGGTTAATTTTTTGTGTTACCTAAATAGCCCCTACCAGTGACGAAGCCCCTCGAGATCACAGGCTGCTTAGAAAGTAGGAAAATGCAATCCTAACACTGAAGAGCTGATTGGTACAGTATACAATGTAGTAAAAAATTAAAAAATCAACACGAGGGCTTTTTAACATTACATATTAGTCTGAGAATACTGTTGTCACAGGACTCTGGAGGCAGAGGATGACACATTTACAGAGGAACTAGCATTTAGAGTTATGCTTTATAGAGCACAGACCAGCTGTTAGCTGATAGTGACAGGCAAAACATCTGGATATATTTGTGGTCTTTGTGTCGTCTTCTGATGCCCCCATTGCTTGCCAGTCAGAGAGGTGTTACAGTCTGAAATGGACTTGGCTTCTAGGCAATTCTGACCTGAGTAAAGCAACTGCTTGCGCAAGTGAAAAACAGATCACTTAATACTTTGACTATACAATGGTAAAGCCTGAAGATACTTAAACTCTTTTTTTTTTTTTTTTCATTTTTGTGAGCCTGGTGCACTTATTTCTAACTCACCAGCATGGCAAATGCAAGACACAAGAAAGAGTGGTACTGCTGCAATTATTCCCTTGTGTGACAGTAAAATCATCCTGTTTCACCTGCTGGCAGTAAATGTATCAAGGAGTACTCTGTAGAAAAATGCTGTATGCTATAGATCTCTGGTTTATTAATAAAAAAAGAAACACACTGAACCTCCATTTTGGATAAGTTTGGATAAGTAAGTTTTACTGCAAATGTGCCTGAAATACATTAAGAAAAAAAGTGTCCTGGTCATGTTTCTTTCAAAGAAACTGTACAACCTTCACTTTTGCAAGGAACCCAACCAAAATCAATGGAACTGTTCACTGTTCAAGCTTATTAATGTGAGAGCACGCTTACAGGAACCCGCTGCAAGAGTCGTCTCTTACCATCTGAAGATTTATCTACCTAGCAAAGATTTATTGCTCTGAAGCTAAGGTTGGAACGTGCATATCAGTATATCCCTGTAATTACAGTATGTCTCCTTTCAATTGCTTCATATATCTAGGTACTCTGAGTGGCCCTGATAGCTCTGTGTCAGAGAGATGTTCTGAGCTGATCCTTTAAGAGCTTCTGTGTTTAAGTGTAATGTTTTCCAGGCACGTGCCGTCACTGATATTCCTGGGTTTAATATTAGTATCATCCTGGTCACAGGTAGGGTTGTTAAACAGTGGCCAGTCAGCCTTTTACAAATGATAGCTGGTTTTTATTATTTTACTTTTCCCTCTAACCTCTGCCAGCAGCCCCAGCTGTTTGTTCCTAACCCTTCTTGGAAGCTTTTAGTCCTGGCTTGGACTAGCTCTGAAAAAAATCAGTGTTGCTGTTTGGTTCATCCTGGGGGAGGAAGGGATTTGGAGGAGGAAGGGAGGCAGAAATGAGCAGTGAAGCGGGGGAGGCAGCAGCTTTATGTCAAGCAGTTTCTGACACAACAGAAACTTTCTCCGCCCAAGGTAGATTTGCTGTTAGAGGATCCTTTAGCTGTTATTTTCCATGCCTCAGTTATGTTGGATGCAAAATCACCTGTTTGTCCATCCTCTAGCTGCAAGGCCAGAAACCTCCCTCTTTTAAGAGAAGAGAAAGATCATTGTTTTCTGCTGCTTACTTGCAAATCAATGATCGATTGCATTTGCAGAGCAAAATTAGCAGCTGTCACCACAGTCTGACTCACTCTTGATTGATAGACACCAAAAAAGTCTATCAATACAGATCAATACTCGTTTGTTCATAAAGGTGTAAGAGTTACATGGATATATAGGTAATATGTGGTACACGCACATATGACAGTAGAACCAAACAGCCTCAGACTTCAGCGATGTTCAGGGGCCCGAAGGGCAAAAAGGACAATGTCTCCTTGTGCCTTGACTTTCATTAATAGGATCTAGGACTGCATCTGTGGTTACCAGCGACAAGACGGTAGTTTCTCAGTTACCTGGTTTCAAAAAAATAGGGCTGCTACTGCTCTGGCCTTAATGGTTGCCCCAAGGTTGTGGTGTGTGTATGGATTGCTTTGTGCCTGCACTGCAGCTCTTTTGTCTTGGAAAGTTGGAATCAAATTTCGTGTTCTTGATGGTGGGAAGACCAGAAACTGGCAGTTGTGGCTGCTCAGCCCTCATTCAGCTCAGGACAGTGCCTAACTACCCCAGCCCCTCTAGCTGTGGCACTGTGGATCTCCTGCAGTGGTCCCTGAAGACTGGCAGCAGGGCCATATGCGATGCACGAGCAGAGAAAAGACCCCAAGAGAGGGAAGGGTACTCAGCATATTCATGGAGTAGCTGCCTAAGCCCATCACTTGGGCATGTTTGTGACAGAGGTCTTTCAGCTCTCGGGCACTTCAGCAGCAAGAAAGTGTGCTATTTTTGTTCAGAATCAGCTCTCAGTCCTCTCTTAAAATTAGACAAAAGACAGTTAGATACATAATATGAAAGTAAGCATAGAATCGTAGAATAGTTTGAATTGGAAGAGACCTTTAAAGGTCATCTAGTCCAGCTACCCTGCAATGAGCAGGGACATATTTAAGTTGATCAGTTTTCTCCAAACCCCATCCAACCAGACTTTGAATGTTTCCAGGGATGGAGCATCTACCACCTCTCTGGGCAACCCATTTCAGTATCTGAGACAGGTTCCTGGTGTATTACCTGCATCGTATTACCTGCATTGCATTGCTGATCATCTAGAGCAAATGCAGAGCTTTTGGGGGCCAAGGGTGCCCCAAAAGGCTCTGCAGCCTACTCCCTGCACTGGAGAGGGCTGCCCCAGACTTGATGCAGCTCTGTCCCCTTGGCTGGGGCTGCTGTGGCCAGACCTGTGGTGGGGGAAGTCTTGCTGTACCCTTTTCTGCTTGACTGAGGGGCTGCACTGAGCCTTATGCTCTTGATCTTGCAGGGCAAGATGCCCAATGTGGGAAGGTGAGCTGGAGGCCAAGGGCTGTTTGTCTGGGACTGCAGTGGTTTATCACACAACTTCTCCTTCTCCTGTCAGATGAGGTTGGGTGTCCTTTTCACGGAAACTTGGCGGGCAGTGGAACGGCAGGTACAGGGAAGCTGTCCAGCTCAGCGCTGCTGGTGCTTGGAGGACACCAAACAGGATTGTTTGTGAACCAGAAATGCAGAAAGCTCTTGTCCTGGGCAAGTCATTGTGGCCTCTCAACCACAGGTGGAGGGGCGTTGAATCCTGGACAGAAATAATTTAATTTACACATGCAAGCCCCTTCCCATACAGAGCATGACCACCCAAGCAGCCCCCTCTGTGTCAGAGGACTCAGCCTGCCTGCAAACCACAGTGAGGTCAGGGGAGGCCCTCTTTTGGTTAACGTGACTACCCCAGCCTTACTTCAGGAAAGTTTTCATTAAGGCTGGAGCATTGGTGACAGCAATAGTTAAAACTGCCAAAGTGTTTCCATTATGTTATATCTCCCTGGTTTTGCTTGCTTGCAACGATCCAAAAGTTTCACCTAGAAGGCTGAAATTTTCCAGACCCACTTTCTAGCTGGAGGTGAAGGGTTTTACGGAAAGTTGGGGGAAAAAAAAGAAAAAAAGAGAGAGAGAAAAAAAAAAGTAGTTCTCCTCTTTTTCAAATGACAACATCCAGGTAGAGTTGATAATTTAAGAAAACAAAATTTAATAATAGCAAACAGTACTATTGCAACCTCAGAAATTACTGACACTTTGAATTTTGGATTAATATAAATTTTTTTTTTTAATGTTAGGAGATCCAGCTAATTTTTAGTTGGCCTTTTTGCTCAGCACATCTTCAGGCAGTGCTGCCTGCCTTCTGCTACTCAGCCTCCAGCTCCCTCCTCCCTCTCCCGCCACTCTGCATCCACAGCTCCAGGCTTGACGCTGACGCTGTGACCCAAAACTCTTCACAAACCCACCGAGATAGCAACTGGAAGGGGTTCCTGTGACCTGCAGGGCTCTTCTCTGTTGTCAGCCTAGTGACCGTTTTCGTCACCTGAGCTGGTGAAATTCAGAAATCTCTGTTCTGCTGGATTCTTGTGTTGGAGTGGATCTGGAAGTTGTAGTGTCCTCCCTGTGAAGCTTTAGTCATGCAATAATAGAATCATTTAGGGTAGAAAAGACCTTTAATAACATTGACTCCAAGCATCCGTTGTGGACCTGAGGTGGCCTGCAAACAGTAGACAGTTAAATCATGTGGCCCTGTAACATGAAATACCAGGTGATAGATTTGCAATGTAAAAATCAGTTAGCAATAATAGAGTTTTTATTAGCATCAAATGTAGACGCTGTGATTACTCTGGTAAGCATGCAAGGCAGAGAAATCTGAAGCTAAATAAGCTGCAGCAATTAGTCATGTTTTTGAATTCAGTTTACTTCTTAAACTGGAGAGTCCCTTCCCCAGATTGCTCATTTGAAATTGTTTCTGAGTTAAACAAGGGTTGCAGTTCTAGGTCTCTGCAGCTGGGGTATGGAGCTATACAGTTGGCTTAAAATGAACCAGTTCACATTTGAAAGCCCACGCTTCACATCTCTCTGAAAAAGAAACAACTAGTCATCTCATTAACATTTCCAGTAACCACTAAAGGAAACCCAGAGTAATCCATTCGCTCTAGTGGAGGTGTTTTTTTCTTACTTAACACATTGACTCAGAAGTTTGTATCCACTTTTGGATAGTTTTTCTCTGGAGAAGCTAGAAGACCACTGCTGTGCATGGCTATTGGTGAGGCTTCTTGCACACAAGCAATAATAGGACGTGGTTTTGGCTGTGAAGGAACCATTCTGAGTCCCTCCTGCTGGTGGATGGTGGAGCCAACAAAAATACCCAAGTCAATAAAATCAAGACCAAGTTGGAGTACTTCAAACTGAGTAATTAAAACACAGGAGACAGGCAGCTTTATGTATGGAAATAGAAAATCAATATATGGAAATTTAGGAAAGAAAAAGATTAGGGAAGAACTATCCCCTTCCTGCCTCCCCCCGTCTCCCAGGAGAATGCTTAAAAAAAAAATACATGCCAGATGAGGCCCTGTGCAGATGAGATAAACCACACTTATTTTGTGTCTCCTGCAAGAATGCAGGAGGGTGCAGATTCTCATACTAGGGAAGCTAGGAAGCTGCTGCTCATGCCCAAACCCAAGTTGTCAGAGTCTCCAGGGAACTTGCCTGGTGAAAGTTGAGTTTCTTATGTCGCCTTTTGGTGGAGATAGTATTAAAAAAATCTCTGAGGGTCACAGTTTGAGACCTTTGTCTCTAAAGTAGAAGTAACTGTTCGTAGTGGCGGAGACTTCAGTCACAACGACAGCAAGGCCGTCTCCCTCTCAGAGAAAGGGTGTTGTGTCAGCTTGAGGATTCCATGGGTAAAACTTGAAGGATCTCAGCATCCCTGAGCCTCTACCCTCTGTCTGAGTTGTGTCAACCAGTCTAAGGGCTAGCAGGGAGGTCAAAAGGAGGTAGATGGGGAGACACCATCCCTTCCTCAGGAAGTCAAGCTGGAAGGAATTCCACTGGTGTGTGTCCAATCAAAGCTCTGTCAACACGTGGAAGCAGCAATTTGGGAAAGCTGAACACCCTCTTGGTCACCACCAAGGTGGTTGGGAGAGACTTCAAATACAAAGTTCAAACTCCTGTCTCTGGCACGTGTAGTTTGCTTTATGTGGTAATCACTGCTCAGGTACAGTGTGCAGATAGACGTTCATGTATATACGTCTATATATGAGACAACTTTTGTTACTTCACTGTACCTTGTGTTAAGCTTACAGCAGCTGAGGCTTCAGGCTGATGCCAGCATGTGGGAAATAACTTGTAAAATGACTCATCAAGAGAAGAATTGTTATTAACTGTGCAGGAGGTGGACTGAGGCAAAGCTGAGATAACGTGACTGAGGGAACATCCTTGGCAACAAGAACAGAAAAGTTAAGAACTGCAGTGGAGGTCACTGGCCAGCTCTCAGGCCACATGAACCTTTTATATTGCACTGCCGTGACAGAAAATGAGCTCCCAGCTTTCTTGACATGCTCCCTGGAACTTGAATTTCATGCCTGTCGACATTTCCCAGTTTCAGGCAGAAATCTCCCAGCTAACATCCTATTTTGTAGACAAGGATCCTGAAAGAAAGATCCGTCTAGAAGTAGATTTTTCTAGTGGAAAATACAAAAGAGGAGAACCAGCCATTCTAAGCAGGAAGAGTGAGGGAGAGGGGAGCAATGATTAATACAAAGTTAGCAGCTAAGTGAAGGAAGGATACAGAAGTACAACCAGAAGTGGGAAAATATGTGCAGAAAATGTAGAAAGTAGATCATGGCCAAAAAATACAGAGTTCCACCCAACAGGAAACTGTACATAGCTCTAAGACATAGCAGAAAATGCAGAAGATGTGTTAACAGAAATGAAAGTGAAGAAGAAAACACCAGACATCACCAGCCGGCGTCATCCTGACTGAGAAATTCACAGGCAAGTTTTTCAGTGCCAAGAAAACACAGCTCCAAGGGATTCAAAAGGCACTTTGGTATCAGGCTCTGACCCTGTGGTCCTGAGCCTTTCTTGACTTCAGATGAGTACTGCTTACTGCGGCAAGGATGGAGCACACAACATATTTTGTATTCTCCTGGGCCACATATGCTTCTCCTTCAAAACAATTGTTGTCTTTTAGCTTTTTCCCTGTGAGGGAGTAAGCTTCCTTTGGACCAAAGCACAAGATTTCCTGTCTGTTGTGTGTACGCCGTTACACCACCCTCCTTCCCCAGGGGACCACAGCTCTAAGTATGCTTCAGAAACGAGCCACCCTGCACCCTTGGAGACAAACGGGCTTTTGGTCCCGAGTACAACCTTAGTAGCACCAAGAAGGGAGCGAGAAAACACCCTTATCAGCACCAATACCAAGGGCCACCTGCCTGCACCCACCCCACCACAGAGACTGAACAATGTGCTCCACAGTCAGACCAACATCCACCAACATCAAGTGAGACTCATGGTTGCTGCTGCAGGGCTGGCATATGCGTGCCTGGGTGGGTGCTTCTACGCAGAATTAAGATTGCAGGGCAAAATCCCTCTCTCACCAATAGCTGAATAAGCCTGGAGATGCTGCTGAAGGTCATGGGGGAGCTGCCAGGTGTGTAGACGCTTTCCTATGAAGTGGTCAGCAGAAGTGAGGCTGTCGTGTCCCTGCAAAGATCATTTGGCATGGGAGGAAGGAGCTTTGCCTAAAGCAGCTGACTTTTGTATAGCTGTTTCTGGAAACACAGATAAAGAACATTTCATACTGGAAAAAAGCCCTCCTGTCAAGTTAGCTATTGGTGCTTTTCATCTTCCATTTCAGAGCAACTGGCCGGTTTCTGTGTTTGGCTGTGTCTGGGAAAAGGAGAGCAGTACAAAAGGGATTGGTAATCAAGAAGCGCCTCCAGCTTTCTAACCATAATAAAACACATTTTTGTACTCTTCTTTGGATACTGATGGCAAAAATCCTACTCTCTAGTAAGAGAGTTGAAATCTGGAATGATGATTGCATCAGAGGAGGCAAGCCAGATTTGCAGTGCTGTAAACGAGCAAAAGATCTGGCTGACGATCAGGGTGCAACATTATAATAAAACTTTTGGGGTTGTTTCCTTTTAAATTTTGTCCTAAGTGAGTGGGCCACATTTTGATTTCACTTCCATCAGGCTACATCTGACGTTAGGATGCTTCTCATGTAGCAGAAGTATGCCTGCGATCAAACCACAGCCCTCTAGGTTTCCATTCCCCTCCTAAGTTTAAATTTCAAGGTGGTAATAAATACTGGAACAAAAAAAGATATGTAATTTTAGTGACAGAGGAACAAATTGATGCTGAACGTGTGTGACACTTTTTCAATTTTCCTCTTGTTTTCCTGATGGTGTTTTGTGCTAAACATTACATTTGCAGATGCAAAATTTAAAGAACACTTTATCTTCAGCACTGAGAAACATAACGTGTAATTTGTGGCTTCAGCCAAGAGTGATGGCCTTATTAGTAATGGGAATTTACTGATTAACTGCTGTTAGCAAAACATCATCTTCAAACCCGTTAGTCTGAAACTGGCAGCCGCTCTGTCGGCAGGAGCTTTTTTTATTTCATCTCGGGGGAGTTCTGTAGAAATATTTCTCATTTAAACAGCTTTAGCCTTGGCCTTTCAATAATTTTTATGGTCTCAACTAATAGGTTAACAATTAGTTAAGAGCAACTATCAGCTTAATGTCAAGTCATTCACAGGGAAAAGTTCAAGGAGAGAAGTAACACTATTTCAAAAGATGGCTTATTTTCGAACAAAGAGCTCCCATCAGTTTGAGTAAGCCAGAGGGATAAAAATGAGCGCAAGAGAGAAATGAAGAAATCAGCAATAGGGAGGAAAGACCTGGGGTCTGAGTGGGACTGGGGGCGAGGCTGCTGGAGAGAGCAGGGGGCTGGAGGCACACCAGAGTGCCCGCGGGTTACCTGTCCTCCTGGACCCACTGAGGGTGCCCGTGGCCATCGCAGCGGCACAGAGGGCACATGTTTGCAGGGTGTCAGGCCTTGTCTCCCTGCTTCAGCCACGCTTGAAGTGCTCCCACAGTTCTTCACCCATGCTTCAGGTTCCCGCAGTGAATCCCAGGTCATTACCAGGTTCATAGAATGTGCTTCACCCTAGCTCTTAGCTCCAGCATCTTGTCCTCTCACAGATCATCACAGTCTCCTTTCTCCTTCTACATAGCTCCTTCAACAGCTCGTCCCACATTTTTTGCTCTTGGTTTTGTTTCACCATTTTCACTTTTTGCTTTCAAGTCCAGTCTCCCATTTTCTCGCAGTCTCAAGCACTACCATTAGCCTTCCACCAGCTCCCAGTCTCTCATTTACCTTTAGGCTTTTGTCCATTCTTGTGCCACCCTGTCCCTCAGACTCAGCTCTCCATCCCCGCTTGGGATGCATCTTTCTCCTTCATGCTCTCTAGGCACTAACAGGGCACAGAGCAAGTCTACAGGGGATATGTCCCTGCTGACTGCAGGGGGGTTGGACTAGATGACCTTTAAAGATCCCTTCCAGCCCAACACATTCTATGATTCTATGATTCTATGGTTCTATACAATATGTGTGTTCATCCTTTTAGCTTCCATGCAAGATGTCATTGCAAGGTATGAATGTTGGTTGTTTTTCTTCCTCAAAAGCTCTCAGGCAGACAGATCTTGGGATTATTTGCAGGACTGGAAAAGTGCACGTTGTTGCCTCCAGAGTAAATCTCTGCTAAACTGCAGCTCTCTGGTCTTTCTCCTGGATATGCAAAGTGGGTTGGGGGCATGGGAAGCGATTCCTATCTCCTAATAGCTTCTTCCAGCTTAATAACTCATCTTACCTGGACATAATTTTAACCAGAAGTTTTCCTCAGAATGTAGGCAAATGTAAATCCCTCTCAGGCATGTTCAGCATGAATGGCCATAGCAAAGGTGGGCAGGCTTCCCTTGCAGAGACCTGAGAGGCTGAAATGCCCCTGGCATATTACACTCCTCTTTCCTCTGCTAATACCAAATAAACAGTTCGTTGAAGGGGCTGCATAAAACTTCATCACCTGCCATATCCCAGCTGTTGGACCACAGGTTGCTGACGGATGTGCAAGAGGTAGACAGCAAGTGGTGGACTGGTTTTATATGGAGCAATTTCTTGTATGGGGAGGGACAGTCAGACCTCTGTTGCCATCACACCGAGTAATCAGAGGAAGAAAAGAGCCCGCTGTATTTATGTAACAATTATAAGGTGCATCTAAATCTTTTATTGGCTCTGCACTACCAGTTTTGGCAAATGATGCTTCTCTCTGTATGTATGCATGTGTATATTTTTATACATACGTGAATATATATATAGATATATATATTCACCCATTGCCTGAGATCTAAATCCTGGTGTCAGCTGTGCAAGACAGGAATGCTGATGTCTTATTTCCTTGTGTGATTCCTCATGGAGATGGGACGTGAGCCCCAGCTGGGATCTTTAGACAGAATAGTAAATGAAACTGCTGCATGGCTCATGTTATTCAGTGATCTTCAAGATCAATGCTGGCTTCCTGAAGTCCAGTCTACTCTATAGACTTCTTATAATCAAAAGGAGATTTCTCCCTCCCCCCAGTATTTATTACAGACAGCGTCTAATCTTCAAACCAAGGCGATGGAGCACTTTGCAGACACGTAAAACAACGATGAAGTTAAATTGCTTCACCTCAGAAACCAGGCTCTAAATGACTTCAGACAGCAACTAAGTATATTCAGTCTGAAGGAAAACTTCCTTCTAGCTTTAAAGCCTGGAGATAAAAGAACTGTCTGGTGAAAAAAAAGGCAAATTTCTTTTAGCCAGAAGAGCTGAAACACTGCAGTCAGTTGTTGAGGGGCACAGGAGATGTATATGGCTGAGATCAGGCCTGTATGAACTGGGCCCTGACACAGTGACCCATAGGGAGCCTGAGCACTTGTGCCAGGGGAGAGGAGCCTGGTTATCGGTGGTTATCGGTGGTTATCTGCAGGAGTTGACCCATGGCCTCGTGCCGACTCTGCCAAGATCTTTGGCCACTCAGCCCTGGGCTGTGACCTTCCCTTCCCTTTCTCCTGTCCCTTGAATGGAGACAGAAGCAACAAGCCACAGCTGGAGGTGAACAGCAGCTTCATTTTTGGTCTTCATGTGAAAAGGAATAGCGTAAGAACAAACAACTTAAATCCTTTTTTTTTAAAAAAAAAAAAATCTACCTAAAATTCAGGATTCTTAAAGAGGGGCAGAATCAATGAAATCAAGGGGTAACCTGAACCCACTTTTCTTTACGAGAATCCTTTGGATATGTTCATCTACCTTTTCTGCAATATTAGGTTTTGCAGCTAATTTCTATCTGATTACAGAGAGCAATAAGAAGATAGGACCTAAAGACTATTATCCAGGGGCCTGTTCTCTCTTTCACTGACATGGATGGCAAATTGACTTCAAGGGAAACTTCATCATGCTGTAGTGTTGATAGCATCATAGAGGAAAGTGTAATTAAAGTGCAAAAAAAGAGAGGAATCATTCAATGCAATGTATTTCTTGGATAGCTAGAGCTGACTCTACGTAACAGAGAGAGCACTTCTTATTTTCTAGGGGAAGTTTTTTAATAGTAGTTGAGCCGAGGCTTTTCTGGCTCTTTTTCAGGCTTTTTATTGAGACATTGCTAGAGTATTCCACGAGCTGCCAGTGTGTAAAGTGGGCAGATCAACCTTGAAATATTATGGTCTTGGGACAAATATTGCTCTTGTTTTCTCCCCAGTGTAAATCCAGAATAACAGTAATGACTTCAGCTGAGCCGCTTCAGATTTACATCAGCGTAAATGAGAGCAGGGTCTGCCCATGCAGATGCAGCCTGGGGGATTAGGAGTCTGCTTGTGTGTCCTACCTTTGCTTCAAATTGACACCCTAGCCTTAATTCAGTGGAGAACCAAAGACACTGCTTGCCCTACAAATAAGCATTGATGCTAATGTATTGCAGTGGGGATTTATCAACAGGCTGACATCTCGGTATCCATCTCTTATTTGCATAGCGGAGAAATGTGAATAAAAACTTGAGATCAGCTTTGCACCGGTCAGGACAGGAGGTAATTCTGGCATTAGGAGAGAGAGCTACAGGCTCAGCCACAGAGAATTTGATAGGTGAAAATGCTTTGTGTGTCCATGAAGACTGTAGGAGTGCAAAGACTGAGACCATGCTCTTGTTTAAAAAATACGGTTTATTAGATAAAACATACATAGAACCAAGTAAATCCAATTCTTTATTAAAAAATACAGAAATCATTTTGCAATAGTAAAAGAAAGTACTGACTTTTTCTATGAAACATAAATTCGAAGGATTGGGACCTTTTTAGTTTATCACAGCCAGTCCCCCTCCATACTACATTCTTAAACATACTGCATCAAATTGTGAAACCCAAGCAAAAGTCTGTCGTACAAAATTAAAAACTTTTAGACCAGTAATAATCAGCTTAATTAAGATGCAAACAGTAGCATACAGCACACGGAACAGTCAATATACAGCTATACATTAAAACATGCCTCTAAATAGTGACAGAGAATCCACTGGAAGGAGAAAGTTACAAGTAAGAAAAAAAAAAACAGTGTCTGAACGAATGAAAAAGGAATCACAGTTTGACACTACAATTGTTAAATGGTTGCATATGTATTGAAACACTTTACGTATTAAGAATGAATATACTGGACCCACCCATACAGAACATGCTAAATCAACAGTTATTATTTTGCTTGGATGTGTCAACAAGTGCGAGGTGTACATAGGGTGGGCAGGTGCATATCTGTGTGCATACATCAGACTTGTGTGTACATACACATAGAAAGGCACACACCTCCACAGCTGAAGACAAATCACTTCAATAAAACCCTTTGAGGCAGGGTGAGAGCAATACTAATACGCTGTTTGTCATAATCGTGCTGCTCCTGGGACTCCAGGCATTTTATTCGCGTGTTATACTCACCCATAAGTTCTACATTCATTTTACCTCAGCTCTCCCTTGTTTGCATATTCGCAAAGTGAATACAAAACTATTCACTGCTGGAGATGATCTATTAGGGGAGGTTTTGATAGCTGAGAAACAGTGAAGTGTTAAAGGGTTTGCATTGCTTTTTCAATAAGTGGAACTAAGGGGCAGATGTCTTTTCCCTGATTATTGTTAGCATCATACAGTAATCCTGGCGTAATTAATAACACATCCTATTTGTCATCTTTAGTGAGAGTTCCTGGGTGAAAATGGAGAAGTCTTGCATTAAGAAAAGTCATAGTCTCTAAGCATATATAGGCATCTGAGCAAACCAAATTGTTTATCACCTCCTGTCAATAGTAGAAAAATGAAATAATGCTAAAATATAGTGCTAAGTAAAATAATTGGACGGCAGAATGAATGTTGAGTGAAAGAATTACTCGGGCTTCACAGAATTAGAAGTCACCTAGATTCAGAAAAGCACATCGAGCAGACAACTTGAAACAAAGCTCAAGCCCCATGGCAGTGATATGGCGGGCTTGGCATCAGATAGCACAGAACTGCATGGTTGCATTGGGACATTGAGGTGGTCACGGGGCAAGATGCTTTTCTGTTCCTCTCTCACTGAAAGAAAGCAAAACGAAAACAGTGCCAAGGCAAAGATGTGTGAACGATGAATACAGCAATCCTGACTGTTCTCTTACCGGTGAGTGTGACATGAGGACCCTCTCACTGACACTGGTGGAGATGGTCTAGATTTGTATCAGCATCAGGAAAGAGGCAGCTTAGGAAGGTTTATGCGGCAGGACGTGATCGAAACACCGTGGACAGCTGGAAGGTGCTGTGCTTTGGGGATGGGGCAGGAGGCACCGTTGGAGACCAGTGGTGGGTGCACTGAGGGGAGCTGGCACGGGCTTTTCTTACTGAAGGGGCACCCAGGCAGCACCACTCATGTTGCAGCCCATGAGGCTGCTGCTAACGATGTCATACTGCCTGTGAAACAAACCCAGCTGCCTTTTGTCGTGAAGAAGAGAGTAGGCAGCACCAGCCATGGCAATGCTGGCTGGAGTAAAAGCAGGCAGAGTGATGGAAAAAAGTGGGATGGTCTGAGGCAAGGACTTTCAAAATACATCAGCCTTACATACACCTCACACCGAGTCACAGGACCTAAGACTGAAGTCGGCATCATTCAAGCCCATAATCTCATCACTACAGCACATTTTTATTAAAAAAGAAATCTCATTATTTACATTCTCTTTTTAATGTACACACTGGCAGATGAAGGAATCCTGGTGAGCTAGTGTATGCGAGCTGATTTCTGTGTTTTGAGAGCAGTCACAGAGGAGAAGCCTGTGCCACATGCTGGACAGGCTCCTGGTAGCTCCTGTGGGATTTGGATGAGAGAAGTCACAAATACAGTCTTCTAATGATGTGAGATGTGGAGGTATTGTGTCTGTTGGTAGTAAGTAATATAGGCTGTAATAAACTTGGGAGTGACTATGTGCAAGATAGTGTGAGTCTAACTCTTGATCGTAACCAAATTTCTTGTATATTTAGGTGGTTTTTTTTTCTCTCTGGCAGATTTTGTATATGCTTGAAAAAAAATTAAAATCACTGTATAGTCATTTCATATCTGATATCCATTACAAAATGTCCATTCCTAAGGTTGTACAGTACTGGGAAAGAGACGTCATTCACCTTTCAAGGAGAACAATATTAAATATATAGTAGATATGAAAAAAAGTCCAAAATGGGGAAATATCTGCAAGATGTGATGAAAGCAGCACTACTTATACAGCTGCCGCAGAAGCTGGGGTTTATCTAGCAAATTACAGAACATTAAAAATCAAAGCTAACACACTTTGAGCCCAATTAGCAATACAAAAACTGATAGCTGCACATATATCAAAAAAAGCCCTGTACATGCTTCACTAGCCTTGGAAGCTAATGCTGAGGAGTTGGAAGAGAGCTCAGAGCAGCGTCAAAAAAAAAAAAAGAAAAAAAAAAGAGAAAAAAAGTGTGAGCAGGAGTTGTGCTATTTTGTGGCCTGATTTAAGGCTGCCACTTTCCAGCTGGATAGAAACTGTTCTGCTCTCATCCTTCACACTGTTTGGAAACAGAAAGCCGCAGCCAAAACCTGATCTCATTCCCACTGGTAGAAGTATGCAGTAGCCCCACAGAAGCTACAGCCATCGCTCTAAATTCGCACTTGTGCACCCATGTGTGAATCTGCCCTGGGTTATTGCACATATTTCAGTATGAGGGATGATGCTGTAAATATTGCAGTGCCAGTTGCCACGCGGATTTTCTCGCAATGTTTAACGTAGCCTTACAAGCGTGGCCTTCCCTCACTGCCCATTTTGTCTACCCCACCACCACCTCCCAGCTGGCCATTCCTCGAGCCGGATGGCTCTTTCCTACCTCCTGTTGTCCATATCATTAAAAATGGGCACCTTTTCTTTCCCAGCAACTTTCTGGTGCCGGCTGAAAGTGAGCTGGACATTCTCCACGTCTGGGGGAGCAATGCTGGTGGCTCAGTGCTCAGCACACACCAACGCTCACACCTGCCTAATGGTGTGACATTTGCAGGGCCAAGCCTGGTCCACGTGGCCATCAGCAACAGGGTGGGAGCCAAGGATTCATCCCAGTGAGCAGCGTTAACTGGGGCTGTTCAAACCAATAAGCATTTAAGCAGCTTGAATATCAAGAGGAAGTGCATGAAAAGATGGAAGGTAGAAGGGAAAACTGCACTCTGCCTGCGTGAAAGTGCTGAGCCCTTAATGAGGTATTTGTTGCAAGTAGTCATCAGCCAGCTAGTTAAAAACCATCCTCAACAAGTGCCTTTCATGCTGGGGAATGAAAGGAACGGAAGGGTTTTTGTGCGAGACAAAGAGTATGTCAAAAAAATTATAGACAACCTAATTCAAAGATGTGAGCTGCGGTAGTCTTTGTCACACCAGAACTGGAAGAAAAGAAAGGGTTGCATAAAAACACAGAGAAAGAGAGAGAGAATACAGAGAGAAATGAAAGAGCAGGGAAGAGGCACAAGTTAGAGAAGGAGTTGTAGCAGGAGTGAAGGAAACGTATACATGTTCCACTGAAAGAAGGAAAGGAAGAAAAAGAAGGGATGCCACAAGAAAAGGACAGGTGTTCAAACTCCTGGCTTTACCAAAGATCAGGCTTAATAGTGTTGGAAAGGAGACAATTCAGTTCACCTTCATGGAAGTTCTGCTTCATTTTTCTCAGTGTTCTGCTACTTCTCCTCACATATCTGTGGGAAATTCTTGCCATCAACTTCTATTTGTTTTCAGCATTTATGTGCAACAGGGAAGTAAAACTTCCTGTAGGAAACCCTGCTCCTTTGGTTGTCCCTTTGCCTCCTGAAGGTTGAGTGTCTCATAGTAAGCCTGCAAGAGTGTCAGACACAATCTCTCTTCATGTAGTTGTGACACAAATACTGATTGTGAGTTTTGATAAGAGCAGTCAAACATGCTTGTGTTTGAGCTACTAGTATTGTCAGAGGGTTAGATTGAATACTGACCTCATTTACACAAGTAAAAATGTGGAATAACTCTACGAGATTTACAGCAAGGTCAGTGGAAGACTGAAAGTTAGGTTGGCTTCTTGTAAGCTTATAGACTGTATAAGCAAGAGACTTTCTTTTACTATGGAGTTTCTGAGAAGCATAAACTGAAAACTGGTGTATGCTGAGCTGCTACACAGCTGTGGCTATACCTATTTTCTGAAGTGTTTGTGCTACAAGAAAAAAAGATGTTTTTCTTTAAATACTGACCCTTACCAAGCTGGTCAGAAGCCTTCTGGATGCTACAGCACATTAGAAAAGCCATGAAGAAGACAGATAGGTTTTAGAGACAGTCATTTGGTTCCAGTGGAACCTGGACACATGGATCAATTCACAATACTGCCACTGCAGCAAATGCTCAGGGCCATAAAACACATTACAGATCAGGAAACCATCGAAGTGAGGGATAAAATTAATCACTAGTCTTTCACTGGCTTGGATTCACTGCAGTTCAGAAGTCCTTTTTCTCCCTTTCTGCTGTATTTCAGCTGAAAGACACTGAAAGTTGTGAAACTTCTCCACTCCGAAATGTCCTGGTCCCGTACTGCTTGGACTTCAGTTTTTTTCCCATTCCCCACTCTTTTAGAGACCTCTAACAATAGGAAGATGGTTACCCATATTTCATGTTCGAAAAGGAAAGGGCAGCAGGATCCCAATTTTGCATAACACCAAGGGAAAAGTCTGGGTAATAATGACATACTGCTCTATGCAGGGAAAGTTTGGTACAAACCTGGAAACAGGGCACAAATTCCATGGGAACCCCAATGAAGCCTGCGAGTTGCCCATTTTTGAAGCCTATCCTCTGCCCTGCTCTTATTTCACTCACTTCACAGCCTGTCTGTGCAGCCAGGCAAGTCTCTCTGAACAACACACACAACTTCACACACTCACACAGTCTCCTGTTCAGCCTTAAATGCTGCTTTTTGGCAGCTGCCCATAGACCAAGAGGACCACGGCTCTGTAGTCAGAGATGGAGTCTCTTCTGAAGCCCTGTGAGCTATTCCTGTCTGACTATGGCACTACCAAGAGACTCAACCCTTTGAAGTATGATGAAGTGCCATGGATGCTGAGGGAGCCAAAAATCGTGGGCCACTGGGATTGATTTTGAAAAGTTTTATTTTAAAATTCCACCTAGAGCTTCGCCTCAGGAAGGTGTGCAAATCTCCCAGTGAAGTCATGCTCAATTCAGGGCAAATTTCAGCCTGGCGGCACGGCTGAAATCCTCAGCGCGCGGGCTTCGATTTGCTGCGAAGTGGAAAACCCAAACAACCCTCCATGAAACCCGTAGCTAAAACACGAAGCTAACTGGAGAAGGTGTTGGGATCAGGTAGAGGTGCAGCTGGAAGAGCTCTCTACCAGGAAGCTAGCAGCTCTCCCGGGAGCAGGGAAGTAGGGGCTGGCCAGGGGCGGCTGTCTCCGCTCTTTCTAAGGGAGGATGAAATAACTTATTAGGCTCTAGTTACTGTGGGACATGGCTGAAGCTTGACCTGGTTTATAAGCCAAGCCTTGGTCTTATGAATTCAATAGAAAAACTTACGTGGTCCTCAGTGGGACCTGGGTTTGGCCTGACATGCTTTATTTAGCATTTTGAGTGAGGGAAACATTTTTCTTTAGATTACAGTTGAAAGATTCTTGGGTTTCAGCTTAAATCTTATGGCGGCAGCGTACTGCACACTTGCATTTCTTTCTTTTTCTTTAATAAATCACATTTCTCCTGCATTTAACCTCTGACCAAAACCTGTCTGCTTGAACTGCAGTAAACCTGGCCGGTCAGTGATGTCTCTGCTGAAAGCAATCCCCTCCAACCACACCATGCACACACCGGCTGACCTCTGGGCTGCCACGTCCTCGCCCACACCTCAAGCTCCAGGCACCTGGTGAGGAGCGGAGGCTCTGGGAGCGAAGGGAGACAGAGACTGTAAATTTGTGTTTGCATAGCCGTACTTCTGAGGCACGGGGATTTGCTGGAGCTGGGGCCAGAATGAGCAAGCTGTGCTAGAGTCTATCAGATTTGTGAAGTACAGATGTGATAATACCACTGCAACCACAAAAGAATTTACAACAGGAAGTGTTGCAGCTGTTGCTTATTAGCATTAGTACAAATTACACAAAGCAAATTGTTAGCAGACATGTTTCCATAATATTTAACTCATGGCAGTGGATAAAAGTGATTCTTTTTCAAGCAAAATTTTAGATTTCCAAGGGAATCGGTTTCCAATGGTCCATGAAGGGAGCACGGATTAGAGAGGAGCATGCAGCTATTGCAAGGCATCAGAGGCGATGTGTGCAGTGACTTGCTTGCTTTCTGTGGTGAAGATATGCAAATTTGGGACCATATTTCTTGGTGAGAAAAGGAAAATCCATACAGCTCCATATGACCCAATTACCAGCGACAGGAAGCAGTGGTGTGTGGGCCCTGTCCTTGAGCTGCCACAGTAACGTTCTGCACAGAGAAGTGCTTGGAAAGGGAGGGAGGTTCTTGCTGACCGGCCATTTCCCTGAATTTTTGCTCCCAAGGTGCTTATTATGACTTATTTCCCTAGCAACCCCAGGCTCGTTGATGCGGAAGCAGCCCGTGCCAGCAGAGCAATCCCCTAATACAAGCTCAAAAGGGTGAATTTGGAGACAAAATCCACACAGCAACAGACTGAACCTGAGGACTGAAACACTGACGTGCGACCTGTGAACAACTGACCACAAAATCCCCCCGGACCAAAACCCTGCACACGACACCTCTCTCCAGCCAAAACAGTTTCAATCCAGGGTAAAGTCTGGTTTTGGTTGTGCCATACCTTCCACCCTGCTGGGCCAGCCAGCAGCGGGCAGCACATTGGGGCACCTCCACTGCCTCCCTCCTTGCCCCATGGGGAAGAGCCAAGCAACCAGCTCTGGGAGGGGAGGTTCTTGGTGGGATCTGGGGGATTCCCCTCCTGTTTTTTTCCAAATAGAAACCATTAAAATGAAAAGAGAGAGAGAGATTAAGAGAAAAAAAAAAAAAAAGAAAAAAAAAGAAGGTATAAACTAATTAACTGAAGCTTTCAGGGTGTTTCTTGGGGAGGTGAGAGCTGACAAATTCCTCCTTGAGCTTACTCAGACCCTGAATGGCACAGCTGGGAAGGGGAGGGTGCTGCTCCTCATGGGGCTGGAAGGGGCTTGGGGTGAGAGGAAAAGCCATCCATGGCTGTTGGTGTTGGGGCCAGGCTTTGGAGCCGCTCCCTCTCTAAGCGTGTACACCTGCTCCCACGCTATCTTTTCATCGTGCCTTGCCCGAGCAGTGCTGGTTGAACTGAAGGATGTTTTGTGCTCCTGCAGCTAACCCAAAAGAGTTGTCTTATCACTCCAAAATTCATTAGCCCCTTTCTTGTTGTTTTGCTGATTATTGCTGGTTTTGCTATCAGTGCTCTACTTAATCTCTCGCAGCCATCCTTTCTTTAAGAAGGAAAGACATGTAACTCGTGAAGACTGCTGACAACCTATGTAAACTCAGCGATCAGTTTAAGGGCAGTAACAGCCCAGAGTGATGCTTCACATGCCAGTCCCAAGGGTGCCTGCCCACATTCATCACGTTGAGCGAAGCTGCTAATGCTGCGAAGGCTGCCGCGCTTCTCAGCCTGCCGAGAAAGACAGTGGGCTCAGAGGGGTGGAGGCATTTCCAAAGGCATTTCTTGAAACTTAGGTCTGGCTGGGGAAGGAGGCATTTGTCAGTGCAAGAGAAGAGGCTGTGACAGCAGGTGGGTGGCTGGCCTCTGTCGCAGCAGAGGCTGAGCTGGCTGCACATGCTACATGCAAGAAGCTGCTCTGCCCAGGACCACTGGCTCTGTGCTCCTAATGCCTGGCACAGAGCAGAGAAAGAGTTCTTCTCAAATCCTTGCTTTTTTTTTTTCCCCACCCAAAATGGATGCTCACAAAGTATTGAAACTGCCCAAATTAACCAAAGTGCTTTTTGATCCATCTATGAGTACTTAGAAGTAGAAAAGAGGCACATGCACTGCTTTTAAGTGTATTCATATCCACCCACCTGTTGGGAACAGTTCAAAAATACAACTGGGTTGGCTGCTGTCTGAAGCCAGAGCTAGAAACAAAACAGCAAGTGAAGTAATTTGCACAAGCAATGTCTAAAGCAGCAGCTAATGGAGAAGTGGCTGACATGCATGTTCTGGCTCTTTAGTGCTTGTTCTGAGGCAATGGGCTGACACCCTCGGCACAGCAGAGCTGCTTAACTGCCTTCACGGACAAGACTTGAAAGAGAAAAATTAGCTATAATTGCAAAATTACTGCAGTAATGTTTGCTTCCTAATTGCCCTTCAGTGGAAAAAAAAAGAAAAAATAACATGCAGTGAGGGATTTTCATTACAGGCGTTACTTACATGTAAAATGAATTCGCTAACTGCCTCCCCTGTAAAAAACAGAATGTTAAATATCATGGACCGGACAGTCCTGTTGTACGTGTAGGTGTCACATCAGATGACATGTTTAACACCAAATTGAGCAGGAATGTTGATCTGCTTGAGGGTAGAAAGGCTTTCCAGAGGGATCTGGACAGGCTGAATCAACGGGACAAAGTCAACTGTATGAGGCTGAACAAGGCCAAGTGTCGGGTCCTGCACTTGGGTCACAGCAACCCCAGTGTAAGGCTACAGTCTTGGGGCAGAGTGGCTGGAGAGCTGCCCGGCAGAAAAGGATCTGAGGGTGTTGGTGGACAGCTGGCTGAACATGAGCCAGCAGCGTGCCCAGGTGGAAAAGAAGGCCAACAGCATCTTGGCCTGGGTCAAGAACAGTGTGGCCAGCAGGAGTAGGGAAGTGATCGTGCCCCTGTACTCGACAGTGATGAGGCAATAGCTTGAGTGCTGTGTTCAGTTTTGGGTGCTGCAGTACAAGAAAGACAGTGAAGTGCTGGAGTGGGTCCAGAGAAGGGCGATGAAGCTGGTGAAGGGTCTGGAGAACAAGCCGTATGAGGAGCGGCTGCAGGAACTGGAGCTGTTCAGCTGAAGAAAGGGAGACTGAAAGGGAGACCTTATCTCTC
The DNA here is from genome assembly GCA_020746105.1 of Trogon surrucura. NCBI lineage: Eukaryota > Metazoa > Chordata > Aves > Trogoniformes > Trogonidae > Trogon > Trogon surrucura. The sequence continues at coordinate 51,254,937 of CM036618.1, forward strand.
TCTACAACTACCTGAAAAGAGGTTGTGGCAAGGTGGGTGTTGGTCTCTTCTCAAAAATAACTAGCGATAGGATGAGAGGACATGGGCTCAAGTTGCACTGGGGGAGGTTTAGATTGGCTATTAGGAAAAATTTCTCTACTGAAAGAGAGGTGAAGCATTGGAACGGGCTGCCCACGGAAGTGGTGGAGTCACCGTCCCTGGAGGTATTCAAAAAACATATAGACATGGCACTCTGGGACACGATTTAGTGGTCGTGGCAGCACTGAGTTGACGGTTGGACTTGATGATCTTAGAGCTCTTTTCCAACCTTAATGATTCTGCGGTTCTATGATTCTATGAAATATGAGATAGCACCACTGACTGTATACATCAGCCGCACAGGAAAATTATTTCAGTACATTAAATGTAGAAATATCATTGCCCCTAAGGAGTTTATAAATACTGTGTTAGTATTATCAACCCTCTCAGCTGTAAAGTCTGGAGTGGGGCAGGTGGAGAGAAGGGGTGAGACACAGAGCTGAATGGGAAGGAGCCTTACTCAGGAAAGCCTGTAGTTTTGGGGTTTTTTTTCCCACTCTCAGAACAAAATGCGAGGTTACAGATTCTCCAGGAAAATACAATAAAATGCAAAAATCTTCTTGGAACAAGAATGTTCCATTTCCAAAATGTCAAAATGATGTTTTGACATTACTGAAAGCTGTAGTTTCAGTTAAATAGAATTTTATGTTAGAAAGTGACATGCTTTTATGAAGAGTTTTGATTATGACAAAGTGGGATTTTCCAGCATTGAAGGCATCTGATGAAGTCTAATGAGCTCTGACTACTGATGTACTACAGCAAGGTGGGGTTTTAAGTGGAGGAAATAAAATCACCTTTGGAAAAAAAAAAAGAGACGTTACTAAGCTCAAAGTTATGGGGGGAAAAAAAATGATAAAAAAGATTGAAGACTCTCTGAAGCTGACATTACTAATACAGCAAAATTTTTACATGTTTTGGGGATCTTTGTCAGGAAAAGATTTGTTGTATTAAAAATGTAAGAGTGAAAACTGAATTGTACATGTTTGATGTTGATATGAAGTCACTTCTGTCTCAGCCAGATGCCTGGCTGAACAGATTCCGTTCTCAACATCATGGACACAAAGTGATGTGGGTGGGTGTTACCTTCCATGCACCAGCATGTTTAGAGTTCAGTATATTACGTCACTGGATATTATACAATTTTTCATTTAGCACACTTCTTCAGCTATTTCTATTAAAGGTGTTTCAGCATGCAGACAGGATTTGCTGAAAGCTGGTCAGTCCTGTAAAGATCCAATCCTGCAAATGTGTGCAGACAACCTTTTTCATTTGGGGGAGTAGTCCCCAAGAATTCAGGGGAAGTCTTGTGGGATATAGGTTCTCATATTGGTAAGGATTTTCAGGATCTTTCTGTAGTATCTTTTTGTAGGAGTTCTATTCTAGCAACATGCATCAGGTTGAATTGTATTCTATGAGGTATTTTTGGTAATACTCTGTTCTGCATAAACAGGGTTGGACAGTATGATGTCTCATATATTATCAGGACCCTGTTTTTCAATTCAGTTGAGCCTAGCTCTAAAATAACCTGCATGACTTACAAACACTCGCCACCACTCCTTGACATGCACTAAGGGTTTAAACTGTATGGATGTGTCCCTTTGTCATCCTTTGTGAAGGACAAAAACGAGGACATACCCACGCCACAAACTACCTCCTCAGCTTGAAGACAGTACCCTCCTGCCTGGCTACGTGGCGTATCAATGAGCACTTTTTGGATTTGCGGAAGAGGCAGAAGAGCATTACTTTTAATCCACTTGAGATGGAAAGCCTGGCACATCTGCATCTGTCCTGAAAGCTGCAGCACAATCAGGAACCGACCTTACAGTATCCACCCTGACCATCATTGCAGAGATGTGCCCTGTGTTGCAAGCTCCACCTGGAGAATGCTCCTGCCTGGCTCCTTCGCTTTTTAAAAGCTCAAACAAAATCAAAACCAGGATTTCTGCTCTTTCTTAGAGTGCCACAAACTGTACGCCAGACAGAAACAGCTCAGGGAAGGGAACCAGCAGCGAGCATGCCAGACACCGTGGGAGCCATCCACCCCCTCTTCGGCATAACGGGAAACATCCTGTCAGAAACGCTCTCTGCGTTTGGGCTTTTCTTGAATTAATTATCTGTAAACGGTGACGGACTTATCCTGCTGGAAGCCTGTGATTCCTTGTCGGTATTTGCGGATGTGCTCGACAGGAGAATTGTTACGGTCAAAGCTCGTCAGACAGAAAGCACCGTGGTATCAGAGCTGCAGCCTCAAGTCCATTAGGGCTGCTCCCTCTAGTGGGAAAAAAGTACTTCAGCTGCAAAAAAACCTTTTTTCTCCTGGATTTTAAAAAAACTTTCTTCCTTTTTTTTTTTTTTTTTTTTTTTTTTTCCTTTTTTCCTCCCCTTTTTTTTCTTTTCTAACTGAAGAATTCAAGTTTCCCAGATAGTGCAAGACATGGGGCAGTTCCCATCAGACAAGAGGTGACCAAACACCGTGCTTTTCCAGCCCTTGAGCATCGGTGGTGGAACTCGAGCCCAGTTGATGCAGGTCATGGGTTATTCCTTCGAAGCAGACCCATGGTTGGTCTTCCAGCAGTCCTTAGTGTATGCCATAGATGTGTTTGTTTTTGATTTCCCACTTCCGATTACAAAAATAGGACTTACTATAATCATAATAATATTAATGGTACAAAATAATTATTGTAATTATATACTTTTTTTGGCAAATTATTAACACAAAGCAGCTCAAAAGACTCCATTGGATTAAAAAAAGGTGACGATGCACAAATGTTAAAAAAGACAGAGTCTTTCTTAAAAAGGAAGGAAAAACAATCTGCAAATGAATGCATTTCTGTAAGGCAACGCATTACCTTTAGTATTCCATCTAGACTTAGGTCAGGTTCTTTTGTTGTTCCAGAAATTGTTAGAACTTGGTTTGCTTGAGCTTATCGATGTGGTAACACAGTTTCAATGCAGGTCCCAGTTTCAGGCCCAGGTATTTCATGATCATGTCACTTTTCAGCAGCAACAGAGCATTGCCATCAATCTCCTGGTTTCAAAAGAAAGAAAAGTAACCAAAATGTGTTAACCCCCTTCCAGTGCTGCATCCTGACACATTAAACAAGGTGAATCCGAATCTTGTCTTATCGAGTAGAGCTAGGCAAAATGTCGCGCATTTTGAAATTCCATTAGAAAAAATGAAATCTGAGCAACAACAGAAGGAAACTCTAAAGGAGAGGTTAGTCAAATAATACATTTCATTCTACACAGAACTATGAGGTTTGTTTAGGTTTTCAATTACTTTGCAATGAAAACATGAATATTATTTAAAAAATCAGGGTTGCTCTAAGCTCAATACTGAGAAAAGCCAGTCGGTCCTGAGAGAAGGGAATAAGTGATGGAGCAAAAGAGGGGCATGGCTGCGTGAAGTGCTAATAGCACACTTCTGACTCTCAGTTCCAGCTTTGTACCTGGCTATCTGCATGTTGCACGTATCTCCAGGACACTTATATCCAGTGAGATACATATATATGTATATGTTTCTTTTTTCTGAAAATGGAGATGATAGTTACTTGCTTGTTTCATTGCATTTATTAATAAAACTCATTTAAATTTAATTTAACCCCTGTGTGAGTGGATCCTGGACCTGTTTATCCCTTTTGTAATTACAAAGTGTTGTAGTAAGCACAAAGTAGCTTGGGTGCACAGAGAAACAGACTCTGTTTTACTGTGGACTGTAAAACACGGAAGCTTTCAACCATCCTTCGTTGGATGCTTAAGCTTGTCTGATTTTTCCTGACTGTATTAGTGGATATGCTAAAAAATACTACCGCTTCCGACAGTCTTCATCACACTTGCATTCTTTGACCATTAGAGCTAAAACATAACTTGTGCTATGGGTGTGTGCATACATACTCATATACATACCAATGCTGTATATATTGCATTCTATGATTTTGATGGTTGGATCTTTCCTCTGTGATCCACTGCCTACTAATTAGGCAATACTATGGATCGTAATTTACCCTGATCATTATTATTCCATTCAGTAGGTGATTTAGCAGATGAGCAGTTAAGGTCACTTTCTGATTAACTCAATCAATTAATGCTCTTCATTTTGCAACCCCCACACTATCCATAATGGAATCTCTTTTCATTCTCCCCCACTCCTTCCCACTATTATAAAGAAGCTGAGGGAAAGTAAGAATAAGCATTACATGTAATTAATATTTTCATAACAAAGAAAAACAAACTCCTGGACCTGTGATGGGCAAAAGCACTGTCAAGGGTTTGGTGCAGAGGCAGCCATTTCTAAATGTTGAGTTCAGCATTTTATTATTTCCTTTATTATTACTGTGTAGGGGTCAAAATTAAACTCCATGACAAGAGTATGCCAGAGGGAGCATTCATATCCAATTAAATATCCCATACTAGCCATGTCCCTGTGCAGATTGTTGGCTTGACTTCTCTACAGGACTGCTGTGTCAGCCCTTTCAAAACATAATCTTAAAAAGAAGAATTCTGTAGCATGGTCCTGAAGTCTGCAACAGTCCCACCAGAAGATGCTGAACTAGAGCTGGAGCTGGTAAAATTTGATGCCATCAGTGCAATTCACTTGTTTCACAGGAGTTAAGTTTTAGCCCACTCAAGTTAGGCTATTGCAGGAGAACATTTCCACGTTCCTGCAAGGGAATGGGGAGAGACAAATGCACGGGCTGCAAGGTCATGAGGTGGTGGGTGTAAACATACAGCTTCCACTTGCAAGAAAGAATATTACTGTGTTTGTGCTGGCTTCTTGCAGCATTTATTCTGAGAATACTGTTCAAAAAGCAGAGTAGCCCCTAAAAAAGCCCCGTGCCGTGCAAACAAGAATTGCACTCGGTGGTGGATGTCCCCCATGATGAGGCTTTTAACAAGAAAGATGAAAGTCCCTATCTTCATGGGTGTTTAAGCACCTAATTCTGTGTAAAATGAATGATTTCAGAATCTATATCCTTCTTGGGATATATGTGTGTATATATATATATATATATATATATATATATATCGATCCCTTCTTTTGTATTATGCAATCTAATGAAGGGACACCAGCCCTGGTAAGGCCACCACCTGCAACAGGAATGAAGCAAATGGCAGGTCAGTGGTCAGTGCTCAAACAGTCGAGATGAAGGTCTAGACAAAGATGACCACTCACAATTCTGACATCTAGCACTGGCAGAGACAGGTTATTATTTGAATAAATTGGATTAAGTATGTTAAATTCAAAGGTGTTTGTCTCCTTCATATATGCATTTGCCAATCACTGGCTATAATTAAACTGTCAGACCATAACATTGCTTCGATCCCTTCCATCATGAGTTTTCTACCTGCTAATTCCCCGTGTAACTCTTTTTTCCTCCTCCATTTCCCTTCCCCCAGGCTTCCTACCAAGACTTTCTCACTGAGAGAGCGCTGCATGGGGCTCTCATGCAGTGCCACCATGAGGTCCCTGCCAGCCGACAGCTCCTTTGCATGAGGCCAAAAGATCTATCAGCTACAGGCTCAGATCTCCTTGGCACACAGTCCTGCCGAGGGGACAGGGAACAGCAGGCAGTTTCGTGGTGTTCGGTGGACATTCTCAGGAGCTGCCTGTGACAGAGCTCTGTGGCACTCTTGGCAAGAAGACAAGCTTCTGCTCCTGGTAGGAAGAGCAGAGGCAGAGCCAGGTCATCCCACACCACCTGTTGCAGCAGTGGATGGAGGATGCGCGCTGCATCTCCTCACTGCAACACTGGGAGAGACAGCTACAGGGACTGTGGTCAACATCTAAATGGCTTAACAGAGCAGTGGGAAAGCACACTGCTCGTGTGCAGAACACCCTCCCCAGCCTGTTCTTCTCGATGGTCCCACCACCCCTCTCGCTCTCAGTGTCATAGCTCAGATGAACTGATTGCTAGTGCACTGATTTCAGGTGATAGCTAGGCCTTGTCAATGACAGTAAGTGCTCCTAAGTAAATTATGCACCTGCTTCATAGAAAGATTGAACATTCAGGAAGATATGGCTAAGGTTAATGGACTAATCACTTGTCTCTCACCCCTGGGGTCTCCATGCTAATCCAGATGAGATGTGAAGGCTGAAAAATTGCAGGGACATTTATAACTCAAAGGCGTAATTGAATTGAGTTGTGTAGTAATCTTACCCAGGTTCCCATACCTGTGACATATTTTACAAGGAAACCAGTGATAAGTAGAGCCCGTGGGTGCTGGGTGTTCAACAATGGATGACAGGGATAGTCTTTAGTGGCAATTTAGCTTGATCCCTTTGGTCACAAAGCAGTTGTAGTACCCGTGGCATGTTCCAGTGCAGCTGGCCCATGACTGCCTGGAGCGTGGCACTGCCCTATTGCTAGATAAAAGCACACTGTGCCATCTTTTACTACAAAAGAAAGCTAGACAAAACCAGTGCTCTTGCACTGCCCATATTTACAGGATGAACTTTAAACATTTCTTTTCTTTACAATGTACCTGTATGCCTCAGACTTCGGCATTTTTCTCTCTCTTGCATGAAGAGCTTTCTCTTGATGCACAACCCCTTCTGACAGACTCGAAAACCTATGCTAAGGCAAGTTCCTTTAAATATGAGGGTGGCTTGTTTATCTGCCTGCTTACCCACATGGCCAATGTAGGCCATATTTTCATTATCGCTTATAAGGCAGATCTGACTTCTCTGCAGAAGACAGGGAAATAGGCTGGCAGCTGACCTGTAACTGCAGATTTGGTCCTAGCACCACTGTGCCTGCTCTGTTGTTCTCATCCTGCCAGCCTGTCTTCAGAATGGCAGATGGCCTCAATACCTGCCCAGGGTGAGCAGGCACCAAGGCCTGTGTTCTTCTTCATTTTTGTCTGCTCTTCATCCACCTCCGCTCCTCAGTTTTTGGAAACCCTGCATCCAGGGTGTAGCTAGTAGCCCATCAGTTGTCTCCCTCAGCTCTTGTCTGCATCCCCACATTCCCGCCTGTCCCTGCTGGCACATTGGCAAGGAGCAGGACCTGGTGATCAAGCCCTCTCTCTTGCTTCGCAACCTGAGGTGCTGTTCAGGAGTCAGGGCTGGAGACCTCCTCTCATTTAGACCTGGGTCCAGACACTTATATCCACAGCTGTGACCTCCGGCTGAACACAAGAAATCACTTTTAGGGTAAAATCCATTTTTATACCCAGACTAAATTGATGAAGGAGAGATGGAGGAAGAGGCCAAAGATGCTATTACGTGCATTGGTGCCAACTCTATATGCAGCAGCAGAACAAGAAACTCTGTATCAAATGTGTGTTTACAGTTTTCTCCTTCACTAATTAAGGCTAATATCATTTCCACCACTGGAGATTGCCTAGCAAAAGCAACTATCATATTCTCCAGTGAGTCAGCAAGTCTGTCAAATTTGGTTATGTAGTTACATAATACTGAGGGGAAAAAGATTAAAAGCTCGGCTGTTTTGAGTTTCTCCTGCTACATATATTGAGACACATAAAAAATGCTCTTCAGAGAAGAATTGTATGTACCCTGGGAAAAAAATTGTCATTGAGACAACACTTTTTTAATGCCAATCTGACAATGAAATGAGCACCAGATCATCAGTGCTTTGTTTTAGGCTTAGCGTAGAAACAATTTATGCTGGCATAGTTGGGAACAAATACTAAACATTTTCTAAAGGCATTTTTTAGGTCTCCCTATTGAAGGCTAAAGAGGAGAGGAGGGGAGGGGAGGGGAGAGGAGAGGAGAGGGGAGGATATTTCAGTTGGAAGGGATCTACTGCTAGTCTAACTGGTGGTAGTGAAGTGTACTGGCCGTCTCTTGGGACATCCCATGCACTTGGCTTAAATTACCCAGAATCCATAAGGGCAGCCTTCTACATACATGTTTTCTGAAGAGCTCCACGTGGGGACCTAAAGAGTGAGGGTCTGCATCCTTCACAAACCAAACCACGTCATCCACTGTCCAGGTCAAAGGATTCTTGCTTGATGGTCGAGCTGTGTCTTGTCGTTCTGGTGAAGGACTTGAGGCTATTGGTACAAAAAAAAGCCCACAACAAACACGTTACAATGGCACACAGCGGTTTCCTTGGTTTGTGTGTGTGCAGGGGTACAGCAGCCTCACTGGGGAATTGGATGTTGAATCTGTGTGAGCCAGCATCAGCCTGAGATAGTGGGGTGGGGAGGTGAGGGGACTTGGAGCAGTTTCCGATCTGACTGCTTATCAGGAGACATGATCCCAGCTGGTGAATTGTGCTAAAAAAACATGAAATCCTCAGGTTCCTGCTGGGGAAGGGAAAACATGCCAGCTGCCAGGCTCTTAAACTGAGCTGCCCCTGCTGTCTGATCTGAAAGCAGCGGGGATCTTGGCTCGAAAAGACACCACCCTCCCACCTGGAGAGAAAGCGCTTCAGCACCAAACAAAGGAGTTTGCCACTGAATGCAAAGGCTAGAGGATAAAATCAGGATTTAGCAAGTGGGTTTTTTTCTTTGCATTCAGATATCTTAGAGCTTAAAGAAAGGTTTCTAGTCTGTATCCTTCTTGTCTTAGGCTCTCACGAAGCTGATAGTCTCTGATGAATGCCTATTTGGAAAGCTACAACAAAGATGAACACTGCACATGTGACTTTTTAATGGTATAAGCCCTGGATGATTTAAGGTCACTTCGCCTTGCTGTAGCTTTAAATCAAGTGAATAAAGGCACATTGGAATGAAAGTGCATTTATGTTTTTATTCTTAGTCTCTGCAGAATTATAAATCTCAGCCTCCACATGAATATAATTTGCACCCCTGCTTATGCTGGTTAACTATTACAAGAACTATATTATGTTAGGTTACAGAAAAACTGTTTCAGTTTGTTTATATCCACACCAAGCAAACTTTGCATTAGCAGGTGACAGCACAAAGATGTATAAAATGGTGCTTGCCTAGACTTGTTCATCTCTTTCTGTTAGGGCCTGTTTTTTAATGCGAGGGGTGCAAATGGTAAGCAGGCAAACACTACAAAAGATAAAAAAGGAAACAGAAGAGTGCGGATAGAGGGAGACCACAGATACCTAAACTGGAGCCTGGAGAAGACCAAGTAGCCAAGAGGGCAATTCGAGCTGCTGAGGAGGGAAGGGCTGAGCTCCCCAGAGAAATAATGAGCTTACTGACACAGATGAAATGTATGAGAATGCCCATGTCTCACTCAAACCACGATCTTACTGCATGTGGGCAAATCTAGTGGGCTGGGTCTGTGGCTTATGTAGATTGTCATTCCATTGACTTCAGTAGAGCTGTGCTGATTTATATGAGCTGAGGCTGTGCCCATATATGCCAAATAGCAGCTTTATGTGCATACTGGTCCTTTTTCTCTTGCTGCCATGCTCATCTTAGGGTATAATGTAATGAGATATATTTTGTGGTTATGAAGGACGAGCTCCAGAAAGCAGCAGTGCTATGAAAGTGCAAATCTGGTTGATGGGCTTCGTAATGGGATGTGATGTAAATATCATGATAATTACACTCTCATTTGCTAAGTCACTGTTCTGGATATAAAGGACAAGGAATAGCCGCGGGTCCTCTTAATTAGACAGCGAGGATTGGTGTTCATATGGACTCAGGCGACCCTGGGCTGCGCTCACAGAATAAATGCAATACACGATGGTACAGACACCATCTGGAGCCTTTGGCATGAGACAATGAAGACAAAGAGTGCAAAACGAACAGGGTAATCTTGGCCAACCCCTGGATCATCAGTAACATTAAGTAAGTTTGTCAGGGACAAGTGGGAGAATTGAGACTTGTCTTGGAGGCAGAGGAGCCAGTATTTCTGCCCTATGTGATCTGCTGATGGTCCGAATACCAGCACCTCAGCACCCCAAACCAAAGGTCAGGGAGAAAACCAGGCTTTCACAAATAAGCCATGAAATAGAGAAGGAGAAGAAATGTTTGCCCATGCCCAAAGTATTGCAGAAGTTTCTGTGCTACTGTCATAATGTGGTTGGGGGAGGTGTTGTGTCACTACTGAGGATCACAATTTTTCCCTTAAATTTGTATGACTGTAAGGAAAGCCCAGGGGACTTAGCCTGGGATTCACAAAAGGCACAAAGAGAGTCGCCTCCGATGCAGTGACTCCTGCCTGCAACCTGCTGCTTCCAGAAATGCCAGGAAAGGGCAAAGGGGAACAGAGAGACCCAAGAGCAGTTGGGAGCCTTCACAGGCATTGGAAATATCTGTAAGGAAAGGAAGCGGGATGAGAAGAAAAGGTTGAAATGACAGGAGAATTCTATTCACTCCTTCACAGTCTAGCAATCAATAGCATATATCTGATTTTTTTAAAGACAAATATATAAATGACCTTTCTAAAGAGACTGCATGGCTGGAATTCTTCCAGGTCCTAGCAATTCTTCAATAACCCTTTCAAATCCCTACCTGAGGTGCAATATGATTTAAAAGCAGGAATTATATGTAGATGCTAACCCTTCAAAGATTTTTTCATCTTTATTTACTTACCTAGAGTCAAGTCCTGGATTCTCCTTCTACTTTTTCAAGAATTAAGATGTGTTATTTCACTCATATGTACCATTAAATGTTGTTGGTAAAGCTGGAGTACCACCAGCTTGGAGACTGATATCTGGAACACAGTTTGTAGCTAGTGGGTCTGGAAACAATCTGGTTTTCCATGTCTTTTAAAATTTACTCTGTTCTTTAATTTACTCTGGCTTTCTAATATCATCGTTTACACATTTAAGTGTAATCTCTCTATTTGTAAAAGAAAATAAATCATTTCAAGTCTACAAAAAGACATGGGGTTTGTTTCAGTAGCATCAACTTGCTGAAAGATTATGTTAAACACAGAAATGTTTGATGGCAGCAGGGCAAGTACTTTACACTTTTTCTTATCTGAAGGTATTCACACTTAACCTAAGAGTTAGATAAATGAGGAAGTCTCATGTCTCCTGGGTATCCTATGCCATCCTGTCATCAGAATTAATCAAGATGATAATGAATACTCAGATTACAAAGAGATGGGAGTGCTCGCGACCAATAATTATTTTTAGAGATCGTAATCTAGGTCAAATCCAATTTCCTGTTTTTGACAGGTGGCAAAAATTTGTCAAATTAATGGAATAGGATATGGAAATTTAGGTAATCAGAGGGAAGCACTTCTCCCTCCTGCCTGAAGCAGTGTCAGGGAAAGAGAGTGACGAGGTTCCTCTGCAGGGGAAAGTCCTTGGGCATCCCAGTCAAGACCACTGCATGTGCAGAAACGGCTGGAGGTACTGGGTCAGTGGCCAAAGACTGCAGTCTGGCTGGCCCCATCTCTGGCCTTGAGACCTTCCTGAGAACAAGGATGGAGAGAAAGCCACAGCTGAACAGCTGCAGAGGCACAACAAAGAAATCTGATGCTAAAATGGAGTTAAACCTTCGAAAGAAGGAAAGATAAATAACAGACTCCCTAAATATGTTCTTGGCAAACAAACAGAGCCCAGAGGGAGTACGGTCATTGATAGATAAGAGTGGAAAGAGAATGACAGATGAACTTTAATATTGCTGCAGGCCTAAATGATTTCTTTGCCTCAGGGGAAGGGGGTGGGAATGAAATTTTAAAAGGTTCTCTCTGATTGCACTGGAGCAGATAATAAGGAGCAGCAGATCAACTGACACTAAGCAAAACTAGCAGACCCTCTAAGGCGCAGAGAAGTGGGAACTGTTTGTAAAAACAAACCACCTCCCACTATAAACCAAGACAGGAGGAAGGCTTTGTAGAAGACACTTCTTCTAAAATTCTAGGGCACACCAAGCAGGAGAAGAGGAGCGGCATCAGAAAAGCAGGTGTGTGACAGAACACAGTTACAGGATATTCATGGCCACAACGGGGTTTGACAAGCCACAATCAGCAGACAGCTATGGGAAGAAGGTTGGGCTTAGCAGGTCAGTTCTCACCAGCGAGCGCTTGCAGGAGGTGCCGTGCATCACCTGGCTGGTGGCTTGTCCCACCAACGTGGTGGCTGCTTCAGCTCCTGGCACGGCACGTACCACACGCAGTTGCAGCATCACTGGTGCTCCTCCACTTGCTGCAAGAGCAGCCCAACATCCAGCTGCATGAGATGCAGCCATGGGCTGGTGTTAAATATTTATTTGGGCTTTTCTTGCCTTGCCTCTCTTTTGCTGGGAAAGAAAAAAAAAAAAGAAAAAGGCAGCTCACTGAAAGCGTTGAAACTTTCAAGCTGTAAATGTCCTCAAAAATTAATAGGCAGGCTGTGTTTGCCGAAGAAGAGGTACCCAGCACTCCTTCCTTGCCCGTGCCTTGGGGAGATGCTGGATGCAGCCCCTGCAGGGTGCTTGTAGCATTACTCTGGAAAAGGAGAAACTTCAAACCCTGCACCTCCACATGTTTTCAGGAAATAAATGTATTAACAAGTGGGATTGCCTCTTTAAGAAAGGCCCTCGGGTGATAATAATTAACTGCTAATATTGGATAATAAAATCTGCATAAAAATAACAAGCTACAGGGCAAGGTTAAAATTATTACATTGTGGTTGAACATGCAATTCTTCATACTTGGAATAAAGGCTTTGTTTGTTATGTAAGCAGGGTTGGAAACTTTTATGATGTCCTTGACTATTCCTTCCCTGATTTAAGAGCTTCAGTTTGGCAAATGATGACAGGAAAGTGCATGTTTATCTGTTAGCAGCCCAACTGGCATTCTGAAATGAGATTTTTTTTTAGTTATTTTTTTTGGTTTGGAATTTTTTAGCATAATCATGGAGAATTAGGCATCAAGCTTCCAATCGCATTAATGAGAGCTTTGAGGTTTAATCTCATCCATTCCGCTTGAAAGACGTGTTCTGCTATGCACTAGGATATGTTTTACGGTTATGTTTTTTTCCCCTGATATTTGTGCACCACTATAAATAAGGCAAGCTATTTCTCAAAATTATCCATAAATAAAGAGGATTGGTTTGAGGTTTCAGATAGAAATTCTTCCTCTTTTCAATGAGTGCTGCCCATCCCTGCCTTGTAAGTATGCAAACCAAGGAGGATTAGAACAGAGACTGGCATGTACCACTTACTCATCTTTGCTCACTTATGATTCAGCAGCATACAAATTATCCCTAGTAAGTGGGAAAACACTCACAGGAGCATCATGATGAGAGTGCAGATTCCAAAGACCTTTGCAAGAGAGATTTCGTGAAGACAATAATCAAACTCTAGTGTGGCTGTGCTAAGGCAGTTGCAGAAAGATGTGTATTTTTAAAGTCTGGGATTGCCAGTAAAAGTGGATCATGGTGGGTCAAAATAGGATAGGTGTGAAAAAAATACAGCCTCTAATTTTAAGGAGGAGCAGACCATGGTTTGTAGGACTCTGCACTGGGAATACTGGTGTTACAGAGCTGACGCTACCACAAATGGTGTAGGAGATGAAACCAGGCTGTTACTGGAAACAGCACAGTTTATTTAATACCAGAAGTGATTATTGGAATGAATCTGTGGGCAATTTGACTTCATGGATGTCATTATGTTGCCCATCACAGCCACTGAAAACTGCCTGTCTGTGTCGAAGAGAAATGGGTCTCCTTCACCTCAGAGGACGCAGCTTCTGACATGGGCTAGAGGAGACTCTCTGCTGGAGTCTCCAGAATCAGCTGAGTGTATCCAAGGAAATGTGATGGATGGTGGTGGCACAAACGTGCCTTGGGAGAGCACAGGGGATTGCTATCCCCCCACTTAGAGACCATGACAGCAAACCCATCTCTGGGTTTGCATATATGTCTATGGCAAATCCTAATCCACAACTGATGACACAGGGACTAATAAATTGTTAATAATTATAAATAAGTAATATCAACAAACTCATAACCATTTTCATCACATTCACAGCATACGTATCAATTTTAGGGAACCTTTACTGTTTGGCTGGCCAAATGACCCAGAGGTCCCAGAGGAGCTAGTCTATGCAAGTGTCAAATGCTTGTCACATAAAAAACACTGTAGTTTTGAGATGAGTTCTGTTACCCCTAAGTATTACACACAGCAGCTTCAAGTCACTTGTTACTGCTTCAGAGGCACATATGTCATGGGGGCCTGGTTCAAAACCAATCGCTTCTTCTTTGCTCCTCAAAGTGCTTTAATGTGTTTTAAGCTAGAGAAATATAGGAACCTGCAAAGCCTACTGCATGGTCACGCTATGACTTTTGTTTTGGTTCAATTCAGGAAAAAAGACATGCTATCTTGTAGGCTCTCGTTCTGTAAAGACTGCAGATTTGGTGGGGAGTCATGGTAAGAGAGATAGAGCTGTCTCCTGAAACTTAGCTTCCTGCTCAGGACGGTGCCGAGCTTTCACAAGATGTTGGCTGAGACCGGAAAACAGTGGCATTCGGAGTCAGAAACAAGAACGGAAAGAAATGCAGCTGAGAAGGCTTAAGGAACTCTGATTTTAAACTTTGGTTCCTTGAACATAGTTTCCAAAGTCTCATACAAAGACTTTCCTTCACACAAGACATTCTTAAGCACAGGAATTTTGTGGATGCTGAAAATGCGTGAAGTATTCCATGAGTCACCTTCAAGCTGTGAAGGTGTCCTAAATATGAATCCACCACCTCTGGTTCAGGAAGTCCTTGAGCCATGAAGTTCTGAAGGTGAAGAGGGTAGTAGGGAAGCACCACCATCTCCACACCTCTTTCCTGGGGGTGCGCTGCTGCCTTATGCTGGAGAGAGGATGCTCGGTTGGGCAGACCTTTGCTCTGAGCTGCTCTGATCCTCTCTAGTGCTACAAAGAGATAACCCCTGATCTCAAGCAGAATGATAAAGATTTTCGAAGCAAGTAAGTAACAACATGGTTAAATCTTGGCTCCTCGCAGCTGCCAAATAAAAAGCTTGACAAGAGGGTGCCAGTTGTGCTAGGAGATATTATGGAAGAGGCAAGAGAGGGGAAAATGAATCCTGTGCACGGTACACCTCTTGTCCTCCCAGCATCTGATTATGCCAGCCCAAGAGACACTGAATGAGATCTGAAAGAAAGGGCTTTTCATTTTCTTTTCTTTGTAACTGAGACTCCTGGTTCTTAGTGACAAAACTTTTACGACTTGTTTGCAGTAGTACATTTCTATGATATCCACTTTGCTTTGAGTAAAGTTGACTCTGTAAGTAAGGAAAAATTATGGATGAGAAACAAACGCTTATCTATGGTCTGTGTAATAGAGTAACATAGGACTAAGCCAGGGAAACAAATGTGCAAAAATAATAGCAAAGGGAAGGATGGTTTGGGGTAGGTGTTGAATATTTAAGAAGGCAAACTTAGATAAACAAAGAAATACAAGGATAAATACTGGTAATACGTATTTTGGAATAATAATGTTCTAAAACATTAAATAGTGAAAGTTCAGGAACAAGAAATAATACAGACGTTGGGGAGGTGAGGGATGTAAAGAAATTATGCAAAGACCTGCAGCTACTGGAAAGAAGCTCTGGAGTGGCTATCAAGCAAGAATATGTAGAATCACTTCCAGTTTCCAGGAGAAAGACAAGGGCAGAAAGACAGTGTAATGAGCTAATGGTAGACAAAAGGGCTAGAGGAACTAGCAAGGCTTCTGCCAATATATCAAGATTTTTTAAAAAAAATAACACTAGAGTGACAGTAGATTCCATTAATACATGAGGAAGGGAAAGATATTAATGACTTTAAAATGGCTGAGACACTCAACTCCTTTGTTAGATCTACCTTCAAGATGAAAAATGCAGAAATGAAGTTTGGATAATTAGTAAGGGGTGAAGACACTGTTGGAATCACTACTGATAAAGACCTGCTAATGGAAAACCTGGAAAATGCAAACAAAGACAAAGTTAACGGAAGCTCAGGGGATTAGCTAACCCATTTGATGAACCCAGGTCGTTTCTGGAGAAAAAAAGATCATGGCTAATAGGGAATACAGCTAATGAGCAGAGTGACCGACCTTGCAAACGTAAATCCTAGCAGGGTTACTGGCCAAAAATACAAAGAGAGGGAAGAAGAAGGGCTATTGAATGCAGTAGTTCCCATAGCATCCCTTGAATTTGCAGATAACGGTCTCATGACTTTGCTCCCCGAGGGATAAAAGAGCCTTAAGTACTGAGCTGGATGATTTCTAAAACTGTATGTTTTGCTGGGCAGTCTTTTTAAAGCAAAATCCAGCTTGGTTCATGATTAAAGGGGCAGGATGGGCCACACAGCTAGAAAGCAAACCCTTTTACTAAAATGTTTTGAGGTAGGCACTAATATTTGGGTTTGTTGTGCATCATATCTTATACACAGCTGTGTCACACAAATAATAGGTACCTGCCTGGAGGCAGTATCAGTCTTTGGGAGGAATGCCTTATATATTAATATTTATATCTGTAAGTCGATAATAACAGTTGTGATTGCCACACAATTATACATGATACATATGTTTACATAATTAATAACAGCATTAGAAAACATTCACTTTTTTACTTGATGATTAACAGATTGATTTTGTGTTTATGTAGGTTATTATTTCTCCTTCTAAATGGAAACATGAGTGGTCTGGATGTATATTGACCCAGACCTCCCTCACTAATTTTCGTGGCAATTCAAGAATGAGATAAGACTCCAGCATGGCACCTGCATAGTAACATGCACTGACAAAAGGAAGATGTTATATTACCACTTCTGTTTCCTTCAAGATATGTCCCATTCCTAGTTGGGCTGGAGGTCGAATGCCGCAGGCCAGTAGACGAGGACCCCCCTGAAGACATCTGGGCAGGACGATGGCTACAGGAGGAAGAGGAGCCTCCAGCAGGACGCCCGTCTGCAGGACTCTGCCGCACGGTGTACATGGATCCAACGCAACCGAAGGCAGAATCGGTAGGATCCACACTGTACCGCTTCATATTCACAGGATCAGCCAGGTAGTCCTCAGGTATGACCGTTTCTGCTCAGAGAGCCAAGATGCAAAAGAAACATCAGTAAACAGAAACAATTTTAATTCAGTCCTTGAAAAAAAAAAAAAGTCAAAATTCCCTTTTTTATGGCAAAAAGTTTAACTCTGTTTGAAACTTTCTGTACAGCCAGCTCACTCCAGGAGGGATCCTTGCTAAGAATTAATAAATAATGAAGGGAAGCACAACCACTCAGAAGTCAGTAGAGACACAACAGGGAAACTATGTCTTGATGTGGCAGCTTACAGCAATATTCTCTATAAAGTCCTGTGCCACTGACTCAAAAATCCCACCTCATGGTGCTCCCCAAATACCACTAAGACTGAAGGATTGTGTAGCTATTGTTTGCTCTGTCTTTTATTTAAAAACATGGAACTTGAAATGAAAAAGGCAGAGGAGGAAGGCAGGACCAGCAACTGGGGTTTGTTGGGTTCATATCACCTGGCAGCCAGTAGAATGGTGTGAGGTTAATAAACCAAAGCGTTCTAGCTACAGCTACCAAAATTAATCAGAAAATATCCTCAGCTGTGGACATCCATCAGGCCAGGTGCCCCATAAGGAGAAGAGGCTTGATGGCTGATGAGCACATCCAAGGTTTATCACGGGTGGACATGTGTGAGTGAGTCAGGTTCAGATACACGTGCTGGTGTCACAGACAATGGCAAAACCATTGCTCTAGTTCCTCAGCTCTGCATTACGCTTTGCACACCATGTAGAGGCGAAATACCTTGCTTTTCAGACTCCTCCCAATAAACTAAATTTTGTACTTATAGAACTATTTTTGAGATTTATATTCCCCTTTACCTGAGGGTCACATACACAGGCATGAGGCAGGTTTATCCCCAGGTTTTGCAGTCCATAGATTTCACTGCCAGTTCCCCTCAGACATAGGTCCAGGTCTGTCTTGCTTCACTGTCTGGAGTGAGACCTCAATGTCTGTGTCATTGTCCTGTTTTGTCCAGTCCCAGTCTTCTCTCAGCAAGACTCAATATTCAAGTCCCTTCTTACTTGCCTTTTTTGCCTTCAAAAAACATAGTCAAAGCTCCTCCTCTTCCTCATTCCCACTACTGTAGTTGAGAGAAATCTCATAGTCACTTGCTGTTGTTTTTGTGGGGGACTTTATCCTCCCAGGTATCTGCTGGGAATACAACACAGCAGAGAGGGATCAATCCAGGAGGTTCCTGGAATGTGTGGAGGGTAGCTTCCTCACACAGCTGGTAAGTGAACCGACCAGAGAATTTGCCCTGCTGGACCTCCTCTTTGCGGACAGAGAAGGTCTTGTGGAGGATGTCGCAGCTGGAGGCTGACTAGGGAAGAGTGACCATGAAATTATTAAGTTCTCTATTAGAAATGTTAGGAGGGGGGACAGCAAAACTGCCACTTGGGACTTCCAAAGAGCAGACTTTGGTTTGTTTGGGAGGTTACTTGGTAGAATCTCTTGGGAGTCAGTTTTGAAAGATACAAGAGTCCAGGAAGGCTGGACACTCTTTAAGGAGGAAATCTTAAAAGCACAGGAGCAGGTCATCCCCATGTTCCTTAAGACGAGCCAGCAGCATAGAAGACCAACGTGGCTGAATAGGGACATTTGGCTCAAAATCAGGAAAAAAAGGAAAGTTTATGGCCTCTGGAAGAAAGGACAGGCCACTCAATGAGTACAAGGATATTATTAGGTCATGCAGGGAGATAATTATAAGGTCCAAAGCCCAACTAGAAATGAATCTGGTTTTGAAACTAAAGGACAGCTTCTATAAATATATTAATAACAAAAGAAAGAACCAAGGAGAGCCTCCATCCCCTGCTAGACCCAGGACGAAATATAGTGACAAAAGATGAGACTGAGGCTGAGGTTCTTAATGCCTTCTTTGCCTCAGTCTTTAGTAATAAAAACACCTGTCCTGAGGAAAGCCAGCCTCTCAAGCCAAGAGACAGTGTACAGGAGAAAAACGTCCTCCCCATGAACTAGGAGAAGATGGTCAGGGACCTGCTGCTCCACATCAATGTCCAAAAATCTATGGGGCCAGATGGGGTGCATCCTAGAGTCCTGAGAGAACTGGTAGAGGTGCTCACCAAGCCACTGTCCATTGTTTATCAGCAGTCTTGGCTGACTGGGGACGTCCCAGCTGATTGGAAGTCACCCATCTATAAGAAGGGACAGAAGGATGATCCAGAAAATTATAGGCCTGTCAGTTTGACTTCAGTTGCAGAGAAGATGATGGAGCAGATCATCCTGAGTTCCATTATGCAACACATGCAGGACAAGCAGGTGATCAGGCCCAGTCAGCATGGGTTTATGAAGGGCAAGTCCTGTTTAACAAACCTGATCTCCTTCTATGACTGGGTGACCTACTCGTTGGATGAAGGAAAGGCTGTGAATGTTGTATACCTTGACTTTAGTAACGCATTTGACACTGTTGCCCACAGCATTCTCCTAGAGAAGTTGACTGCTCTTGGCTTGGATGGACATAGGCTTCACTGGGTAAAAAACTGGTTGGATGGTCGAGTCCAAAGAGTTGTGGTCAACAGAGTTAAATCCAGTTGGTGGCTGGTCACAGGTGGTGTCCCCCAAGGCTCAGTACTGGGGGGTCACTCCTATTTAACATTTTCATCAATGATCTGGATGAGGGGATAGAGTGTACCGTCAGTAAGTTTGCAGGTGACACCAAGCTGGGTGAAAGTGTTGATCTTCTTCAGGGTAGGGAGACTCTACAGAGGGATCTGGATAGGCTGGATCGCAGGGCCAAGTCCAACATCATGAAATTCAATAAGGCCAAATGCCAGGTCCTGCACTTCGGCCACAACAATCCCCAGCAGCGCTACAGGCTTGGGGAAGAGTGGCTGGAGAGTTGCCAGGGAGAGAGGGACCTGGGCGTGTTGGTGGACAGCCGGCTGAACATGAGCCAGCAGGGTGCCCAGGTGGCCAAGAAGGCCAACAGCATCCTGACATGTATCAGGAATAATGTAGTGAGCATGAGTAGAGAGATGATCATGCCCCTCTACTCAGCTTTGCTGAGGCCTCACATCAAGTACTGTGTCCAGTTTTGGGCTCCTCACTACAAAAGGGACGTTGAGGTGCTGGAGAGGGTACAGAGGCGGCCTACCAAGCTGGTAAAAGATTTGGAGCACATGTCCTATGAGGAACAGCTGAAGGATCTCTAGGCTGTTTAGCCTAGAGAAGAGGATACTGAGGGGAGACCTCATCGCTCCCTACAACTACCTGAAAGGAGGTTGTAGCGAGGCGGAGGTTGATCTGTTTTCCCTAGTGACAAGTGATAGGACGAGGGGAAGTGGCTTTAAGATGTGTCAGGGGAGGTTTAGGTTGGATATTAAGAAAAATTTCTTTACTGAAAGGGTTGTCAGCCATTGGAACAGCCTGCCCAGGGAGGTGGTTGGGTCTCCATCCATAGGTGTTTAAGAGATGGGTAGATGTTGTGTTGAGTGACATGGTTTAGTGGTGTTGATAGGGCTAGGAAAACGTTTGACTTGATGATCTTGAAGGTCTCTTCCAGCTGAAAATGTTCTATGATTTTATGATTCTATGATCCTATGATTCTATTGTGTAGCTCTTATTGAGTAACAGGAAGAATTTATGCTGTAATTTATGCTATGAGACCCAAACCCCATCGCTAACAGATGTTGAGGCTGTATATATCAGAGATTTCCTTTTAATTTACATTTTTACCCTTTTCCTTTTGAAAAAATACAAAACCTTGGCAGCTGTGTACAGTAGTTGATGTTAAACAAACATGATTTAGTTTGACAACTCAAATACACAAGATTTGTGCCATGCTAGCATCCTGGCTCTTGTGTCAAGAAACAGCACAGATTTTTTTACATGATTGCTTGACTTTTCATTTCCTTGCTGCTGTCTTTCAAAACTTTGTCCCATTCTGGGCCAAGACTGGACTCACCATAAGGCAAACATCAGATCTGAAGGACAGCTGTAAATGTAAAGTTTCCTCGCTTTTGAGCACTTCCCTTGGCAACTGCAAGTAACTTTCCTTTAGCAAGGCTTTTTTCCCTTAGATAATTTAGATTCTTACAGCATGCATTCAGGTATCCTGCTGCTTTCTGCCAGGAATTTCTGAGCTTGATTCTCACACGAATACAGATAGGGTGTAATTCAATTGAATTCAACAGGGTTCAGCTAACGTAACACTAGCATAAGAGAAATGGGAATCAGATACACTGAACCTTTCTCCCTAACCTCCAACAGATGCCAAAATCGTACAGCAATTGAGCTAAATACCTTGCTTTTCAGACTCCTCCCAATAAACCAAAGAAAATCCAATCAAGCCTCCTCGTTCAAAGGAATTTAATTACTGTGTAGAACACTTGCAATAAAAGCCTCTTACGCGTAAAGAAGATGGCTCTTTCTGCAGCATCCTGCCTGCACCACATGGAATAATTATGCCTCTTGTGAATCATTACCTCTTTATTCCAGGAAAAGAATGCTCTTTTAATATGATTACAATATGAGGAAGACACAGACTATCAAAACAACAAACAGCACATTAAAAGAGCGCTGCTAAATAAACAGCATACAGCTTTTATTACTATGGATATAAATGACTCCAAAATTTGTGAGCAGACACCGGGGATTTTTGACTGATGTCAGACTCTGTCAGTAGGCTGTGTGAAATAAGACATGTACGGGTGAAATCTCACTGTGGAAGGACACCTGTGAGTCATGTTTGAGACTATGATGAGGAGTCAGACACCATCAGTTCTGTTCCTGACCCTGCCTAAGACTCTTTTCTTGATCTAGATCAATTTATTTCACCTGCCTCTGCTTTGGGCTCCCATAATGGGAGTAATGATGCCTATTGCCACAGACCAAGCAGGAGCTTCTATTCATTAGTTTGAAACGTGCCCCAGTAGAAGCTGCTCTGGGAATTTGAAAAGTCATATTTATGTCTTCATTGGACAGCAATCTCAAGCAACCAGGTGTTTAAGCAAGCCTTTTCAGAGCTCCTGGTCTTCAAATTGGCATGAGCAGTCAGTAGATTACAAGTGCAACTTAGCAGAATCCCCTCTTCCTAACCGAAAGAAGCTCATGATGAAATGCAGGTCACAGTTAGGTTAGGAAAAAGGAGACTGTACATTCAAGTAAGTGTGGTTACAGATTTTAAATCGTACAGTTCTAAAAGGTGCTGGTCAGCTTCTGTGCTCACTGCTCTGTGCAGGCTTCTTTGTAAAACTGCATGAGTTGATGCACTGTGGGCAACCATGTCTCCATGAGCCCATGCAACAGTTTTTCCCCCACTGGGAGAGGCCCGCATGTGGGAGGAAAGGGACAGGGAGGCGCAGGGGACTTCTAGGGCACAGAGGGTGACACAGTCCCTGGTGACTCTTTGGGGCAGCAGAAGATACGCACATTTCATGATGCCCCTCTCAACAGTAGAGAAGGAGGTGAAGGTGACCAGGGACACTCTGAGTACACCAAAGATCAGTCACACCTGACCAACTTGATTGCCTTCTATCATAAAGCAACTGGATTGGTGGGCAAAGGGAGAGCAGTAGATGCCATTTGCCATGACTTCAGCAAGGCTTTCAACATCATCTCCCACAATATTCTTGCATTCAGGTTACAACATTGTGGTTGGGATGAGTGAAAAACTGGTTGGATGATCAAGCTTAGTGGGTGGCAATTAATGGATTGTATGGAGGCCAGTAAAAAGTGGGGTACTGCACTGCAGGAGTCTAACCTAGCATCTGGATTTTGTCTCTGTGGTAGCAGGCAGACATAGACAAATGGGTGAGCTCAGCAGAGGGCCATCAAGATGCCTAGGGCCTGGAGTACTTGCCCTCTGAAGAGAGGCTGGTGTAATAAGGCTTGTTCAGCCTGGACAAGAGCCAGCTTGGGGGTAAGAACCTAAGAGCAGTCGCACAGGACCCATTGGGAGGTCACCATCACCAGATGTAATGAAGGTCTTCACAGTGGTGCACGGTAGGAGAACAAGAGACAACAGGCAAAAATTGAAGTGAAAACTTCAGGCTGGATGTAAGAAGAAGCCTTTTCCCCTTGAAGACAGTGGGACAGTGGCAGAGATTACCTGGAGAGACTGTGCAGACTCTAGCACTGGAGGTTTTCCAGACCCAGCTGGACAGAGCCCTGAGCAACCCAGACTGACCCCATAGCTGACTCTGCTTTGGGCAGGGGCTTGGACCAGAGTCTCCCTGGGGGTCTCTTCCCACCTGAACTGTTCTTTGATCCTGTGACTGACGTTTTCTCCACTCGGAGAAGCAGGCATACAGAGTGGGGAGGACCATGGCAAGAGCTCATGTGAGGGGTCCAGGGCCCTTTACAGTAGCACAGGGACAACTCCACTGTCCAAAAACTACAAAAGACTGCAGAAGCTCTTTGTGTTCATATTTCTCCATCTCCTTGTTAGTTCATA
This sequence comes from Trogon surrucura, assembly GCA_020746105.1. Lineage (NCBI taxonomy): Eukaryota > Metazoa > Chordata > Aves > Trogoniformes > Trogonidae > Trogon > Trogon surrucura. Next base: position 51,278,324 of record CM036618.1, read on the forward strand.
TCACAGAGAAGCTGCATGAATTTGGGCTCCACCAATGATATGTATGAAAATATCTGCATTTTGTAAGCTCCCAGAAGGCCTTGTAAAGTGTACAGCTTTCACAGCTATTAATCCCACTTTGGCCAATTAGGGAAAAACACGTTTTCTAAGGCAGTAGAAGAAAACATAACTCTACTGAGGTTTAAAATGCAAGTTTCATAAATCTGTAGCTTAGCCCTTCTGCATTCTGTCACACTTCTGTATTTCATTTTCTAGGTATCCAGCAGAAGGGTAGATACTAGTGAGAAATTAGTACACATTTTAAAGCAATGTTTTAAAGCAGGATTTATGAGAAAGCTGCTTTGAGCTTTTGCTTTGAGCAAAGTAGTTTCTGTTACAACTGTTCACCACTCTGAGATACTCATGCCATTTTGACACAGCTGTCTTTTCATGAATGGTCCATAGGCAACTGGATTGAAAAGCCCAAGGCTCTTACATCAAGTGCACCTTAAAATGCAGCAAATAATGAGACAAAACCACAACCAATTTAAAAACACACATTTCTTTAGCTGAGTTTCTTTAAAGTAGGAGCCTGTATGGTTCCCAGCCAAATTCCTGAAGATCACAGAATCAGAGAATCACAGAGTGTTAGGGGTTGGAAGGGACCTCGAAAGATCATCTAGTCCAACTCCCCTGTCAGAGCAGGATCACCTACAGTAGGTCACACAGGAACACATCCAGGTGGGTTTTGAATGTCTCCAGAGAAGGAGACTCCACAACCTCCCTGGGCAGCCTGTTCCAGTGCTCTGTCACCCTCACAGTGAAAAAGTTTTTCTAATGTTTTTGTGGAACCTCCTATGTTTCAGCTTGAACCCATTGCCCCTTGTCCTGTCATTGGACGTCACTGAGAAGAGCCTGGCTCCAACCTGCTGACACTCACCATTGACATATTTATAAACATGAATGAGGTCACCCCTCAGCCTCCTCTTCTCCAAGCTAAAGAGACCCAGGTCCTTCAGCCTTTCCTCATAAGGGAGATGTTCCACTCCCTTCATCATCTTTGTGGGTCTACCCTGGACTCTCTCCAGCAGTTCCCTGTCTCTCTTGAGCTGAGGGGCCCAGAACTGGACACAATATTCCAGATGTGGCCTCATCAGGGCAGAGTAGAGGGGGAGGAGGAGAACCCCTCTCGACCCACTAGCTATTCTTCTTCTAGTTGCTTGAAAAGTCCAAAGTTGGCCCTGCTGAAGTCCAGAGTTGCGATCCTTCTTGTTATTCTGTTCCTACCACACAGGATCCTGAATTCTACCATCTCATGGTCACTGCAGCCAAGATTGCCCTTCACTGCTTCAACCAGACCTTCCTTGTTGGTGAGTACAAGGTCCAGCAGTGATCCTCTCCTAGTCGGTTCATTCACCATTTGCATCAAGAAATTATCATTGATGCACTGGAGGAACCTTCTGGACTGAAGATGGCTGGCTGTGTGGGCCTTCCAGCAAATATCTGGGTAGTTGAAATCCCCCATGAGAACCAGGGCCTGTGATTGAGAGGCTGCTGTCAGCTGCCTGTGAAAGGCCTCATCAACTTTCTTCTCCTGATCAGGTGGTCTGTAATAGACACCCACCACAGTATCACCTAAGCTAGCCTGCCCCTTCATTCTCACCCTCAAACTCTCAACTCGCTCCTCATCCACCCCTGGATAGATCTCAATACATTCCAGTTGCTCTTTCGCGTAAAGACCAACTCCCCCACCTCGCCTTGTTGACCTGTCTTTCCTAAAAAGGACATAGCCATCAAGGCCCACATTCCAGCTGAGAGTTAAAACAGCATGAGAATTTGCAGCTCACATCCCAGCTCTGCTGCAGACCTCTGGCGTGAACTTGGTCAGCTTATATGTCATCTCTGGACTCCAGTTCTCCATCAGGATGAAGAAAATGACTTGTTTTGTCTTTCACCTCTGTAACATGTTAAGTCCTTTGGTATCTGTATGCCACTACAACGTGTCACATGGATATATACTGCATGTGTGAATGCAGAACACGTACAATGGGCCTTTGGTAGTGTCTGGGAACAGAGAGTTTCCAGAAAGACCAAAAACCCTATGCTCCCATTGTGCATTAAGAAAGCAAGCGAAAATCCATTTCAGGTCAAGCAGGAAATGAAGAAGAGTGTATATCCAGGACAGATGATCCTTAGGTAATGTTTTACCGAGCAGATCGAATCTCTCACTTTTTCTTCTTTATCTTAGAAAGAAAAACAAACAAACTTTTTTTCTGCTACTATCTCTCCTACAGGTCAAAGCTCCTTCTGTACTCCAGATACACTCTCTAGTCTGTCTTCTCTCCTCCCAGGCCAAACACATCTTGTGCCACTTTCCTCACCTCCTGCTGCTCTCACATCACTTCTGCCGTTACACCCTCATGCCTTCCTCTGGGTCCATCCCCAGATTGCTGCTTGGACAGCAGAGCCCAGGGTCAGGGTCCCCATTTCCAGTTAACAGGTCATGTGCCACACAGCCATGGAGTGGCTGCAGCCAGGCAAAGGTTGCACAGGGCGCCAACAGAAACCTGTACCTCCACTTTTGGGCACACCAGGCACCAATCCCCAAACCAGGGTGATCTTTTACATGCTGGTAGCTTCCCAGGACAACTGCCCCTCCTTCTAGGCCAATACTTTTGTGTCATTTTATAACCTTTTACTCCACCACCTGTAAAGCTTGATCATCTGTATTTGCTGAAATTAAATTCCTCATTAATTTCTTTTCCTCAAAGTCAATATAGATATATTTATTTCTTTCTTTTTTCTGCCCCTACTCTTCCTTTTTTTGTGTCCTCTCCTATTCCTCATATCATTTAGTGATGGGCTTTGTCCTCTGACCCTTCCCTGTACCTTTTTAAGTGCTACCATATATTTTCTATAATGGGTTGACCAGATGTGAACTCCATATTTTAAGCAGCGTGATATCATAGCTTCCTCAGACCTCTCCTCTCCCCCAGCCAGGGCCAGCCTTTTCTCATCTCCCAGTCATTTTGAGAGGAGCCAGCCATGCTGTCAAAATCCTATCAAGAGACTCCTTCTATAGTTTTATCTTTGTCTGTATTTTATAGTTAGTGATCTTGGCTAAAGCTCCCCACAAAAGGATGGCATTTGACCTATCTGGGAGGCAATGGGAGGGGACAATTTTAAGCAGCTATGGAGGTTAGAAATGCTGTATCTCAGCTTTCATGGAAGGAAAAATTCAAGTAGGGATACACAAAAAGCAAATGTAGAAATGCAGAAGGAAATATTTCAGTTGAGTTTAACCATGGATTCAATCTCGTGTAAACCACAGAGGGAGAGAACAGAGGAATCTAAACAGTATTTAAGAGTGTGAAAGATATACCTTGGTTTTGAGTTGCTATCTTCTGTTTTTACTTCAGCTCTTAAAAGATTAAACAATAATTTTTTCTGTGTCAATGGTTAGGGCTGGGTCAGCCACTAAACAGATGGCAGAAGCTCTCCAACAGCCCCTCTCCCTCCCCAAAGGGGAAGGGAAAAAGGAATGAGGCAGAGAGACTTATGGGTTAGAAAAGAGAACTAAACAGTTTTAATGAACCAATATTAGTATTAGTAAGAAAATAATGGAAATAATGAAATATATACAAACTCAATATTGAACCCAAGCTCCCCCCCAACCCCTTAGAGCAATCATCACTGATGCTGCAGAGCAGGCAGATGCTGAGAAGCCGCAGACTCAGCAGCAGAGGGGAACCAGATACAGGAGCTAGATTTGGGAACTCAGGGATAAGGATCAAAGGCAGAACAGATGGAGTCCTCCTCAGACACCAGCCATTGAAGAAGAAGGTTTAACCTCCATGATCCCCTAGCTCTATATTGAATATGTCATATATGGAATGGAATATTCTGTTGGTCACTTTTGGGTCACCCGTCCTATCTGTTCCTTCCTGGAGGTGTGACTTTTCACTTCCTTGCCACCCTGTTTCTTCTCGGCACCCCTAACATGTTACACAAGATTTAGCAGTGACCTCGGTCACCACAGGAATAAGTATAAGCAAGAGCCTTTCTGCATACCAATTGTTGGCAGTAACTGCAAACATCAGGCATTACCATTGCTAGTAGCAGACACTGTCTACAAAAACTGTTAACTTCGGGAAGTGCAGCCTCTTAGAAGAGACTGAGTTGAAAAGTAAAATCACTGGACAGAATTGGTTCTGTTTAGCTCAAAACAGGGCATTCTGTGTCTGCCGAACAGCCTTGCACATTTCTGTCCAGTCAGAAATGGACTATGGACCTTATCTTCATTGTAGCTTGAACCTGCATGCGGCTATCTAAAGATGAGATTCCTGTGATGGATTAAGACTTTCCAGCTCTGCCTGTGGTGATTTACTCTGGGATTACAGCCCCAGTCCATTTCTTTTATAACCATCACCCATCCAGACATGCAGCACAATGAAAATATGATGTCACCCCTTAGCAGGCATTTCTACACTGTGTCAACACCACTTTCTGCTGCATGCCTCTGCATGTCTGGTGCGTGCTGGGCAAGGACTGGAACACTTTACACGCCAGCCCATGGCTGCCACGGTTTGGCTGGACAAAGAAAGTGTTACAGGGAGCGACATCTGGTTTGTGGTAGCAGAGCTGAGCTGATCACTGCCTGCCAAGGCGAAGTGGCACGGAGATATGTCCCCAAGGAGCCACAGCATCCCTGAGGCTGCTGCAGAGAGACAGTGAGCGAGCAGCCAGCCCGGGGCATCCACCAGCAGCGGTTCAGGGCTGTCACACCTGCATTTTTTGGTCTACAGGATAAGTTTTGCAGGGGCTATAGGCACACACAATTGTGTCCACAGAGGAGAAAAAGGAGGGACGCTAGTCACACACAATGGGAAAATGTAAATAAGCCTCATCCACTTCTGAATGGAGATATTATGAACACTGAAGCCATGGTCACACTGTGGAGATAAAACCTGTGGTGAATTCTCCAGGGTTTAGTCTGAGGCTTTACTGCACCATGTATCATCTCGCTGTGTCCTCGCAGCTAAAAAATATTTTGCAGTAATTGAAATGCCAAATCCCCCAAGGACAAGCTGCCAGTCAGTTAACATCAAGAATCTAAATTTTTTAGAGAATTTTCCAAAACCTGATTACAAGGACTTCAGCACAGGCAAATTTTTTCATTATTTAAATGATTTCCCTTGAGTGTTTGCAGCCCAGACAACAGCCACATTGTGTTTAATGCAGTAGAACCAGGGAATGAAAATGGCTGGGAACAGATCAACACGATTTTATTGTCCAAACTGAGTAAAAAGGTAGAGTAAATTCACAAGTTAGCTGCTGACAAATATATTAGATTTAATAATAAAAAGTGCTCATGTGTATAAATAACCCATAGAGGATTTTAAAATTTTTTAAGTGCTTGCGGATAATGGAGTAAATGTGTTGCAATGGAGAAGTTTTAATCCTATCTTACAGCATATGCAAATTGTTTAGGCACTGCATACCCATGAGTGAAGGTAAAGAGATTTCAATGACATTGGGATTCAGTCTTGAGAAAAAGTGGGTTTTTACTCTCTTCCTCCTGATTTCAGACTTGCTCCTCCATTCTCTTCCCTTCTCCCTTGCCTTTATGTTACATCGAAGTGTACATCATGAGAAGGAGATTTATCGGGATTGTATAGTTTTGTGTCTTAGCACAGCAATAGTTCTGCGCTCTCAGAGAGAGACGGGAGAGGCTGCAATTGATCTTTTCTGTCTCCAGCTTCTAGCAGTACCTAGAGGGGCTTTTCTATCCAGGTAGGATAATGTACTCCATATGGTTATAAATCAGCATTGATAAAAGTCACAAAAAGCTGTATATAGAATAAACTAGGTGAAAATGACTGTGTTATTTCAAAATTTCATAGTGCTATGTCCTGGGATTCTCCGCAGCTGAAGTACTTAGTGCATTTCTGTTCTGCTACCACCATGATGAATCTCCCTGAATTATATTGCTTAGTACTGGCTTAAAATATTTAGCAGCAATTTTTTGTTTGAAAAACAAATAATTTGAGACACGAGAAGTGAGATATCTACAGCAAAGTGCAATAACTGAAAAAAAAAAAGCTGTGTTTGCCCATTAATAACTAATAAACTCATCCAGAAGTTATGTAGAGCACATATAAAGCATGAACATGTGCTTATACATGCAGGTATAAGTTCTTTCATAATGTCTTTGTTTAATTTCTCGCAGCAGCTAGGAACACACCAATTCCCTTTTCTTGAGTCTTTTTTTTCCCCTCTTTGTGACCCCACAGAGCCAGTTTCCCTTCACACCAGTGTACTACACTGTGCCATCCCACCAGGAAGCTGGGCTTGCCCCAGGACCCCATCCCAGAACTCACTCCCAGCCTCACTACATTTTCCTTAACTTTGGCTTCTCTGCTGAAGCCTAGGAAACCACTGCCACTTTTTTGTTTAAATCACTTCTGTAACTTCACCTCTTCCGTGAAGAAACCCATGATAAAGTACCTCATTCCCCAAACCTCTGTTTGCAGCTCATTTTCAGTGGGAAGTGGGGAACCTGTTTCTCTTGCCCAGCTGCTGGTGGTGCAGCTCATCTCCTTACACCCTTACCTTTCTCACTGCTGCCTGCGACCAGCCCTGTCCTGGCACAAACACCAAACTGCACATCACCGCCAACAATTTGCTCCTGTTACTCTCCTTAATTGCTTTAATCTCCTGCTCTGCATTCATTTGGCCAACATACGAATGTTCTTCGGACAGATGCTGTGTGTTCCTACTTTGCAAAAAGCACTTTGATGTACTCCATATAACTACTGCAAACAAATAAATCCTAAGAAGTTGGGGACCAGTGTTGATTAAACAGGGGCCAAGAATTTTAAAGAAAAAAGTGGATGTTTTATTTCCATGGAACTGGAAATGCCATTGTGTGTGGGCTTCTATTGATTTTGTAGTGAACTGGAAAAGGATGGAGAGAAACAGAAGGAAGATAAAGATAGATAAAGGAGGAAGAGCCTTTTAATCTTTTAATCTGAAAAGCTAAAAAAGAGAGAAACAGGGCAGGTGAAAAACTGAGCTGAAAAACTGAAGAACATCCAAGCAAAAATCAGTAAAGTCCTCTGAAAAAAAATCTGAATCTGCTTTGAAACCTGTCAAATGGAAATAGCTTGAACACAAGATTCCTTCTTCCCCCTCTTTAAGCTCTGCCTCTTGCCCTGAGGGTGCAAACCCAGGGCCTACAGCCAGCGTCATATACCAGACAGTCCCAGAAGGAAAGGCCCTTTCATCCAGATTTACAAAATGCGACCCAATGCTCATGCATCTTCCTAAACATTTCTTGTTTTGCCTTTTAGTCAGTAAGTGCTGGCTTTGCTGACCCTCATAGCCCCCTCCACTGCCATAGCCAGTCTTTCTATCACCATGGCTGCAGCAGCAACCCGGCAGCAAGGAGCTACATTATCTAACTGCCCGTGGCTTTCATGGGCTATCAGAGCCTACACCAACACATCACATGTGGCTCCCAAGTGGTGTTATCTGATGTGGCCTGAACTGGCACAATGTGAGGATCCTGAGGATCATCTTTTCACCCCCTCTCATCTCTGAAAAATCTGGTGGGTCATGCTGGCCAACGCATGCGGCACTTGGATGGAGAGGTAGGTTTTTTATCATCAGTTCTGGCCTCCAGCCTGCTGATCTGACTGCTTGAAATATGGATATACTGGATCAAAGGTATTTGTGCCAATATTTAAAAAGTTTAGGAATGAAAATTCTAGTTTCAATTTTAATTTAAGCTATTTAAAATCACTCCTAACTTCAGACATCTCCTGAAGGAATCATGTAGCTCTACAGAGAAGTCTTAACTATCTAAAACAAAGTTGAAGCTAAAACTAGAGCTAAACCAAAGTTATAATTGTGTAATCTACCTCACCTAAAAGAGGGGGCTCTGCAAGAGTATGCAAGCTTCCTCCACATGATTGGACTTGTAAAGCTGGAATTAAATGCTTATACCCAGGGGTATTTTTTTTCTGATATGATCTATTTCCATCCTGTTTCATACGTTTATTTCCATCATTTCATCCACTTTCCTTACATACACAGATATGGGAAAAATTAAGCACTTTTTCTCCTTTCCTTAAACTCCATTTGATAGCTTAGCTGTCTCTTCTAACCTCCATGCCTACAGCCCAGGGAATCCCCAGCACTGCTGGTGGCTGCGCCGTGGCTCTGAGCACATCTTGGGCTGAAGGACAGAAGGGCCTTTGGGCTTCTCCTCATCCACCTCTGGGAGCAGAGTGCCTACCTGCCCAGGGGGGTAGCTTTTCGTAAGGGATGGATTTTCTTGCATCTCTTCGATACTGTGGAGGGCAGACAGCATGGCAGAAGATGGGAAGAAGGATTTCCCTTGGGCTGACTGCTGGAGGGTTGTCTGCTTATAGCTTCATTGCTTAGCATCCACAAGGAGTTACAATTTCATAAACTTAAAGGAACAGAAAGGAGCTCTTTATTCATTTGAGAGTTAGCAAACAGTAATCACACAGTTTAAAGGTCTGAAGGGTCTGTTTATCCAATTCTGCCAATTCTACAGAGTTCAGTCAAATTATATCACAGGTGAATTTCATCTATTCCATCCATCATTTATGTTTCTTCCTGCTTGGAATTGCCCCTTAGTGTACATTTCATTAGTTTCTTCTGGTCTAGGTTTAAAGGGCCTGAATGCTAAAGCCTCTATTACCGCCCTCATGAAGCCCCTCCACAGAAGCATTGCCTGACTGTCTCCTTCCTTTTACTCTCCTGCTTTTAGTTCCTACCTCCTGTACGATGCTTGTTCCCGTCCCTCCGCTGGTTTCTGAATGACAACATGCAGCTCCAGCTGCATGTGCCTCTCCTTCTGCTCTGGCACAGTTACCACTCCAGAAACCTCGTTTTCAGGAAGTTTCAGGAAGGAAGGAAGGAAGGAAGGAAGCCATCCCACCCTTTCTCTTCTCTACTACAGTCTCTGCCATCGATTCAAATGCCCCAAAGGCCTGATGAACTTTTTATATTAAACTTTGCTGTGGCTGGATGGTTTGTGCAGTCACTCTGCTCCCTCTTTAAGAGTGACCTTAATATTTTATTTATTGTTTAAAGGATAATGTTCGAGGTAGAGGAATATATGAGGCAATAAATGGCCTTTGCAGGTAATTAAATGCTGAAGCGATCCGGAGCTATTGATAGCTGTAAAAGCCATTTGTTCTGAGTGTACTGAGAAGCCAGGAGCACTGTTCCTCATAGCATACAAGAAGACAAGACTGAACAAACCACGGTGCTAAAAAAGGGGAAAGACAACATTTTTCTTGCCCTCTCAGGGCTTGAAATTTCTGAGCTGCTGTTTGTTTGGTGCTTGGAACAGAAAATATCGATTGTAATAATATGTGGTTTTCTATCATGTTATTCTTTTTTTTTCCTAGCTCTTTTAGAAGGGCTTTGCACGTGGTGGCAAGAGTCATTGCCCTTCTAGGATGGATGCTCGAACAAGAGCACAGCAGGGAAGGGTAACTTGCCCACACAGTCAGTGGGAAAGCTTCTAGCAAAATACAGCTCCTAGCCTAGTGTCTCTCCTACTAGTCACATTCTTAGAGTGAATTGCTATAGCACTTCTTGTACCAACTTTTCAAGTGCTTGTAGACAGGAAGAGCCCATCTTCCTAGATATAGAGGCACTCGCGTAGCATCGGGTACCTCTACCTGCTGCTGTGCTGCTGCTCCATTCAGGGCCATACTTCCAGCCATTGCCACCAGAAGAGGTGCTCTTCTCCTGTGGATGGTGATAGGGGACACCAGGGAGGGAGAGGAGCAAAGGGAGAGGAGCAAGGCTGGAGACCTTATTCATAGACCTCTGCGTCTTTCCTCTGATGAGGACGAGGGTACAAGGTGGCCACAGGAGTCCTTGCATAAAGAAAGATTTGCTACAACTACACGCAGCCATGTTCTGCATGGAGCACAGCAATTGACTAGCAGAACACGATACCCAAAACCCAAGAACAAGGAAAGGATTGACTAAAAGGGGAAGGAAGAAGATACTTATCAAGTTTAAGGCTTTACATATAAGAGAAACTATTTAAATTTCTGTGCCTACCATTAGGTTGGGAAGAAGTTTTACAGCAAAAAATACTTTTCTCGGAAAAATAACAGTCTAACATTGCACAGGTGCATGTTAACAGTATGTAGATGTTCCAGAAACACCCCTTTCCAATGCTCACATCCAAGGCTCCATTAGCTCAGCATGAGAGGACTACTGAAAGCTGAATGCAGAGGGTATGGATGGAGGCACTTCAGAGCATCTCTGATGGCTTCCTATCTGTGTAGCCCCTGGCACACTTCACAGCATTTTCTGCAGAGTTCGCCAAGTTAAAACTGCACTACTGGTCTCGTGGAAAATTCTGGGATGCACATCCAGAGGTGCTTTGAACCCAGATGCTGGGGGGACAGGTAACAACATCTCAGGATTTGCTGTAATGCAGACCTGAAGCCAGGCACTTTCTGGATGAGATCCTGGAAGCCATCCCTCAGCTGCTCCCCAAAAAGTGCCCTCATGAGGTGGAAAGTCCCCTCACAGCTGAGAAAGAGCTGTGGCGTATCTCCTCAGATGTGCCAAGACAAGTCAGTGAAGCCACTGACATTGGGAGAGGGCTGGAGAAGGATCCTCGTCCCACATGGAGGGCCTCTGCATGCTGGTGCGAGAGGCATTGGCAGGGGCTCAGGTGCAGCGAGGGTAATTCACAGCCAACAAGGCTCATTGCAGAGGCTGATGCTGGGTACAGCTCGGTGAGTGTGTACTTCTTAGACATGTAAAACATCGTTGTGATATATGCATATATCAAGAAATCCCACCTGGCCCATACGCAGCCATTAGCATCTGGCAGTTTGCTCTAAGCACAGGTGAATAATGGCTTAGGGGCATGTGCTTTGGGGCAAGGTTAAAAGGTGACTCCTGCATGGTGTAAGTGGATTATTATGACTGGACACGATACCGGCTTCTCCTCTCGCTTCTGCCTGCGTAAATCAAGAGTAACTGCACTGAAGTCAATACACGTATTAAATTAATTGGTACACAGGGGCTGAAAAGCACATGATTTTAAAAGAAAGAACATCTCAATTTCAAGCTGGAGAACAGAAACAATGAAAAATGTGGCTGCTTTACATGGCTTCCTGTGGTGCGTTATTACGGTCCTGCTCCTTCCATGGGAGCCAACAGGCACCCTCGCAGACCCATCTGCAGAAGGAGTTCCTACTGTCCTCCTTATTAGTGCCACTACAGGGAAATACCACCTCTGTTATGAGTAGCCAAGGTCCTTCTGTGCTGATCTTGCCGCAGAGAAATGCTGGCTCCCAGGGAGATAGAAGGAGATTTAGGCAATGCAGCATTAGACATAGACTAAGTGGCTGAAGCCCCAGTGCCTAAAACTGATGTTATTCCACCCGTGCCAATGGGGTTGTTGACTACAGCTTCACAAATGTGAACGGGAGTATTATGTATCTGCCTGGCTCAAGATGAGCTCAGCATGAGGAGTGTGAGGCTGTCACTGCAGTTGCTCTGCTGCACAGCCACCGACAGGCATCTCCTAAGCTGGACACAAGTTGCCCTGGGGAAGAGGCAGCTTTCCTCCCTCTCCAAAATTTCCCATTTCATGGCCTTTATGTGCCAGAGTTAATTTCTCCTCCTGTGCCTTCATGTGTGCTCTGGGGCTGAGCAGTAATCTTGTGGGTAGGTTTCCAAACAACTATTTAGCTGTGCTTAAACCAGCCCCCGGCTCTCCAGCCTGCATCCTGGGACCTACAGCGATGCGCTCGGTGACTTAGCTGTTGAAGCTGCTGAGCTCCCCCTCAACCACACCCAGGCTTATGGTCAGGCTTCAGCAGAGCAACCCAGGTTAACCAAATCTGGTAAAACAGGTTGGTGGTCAGCAGAGTGCTGGAAGTGTCCTCAAATCCTGTCTCACCAAATTTCTGTGGAAGAAGAGTCCCCTTCTGGGGTCAGTTCAGGATGCCTCCTGAGCACCCAGCTGCTCTGGAAAGAGCACTGCTCATCACAGCCTCTCTCTCTGCGGGACCAAGTGGTCTGTCCAACACCTCTGCTGTGACCTCGCTTCTACAGGGAAGCACCCAAATCTCTTCTGTAGGTCAGGCTGACCCAAGCTACAGTTTCTGCCCAGCAGGCTGGTGGCTGTCAGACCCTGGGGTGACTAAACCAGATCCCGACTGAGGAGTATTAACACCGTGTATAACTGCTACCCTTAGCTAGTTCACAGCTCATGTTCTCCACTGTACCACAGCGCTGCTGATATTGGAGATATAAAAGCACCAAGAGCCTCTTCCCCCATCCCACTCCCAGGCAGAGGGGATGAGAGCACAGACCAGCATTAGCCCTGACTAGCCCAGGCTTCCGAGCCCTTGCTGCCTCCAGGGGGGCTATTAATTGCCTCCCTCACAGCAGTGAGAGAACCAGGGAAGAGAAGCCTTCCCTACATCCACACCTCCTGCTTGATCTGAGCCAAAAATAATATTTTGCCCCTTCCTCAGTGGCTGGGCAGAGCTGGTGGGAGTGGGGTCAGGGACGTCTGCATAGAAATTATGTAGAGAGATGCTCAGAATGTAACAGCCACTGTAAAAACTCCATTTGTGGCGTTGTCTTTCATCACATACAGCCTTGCACTGCAAAAGTAAATGGGAATGTAGATGCAAATTAAAATGCAAATGCAAATGCCAGACCTCCTGGGCTACACTCACTCAGTGCTACAGAAATCACTTGACATCTCAAAAACATTCAGATTGCTGCAAGTGTCCTAGTGCAGAGGAAAAACATAGGGCTTTTCAGTTTGGGTTCCTGCCTTTCCTTTCCTATGTGCAAGAGTGGCAGCTGGATTTCTTCCCACAAAAAGGCAATTTCTGCGCTGTGTGAACAGCCCACTCCCAGCTTTGGTGTGTGAAGCACACACTTAGGGTCCTCCTGGCAAACAAGCAATTCATGGATCATAACTGGGGACACTAAAACACCTTTCTCTCAGCTACCAGCGTGTATCTGTAATTAAACCGAATGAGTGAGAGACGTGTTCCCCAAACACCCACAGTGTTTTTAATAAAAGAGAAAGAAAAATAATTCCACTCAGGAGGAAGCCTGCCTGTGAAGCAGAGTTTTAGGGCAGTAACTTTGCATCTTTCTGTTTTCCTAAGGTGACTTTTGCAATGTCCATAGTAGGGCCTGAGGGCAGCTTTCCAGCCACTGATTGCAGGTGAAGGCTGAATGTATGTCGCAGCTCCATGGGGGCTGTGCAGGACCAGCACCCCATCCCAGCACGTCGAGGTGTGGGCAAGAAGGAAGTCCAGGCACGCCTGGCCAGCCTAGTGCCATCCTGGAAGGTGCCTTTCTGGACCACCACAATTCCTGGTGCACCTGTCTCATTCCACAGTCCCTCCGGGCTTTTTCCCACACCGTCAAGCACAAAGGCAGGGACCTCGCTGGTGCACACAGGCATTTTAAGGGATGGAGAGAGAAATTTTCCTTCTACCTTCCCACTTGTCTGAAGCTTGGAGGAACTTAATCTCTTTGAGGTTTGTACCCCAGGGCCAAGTGTGCCAGAGGAGGCCAAAAGCTACAGGAGAGAACTGACAGAAACAAGGACAAAGGGATCATATGAGCCTCATTTTCTTAGGAAAAAATGATAAAAGAAACAAAGAGAAATAAAATAATAAAAAAATTATCCCTAACACTGTTGGGCTTGCTTAACACAGTGGCTCTCACACAGAAGCCTCCTCTATAGCCACTGGGAAAAATACTGCAAATTAGCTGCTGCCTCCATCTGGAAGGGTCCCACAGAGACCTGCAGTTCTCTAGCATATACAGTACAGGACCAACAAAAGACAGTCATTTCTTCAGCCCTATTAAATCTTGAACCCAAGTTGATCAAGCAGCCTACCTGCCTCCATCCGTCTGTCTTCATACACCTCTGGGCTTTCCGACACCGCGTTGTACTGCTGGAAAGGCTGGTTGCTGAAGAGATTGTCACACAAGAGGCTGCGACAGAGCTTCTTCAGGAAGCGCAGGACATACCCGATGCTGTTCACTACCAGCAGGCTCAGGAGATGCTGCTTCCCCTCAAAAGAAGCTGAAACTGGAAAGCAAACAGGAGCAATTTAATAGCTGGGGATACATGGCAGGAGAGCAGGGGAAAAGTTTGCACACATATTTGTACATCTTAGCATTCTTTGCCGTAACTACCCCTCCTGAAGTATGAAACAAAGTGGAGGAGCTTAAGGAGCTGAGTTAGTGTGACCCAGATCACCTTCCCCTTGGAGCACTGAAAGATGCCGACTAGCATGGCCAACGGTGCAAGGTTTTCTAATATATGCATCCAAGTGAAAACTGTATTGTATGATTGGAAGGAGGCAATAATGATACTCTGGTCTAAGGAAGGGGAAAGAAAGTGACCCGCCAATGATGGCCTATTAGGCTGACTTCAGCAATACCCAAGGTTTTAGAAGATAATGGGGACAAAAGAAATAAAGACATGGCTGTGAGTGAATAAAAGGTACCAGGATTGTACTGAAGAGAGAGCTACCAGCTTCATCACAGATCTTTATTTATTGATTTAATTGTATTTATAGACAAAAGAAGGTTGTCTGTTGTGGTCTATCTGGGATTCAGTGAAGTATGATAAATTTTCCATTAAACTGGAAATGATTGCACATAGAAGGTTGGTCAGGAGATGACGACAGGCTCTGCTGGCAGAACACCCTAGCTAGCAGTGATCCATGCTGACACAAAAAGATTTTGTTGATGCTGTAAGCTAGAAGGCATTGTCAATAGAGAAGAGGACTGGGAGATTGCACAGAAAATAGCGGCTGACCTTGAGCTCTGCAGTAAGAATAGGTGTAATAAAATGCTAGAAAGTACATGATAATCCATAATTTTTTTGAGGTGGCTCAACATGACCTGATGGGAGGAAAAATGATGGAATAGGCTTGCCAGATGCCCATGAGCCACAAAGGTGACACAGCAGTGAAAAAGTCAGATATATTTCAAGGAGGTATTGAACAAATCAAGAGAGACAACGGGAATGTCAATTCCACTATATAAAGTCCTGATGAAACCTGAGCTGGACTGACTGGTCATCCAGGCTTGAGATGGGTGAATTCGCACTCGAGGAGGTGCACAGCCAGACCACAGTGATGTTCAGGGAAGAGAAAATTTCCTTGTGGCATTGCAACCATTGCCATCTCTGCTATGTGGGGCTGTGGGAAGATTACTCACACTTCTTTAACTAGTCCAGTGATCTTCCTCAAAATGCAGAGAGGACCTGAAAGAAACTGTGTGTTTCAGCCTAGCAGGATGAGAACTGCTCTGTAGAAATACATCTAAGATTGCACTGAAGGGTGAGAGCAGAGCAATTAAAATTCCGGGGCAAAGCTGTCAGGGAACATATTTAGCCAGGAATCAGAAAGGGCACAGGTGCCAGCCATGAGAGAGGTGAAGGGATCACAACAGACTCACCAGGATCAATTGTAGCAGGACACGTTCAGGTGTCGACAGGTTTGCAGGGAGGACTACATGGTATGGCTGCCTGAACTCTACCATCAGAAGATTTTTTCCAGTCCCATAGCTTGCAGTCATTACTAACGAGTATAAATTGCAATGTTAGGCTTATAATCTCTGGGATAACTTCAGGGATTTACTGCTGGCCTGAGCTGCTGTAAGGGATCATGCTGCACAGCCGGCTGAGCATCTGTGAGCCAAGCCATGGGAAGATTGGAAGGCTCATGTCAAAATCTGTCTACATTGCTGCTCGACTGGAAGTGAGCTGCGATCTCAGAGCCACACCACAACTAGGAGGCCATTCACCCCTCCTCGATGATTAGAAGAGGCATGTTGACCAGGTGCTTTTAGCTCAGGTACCTGAAGCTGATCCAGCTCAAAGGAACTGAGACCAAGGGGTTTGGCTGGCTTGGCGCGCAACGTGACTCTCCTTCTTGTAATGAAAGTCATACACACAGCACAGAACCAGGCAAAAACAAAGCTTTACACTAAATTGCTGCAGTCTCGTGTTTCCGTGAACAAATCTGGATCATTCTTGGAGTATTTCTGATGTCCCTTAGGGAAGGCACACCTGTGATTAGGGGGAACTAGAAGGGAAGGAGAAAGTGGGATTTACATGCTGCACAGAGCACCAGAGCCTGGGCTCCCACACAAGAGAGTCCCAATGGCACAGCTGAGATGTTGTGGTCCCTGCGAAACTGTTTGGACTTGTGGTCCTTGGCTTTGTGTTTGCACCTGACTCATCAGCAACAGCTCACTGGAGAGCATCGTTCCCATGTTCCCATCATTGTTTCATTCCCACTGCATCCTCATGCGCTAAAACAAACTCTTGCTGTGATTAAAAGAAAAGTTTATATTCAGTCTGAGAGCCAAGCCAGGGGATTCAGCAAGGGACACGGGAGACTCATCAGGAGGCAGTGAGGAGTATCACTGCAGGAAGATGAGGAGCCCCTGGGAAGTTCCCTGTGATCTCTGATTCTCTCTGATATGTTTGTGTAGTCCTGCTGCACCGGGAATTGCCACGGGACCTTTGCAGTTCCTACAGCTGAAAGCAGATTTGGCTCATACACCGGCAGCTGAACTCCATGCGAGTTTTCCTTTAGAGCCACGTGTGGCAGCAAGGCGTGGGGTGAAGAGGACTTGCAAGGCTGCTCATCCCTTTATGGCTGCATGGAGAGCTGATCTCACAGACCTGGCTGCAACACCTTTCCACAGAGCAGTAAGCTCTGGAGCTAGCCCGGTTCCTCCCCTGAATCCCTGCTGCAATGCTTTTTTTATGATTTACTTTCATCTGACACCCAGGCAACCCCTGCCCCTTTTAGAAAAAGACGTAAGTCATGTTCCAAGATGATGTGAATGGGATACCTGTGACAGTCAGGATTAGGGTTAAAACTTCAAGCACTTCCCAAGTGGTCACAAAACCCCTTTACCTGACACTGTCTCGCTTCCGTAGCCCTGCTTGACAAGGGAGAAGACGGCCTTTTGCTGCAGCGCGCAGTCGATGCATGCCTGCACAGCCTGCTGCAGGGCCACTGCCGGTCGCTCGGGCCCGAAGTGCTCTGGGAGCTGCTGCACTTTTTTTCTGTCAAGGTATGGCCCCAAGTTCGCTTGTTTGTTGATGTAAATGCAGACTGTGGACACAAAATCCCAACAAGGTTATCACAAAAAGGCCCCAAGAGCATCCTCCCAAATTCTGGCTTTATACTTTTCTATTTATTTCACAAACTCTTCCATTCACCGGTGAATTGCTGCCATTTGCAATAGCATAGCTGGGCTTGCCCAGCTGCGTTGCCCATTGCCTAAGTGAAATGAGTTGAGTTTAAGCCTTGTTCAGTGTCATAGGTGGAGACAAAGATCCTCTAAAGCAACTAAAGAAGCTCCTGGGTGTGCCTGAGGTCTGCTCTTGCAGATCACCTTGTCCATGCAGCTGCTGACCAGAAAACATGCCCAGGGAGCACAGGACAGTGACTAGCAGGGGTGACCTTACAGCAACAGGTAAGCTCCAGCCTGAGGTACTTTTTGGATTTCTTTCTTTTTTTTTTTTTTTTCTCTACGTGTTTTTAGGTGGGTTCACTGAGAAGCCCTATGAGAAGTGCCACTCTGAGGTGATTTTTGGGAGACTTTGGTTCCCTTGTTGCTTCTGACATTAATGCAGATGTAATTTCTGGAGGGCTACACTGCACTGAGCTGCATGGTGCAAGGGCAGAGACACCCGTCTTTGGGAGCGTCCTGACCCTCCGTGTTCAACCCAGTACTCTTTAATCTGCATCACCTCGAGGGAAACCACACATTACACACGGTGCTAACTCTCCGTTTAGGACCACAGCCATACCGCTGTGCCACACAGTGGGTGTGAGAGAGATCCCCCAGTCTCTCTGCAGACAAGCCCTGCATGCCTCCTCTCCTATGTCATTGCCTGCAAAGACAGTTTTTCTGCATGCTGACAATAGCCAAAAAATCAGTGTTCTTCTCTCACTCGCATGAACTTATTTTAAGCCTGGTTGAGATGCTACGGTAACTACGGGCGACTAAGACACAGGCTAAAGTCAGGCTAAAGTGAGACATATTATAATAGCTGGCTGAGTGTGCTCAAGCTGTCATCTCTGAGACAATATAACATTATCCCTCTGACAGAAATCAGATATGTGACAAAAAAAACCATCAAGCAGAGTGGAGGACATGATGACAGCTGTGTAAAGCTGGAAATAATTTACAGTTTGCATCACTGTAATGAAAATCTACTGTGACTGTCACAGTGCACTCTGCTACCCCATCTCTTATGGAATTGCAGAAGGGGCTCAAGCAGTATATCCTGCGTAAACAGGAGGATAAGAGTAATCATGCTTATCATTACATAGCACTTTACACCTTCCGAGTGTCAAACAAAGGGATAATGCACCAAAAAGCAACAGAATCGTGCACGAATTGCACCGGGCTGTCAGGATGCAGCTTTCCTGGTGTGCCACAGTGCCAGACCTCACTGGGTGTGCAGGATGTGGCTTCTGCTGCGACAAGCCACCAGTTTTGTCCAGGGCTTGGCTTCCGGAGGGTCTCTGCAGTCTACCGGCAGCATGCTGCATCCCTTGCTTGGGAGCAGGGTCCCTTTTGGTCCTTTCGGTGCAGACAGGGAAATTAAAGTTGGCTTGAGCCCACCTCCACCTCTTGCAAATCCTAGTCTGGTGGGAGCCTACACACACCATTGGGAAGGTGCTGGAAGAAAAGGTGCTGGTGGCAGAGGGACAGGGTGTTGCATCCGCAGAGCCCGAAATGATCTACAGAGCCTCTGCCTCTGCAGCCACCCCAGCAATCTGGGGAGACTGTTTCTTCCTGACCCCCTCCAAAAGCAGCGCCGGGCGCATCAATCAGGGCAGCACTATGAAACACAGCTCAGCTGATGTTTGCCAAGCACTTTGCAGTCTTTGCTTGTGAAGGGATAAATGAGAATAAAATATATTATTATTGTCACTAGTTTTAGTATCATTCTGCTACCAGAGCAGATGGAAAACTTCTCCTCTGTGCATCCCAGCTAAGAAATAATGGGATTTATGTGTTGTGTTTAGATTCTAATGTTATCTAATCCATTTGTCTGCTGAAATCTCAGGGTAAATCAGCTGTCTTGTTGATTTTCTTCTCATTTACATCAGTTAAAAAACACTGGCCTATATCACTCCTGGTAAATATAACCAAAAAAAAAAGAGTAAGGCTGTGTTTTCTTTGACTACAGTCAGAAACAACCAGTTTACTGCTGTGATAAGGCATCGGGGTTTATGTGCTGGTAACTCTGCATACAGTCAGACCATGGCCCCTCTGTCCTTCTCCCCAGAGTTGTAACAGGTGCTTCATGTTCATACTGGGGTTTAGTCTGGTCATTGCAACACATTTGATGGGGTGAGTGTTGGGTATAAAATGGTAGCATTCACAGGCTGTCGATGTCTGCATTTCAAGAGGAGTGGATCTGACATCTCCTCTAAACTTGACACATGACAATCAGTATGTAGTCTTGCAGGACATCTCTGTTCTTTGTCACTGCTCACCAGTCTAATCTGTAAACACCCGATTTTCATGAGCTACTCCCGTTCCGAAAAACACAGCATCTGGCTGTCAGCTCATGGTTCCTGCACACCCCTGGGCCAAGGAACACGTGAGGCTGGGTACCTGTGAGAGCCTGTGGAGTGGCCGAGTTGGGTATCGTAGCTGCATCCTGGGGGATTGAGCTAATATCCGGCTCTGGCGTGCTTCTTGGTGGAGAGATTGCTAAGGGAGTCATCAGGACACGAGACTTCAGCTGCAAAAAATAACCAGCTGGGTAATAAAAGTATACACAAGATATTCCAATTTTATTCCGTGTATGTCACACCCCATGAACTCCCACTCATTAGCAATCTGCTATTGCATCACTTTCTCCAGACCAGGAGCATCCTTTCTGCTCCCAGGAGGATACTCGAGCCTGAAGCCTAACTGATTTGCAGCAGACAGCAACGCCTTAAGTTACAGGATGCAAATATTATGCCACCCACCGGGTAGTTATTTACACCTGAGCAAATTGGGTCTAACACCATAACAAATCAGCGCAATGACATTTTACGACCCATTTCATGTGGGTGTAAACAATTCTCCACAACTCAGAGACATGGGGTCTTTAACTACATCATAATTTAGGACTGAATTCTCGTCTTGGTTACAAGGGTGTAAATCTTGTGTAAATCCAGTGGCACCAAGAGGCTACTTTGGGTTGACACCCATGTAAATAAGCTCAGACCATGGTCTGTGGTGTGTTACTAGCAGATAGTAAATACAAACTACTGTACTTTTGTACCCAGTAATCTTCATGACCTGCAGCCTGGCTTGGAAAAGTGAAACACAACGGGAATTTACGGTGCAATATCGCTATGTCTTTACATTGCCAGAACCTGGCAACATCTCACCAGTGAAATGATGATCAGATCCTCATAATTGTAAAGGGCTGATGTGATGGATGTGACCTGAAGGTACCACTCTTGCTTGCCATTTTGCTATGAAGAGAAGTGGGGGGAAAGCAGAGAGCCAAGAACATAGCTGGCTGGTTTATGTATTTACATACACTACATAGCCATTTTTCTGGTAGGTGATTTTTTTTGTTGTTGTTTTTCAGTGGCCAAAGGCAAAAATGCTGTAAGTCACAAGTATTAAGAATGAAAAGGAATTTTTAGCCCTATTAAATTTGCAGAGTATTGCTTCTCTCAGAGCTTATGCCCAAGTTGGAGATAATACGCAAAGTATATTTTAGGTAGAAATGAAGCCAGACCACTACTTACAAACCACACCCTGAACAAGACCTGATGGAGAGTAGTAGTAGTTTTGGACAAAGATTCATGTTGTCCATGATTATGGTTATAACTGTCTAAAGTAATGGTCACTGTTTCAGTTTAACAGTAAAAACAAAAAGCTTGGAAAGGGAGGCGGAAGGCTGTTGATCTCGGTGCCATCTGAGATCAATGCTGTCATTATATATTTGGGAATCTGACCATTCCCCAGTTACTGACTTATCCCAGCAAGGGCTTCACTAAGGGAGAATTCAGGATCTCTCTTGCTTTCGGTAGCAGGGTAGCCTATGCTGGGATGATACCCATCAAAACAAACAAAAAACCCATCTTTGTCAAGACG
Organism: Trogon surrucura; assembly: GCA_020746105.1. Taxonomy (NCBI): domain Eukaryota; kingdom Metazoa; phylum Chordata; class Aves; order Trogoniformes; family Trogonidae; genus Trogon; species Trogon surrucura. Next base: position 51,299,513 of record CM036618.1, read on the forward strand.
GGTGTAATTTTTGCTTGCCAGACCTCCACCATGCCCTTCCTGAACTTGCTCCTTTATGCAACCTAGATTTTCCCTCAGAGCAGCCACTGCGGAAAGATGGGCACAATAAGCCTGGGTGGGAATAAAAGCTGACTCTTCATCCAGGCTGGGGCCGAGGCTGTATCCCACCTGTCTCAGAAGTGCCAAGTACCACCTCTGCACGGTGCCACTGCCTCTCCTGGGAGAAAATGTTCAGTGAGTGAATCCAAGACAAACCGTGGGTTCGGCCTCCTGCTCTATGGCAGCTGTAGTGTACTCAGGACCCTGAGCTGGCCCCTGCCTAGTGCCAGTCCTCATCTCCCTGTGTGCTCCTGTTTCTGTTTGTCTTGCCTTCAGACTGGAATCAGGAAACAGCAGCAACAAAGTGCTGGCCATTTGTTTTCCAAGCAATTAAAAAAAATGAGAGGAAAATAGTGTTTCAAAAATCAAGGTCCCCAGCCAGATGGGGCTTTATGCCATGTGAGAAGGTACGAAGCAGCATGGTTTGTTATCTTCTGTAGCAACGTGTAAGTGGTTCAATTTTCTGTGGTGAAGCGGGCTGGCACTGTGAAACTCTGGATAGCCCCTATGCTAGGCTTCTGGGCTTGCTTTTGATCATATGTACATATGCCTATATAATAAATGCATCTATACATATATAATAAATGCATCTATATGTGTTTTTGTACACAGTATATTCACAGACATAAGTATATACTTGTATATATATTTGCATATAAATATATATATGCAGTCACTCATGCACACATCTATGTAGACACTCTTTTGGAAATGACACACCTAATAACTTTGGTTTGTGTGTTGGCTCCTTAACACGCTCAGTTGCTCACAGCCCTGCAGCCCCAAACACAGATGCACAAGTCCCTTCTCCAGCCCTTGAGACTCGTGCAGTGTCAGCACCATCAGCCCAGTGAAGGTGGGACAGTGGCCGGTAGATCTCTTCCTCTGCCTGTTTCCTGACTTTTGGAGGCCCGGGTAGACTTATGTTCAAGAGCAAATGACAGAGGGCAACACTTGCATAAACTCTCTAGCTTGGAAGCCCCTTCTTGGCAGTTTGCTGCTTTAGCAAACAGTTTACTGCAAACTTAATTGCAACAGTATGTGCTCTACAGCCTCTGGATACAGATAAATGGCATTTTATTAGGGGCAGCAGACAACGTGCCTTCATTAGATCAAAATGAAACAATGCCTGATTACAAGAGACAGTACGCTAGCAAACATGGTTTAAATGCCTCCTGGCCACTGAAACCCTGAGTAGTCCCTGAATATCACTAAGCATAAATCTCAAAGTATTTCACTTAAAGATGCCTTTTCTTGGACTGATTCTTTGCTACCAAAAAGCCAATGCAACCAACTGATTGACGGAAAGCTTGGCAGTAGAGAGCACATACACATAAAAGTGAAAATAAACAGTGAAGAAGAGAAAAAGAGAGAGAAAAGGATAGAAAATCTGTCAGAGTACTTTGGGAAATCCTCGTGGCAAGGCATTCAAATCAGCTTTATATAGTTGTAAGTCTTAATATACATAGCACAAGATATAAAAGGCAATGGTTGTTTTAAAAATAAGATGTAAAACCCACTTCCTCAATCTTACAGACTTTCTACCATGGAAAAGAGATCAGAGAAAGATGATTAGGGATTTAGGGTAGGAAATAAGTGTGTCTGCTTCACCAAGGTCGCAGTGCATTAGATCCAGAGAGAAGGTGGGCTTGTGTTCCATTGATGTTGGCTGCAGGCTTCTCTGCGTGTGCAGTGGCTGCGGATGAGGAGGGCCTGGTACATGTTACAATCTGCACACCCCTTTGGAACAGTAAGGATTTATTTAGCTGATATCTCTGTCATCCAACACCAAAAAAAAAAAAAAAAAGTGAAAAAGGGGAAGAACATTTCCCAGATAGCATTTTTTCCTTCTGAAAATGTTCTCTGCAAGCTTGCATAATAAAATACATAGGAAGAAAGCAAGATGAACCATGACACAAACTTTACCTGAACTTTTCTTATACCAGTTAGATCATAGATCCTCATCCTTATGACTCCTGATTCCCCTGTACTGATCGTCCCTTGTCCTGAAAAAACATCTGCTAGGAAAGGCTGGGGTTTACCCTGTCCCCGTAGGCCTGTGTCCTTCCAACCAGGAGAGCAGACGCATCTCCTGGCCACGAGGGCTTTTGTTGCTGGAGAGAAAACCACTTCCATCCCCTGCAGATGTTCTCACAGATGTGCGCCGAGGTGAGTGCCTGGGCCAGCTTGGTCCTGCCATGTGGCTTCTGATGGCTGGGCAGAAAGGTGCCATTAAACCTGCACCAGGGAAGCCCAGAGCTTCTGAGTACATGTTTTAGGGTCCTTGTCTATACCTCACGCTCTCTGTGCATTTGACTGTGGATGAGGAGGGTCAGAACAAGGCAAGACAGGGCCCAGCTCAATCTCCAGGGCAGAGGGGGGTCAGTGCTGTGCTGACAAAGGCAAAACACGGTTCAAGGTCTTTCCCACCTTTACTTCTTGTGTCATGCAATACTGTTTTTCCGCACAGCAAATGATGCAGGGGAGTCTGCTCACAGCCTCCTACCCTCCCGGAGTGTGTTTCAGTGAATGAGGTAGATAACCTGAAGAGGAGTATATGCAACCTTAAAATTCAAGGCTGTATTGCAGGGCAGGTGAATAATCAGGGCACCTTAAGGTTGTCTGTGCAGTCTCAATCCCAGTGTGTCCAAATCTTGACTGCTTATTTGTCATCATTAGTGACAATGTCTTCTAACACCGTGAATGCCTCCACGATGCCAGCAAAGCCTTCCCTCCTACAGGCCTTCCAGGCAGCTCTTCGGGGCTGCCCCCACTTAGAGCCGGAGATATAAAACCGATCCATCTACTAACCTCCCCCTCTGGCTGCCATAATAGATGTTTTCCTAGAGATTTAGACAGAAAGAGTGTTGTATGTAGGGAAAATGTAATGTTTTACAGCAAATAGCTCCAAACTGGTTACAAAACAATTTTTGGAAAAAGGAGCTGAAGAAATTTTATAACCAAAGCTATGAAAAAGTAAACAGGATAGCAAGGAAAAGGACTTTAGTCAGTGGTGAAGTGTAATGAAATGTCATTTTAAGAAGACTGAGATATTTGCTTTAATATCAATGAAAACGGGCAACGGGTCATCTGGCTATAAAGAACATGTGATAAAAGCTGTCTGTTATTCACGTCTTGGTTAAAATAAATTTAAATCTAGGCTGTAAATTCCTAGTTTGCTAAAAATCCAGAAATATTTTTCCATCTGTTCAGTAATAATTCAGCTATCTGGTTGCTATAAAGAATTTGGTTGTCTGCCATTTGGGCAGGGAGTCATTTTTTAAAATGCGTTTAAGTCTCATGGTATCTGAAAGTCATACAATTAGCGAGCTAATTAAATCAAGCTAGAGTTCCCCAGTCAAAAAATGACTCATGCTGGGAAGTGTTTTTGATGGAGAGAGGTTCACTTCAGCTGATCTCACAATGTACAAAGGCACCTCACAGAAAACATCGCTTCAGTATACGAATTCTATCGTGCAAATAACCAGCACCAGGCCAGATGCTATGGATGCTACAGCTCATGAGTGTCAGCTCAAGAAACTTCAGTTGTGGGTCATAAAATGTTGCCTTTTTACCTACATCACTCACCAAGAAATATCATTATCCCAGTGCCAAAGGAGGGGTGCTGTCACCTCCTCACTAAGTTCCTGGGGATAGGGAGGAAGCACGTGTGGTACCCAGCCAGGGAAAAAGCTTCCCTTCTGAAGATGAGACAACAGCAATTAAGTGATCAGCTACTTAGGTCTGAAGAGCAATGTTAGTGCAGCATTTTAAGAAATTTAAATCTCCCTTTTCTCTTCTCCAACTTACAAATATAGTGATCGGTGGGATGCTTTTTGCACAGGTGGATGGGTGCATTTGGGGTGGAACAGAACACGCTCCCCAGCATTAGTTTTTTTGTCAAATGACAAATTCAATATTAATGCAAGAATTAGAATTTAAGATCAGCAAGACAAGGAGGGGCAGAAGGGGTGGGGTCTGCCTAAACTGCATATAAGGTCATTGTGGTATTTGGCAAATTGCTTAATTATCTCAGGGACTCAACTTCACCACATCTCCAAAGTATTACTATCCCAGATTTGTTTGGTTTTGATTTAAAGAGACTACAAACAACTTAGCTTTACTGACAATAATTTAAATTTTTACTTGTAGTAAATAAAGTAATATAAATATAATAGATAATGCACTTTTAATTTCAAGTATCTCAAGTAAAATAATTCAGATGTTTCTATCCCAGAGTTTTAACCTAATATTGAAGTGAAAAATATTAAGTATTTCCGTATCCCACATTTTACAAAACACTGGAATATTTACCCCAGTCTTAGCTTGGACATGGAGCTTCCAATTTTCACTACTGCTATAAAATTCTGTGGTCGTCTCAAGACTAATTGCGCTACTCTTAGCCATGCTAGGTCTGTGAAACACGCTTAAAAATGTGCCTCCATAGCAGAGAGAGGTATGGATGAAGCAGGGAGAGCATGGAGAGGCATGGGAGAATGCAGAAGAAGAGGAGAAAGCACAGAGGGCTGAGGTAATGATGTCTCCTGCAGTAGGTGTGGCACAGAGGGATGCGGAGCACTGGGGGATTCTGGAAGTGGGATGCAAAGAGGTGGTGAGGAGGGCTTAAATGGAAAAGAGAAAGGAGGGAGGATTGAGGTTGGTGGATGGGAACAAGAAGGTCTATCAGGAGGTGAAAAGGAAGGAACGGCAACCATAAGGGTGGCCTGCTTTGGAGAAAGGCTAAACCCAAAGAGCTGTGACATTTGGTCTCCATGCCTGGGGCTCGGCCAGCAGTGCTGTGCATGGGGTCTGGCTGCCTCCTGCGAACAAGGAAACACCCAGGGAGAGACCCAGGCAATGCTTGGGGCCAAGACCTCCTCTGGGGAAGGCTGAGGCAGGCCCTGTGCACGCACCGCTTGTGTTACTCACTTTTCTGATTCGACATTGGAAACTTAGAGAGTCAGTGCTGAGCCCAGGGGGAGGTTAAGGTGGGAGAGCCCTAGACCTCCAGCAGCATGTGAAGGGCTGAAGAGTCTCAGGGCTTCCTTCTTTCTTTTTTCAGCCTTGCCTCCCTACCGGGGTCACACTGAGAGCTGGGCATGGTTTCCCCCCTAAAGTGAGCAGAGAAATAATCGAAACTGCTGTTCCCTCAGTAAGTGAAATCTCATTAATTTCTAAAATGTCCCTTTATATTTTTGGAAATTAGCTTTATTTTCTCCTTTATTCCCACTCCCCCATATTCCTTCCCTTTTCCTTTGACTTTCTTTCATTTCTAGTTATGTTAATGGGAGAAAAGAAGAAGAGACAAATGAAAGAGAAACACTTTCCAGAAGATGCACGGCTACCTCACTCAACACTGCAGGAGATAGCTTATTTTCAAACAACATAAATTAAAATGACCGTACACTTTAGAAAAAAAAAAAAAATCCCTCTATTCTTCACCAGCTCAGGTAGATGAGAAACCAAATTCTCTTACTTTTTTCCACAACTTTGCCTTCGTTCCTGCATTTCACTTGAAATTCTAGGAGAAAAAGTATTAAAACCAGCAGGAGGTAGAGAAAAGAGTGTGAGAATCACGTATCTACCTTGTACCCGGGTTTTCTCCCTCTCTTCTTTGGGATCTTCACGACCGGCAAAGCACCAGCTGGTGCAGAGTAGAGGTTGTGAACAGCCACTTTGATGGGTGCTGGCTGGAGCGGAGGCCGCCCCCTCTTCTTGCCCATTGCTCTGGGGGACTGCATCTCCCCGGGGGCCGGGCTGGGGGGCAGGGGTGGTAAATGACTCATCTGCCCCGGGGTTGATCAACTAGAAGGGAGAGAACAAAAAAACAAATAAAAAGAGCTTTTTATACTTTTCATTTTAGGTTTTTCATCTGAAGGCAATTTTCTAACGCAATCTTTTTCCCTGTTACTATCGATCTTGGAGCAGCAAGAAACACGACACAAGTGTGCACTCTCGGGTGGGATTCACCTGATCACAACTGGCTCAGCTTCTCCAGAGCAGGACAAACCCCTTGTCCTGCCCATTTCTCTCTTCTGTGATCATGAAGACAATACAGGGAGCTTGCTCCAGTGGCGAGGTCTCCTTTGTAGATGTCTTGTAGGTGAATCCCACAACAGCCACCTTAACCCTGCATCCTGCAGTGAAGTGTGATGAAGGCACGAGCTTGCACCCATCAGTCAGTGACTGCTTTCAGAGGGGTTTTGGAGTAGATGACATCCCGAGGTCTCTGCCAACCTGATTTTTCTCCTGAATTCAGTGGTTCTTCAAATCCTCCCTCACTTTGAAAGTGCTACCAGTGCCAAAATAGACTTGCCTCTGCTTCATAATTCACTCCTGAGCAGGGAGGCTGAGCTGGACCGCAAGGCTGCTGGCACAAGGTAGCCGTGTTAGAGGAGAATTGCCAAACGTTTACCCTCTGCAATTTTATAGCATCTGTTACCAAGCATGTTAGTAGTGGGCTTTTGGATGTACTCCATCAAAAGCTGTTATTTCACCACAACTCTATGCAGCTGATGAAGTTGAGCAGGGGTAATGAAGTGGAATCTGGTCCATTTTCCTCTGTCCAGGTTTTAATAAAGAAAATGAATATGCAACCGTACACAGAGTACCAAGGGAATATACAGCATTCTTCACAGCTTCTGGCAAGGGTCACGTACTAACAAAGGTCAATTAAAAAAACCCAAACAACTGCAGAAATATGTTTTCAAATGTTGGTTTGTCCAGGCATCTGCTTTCCTGCACGTGGGCAGAATACTAGTCCCAGTGTTGCCTGCATACATTGCTAGGTATCAGGGTCTAAGCAATTTCCATGCTTTTATGATAAGCCTTGCGATGTCTGACGTTTTCAATTTCATGCTCCCTCAGGCCAGTGATAACGGAAGACTCTCCGCTCTCAGTTTTTACAGAGCGGATTCATAGCCTTCTCAGCTACAGAGAAAAGCCTAAAGATGTGATCCATGAGCATCCTCTAAGCTCAAAAAAACATAAAGCAAGTAAAGGTTTGTTTATTACTACAAACAATTTGAAGCTTTTATGAAATCTACGAACTATAAAATCTATACATTTCTCCCTACAGTTCAAATTTCACAATTTTAGGACTCGGTGTGATCAGACTGAGCAGAGCTGATATTGTTGGGAATGAAATTGAGGTTTCTCACCCACATAGTGGAAAGGGCTTGATAGGGGTCTCTGGTGACAAGTGTCTGGAGCTGGGGTCTTCTCTGCTTTAAAGGCAAATATGTTTTGCCTAGTTGAAACTCTGTAAGCATGACTGACTAACAGGTGACTTACTTCACTGGTCTTATCCAGTCAGTAGTTTACACAGTTTTCCATAGGATAAGAAAAATAACTCCTAGCCTTACCCTCAAGTAAATGCATTTATTTGCAATATATTAAAGCCTGGAGGCTTTAAATAACACTGGGGGTGTCTGCTCAGTTCAGACAGATCCGTTACATATGACAAGACTTATAGATCGACTATAAAATTTCCAGTCTTCAACATGAGCTGCCTAAAACTCTCATGCAAACACTGAACGTCTAACATCAGATCAGAGCAAACCTGCAGCGCCTAATTGAACATGTTTTCCAGGGCCACTGAGGTTCCACTCTCCAGGTGTCCTCAGCTAGTTCAGGAATCGCCTGAAAGCCTGCCATGGGGCACTGATTTTTAACAAATAAAAGTCGTATGTGACTGTGGAGAGTATAATTTCAGGGTTAAAAGCATCAGGCTTGCCACAGCAGGAGTCAAATGAAAGGGCTCTGTCTATCCTGAGCATCACTGGCACTTTCCGGGCCATAGCGCTTTCTGAGGAACACCCTCAGTGTCTCTTCCACCTCCCAAAACAAAACACCCCTGGGATGTTAATGCTACGGGCAGAAAGTACAGCAGAGAAAGGAAATGCAAGGATTACACTGAGTTTGGCACAAAAAAAACCCTCACAATAAAAGCACAGTGTTTCAGGGTTTGCATTTTGGTCTGCTTTAAACAAAGTCTGGCAACACAAACATTCACAGAGGAGCTTGGCAGGGGCCAAAGAAGACAAGCCCAGCCCAGGTTTACTCCCTGCCTGGGGAAGAGCAGAGGTTCCCATGGTGGGAGCCACTGGGGGCCATGAGACTGCAAGACAGGTTGTGGACCAGCATTGGAACAGCACACTGCATTACCTTTATCGTGTTCTGCTTTACGGTAGCTGGTGACACCCCAGAAACTCTGAGAGTTAACAGCTCCTGAAGTACAGTAGCTGCTGACCTAGAGCACTTCTTTGACTAAAATGCTGTGCTTTTTTTGCAGCTGGTGAAGTATTAAACACGTGGTGGTCAGGTAACTCACTAAATATTAGCAATCGCAATTTTTTTTGTCATCACCCTCTGGTCTCAGCACTTGTGACACTGTGCTTCAGCAAAACCTCTTAAAACTCCTTCCCACATGTTCTGACATGCAAAACCCAACTGGACTGTGCACAAAATGATCTCAGTGTGACTTATTTGAATTGATACTGCAAAAACAAGAAGTCAACTGCACTATACAAGCTGTTGTTACTGTACCTAATTACCATCCCAACTGTGACTTGATTCTCCTTTCTTGAACGCTAAGGGAAATGGAAAGTGCCTTTGATGGCATTTACTATGTTATACTGCTGCAGATCCTGGAAGGCGAGTGTGCTCCCCAGCAGCAGGGGACAACAGCAGACAAGCAAAAATTGCCTCCGTCTGGTGCTGGGAGGTGACAGCATGACCTCCTCTTACAGCCAGAAGAAAACACTTTTGCAGGCTGGGAAAACACGCAGTCACATTGCAGGATGGACTGAGAGGCTAGAGAGATGGAAGTGCCTGTCTGACTGCCCCTCCGAAAAAGTCAGGGTGAATGCTGCCACAGCCTGGGCACGACCCACAGCTCTGCAGATGGAAGCTTGGTGGCTTCAAAGCAAGTTAAGAGAACTTGATGAAATTTAAGGGCAAATTCAAGGAAGCAAATTACAGGCTACTAACAAAGGCACCGCCTCAGTTCAGGAAATCACTATAGTACAAATAGCCTGGGAGGGTATTTTGTTTGTACATTGTTTGCCCTGTCCTTGTACTTTTCCTAAGGCACTAGCTTTGGATGGCTGAGGATGCTTCAGCTTTAGTCTGACCTTGGCCTATCACTTTCCTATTCTTACTTTAAAAATAACAGCAGGAAGCTGCTTCACATTTATGACTTCTCATCACTTAACGCAGGGCTAGCCACAGGGTAGCCTTCCCTTACTTATCTCTCAAATATTGTCACCCAGAAATCTAATTTCCAGTCCTGCCTTCCACATCACCCCATCAGGTCCCAGAGAGGAGGCAGCAGGGAAACACATCTCCCCATCCTGATGCCTGGGCGAGTGCTGCAGGAAGGGTGTCCCCACCGGGTAGCAGAGGTTCTGCCCTAACTTCAGAGGATCCTGAGGAGCATCCTGAGCACAGCAGTCTGCTGCCATGGAAGGTCAAGGGTGGAGAGTAAAACATGTCCTAGGCCAACACTGGTGACCTGTAGGATGTTTGTAATAGCACACGCTTTGCACTGTGCTTACCCTGCTTCGTGTGTTGGTGTATACACTGTATGATTAGCAACACAGCTTACTGTGCTTGCAACTATAGCTGATAGCAGAGGGACTTACAGTGCATTTCCCCCCAAGCTGAGTATTTCTGATGGACTGCAAAGAGTTTATCTTAATAAAAATAAATGCCTGCAATAAATGCAGATTTTAACCTGCACTCCAGTAACAGCAAGGGCTGAAGGTAAAAATATCACATTAAATTTTATATCAGTAATTCCAGAAGGTAATCATTTAAACTTGGTTTACACCATGCAAATCCGTTCCTGGACTGGCACGGGGATGACACACAGAGGAGGAACAAGCACTTCATGCCTTAAGCCAAAGGAAGGTGCGAAAGTGTGATTGAGTAAAACATGTGCCCATTTCACTCCCAGTATGCCCTTCACTCCCAGTACAGCCACTGGTCCCAGCTGCAGAAGGAGTCTGATCCAGGAGTCCCTGCCTGCGCTTGCAGCCCTGCCTCCAACTCTTGACTGCTGCAGATCTTCGTGTCTCCCAGCTCTACATGCCCAACAGCCATATGTGGAGAAGGTAAACTTTGTGTAATTTTGCATATCTTTCTTTCAGTCATTGTTCAGGAAAGCACACTCTGCAGGGGCAATCTCACATTATTATATGGGAGGGAGGGGATACTTTTCAGCCAATAACAAGATTTTCCTCTTGGAGATGATGGCCTGAAGAGTAGGTGAGCATAATGAGAAGTATTGTCTGATCTGGAAGCAAAGCTATATACCTAGGCCGTCCTGTTGGGTACTGTTCAGGGACGTGAGGCATTACACATCTCTTCATCATGAATACCAAAGCAGCAACAAGTAGTTCACAAAAAGTATTAGTGAAGCAGACTGTAGGATTTTTTGCTAATAAAAGCACTGAGCAGATATTCTCTGCATGTCTAGATGTGATTGTCTAGTGACATTTTGTGGAGACCACCCATCTCACCATTCCTCAGAGAAAGGTCAGGGTAATTTTCAGTCACACAAAGAAGTTCTTCTACACCGATTTGCAAAGTTCTTCTCTTTTCTTGCCTGTTGTCTTGAGGATGGAAGTGAGGAGAAGCTGCTTCTCTGAGGGATTCTCTTGCCTGTTTTGACCCCAGGAGGAGAATTTCTACATAAAACCCTTGAGACTGACCAGCCAATGCTATCTGCGGAGAACGGCCGATTTTCCCAACCCAGTCATTAAAGAAACAAACAATACAAATCTCTGTGCCAGCTATGGGAACCAGGAGTTCACCACTAATTTCAAACCTTGTTTCATCTATCACTTCGGTGTAGGTGTCTCTACTCATTTCACATATGATCTCTCTTACACCCTGTGTCACATCTGCCAAAATAACTTGGGCACCTCAGGTGCAGGGTACCTGAGTACTTTCTGCCAGAGTAAGAGTTCATTGTGGTGGTTTGACCCTGGCCGGCAGCCGGATACCCACAGAGCTGCTCTACCACCCTCACTTTTCTGCTAGAGGAGAAAATAAAATGAAGGGCCCATTGTCTGAGATAAGGACAGGGAGATCACTTACATCTATCATCCCAGGCAAAAAGACTCAATTTTGGGGAAATTAGTTAAATCTATTCAAGCACAAATCAGAGAAGAGTAGTGAGAAATAAATACAGATATTAAAAAAATTAACACCTTCCTCCCATGCCTCCCTTCTTCCTGGGCTTAACATCAGTCCCAGATTACCAACCTCCTCCCTCTGAGCAGTGCAGGGGGACAGGCAATGGGGGTTACAGTCAGTTCATCCAATGTTGTTTCCACTGCTGCTTCTTCCTCCGGGTGAAGACTCCTCACTCTTCCCCTGGGCCATTGTGGGGTCCCTCTCGTCGGAGACGATCTTCACACACCTTTCTCAATGCGAGTCTTCTCACGAGAGACAGTTCCTCAGAAACCTCCCCAACATGAGTGTCTCCAAGGGTTGCACTCCTTCAGGGGAAACTGCTCCAGCACAAGTGCCCCCGTGGGATCACAAAAGTCCTGCCAGCCAACCTGCTCCAATATGGGCTTCTCATGGGACTACAGCCCCCTTCAGGCATCCACCCACCCTGGCGTGGGGTCCTCCACAGGCTGCAGGTGGACATCTACCTCCATGGGCTCCAAGCCTGCTTCACCATGGTCTTCATCACGACCTGGGGGACTCTCTGCACATTCTCTGCCCCCCTCCTTCACTGACCTTGGTGCCTTCATACATTCTCAGTCCTCTGTCTCTCTGCCAGTTGTTGTGTGGTGCAGTTCTTTTTTACCCTGTTTCTTAAATACGTTTTCACAGAGGTGTTGCTATCCTATCATCACTGACAGGCTCAGCCTTGGCCAGCAGTGGATCTATATTTAGAGCTGGCTGGCATTGGCTTTATCAGACCTAGAGGAAACCTCTGGCAGCTTCTTGCAGAAACCACACCTACAGCCTCCGCTGCCACCTAAATCCGGCCAGGCAAACCAAATACATTCGTGTATTCACAAACTCGCACTTTTCTTCACTCCTCATACTACTTTTGGACTTGTTGACTCATATCAATCAGATCTGATGGGGTGTGAGAGCAAGGGCTGCACAGGTGGAAACGTGCAAAAGACAGAGATGCGAGACCCCAGCTGTGGTCCTCCAGTTTTGGCCACCTGTCTTGTGAGACAGTGAGAGCGGAAGAGAGAATATAAAAGCTTCAATGATGGGAAAAGCAGCAAAAGCCTCCAGCCACAAAATGTGCTGAAGTTTACACTGCAGAAGCAATTGCATAGCACTTTCTTAAATAATTTGCCAGACCATCCAAATTAAACTGAATTCAAACAAGAAAACATCTTTTTATTCTTGTGAACGCATCTCAGTGCGGAAGAATCCCAGCAACATTTCTGCAATGAGTGTTTTCCTGACTGCTCCAGGCTCATGAGTGGCAGAGCCCCTTCAGAAGGTGTCCTGCAGCTGTCTTGCTCTTCAGCTGCCGAGAGCCAGTCCCGCAGAGCTACAACTGCTATTTTCAGTTGCTGCATTGGGGTGGGAAAGGACCGGCCACTACGCAAGCAGGGTCCGGTGCTGTACCCTGCCCCCTTCTCCCTCTCACTGTCTGGGTACCTTAATGAAGGGGCAGGGAGCTGATAGGAAATAGCACTGTATTCTTCAAAATCCAGAGAAAAAGTATTCATGGTGTCTGCTTCTTTCCTTGTTACTAAGAGCATAAGAAAGGAAAAATGGCTCCCTGTGTCATCTTACAGCCTGAATTTTTTTTTTTTTTTAAAGTTAAATTCAGCAGCAGTGACAGTGCTGTCCTTGAGGAGGTGTTCTTTTGAAGGATAGCACCCTGGTGACAGCAGGTAGAGCAGTTAGCTGCGTGCCCCTTCTCACTCAGGTTTGCTTAATGAGCCAGAAGAACTTGAAAACCCTGGCGAGAATGGGACCCCCAGGAGCAGCTGGGGCCAGCCTTGCCTCCTGATCTTACCTTTCTTCATTTGGCCTGACGTTTTTGTTGCAGACGAGTAGCCTGTGGCAGGGAATTGAGGAAATGAAACTTTACAGAGAGCAAGCAAGCACAGACAAAGCACCAAAGGAAAGATGTGAAAAATTGATGTGATGAGGCCATGTGAGTGGCAAGGGTCGATCTGCTGAGGTGGTCAAGCCAAATGTGCATAGAAAAGGGAGAATATAAAGGCAATTCCTTCTTTCTGTCTCTCTTCTGTGGAGTTAGTAGCACCACTTCTGATATTGCAGAGAAACGAGAAGAAAAACAGTGCCTGGACCCAGTCTTTCAACTTGACAAGCTCCAGGAGAGGGTGGAGTTCCTCTTACAAGTCTTTGCCTCAGACTGGGGTTTACCATTTGTAAGACAAGGTCCCAACAAAACAACTTGAGTCCCTCTCCTCACTAGCCTGAGGCCACTTGCCCCAGCATCTGGATATGCAGAGGTGCTATTTCAGTTTGCTAAAAAGAACCTCTCAAAATACCCTGTCCTGAAATCCTAAGGGTGGTAAAATGTAATGAACTGCTGGTGGAGCCATCCAGGACCCCTAGCAAACTCCTTCTGCAAGCTTGGAGAGGCAGGATGGAGAGCTGAGGCAGAGGGCTGACTATTGTGAGTTTGATATTTGTCATACAAATTTGTCATACAAGTAGTTACTCACACAGACTCTGTTTGCCAAGCCTTCCTATCAGCCTGCCTCCACTTCATCTCTTCATTTTCCCCACTTCACTTGAGAGTCCTCTCCTCAGCGCTGACAGGCTGCAAAGTTTCCAAAGTAGGTAGGTCCTCTTTCCCCTTTCCTCCACAGGCCATTACACTCATGTTCAGGAGGCTGATGGGACGCTGCATCCCTCTGGGTGCATGGAGCTGTACTGGGGGGCTGCTACTTTTCCAGGCTGCCGTTAGCTGAAGATGTGTCCCACATTCCCCCATCTGCTTCTCCACCGCCCTTCCTCTGGCCACCTGCAGTCCAGGACCGAGTGACACTTCCAGTGACCAGGAGGACTGTAATGTAATCACTTCTTTTCTCCCTGAACTACCAGAAGTGATTTCAAACATTAAGACCTTCCAGCCTCAATTTCCCCAGATCAAACTCTGAATGCTGGTGGTATAAAGATGCCTAGGATGTCTGTTAATAGTTAATTAGATGACACTGGAACAAATCTTGCTGCAAATACATGAATGCTTGTAGCCCTGATAGGGTTTTCAGCCTGTAAAACTGAGGCTGTGATCCTGAACCAGCAATTAAATTTAAATTGGGCTTTGTGTAGTAGCAGGTCTTGTTTCACACATTCAGCCAAGCAATTGCTAGTTGAGACGCCCTTATTTCTGATCACACACTTTGCCAGTGTAATTTACAGGTTGCTTTCCAGAAGTCCCCTCCTGCCCTTAGCTTTGCTACCAGGGAACTTGTGTGGTTAACAAGCTAATCCTCCCTGAACTACGGGCACACAAAGCAGTATCTTATTTATCTATAACTTTCAGACCAGCAAAGAAAGCACCAACTTCTCTTTTGAACTAGTTACTTTCTTTCTCATCTTTCTCATCTTTCTCATCATTCTATGTCTTGCACAGAAGCCAGATGCTTTCATCACCCGTAAGCCACAGATCCTTTCTGCTCTCAAATTTTCAGGGGCAAAGATTTGGAACAAATGAATGTGAAATGAGCAACATTTATATTATGGTCATTTCAGTTCTCCAGCTGAGTCTATAATTGGATGATACTCATATTTTTTCCTCTCGCTTGTCTGGCAGTACTCTGGCCTCTTCTTTTATAACTGCTTGCCTTTTCCCCCCCGCCCCAGTTTTCTATAGGTTTTACATTTATGGGACATTTTTAGCCAGTGTCTGCTATGAGTGGATAAACCTCACAAAGCTGCTAGCTTACTTCAAAGAAGGGTGCCTCATCCCTGGAAAAGTTCCAACTCAGGTTGGATGGGGCTCTGAGCAATCTGATTTAGTTGAAGATCAACCCACCTGCAATACTACGTCCAGCTCTGGGGCTCCCAGCACAAGGAGGACATGGACCAACTGGAGCGAGTCCAGAGGAAGGCCACAAAGATGATCAGGGGGTTGGAGCTCAAACCCTGTGAGGGCAGTCTGGGAGAGTTGGGGCTGTTCAGCCTGGAGAAGAGAAGGCTCCAGGGAGACCTTATGGAGGCCTTCCAGTACATGGAGGGAGCCTACAGGAAAGAAAGGGAGGGGCTCTTTATCAGAGAGTCTCGTGATAGGATGAGGTCTAATGGTTTCAAATGGAAAGAGATTTAGATTACACGTTAGGAAGAAATTCTTTATTGTGAGGGTGGTGGGACACTGGAACAAGTTGCCCAGAGAAGTTGTGGAAGCCCCCTCCCTGGAAGCATGGCTTTAAGCAACATGGTCTAGGGAAAGGTGTTGGAACTAGGTAAGAGAGCACACAGGAACATGAAATTCCATTCCCTGTCACACTTGGGAACAAGCAGGGTTCTCTCTAACTACAGCTATACTACTAAACAAAAGAGGAACAGAACTAATACCCATCTCCAGGCCTTGAGGGTGCAACATGGCTTGCATCCATGTTGCTAAAGCTGACACTTGAGCTGTAGATTTGTGTTGGAAGGATTGGATCAAGCAGCCTGGATGAGAGCTGTGGAGGATGGTAATATGAAATAGAGCAGGAAGTTTGAGAGCTTTCACCACTTCCCATTTTTAAAAAGGAGGTGCTCTGTTATGATGAGATGGCCCCTTGATAGCAGACCACTATCCAATGTGAGGTCCCAGCCTCTCATCATCTGCTGTCATGGCTCTCCCATGTTCTGTGTGTTCATCATAGAGTAAGTCCATCCTGATCTCACACATTGGATACGAGGGCACTGGCTTGGTGACTTTCTCCCAGGCGCATTGAAATGGCTGTGATTTAAATCCAGTGTGGGATGAGAAAGAACTTTCCACCCACAAAACACTGTCAAGATAGCAGTCTGCTTCTCTCCAGTCCCAGCCTTTCCCCCACAACAGCCATATCAGGGCCAACCTGGGCTGCACGACCTGGGCTGAGCCCTGAAACCATCTGGAATTAGCAGAAAGTGTCACTAGCCCCGAAACTGGAGTCAAGTTGAAAAACTTCCTGTCTTCCCCAGATCCAGTGGATCTCCAGTGGTTTAATAAGAAATATGATGAACCTTTATAACAGAAAAAATTGTCATGATGAGCAGCTCAAGGTGGTCTTTGGTGGTGTTTATTACCTCCTGTGCTACTCTAGGTGTTTCATTATGGCTTACATAGAATCATAGAACAGTTCAGGTTGGAAAAGACCCTTGGGATCAAGTCCAACCATTAACCCTACATGACAACCATTAACCCTACACTACAAGTTCACCCCTAAGCCATATCACCCAACACCACATCTAAGCGACACTTAAATACATCCAGGGAAGGCGACTCAACCACCTCCCTAGGCAGTCTGTTCCAGTGTCTGACCACTCTTTCCATGAAGAATTTCTTCCTAATGTCCAGCCTAGACTTGCCCTGTTGCAACTTGAACCCATTCCCCCTGGTTCTGTCCCTAATGACCTGTGAGAAGAGACCAGCACTAACCTCTCTACAATGTCCTTTCAAGTAATTGTAGACATATTATCATCCTCAATGACTTTACCAAATAAATGTTTTTTACGCAGAGATAGCCTCTGTCCTGGGTACAACTCCCATCATTATCCACCTTTCTTAAGCCCATAATATGGAAGAAAAATTCTGTGTTTCCTTCCTTGCCAAATTATGTCTACTGCATGAAATCACCAGGGCTAATGTGCCCATTTGGGGAAAAAAGAGGTGGGACATCTCCCTTTCCCATTAAAAAGTGCTCTCCAGGCAGTCTGAGCACTGAAGAAGCAGTCCACTGCTCCTCATATCCCACACAAATGATATCCCAGCAGCAGGCTGGGGAACCCCGAGGGGGCTCAGCAGACATGTCCAGTCTTGCTGCTCCTGTGTCACCTCACGCTCTGCCTCCATTTCTGTCACCAGTAAGAGCCAGCCACTGACTATGGGATGATTTCTTTCCAACACCAGCATACTTGACTGGATCATGCATACCAGCTGATACGCCTACAACAGATATCTGTCCCAGGAAATAAATTAACACCCTAAATCTGACGAAGCGATATTACACAAGTCAATAGGGAAATATCTTTTCTTAGACAGAGGGCAGGAATTCCACACATTTCTCACATAAAGTTATCCTTATTCCTTAGGGACTTGCTGCACTTTAATATTACATTTTGAGAAATAACACTTATAAAAGATTCATCCTTTTCTGGCATAAACTGAAGTAGCTCTTATGTTTCTGTCTTTAGAGACTTCAGGTACCACAGCTTCTGAAGACACTCAAAGCTTTTACTTCCACGCACAGGAGATATTCAAGCCACAATTTAACATTGTAATTAGACAGCATAAATAAAAAGATATTTGTTTAATCATTAAGTTCAGGAGTAAGAAAAGCACGAACATCACTTTCTAGAATCTGTTCTGTTACCTAGGACTGCTTGAGAAATAGATAATCACCCCACTGCGACCACTTCAGAATCACACAATCACAGAATGTCAGGGGTTGGAGGGGACCTGGACAGACCATCTAGTCCAGCCCCCCTGCCAGAGTAGGATCCCCTACAGCAGAGCGCACAGGAACGCGTCCAGATGAGTTTTGAATGTCTCCAGAGAAGCAGACTCCACAACCTCCCTGGGCAGCCTGTTCCAGTGCTCTGTCACTCTCACAGTGAAAAGTATTTTCTAATGTTTTTGTGGAACCTCCTATGCTCCAGCTTGCATCCATTGTCTCTTGTCTTGTCGTTGGACATCACTGAGAAGAGCCTGGCTCCATCCTCCCGACACTCACCCTTTATATATTTATAAACATTAATATTTATATATTTATATACACTTCCCACTCAGATGAAAAACTCTGGTGCCTAAGTGACCACCGGGCAGGCTGGCAGAGGTTGATGGTGTTTCCGGCCATCAGCTGTGATTTCACCTTGGCACACCCCTCTTTGGGAAGGATGGCTCTGGATGCTCACAGGCTTGCTGTCTGCCTGGATGCTGGATCTGTCTTTGGGGAAGGCTGCAGGTGGCTCTCAAAATGCAGAGTGGACACATCTGGAATAAAAACATGCTGGGAAACTGCAAAATATCATGGACCTGAGGCTGAACCGTGGGAATGTCATGTGGCAAGTTAGCAAGGTGTGAGTCACTGTGACTGGAGAGCAAAGCTTTGCTAACTGTGACTGGTCACTAAAGCATGCAGCACCCAAAAGTAAAGTTTTCCCTCATTTAATTACATCTATAATTGATTTTCTAACTAAACATATAACCTTCACTTTTCAGAGCTGTTTTGATCTATTTCCCCCTCCAATGAAACACTGTCTCCTGTTTTCTAGATGATTTTCAAGTTGTGTTTGGCAACAATCCTGTTTTCATCACCTAGAAACTCAATACTCAGAACAAAACCTCTCCAGCTGGCTTGTGTGTCATCGGCTGCATACCTTAAACAATACATTTTGCAAAATTGTACTGATCAAATATCTGCTTCTGCTATTCTTTAAAAAAACATCCCCCAGATGAAAGGTCCCAGTGAATGAATTTTCAGTTGATTTGTGCTTGCAAGGGTCTGCCCACAGAAAGCACACTTCCAAACCAGCTCTGAAAGCAATGGGGAAAGCGAAAGCTTTCAGATATCTTAAGGAAACTACTCACAGAGTTTGGCCCCCATGTAATTCCAATACTAATTGTTGAGAGCAACACAGAGCACCAGCAGAAGGCATGCATGCTCTTGCAGTCCATCTTAAGCCTCCAGAACAGCTATCCATGGGACCAGACGAGAGCGTGTATTGCACAATCACTCCCTTCACACGGTGATTATTTTCCCTGCAATGCATTGAATTGTTTACTGGTTCTCAAGACGTCATTTTCGTATTTTCTATGTCTGTATCACAAAATCAGCAAGAGATTTCTAGCAGTGAATGGCAATGTCTTCCATTCCTGTCTACATTTCTTCTGACTAATTGGGACAACAATTCAAGTTGAAAAGACAGCTCATCATAGCTCTGCTGAAATACCTGGGGAAGAAATGTCTTCACGCACAGACTGAGGCACACAGCAGCCTCGAGGCTGGTAACACCCACTGCAGCATATTCTGGTTCAGCACAGAGGTTTTCAGGCTTGGTGGCAGCTACTCAGCATCCGAGGACTGTCCCAGCACATGAATCGCTAAAGAGACACATGGTCACAGCTGGTGGCACCTGTTTTCCCCCGTGAAAGGAGACCTCCAACACTCACCGAGCACAGCGTGTGCTTGGTGAGAAGCACTCAGGATGCCTGCGCAAGCCCTGGTCAGGAGGGTGGTCTGCTCTGCTTCCCCATCCCACAGATCTCTCTAACCCAGAAGCCTTCATAAGCACCTCCAGGTCCTGGGCACATTTCTCCCCTGCAGAATCATTGCAGAATTGTTCGATAAAACACTTTGACTTTTAATCCCCTTCTTCTGCCAGTGAGAAAGCACAAGTGATTATGAGACAACATATCTGCAGGTCACAGTTCACTCTGCCTGCCCCTGCCTAGGGGATGGGGTCCTTGGATGGCGGTAAGTCATCCTTTCTTCTTTTTGGCTTGTGCATGGGACCACATCACTCTGGGACAAGTTATAAGCAATTTGGGGCAGTACCTTCTTTGAGACAATTAGTATGTATCTCTTCATGAAATCTCTGTGAAATTGCAAAGAAAAGAATACAGCAGATTGAAATGCTCCTTGTATCTCTCTTAGAAATCCAAGGCAGGTTCTAAATGCCAGTGGATAGTGTGTGTTTCAGATATCCACAACAAAACAGAAGAAAAATGTCCTACTGCAGACTCCTCCCTCTGCACCTTAAAGCCCAAAATCAGATTTACTCTCTTGGGTTGTAATTCATGCAGGATCCAACACAAGCATTGTCATCATTATGCCCCAAATTCTTTGTCTGAAGCCATTTTCTCCACTTGTAGTTTATCTTATTTTTTCCCCCAAGCTTTCTCAGCTCCTTTATCATCTCTGAGAACAGATGATTTTAACATACTTCATTCATAGAGATCTTCCACGCTTGCAAGGAGCCTGCAAGGGGCTCTGGCACTGTGCCATCCACAGCACGTGATGAATGGAGCCTCCTGAATACCTGGACGGATTTCAGACTTTATTTATTTCTTTTTCCTTCTGCTTTCATCTAATTTCGTGCTTACAGAGTATGCTCTCCTGGCTTTCTCAGCACATCATTTCTCTCCCAATGCTTTAAGAACCCTACGTTGACCAGCCTGAGCTGCCCTTTCTATCAGTCACCAGGCAGCAGGACCATAGTGTCAAGCTCTTCACTGCCCCAAAATTAGCATAAGAAACTGGCACATTGACTGTGACTGTAGGCAAATGTGACCTTTTCAGAAGCTGATTTTATTTATTTATTCTGTTGCCATTTATTTCTCTGTTGCAAGAAAAAATATCATAAAAAGAAGTGCACTGTCTCCCAGGCTTACTAACAATGATGATTAAAAAACCTCTGACTAGCAACACTTCTTAATCGAACAGTAATTAAGGCTGCAGTCACAACCTGGGATGCAGGTTGAGCACATGGCAAGATCATAATTTCCAATTCCAGTTCCTCTGCACCTTCACTTGCTATTGAAGTGCCAGACACAAGTGCCCCCATGGTTACACACACACCCATGCACTGGCAATGGTAGAAATAACTCAGAGGCAAGCATGGCCCTGTGCTCACCTTTGGACATATATTTCCTCTGTTTTTATAATCTCACATGACATTTGGGAAAACTGTCTCGTGTGATGTCCTAAAGCATGTGTGACAATTTTTGCCTGCTCTGGCAAGCTCTTCCCCTCTTTGGCCCTGAGGAGCACTTCTCTCAGCACACCCTTCCGCGGGGCTTGCTGGCAGCTGCACTCACCAAGCTGTGCCCCGAGTCCCCATGGGCACACGAAGGGGGTTGGACCTTCGCATCTTTCCCCTCCTGGTTCCCTGCCTGCTCTGAAGATTTCACCCAGACAGGATGATGCCTTCCTGTGTGCTCATCACCCCCTTTTGTATGTCCCTGTACATGAGACCTCTGTATCTGCAGAGCTGAATATTAATGAGCTTGGGAGAACTCCCAAGCTTCCAAATTAATTGGAATAAATCACCCACCTCAACCACTCCATCTCTCCCCAATTTGCAGAGAAGGATATTCCTGTGTACCTCTCTCCAGACCACACATCCCAACTACCTTCATTATCTCCTCGGCATGGGGCAGCCTCTTGCCTACCCAGGAAAATAAATACCTGCATCAGCCCTTCCTTGGACAGACCTTGCTGCACCTGATCTAAGCTGATGGAGAGACAAAAGCCCTGTCACAAGGTTAATAGTAGCTCACCTGAGCAGATTTTTCTTTTTGGCAATGACAAGTAATTGAGTTTCTTTGCTGGTTCCGCATCGCTCACTGTTGTCGACAGAGATTGCCACTGCTAATTGTGTAAAAAGAATGGGTAAGGATAAAAGATCAATCATAATTTTTGTAATATTGTCTTCCAGTTTAATAACCTCATTTAATTAGAAATCATAGGTAGCAACCATTGTCAGATAAATTTAATATAAGTTGCGAAACACCTGAGATTGCAGGAATTTTACCATCTCTAATATTTTCGTTAATAAAAACATGTCTCAAGTTGAAGGTTTCTCCCAGGAATCTCCCCCCATACCACACAGCTCAGAATCAACCAGCTCAGAGGACCCTGCTGCAGGGTGCCCTGACATGCACGAGCTCCTGACTGCTCGTGTAGCAAACACACAAACCTGCAGCCACGCAGGGGTGGGACAACAAGTGACTGAGCTGAGCTGCACAGAGCAAATGCCCCGGCACCCAAGCACCTTGAGGCATCAAACCTGCATTTTTGCTGGTGTGGGTTTTCTCAGGTGGCTCTGGGATAAGGGACGATTTTGCTGGCCAGGCCTGGGTCCAGGGTGAGGGATGCTGGGTACCCTGGCAGGCTGGCGAGGATGTGAGACCCCAAGGTAATGTTGGGTAATGAGCCCATCTCCAGCATCGGACGGGGATTTGGAGAAATAGCTGTGGCTGAGTGGGAAGCAGGCAGGAAGAGTAACATTGTGATTGGTCCCATTAGCCTCATCACTTGATTCTTTTTTTTTCCAGAGCAAATTTACCTTCATCTAGTCAGCTGTAGAGAACAGAAGAGCTACGTTTTCTGGCTTTTCTTTAGCATCACCCAAAATGCCTGTGTTCTGAGAGGGAAGGACATTTGCACAGGTTTAATTTCAGTGGCCTAAAACAAGTACAGCAACCCCATGAGGAGCACAACGTGTTAATGTGTGTCCAATAAATACAATCAAGGGAACAGCAACAAGTGATAAACACCCCTGGACTATTGGAGCTGTGAGGTGCCTCCTAGGCAGCGGGGCAGTAGACCCATGCCTGGGTCAAGATGCCCCCCTGAGCTTGCCCTCTTACCACGAGGTTTTCATTGTTCATTTGCCTGGATTCTGTCTTCTCTGGCAGATAGGAAAAAAGAAGATGCTCAGCACTTCACAGAGCTTTGTGGATGAGTGGGGAGCACCAGTGAGGAGGACGTCATGGCCAGAAAGCTGCAAGCATCTTTTTCACCTCACTACTTTCCCTCAACCAAAACAGCCAAGAGGACATCAACTACAGCCAAGGTTTGGACATCCAGTCCCAGTCCCAGTCCCAGTTTCAGCCCTTGCTGGCAAGCCAAGACCAAGGCATCCCATCCTGGCCCCTGGGAAATACATGCATACGTGGAGATGGAACAGAGGCATCTGGGAGGCAAGCTGGACCCAAGGAGCTGCCCAAGAAGCTTTAGAAAGGGCAAGTTTGGATTAAAACACACCTGTGAGAAAGAGTGTGGTTCCACCTCACCGGGACTCACAGATTTTCAGTTTCAGCACTGTTGGGTCCCTCTAATACTCATTGTGAAACCCAAAGCCACCGCACTTCAATGTGGTATTGCTAGGAAGGCAGAGAGAAGCCCGAGTTCCCCGCCTGAAAACAGGTATGAAATTGCAAAGAAACAAAGCAAATAGCTGCTCTGCTCAGCTCAGCCCCCCTGGGGAGCAGGCAGGGCTGAGTGGCAGGTCGGTCACAAAAAGACTCTCGCCCCAAGGCAGGCTTCAGCCTCCACCGGGAACCCTTCCTGCCCTGGCAGTGCAAAGGGTGTTGAGCTGACCTGGGGGACAATGCAGCAGGGCGTGTGCTCACTGCTGCTTTTTGCTCAGATGGGAGAGGCATAAAACAGTAGCGCAGAGGGAGAGCAAAAGCTGGTTTCTCCCCGGAGCACACATTGTCCATGCCTACAGTGCTACCAGCAAGGCAGGGCCAGTCCAGCAGCCCCTGTGACCTCCAGGTACCTGGCAGGAAAACTCCCAGTGGTGCAGTTCCCTTATTTGGGGAAGAGAGATGTAATACATCACATGCGTGGGTTGAGCCCAGCTCTCTGACTCACTGACTCACTGACACACTGACACACTGACTCCCTGCTCACTGACCTGCGTGAACATGGACTCCTGAGCAAGAGAGCAAATGGCAGATCCAAGCCCAAAGAAAACAGAAAGGTCTCTGCAACCGCTCCTGAAAGACAGCAGCATCGGGACACACAGCAAGACCTTCACGTGGAAAGTGGGAAATGCCTTGCCCAGCTGGCACAAGGAGCTTCCAAGGGACAGAGAAATCCATTTTTTTCTCAGCTCTTGCATCCCACCCAGAGCTGCTCCCACTCCTACACAAGACGCGGGTTCAGCAAGGACTCCACCCTGCCAAACTTTTCTCCCTTGTGGCCACTAAAGCTTAAGGGACTGTCAGCTCAGGCATGACATGACATCCTACGTGAGCATCACGTTCCCTTCCATTTTAAGGAAAACTGATTGAGTATCAGCACCAGAGCGGTGGTTTGGATTGCTAGGCATCCTTTTGAATGACTAAACGGCAGTGAGTAATATGTGTTTACATACATTATGGTCTATTCCCCCATTGGAAGGCGATTTGTGTAGATAACTACCATTAATGTTGAAGGGAGTCATTCACATAAATCCTCAGCACATTAATGGCTGACTAGCCTCCTTGGTGCAGTATTCCGTGTTGCTGCATTTAGCGAGCGTAATGTAAACGTGGCCAACTTAATATGTAAATAAATTCAAGTATTTACTGAGCCGTAAGAGACAGTTACTCGGCACATCTCTCATTCGTCGTTTACAGGGAAATAGATGGAGGCTGCCAGATGATGAAATCGGGAGATAAATGCTATAAACATTTTTTTAAGGCAACAAGGGAAAGAGTACTGAGTCTCCACATATACATAAATACTGATCATAAACAGTTTCTTGAAGACATCTTCCATTTATTTTTACTCTGGGTGTTTACCACATACCTGCACTGAAGCTCAATTTGTTGCATTGCTGTTCCCTGTAGGTGTCACCAGAGTCCTGCCCGTCCCCTGGGGACAGAGAAGGGCCCTGCATCATTCCCATTCCCTTTCTCACCAGCTCCTTGGCAGCTGCTCAGCTGCAGGAAGGGAACATGCTCGCCTTGAGAAGATGTGATATCTGCTGCAACTCCTTCTATTCCAGAAGGGCACCAAAATGTGAGCCCTTTGCGCATTTAATGGCACCTAGTGCAGGAAAGGAGAGGGAGACCTTTAGCGCCATTTCTTTTCATGGATCCTTTCTTGAGAAGCTGCCCGGGGCATTTGCAAAACTAGAGCCTTCACTAGGTCTGCACTTTTTGAAGGCAAGGAAATATATATTCTATGGTGAATAGATCTTAAAAATGCATCAGATGTGGTATTACTGAAGTCCTCCTTCCGTTCCCTGTGTAAGATTTTTAAGATGCCATGCCAAATGGATGTGTCCCCCAGAAGACATGTCCTCCATGAGACATTTCTTCCTAGTGGTAATAAATTCAGTTACACAAATTCACTTGTATACTCTAATTAGACTAATTACTTGTTTACAGAAGGAAAAATCCTCCATCTCTTTTGCACTGTTCAGTAGGATGGCTCCTATGCACATACATGCTCACGGATACATGCAGATACATACATTGAAAGGCCTTATCTACCAGTAAAGACCACCATGCTCTGCAGGGCTGCATGCCTATTGAATGCTGCGAGGCTTTTCCGTAGGAGTCACCAACAAACCCCTGAGGTTTTTCCAGCATCCCTGTGATCACTCTGGGCTGGTCTGTCTGTCCAAGTTGAGGGCACAGCAGTGAGGGTGTGCAGAGCTGGGTGTGAGCCAGGACAGAGCAGCCAGCAGCACCACCACCATGCCTCCCTGGGGAGGCAGACCAGGATGGCCAGGCACAGCAGCAGCTCAGCCCCAAGCAAAAGCGATAGCAGAGGGAAAAAAAAAAAAGACCAAGCAATCTCTGTCATTAACGGGGTTTCCTCTTTCGTAAGGTTGCACTTTGGGTTTGTCTTTGGCTTAGGTCCCTTTCCCCTGTTCAATGACTACCTCTCCTTCCAAAATCTCTTCTGCCTGTCCTAGTACCAGCTCTGGCCAGGTTTGAAAGACCCCTCCCAAATCTTTGCTCTCTCCCTTGAGGCACGTTTCTCTCTCCAGAGTGCCTGCAGGTGCAGAGGGCTGTCAACCTCTGATGTATACTTTGGAAATCAGACTCTTTTACACATCAACTCTATAAAATGGAGACTCCACCTCAAACCTGCTTGTGCCTGTCATGACATTGCTGTGTCCCTCTGCTGTGTCCCCAGAGGAGCCTTCATCACCCCTTGCAGGGTGCAATACCTGCCTCACAGCCCACTCTGCCCCAAATCCAGGCCATGCTGTGGGGCCAGGGAGAAGTGAGAGGCACTCAGGGAGCAGGAGGGCACCTGAGAGACTCATTTTTGTATTAAGGGAACAGGAGGTGGCAGCAAGACACACAGCAAATGGGACCAATAGTAGTCTCTCGCACCCACTTTTCCTCTCTCTTGCCTCACTAGACTTACAGTGTTTGAGTGACACATTCCCTCTGACTATGAGTTTATAGAGTGCCTAAACATTCCCTGGAGCATGATGGGATGACAATGACTATAATTCTCAATAATTCTGCCTGTGTCACAAAGATAAGGTCTTGGGTTAAGAACTCACCTGTCTGTGGTGTCCTTCCTGACAGGCAGGCAAGAAGAAATCATTGGAGGTCAACGCTGCTTAGAGGCTCTCAGGTCACCAAGGATTTCTCTCATGTTACACTGGTGTGGTAGCTGCCTCCTGCTAGCAGAGGCGTGCTTCCTCCTCGCACGCTACCTCCGAGAGCCCCTGGCACAGAGAGCTTCCCGCAAGCCAGCCCACTCCACTCGGAGATGTCTCAGGGCAGCAGGTTCCTCTGAGGAGCTATTTTGGGAGGACTTTTCATGTGAGAAATGCTCATTGCAGCCAGCAGGTACAGCCCTGTCAGCTCCAGGGAAAGTGGCTCTCAGGAGTCTGCCCTGCAAGGCTTGCAGTGTGGGGGCAGCATGTCCTCACCTGCCATTAAATCTAAATCAGTTCTGAAAGCAAAAGCAGTCAAAAGTAGCTTCTGTACTGAAACCTCAGGTGCCTGACACCTGCAGGAAAATGGAGTGAAAGAAGAAAGCATCTCATACTTTCCCTGCACCTCCTATCAAGAGAAACACAATACATTCTGTTGTACCTCCTTCACACAAGGAAAAACATGGAGAGACAGAGGCAAGCGTTGGGAAAAGCTATTTTCACAACAGACAGGTAGGGCAGTTTTCAGATTCCAGTCCCTCAGCAAAAGGCTCCTGCACACGTGCTGCTCATGTCCAAGGAAAATATCATAGAATCGTAGAATTATCATAGAATCATTATCATATAATCAGAGAATCATAGAATGGTTTAGGCTAGAGGGGACTTTAAAGATCATCTGTGATCTAGTTCAAGCCCCGCTGCCATGGTCAGGGGCACCTTCCACTAGACTGGGTTGCTTAAAGCCCCATCCAACCTGGCCTTGAGGAAAACACAGCTAACTTTTAACAAATTTCTCATACTGCTTGAGATCACCGAGTATGTTGTGAGGAGCTGCCTCTGCCTCTTGGTGCCTGTGCTGTGGTATTAACCCTTTGCAGCTCTTCTCCCTGGACAAGCAAGGTTTGAACAGGTCCTAGCAGAGCTCCAGCAGCTGCTCCCTGGCACCCTGTGCCAAGGTGGGAACCGGTGTACAGAGTTGGGCACCACTTCAGCTGCAGCACCAGTTCCAGAAAAGCATGTCTTTACGGGCATGCATTTGAGGTAGATCTGCGGGTAGCCTTAGCCTATTGCCCATCTCCCCAGCTGAGAACTGGGAGCTGCAGCATGGTGGTGTGAAGGCGGGGAGTGCCCCAAACCCAGGGCAAGGTTAAGGGAGGAATTGAGACTTTGGGCTTTCCCCTGCCCTGCGTCAGGGGCAGCCCCTTCCCTCCTGTCCCCAGCCGCAACAGAATTGTGTGGGCACCTGGCGTCCCTGAGCGCCATGGTCCGGGGTGGGAGCAGACCCTCTGTGAGGAGAACAGTATCCAAAGCAGCAAGAGCAATTCAGGGCGCAACTCCAAACGTTCCCATTGGGTCACACCTGTCGTAAACCACGAAAATGCTGGGGAATACTGCTGGGAGTCCACATGTATATGAGTATTTGAAGCAACAAGAGCAACAGCTGGCCCCTGTGAAAGCTTTTGTCTGTCTGACATCCCAAATGCAGCACATGTGCCAGGTGAGAGGAGCAGGAAACCAGAAGGGTATTTCAGACCCTGCTGCCAAGCGAGAATGCAAAGGGAACTCTGTCCTTTGCATCCTGCATCCAAACTGGACAGGGGGACAAACTCAGGCAGAGAGCAAAAGGCTGACATTTAAGGCACCGTTTCTCCTGGACAATGAGAACCAGCTTTAGAGATGGGGACAGGATAAACTGCAGTGCAACAGCAAACTGTTCCGTTCAAGGGGAATTATTCATCCTTCAGCAGAACGTAATTACACATCCAGACTCTCTCTGGGCAATCCTTTATTCAGGCCAAATTTATACTGGTTTCTAAAGGGAGCAGTCAATCTTAATGAACAACTTGCAGTTTCATCACCTTTATAAGGCTTTATTAAAAAAAATAATATCAGTTTAGATCTTTAATTAGTAAATTTTAACCCCACCTACACTGCACAACACCCTTTCTTTTGTCTGTTCCTTCATTCTCATCAGTAGTGCAAAGATGCTAGCTTAGATTATAAATTATTTTCAATTTTATTAGTCAATAGCAAATTTAGCCAGCACCTTTAATGCACTCATATATCATGATTCTGTTAGGCAGAGCAGTCTGTAATTCCCTTACACATGATTTTGAATGAGGTGAGTTTTTTTAATATACATCAAAATAAAGAGAAAATTTAGCTTCCTTTGCACAGGAAAATGATTCCTCATGAGGCAACTTGTTATGACAGAATTAATACACATAATTCATTTTTCCCTTTAAGGTGAGACTGCAATATTTTTCATTGCATAAGTAAACCAATTATTGCTCATTCTCACCGTGGGGAACCCAGTGGTGACCATCACCTGGTAAATGCTGTAGCTGCTCTTAATGGTCAGCTGAAGAACTCAGCTGGGAGTGTTTTATGTAAATAAAGCTGACTCATACTTTGCACCATTTTAAAGATGTAGGGAGAGAAGTAGGGCAGGATTTTAAGGAATTGGGGTATTTTTTTCTCATTATTGTATTTTTCTTTTAAAAAACACCATGATGCCATTGAGTATACTCATAAAAGTGAACTAACATCCCCTGGAGATAACAGGATGCTGGCTTCAGTGAGATCAAGTACAAGCATTTTACTTCATTCAGTTTTTAGCAGAAATAATTTCTGTCTTATTCTCACCAGCTATTTCCTGAAGATCTTTACCCAAACTGTGCTTTTATGCCCAGTATTTATTCGCCAGGCTTGCATGGGTTCCCCACAATTTGCAGGAGAGGGTGCCTCAATCTCTAGTTTAAAGTACCCCGAATGTTTCCATACTAATGCTGGGGATATTGGCTAGGCTTGGTGACATGAGTTCAGTCCACAGCAGAAAAGGAGCCCCTGGCTACCTCTGGTCGCAGCCCAGCAAGGAGTGGTAATACTGGGGAACTGGGGGGTTCAGGTCAGTTCCCACCAGATCTGGGCGCTGGGGGAGCCTGTGAGGGTACCAACAGGTCCCAGCATGGCAAGGAATGAGGAGGATGGACACACGCTGACAAAGGACAGCCTGCATCCCAGCAGTGAGCCCCTTGCTCACCCACCTCACCCCAGCAGGAGCCCATCTGGCAGAGCCTGCCTGTCTGCTGTTCTCAGGCTGTGAATGGGAAGCCGTCTCACAACCAGCTCCCTGGCTTCACCCTACAACTAGTGCCCTCCCTTGCTTTTTTCCTTTTTTTTTTTTTTTTTATGTTACCTTAAATTCAAGGGAGGGAAGTGCCAGGGACACATCAAAGGTCACATCTCAGCCACCAGACTCTTGGAGTGTCACTCATGTACCATTATGGGACGCTTTATGGTGTTTCCCACTTAAACTTTCTTTTTCTAAATACATATCAAAACCCCATTTTTTTTTCTGTCAAGCACAGATTTAAGAGAATGGTGGAGAGAAAAGCATCCTACTGCAATTTCTTCTTTCTAGTTACCACAGCCACCCTCCAGCACCTGTAGAGTCATGTGTTCCCAGCAGGTGAGAAAACTCAGAGCAAGACACTGGTTGCCCAAGAAAGAAAATTGTCTCTCTCTACCTGTTCTTCTCCACAAAACATAGTAAATAATCATTAAACATTTCAAATGAAGAAAATAACAGAAATATCAGAGTTACTGTGCTATATCAACAAAGCATTTATCAAGGTACATCCTCTGCAG
This sequence comes from Trogon surrucura, assembly GCA_020746105.1. Lineage (NCBI taxonomy): Eukaryota > Metazoa > Chordata > Aves > Trogoniformes > Trogonidae > Trogon > Trogon surrucura. The sequence continues at coordinate 51,329,546 of CM036618.1, forward strand.
AGTTTCTGATCATTCAGCACATATACTTTTTCTACTGGTACATTTTTCCCTGGCCCTCTTCCACACCCCATCATTACAAAGCTTGCACACCTGTCAGCCTAAATAACTTTTTATGATGGTGCAGAGGGGCTCTGCCTTATCAGGAAAATCAGTGTGACATCTGAACTAAAATAAAAAGTCATCTGCAGCTGAGTGGGACTGGGAGACACCTCGTCTGATTAAGATCACGAAACCTGAACTTGCAAATCTCCAAGCCATAACCTCAGCTGGTGTCAGATAAGGCTGGAGCCAAGCAAGTTATGCTGATTTACCCCACCAGCTGATTGAGCCCAATGTGCTCAGCTGGACCAGGGACTGGCAGCACAGTGTGGTGGAGGATGCTGTAAGTACTCCTGTAGCACAAAGACACTTTTAAGACTCCAGCCCTACTCCCACGAATAATCACATCCCTGTGCTTTCCAAGTGTTTGCTACTTGACCCCCCTTCACATGCTTTACATTGTGCCTTTATTCAATTTGAAAAGCACTCTATCCTTGAGCAAAGCATCTTCAGAAGCTTCTTGGTAATAAACACCACAATTAAAGAGAAATCCCCTTCCAAGCAGAGAATTCAAGCAACTTTCCCCCTGCAGCTCACCAGATTAAACTTCATACTCCGACTACAAGCCTCGCATGCACCAAAACCAAAAGCAACTTCTTTCTGCCAGCCCACCTGCCGTTAGATGAACCCGAGGCAAAGAAACCCTGACATTCACAGCCAGTTATGGAAAGGGAAAGAGTGCCCGGATACCAAAAGCTGAATTACTTGTTGAGCCACCCTGGGCTTCACACCCTGTCCAGGAGTGGTAGGCTGTGGACTGCAGAGCTGGAGGAGGCTCAAGCGGGTAGGGAGGGAACGGCCGAGCTATCCAGGTGCACACATGCATCCCATCCCTGTGCTCCCTCCTCTCTCAAAGTTACCTGTGTAACACCTGAAAAGACAAACATAAACAACTCTACTAAAGTACACTCCTCGGTGTCTCTCGTAAGCTAGATGCCTGTAAAAGCCAGAATACAAACAGCATCGCTCCCATTGGTTTCCAGTTAAGGATAAAAATTCAACTTAGCATCTGGTTTGAAGATACGAGGAGATTACAGTTAAACTCATTGCTCTATGAACTATACTAAAGCCCAAAATCTGCAATATAAATACTACCTGCTACGTATAAGGCAAAAATAAGTGGCTTTTAAAATGAAAGAGGTATTTACCTGGCAGAAAAAAAAAACCCCGCTTAGATTCAGGGTTGGAAAAGCCTGAAGCCGCTCTGCGCGCAGAGTGCTCTGTAGTCGGGAGTCTTCATCAACTATTGCACACAGACACACAGACACACGGACACGCAGACACACACAGGCGTTCCCGCGCAGCACGAGCCGGCTGATCCGCTGCCCCTCTCCTCACCCCAGCTGCTCCCGGGGCTGAGTAAGGGTGTGCTTGGGTGAAGGGAGTCTCCGACTGAGGAGCTGTAAAGTTGCCATCCAGACAAGCAGAACGAGAACTGCTCCAGCAAGGCTCAACGACAAACATCAGGCAGAGAAGAAGAAGCATGCTTTCCCCTTACCTATTGCTTAGGTTAAAACACTGAGCAGTGTCTTTAGAGAGCCCGGGCATTGGGACCCAAAGGGCAGAGGACTTTCAGCACAGTCACACAGACCCCGGCAAAAGCCGTCTTCTCCCTGTCTCTTAGCACAGTGCAAGTCTCCAGCAGCTCAGCTCTCCAGCTGCAAACATCTCATTAGACTAATGCATTCAGCACAGGCAGAAAACTCGATTTACCATAGCTACAGCAATGAATTTCCATTACGATGACAGCTTCAACCACATCATGTCCGGAAAAGCAGCCAACCACTGCCTTTTAAAGAACACACACATTTTACACGCAGAAAACGAGGCCTGCGCGTCAGGTTTCCTTTCTCTTCGCAGCTACACCGAGAAAAAAAAATAGTAAAAATTGCCGTTTCTTTTTATTTCAGAAACTCTGCAAGCTGAAAGGTAAATGTGTTTTGAATCTTCTCCCCTCGCCCCAAACAGCAGTTATCTTCTGCAATACTGTGCATTGGGCTGCGATGAGCAGAAGGGGTGTTTGCAACATTTCTGGTTTCACTACCCCTCCTCTGTTGCCATGGAAACCGGACTGTAGCATCAGCCCTTTGTCCCACTCTTGCAGCAGCCCGGCCTGATGCTGAGCTTACCTAATGCCAGGGATGGGAAGGACCAGCCACCTCATTTTTGTTAATTTACATGGAAATCAGGGGAATAGCGCTAGAGATGTTTGTGCTGGTGACACGGTGTGAACAGCGTTGCTTGCATGCACACACACGCACACACACACACACACACGTGTACACAGAGACACAGAGTCAGCTGTGTGAATAGTTTTACAGGTATGGCCAGGCAATGATATGCATAAGATGCAGAAATATCAGTTATCGCAGCCATGCCATGGCATCTGGGCTGGATGCTGGAGTGACTTTTCACTGCGTTTCCAGTCACTCACTACAGAAGACGCCAGGTCTTCCCTTATTTAGTATAGCACTAGCAGCTCTTACCGCTAAAATAAATAAAAAAAATAATCTGTAATACATACAATAAATAACAATCATAATAATCCTGCCATGCTCCATTGACTGTGCTAGATCAAATTATCCCAGCACAGGGATTTGTCACAGTTGTTTGCAAATGCTGCGCAGCTCCCTCCTGCCTGCTTCACACGCTCACATATAGGGTTACTCACTATTTATGACAAGCCGAAATGTGTTCCTCACCTCTCTTTCTTTCCAGCTCCATGAATGGCTCATCAGATGGGCTTGCAGCCACCGTCACTGGTTTTGCTGTTTTCGTGATCCTTGCACACTGGTTTTGTGCAAGCCTGGCTTTACGGCTTTTAGGGGAGTTTCTTTCTATGTATGACCACAGAAGATGACCTGAGCATTAAGCCTGTTATATCTACTGAGAAAGAACCCCAGATCCATTCATACCAGTAGGGGCTGGGCCTTTGCTGGTGCTCTTCCCTGTCAACGGGGAGGAGGGCAAGGCTCTGTCTACGAGCGACTGTGAGCAAGATGAGATAGTCAAGTCGACACTGCCAGTCCCTTGCAAGAAGAGCGAGGGCAGGAGGATCGCCAGAGTGTTTTCTTTCTTAAAATCATGGATAGAGAAAAACTTTTTTACATTAAAAAAGAAGAAATTTTAGATCCAAGAGAATATAGGTGTCATTTTTACTTTTTTTTTTTCTGCTTGCATTGCTATAAACTTGACAGACATTGGTAGGTGTGAAAAAACACAGCAACACAGAATTGGAATAACTGTTTTTTTGTCTTCTGGTACTGGTGTATGAAACCCATGGTACTCACAAATAAGCTGGTTAAGGAAGTGCCCAAGTGCTTCTTAGCCCAGCCTTCATCCTGGCAAAGACCTGTAATCCCCCTTTTTCCCTTTTATCTATTCTTTTTTTTTTTTTAGTAAATCAAGGTCAGTGGGCTAGTATTCATGGATTCCCATACCCAAGTCAAATGGAGGGAACTGGAGCACCACGCAAATTCCTGTTCATGTTTTCCAATAGGATAAAAAAGGAAAAGTATTAGCGGTTAAGAAAAATAGTGACAGAATCTTTTTTAAAGCCTGTCTTCTCTTTTAAGCTATTTAAAATTTTGAGCATGAGTCTTAGCCATCCCTGTCATTTCACATTGCCTTGGCAGATGCGTTGCTGCTGTGGCTTGTCACACCCAGTGCCGTTGGTTGTGTCACACCACGTTACCAATGTCATCTAGCACAGGCGGGCTGGCACAAGAGCACAACGTGAAGGCATCAGCTGCGGCCTCTCACAAAAAATATGATATTAACACAACGCAGCACAAGAGCAAAGTGTTGGGGAGGGGATTGGAAAATCTTCCTTTTTGTCAATGCTGTTGTTAGTGTCGTGTGTAACTTCGCAGGCCCCAAACAAGCCAAATCCTGCTGCTTTGGGAGCGAGTTTTGCTCAGTTAAGGATTGCAGAGTTCTTTGGACTATCCTCTTTGTAGGGCTTATTTGACAGCCCTGAATTTAATGTTTCATTTAAAGAGTCTTGAATTTTAGTTTAAAAGATACATCTGGTCTAGAGGGTAGCTTAACTTATGGCCAAAAGCAAGGGAGTGTGAGAGAGTGTGGGGGGAAAGGTTGGAAGTATTTACCTCTTCTATGAAGTCAAATACACAGATAATTTCCAGATCTTCGGCTCCACAAGAAAGGGGCAAGGGGCAAAGGGAAATGAACCAGAGGTGGGGCTGAAGGGAAGGTTTTACCCAAGATGATCTGGGAGAAGGTTTTGTTTCCCTACTCATAGCATGTTCACCCAAGCGTCGGGATCACTTGTTGGAAGCTTCAGCTCAAGGTTGGTCTGTCCAGCCCAAGGTTTGCCCAGGCCACTCTCCCACATGGAGAGAGACTGACCGTGAGGGTGGAGGGAGAGATGGAGGAGGCAGGGCAGATTTAAATCTCTGCCCAAGTAAATCTGCCCACCAAACAACAGAAATGTAGGGGAGTCATGGAATCACTCAATTTCCAAATCAAAACGAGAAAGATGATCAAGCGGGTGGAAAAAAACACCTATGTCTACCTGAGGCCCTGGCTGTCAGCTAACCTCAAAAATGCTAAAGCACTTTCCTCTGTAGGCATAGGGTTTGCAAATGAAAGCAATGCTACAGAGAAATACTGAGGATCTCTGTACAGAGAGCAGAGCAAGCAACACGACTGAAGTCTCCTGCCTCTTGCCACTGCTTCCCCAACTATTTGAGCCACTGGCCATAATCAATCTCAAAAATATGTTCTTCTTTAAACACATATTTTTCACTGTGTTCTCCATTCCTCTCCGTGTTCTTTCATCGATGTTCTGCTAATCCCCTTCCGTATTCTTTCATCAGCGTCCTGATATTTGTCTTTCACTTATTTTGTATCAATTCCTTCTGCTGCTTGTCTTCACAGACTCCTCTAGGCAGGATCAGGCCCCAGACACGAGAATGACAGTTTTGGGGCAGACGGTGGCACAGGGACGAGTGCAGAATCAGGGCTTTAATGACCATTTGGGAGGCAGCCCAGCACTCAGGGTCCGGACACAGGTGTTTCAGTGCTGGACTAACCCCTGGCTCGCCCGCTCTCCTGGGTGCAAGGGCTTTGCCTTCCCACCTCCACACTAGCTGGGTATTTTTCTGTATCACGTAGATAAATTTTACCCTTGGCCACCTGAAGTCACACCTGAAATACCAGCAGCCACACTAAGGCCTTGACCTGCTGTCTGCCTTGGGCTCCTCTTCTGCTGGAGACACCGGTTGGGGTCGTAGATGCCCATCATCATCCAAGTGGTTACAAAGAACAGGTAGAGCAAAAGCCCTGATCCCTAGGGTAATCTCTGTCACCCCTCCACAGATACCCTGAAACACCCTCAAAGAGGGAGGCAACTTCAAATGGATGACAAACCTGGTCATGGCCTGGACTCTTCTTGAGAGGGATTGCCAAGCAGAGGGCTGCCACCTACACAGGAGCGTGCTGGATCCTGACATGCCATCATCTCTTCATAGCTCTCCAGCACACCCAGCTCTCCAGCACACCTGCAGCCTTGCTCTGAGTGGGTTGGCACACAGAGCTCCAACCGTCTCCATCCACCACCAACATTAATAAACTCCCACAGATTGTCACTTTGTTTCAAGTATTATCTTATAATTTAAATAATTTGATTTTTTAAAACAATTACTTTCAATTACCTTCCGGTTTCCATGAAATTAGAAAGCATTCAGGGTAACTGAGAAAGGAAATTAAATATCCCAAAACAGCCTCAGTGTGTGCAGCCCTACCTGCTATTTGGGTAGAAGATGAACGAAGTGGGGGGGCTTGGAGCACTTCTTTCTGTCACCAGCAAATGCCTCTTGTGGGAGTGACGTTCACTCCATCAGTCACCACTGCACAAAAGGCAGCAGTGGGTCTTTCGAGGCAGCTGCCTGCCCAGGTTATGCCCTGTATGCAATTTTTCCCTGCATCTTCATCAGGTATTTCAGTTTAACAAGATTTTTACCTATAAATCTTTCTGGACGCTGAATCAATCTCATGACACCCACCCTGACCCTCTTCAACTCCCTCCCATGCTTGTGTAGCTACAGTTAGTTAAGTTATGATGGGGTCCAGTTTAAGGGAATGAATTTAAACAATTACCTTAATTACAAGAGCAGTATCATCTTTCAAGGAAGCAAGTCTCCAGGGAGGACAGATGCTGAGAAGTCATTTAGATATGTTGGTGAGAGGGGCTGTGGCTCCAGCCCTGGCTGCCACCGCTCCCTGCTCACACTCCAGCTCCTTCCCATTTGCCCAGCAGGGGAGGAGAGGTGGGATGGCAGAGCTTGACCAAGCATGAAATCCCAAAGTTGCTGAGGCCCCACACCACCCCCCAGCCACCCCCTGCCCAGCCCATCCCTGGAGGTCACTTTTCGTTCAAGCACCTTGCTAAATTTGATTAAATCCAGGGAGATTTACTGACACACTCCTGCAATTTGCTTGGGAGGCTGAGCTGAAAATTCAGCCCATGACCAAGGCAAAGGGAAACTCCCAAATAAAAGCCTGGCAGCAGCCTGGATGAGTGAGGGGGGTCAAGTTGGGGATCCCATCCTGCTCAAACCTTCACCCAGCCCAGTCTGTGCCCTCTGGCCACCCCACAGTCCACTTCGCCCCTGGGGACAGGATCCGGACGGTCTCTGCCTCCTCTGTCCCTTGGCACAGCAGCCCCTGCAAGGTCACCCAGCCAACTCCTCAACCTGACTCACTGCTCACTTGAGGACATGATTATTTCCCAAATCACTGAACATCAGGAGCGGCTTTGTAATTTGCTTGGTTCTTTATTACATTTATTGATTTTAAAATATTTTAACGGCTCATTTATTGCTGTGTTAAAGAGCTCAGAAAGGCAATAAAGTCATGCTGCATCCTCAGTGATAAAAGAAATAATCCTTTGAGCCACAGAAATCATGCCTTCTCCCTTCCCCTCTGAGCTTCTTTCAAGCAAAAATAACAGAGCGACTTCACCCGAAAGGCCGAGCATTAGGACAAAATCCCCTGCACCCAAAGCAGGCAAGTAGAATAAAGTGTAGTAAACTCTGGCCAAAATTCTAGATCACCTGCTGCAGTGAAGAAAGGAAACTTATTCAGCCCCCTTGGTTAAGGTGCTTGCCACACCACGGTCATTTTTTGTGTTCTGGTTTGTATGACTGAGGTGACTGGCCACAGACCAACTGTCTGTCCACTGTCAGCAGTGATGCTAAAACCAGGTCCAGCACAAGGAGGTCACATCGATGTCAGCTGCATGTAACACGCTAACTTGTTCATCTGCAAATATTTTCTAATTTTCCCTTGAGACCCAGCATACAGCAATCCACTGGGGCAGAACCAAAGCAGCTGGGCAGCCCAGGCTCCTGGTGCCAGCTTCAGATGTGTGGCACTGCCCTGGTGTGATATCTGTGACCCTCGGAGAGGTGGCTCTGCCGCTGGCATAGGGAAAAGCTGCGGGGTGCAGTGGAAGGACCCCCACTCTCCCTTCCAGCCCCCAGCCCCACTTGCAGCTTTGTGCATGTCACCCTGTAGGGTAACAGCCTCGTCACTCAGGACCTGGGTGCAGCCGGAGGCTTTCCCCGTGCTCCCTTCCAGGGGGAGAAGCAGCTGAGGCCCTATGGGGATGGGGTGTCAGCCTTGGGCCTCTGCGTTGGCAAACAGCGCGGTATGGCTGGCAGAGATCCCGCTGGCTCTCACGCTGGCAAATCTGGAGCCTTTTCCCAGGAGAATGGACACGTCACCGCAGCACAGCCTTAACACAGCAGATGCTGAGCAGAGGGGCTTGCTCCTGGGACGCTGAGACGGATGGCAATTACCGCATCTCATTCCATTGAAGGATGAAGGAAGAGTCAGTCTTAGGCTTTTTTTTGCATGACTTTCTGCTGCTAATTATGTGAGAAATGCCTGACAAGGGTAAGCATTGAAAGGCTGAATGAGGAACTCCTCACTTGGTATGCACCAGAACTGTTACTTGTGAAGCAACACGCTGAAACATTAGCTTTTATTGTAAGAACCCCCTTAATATACAGACAGAGGGTTTCCAGTGTATTTTTCCCCTCTACAGATACTGCAACTGCCACCAGGTACAACCAGCACCCCTCAGGCAGGCTGGGGTAGGCCCAGGGGTGATGTTGCAGCCCATTTCTCTCCCAGGCCCAGAGCACAGGGCACGGCACAAAAGGTATTTGACAGCAATGTTTGTGTCAGCGAGCTTGGGTGCAATTTGAGTGGATGTGTTACAGCAACTCACAAGAGTCCCTGAGGCTTGCACACTGCCTTTACAGGGAAAAATTAAATTGTCTTTTTACCATTGTGGAAAACTTAAATGTTTTCAATAGTATTTAGTGTACTTTTCCTAAAATGGTATCTTTCCTAAATGGGGATTTTCCTGATTCTGGGAAATGTCTAGGAGTTGATAACCAGCGTCTTAGGAGCTATGATCTGACAAATAGGAAGAATCTATTTTAACAAACATAATATCATAGCACAACAATAAATTCAACGGATAGCTCAGTGAAATGATAACAGAAGCAGTGATCTAAACATTCCCTGTTTTGAGCATCTGCCTTGTATAACTTAGCTCAAATATCGTAACTTTCTACAGTCGAGGTAACTGAGTCTAGGCAGCAATTAAAAAAAAAAAAAATCCTCCAGATGAGGGGTTTTGTTCCTTGGATGACCCTGCTAACTTTACAGTCATTTCCATCCCAGAGCCTTCCCAGACACTTAAACCAATTAAACACCTACAGCCCAGCAGCAGCAGCTCCCCGCTCGGCAGCGGGAGACCCCATTCCCGTGCGAGGTCCTGCTGAATTTTATCGGCTGGCCCCTCCTCAGCCCACAGGTGGTGCAGGTGCCTGACCTCTGCTTCCAAGCCTGCCTGTCACAGCCTTACAGATACAAACCTGGAGCTGCTGGCCTTGCTGTACGGATGCAATTAAAAGAGAAGCAATTGTGAGTTGTTGGGCAAAGAGGAGTATCAAACGGGGCTCTTCTCCCACCACAGCAGCTGCCATGGTGCATGGGGGCACGGCATTGCATGGGGGCACACCTTCCCCCTGCCACGGTAAGGTCATGCCCTCCCTGGCTTCTCGTCCCTCAGCCTTGGAAAACTGCTCTGGCACTGCAAAAGCAGACATTATTCCCACCGCCCCCCAAAAATACATCAGTCCTGAAAGTGTGTTAGCACTGAAATCCTGGAGGGAATAGCACTGAAAATGCTGGGCAGGGTGGTGATAACAGCCAATGCCACACCTGAGGGCAATGAAGGCCAAGAAAGCCGTTCCTAGCCAGGAGCTCAGCTCCAAAAATTTGGTCTCCAGACATTGATTACTGCAGTAGGGAGGAAACGACGCTTTCACCACGGGTGCTCTCCAGCAGCCACTGCACGGCTGTGTCACAGAAAAAGCTTCTCTTCCCCGGGCTGAACGCTTGCTCGTACGCCAGCAAGAGAAAGAGGGAAGAGGAGGTGCGATGGTGCCATCTCCTGACTCCTGTCAGAGGAGCACTGCATCTCACTAGCTGGGGTCGGCTCAGCTGCCACACTCAAGCAAAACTCGTCAGAGAGATAGTCATTAATAGCAATTTCATATAATAAAGCTTTATATAAATTTCCAAGTCTAGTAGACTGGCTTTTTCTCCGTAGCTAAAAGAGCAGTAAAAATGTATCTCTCTATATAAGATATGTTTGCATACTCCTTTTCCTTAATTCAATAGAAAAAATAAAATCAGTCACTATCCAAATTCACTGCAATTATCTCCTTTCTCTTGGCAAGTGCTCTTTTTAGTCAGTATGCATGCATAGTCATACTATAGCATAGCTATTTTTTAAATTACATATGCCACCGTAGTTTATAGATTTTAATTAGCTGGGGAGTTGGATAGCCATCAGCAGTCAAGAGCTGTGTGTTGTTTGCATACCAACTCAGTTGAGAAACTTCCTCACACTGCATCTGCTTGTGCAAACAAGGAGGAGCAGTCCCGCTCCAACCCTGGTAGAGCTTAGAGCTTGTTGAACAGTGATCGGGATCCAAGAGCTCAAACACCGCAGGATCCAAGAGCTCAAACATCAGGGCTCTGCACTTGGAGAAAGTGAGCGTGGGTGGAAGAGAGTAATTCAGTGATGAGCGTAGATTTAGGAACCTAAAAGCAGTGCTCCACTTCCCAAAAAGCTGCTGGATTGGATCAGTGGGCCAGGTGTCTTTCCTCCATCAGTATGTCTAAATGTCATGTCCAGCACCAGTTCTAAAGGCCAGTTTCTGTCTGGGACATGCCCAGGCTCGGGGCATGCCCCAAGCTGGAACCAATACAGAGACTTCTCCCCATCAACACGTCAGAGGTCAGTGATGGCCATGAGAGATGCAGGGAGCCCCAGAACACTGCCAGCATGTGCGATACCTGTGAGTGAAGCCGGGGAGCAGGGCTGTCCTGCTGCCGGAGTGAAATGCAGATGTAGAGCCACTCAGGCAGCTGTGGTGCCTCTGCACACATGTGCCTCGATGGCAAAGCTGACACCAGGTATATTGCTTGGCCATATCCCTCATCTCTTCAAAAAAAACCAAACTAGTAGAGATCAGACATATCAAAGCTTCATCATTCAGTTATTTTCTGAGGATTATCTGTACCTGGGTTTTATTTTACTGGAGGGCAGAGGAAGTATATTAATACAGTTTAGCCTCAAAGTCACATGAAATCCAGGTTCCCAGGACAAGCTCTGTTGTCCTTCATCCACAGATAACTCTGCAGAGACTTGTCGGATCCTGTCACAGGCGAGCAATTAGTTGACCCAGAAAAGGAGGTTTAAACTTTGCAAGTGCCTCTGCTCTAGGACAGAGATGGGACAATTTTTATTTCCAGCTGACAACAGCTGGAATAGGTGACAGCAGAACAAAGGAAATAAAAAAAAACAGAACCAAAACATACTTCCCAGTCGTTATCTGAGATAGCTGATTAATTGCTCATATGCTAAACTTCAGAATTCAGATTGAGGTTATAATAAAACTAATTTCAGCTGTGAATTTCTTTTAATAAAAGGCTTGATTTTAGGGTTTTCCTTGTGTTTTCCCTCCTCTGCTATTTTGACACTTCCATCGTTTTTGAGGCTGTCGTGACGCGCATACCAAAAAGCATTGGCTGTGTCTAACAAGCTGAATTGTTTTGTTATTGCCTAGTCTACAACCTTGTGTCTACAGAGACCTGGATTACAAAGGCTGGTGTGAGCCTCCACTTTGGTGCCATCATAATATTTAACACTGAGCACTTACATAAAGATTCAAGGCAGCACGGTGATTAATTGCTGTCATTCCTGCGAGTCTCCCAGGCTCACATTTGACCGAGAGGCCATGCTTCCCTTTTAAAAGATTCTGGGGCTTGAACAATATTGCTCTATTTTTTTTTTTTTTTTTGTTTAATTGGCTTTTAGCAGCGAGTGTGAAAGATGCGGCGCTGGGCAGGGCTGCTGCCTGGCACTGACGCCCCGGTGACATCTCGCAGGCACCTCTCCAGGCATCTCCATCAACGGTCTTCTGGAGGAAAAGGTTAGAGGCACACCAGGCAGGGATAGCTTCAGCATTGATTTTGCAAGGAGGCAATGGACTGGACAAACTAAGTGGCTTTCATCTCCATTATTTCTGTTTTAAGCCTCCTGCTTCTGCTGAGCTCATATTGAAGACAGTCTCTCTGGCCTCGCTGCTCACGCCTCACTCACCTGTAATGCTTAGCTTGTCCCATTGCTTCCATAGTGCTCAATGCAGTGGCCTGCCTGTTGCTCTGTGCCTGGCAGAGCCAGCTCTGTTGTCACCCCAGGGGGGACAATGTCATCACACAAGGATGGTGTCTGGGTACTGATGGCAGCAGTATCCAGCCATCCGCCACCAACACTCACTTTCCAAAACCGACAGTCCTTCAGGTGGTGAGAGCCCACCACTCCTGACTTCCACAGCCAATAGAAAAAAACACTGATAGGAGAAGAGGTTCTTCACTTATTCAAAACAGCTTGATCCTCCACACTGGGATCCAGGGGCAGAGGGTCTCTGGGGTGGTGTGGGCCACTTGCACCCCACTGCAAGGTCCCAGCCCAGCTGTTCTGTGTGATTGCCTCCAAGTCTTATAAGATTGCCAAGAGATGGGCTGGATAGTTTTAAGGCAGTTTTTGCCAAGAAATCACAGAATGGCCTAGGATGGAAGGGACCTTAGAGATCATTTTAATCCAACCTCCCTCTTGCGGGCAGGGACGCCACCTCTCGACTAGGTCAGCCAACACGTGAGAACCAAACGGGAATCGAACCTGCAACCTTTGGTGTTTTAATCACCACACTCAACCCACTGAGCTAAACCAGCCGTCATGAAAAGCCTGTGTACAGAAGTTTCCGTATTTTAAGTCACCAGTAACTTTTAGCGTACATACTATATATTAAGTGCGAATTTGAATGTAAAATATAATAGGGCAGCTTTTCACCATCTGAGCTGGTTAGCTCACTTGGTTAGAGCATGGTGCTGATAACACCAAGGTTGCAGGTTCGATCTCCATTCGATCCCCATGTGTTGCCTGGTCTAGTTGAGAGGCGTCCCTGCCCATGACAGGGAGGCTGGATTAAATGATCTCTGAGGTCCCTTCCAGCCTAGGCCATTCTATGATTCTATGAATTGCAATGAAGGAGATTTAAAAAAAAAGGAGGGGGATGAAATACACCTAACAAATCTACGTCAGAAGGGAACCATAGAGAGATACAGCCAAGATAAAACCTTATGTGAGGAAGTTAACTGTGAAGAGTAAATCCTCATAACTTTAGGAAGAAGTATCTGTCCGCAGCAGCCCCTTCTGCCACTTCAAGAGAAGTTAATGATAGTGCTGGGGTTGCTCAGATTGCCTCACAATGGGAAGCTGCCTTGTATATGGGACTAAGACAGCAACAGGCTCTCCTGCATCCAGATTGATTTGGAGGGACCTACACCGCTGGGCGACATGGGTGGACCAACAGCTGGGTACAAAATGAAGTAAGAACTGCCACATCTCATCTGTTCATTTCAAGCGACCGAAGTGATTGTCACCTGGGCTTCCAAATCGCATCACCCTGTCATGGACAGTGTCTATTTTACAGCCATTATAACCTAATCGCAGCTAATGTGATTTACACATAGTAATTAATGGAGCTTCAACTGTAAGGAAATTGATCATTCAATTTGAGTTTAATTTACTGCACATGCATACATTAGAAAGCACAAATTCCATAGCTGTGTTCTGGGCACGAAGAAGGGGCTGCGTGCGAGGAAGGAGAGAACTGAACACCCGATAAACAATACACTGCTGGCCTTCCACCCTTCCTCCTCAGTGGGAGGATGGCACACAAGTAAATCCGGGCATCTCAGTACAGATGCCTGGAGGCGCAAAGGCAAAGTCCCCACTATCACTGCTATCCCATTTCCCAGCTGTGGGAAACATGAGCCTGGCGTGTTGGTGGGTGTGTTTTTATTCTGATCCCTGCGTATGTTTGGGGTGTGTATCCATCAGAGGGAGCAAGGTGGGTTCGTGGGGTATAACAGCACAGGCTCTTAAGCTACAAAAGTTGCTGTATTTGTGGCATACATGTGAAGAACTCCAGTGATGAAAACTATGCCTAAGATCCAGGACAATCTTTTACAGTGAGAAGAACATTTCATTTTCTAAGTTAAAGGTGGCCTTGTACCTCATGCCTTTGGAGCATCTAATAACTGTGCCCAGACATGGCCAAAAGCAGTGCCTGAGCCATCCTCACTGTCCCATGCCGGAGCAGGAATGCTGCAGAGGTGCTGGGGCTCTTCCAGCTCAGGGACTGCCCTTCAGGAGATACCTGTAAGATGTCCAGCTTTTCTAGAATTTCCCTCCAGAATTCCTCCAGCTTTGTGCCACAAAGCATCCAGCTATGTTGCTTGCATAAAAAGGAAAGCACTCACAACTTATGTTAAAGGCAGTCGAGTTAAAAACAATTGCTCAAGGTGGTCCACGCAGTCTCCTTTGTGCCATTAAATTCCACACATGCAATGTAGCTCTAAAATTCTCCTTGTTTAATTATCAGAGCATGTAAGTGGAAGGCTTATACACAGTGAAAGGTTGAAAACGCTTCCTAATTCAGCATGCATTTGAAATTAAATTCCAGGTAGAGTGAATACAACTTGGCTTAAAAATACTATCATTAGCTTTGCAATCTATTGTGCTGATTAGATTTATTAATACATTTCATTGCCAGTAACGATTCTGTTATTTAACTGAATGCTAAACAATTTTGGCAGAAAATTATTTCTACCAACCAAATAGTGTCCGTGTGGGCTCAAACTGCATCTTAAAGCAGAACACTGACATGGAGGAAACGAAGTGCAAACCATGAACATCACCCAGGTGTATAGCGTGTACAAATCTGTTACGCTGCCTAGAGTTCAAGACCGAACACGAGTCACCCAAAGTTCTCTCTTTTACTTGTTCCCTGTCTTCCTAAGGCCCCAGCACAGCACAGCAGCAAAGCACCTCCTTGACTTACTGAAGAGAAATCAGTTAAAGCACACACTCAACCTCTAATCCAGCACCTGGGTGTTCTGCCAAGTCTTCAGCAAACTCTAAGAAAAGGGATTTTAAAGACTATACTGCCAGGGGCAGTTTTAAGTGTGTCTCTGTGCAGAATGTGAAAGTCAAGTGACCACGGCACACTGCTGATGCCCGCAAGGCAACCCAGATACCCTGTAAATAATCTCTTTTGAGGTAGAGGCATCCTCACATCCTCACTTTGCAGAGCTTAAAATACAGCTCAGTTAGAGATACCTTCATGATGTCTACCTTACACTTTTTCAAAAAAACAATGCAAGGTAACATTTAAGGCTCAAAATGGACTCATGAACACCCCAATTCCTGCTACAAAAGGAAGCTCTGTCTTTTTTTTTCTCTGCCAGTTTTATATTTTTAAACAATAATAATTTGAATAATTCTTAAAACATGTTTCCTTCAGCAGTTTTAAAAAGTAGAGCCAGCAGGGAGCTTTTTGGGGAAAAAAACCCACACAGATAAACAGGTATAAAACTAGGGGGAATTCATATGTAAGAGTGGAGTTTGTTTAAAAGCAAAGAACTAGAGAAAAGACATGGCCACCTACGCTTTCTGCCTCCAGAAAGGGGGAAACCAGCCCGAGACCTAGAGCTCAGAAGAGGCTGGGTATCCCCGCCTTGGAAGAAACCCGCGCTTCCTGAAGAAATCCGTGCTCCTGCTTCCCCCTGCTGGAGCGCGGCCCCGAACTACAGCCGGGCACGACGGAAGAAACCACCTCCTCCTCTCCGACTTACCGGTTTCCCCACTCAAAAGACATTCACGATTTAGAGAGGCTTTATCTGTTTTTTTTACACAAGTGTAACTTTCTAGTCACGCAGCAGCAGACAACAGGAAAACAACTGCAAAAAAAGTGAAGTTTACTTTAATATTAATCAACCACTGGCGACATTTTTCGGGAAGGGCAGAAGGTTAAATTATTTTGTGCAAATGAATGACGCAATCCCGTGTTTATAACTTGTTCCTTTTACGTACACATCTCTACTTCAAATACATCCTGCGTTTCAACGAGCGGTGTTTACCTGCCCTAAATCTAATTCCTGGTGCTTCCCTCTACTAATTGCGAGCTACGGCACGCCGTGTCCATACAGAAGCTGGGACAGAAGAAGCAGGGCCACCACGTGTGCTGCGTCACCCTCCTGCCTATTCTGGCCAAGTCCAAGCTTTCCCTTTGGAAGTGGCTTCTTCTACAAGCCCTGAAGGTTGTTTGCAGCATCGCTGCTCAGGTGGGCAGCCTGGCTGTGCACGTGCCTACTTCGACCTAGAATAAGAGGCTACAAAAAGAAGCATGACAGCACAAGCGTGGAAATAAATCTATTCACACTGAAACGACATGAAGTTGCTTCCAAATTATGCCCGAGTCACTACAGGACAGGTGGTGCAGCAGCAAAGTATATTCTATTTCTAGAACTCTACTTTTCACTCGCTAGTCCAGAGTTTCAGAAGGTGTAAAATTAGCTTAGTTCATTCCTAAATCCTATCAAAATGCACAGCCTATACAACAGTGAGCACGAAATGCTGCTTCTTCCTGTGAAGTTTTACCCATCCTGGTAAAGAGAAAGTCAATTATTGAATGACAACTCAAAACTGTTACCAAAAAATGGTTGTTAAAGGACACACCACACAATATAGCAACCAATAATTCTATAACATAGTAACACCCTCAAGAGTTGCACATCTGCAGTTGGTGGTTTTAATTGTACAAAGCTCTTAAATACCTCCTCAGCCCCGTTTTTGCATCTGTCTCTGAAGATCGTGTAAAACGATGCACAACTACAGGGCTGGCATTTTTAGGGAAGTATCAGTATGCCTTCTTCACACTATGAAGATTTCCAATACCCCCGCCATTCTTTTCCTCACATCTTCTATTAAGTTACCTTGACTATACAGAAGACCCACATTTGAGGAAACATTAGATTCAGTCTTTGTTAGCTCAGTAGAATTATCCTTGGTGTGCAGACTTCTAGTGTAATCCCGGCTTCAATCTTCAAGAAGAAAATACTTCAGTATTCAGACCAGTGACACCATTCTCTCTTCCATCTTTTTAAACCACTTCGACACATTTGCATCTTGCAAGCACACACCTTGCCTTTTAATAGTAAATTCAGGGATCAGTAGTCAGAGCACTCCCCCTCACCCTCGTGCCTTTATTCTCAATTAAATCTCCTAACTATAACCATTCCCTCACTTTTAACAATTGCAGATGTTCACCAGGAGTTGTTCTGGCAGAACAATGCAAGTGCAGCATTCATTCTGCCTGCCTGATAAGTTCGGTGACTCTTCCTCAAGCATTTCCCTCTTCAGTGCAGTATTTGACCAGAAAGCCTATGGAACGCAACTAGTGCTTTTTGTTGTTATTTCTCTCCTGTATTTTGCAAATGAAAAATGGAGTTTAAAAGCAAGAAGCGCACAAGCCATTTAATTTAAACTTAGTCCTCATTCTTGAACACCTGACGCCACTTACAGTTCACAGGAGCTTTTCCTAGACATGCGCTTCAGAAGTACCTTGAAAGATACCATGATCTCATTTAGAACACATTCAAATTTTATTTGCAACTCTTGCGATTACAAAGAATGTAACAATGTAAACTTGCATTTGAAGTGACAACCCTCCCTAATAAACAAGGTCACACATTTGTGTGCAATTATTCTGGCTTTGGGCAATTTTCGTAGGATGGAATTTTTCCTGCATGACAATTTGTCACATTTCACAGCATTGCATTTTCATAGTTCAGTACATAGGAACAGAAATATATCTGCTCCGACTTGCAGAAGACTCATATATGTTTCTGAAATGGGGAAATACAACTTTGCATCACTCATTTGTTTTATTGAGAGGAAGAAAAGGAAGAATCCATCCGTAGCTTTTGTCAAGTTATACAACACCCTAACAGCCTTGATTCTCTCCTCCTTGAATTTATTCTCTTCTTAGACTTGTTTGGTGCTTTTTGTTAGAACAGGAGTAGGGATAGAATCACTGTCTTGTTTTCAGCTCTGCAGGAGACCGAGATTAAAAAACAAACAAACAAAAAAACCCCACAAACCAACCCCAAAGAGATGCACACTATTACAAACAGCCATCAAATTTTCCAGTTTATTGATGGGAATTCAAAATTGATACAAAACATGCCCTCTTCTGCATGTCGTGTTTTACCCTTAAAATGTTTCCAATAGTGTCAGGTAGATTCAGCTTAATAAGAGTATACTTCGGCTTTCAGCACGTACCTTTTACAAAGGTATTACACAAAAGCCTCCAACTTACGTAAACACATGGTCCCAAAAATCGCCTTCAGACATTTTGTTTATCAAAAGACTCAGATCTTCTGCTGATCTGATGAAATAGAGGCTTAAAAATGTTTTAAGCCATTAGGAAGTATCCTGTGGCAGAGTCAAGAAAAGTTTACGATTTCCATTATTAATCTTGGGCATAAAAAGGCAACAGTCCTAAAAAAAGCAGCCCTCCAGAATACATGAAGTGTGGCAATGGGTATGATGCCAATTTACGATGATCAAGTTAAACAGATTTTTCAAGCTATGAATGATGTGAGCAGTATCACAGCAAAATATTTAATGAATGCCACCGAACCAATCAAGATGTTGTTTCAATCAACAAGAGATCTGTAATGTCAATTATACCAAAAACGTTTTCTAAAATAAATTCTTAATGCAGAAAAATTGATTTAAAGTTTGCTCCTAGCTAATAGTACCTCTCACTTAAATTGGACCCTAAACTGATCAGACAATACATAGCCCACACTTTCGGACATTTATAATAAAAAAGCTTTTATTTTCAATTGAAACAAATGCACCATCCTGCACTTGAAGGCTATAATGAGCCATAAGCATATTCCAAGGTGTATCAAGGGCAACAGATTTGTTTCACCTCCACTGAGAAGTTACATAATAATGCACTCTTAATTGGTAAAGAAAAATTAAACTCAGCCGTCTCAAAGCTTCTGTACTGTGTTTCTTGGTTATTGTACAGTCCCACAGTCAGACCGAGAGTTTGCAGTGTGTGCAGATATTGTAGTCAAATCAACAGTATTGTTTAATCATCATCTTCCTCTTCTTCCTCTTCCTCCTCAAAACTGTCTTCAAAGCCCTCACTGTCTTCCTGGTCCTCATCACCTTCTATTGCTGTATCCCACTGTGGATGATTTTCTGGCACTGGTTTTGCTTCATGAACTTCCAGCTGTAAGAGGATAAAGAAAAAAGAAAGACAAGACAGGAAAAAAAGGATTACAGAAAATACACACCGATTTGGGGGGTGGGAGGAGCACCCACAAATTAAACCACACCACAACCCCAACAAAATTTACAGTCAAAAAAAACCCAACAGACCACCAAAAAACCCCAACAACTGCTTCCAGAAAAAAATGCATGTCACATTTTTCTCATTGCCTGGAGGCATCTAGGACTAAGAGCAGGGAAACAGCATGGTAGATCTCAAGGTATAAAGCCAGAGCACCCACCATACTGCCAAAAATTGAATAAATGCGAGAAAATATGTATGAAGGCACTGGAAAGCATCACAAATTTTAGTCCCATTTAAGCCATCATAAACCATCATAAAATTGCTACTACTGGCATCAGGCAGAAATCACTTGGAAGTCCCTCCTTGCCACTGTTTTAAAATTAGGACATCTTGAAAGGTAACAGGACTTCGGGGGTTTTAAATAGCCGTATGAAGTAACTTCCGATGTAATGCAAACATCTAACACAAAACTAACCTTCAATGGTTTGATCTGGTCCAATCCCATATACGAATCTGATCTTAAATAAACTGTGTACTGATAGTTTCCTGGCTTGCCTGGTGCTGGGAACTTCAGCTCTACCTACAAAACAGAATTTGTATGTACTTACTGCTTTCAAGCAACACATTAGAACAAGCAACTGGGCACTCTAATAGGCAATAAATACTACTGCATAGTATATTTTCCTTGAAAAGTTTTAGTTTCTTACAAGCCACGCTTCTCTGAAAATATCGACATAATAAAGACACCAGCAGAAAAGAGAT
Organism: Trogon surrucura; assembly: GCA_020746105.1. Taxonomy (NCBI): domain Eukaryota; kingdom Metazoa; phylum Chordata; class Aves; order Trogoniformes; family Trogonidae; genus Trogon; species Trogon surrucura. The sequence continues at coordinate 51,349,237 of CM036618.1, forward strand.
AGGATACTCAAGCACAATACCTTCCATGGAAGTCGAACAGTCATCAAGTTGTATTTTTTTCTGAATTAGACCATGTAATTCTACATTAAGTATGCAATTCACCCTGTTGGATGCATTCTGCATCTCAAAATCCAAACAGGTTAAAATACTTAGTCTGCTGAAAGCATTAGCTTAACTCTGCTGTTACTTGGAACTGAACATGGAAGCTAACTTGAAAATAGAATACATCAAATCTCCATTTTTCAAAAAAGCAACAGAACTCAGCCAAAAGTTACAGTCTCAGAAAGGTTCATATGAGCGGAGGCTAATTAATTTGTCATGGCCTCTGCTTTATAGAAAAAGAACACTTAGTATTTCTCACACATTTGAATAACTTTCTTAAAGAATGATCATTGTGTACAAATACTGCCTTCCGTTAGCTTTTGATATTAGGGGGAAAATACTTTAGAAAAACTTGAAAGTCATCTTACATTAATCTTTCCTTTCTCCATTATTGTTTTTTAATTATAAGGCTCTTCTCTACTTTTATCAAGAGAGTAAAATTTGTTTTCCAACTGAAGGGATAAGTATGAAAAAATTAAAATCTAGATGTATTTGCATTCCATAAGACACTTCAGTACAGTTTTGTAATACCCCAAAAGAAAATTCTTCAAATACTTACCTCCTCTTTATCTTTTAGTGTACAAACATGATATGGCATACATATTAGGATCTGCTCCTTCCGATCTGCAATGTATAGCCACCACCATTCTTGTTTTTCCTTTTGTAAATGAAACAAACAAACAAACCAACCAACCCGGGATTATTGGAGTCATAGAAAACATCATCACAGGTAATTACGTCCACTGAGGATTAACGAGCATTTTTATGCAATATAACACTATCTTAGGTCTTTCGACAGAAATCCAGACTGGATAAAAAGATCAGCATATAAAACAAGGCATGCCAAAAGACAGATACTAAGCTCTCCTCCCAGTAAATAATCTTTTTCAGGAAAGTATGCTTTGCCCCACTTCTCTCCCTCTCCAAAAAATGGGAATCTGCTGAAAGTTGTAATTTGGACATACTGAGATTTTACTTCAAGGAAGTACGAACCACAGGCAATATCGATTTTTGCAAAGGATGCTCAGCAACTGCTGCCTATCACGCACAGCCTTCACGTTTCAAGAGCTACATGTCTCAAAGGTCTTGCCACTGTAGGCAGTAAACCACAGTCCCTAAATGAAGTGAAATTAAATGAGTGCAGTCCTTCATAGAAGACAGCAATACTGTACAAAAATAACAGTTTATCACTCAACTGGAAGCAGATTTTTAAGACACTGGTGCAGTTCGGCAGCACGGACACAACCATTCTCAAACAGGAAAGACTAAAGCTCTTCAGCATCAACTGCTCTTCATTTTACCACTATTCCTTTTTGGTTAGTTCTTGCACACATTTTGGGTAAAATCCACTTTTGTTTTAATAAAAGCTGAAACTTTTCTATTGCAAAGAACTTAGTTTAGTACTGCAAAGTAATTTTCTGCTCCTTCATCTCCCTGAGCCTTTTCTTTAATTAAAAAGGTGCAAACAGTGGTGAGGGAGGGGGGAAGAGAACTTCTTATTTATGAAGAGGTATTTCAGTAGGTTGGTAATAGTCAGAATAGCATAATCTTACCATTAAGAGGAAAAAAAAAGAACAGTAAGAGGAAACTCCACACCTTTTAGACAACCCAAATGCTGAACTGCATTCCAAAACAGTATTTCCCCACTCCTGATGGTCTGGTAACTGCTCAGGTTTATAACAGACTGGAGTCCTAACACGTGCATCTAACGACAGCTACAAGTCAAGTGCCAAACCCAGAGGCAAATCTTAAGTATTCACACCAACAACATTCGGGTAAGTTGCTTTAGTGCCACATGAAGTTGTCGTTCTGTTTTGTTTCATTTTAATCTAACTGTATTTGAAGGACTGAATGAAAGGATACAGTGGACTTCAAAACCACCGCGGAGCACCTTCCAAATTCCACAGGTGCGAAGTAAATGCTGTTAATATATAGAATTTGAAGAATTTGTCTCTACTGAAAGAGTTAAAAGTTCAGGTAGCTTCAGTGTTCCATTGTGGGTTTGTTTTGTGGATTTTTTTTTAAAGCTTCAGAAGCCAATGTTTGGTGAACTGAAATATAAATAACGCAGGTTGCAAAAATTGCAAAAGCTAAATTAACTCCTCTTTTGAAGTGACTAATTGTTATGCTAGTAATAATTATCACCATCCCACTGAAATACTCAACTAAAACTATAGATTTAGAACAGCAAGATACTCGCACCAGCAACCAAAACACACTGATTAGCACCGTTGAGTCCCTGGAGCAGTGTAAAATTAACTCAATACGGTAATGACCATTTTACAGTGCACAAAAGTAGAAGCACCGCATTCTTTCACGCATTTAGAAGGCACTGAGAACAGGACGAAAACCTGTTCATGTGTGTAAGACCAGAATTTCTAGAATTATAAGAAGCCCTTTTTACAACTATTCCAAGTGATTTTCTTTACAGAAACCATCCTGTGCGATTACAAGGCATAAGTTATTTTATCTGTAAGTTTCAACAATAAATATATTGTCAATCTGGTTGACAGCTGCAGCAAAGAAGAATCTTATGCAGTTGAAGTGTTTATTTCCTAGCCAAGGGGCCTCTGGGAGTAGAAGGATAAACAGTACAGACGAACAAGAACTACAGAAGCTAGATCCATTACAGAAATGGCTACTTGCCATTCTGGGCCTATAAAGACTCTGAGCATTGAAAAAAGGATCTGCACTTGTATCAGTACGTTATTTTTGATATTACCAAAACAGAGTGCTGACTTACTATATAATTTGTATGCTTCCATCACTCTCATTGGCATATTTTATTTGCTTTTTTAGAACAAAGATCAAAACTGTCAACTGCATTTTCACAAAAACTGGTAAAAAACCCAAACAAACAGGCAACGCAGGAAAGAACCAGAATAAACGACATCCACTAACCTAACGCTGAAACAATCCACAGAGTGAACTCTTTGGAAGCAAAGCTGCTGACCCCGAAATGCTACTGCTTTTTAAAAGAAAGGACAACTGTGCAGGAGTGTCATCTTCCCCTCTCCTATTGGGTAGAATTTAAATGTTTATGCCTGTGAGAATCTGGCGAGCTAACAGGCAAGCAGGCAAAATGCCCTTTAACAGATGGGTGCAAGGTTTGGCATGCCAGGGAACCAGTATGTTCATGAAATTGGAACGCCAGGGCCAGTTTCTACCTAAAAATGTCAAAACTACAATCTGTGCAATTTCTGGATCCATGGATGCAGGAGCAGACGATAATTAGTTAGGAACTTGCATAGATTAAAGATGCATCTCTGGCAGAGCAATCAACTGTCCAAAAACTTAGATGAAGCAGTGTTACCTCCTCAAAACGACTACATTAGGCTCACCTACACTCAAACATCCATGAATTCTGGAAATAGAGAGATTCACACAACTATGCCACTTCATCTTCAAGCCCACATGTCCAAACTGGCCATGACCACAACACACAATACTCTAAATCACAAAGATGATGGATTTTGTTCTTCAGATGTTGCAAATCAACTCTATCTGAACATGCTCCAGCTGCAGCTACAGCACTAAGTACAGCTGCATTCAACTTCTACAAAATCAGGGAAGAGAGGTTGGAAAATTTACAGCTGCAGTACCAAGAGAGAACACATGTGTATCTTTCAAGTTCAAGCATTCAGTTCAGCCCTACATTTTTATTGAACATAGTACTGCATTTAGGTTTCATCATAAAACCCATCAGCAGCTTGGTTAAACACAGCTGAAGCTTAAGCAGCTGGTACAGAGTCAGTATACGTGAAGTTTCCAAAGGAACCTTCAGTGTAGTAAAAAAAAACAAATAAAAATACAAATAGTTAGCACCCCTGCGGCACTAGGCTTAACACATACTCAATGTTTGAACTTAGACTGATGCTCAAAAGCCAGCTGCCTTCACAGCAAGGACGTATTAGGACTCTGCTGCACATTTAACATAACCTAAGGCAGCCACAAGAGCAGAATGCCAGTAACACCTTTTTCTGTTATGCTGGTGTGTACTGCTGGAAGCACTACTGGGAGATGGGAGGGTACCTAACAGTGTCAGGAGAATACAGCATTAAGACAAGCCATTACAAAACTAGATGTCATGAGGCCACACAACTCTCCGCTCAGGCCTTCATGAAAACATTTTCTTTGGTTTATTTGTGTATCTTGTCTTGCTCCTTAGCAACCGGTCTTGTTTCTCACGCTTTGCTTTCTAATGACGGCAGAACTAGGTAGAAACAGCAGGAACGGTATCATTAGAAGCATGGGGACAACAGAGTGTGTTTTGCACAGGAAAGAAGCTGTATAAACGTAAAGAGCCTTGGGGACTGAAAAGAGGGAGTAAATATACACAGCGTCTTCCCTTTTTCTCATGTTTTCCTGTTCTCCATCTCAGTTGTCTCTTTTAAACCACAAAATGAAGCAGAAGCCTTGCGTCCTGCCTCCCTGTTAACTGGAGATAGCATGAGAGAGAAAGGATCCTAGAACTACAGATTCCAGACCAGTTCCCTAGTCAGACAGCAGGGAAGCAAAGGAAACCCTCTGAACCACTGGCCTGGAAAGAAAGCAGAGCCAAATACTCCTCGTCCTGATTCAAAATCTGGTCACCTCCCAAAGACCTAACTTAGTTGCTCAGAATACAAACCCCACGATTTCATTGCCGTAACAACTGATATATTGGAATGTGCTTTCAACACCAAAGGTTGCTGCAGAGACACCTCAGCCTACCCACTATACTGAGTCGCCACTCTCAGATACATCTCTTTCTCCAACACCCATCCACACCTGATATCTTGTATTTTTGAGCTCTACAGGAAAGATTGTTCCACAAGTGGCTTCCACCACTTCCAGACTACATTGTGGAAGAAAGAGACAAATTTGCCAACCCCGTTCATCTTTCACAGTGTACTTGGTTTGGCCAAGATGGAGTTAAATTTTCTCCACAGCAGCTCTTTAGAGTGCTCCGCTTTGCAGTGGTAGCTAGAAGGGTGTTGATAACACACCAGTGTTTTGGCTACACTGAGCAGTGCTTGCACAGCACCAAGGCTGTCTTTCCATCATTCCCCCCTCCTCAGTAGGCTGGGGGTGGGAAGATGTTGGGAGGAGACACAGCCAGGACATTGCCCCAAACTGACAAAAGGCATATTCCATACCATGTGAAGTCAGCTCAGCTATAAAAGCTAAGAGAAAGAACGGGGGGCGTTCTTTATTTGTGTTTGTCTTCTGGAGCAACCACTGCATGTACCAAAGCCCTCCTTCCTGTGAAATGGCCGGACACCGCCTGCTGATGAGAAGTAGAGAGTAATCTTTTGGTTTGCCTTTGCTTCTGTGTGCAGCCTTTGTTTTTGCTTTATTAAGCTTTCATTATCTTGACCCACAAGTCTATTGTATTTTTCCTCTCCCCTGTCTCCACGGGGAGAGACAGAGCAGCTTCAGTGGGCACCAGGCCTCAGGCCAAGGCCAAACCATCGCACAAAACAGCACGCCTCTGTTGTCACCGTGCTCCTGTGCTGAGACTCGAAGTCAAGCAGCAAAGCCAAAACAATCTGCTGATCCAAAAGGCTCCCAAACTCTCCTGCCGGTACTGATAACACAGGAGGTGTCTGGACCTTTGCAGCTCACAGGTGCCTTCAAGGTAAGATAAAGAGCAAGTAATATTCTGTCCTTAAGTCTATAATTGATCCATTGCTGTGCTTTCACTTGCCATAGGGAGAGAAGAGAAGGGCTATAAATTACAGCCCTATATATCCAAAAGGTTTAATTCTGAATTTATCTATATGTAGCAGATCAGCAGGAAAAAAAAAATACTTTAGCATTATTGCCATCAAAAAGGAATGTTAAATTCTACACAAGTTTGCAAGTCTCTGGGAACTGGAGAGAAAGAATAATACATTAAAAGTTTTTAGGAAAGTATCTGAAGGAGTTTAAGAGGATTTTGTAAATTAAGACTTTTTTAAATGAGCAATTTTTCAAGTATCAGACTTTTTTAAAAGGCCCAGTATTTACAGTAAAAATATAAAAAGAACAATTTGTTTGTATTAATTCTCATGTTTCACAACTGTCATGTTTTTTATTACTGACCTCAGGAAAAAAAAGACTGTAAACCGGATGAGTTATCTTTGACTTTGTTTCAAGAAGGGCTCGTTCTTTTCTCTGTATACTTTGCTGTAATTCTTGCCACTCCTGTGAAAGACAAGTTTAAAGAGTTACTGTGCACTAGGCATCTTTTGCATTAAAAAAAAAAAAAAGTTTAGACCATGGAAATGATATATATGGCAAGTTATTGTGCTACATTAGAAAAGGGAAAGAAACATAGAGATCAAATTATACAGTACACTTAAAAGCAACAAATTAATAAATAAATAAAACAGTAAAACTAAAGACCACATATTTTAAAAAAATCCCAAAACATACAAAACACGGATTTGTGGTGCTCACACACATTCTTCAAAGCTCACTTCTACATTATCGTCTATGAACACTCACTACCTGACCTGCAAGAGTCCTGATTACAAGCTTGATGATTCTTTTTCCCATCAGAAGTTATTCTCACCCTGTACGGGACTTTCAGCTGTCACTCTCAAGTCTCCACTGTAAGACCTGTGGTGCAGAGATCATCTACCACCACAATGCCTCATTCTCAATTTCAATTACAGTTGTGAACAACTAAATTATTCACATTAACTAGAGTTTAGTAAGCACATGTATATTCAACTACTGTATGCTTGAAGTATGCAGTATGCAGCAGTCACTGCGTGTGAAGAGCAAAGTTCAAAGGAAAGACTTGTATCTCACAGGATCTGCAGCAGATAGTAATCAAATTAAGCTGAAAGAAACATTAAGATCTTCCTCTGAAGTTAAACTGCTTTCTTTCCTCATGCAATTTTTAGGTTTTCTGCCTATGCTACAAAGACCCTTCACTGCTCTCTCTGAAACAGACTTGCAATGACAAAACTCTTACGCTGGAATGAAGTCTGAAAACCTCTGGAGAACTGATATTACTCCTTCATCCTAGTGTTGCCTTGCCTGAGGGAATGCTAGAGGATTAAAATGCATTTTCTCTCAACCCCACAGGCAACATTACCCTTCAAGAAAAAGTAAGGCTTACAGCTTCATCATCTTTGTTTTGCTTCTCATCTTGCTCTCTGTCAGAGTCTCTGTCACTTCCATCGTCTTTTTCACTTTGAGAGTCCCTGTTTGTTTCTTCTTCTTCAGATTCACTTCCTTTATCAGAGATTTCCTCCTCCTCGTCCTTCGCAACTACATCCTAATGGGGGAAAAAAAAACACCAAACACCGAAACAAAAAAACTTCTTAGTTTGTCTGCATTATTGTAGTACAAGAGTAGTATTGTAGTACAGAGCACCTGTCTTCAGGTCACAGCCCTTACTTTCTATTTCGATCTATACTCTTGTGTCACAGAGTATGCCTACAGTGAAGATTAATTCATTTCACTTCCAGTGCTAAGAGGAGCAGGGAAGCAATTTTCCTTCTCCATACAGCACCCATAACATGAATAGGAGAAAACAGGATTTGATTCTGTGGCTGTATTTCAAAAAAGTCCTAAGAATATTAGATAGAACATCAGAAAGCACCTACAACAGAGCCCATGAGTGGAGAAAACACCATGCAGTGGAAGCATAAAGGTATTAAAGCTACGTAATTTACTAGAAGAAAGTCTCCTTCCATTTTTTTCCTTTAAAGGAAAAGCAAAAGGTACAGAGCAATTCACTGCCCAGAAGGCAGTATAAATCAAGAACTAAGTAAGAAGGGACTATAAAGCCAGACTTCTAAAGTAGTTTTTTCAACTGGTCACTGGAAATATTACTGTGATGATTCCTGATTATTTTACCAGTATTTTTTAAAAAATAAATATATAAAAATGCTATTTTACGAGATATGCTTTACAAAAGCATCGAATGAAATGCAACCTACAGATACAAAACACTCATCAGATTACAAGTGATAAACTGAACAAAATACTAAAATATCAATGCATCTATGAGCTACCCCATTAGCTTGTTTCTGCTTCTGCTGTTTTGGTGGCTGCAATGAAGGTGGCACAGGCTTCTTTTTCAATGGCTTCTTTTTCTTTGATTTTGAAGCTTTCTTGGTTCCTTTATTCTTTTGTTGCCATCCTTTGCTCTTAACTTTGTTGACATCTCCTTGCTGTAGGAAAGCAGTATTTAAAATATTTATTCTGTTCATTAAATTACAGGCATTTACTGTACTTTAAGCATTTTAAGCTGAGAGCCAAAGTTAGAAAGCACAGCTCAAGAGACACTTCAAGTAGGCATTTCTGAAAAAAAGTAATGCTTGGGAAGCACTCAATTAGCAACTCAAGATCTGAAAGAAAGTTCTCTTTAGCTAGCAAGGGAAACATTAATTCTGCACTTACCCCATCTTCTGCTGGTTGCTCTTCTGCTGCACATATAGACTGTTCCTTCTCAAACACTTCCTGGGTAGAAAAAGATGTGAAAACTATTAATGTCTCTCTGTACCAAAAGAACAAGTTCTTATTTTATATTTGAATTTAAAATTAATCACCTTAGTCAGGTCTGAAGGTTTTACTCATTATAGCAAATTCTTTTATTACTGACAAACACAACAGGGGATTAATAGACCAAAATTAAATGTCATTTCCAACATTTGGTCTAGGATTTTTTCCATCGCTAGCAATATAAAGAAATTTAGTAACAGCATGTCATCTTGTTCCAAAGAATTTGTTTTATAAAGCACAGAAATCCTGTATCACAAAAGCAAGCAGTAGTAAAATGCAAATTTAGCTCCAGTTGCCAGAGCATTAAAGCCCAACAGCTGTACTGCTACTCTGGGACACAGGACAACAAATAAAACCAGAAATGCGAAACGTTAAGACAAAACACAAGGTTAGTATTATGAATACTAGAACATGTCTTTGCAGATGGATTTTTTCATGCATTTCTTTCTTCAAAACATACTATGTGCCAAGAAAATCAGTCATAAAGAGCTGTCTCGTATAAAGATGGCAAATACAAGATCTCACCACAAAAAAAGCATCACATAAAAGGGTAGGCTCTACCCAGTTTTTAGGTCATGTATGTCAACACCAGACGGCCTAGTGGAATTGGCGTAGAAAATCTTAAATAAATTCTCTATACGATGTCAGACATTTTAATTTTTAAATACAGTTCAATATGCTCACAATTCTGAGTTTGCATCATTTTTAAGATCCAGTGTAGTGACAAGGTGCTTCTACTTTTTACCTGCTGCACCCCGAGTTACTGAGATGTTGCACTTCGAGCTTCCGCAGCACGAGCACGTGGTACTTAGGCACAAATTGCTTGCTTTCTGCTGAACTGGCTTCAGTGGCCAGCCTGATCCTCAACTCCACTCAAGCTCATACCTCTCACCTTTAGAGGCGTAACTCAGACTTTCCGTTTATTTCTACATATGCCTTTCTGTTTATTTCTACATATATTTCTGTTTATTTCTGCATGCGTGCTATTCTGAATAGCACACCTGCAGAAAATGACGCTGTGGGCTTCATTAAGTAAAAGTTTGCTTAGTTTCTGTGCATTAAGCTTTTTGTTCAAAGAAAGCCGTTACTGCGGTTTAAGGTAAAAAAAATAAGCACAAGTCACAAGTTTAACTACCACGGTGTAATTTTATTTTGGCTATGCCACATTGCTTACCATTCAGCAGTCCACTTTCTTCATGTGGCACTGGCGTACCTCTTTCATACTAAGTTACGTATATTCTGCATTCTGCTGGGCCAAGTTCCTTGCACGAAAAGTGTTTAAAACACCCAGGAGATTTGCAACGTTATGAGCCCACTAAGTGAAATTAAACACTGTCCTAGGGACTTGAGTGCATACTTTATTCTAGTTCAAGAAATAAGTTTCTGAAAGTTTTCCTGTTGTTTACAAACCTTGGGCAGTATCACTTGTCATATTCTTTTACTGTTCCCTAGACAACTGCAATGGTCAGACAAAACTTTGGTTTGATTCCAGGAAAACTTGCTCATTCAGACACAAAACATAAGAGAGGATTATGAGCCCAAGTTCTCAATGTCAAATTTTAATTTTACAGTTACATTTAGGAAGCACTATGTCAGCTTGCAAAGAAGAAATGCCTGTTTATTAGCATACACTTGCAGTTACCAAGAAAGAAGAAATATCGTTAACACTTACTGCCATGGTCTGTCTTGTCAGCGTGACCAGAACCGTGACAAGAGAACCTACTGTAATATTGTTGCTGTCTTCATCATCCAAAACTAGTGCAAAAAGAAAAGCAACACATCCATTAAACTTCTTTAATGCCTTTTTTCCCCACTAAACACTGTTTCTCATACGCCTAAATATAAGCACACAAATTCCAAAGTCTTTAACAAAAAATAATTTAAAAATATTATCTAGTAAGTCTCTTACAACCTCTCACAATCAGGATGAGGGCTGGTAATTCAGCAAACTAGAAAAAAAAAAGCAACACTGAGTTTGAAATTTTAATTGCATGAAAGTTAGAAAATTCAAAGTTATAGCTGCTCTGGGAACCATAACTCCGTAATATCGTGCATTATGTATTAAAGCATAAAACTTCAGAAACATGAAATACTACACACAACCAACAAGAGCCCGTTATATTTGTTCTGGGAATCATAACTTTGATTTTCCCGACTTTCATATGACTAACAAGTTAATTTCAATGCCACGTTAGCAATCATACATTTAATTCTTTTTTTAAGTAGAAGGCGAAGGAAAATAAGAGAACAGCAACGATTGTATTTTAACTGAAACATCAAGAACAAAATCCACTGAGGAGTTTATATATCCAATCTACGAACTGGAGAACGTCCCAGATTGGGGAGGAACAGAGTTATATCGCAGTGTAGAAATTTTATTCCCCCCGCCCCAAGAAATCAGTTCTACTATTCACTAGTTTTAAGTATGTATTTTATAATGATAATACTGAGCTAAACAAAAAAGCATATGCATTGTTTAACCCTCCACACCACACCTGAGTACAGTCTTGTGACAAACAAAGAATACAGGCAGAAAAGGGTTGCTTGCCAAAACATGGGAAGGTACTCCAAGACTTAATTTTAGGCAGATTAACAGGACTGTGTACAATCCTGTGCTGCAATAAGATAAAGTCTTTTGTTTGATTTTAAAAAAAGTCATATAAACAACATTTAGAAATGTCAAGATTAACAGACATCGTCTTCCTTAACAGCTATTTCCATCAACATTTGCTTCTCGCAGAGGACCGTGCATAAGCCAAATTACAAATTAGGTTACCTGAACAAAACATACCACGTTTTTCATTTGATTGCTGCAACCACAGCAACAATGAGAAACAAGTACTAGAATAACTTTCCAGATATCTCGCGTTACTAGCGCTGATCTACAGTGGAAAGGAGACTGCAGGACCTCATTCACTTGCCACTGAAAGGCTGCCTAACAGCAACTGCTTAACAACATACCTCATCTCCAGAGAAGAAGAGCCCCACACACTTACTGCAACCCTGCAAAAAAGGTAGCTAAACCTAGCAGGGATGGATTCTGCCAAACATAAAAGCTGTACAAGGATTATCACAATGGAACCCATGAATATTTAGTCATCAGAGTCTCACAAAGGACCCTCCATGCTGGAGTAAGCCGAGCATAAATTCTGGAATAAGTACAACTTGAAGAGAGCTAATAAAAGTGGTATTTCAACCAGAATTCCAAACTGCTCATGAAATACTAAATCAACAGATGAAGTATCAGATAAGCTCCTGTAGGAGAAACTATTGCTGTTTTGGGATTCTATGGAATGTTTCAGTGTTACTTTATCTCCTCAGACTATAAATCTCACATGCAAGAGCCCACCACTCAAAAAAATGTCATTTCCAGGCTACATAAATAACAGTTTTCCTTCAGCATCCTCCAAAAGCTTACTGCCAACAGATTATCAAAATGTCAGAGGAGCGACGTATACGGAACAAAAGGACCTCCCACTCACCCTGTGGTTTTATATCCATAGTGACATACGGAAAGCTGCCAAGGACGGCCATAACTTCATCGTATTTCTTATCTTCTAGGAAGTGCAGCAAATTGCGACGATCAGAACCTTTCAAACTCACCAAATCCTGAATACTTTTGATTTTATACTGAATTTTTTGAAGAAAGGAAAAAGGAAGTCACATGTTAGCAGAGAACACAGTCCACGAACTCCTGATAATACATCACCTGTGTCCCCACGTTACTAATATAAATACACCATGTGATCTTGCAAGAAAAAAAGAAAAAAACAAAACACCATACTTCAGGAAACTGTTTTGAGAAACAGTAAAACAAAGAGGTTGCATTCAAACCTACTAGATGGTACTGCTCTGAACATCAGTGGGCTCTTTAGCATGTCACCCCTTAGAAACTGAATGCATTTCTTATAAAACTATTATTTCAGCCAGCTTTTTCAGAAAGCTGAGCCAAGAAATCTTACTAATCAGGTTCTTTATTTAGATTACTTCAGTGCTTATATTAGCGGGAACAACTAAGTACAAGTCACTTTTCTTTCTCCCTCCATCCTGAACTGCAAGCAAATCTAAACCCATTCATTTTGAGATAGGCAGAGCGGAGCTAAAAGGATAAAATAAACACAGATGTCCCAACACCTGATTACCTCACTGTTATAAATGTATGTATTTTATTAAAACCAACTTCATGCATTCAGGAAGACTCATCATAACTCCAGTCTAGGGGATTGCTGGAGTTGGAACTAGATGATCTTTGAGGTCCCTTCCAACCCAAATCATAGAATCCTAGAATGGCCTAGGCTGGAAGGGACCTTAGAGATCATTTTAATCCAACCTCCCTGTCATAGGCAGGGACATCTCTCAACTAGATCAGGCAACACATGAGGATCGAACGGGAATCGAACCCGCGACCTTTGGTGTTTCAGCACCACGCTCAACATCATTCCATGATTCGGGGGTTTGTTTAAGAGCTCAGTGCACAGGAACCCTGTAAAAAAAGCACCTCACAAATTGTCTCTTCCCTCTTTTAGGGGAAGGACCGGTGGAATTGGAGATACCCAAATTCTTGATTTTTGTCCTTAATTACACAGCACATATCAAAAATACATCTAAAATTGTGTGCAGTTTTCTATGTTCCTTGTAGTTCAGGGCTGCATTAAGAAAAGTGATTGATGATACCTATAAGAGAATTATTCTTTTATGCCATCCAAAGGAAAAGACTACATGACAAACAAGCATCTTCAAAGAGGATTAAAAAAGAAATGCAGCACTTAAGAATTATCTTCACACTAACACAGAAGCACTTAAGCAACCCCTAAGGCTGTGGTTAAAGCTAACCAAGACTTTCATTATATAAAAGGAACATTTTAAAGATAGATCCAAATTAACCACTATAATGAGACTATCGGGAAAAGTCAACAGCTTCTCCTGGAAGGTAACTCCTTCTTTCTAAGCAAACATTCCTAGACTTACTACAGTCAAACAAAGAAGCAGCTTTTAATACAGAGTCAGTGAAACCAAGTGAAGAAATGTATGCAGGTATCCAAACAGGACTATTCTTTTCTGCCCTTAAGTTCAACAAACACCCACACTTATCCAAGTACAACTAGATAGCAAGAAGTTTATTTTATAAAGCACCCTCTTTCATACATAAAGGATCACAAAACCTGAAACACTTCTCACAGTAACTGATGATTTTTCCTTTTATGAACCCCTCTGCGCTATCTTCTAAATATATTTTCTATCAAACTAGATAAAGACTTTAGAGGAAAAAAAAGCACACAGATCTAGGAAGTATTGGACTGAATTCTATAAAAATACATTTTTGTTCTCTTAGTTAATTCACAACCTTGTTTCCTTATAGGTAGAAGAAGTAACAGGAGTGTTTTAAGAAGTTGGCAAGTATCATTGGTAGTTTTATACCTTTTTATGATTGGAGACTCGCCTAAGATTGTCCTCTTCAATGTGAGGCAGCTGCAAAAGGGGAGACTTGAACTGCTGAAGCCCCTGGACAGTCATCTGGGAAAGCTTCATGCAATTTTCCAAAGATCCCAAAGATGGAGCACGGAACTCCCTTTCTTGGGGAGAATGAAACAGACAACATCATTTTTAAACTTTTTTTTCTTCTTACGCTTTTGCAACATATACTTGTATTACAGACTACAGAAAATCTTGTTTTCAGTCAACCAAGCAAAAGAAAGAAGCATCTTAAAACGTTCAGCACAATTAACCAGGCAGCCTTTTTACTCTCACTGCGTTCACATAGCTCAGCAGACATTTTCTTCCCTCTATTTAGGATATCACAGTTGAGCACTAAGAAAGGGAAAGATTTCCATCTAGCTTTGTCTCGGGGAACAATAGCACAATGTATCCATGCAATTATTGTAGATAAAAACCTCCAACATTTAAGTTAAGAAAAAAAAAAGCACCATCAAGACCAGCTTGTTTTAAATTTATTTTACATACAGGTGTGTATGTGTTTAGCTCTACTTTCTAAGTGTATCATTAAATGTAGTTTATCATTAAACATTAATCTTCGATGATGCAATACATTATAAATAAGATTTTCCTCTTGAAAGATTAACATAAAGGCAGCACCCCATCAAATGAGAGAAGAAAACGTAGGTATAACTGAAGCTAAGCAGAACATACTAAATTACGTTAGAAGGCAGTAAGAATAGCTGTTAAAATATCACGGGCACAGGTTTTGTAAGCAAACCTGTGCGTTAAAAATGTGTGTCAGCAAATACCCACTTGACTTTTCTTTTAGAAACTACCTGTAATTCCTTTAATATTTGAAAGTACAAAAAGGCATACACTCCACATTAGACAAGGAGAAATTCTTAACCTGAACACAGCAGAAGTAAAAAAAACAAAATAGAAATAGTAATTTGACACTTCTCATCCTGTCTGCTAAGAAACGAAAAAGCAAAGCAGACAGGTTTCCACATATTGCTGTTTAACTTTAACCATCCATTCATGAATAAGACTTCCAAAAACCCTGTTTAGAAAACTTATATCAGAATTCCCCTGCAGCTCAAGAGCTGCTTCAAGTCCAAAACTGGCAATGTTCAGGTCGTTCTGTATATATTTTACCATGAAACAGAAAAATAATTTAGATCCTCTTCAGAGACCCCCACAGGAATTTAAGCTGCCTAAATGTTTTTCTGAACTCATTTGGGGCACATGAAGGAACCGAAGGCAATTTTAAACATGTATTACAGAAAGCACCTGAAGTTTGATGACTGACATTTTACTGAAGAACCTATTTTCCCATACTTAAAAACATTTTCTAAGAGGCAATCAACCTTTGATTACCTTGACTGTTACAGGTATATTCTGCATATAAACATAAGTATGAATACAAGTAACTGTGTGTGAGCATACACAAATACATCTGTACAGGTATACAAATATGTGTATTTAGTATGGACATACTTGGCCAATATCAGCATATCTGGGACACTACAACAGGGTCAATAGAGGCATCTTTCAGCAGATGTCTTAGACAGAAGGAATACATGTGATCAAAGGAATATGTGATCGAGCTCATCACGTCACCAAGGCGATCAGAGACGGGGACAAAAGCAGGTTTACTTACACATGAGGGAGAAGGCAGACGGGCTGTAACCTACACCTCCCCAAAAGGGTACCAAAGCCAAAACTGCTGAATGCTTATTTTAAGTGCCAGTGGTGATGTATTTTGATTAAAAAAATATAAAATGTTTTGATAAAAAGCAAATTCAAGTTAATTTTAAAATATTTTACAGAGGAAAATATGAAAAGGTAATAAGTCTGACCCAAAAAAAAAGAGCCAACCCCAAATCTAGTGTCATCAGTATGTTTTCTCCTTCCTCTGTACCACTACCTTGCTGCAAATTTATAAGCAGCTACTAGGGCATTTTAAATGCACACGAAAAATCACTCCATCACCTCTGTTCCACCTGCCCCTCTCCCTTTAAACGGCCTGTTTCTTCATTAATCACACCAAGCTATAATCAGCTATCAAGTCAAATTACATGGCAGAACTTTTTTTTCTTTTTAACTTATTACATTAATAAATACTGTGAAGATTAAACACAATGCGAAGAGGAAAAATAAACACTTAACTATACCCACGATACACTTCAACTACTTGAGGGTTTTCCCAAATAGATGGAAGTAACTTCTACCATATATAAGGACAACTATAACCTCATCCACTTTCACAGACTTACAGAGGTTGGCAGGGATCATGAAAATCTCTAGGAATTGTTACTAGTAGAGATTCTTTAGGGTTTTTTTTTAACATCACTTCTATTTCACATGAAAATTGGAAGTTAGTTTACACTGTTGTCTTCCAATTATTTTTTTTTAATTTAAGGTAAAACCTAAATTTTCTGGAACTTCAAAGCAGTTTAAATATTCTGTATCTATAAGTAATCACTTTACTGTCAAATGAAAAAGGTTTCTCCATGTACAGAGAACCAGAGAAGCACATAGCTACTCAGAGGTAGCTGTATATAATTAGCTATAATATGTGGACTTAGTCTTGCTGAGCTAGCAAAACTTAAAAAAAAAAACAAAAAACCCCAACACCCACAACACTAACACTTCCAAACCAGCTACTTAACTTTTTATTAAACAAATTATTAAACTATTAAATTAATGAAGTTTCACAGCAATAGCTTTCTCAAATCTGTACTGGGGGTATCTTTGTAATTTAGTTACAGTGCTAATCTAGAGAATATTCACAAAAACATATCCAATATCTATCCACAGCTGAGCTCTTACTATGGCACTCATTAATAAATACAACTTTAGGTGAAGATTGCTTCTACAATGAAAAATATGGCTACTGTTTCGATCCAGGTTTCAAGTTTTCTCCCCAGGAGTCTCAACAGATCAGTAAAGAAAAGGTTTAAAAGAGAAACAGAGGCAAACTTAATCAATACTTCTTTCCAAAATAGGACATGTGAGCCAGCGTGCAACAGCCTTATCTGCTCACACCCCCGCCCTGGTACTTTATTTGGTTATGGGGCACAATTTCCAATCCCACATGCAACAGTGCTGAGAAAGATGTTCCCCAAAACCATTCTTGTCAGGAGGCAACCAATGTTTGCTGACAGAGTTTTAATCTATTAAAGATGAACCAGTGAGTATTATTTGATGGCGAGCAACATTGTCCCCAATTTGGCATTAAAAAACCTGCCTTGCCTACATGTGCTACAATAACAGAATGAGATACAGGTTGTTGTTTCTTTACACTGCAAGCAACTACCTTCAGCATAATTGCCTTTTTACAGTAAAAATAAAAAGCTTAAATATTACATTTCAATAAATTGTTATTTCAACAGCAACTACAGCAAAGCACCTGACACTAAGTTCAAGGGACAAAAAAAAAAGTACATAGGGTCAGCAGCACAGGAACCAGAAATGGAGAAATACAAACAACATCCAAACAAATAAATGACAGCAAAGAAATGAGCCAAAACACAAGTGACACTCGTAACAGAAAAGGAAGAACTGTAAAAGCGCAAATTAACAGATGAACACAAGGCTGAATGTGTCTTACACTAAGTGCTTTGCTAACAAAGACAAGATCTTTAAGAAATTGTTCTCAATGAGAAACTTTTAATTGCAAAAATTACAAGGTAACACAGACACTCAAGATTTCAGAGTAGGTCTTGGCAGCTGCAGCAGCATTTCAATCTTCAAAACGCTGAGTTCTCTCATTACCGTGAAAAGCACAAAAGCACATTTAGGCATTTTTAAATATCACAGGTTAAGTTTCCCACAAGAACCAATGACTTTACGCAATACTGCAATGAAGAATCGTATTTACTATTTTTAATTATACAGTTTCTTTTCTTACCTTCTCGGCTTCGAGCCATTATTATTAGCTGGCAGATCACATTAATCATTTCTTGAAGTAGTGCAGGACTCTTTTTCAGGATAAACTGCTGATCTGCAAGAAATAACTGGCTGCAATTATGCTGTACTTCTATTAGGAAAAAAAGGGACAGTTTGTATGAACTGGACATTTAATGGTGCCGTCTTCATTTCTATGCATTTTTGTATTATTGAAAATAGCATTTTATTCACATTGACACATCCATCCATAACATTCTTGAAAAAAAAAACAGGAGAGAGAAGTGCTAAGGGGGAACACAAATTCTGTGTACCAGACAAGCAGCTTTCACACCAAATAAAGAAGCACTTATTAGATCCATCTAAAAAAGCAACTGGATGGCACAGACAGCTTACTAGTCTTACTAAAACAGTATTAATTCTTCACGTTACCACAGATTTTAAAAAGGATTTTTAATTGAAACACCATTTTTAGGGAAAAACATTATTTTTAAAGTACTAATTACTTCTGAACCTACTAGTCCAGATTCGAGAAGTTCTAAGCACAAACAATAATTAAGTGGCTATTTAAAACTGATCTTTTTTTCTTCCAAAATAAACTAGAAAATTTGAACCAAATTATCTTTATTGGGTTTTTTTGGTTTGGGGTTTTTTTTTATTTGCATTAAAATATAGAACATGAGGTCTGCTGGCCAACATTAGAAACCATGAGTTTCATGGTTAAAACTTAAGAAATGCATTCAGAAACATTTCAGTTTGTGTATTTTCAAGTACGAAAAATTGCAAATCACAAACCTGAAGCTCATATGTACCTGATATTTTAAAGCTCTAATCTTATCATCCTTGCTTTACATAGTGGAGGGGGGGAAAAACCTCCAAAAATAATCAGGAATAGAAATCTCAGAAAAAGCAATATTATGTTTAACCTGGATTTCTTTACTCAGAAAAGCAAATACACTTCACATCTTTAACTTTTCATTCTATTACAAAGAAAAAATAATAAAGTCACATCTGCTCTGGCAGGGGGGCTGGACTAGATGATCTTTTGAGGTCCCTTCCAACGCCTGATATTCTGTGATTTGCAGCCAAAACGCATTAAAAATTAGTGTACTAGGTTTGTGTGGCAAGGTTTTGATAGTTGAGGGGCTACAGGGGAGGTTTCTATGAGAAGCTGCTAGAAGCTTCCCCTGTGTCCAACAGGGCCAGTGCCAGAGAGCTCCAAGAGGGACCCACCGCTGGGCAAGGCTGAGCCCCCCAGCAATGGTGGCAGCACCTCTGGGACAACGTGTTTAAGAAGGGAGGGAAGGAGAGCATCCATGCGACTGCAGCCAGAGAGAGGAGTGGGAATATGCGAGAGAAACGACTCTACGGACACCAAGACCAGGGAAGAAGGAAGGGGAGGAGGTGCTGCAGGTGCTGGAGCAGAGATTCTCCTGCTGCTCTGTTTCCAACAACATCCGATTAGGGCAGCAGCCATTACCTTCTTCAAGGACCTCAGGAACTTTCATCCTGGCAAGGTGAGTCAACAGCAGAACTCTTGCTTTCAGGCTGTAAGGGCAGGTGAGTGGAGGCTCATTCTTCTTTAAGTTTATACCACCAATTTCTCTGATAAGCTAAAAAGAAATAGTTAAACACATACAGTTATTTTGGTGCTAAAAAGAAACAAATACAGCAGGAAAACAGTTTACAAGCACAAAGAAGTTACATTCACAAAAGCAAGCCTTCAAGTAACTTTTCCCTGCAAAGTTCTGTAGAGATTAACATTAGACGTTTTTATTCATAACACAGCTCAAGAAAGTCAAAAAGTATCTTTAAATGCCTTGTTTCAATGTGGGGGTGAGGAGGGAAGTAAAGATGTGCACACAAGAAATTTGCCTTGAATAGCACTGAGTAAATTTGTATGCTTAAAGTTATTCCCTGCAGAAATACAGGAATAGCAGTGCCACTGACTAAGGCGTTCCTAACACTTAACATGGAATACCGCAGAAAATTCAGAGCAGGCAAAATAAAAAATATAAAACTTAAGGATGACACCAATTGGGGACAGTACTCTATCCATCAGCACATAGTAGGATGAGGGAAATGAAGAGCCTTTTGGGAAAGAGGGCATTAAAAGAGAGCAGTTTTTCTAGTTTAGCAAAATGAAGACAAAAAGAGAACAGGCCATTACTTCTGTCTATAAATGCACTAGGGATACACACAGCGAGAGCTATTTAGACTCAAAAATAATGATGACAAAACCCACCGATGTAGGCTGGTCACAAACAAGACTCCCAACTATTAGAACAGCAAGTTCTGGAATAGCTTCTCAGTAGGATACAGTTACAGGAGGCCTGACTGCCTTTTAAACAAAGAATGATTAAATATAACTGCCTTGCATGATGCCAGTGCTTGCAGCAGCATGGGAGAAGAACTGATGATCAAGGTGGTATTTCTCAGTCATGTGCTCCCAAGCACACAATACCTGCTGAAAAACCTCACCTAAACACAATTCTAGCTCCTTCTCTTAGAAGTCCACAAGAAGATAAAGAATTTTTAAGAGAGACAAAGATAATTAAGGAGGTATCTCAGTCTATTTTTGCTATGTTTAGGACATGAAAGTATGCTTCACGACTCAAAAACTCTACTGTGTGGATGTAAAGGTTAAATCTGTGAGACCATTCCCTCTCATTTTGCAAACTCAAAACATGCTCATCAGAGCATTTCGTATACTGTGCTTTAAACTTCTTAAAACCAAAGTGTTAGTTTCAGACAAATAAGACTTCCTAAAAACTCTGCAAGCAATAATTGTTTGCCACAGTATGCATTAGGGCATCTCTGTCAGGAAGAGTGAATGGGAATGAAAATAACAAGCAACCAGAGGGGAACTGACATTCATGGAGGTATATTTATAATATTTAAAGCCTGTTATTAATTCAGACATCAGATGATTTTATTTCAGTATTAACATCCATAACCAGATCTCTGTTAATGATTCAAAAGAACTTGATCAATCAGTAATCATCTCTTCACATCAATACTCGAAATTTATAAGGGCTGACACTCTAATTCCCTGCTTAGTTCAGTCCTCCCCAAAAAACCCAGCAATCATATACTAACCTGATGCCACTTAAGCTAAGCATTATCACCAATTAATGTTATCTTCTCCTTTAGAAAAAAAAACAAAACTCTAGTTTCTAATTTCTATTTCTGTAGAGATACAGCTGCATCTCAACAAAACTAACGTCTCAAGAATCCTTTCAGTGAGTCACCTAGAAGCGTCATCTCCCTCTTCCCTTGAAGGGACCTGTAAGCTATACAACATCTCTCAGTATAACTAACCTGTGGTATCTGAATGTTGTCTGCTGGTCTGCTCGTCGCATCTTTATTGTACTGAGGATCAAATTCGGATGCCCCTGCTAAAACCATGATAAGCCCTGCAAAGACAATTGGAGGCAAACAGAGAAAACATCAGCAACTTCTTATGCCACTGACTGATTTCTTCAGAATCCTCAGCCATAAAAATTATTCCCACTCTTAAGCATGAATTTCCATGTTCTCAATTTAGTGGACCAGTTACTACGGCCACAGAGCAAAGGAGGCAAGAAACCAGCATCTGGCACAAGATAGTGGAGATGGCTCAAGGTTCTGTTTTGCACGACATCGAGTCCAGCATTTGACTCTAAACATCTTCACAAACACATAGTTGGGCTTCTTTAGGACCGGCAGACGTCACTGCACAGCAGTTTGGTTACTTCTGCAGGCTCACAGAAACACTCCTCTCTGCAGTCCACCTGCCTGCAAGCAGCACCACAACATATGTTTTGGACAGGGAGGCAGGAAGGATAAAATTTCAAATCCATTTTCTGTTCAGTCAGCATTGAAAATTCACCAAAATTCACTAAAAAATACCTTTTAGATAACAGAAAAACAGTTCAGTAAATACCACTGTAAACAAATCTCACAAAGATGGACTGCTCTTTTCCTAATGTGATCAGTAAAATCCATACTACCCCAAAATATTCTGTTGTGTAATTCAGATGAAAGATGAGGTATTTCCACCCCCTTATGAGCTTTGTGCTCATGAGCATATCAGACCCCTCAGACATGGTCAGTTAGAGAAAGCTCACTCCATCATTTGCTCCAGTCAGAATAACTTTTTCAGCAATATCACTCAAGTTTCATTCTTACATCTTGAGCAAGTTCTTTTCTGAGCAAGTCAAAGTTATTTTTGTGTACCTGCAGTGCTCAGTGAATTCCACCTACTAACAATTAGTCAAGTTCCCTGAGCATCAATTTCCATTCCTGTTCTCAATTATCTATTTACTTCCTGAGCAAAGCATATCAAAGAGTTTCAGACAGCTATAAATACTTTCCTATTATTTAAGATCCACAACTGCGGATCACCAAGAAAGGAAATTTTATGAACTCAGTTATCTTAAAACCTAATAAAAAAATACATAACACGAGGCAAGTCACGCAGATTTGTCTCACTGTTTCCTGAGTACAGTTTGATTTGATCCGCCCAGGCTTAAGGCTTGAGTTTTGGCACTGGTGCCTCACCACTGTGGAATTCACCACCGAGCAAAAGCCTTACCTGATCACTGTGGGGTTTGTCTAAGCCACCTCAGCTGCACCTCATTTTTCATTCAGACAGCACAACTGACCTCAGGCGAAAAACGTGACCTGCCTCTAACCCCAGGACTCCCAGAAAGCGTTAAGTCCTTAAATAAGGCCACTTCAACTCAGGGTTCATTTTTTTAACCTATCTGTAGGAGAAACGAGGCAAGCCTCTATGGTTCTGAGCAAGGTTCAAGATGAAATAATCTACTGCTGGCAACAAGCTTGGAGAGAACAGGTTTGCAGTGATCTCCCTAACCTTCTAAGTCTCACCTACTCTTCCATTCCTCCTTTCCTCACCTAGCTGGAGAGGGGGAGAAAAGTGTGTATGGCAAGGTGGAGAGCATAAAGTGGTCTTAATCTCACACATATAAATCCACATGTGCTGTGGCTAGAAAGTGAATGTATTTCCATACTCTTGTCTCCTAGACTCCCCGGATTATCTGCGAAGCATTTCTGTTTATTAAGAGAGAGATAGGTCACAAGCAGATGCTTCCAGCCATCTTCCAGCAAATGTAAAAGCTGAACAACAGTGGAAGGCAAGGGAGTAAGAGAAAATACTTATGGGTCCTTTTTAAAGGGTTCTTGGGGCTCTTCTATTCTGCTTTTCAATTGTTCTAAGAATGCAATCTAGTAAAATCCAATCTAGAACTAACTAGTATAATGCTAATTATTCAGGCTCAAGCCAGCCTCCAAACTGCAATTCTGCATCAACCTAATGTATCTACAGATTTCCTCAGAAAAGTTTCTTTTTTATTCCTTTAAAAGTGAGCAGAAAAGAAAACTAAGTATATCAAAAACTATAAACAAGAAACTAAGTCACATGAAAGCGATTGGGAGCAAAATTTTTAAACAGAAGATCAGCTATATCGTAACAAGTAAGAATAGCGAACCAGAAATACTATTTCATTGTTTGCCAATATAAAATATTTTAAGACAGCCTCTGGAAAATTCCCCAAACCTATTCTGCTACACTAACAGAAGAACACACAGAGTGTGCATTCATAGTGACCACATAGTAACGCAGGACTACAGACAGGCCAGTATGATTTTCCCCAACATACAATACACATTTTTAATGTATATATAGACAAACATAAATAAATACAGATCTATAGAATTCCCTCTTCCAAATATTTAACTCTTCTTACAGAATACTCTTCACCTGCAACAAAATAAAGTCTTCAAAAACACTCTAAAATATCCAGAAAAATTACTTTACCCTAACAAAGGTTTATAAAGCAGAAACACTTCAACATCAGCAGACTGATGCTTCCCAAGGAACACATCAACATTTCAAGATGTCTTTTACTTACGTTTCATGTCCATGTTCCGTGTTTTATAGACAAAATATGTATAAATCTGAGTTGTTCGAATGAGAATCTGATCTCCGCTATATCGTATTGATCGGTACCACCAGGAACCCTGAGACATTTAACAAGAACAAACCAGTGTCAACTATGATGAAGCATCAAAGCAGCTATGTTGGATCCCCTCATATCTGTTCACAACCAGGTAACTCAGCCCAACTGGCTTTACCTATGTTAAGGTAAATTTCAGAAAAGGAGAAAGAAGTAAGTAAACCACCAAGTTTGCTTACAAATTTTAAAAGCACACCAATATATTCATCTGAGAGAATCTGACACTAAAAGTTTTTAGACTATCTCTAGCCTAGAGAATTGCCCCAGCACATGCATACACACACACATACACACACACACGTACAGTGCTTTGTTTACTTTTGGTGGTGCTTTGGTGAATCCACTAAAGAGTAACTCTCCCGGATTTACCACTTTCTATATATGTGGTAGCTCCTTATCGTGCAACACAACATTCAAATCTAATTCAGCTTAGGCAAACCAACGCCAAAGTAAGAACATAGTAAGAGATTTATTTCATTATAAGAGAATTTGCAAAGAAATAACTTAAGTCACCTAACCAGAAAATGCTTTTCAGAAGGAAAATCTGAAGGTGGCCCAGTGGTCTTGATGCAAATTTTCTGAGTTAAGCAATATGCCCTCAGGCTGACAGAAGAAGTTTTCCAAATCTTCAGAAATACTCCAATAAATCCCTCGTATTACACCAATGACTTCAAATCACTAAACTCTCTGTATTTGTGCTCTGTAGAGTATATATAGAGCGACTGTATTCTATATGTTCTAAGAAAAACTGTGTGCTGGGTTATAAACTGCAGCCTGCTCCTTGAACTCCTCCTTCTAAGTAAAGCTACCAACATGAGAAAAAACATTCAAGACATATCTCAATCTATTGTAAAGTTTACCACAAGTAAAAAGTAGCAAGCAGTACTGGTGCTTACTACTACTAATTTAATAGGACATAGTGTAAATTTCACCACCATAGCAAGAACTCTGCCTATTACTTAATTATTTGGGAAATGTTCTAGAACTGGCTCCCCACAATGTATTCTTTTAAAATAAATTAGGTTTGATTCTTCCACGAATAGATTAACCCTGACATAAGATAGCCCACAATTTTTAAAAAAGTTTTTCTGCAGAGCAATTTAGATTATAATCCTATACCTATCATTTTTTTATTTAAGTACTGGAAGAAAAATATAACTATAGCTAGTCCAAATCTACATGAAAGAGGCTGCTCTGTTTTTGCAGACAAAGCTCATCTTCCATCTCATGTACAGAACATTATTTAGGTCAGTGAAGGTCTAGGAAGAACTGTGTATCAGTATTATCAGGTTTTGCTGATCTGGATTCAAAGAGTGGAACCAGCCCTACTTTATCTTAGCTGTCTATTTAAATAGGATGACTACTCTGTAGTTAACTTTGGCTTCTTTATTGATCCATAAAAGAGAAACAGGCCCATTAAACGCATGAATCATCTTGTATGTCTGCTTTAGAAATGATAAAATAACTTGCTCCATAAAAATCACTATTCCTCTTCATTGACTATAAAAGAAATTTACAATGACAGGTGTGAATGTAGAAGTCTACATGTGCTACAGGGCCACGAAAAGGCAGATTATTTTTTTTCTCTGCTCAGGACATTTCTTCATAACACCAGAAAGGATGTTTACTTTCACTTGGGCTACGATAAACCTGGTATAAATCCCTAAAAGTACACGTATACAAAAAAAGCACCAAAAGACACCAACTGAAAACTAAAAGGATGGGAAAAATACGTAGACATTGTACCCTGGATTTTAGATTTCTTATTCAACAACTTGTTGAAATCATCACATTTGATTTTCTACACTAACTCTTCAATTATACAGAAAGACTCTCAAGGAGACAGGACGCTGCCTGGCTGAGCCTCTGCACACAGAGATGCAAGCATTTGCCAAGATCCCACGACACTTTCTCAAATGAAAATCTGTTTCCCAAGAGCATGAAAGTTTCTGGGTGTCAATTTTCTGAGTCTTTCTTCATACCATATCCCAAACGCTCAATCACCGGTTACAGGACGTTGTTCAAAAGCAATACTGTAGGACAAACCCAAGCCTTGAAATACCACTCACCTAGCAACTAATTCCTTCACACAAAGAAATCTCAAGGGCAGACATCTCATGGTGTACAGAAGAGCAATAAAAAAAATGAAGGCAGCCAGGAGAAACCAAACCAACAACCTGTTTCACATGCAGTAACCATTCTAGTACCACCAGCTACAGATATCTCTGTCTTGGCTCTATAATAACAGCACTAAATATACTCTTGAGTTCATCCCTTCCTATTAATTTTCATGTGATGAATGATGGAAGATAAAAGACAAATTAAATAACTCCGTCTAACTCTTGTGATATCTAATATTTTCCCTTACAACCCTCTATCACAACACTGCATTTTTTTCGAAATTCTAGAGCAGTTACATCATTTCTGTAACACAAGAAAACACCCACATTCAAAAAAAATAACAAAAAACCCTTTCTTGCTTGCTCTCTCACTGACAGGTAAGAATAAGCAACTCTACTTTTGCCTACGACAGCTTTGTTTACAGCTGGGTTACAGACGGTAGAATATTAATTAGATAATACTTACCACAACAACTGGAAGAATAACCATAAATGCTAATCCGTATACAAGCAAAACCTAGGGAAAAGATTACGAAACACACTGCATTAGACACTTCAATTGCTTAATACCATTCTTGTTTAATCTTTATTCTACAATATAGTCAAGTAGTACTATCACAAGCCTACTACAAATTAATGTAATTTTCCTGCATATCTGTCATTATTTCTGAAGTACAAAAGTAACATAATCAGTTGGGCAGGGTTTAAATAAAGAGTATCAGTTCGGTGTAAGCAGTCTTTTTAAGTCATGCACGCACCGTCTCAGGTGGGTTTCTTTAATAATAACGAGTTGTGATGGACAGAGATAATTACACCACACCAAAAGCAATCAGGCGGGTAAGCCAAATACCTTGCAGCAACAAACGCAACACAACATTTCGACACTGTTACGATTACAGCACCACTGGCAAAGTGAGTTGAGCTGCAGAAATCCACCAAACAGTTCTCTAGATGTTTCCTTGCAACGGCAAAACCACACTTTCTACCAGTATGTGACCTCCACACAACCTCAACATCATTGCAATGAGATCCTTCCAGGGATATCAATACTTTGCTCTCAAAGGTTGGATTTTAGCTCATCTAACACTCTTGACCCCTGAAATTCGCTTCAAACATGCATTTAGACAAAATTACTATTAACTACGTGTTTTGACTAAAATGCGCACTATAAAGAACAAGCATTTTAAGGCAAACACTTGAAACTTCACCTTAAAATCTTAAGCTGAGTAAATTACTCACCAAAATTGAATTTTTCTGATCCACAATCCAAGCTGGCAAAGCTATTCCGAAGCTTGTAGCTGTAGGATGAAAGCAAAGAAATTAGCAATAAAATATTACGGAATTTGAAGTCACATTAAGACTAATAAACAAAAACAAAGGTGCCAAACCACAAGAAAATCCTCATGCTTATCACCCCAACAAGTAAAATTCTAATGAATTTAGTGAAACAAAACAAAACTTAGAAATACACTCAAGTCTAAAATAAAGTAACAAGACTTAAATGCCTCTAACCTCCACGCTGCTTCACTTGGATAGAGAAGCACTGCTTGCCGCTCCCTTGTGCTGGGCGCAGAGGGCAGGATGTACCTCACGTAACTTGGTTAGACATGTCTAACACCACGTGTGCTCCATTTCAACCCAGGACACACTCCTATAAGGGATTGTGTCCATTCTTTGACTGCACAAAACTGAAGTACTAGAGTATATAGCCTGGACACAGATTTTGACACTACAGGTGTGTAAATGAAGAGAAGATGAATTTCACTATTTAGAAACCTCTCCACACTTCACTGTGGAACAAGGTTACAGAACAGAGGATGGGAAAGAAAAATTTTGGGCTTCTTCCCACCCTTCAAATGAAGCAACAATGAGAGATCTAGAAGCGAAGTAGAGAACTCCAACACCACCGCAGTTTGAGGTAGGGTTTCAGAAGAGCAGGAGGCTTCAAACATGAACTGCTACTCTAACAGAATCATTTAATAGAATCATAGAATGGCCTAGGCTGGAAGGGACCTTAGAGATCATCTAATCCAACCTCCCTGTCACAGGTAGGGACGCCTCTCTACTAGATCAGGCTACTCAAGGTTCTGTCCAACTTGGCCTTGAACACCTCCAGGGAGAGGGCAGCCACGACATCTCTGGGCAATTTATTCCAAATCTTGCCACCCTCGTACTGAAGAATTTCTTCCTAAGATCCAATCTAAATCTATTCTCCTTCAACTTAAACCCATTTCCCCTCGTCCTATCAGTCGACGCTCTCGTAAAAAGCCCCTCCCCAGCCTTCCTGTAGGATCCCTTCAGGTATTGGAAGGCAGCTGTTAGGTCCCCCTGAAGTTTTTTCTTTTCAAGACTGAACAATCCCAGCTCCCGCAGCCTGTCCTTGTAGCAGAGGTGCTCCAACCCCTGGATCATCTTTGTGGCCCTCCTCTGAACGCGCTCCAACAGTTCTATGTCCCTCTTGTGGGGGCACCAGAACTGGACGCAGTATTCAAGGTGGGGTCTCACAAGAGCAGAGAGAGTATTTTTCTATTTTTCAGTTATACTTCCTTTTAATATTGGCTAGTCTCTCCAGATACTTACTGAAGATGACTAATTAAAAAAACCCACCCTTCTCATTTTTCCGTAATAAAACGTTTAAGAAAAGTGGAAGCAAACTCTTCCCTGGTTTTCCAGCCTATCACTACCCCACAGGCAGTTTCAGAAGCAAAGAACTGATGAGATGTATTGCTTCAAATAATAGGAAAAAGTTATTCTATATACAAAAAAGACCCAAGTACTTTTTAAATGATCAGATATTACACAGCCCAAGGTATAGAAGTTAAGATTTCTATTACTTGTAACTGTTACCTTGTGGTCCATCTGGATTACCAAATTCTTCCCAATTTTTTCGTGATTCTTCATCTGTTAAACTGGTTTCAAGAAGAGATATTAAGTTACTACAAACGTAAAGAAATTTCTCTAAATAATTAACATAAAGAAACTTTAAAATGTAGCATTTATACTATCCTTCAGAGATGGTTTGGCAAGCTAAACAGCTTCTGCTATTGTTTGTATTAGATCTGATACAAAACAATACTGCTGCATTGCTTCACAGTACACAGCCAAATTCTTTAAGCACTCTGACAGCAAAATAAATGACACACGGAAGGGGTACCCTCGTACAGGAGATGGAACAATCACCTCCCTCTTTCAGGAGAGTGACAGCGTATCCATCAGCAAAGAGCACTTCTCAGTGCCAGGTTAGAACAGAGCAGATAGGTTTTTCATCAATCCTCCTGGTCAAAGGGAAGGGTGGATAAGGGAATGGCTGGATGGTCACAGAGTCAGAGAGTGTCAGAGGTTGGAAGGGACCTCAAAGATCATCTTGTCCAACCCCCCTGCCAGAGCAGGATCACCTACAGTAGAGCGCACAGGAACATGTCCAGGCAGGTCTTGAATGACTCAAGAGAAGGAGATTCCACAACCTCCCTGGGCAGCCTGTGCCAGGGCTCTGTCACCCTCACAGTGAAAAGTTTTTTCTAATATTTTTATGGAACCTCCTATGTTCCAGCTTGCACCCATTGCCCCTTGTCCTGTCAATGGACAAGGTCACACTCAAAATTTTGTGTTGTGGTGAATGGTTCAACGTTCAAGTGGACACCAGTGCCAAGTGCTGTTCCTGAGGGGTCAGAATCGGGACTGGTGCTGTTTAACATCTTTGTCAGCAACATGGACAGTGGGATCGAGTGCACCCTTATCAAGTTTGGCGATGACACCAACTTGTGTGGTGTGGCGGACACACCGGAGGGGCAGAATGCCATCCAGAGGGACCGGGACACGCTTGAGATGTGGGCCTGTGCAAATCTCTTGAAGTTCGACAAGGCCAAGTGCAAGGTCCTGCACCTGAGTCTATCCTAAGCATAAATACAGACTTTGTGACAAGTGGATTGAAAGCAGAGAAAAACACAGGAGTGTTTGTGGATGAATAACAGAATATGAGCCAACAATGTGTGCTTGCAGCCCAGAAAGCCAATCACATCCTGGGCTGCAGCAAGAGAAATGTGGCCTGCAGGATGAGGGAGGTAATTCTTACCCTGCCTCTACTCTGCTCTTGTGAGACCCCACCTGCAGTGCTGTGTTCGGCTCTGGGGCACTCAGCCTAAGAAAAGCACGGACCTGCTCGAGCGTGTCCAGAGAAGCGTCACGAAGATAAGCGGGGGCTGGAGCATCTCCCTATGAGGACAGGCTGAGAGAGCTGGGGCTGTTCAGCCTGGAGAAGAGAAGGCTCCAGGGAGACCTTACAGCAGCCTTCCAGTGCCTGAAGGGAGGGGGCCTACAGGAAAGATGGGAAGAGACTCTCTATGAGGAAGTGTAATGACAGGACAAGGTGCAACGGTTTCAAACTGAAAGAGGGTAGACTCAGATGAGATATTAGAAAGAAATTCTTTACTGTGAGGGTGGTGAGGCACTGGAGCAGGCTGCCCAGAGAAGTTGTGGATGCCCCCTCCCCAGAAGTGTCCAAGGTCAGGCTGGATGGGGCTTTGAGCAACCTGAACTAGTGGGAGGTGTCCCTGCCCATGGCAGAGGGGTTGGAACTAGATGATCTTTAAGGTCCCTTCCAACCCAAACCAACATTCTGTGATTCTGTGAAATACTGAAAGACAACAAAGATTGAAAACATTATCCTCTTTTTTGGAAGGAAGGTGAATATGCAAGATCAGTTGACACAGCAGGAGTTGTCCACATGGGCTTTTAATTCTCTTATTCTAGACTTTTAGCTTTTGATGGCATGTGTTTGGTTGATTTTTTTTTTTCCTGGAACTCCCTAGTTTTACATTTAAGAAGAAATATATTAAGACACCTCCTCCTAAATCTTACAGTTTCTGTGCCTGTTCTGTAATGAGTTTCTTGGCAATAACATATCACCTCAAAAAAACCCATCCTGTTACTAGAAGGAAGAATACTGCTTTTGGAAACGGAACATGAGCCATTTACTATATAGAAAATTTTCTCTCGCAGAAGAAACCCTGTGAACGAGTCAGACATCTGATCATTTCTAAATCTCACATTTGTTAACAAGCTTTTATATTCTTTCAAGACAGCATGGCTAAGGAACTTCACCATTTAGTTCTAGATATGCTTCTGTCACAACCCTTAAACTAGCATTTGATATTGTGTCACCAAACATTTGAGTGCCAGGTTACAAAGTAAAGCAGTGAGATGGTTCAGGAGTTCAGAAAGCAACACCAGAGTACCCTACTGAAGAGAGTTTCACAGTGCTGCAGACGTGCAGAAAATCTGATTTCAAAACTGTTCAAGTGAGCTTGGTGTTGGTTCTCCTTCTCACCTTCCCCCAAACAGGACTCTCAGACAGTCAGTAACATAAACCACATGGACAACTGGCCTAAAAGTAGAAATCACCTGGTTTCTCTGATCTGATGACTCAAATCCCTGCCATAGAAGAAGGCTGAAAGGGAATGGGCAAGGGTGATGTGCTACGAAGCTCAGACTGACCACAGCGACTCAGCACAGCTGCTGCGAAGAAGCTAACTCTGCCTCAACACAAAGGGGACCAGAGGATGGCTTTGGTTTCAGATCAACACCTATCACAGCTGAGCCAATCAACTGATGGAGTAAATATTTCTCCTCCACTGCATTAAAAAAATACGAACATCTCCTCAAGTTTGCAAGACCAGTATGAGCTGGTGGGCATACCTGGCTCAGCTCAGCAAAGACTATTAAAACTAAGCAACTTGCAAAAGAATTTTGAAGAAAACAGGTTTGAGTTGGCTTCAAGGCCTGTGTGCCTTCCCAGCACCGGGGGACAACCAGCATCCGGACAGCGAGTGTATCAGAGAGACCAGTAATGGGAATCACATTGGTATTGTGATTGAATTGAGTATTGAAATTCCTGTATTTTGCCAAGTCTAACTCACAAAATACACTAAAATAACATAAATGTATAACTCAGCTAAATCAGAACGCATTTAGCATCAACTGTCTTCATATAAGCAAATCTGATACTAAGCATTATAAGCTCCGCATGTGGAACATCTAAAAGAAACTGGTCAGAGCCTATTGGACTCTAACAGATGATTGTTTAGAGAAGAAAAGAATATGAAGCTGTGATAACACTCCATGTATGAACAGCATTACAAGACCCAAACCCATATCTTAATTATAGAAAAGTTTAATAAAAAGGGATTACTTTTATAGCAAATTCTAATATTAGACATTGCCTCTCAGATAGAAAAAAATAAAAGCTATAAGCAGAGGTAAGGTCAAAAAATACTCTGGAGTAAAAGAGGATTCAAGGATTCCGCTTTTAGGAACTACATAAGTAATATGAAACAGTCACCAAGTGAAAAATCAGGACTGTAAGGCAAGTGCAAATGAAAAGGGATGGGGGGTGAGCTGAGAGAAAATTGAGTCAGAATCAGAATAAAATATCTCCGTTGCTAGGTAGGAAAAGAGCTAAAATACTGTCTCTTACTCTGTGGTTTTATCACCAGGTGAAATGAACAGTATGTTTATTTTCTAATTACTTGCAGCTTCAGAATTGCTGTGACAGGTTTGGCTGGTTAAAAACCGCAACATCAATTTTGTTCCTTGTCATCTCTAAGATTTAATATGCATCACACTAGAAATACTTTTCCTAGCCAACACAGAAGTTTAATACAAAACCCTAACACCTTACAGAATTCTGGCAGATGCTAAACAAGTATCCTTCCTAACTTGCACAGAGCAAATATGCAGTAACTGAGACAGGTTTTGACTTTCATTACACATCCAAACACCTCTTGCCTGGCTGCTTAGGTCATCTCTGCTACTACCTTCAAGGTTTCCTTCCCCATAACAACAAGTTCCCAGTTTTTTTATAGGCAAAAAAGGCAACTTACGCGGCATAGGCTTTAGCAATCCTCATGAACATAACTTCATCTCCTCCTTTATCTGGATGGTATTTTAGCGAAAGTGCACGGTACTGTTTCTTAATTTCCGATATACTTGCTCCCTTAAAAAGGAAAATTATGAATTTATTATTCAATACCTTAAATCAAATCCATTCTTCTATATCTATATTCTAAAGCACATCAGGCAATATTCCTCTGAACCATTCACTGAACTAAAGAATTATTTTCTAATATACAATCACGAAACTACATACGTATTTCATGGAAATATTATTATACTATTTTTCTAGGTATATTTTTTTAAGAACCATTATATTTTTTAATCAAGTTAGAAGCCACAGTCTAACAAAGACATTCCAACAACTGGACATTGTTTTTTATTGAATTACCTTGTTCATCCATCTATAGCAAAAAAAAAAAAAGTTAGACTCTCCTATTTGTTTGACAAATCTTAGCTTTTCCTAAACATATTCATGAATACGAGGAATTCTCACTTGCAGTATTCTTCTATTTATGCAAGAGTTCATAGATCAAGAATGATGGCTCACTTGCAGTTTGTAGGCAGAAATATATCTGTCAGTCACCACAAATGGTAGATTGCCCTGCCACTTAATGTCTTTGACTAGCATCATCCTACCCATAAATTATTTCAAATTTCTTGAACAAAAGGAATACATTACATATACCCGAGACTGATTTTTATTCTACTACGGAACATTGTTAAATTCCACCAACACAACCCCCTGTGCATTAACTTTCAGGTTAGGCTGTGAACTTTACTACTCAGAAAACCCCACAAAATTCCACAGTAAGTGCAGATGAAGTTTTTCTAGTAAGCTATCTACCAAGTTTCACAGAAGCATTACCATAGGACTTTCCAATATTTTGTGGTACAGAGGCCCAGCATGCTGACCTTAACTGCATAACAAACACACAAGAAGTTAATGATGGTACTGTGTCAACAAATTTAAAACAAAAATGAGACTGCCCTGAGGCTCCATTTGCTGTTACTTTCTCTCTCTATACAAAGTAGCTACCATTTTCCAATATTTTTTTTCAACAGCATGCCCGCCTCCTATAATCATAGGATAAATTTATTCCGTAATAAATCAGACTTCAGGTAAAACCAGACATTTCAAGATGAGATGAAGCATGCCAGAGAAGTAGGAGTTGGGAAGTAGTGGGGAGGAAATCGGGTTGCTGGAGAAGGAGATGGGTTTCCATGGCTCACATGAATGCTGCCACTAAAAAAAACATAACCCTAATTTTTTCACTCACAGAGAGTGCATGTGACCTCTGATAAGCTGATGACAAGCTTTCCACCTATCATTAATTTCTTACTCCTCATTTTCAAAAGCTAAGCTACAGATGTTACGCCTGACTTACAGACATGCTTCATAGCCAAGGACCGTTGGTGTCAGTCAGCACTCTGCTCGGAACACAGAGCTTCCCTATATTAACTACTTACACAACAAAAATTATGGCCCAAATTGTTTCACTTAAAGAATCCAAAATTACAACTGGTTTTGAGCTTCATATTTATGCCCTGAATCCTGCCTGTAAAATGGCAGTAAGGATACTTATTCAATAAATCAGTAGTAATATCCATGTGTTTTATGTAGTAGTGAATATACAGCTCCAAAAAGAGTTACTCCATGTTCAAAACAAAGTGCTGATATTATAAGTAAAGTGCACGTACATTATCTGGACTTTGCCCGTGTTGTGGTTATAAACTGATACACTAACATAAGATAGTAAAACAAAGTCGGCCACAGTATGAATGCAAAGAAATAAATTAATTACCATGTACCAAAACAAACAAAAAGTTTGGGGGTTTTGTTGTTGTTTTTTTAACAGCAAGGACAGTTCCACTATCTAACAACACATCAACACCCATATCACCTCAACATCAGCAGGGCTGGCAGTGACTCTAAAGGTTCCACTTGAATGGTAACAGCAGGAAGTTCTTAACTTCCCTCTAGTCAGAACTAGAAGTTTTTTCAGACATCATCTGATAGCACAGAAATACACAAAACACGCTCTGGAATCTTGGACTGAACCCTGCTTAAACTGATCTATCTTCACACCCACCTCTTCATCCCCCTTGTAACACCAATGGCTTTAATTTGACTTGTCCTTATGACAATATGCTCCATCCCTCTACCACTTCTTCGAGCATTCCAGTATTAGTTTCTTTCCTTGGTTAAGCTGCACATGCCTTGGGTGTGTGTACAAGTTTTCATTAATAAACATTAATTTACAGCTCACTACATACATACATTTATCCCCTCAGGGTTGATACTTAACAGAAATTTGCCAAGGATGACAAAAGAAAATCCTCTGATGACCTAATCCCTAGCCTGATTTGTTTAACCAAAGCTAACCCAGATACGTGAATATTTAAGCTGCACTGTTCCAACAGATACCATTCAACAGCAAAACTTTATCTTGTTCCTGTGCGTCAGTGAAAGAAAACAAGTCAGCAATCGGTCACTCAGAGAGGAACTGAGCAGAAGCTGAATTTAAATAACATGCCTTCACGCACAACAGGCAGGTCTTGCTCTGCCTGTCTCGCTAGGAATAGGCTAGAGTCTACTTATTTGCTGTAATGGCTTTCTGAGCCTCGAAAAGCAGTCCCAGTGATGCCCATTCTTATGCTGACAAGTCACATCACTAATGGCAAGAGATGTATTTGTTAAGGTTCATACACATATTAAGATCTTCCACACTAACAATACTCATCAAGTTTCATCAAAACAGGGACACTCAAAGTTCTTTCATACTCTTGTGCCAAGCTGTATCCACAATGTACTTCCTTAGAGTGGAAAGTAAAACATACCTCAGACTTCAGAACTGAAAAAATTACTGTTATTCAAAAGAGCAGCTGTGTAAAGGAAATAAACTACCATAAGCAGAGAATTTGCTTGAGATACTGTGGTTAAGATGAAGAGTTTGACAACACTATGGAAGAGTTTAAGACATGTCCAAAAGATCGGTCTGTCTCCTCAGGATATAGAACTTCTATATCCATTTTCAATCAGACTTTCAATATAAATCACACACTGCATCTGTTCCCTAGACAAACACTATGTCTTTTTTTTCTTTTTTCAGTTTAATGAACCAATTGGTTGGTATAGCTATTTAGAATTTGTTTACATTCACAGATGCAACTGAGACTCAAGGTAACCTTTACGTATTTTCATGTAATATCACCAACACTCTTTAGTGAAACCTTTGATTTACAAGAGAAATATTGCTGTAGAACAACTGTATATCAAATTAATATACATTCGTTGGTATATAGTTTATTCAGCAGTATCTCTAAGAATAGCTATTGACAAGATTTTCACAGGGCATAAAGCAGAATGACTTTTTTCTCTTCCTGTACTGAGCAAGAAAACAACATCAGAATAAAATTCAAAATAAATTAAAAAAACTCACCATATTAAGAAAGTCATTAGAATTTGAAGGACTTAAAAACAAAAGTTATAAATCAGTACAGATTTAGGCAAAGAATGACTGACTCCACAATATGCAGAAGCAACTCTCAGATGCCAAAACAGAACAAAACCACTAGATATATTCAGTAATGTTATTTTGTTTTAAAAAACCCAAAGCTTAAATTAGACATCTAGACACAGAATACACAGTTATAGCAGTACAAGTTAGTGAAAGATGCTATTACTTACAGGATCCAAATGTAAAACCTCATAAGGGTTGTATTCTTGATACTCTCGGTCCGTTTTGGAAACTTTGTACGCAAGAAACAAAAATAATGCCCAGCCAGCAAGGAGGACTATTTTCCTGTTTGGAAGAAAGAATCTTTTTAACATACAAATCTCCTCTCTCTAGCAAAATTCTACAAATAACATAAGCAGCTATCTGATACCAGTCTTCAAAAAACCATATTAAAATAGCAAGAAACATTAAAGCCATTTTAAAGTAGGTGTGAGTACTTCAGTTACAACATCACCTTCGACACAGATGAGACATCAGATCTGACTTCTACTTAATTTCTTTTCTCCCTATTTTGTTTGGGTTTTTTTTTATTTTGGGGGGGGGGGTTTATATAAAAAAAAAAGTCAAGCCACTATCAACAATGACTCTTTACACATTCTTTAACTTTGTCCTCAGCAGGTATGCAGTAGGATTTCCTGGTTTTAATGGATGACTTTAACCTGATCCTTAACAAAGTCAATGTTAAAAAATAAGTGAAACAGATGCATACCAGACAGTAAAATATTTTGAGAGTGGGAGTAATAGGGATGAAGAATATAAGCCCATCAACTTCAAATATACAAATTATTCCTGTTGTATATTTGAACACATGTATTTACATATTAAATATTTAAAGATATCACCAGCACCACTAATTTCACTGAGGGAAGACTATTTTTTGGAACAAATAATTGCATTGTTTATTTATTCATTAGTGCTGAGGTTCATTGGTTTCACTCAGCAGATATTTTATAAAGGACAAATAGCATCCATCTTGATTTCAAGCCCTACTAGATAATAATGATTAACTATTAATTATTCAAATATAGCAGATTGCAAATGTTCTGTCTGTGACACAAAAGCCATTATTATATAACTAATTCCTTGATTAGGAAAAAAACCTATATTTTTATAAAAATAAAAATGGAAGAATTGCTTTAATGAAAAGTCACACAAATGAAACATACTTACTTTACTGTAGGAATTATGTTTTGTTGTGGTTTTAACAGTCGCAAACGATACCACAAGCATCTTCCATATACATTTCTTATATTCTTTAATCTAATTTGCTCTATAAAAATGAAGAGAAAGATTGTGATTAAACAATCCGACAAAAAGCAGATCAACAAACATGCTCACTTCATCCTGGAGTAGGTAGTACAAGGTCAATTGGAGGAGTAACAAAATGTCCAGCAATACTGAAGGAAAGAATATTTCATTATCCACTTAAGTGACACCACACATTCACAAGCATAAGAAGTCGGTCAGATGATTCTCCATTACCTAAAAGGAATCCACGCTATTTTCCACAAGCCACAGAACAGCCATTACTCACGAACTCAGCCTTTGCCCGGCCAATGTGCACCTCTAAATTTTACTTCTGCCATTTTATACTCAACTTCAACAAGTCTCCCACTTCAGTGTATCAGCTGCGGTGTGCAGAAAAAAAAAAAAAAAAAATGAAAAAAAAAACCACAGGAAAACCCAGCCACCATGCAAAACACCATTTGTATACATCTAAAGAGCACCTCGAGAGCAACAACTACTTCCTCAATTCAAAATACGATGTATTTTCCTCCTCATTGCAACACCTGCTTTTTTACAAGTTGCCTTCATTTAGGTTTTTCCTGTTGAAGGGGAAAGGGAAGGAAGTATAAGAGAACAGTTACTTGTAAGTCATCCACCTCAGTAATATGGGCCCTTTGCAAGAGTCTATGTATTAACAACAAACTAGCCAACAAGATTTCCTCCCCTGTCCTTTCAGGACAGAACAGGTCTGGAAGGAAATTGTTATTTATAGTGTGAACATCACCATGACAAGGCATGGAAGCTCTCTTCCTTAAGAAGGTTTCACTTGTATTTCAGAGTTAATCAAGACCAACTTAGTCTTGGTCGAAAAAGTCTATGCAGTATGATCTGCAAATCTTGAAATGAGGAGGTCACTATAAGTACCCCACCTGCAAAAGAGTAAGACTACTTGGCCCTTTTCAGAATAAAGGAGAAAGAACTAAGAGGGAAAAAAAAATTGTCCTGTCTCAATACATTTATATATCACTGGTAAGCAGTGATTATATTTGCCAATTTAAAGTAAGTTTATTATCTAAGCGCAGGAATTATATAAACAGCTTTGATCCAAAGCACACGTCAATCACATCCTAAAGTCTTAAATCTCAGCTTCGCACTTTTAACAAGGTGATGATCTCATCTTCAGTAAAATAGCAGCTACGATACATGGAAACATTTTCTTTCGCAAATTTCTAAAAGGTGATTGTGGAACACAGTGATGCCCTCTGTTTAGTTATTCTGAAGATACTGGGAGGTAGGATATGGTGCTCAGTGATCTACTTGAATTTCTAAGCAGGCAGGAAATTCAGACAAACACGTAGAACTTCAATTCGCAGTCACCAAATTATCTGAGGACAGAGAAACGTGGCCATAAATACCAATATTGTGCACCAGGTCAACAATAAATTCAAATTTAACCCAGACTAGATGTGAGTACAGGATGGTATTTTAAACTGTCTGATTTGGCAGAAATAGAGAGTGGGAAGACAGATGAGATGTGGCCACCCACAAACTAGTAAAGCAAATATTAAAGCTTTCAGAGACAAGATAACAGAAAAAGGGTATCAAGATTATTCTGAACTACTTAATTCTATGAAGTATATCTTCCCCAAAATTCAATATAACATTAAACAGCTTGAAAGGATTCCTCAAGAAGATTAGTCCCATCACTCCCAAAGAGAGAGAGACAGAGATAAGAGACCCTTGCATCTGATTTAACTCTTGCAGGGCTTCAAAATAAGCTTCCAAACTTGTCTCACCATTTTGTGCAACAGAAAAACCACAAAAGTATTTTGCGGTTCTCCCGATCTACAGTACTTAAAACACGTAATGCAAATGCCCACCTAGTTTCACTTGTATAAGGTTCCCCAGAGCCTTTCTAAAGCACTGTGAAGGAAAAATTCAGAAGACAATGAAAACAGGGTTAAAATGCAACACTGACTTCCTGCTGATAGAATGTAAATTAATTTGGCATTTTCTCTTTGCCATTTTTTTTTCTTTTGAGACAAAAAAAATTGTAGGATATTTCTGTTGGTTCAGACCTAGATCCACCGCAACTCTAAGTAAGCTAATTTTTACTTAAACTGCAATTTTTAATACAAAAAGTAATAGGAGAAATTACCAGCACAGAGAACTGGCATTTCAAAAAAAAGTTGATGGCATTTAAAGACTAGACAGATGATTAAGTCATGAGGACTAAAAAGCTCTGCTACAGAAACAGGGAAGAAAATGTTCTGGGGGTTTTAAACCATCACTGGACAACTATGAGCCATAGCATGATGCTTTTATGAAAAAGTCAACGATGATACTTGAACAAATTGGGCATTAGAAGCCTCAGAGAAGACACACATGCTTACGTTAAGCATAAATCATTCATTTCAAATATTGCCCATAAAGTCAGTTGTGCTGTGCTGAAGCAAAATGAAGCCAATTGTTCAGATCAACAACCCCAGTGACTCGGATCAACTACATGACCCAACGCATGCCACAGCCCCACAGACGCTGCTGCAGCACAACCAAGAGGCTGTAACCCTCTGCAACTGAGGGACAACCCTCTTACGTGGCCACAGTGCTGGCAGAAACACCTAAAACTGACATGAAAATGCTAGCGTGAAAACCAGTGCTCCTGGAGAAACAGAAGGTGACTAAGAGAACTTTGTTTATGTAATCCTGTAAAACCAAGCCTAACAGGATATGACTCCTTTTAGTGCTTCTGCTGGGGTGTTTTAACAAGCCACCGTGCCTTGTCTTTAAAAACCCATGCCACACCACAACACGATGACCCAGTTCTCAAACTTGCCTGCCATCCAGCCCTGCAAGTAGCAGGTGACCCCTCTCCCTTCCCCCATCGCATCCTCCCTGTAAGAACAGCCAATATCCTTCACCTCACCATGCCAAAAAAAAAAAAAAAAAGCTTTCAAAAGGCCTTTAGGGGAAGGAATCACGGAGAAAGAAAAATAGTTGCGCAAGGTAAACTAAAGAGTTGGCATAAGGTCAAATAAAAACAGACCATTGGGGAAATGAGGCTAGAAACTAAAGGTGGTTTACAATAACCAGAGAACAGAGGTTTCGGAACAGCCTCCCAGTAACAGCTGCAGGAGACACGTTTGGCCAACTGTCTGACAATAGCACCGAGGATGGAAACAAAGAAAACCAACAAAATTGTATTGGTTTGGCCTGGCCAGATTTTGGCAGCAGGGGGGGAGCTGCAGGGTGGCTTCTGCAAGAAGCTGCTAGAAGCTCCCCAAGATTGATAGAGCCAATGCCAGCCGGCTCCAAAGAGGGACCCGCCGCTGGCCAAGGCTGAGCCTATCAGTAAGGTGATAGCAGAGGAACGCCTCTGTGAAAACATATTTAAGAACGGGAAAAAGAACTGCGCCATAACGGCTGGCACAGAGATGGAGGAGTGAGAATCTGTGCAGACACCAAGGTCAGTGAAGAAGGAGGGGGGGGAGGACGAGCTCCAGGTGCCGGAGCAGAGAGAGTCCCCCGGGTCTGTGGTGAAGACCATGGTGAAGCGGGTTGTCCCCCTGCAGCCCGTGGGCAGGGTGTAGATGTCCACTGTGAGGATCACCATGAGGATGTCCACCGTGTAGACGACTCCACGCTGTGTGGGTGGATGCCTGAAGGGGACTGTAGCCCGTGGGAAGCCCGCATCGGAGCAGGTAGCTGCCGGAATCTGTAGACCGTGGAAGAGAGGAATGCCCACGCTGGAACAGGTTGGCCGGTGGGACTCTTGGGACGCTGCAGGCAGCTCACGCTGGAGCAGTTTCCCCAGAAGGACTGCGCCTCAGACTCACGAGGGGTGGGCTGCCCCTGGTGAGGTGTCTCCCATTGGGCAGTTTGTGATGAATTGCCCTTCGTGGGACGACTCACGTGGAGAAGAGAGCGTGAAGCTTGTCTCCCGTGAGAGGGACCCCACGATGGCCCTGGGGAAGAGTGAAGAGTCCTCCCCCGGAGTGAAGAAGCGGCGAAACCAACGTCGAATGAACTTACCATAACCCCCATTCCCTGTCCCCCTGTGCCGCTCGGGGGGAGGAGGTGGAGAAACCGGGATTGATGTTAAGCCCGGGAAGAAGGGAGGGATGGGGGGAAGGTGTTCTGTTTGTTAAGATTTGTTTGCTCTTTCTCACTTCTCACTACTCCTCTCTGATTGGTTCTCTTAATAAATGTACCTAATTTCCCCAAAACTGAGTCTGTTTTTCCCGCGACGGTAAATGAGAGTGATCTCCCTGTCCTTATCTCAAACCCTGGCCCCTCTGAAATATTTTCTCCCCGTCTGGCAGTGAAGGGGGAGTGAGTGAGCGGCTGTGTGGGTACCTGGCGGCCGGCCAGGGTCAAACCACAACAAAAATCAAGCAAACAAGAAAAGCCCAAAAAAGTGCCAAGTGGTGTGAACAAAAAAGGAAGGCCTTCGGATAGGTAAACAGCACACATTTAAGGCAGCTGAAGAGTCCCTGGCAATGATGGTCGGGAAGAGCTCTGCTGCACAGGGAAACCTCTTCAGACAAATACCAAATTAAGTCATGACGCTAAGCAGCCATTCCTTTTTTTTTCTACCCAAGATGTGAACAACGCTGAATCAAATCTAATTACAGTTGATTAAACCATATCAAAGCAAAAGCATCTCATTAATTTCTTTCCGATCTCAGGATTGCAACGGTCTTATTTGATTAACAAGCCCAAAAAGAAACAGGGCGCTAAAAAGATGAATGATTGCTCATAGTTATCTCTCCGGAACATAAAGACAGAATCAAATCCTGCCCAAGTTGAGGCTGAAGTCCAGACTATTCAAATTATTCAGAGCTATCCTGAGGCACTTCCTCTGTCACATGTCATCATTAACACATATTAACTTGTGGAATTCAAAACGAGGCAGCTACTTGAGAGAAAGGAGGAGTACAGACAGCATCGTTGCCAGCTTAGGCAGAAAGCTGCTGACAAAACATCACCCTGAGCAAGAGTTATATTCCTGCCGTATCCAGGAAAAACAAGCTTCCTGTTGATTTACAGATAGCATATGCAATTGCACCAAAGAAAATACTTATCTTGTTAGGAAGAAACCGGTTGCAGGGAGGAAAAAAAAAAAAATTGTCAGCAAGAGTCAAAATACCAGATAATTAACGTACTTAACAAAAGCAGCAATGTGTTCCTAATGAGCAATCTGTGGATAAATCAGGTCCTTTTTTGCTTTGCCTTCCTCTCCCAAGGAGCTTCCTCTCACACAAGTGGATTTGCCTTGCCACAGAACTGGCAACACCCTGCAGACCCCAAGCACACAGAGGTAAACATAGTATGTGCTGCTCACGGTAAAGCTTTGCAGTCAAATAGGAACTGTAACTTCTTTGAATGGTAGCTCTGGAATTCTTACACTGCCAGTGGAAGACATTCAGAGTCTGAAGAGCAAGTAAGAGATCTCTGTTTCTTCGGGCTCCACATCACGTCTCCCCTATAAAGCCTAAAACCTTTGATATGGGATTACAGAGAAACAAGATGGGGTAGCAGGTGTGGAATTGCTTTTCCTCCAGTCAAAAAGACTTGTCATTTGATGGGCAAAACCCTTAACAAATCTCTCCTACAGTTTCTAAAATAGCCTTGCAAAGCAAAGGCATAATACATCCATGGGCTTCTGAATTAACCTTGCTTACAGTAATGCATGTTCATTTCTGTAAATAATCTGGGGAAGCATTCCTCCACCACCCCACAAATTGCTCTGGATCCAAAGTTCCTGAGACTGAGAAGCAATTTTTCATCAACATAATTCTTACTTTCAGAGGGTTCTAACAAGTGCCTATCAGAATATCTTAACAAATATATGTGAATATCCAGCCAAAACTCCATCTTAATACACTCCTCAAATTCTCAAGAAATAAAACAATTACTGGCAGAAAAGGAAACAAGAGTGCTATCTCTTTCATTTATTCAGAGTTAGGCAGGTCCTCCAGTGAGTATTTTTGTCTAACATTATCTAAAGCTTTAAGACAAATGAAAATAAAATCAAGATGATAGCACATAGGCTATTAATAACTAAATGGAGAAAAAGTTCATTTATACACTAATCTGCTTACTACTTCAGGATGAAAATAATTAATTAATGTTTTAGGCTTTTGCTTCCTTAAAGTAGCTGTTCATTTGGCTACGTAACTAGAGAATGACTAAAGATCACTGACTGAATATTGTGTCCAGTTCTGGTGTCCCCACCGTATGGATCTGTTGGAATGAGTTCAGAGGAGGGCCACAAAGATGAGCCAGGGGCTGGAGCACCTCTGCTACAAGGTCAGGCTGCGGGAGCTGGGATTGTTCAGTCTTGAAAAGAGAAGACTTCGGAGGGACCCAATAGCTGCCTTCCAATACCTGAAGGGAACCTACAGGAAGGCTGGGGAGGGGCTTTGTACAAAAGTCTCCACCAACAAGGGGAAATGGATTTAAGTTAAAGAGACTTAGATTGGATCTTAGGAAAAAAATCTTCAGTACAACGGTGGCAAGACTCTGGAATAAATAGTCCAGAGAAGCTGTGGATGCCCCCTCCCTTGAGGTGCTCAAGGTCAGGTTGGATGAGGCCTTGAATAATCTGGTCTAGCTGAGAGGCATCCCGGGCCAT
Source organism: Trogon surrucura (assembly GCA_020746105.1). Taxonomy (NCBI): domain Eukaryota; kingdom Metazoa; phylum Chordata; class Aves; order Trogoniformes; family Trogonidae; genus Trogon; species Trogon surrucura. Next base: position 51,393,581 of record CM036618.1, read on the forward strand.
GGCAGAGAGGTTGGATTAGATGATCTCTAAAGTGCCTTCCAACCTAGGCCATTCTACGATACGATTCTATCTGTAAATTTGAGATATAGTCAACTTTATGTTGAATTCAGAGAGGTATGCAACATCTGAATGACAAGCTCAAAGGAATTACTATAAAAAAAAAAAAAGGGAGTGGGGGAACAACAAAAAAACACCACATTTGATCCTTATTTCTTTTATTTGGCGACTAAAGGATTTCCTTCTTTGTATTCCAGGCAAAAACACAGGTATCAGTACAGAACGCTTACATAAACAACTGACTTCTCTTTGTCAGAAGTTACTTATGCTCCTTGACTATCCAGGACTTTAGAGTGAACAGTTTTAGGATGAATAAACCAGAGGTGTCTGTTTTTTCTGGATAGGTAACCCAGACCACACCTTTCTTGGGTATCACAGGGCAGCTGAACATTTGAGGTTGGAAGGGACCTCTGGAGACGACCTAATCCAACTCCGCTGCTCAGGGGAGGGTGAACAGAGCAGGTTGCTCAGGGCTCCGACGTAGGCCTTTGAATATCTTCACGGGCAGAGATGCCACAGTCTCTCAGATCAACCTGTTCTAGTGTTTGGTCACCCTCACAGGGCAGAACAAAATTTCACATGCCTGTCTCAACATCTGTTTATTCACCGATCATACAATGGGTGAGGAGCACAGGGCACATAAACACAGAAGGAAGCTGATCGCAGGTTGGATTCGCTATTTCCATAGAGTACACAAAACCTGTGGCCTACAACACAGCCACGCCTGACTTTAGCTTGGTTCTGATGTTCACCCACACCTTACTCACAAGCACAAACACTGTCTTTCTGCACTTCTTCCCTGCCCCCTCATCATAAGAATATCGTGTCTTTGGACACTACTGTCTTCAAAACCCAAGGCAATTGAGTATTGTCTTCAAAAACCAAGGCCTTTATAAAATGCAGCAACTGCATATTGTTTTACCACGCTCAGGTTGCCACCTTGGCCCTACTACTGATGACTAGCGAAGCAGACACACTTCTGTCAGCACACGAGGAGCACAAGGGATGCTGGTAGCATGGGCACGGCCAGGCAGCTCAGAAATACAAGCACTTCTGTTGCTGGATGAATCTGACACACGTGCTGGCACAACCTCATAAAACACGTAAAAACCAGACAGAACAAACCACTTCTACAGGCAATGACAAGGGCACCAGATAGCTGGCCAATGCCAAGATATCAAAAGAATACACATCATTTTGCGGCGGATGTCATAAAGCAATACAAGCACAACAGCACCACACGAGTTTTGTTTCATATACGAGGAGGTGCATACAAAACGTTCTGCCCACCAGATGAGGACAATTCACCCAAAAGAGAATGCTGCTTGGTTTCAAAAGAAAAGTTCCTTCTTTCAGAAAGGAACGTGGTTTTGCAAGCTAGGAAACGCCAAGATCCCTTTAAAGACAGACTTTCAAAAAACTTATCTGCAGCATGCCATCGCTCCACTCCTGTTTTGGAAACTTGTACCTGTGGAACACATCAGGAGATGCATGTCTTAAGCAAAGGTCATGACCCAAGGGTACCACAGCTCTAGGCACTGAACCTGTTCCATTTAAATTGAGGGTGACAGGCTAAGTTGAAACACTGCTCTTAACAGTTTTTGACTTTGTTGACTTTTATTCAGAGTTCTACAGTTTTAATCCTCTAAACTGTGCACTAAATAAGCTTCTACTTCCTTTCAATAGCTATGTGTACATATACACAATGTATACACACATATATGCAAAAGCTGAAGTCTCAGACTTTTCCCTACTTCAACCACACAGAAATAAACAATTGTAGGGACTAATAATTTGCTTAGATCCTGAATTGGGGCTCTCTGACCAAATTAACTTTTTTAGTCACAGAACCATTTCTCAGATAACAGGCAACAAATACAAGTACAAGAACACTACTCTGCTTCCTTACTAGGCCATTTTTGCTTAGGTCTACTTGATTGTTAATGTAAAACAGACTCCACATGGATATAGTATGGTTTCTGGGAATAATTTAAAAATCAGAGGATCACACTTTCCAAAGAAGCCACTGACAAACACTGATAATGTTTTTAAGCAGTAACCCATCTTCTCCAGCATCTAAGAGGCAGGATTGAAACTCACAGTAACTCACAAAGTCAGCAATTCCTCTGAAATACCAAATAATTTTAAACCCTACTATAAGATTGACTTCCAGTGTAAATTATGAGGCACGAAGCAAACTAAATTGACTTTAAAGCATTCTAAAATGCAGCTTAAATCCAAAAGCCTTCAAATGACCACTAGTGTTTCAGTTAAGATTACTTTTCTTTTTTCAACTTGAAAGCATATTTCAAAACATTGAACTGACCATATCAGTGAAGAATTAAATCATCTGAATCAATGTTTTCCAATTTTAATGTCTATTATTGTAAGAATTGTCTTCATTACCCTGAGTTTATCTATAAAGAGGTCATGTCCAAGTTAGCCTCTTCACTAAAATGTTTACAGCTGAATAATCTGATTCTAGTTGTTTTAAAAGACATTTTTTTCTCTTCAGTAAACATTCACAGAAATAAAAAAATATTGTGTGTTTTCAGTAACATGTTGCTGTTAACTATTAAAACTCCAAGTAGTTCATAAATCAAAGTTCCGTGAAAGACCTCAATAGTAAGGCTCCTTCTTTGCTAGAGCATGTCTTGCAGCAACTAGATTAAGCATAAAAAGACAAAAAGTAACCTAACTTTTCATTCACGCACTGTTCCACACATTTGCTGGCCAAAGACAGCACTTATTACTAAGGACTTTAATAAATAGTAACATAAAATGATTCAACATCTTGACAGTTAACTTCCTTTCAGAGTTTACTTACTTGGACTGTTTACAGTCAGCCTCGCTGGTCTCCAGGCACAGTTCCACATCACATTACCCCTCATCAAGTCATTTCCAATATTTCTCCTTACTATTAGTACACTGCCTCATTTGTGCTGACAAAACAGTCAGTGGAACTAACTATACTAAATTCTAAGCTACATCACCTAAATTACCAAATTTACAGAAGGGCTGGACTTACAGGTGCATCAGCAAAACTTTAATGGAGTTCGGGAGGTATCAAAAAACTGGCCACTTTGATGTGAAACAACACTGATGAGTCAAGATTAACAATTTTAGATTAAATCAACAACACTGGGCTCCAAGCCTTACACATATTTAATTATTACCTTTATTTTATCAACTTGGTGTGGCAAGAAAACCAGAACACATTCAAATCAAAGCAAATTTACACAAAACTCACTTAGCATACCACCAATCATCAAAAACATCTGTATTCAGTATTGTTCTGATGCACGCCTTGAAGAAACTATAATACAGGATAGAATTATAATTGTACGTCCATTTATCATCAGCAAGGCTTTTGTAAAGGGAAAGTGAGCTTTCCAAACTTGAGTCCTCTAAAGGCAGTGAACATATGGAGTTGAAGATCCTGTTGATACAGTCTGTGGTTTCCAAAAGACTTTTGAAAGGTTCCTCTGTAAGGGTGAGCAGGAAAGCTTCTGGGCAATATTAACTTATTCTAAGTAACAAGGGCAAGTGTATCCTGAAGAACTGCAAAGATCAAGCAAGCAGACTACAGAATAGCACATGGAATTCAGAGTGCGAAAATGTAAAGAGCAATGGGGACAATACTAATTTTGTATATGCAAGGATGAGCTTGGGGTTGACCATCACCTCTCAGGAATGCAATCTTGGTGTTGTGAGAAACTGCTCTGTGAAAATCTCAGCTGAATGGTTATTAATTATAAAAAGCAAAGGAAATGTTTAGAGCATTACTAGGAAGAAAGGAAGAGAACATCATTCCACCACAAACTTAAGCTGTGTACAACCTTGAGTATGATGCACAGTCCCAGTCTCCACCGCTCAAAGAGCAGCAACTAGAAAATACTCAATTAAGGTAAACAAGGGCCATGGAAGGCACGAGAAGATTTATGTCCAAAATAGAAGCCACAAATCTTTCCTCTGGGAGAGAGAAAAGTGCAAGGACAGGAAGGCTGTAAAAAAACCTAAGTGACAGCCAGGATTGAATGTTTATTGCCTCTTTCAGTAGAGCAAATAAGGATTGTCAAATAAAAATCAGAAGCAGATGCAAAGCAAAGGTGATTATTTGCAGTGTGGGCAGCAGAGCTGGTGAACTTGTCATGGGACAGTGTAAATGCTATGCTAAACTGAAAACCACTAGAAACTGGGAGAACATGCAAAGGAAGCACCATTTATACTTGCCCTGTTATTCCCCCCCTTAAGGTAGAAACTTTTGTGATATCATGTAAAGAAGAAATCCAACCTGACCCAGTATATGCACTTTTGTTCTTTAAAAAAAACAAAAACAAACCCCACAACTTTATTGGTAAGCCTTTGCAGAAGGATATTTGCTAGCAAATATCGTAGTTTGAAGTAGTTCAACCTGCCAACTAAGATAAAGGCATCTTTCAAATTTAAAATGCATCACCTCCAGCAGATATATATTTAGAATGCTTGTATGTAATTTTCTGTACAAGAGAAATATTAAGTGAAAATCTGACAACATCTCTTCAACCTTCTCAGTCGTACCCTTATTTAAAAACTGGTGCAGACACAAATCTCTTTGGCTTTGCAAAGTGACATACCTATTTTGAGCCTCTCCCTATGGTCAGATCAGCATGACCTCACCACGAAACAGCAGCACACATGTATCAGGTCCTGGCCAACAACCAAAACGACTACGAATCCTCCAGTGTGAGAAGGCAGCACTGCAGGCTGAAGGGACACAGCAGCCCCCATCTACACTTGTTCAAGTTGCTGTAGATCTGCAACCTTCTTCCCAGGCATAAATTTGAAGCAGAAAAAACAACAAAAAACCAAAAAGCCAACCTAAAGAAAACCCACCTCAAAATCCTCACTTTGGAATAGCTGTTGATCCCATTCCTCATCATTTACCTTGCTCCTCTCAAATTCCGACTCCTTCCATAAAAATAGTTTAGCTGAAACTACGAAGCCATAACTGAACCATCACATTTTACCCTCGAACATATCAGGTTAAACAGCACTAACTTGAATTCTGTAACACATAGTCTGTACATCCTGGTAGTCAGTGTCATCCACGTGACTGGTCAAGATATCCTTGCAGCAAGTAAAAAATGATCAAAAAGGTATATAAAACTTATACAACACTGTTTTCATAAGTTTCCATAACAAAGCTATAATTTATAAAAAATAGAAAAATATTTATTTTCATGTACATGGAATGAGAAATAAAAGTTCTTGTAATAGCTTGATTTTTATCTTGCAACAAAAAGCTTTTCAAAATGAAGTGTTCTGGACAGTCTTGAAGCTACTCAACTAATCTCTAATACAGGATTATTAATTTTATTTTACTGCTAGGATGCTTACAATAAGATTACATACTTACAAAAATAAACCCCACATGATACATGCCTTTTACCCAAAACAACAGAGTAGTTCTGAAAACAAAGCATTTGGACAGTTATCTAAAGTATTTTCAAAAATAATTGCTAGGCATTACTAATGACATATCATGCTTGCTCTTTCTTCAAATATTTCTAAAAAAAAAAAAAACCAAAACATACTGCTCAAAAACAGCAGTATAGTAAAAAAATTAAAACAGTATCAAGTATCAATATTACATTTTATTCTTCCTTTAAATAGTCAACTAATAAGCTGTATTTTTCTGAACTTGAAATGGTTTAAGGTAACCACAGTGCACTGAAGCTCAATACCTTAAAAAAATATCAATTTATGTGTAAGTAACAGTTCTTAAATGCAGTTTCACTGACTTCACTGAGTTTCACTGACTCTCCTCTCACTTTCCGACACAACGCTTAAAGGTTATACGAACAGGAAAGGATAAGCACACACACATATGGGCACAAAGTGCTTATATTCACAGCCACCAAGTTTCCACATACGTGTTCATCCACCATGTTAGCACTAGCAATGAGCATAGCATCCTATGTTTTTATCCTGTCCTTTTATCCTGTCCTTCACCAGCATATCCTGTATTTTTATCCTGTACTACTAAATACCACAATGCTGTGAAGCACTTTGGAGGTAAGGTTAATGAGATTTCAGTGAGCTGTGACCAAGGACAGGGGTCACAGTTAACCCACTCCAGCCAATCTTCTCTCACCAGAGGATTAGAAGCAGCACAGAAGAATTCTACCCCGGAGTGGGAGCAGCAGTACGACTTAGTGCTGAGACACCCTTCCTCTCCCACAGCTGCTTTAAGGTACAAGTTCTCATTACTCCATTACATATCAAACAGAAGAAATGCTGCCTGCATTCTCTACGCTGGCTTGAGTCACATCCAAGTTGCAGACTCACTGTTTGTCCTTAAAGAGCCAAATAAACTGTAGACTCAGTTCCTCTACCTCCATCTTAAAGCAGGGGATCAATATGGATCTCTGAAGACAGTCTGAAGATCTACAGATGAAAAACACACCAAAACACTACAGAAACATTCATATTTACCTAGTACATAGGGATATCCAGCATAGAGGGCAGATACACAGAGAAGTACGGTTCCTAATACAGTAAACCTTTACAGAAGGATCCTCTCAGAATTTCTATTCAAGGTTTTGAACCTGGGTGTCAGGTACTGCCTATCTACTGTAGTATGCAAAAGACCCTACTGCCTCAAAATAGCAATATTAAAAAAAAATAGTATTAAGTATCATCAATATATTCTACCCTCCCTTTTAATAGCCACCTAGTAATCTATGTTTTTTAAGTATTTCTGTACTTTGCCCAGTCTCGATGCAAAAAGGCTGAACTATAACAGGGATTCTCCAACAGCCTCTGCTACGTCCTACAGGCATGGCACCTTCAAAGACCAGCAGGGAACAGCTGCCTTTAACCAGATTTTTAAAGTTTTTTTCTCTGTATCAGCCCAGTGTTTTTCAAGAAAACTTTAGCTACATTTCAGAAAGAGAAACATTTGAGAAGGGAGGGTGCAGAGAAAAAGTTCAGTGGGCAACAGCACGACACACAGCTGGGAAGTGGCGACCAAAAAAAAAAAAATCCACCCACAGACTTTATATAGATTTCTATCACAATGAAGGTAAATTGAACAGCTTTCATGAATTTCAGATCAATATTTTTTCCTAGATAGGAATATGCAGCAGCTTTTTTCTTTTCCTACAGTAGGTTTTTCTGTTCTTACATTTCACAAAAGATTTGTATTCCAAGCAGAATAGCTCCTACAAGCCTCTTTTCTCTCAGAGAGGAGACCACAAGAGAAAGCTTTGTTTGTTATCCCTGCATTCACACCTATTATTTTGGGGGGGTTTTGAACTGTTTTCAACACTTTGTTTAGTTGAAGTTTCTGTAAGAGACTCAGGATACTTTTATTCTTTTTAGGAGCTTTGTAACACACTATGAATATCCAGTGTCTTAAAATATGATAATTTAACACAGATCCGAATCAATTGAAAAACTTGATGAGATGAGAAGCTTTCACAGATACATGTACTTAACTACAAATCACGTCACAACCTATGACCACCTGCTCCAGCACAGCTTTATAATTACGTGTCTCAATTCAGCAGCACAGGTAAAAGTAAAAAAAGTATACCAAGTCGAGCAAACACACCAGCATTGTGCAACAACTGGCACATTACCCAACTAAATTCACGCAGCTCTTGCCTTCCATTTCCTCTTCTAGATGCTGATGTTTAATCCACACAAGACTACAGTGAAACTGGTTCAAAGCAAGTCCAGGAACACAAAAATACTTTGATGAGCACCTAACCATCCCTAACAGCTGACAAAACATATCTTTTTTTTCAACTCCTACAAATAACTTTTTGAAACACAACTTAAAAATCCTCGTTTCAGAAAACACTTTTTAGTTAAAAAATGAACCTAAGCCAGATTAACTTTTCAGCAACTATATTTTTGTTCCAAACTAAGAAGAGTCTTTGCAAGTTTTCCTCACAGTAATTATCTTAGTTATATCAGCATTTACCCAAAATATAAGTAATTCAAAAAAGCAGAAACTGTTGTCCTTTTTTTTAAATAAAAAATATATATGTGTGTGTGTTTTATTGTTAAAGATAAAAGTCAAGGATAAACAATATGGCAGTTTCACCATCACCTGAAGTCATCACCACCATCAAAAGAACCAGTCCTATCCCTCCCAGCTCACAGTCGTGTCCGGCACCATCCCAGACATCCACAAAGTGAATCCTGCCCAGAAACTAATACACATTAGAAGTAACACACACAAAAAAAAAAAAAAAAAAGGGTCAAAAATTAAGTTTTAGCTCAAATTAATTTCTTCCAGTCCGTCATACTGCTCAGGTGCTCCACTTGGCACAGGAGAGGGGGGAAAAACAAGACTTGCTCTGTTAGAGCACTGCTACCTTGAAGCAGTTACAAAATTGCAGCCCAAGACATAAAGCTGAACAATTAACCTTTTATGAGAGCCTTATTAGCTCTACAATGAACACTGAGGAGACAAAGTCATTGGCACAAATCCGTTTTACAAAGTCAATTACTGCTTGTTTAGTTTGTCAAAGAGGACAGTTCGCAGGGTGACTACCGCACCAGAGCAAAAACCTTGCAAAAATAAATACTGATCCCTGCTGCAGGCTGCAGCATCACTTCACATGAACTCTCTAAGAATGCCTGGAGAAAGCAGGTTTAGATACCCAGGAAATAAAAGCAGCTCAAATTTCACTCAGGACTTGAGGGAAACAGCAAGTTAAATCCTTCCGTTCTTCAAGACAGTAGTATTGAAAAGGCCCTTCAAAAGTTTATTTTAAAAAGAACAAAGGGTAAAATCTTAATTGTCAAAAAAAATAAATCTGTTAGAACTCTGGCATTCAGTAAAACATTTTGAGTTTTCTCAAAGAAGTAAGGCAGCATAAATACATTCTCACTTTTCAATCTTCACTATGGCAAAAACACTGTTTTGTTTTTTCTTTCATTTGCTCTAAGGACATTGACTACAAAACTACAGCACCGAACAAATCCTAAAATGTTACAGACCATCAGCAATTCCCAGACTTTTGGTGCTAAACCTCACTCAAAGGCATCCATGAACATTTTGGACTCTCCATCCTCTCTCTCTGCTGGCACTCTGTATCGTACCAAGCACCAGCAATCCACGGCAGCGTAGCTGTAGAGACAGTGGGCACCAAAGGGTTGACTTCCCTGCTATAAGCATTTGACTTCAGATCGGCTGAAATCCCCTCTCACAAAACAATGTGGCTGAAGCACATCTTCCAATCTTGTTTTTACCAAAAAAGGAATCTGCTCTGTGTCTTTCGGGTGCTCTGGTTCACACTGCAACTGTGCCTTGAAGTGAGGAGGACAGGCCTGTGATTTGCTTCACAAGTTTCATCGAGTCTTCTCGCTCGCAGTAGGCTAAAACAGTTCACTCGGACCTCACCAACTCCGCCCAGGGCCACAAAAGCATCTCTACACTGGACAGGTAAGGCAAAACACAATTCCAGAAGAAAAATATTAGTTGGTCCTACACAGAGAGAGCAGAGGTCTTGGCAGAGCTTCCTCAGTTTGGCCCTGTACCGTGCCTCACTGGTTGGAAAACCTGCTCTAAATTAGTATCAGAATAAACATCCCTTATCAAAGTTGAGATATTCCTGCTTATTGCAGGAATCGGAAGCTAGCAATGCTGGAAAATTTCTCTTCTGAAGACACGGGTCTTCTCTTAGTTTCCAAAATCATACATGTGTTTTGTTTGGTTTGGTTGCTTTTAGTCAACTATTCTTAAACCAAAAAGTCACAGCTAAATAATCATTACCTTGCATCATCACAAGGTTTTAATTTATTCCTAAAATCTAGTTCAAATTCTGGAGCAGGTACAGTTGAATACATATGAAGTTGTGTGAAGAACATTCAGAGGATTTTGCTGGAAACGAGTCACACAAGAATCATACGCTTAAACAACTAGTCCACCACAATGAAGCATGGGAGTGCTCCAGTAGTGCTGAATGTGATCTGCACACCTCAATTCTTCATTCAAAAAGAGCCTGCAGAACAAAACTCAACCAGGAGACCGCAGGCATACTATTAAACCAACCATATGCTAATAATTGGACTATTCCCACATTTTAAAATCCATTACGACAATTATGAGGCAGAAATTGTTCTTCCATTTCCATTCATTCCATGTCTGCTGATTTTCACTTAGTTGACTCATTTTGTACCAACAGCATAATAAAATTTACCTTGTGCTTTGCAAAGTACAGTTTGATACAGCTTTGTGAGAATCTAACTGCAGAACGATATGCAGTGGGCCCTCCACACACTTGACAAACGCTGGCTAGAGGGAAAGAAACTAGCAACATTTCATGGCAAGCCTATCTGAAAACCAGGTACAATTCACACAGCCATACTCCAAAGTCAGGTTTTCATTTTCTGCTGTTCTGTAAGGAGATCTGAAGATCAAATATAGGGCTAGTAAAGTGTTTCCGAGTTTGATGGCATTTCTACAGCTTTTTCTGCTTCTGTAAGCCCCTTAAAACTGAAGTGAACAGCACCGAGTGTCACTGCTAACCATACTGTTCCACACAGCATCTTAATTTCAGTTTTCCCAAGAAGCAGCTTCTAAGAACTACAGAGGAAATAAAAGATTCAAGAGAAGGAGTGATTTGCTCCCCCACTGCCTCCCACCCTCCAACAGAATAAAAACAAAATGAAAATCTTGAGTTTTGGAGAAAGGTTACAGAAGTAAAGTTATCTTCTCTCTCTGACCCCCCCCGCGCCTGAAAAAACAACCCAAAGATTACAAAATGTCTTCAACAACAGTAACGCCACCCTCTTGCAACAGTCAGGACTCAAAAGACAAGGCAACAAAACCTTTCTTTCCCACAGAAAGACCTAACTCCTCAGCTGTACAACAGGTAGTCTCTGGAAGGCGGAGGAGAATGCTCCAAAGAGCTTCTCTAGCCAGTGCCCTGACAGAAGCCAAATGCCTGTTCGTAAGCAGCCAAGATCGTAAAGAGCTCTTATTTAGCACCAAAACAGCATTTGTTCTATTATTTTTTTTCTACTTACCCCTTACTGGAGGCAAGGTATATGAGCAAGGTTTCACTGTTAAATATTTCTTTAACATACAAAACTAAGTTAAACAGAACCACACAAGCCATTTAAAATGGCATACAAAAACGCTAAATAACCACCAGATACTGAATGTAAAAAGATGCAGCGAACAAAAGGAATTCTTCTCATATTGCAAAGCACAAGTGTTCCTAAAAGACCACTAGTCTCAGCATCAAGCATCCCTGTCCTACCGAGCATTTAGTATCCTGCCTTCCAACACGATTTCTGCAGCCTTTTTCATCTCCAAACAGCAGTTAAGAACGTATTCCTGTGCAGCCTATATACCAAAATGCCTCCCTCCTTCCAAGAATAGAGGGATGCAGGAAAGACAAAGAGAGAAATGACTTTGGAAACGAAATTTAGAAGTATTCAAGGAAACTTTGTAACATTGCTTGGGGCTACAAAACACCGTCCCGAAGGGCAGAACACGGATCCGGCACTTTGGCCATTTAGCCGTGACTTGCAACGGGGGAAATTACAGCCAGATTTCCCCACCCGCTGTGACCTTACGGCACATAAACGCGGAGCCTGGTAACTTTTCCTCTTTTGGCCTCAACTCAGCAGTTTATTCTTTTCCCACGATGAAAATTTAGGTCAGGAAAAAAAAGGAAAAAAAAAAAAAAACAAACGCCAAACCCCCCAAACAAAGCATCAGACCCCAGTGAGCGCAGCAATGACTCTGCAGGAGCAGAGGCGAGGAACAAGAGCGCGATTTCGGGGAGGCGGTGCTCGGACCCTCCCGGTTGCCGCCTGCCAACCCCCCCCCCCCTCACCCCCGGTTACCGCTTAAGACAGCGGCTAAAACCCGAGCCCGGTGCCCTCCGGCGTGGGGAGGCCCCGGGGCCGCGCTCCGCCGGGCTCCCCCCCCACCCCCACCCGCAGGGCCCGGCCCGGCGGGAGGGACGGCCCGGGAGCGCGCGCTGCCGGCGGGGAGGGCGGGCGGGCGGGCGGGAGCAGGGGGAAGGGAGGCCCGTAGCGGGGCAGGCCCAGGCCCGGCGCCGCTCACCGGCGTGCTGGTCCCGCGGCCACAGATAGTAGGTGGCGGGGATGACGATGAGCCCCACGAAGCTGGTGAGGAAATAGAAGAACGTGTTGCCGCTGTCGTCGTACTGGAACTGCTGCCCCGCCATGGCCGCTTCAGCTCAGCGCCGACCGACGGACCCACCCCGCCGCTGGCGTCCCCCGCCGGCGGCACCGGCCTCGCCGCCCCGGCTCGCGCGGGGCCGAGCCAGGCACTCCGGGATCCCGCGAGAACGGGCTCTCCACCCGCCCACCTCCGCCGGGCGCCGCCGCGGAAGGAGACGTGTCACTGCGCAGCCACCATAGCTGCTCTGGCGTCAGGGCCGGAGGGCGCGCGCGCGTGCCTGCGTGCGGGGCACGCCCACATCACCGCCCGGCCGCTGATTGGCTCGCCGGAAGCCCCGCCCCCCCCCCCGCTTGCCACACGGACCCGCGCGAACCTTATGAGGAGAACCGGGCGAGGCCGGGATTGTCCCGTCACGGTCCCTGTCCCGATCCCCGGCTCTGACCCGGTCCCCGTCCCGAGAGGGGCCGTGACCCCTCTCGACGGCCGCAACCAGACGGCCGAAAGCGATGTCTCGCCAGCAGCGGGGCGCTGCCCCTCCGCCTTGCCCCCGGGCCGCAGCCCCTTAACCCGCAAGATGGCGTCCCCGTGCCGAGGGGGCGCCCCCGCTGCCTCCTGCCGTTCCCTGCCTTCATCCCCGCGCGCAGCCGGCGTCCCTGCGAGTCGCCGGGGCCTTGAGGCCGAGGAGGGACGCGGCGCGGCTTTGTGCGGTGTGCGGGGGAGCTTCCGGGGGCAGGGCTGGAACAGGGCTAGGGGGAGAGGGAGGTAATCGGGGTAGAAGCCGGGAAGCGGAATTCAGGCAGTAAATAGGGGGCAGTGTTCTGAAGGTGCGTAACAGCGTGGGTGAGGAAAGCGGTTCAGACATTTGAAGCCCTCAGGATGTGGCAGGGGGGACACCGAGCAGCCATGTGAGGGCAAACGTGTGTAGTTAATGTAATTGCAGGGGTGTGAGATTTGAGCCCGAGGGGTTAAGGGTGCAGTTGTCTGTCTGCTTACATTTTGTTTGGGCTTTGGGGATGGAGACCTGCAAGGCCTGCACAGAGAAGAAGCCAGAAAGAGGGAGTCTTGTCCTGCCAGGACCAGCCTGATTTGGCTAAAAATTGTGGACATAGGCAGATGGATGACATCAACACAGAATCTTGAAGGCCACAGTGCCCAGAGCCAGGCCTTTTGCTTCATTATCCCCCAAATGCATATTAAAGTTAACATCCCTGGCTATGCTAATGAGTATAATGAGCTACATGCTAAACATATGTGACTGGAGTACTCAACTTTCCCCCGAAATCATGCTAAATGTCACCCCAGGGAGGGGAATACCTAAGGTCAGGATATAAAGGATATTGAGGGCACACATCCCTGTAGGGACAGAAGACTCAGAAGAGGCAGGCAGTGGGCTATGCTCCTTCTCCTCCATCTGGGAGAGGGACATCTTGCTAAGAATAGAGCTTTCAACTTTTTGGTGAAAAATGCCCGGGATAACATGTTTATCAAATATTAGCGCTATTGCAGTGAGTGTATTTATCAACAGCAATCCCCAATCTGTTGTATCTGTCACTTTAATAAATTACCTATTTACTTTGCAAACTGTCGCAGTGCATGTCCTTAATAGCACTCTGAAGCAGGCAAACATTAGCTCTAGTAGGTGGCTACATACATCAACAGGAGAGCCTCCCTCAGCCACGTACCCTTTAACATGACAAGGAATGATTGTAGTCTATAAGACCTAAAGGTGTGAAACCAAAAGGCAGATACTGTGTTGGCATTCATCACACCATTAATGACAAGTTACCTCTTTGAGCTAGAAGAGGCTGCTAATCTTGCCTGTTCATGAGGATGTGACAGTCCCTACAGCTTTGCAGTCAAGTGTGCAGCCACTCATAAATGTGATCGCATCAAGATCTCACAGTTTCAGTACTTGTAAGTTCAGGCTATGGGAAAACAAGACACAGAGGTGGTGATGGCATCACATGCAAGGAAAGTATTAGGCATATTTTAGTGGGAAAAAAAGTGCTGTCCCAATATTAAAGCAGAATGGTTTGGGAAGTGGAAAGACAGGTAATAATGCCTCAACCAATGAGTGGCACCAAATCTCTTGGTACCATGATAGAATATCATCTTTTTAATTTTGCTGGGAAAAATTTTACATTATTGAAAGTGGGGTTTTTTAAAGATTTTTTTTTCATTGATGTTCTTTGTAATTGCTTCCAATTAGATCCTTGTAGGATTCATAGACAAAGTTTAAGGTATTTCCTTCTATGCCTTTGGCTGTGTGTGCTGCCTTTGAGTACACCTTCTGCAGTGATGGCAACTCTTGCAGTAGCTGTTTGGGAAGATAGCTAAATGCATGAGACTTGCCTTCCTCTGTGGGTGTCTAGTCCTTAATGTGAGGCAGTGAGGCAGCAAAGACCTTTTGTGCAGTAAAAAAGATGCAGGACGAGTAAACACTTCCACGTGTACCTAGCCCAGTTTTGTAAGCAGGAGAAGATGCTCTTTCTGCAACTGTGTTCATCTGATGAGTTTGTAACTTCGGTCAGATGAAGGGGTCGAGTTCTCAAAAACAATTAGGTTCTTCTAGGTTTTGTGAAAGAAACCCGTTAGAAGAGGAAGGCTTGAAGGACCAGGGGTGGCTGAGCTAAGATCCTACTAGACAATGTAAAATCCATGGAGGAGACAGTGTGGGTAAGTGCCCTGTAGAAAATCTGTGGTTAATGCGTTCAGCCGATCACAGGAGCCAGATGAGGAGGGCAGCAGGCATCGCTCCTGTAGTGCATGATGAGACTTCTTCTTAGTGCCATGGCTTTGGAGCCCAGCTACAGATTTTCCATCAGTTGCTGGCAACATCACCCCGTTGTCTTCTTGTCATATGAAGGCGTTGCCTGTGGCATTAGGTGACCTGGTGAGGGAATCCTGTGGGGCTGCTCTCGACCTCTCCCTGTCTCTGCTTTCCCCCTGCTGGCCTGTTCCAGCCAGGTGCCACTGGATGGGAGAGCCTGAGAAAAATAATTCCTGCCGTCTGGCTTTGGTAGTGCAGAGCTCCCCAGACAGGAGGTGGGATGCTTGGTACTTGAATAGCAGTGAGCAGAGCTCATGCTGGCACAGACCCCAATGGTTTGTTTGGTTGCGGTTCCTTATGTATGCAATTCCCCCATAAACAGTGATGGTGATCCCTTGCATGCCAGGGGAAAGGGAGAAGCAATGATGCTTTTTCCACTCACAGCCTGTCTGGAGGGTCCCTCAAGCACAGACAACCCCACCTGCTTGCATTTCAGGGGCAGCTGGGTGTGCTGGAGGAGAAGATAGCATTATGGGAACTCCCCAGTAGATAGCTAGTTCTAAACTAGAGGAATTTGGTCTTTCCCAGATGCTCTCAAAATACGTTTGAGCACCCTTTATGTCAACTCTGAAAAGCACTCTTTTGTGACACAGTGCCATCACGGCGCTAGCAATCGTAGTGGGCCCTTCTACATGGACAGGGTCTGCACAAATGAGTTACTGCAGCCATGAGGGCTGCCCCAGGTGTCTTGGGGCACACTCCTGTGGTCTTCCTGGCTTCCCTTCCGCACCCTGCATGAGGTTCAAATTGCTTGGTGTTATACACATCTCTCTTATGAGGAAAGGCTGAAGAAGCTGGGTCTCTTTAGCTTGGAGAAGGGGAGGCTGAGGGGTGACCTCAATAATGTTTATTAATATGTAAAAGGGGAGTGTCAGGAAGACAAAGCCAGGCTCTTTTCGTTGATGTCCAATGACAGGACAAGGGGCAACGAGTACAAGCTGGAACATAGGAGGTTTCACAAAACCATTAGGAAAAACTTTTCACAGTGAGGGTGACGGAGCACTGGCACAGGCTGCCCAGGGAGGTTGTGGAGTCTCCTTCTCTGGAGACATTCAAAACCCACCTGGACGCGTTCCTGTGTGACCTACTCTAGGTGATTCCGCTTTGGCAGGAGGGTTGGACGAGATGGTCTTTCGAGGTCCCTTCCAACCTCTAGCATTCTGTGATTCTATGGTTCACTCGGTGGTTTCACGATCATCGGCATCTCTTGCACATCCACTGGTGATGTTTCCGATCTTGTGGGAGATTGTCAGCTGCTGACCACCTCTACCAAATGTGCTCCTTCAGGCTTTTATTGAGGGAACATTACAATGTTCAGTCCTACCTTAATTCCTAACCGCACAAGGTAGAGACCCCAAATAGCTGGGGAGGAGAAAGAGTGCTTTGGCAAGATCCCACAATCTCTGTGGAAGAAAAGAAACAACAAACCTGTTAAAGTACCAACGATGACACTCACACTGGTTTAGTGGGTAATAATGGTGAAATACAGAATATTTCAGCTGTATTGGATACATAGTTTTTATACCGAATGGAAGATTTTATGACTGTGAAATGGAAATTACAATCTAGCAGATACGCCTACAGCTGTGGGAGCTTGTGTCCCAAATGTCATGACTTTCTTGATCTTTTGAGAAGCAGTGGACTGCATTCCCACAGCTGATGGAATCTGGAGGCATTTCCAGAGGTAGTGTCTGGCCAGCAGATAGTGATGTGGAAATTACACATGCCAGCCAGGTTTCTGAATCAATAAGCCAAAAAGAGATTCTTCTAAGAAGTCGGTCATATTAATAGTGCTACAGATCAAGCTGCGTGCCTCTGAACAAAGAAATCCCTGGGCAATTACACGTTTACAATCTAAGTTCCTCACCTCTCATGCAACAGTTAGGACCAATAGTAGTATTAAGGTCTGGGGTCTTCTTGCTTTTTATTGGTTTGATTTGCTTGCTGTTTCATTACTAAGCACTTGCTAAGTGGTCATCTTCTTATATAACATGCAGTGGTTCTATACCCTTTCACAACCTCTTAAGGCGGCTTTGGCCAGTTCTGTAGTTAGCTATTTGGCATGTTGTAATATGGTTGTTACAGTTCATATACCACCATCTATAGGCTTTGTTTAACTACAAAGGATTAAATTGCTAGCACTAAGTTTCGACTGATGTTTCCTCCCTTTGTTTTTATCAACATTCCTGTTATCATATGGGAGCAGAACATTTGTAGCCTCTAAAGTTAGAGCACAGTTGAGTACAGCAGATGTTACAGCACTGAATACAACCAAACAGTATTACAAAGATCATTATACAAATTAATAATCTATAAAGATTCATTTTGCCCAGGCACCTATATCTGGTACCCAGGAGATGAGCCAAAACTGTACTTCTTGGAGTCCTGCTGAAGTATCATCTCATTGTACTTTATGCATTAATTTTACTTGTTCCTGCAACTTCCAGACAGCCTTCCCACTCTGGACAATGTATGTACAATGACTGGTATTAATAATTGTACATACTCCCCCTTGTGAAGCTTAACAAAGTATCTAATGCTGTTCTGTTTTGTGATGTAATTTTGGAGATTTGCAAAACCTCTTCTTGTAATGCCATAATTGCATCAGGTATTATTGCCAAGAATTTCTGTTGCCAGTGAAATGTTAACTAAGGCATTTTCTAATTCACTCGCTCAAAACCAGGGAAAAAACCATCTAGTGAAGGAACGGAATGCGGTCGGCCTTTCTTTTAGTGGATTACTGCGTTTAGTACTGCGAACAAATATTTGTAACCATGATGCTGACTCCTTGGTCAAATTTGAAAACACAGAAATATTAGGAGTGATGGTTCCTAAGGTACAAGTTCTCAACCAAACTCCTGGCAACATTTTGTGAGCTCTCTTACCATATATCCAAAACCACCCTTTTCCCTCAGGTACAGGCCAAGGTATGTTGGAAAAGCCCTCAAGCATTCCCACTATTCCTGTTTTCATTTTTTGGTTACAATCATTGAAGTTTCTCCCAAAGGTACTACTATTGTATAGGAGCTTAAGTTGACTGAGGAGAGCCTGGCGTTTCACACATGTTGGATATTTGCTCTTTGTTGTGGAGATTATCACCTCCCATTGCTGTGAATCGATGTGGTCTTAATGGAAAGTAGTTATTTGGTTTAGGGATTCCTAACAGGAGAATGCTTGAAGCTGTGAGTGACCCAACAGTGATTTTCATAGTAATTTGGACTATGATATGTGGCAAGTTATAGTAGAGGTTTTCTCTCCACTCACAATGGGACTTAGATATTTCCTTTACCTGTGTAATAAGCACAGCGTTAGTAACTTTACCCATAAAATCTCCATAATATCTCCTATAAGAGTGGTATATATACCAAGAGAGGTAAAACTCTTAACAGTCTCAGCTGGTCCACTTAACCAAGCGTCTGAGAAGTCCTGTGTACAAGTAACTCTGGAAAAGAAACAAAAATTATGCAAATTCAGAACTGCTCTGTCTTTCAGAAATTCAAATAGTTTCAGTCTCCAAACCAGTGATCGTGTTAGATTCCTCCATTACTGGTTGTTATTCCTCTACTAAATGTTCCTCAGGTAGGCATCTAATGTGAGTGTTGGATCCAGGCTTCCTTCACTGTAACCTTTACAACAAAGTAAGAACTTAGTAAGAGAGTTTATTGCCCCTTCCACCTGGGTTCCAGTTTAGATTTACAAGAAAATACTTTTATTAAAATGTTCTCCTCGGGCTGCAGATCATATACCTGTATCTCTGGAAGGGTGGGTTGGTACCACCGAGCATGCTCACTTCTAATTTTAAAATTTCCTTGTAAATTTAGAACACAGTATGTTAAATGCTCATCTCCAATCATAGGCTGGTTTTGGTGGGGATGTAAGTTCCCGGTATAGTTAAATGTCTCCCAAAAATAGTATCAGCAGGCAATAGTCCTAGTGGTTGCCTTGGGGCATTCCCAACGTCCCATAAGGTTTAATGCTTCTGGGCATTTTAACCCTGTATATTTGCAAATTTTAGTTAATAACTGAAGAGTTTGATTCGTTCTTTCTACGTGCCCAGATGCTTGGGGGTGATAAGAAGTGTAACCTTTTTTCCTAAACTCTTATTAAGTCAGTTGATTATTTCTGCAGTGAAACATGACCCTCTGTCTAGTTCGATAGATTCTGGTACTCCATACTTAAGAATAATTTCTTTAAGGAGAGCTTTTATTACTCCTCCAGTGTCTAATTTTCTTGTCAGCCTCTACCCATCCTGATCACTGGTATACTGTCACTAACAAATGCTTACATCCACACACTGAAGGAATATCAGCATAATCTATTTGCAATATTTGGAACTGGAAAAATACCCATGGTTAATTTTCCAATTCACACATAGGTTTTACATTTTAAAATTTTTAACACATAGGAGAGGTACTAATTCTTTTAGTGGCTGCATAGGCACCTAGGACTGCCCACACTTGCTGTACTTGATTAGCCATTCTTCTGTGAGCTTTATCATAGAACCACAGAGTGGTTTGGAAGGGACCTTAAAGATCATCTGGTTCCAACCCCCCTGCCATGGGCAGGGACACCTCTCCCTAGACCAGGTTGCTCAAAGCCCCATCCAGCCTGACCTTGGACACTGCCAGGGAGAGGCCAGTCACAGCTTCTCTGGGTAACCTGCTCCAGTGCCTCACCACCCTCACAGAAAATCATTTCTTCCCAACATCAAATCTAAATCTACTCTCTTTCAGTTTGGAATCTTTACATCTTGTTCTATCTCTACACTCCCTGATAAAGAGTCCCTCCCTTCCTTTCCTGTAGGCTGCCTTGATGGTTCCTTCGTGGAACCATCTAGTTGTAGTCATCAGGTATTCCTTTGAAAAGATAGGTTTCCCCCTATTGTCCATATTCCGTCTTCCACTGCTTCCCACTTTTTCCACTGTTCCTTTTCTTCACTTGTCACCTCTGATTGCTATAGTTCTTCTGGATGGTCAACGTCATGTCATGAGCTCTTATCCAAAGTGACTGCCATAATGCACTGCCCAGGGAAGGGGTGGAGTCACCGTCCCTGGAGGTGTTTAAGGAGAGGCTGGATGTGGCACTTAGTGCCTTGGTCTAGCCAATGTGGTGCTGTTGGGTCGTAGCCTGGACTTGATGATCTCAGAGGTCTTTTCCAGCCTCAACGATTCTGTGATTCTGTGATCTTCACCACAGGTTAATGAGCCATAGCTTTCACTGCAGCTCTCTGTCAGAGGTTTGGTTAGTTCCCCTAATCCTGGTATCCACAGTCAGCAAAACCCAACTGCACCTAAAACCCCTTGTAGCTGTTCTTTTGTAACTTGCCGAGACATTTCAGTTTTATTTTTTACTTTCTGGATCTATAATCTGCCATCCTTCCTTTAAAATGAATTCCAGATATTTTACTTTTTTTGACACTGATGAAGCCTGGATGGAGATGCACAATGTCCCTTGGTTGCTAAAGCAGTACAAAAATGCATAGTATCTTTTAAACAGTCATTACAATTTCTACTAGCTATGAGCAAATTGTCTACATGGTGCACAAAAACTGATCCAGTAGGTAACTCAATATCCTTTAAATCTTCCTTTAATATCTGAGAACATATGGTGAGAAACACAGTAGGCCTCTGCTGAAGGTGAGTCCATGTCAACTGTAGTCCCTTCCAAGCAAAAACAAACACAGTTTGGCTTTGTTCACCTATGAGAACACTGAAGAGTGCTGTGGTCAAATCAACCGCAGTGATTGTTCCCCTGTACTCGGCACTGGTGAGGCCACACTTTGAGTATTGTGTTCAGTTTTGGGCACCTCAATACAAGAGAGATATTGAGGTGCCAGAGCGAGCGCAGAGGAGGGTGATGAAGCTGGTGAAGGGCCTGGAGAATAGATCTTTTGAAGAACCATTGAAGGAGCTGGGGCTGTTTAGTTTGAAGAAGAGGAGGCTGAGGGGAGACCACATCACTCTCTACAATTACCTGAAAGGATATTGTAGAGAGGTTGATGCTGGTCTCTTCTCACAGGTAATTAGCAATAGAACAAGAGGAAATGGCTTCAAACTGCCACAGGACATTAGGAAAAAAATTTTCACAGAAAGAGTAGTCAGACATTGGAATAGGCTGCCCAGGGAAGTGGTTGAGTCACCATCCCTGGATGTGTTTAAAGGTCGTTTAGATGTGGTGTTGGGGGATATGGTTTAGGGTTAATGGTTGGTCTCGATGATCTCAAGGGTCTTTTCCAACCTAAATGATTCTATGATTGTACGATTCTATGAAACACTTATCCTAATGTGCTCTTAGCCAGAGTGCAGTAGAGGGATCTGTCACGACGGAGTGTGCGACAGTAACATACAGGTTAATTGCTCTCGAATCTTGAACACATCGAAACTGAGGATCCCCACCTTTATCCGAACTATTTCTTCTTGCTGGTAACATATGGGATTCACTCACTTGGGCAAGGTACGCATCTATTTGGGTTCGAATCGCTCTCTCGCTTCCCGGAGACAAGGGCACTGCTTTACAGCAGAGGGCGCGCCTCACCTTGGTTTAACGTGTATCCGTGGTGCCGATTTCAGCAGCTCCGGTGAGTTCACGATTTACTCCGCAATTCTGCGGACACGGCTTCCAGGGGTTTTGGTACTTCTGGGCTGGGATCCTGGACTTCAGATATCCGCACGACTATCAGATCAGTACCCCTGTGTGATAGATGCAACTGTATATCCAGAGTTTGGAGGAGATCTTTTCCTAATAAACAAGCTGGGGACTCTTCTGCTATTAACGTATTTTCCCATGTCCCTTTATTTGTGATTGTTAATAGTAATGGTTTGCTTAAAACATGTTCCCTTTACCCATTACCCCTCGATTTAATACCTTGTTCTGTGATGCAAATCCCTTTCAGTGCAAAATTTAAAAGTGATAGTGTTGCTCTAGCATTGACTAAAAATTCAACTTCCTTTCCTTTTGTTTTTCCCACTTATATGTTCCTTATGATTCAGCTGAGTTTTCCACCTCCCATGTACTCCAATTTCCACAGGATCTTCTAAGTCCCCTGCCTCTAGTCATTGCAGATTACTTTTTGATTCCTGTCTTACACCTCTCATGTCCAGTTTCCCTTTGAGCCCCGCTCAGATGAGGTAGGCATTCTCTTTGCCAGTGACCAAATTTCCCTCAATAATGACACTTTTTCTCCCAGTTATTTCCAAGCCTTCTTGTTCCTCTTTCAAATCTCTGGCCTGACCTACCTCTTCCCCTGTTTTGTTCTCTTCTAGGGGGAAATCCCCTCCCTCATCCTCTTAGTTCTAAACTCTGTGCCAGTGCTGCCATTAAAAGACTGGCTTCTTGATGTTTTCCCTGTTTCTTTTCCTTTGCAAGTTCAGCTCTATATTTTTCTTCACACCCATCGAATACAAAAACACACTTTGGATCTTTTGTAATGTCTCCCCTTGCCACCCAGACATACATTTTTTAAAATATTTCTATCTGGGGCAGCTTGATGAACAAATACACTTGCTGCTAGCTCATTGTTAAAGTTTTGTGCAGCCCCTCCTCCACATTTTAATAAAGCTTGCTGTAATTGTCTCCAGTAGTCATTAGGATGTTCATCTAGCCTCTGCCTACATTCCTGTACTTTCATCCAGTTCATTCCCAATTCTCCACAAGCTCTAATAGCCTTCACTAAATTCTGGATCGCTGTCTGACAGTTGGCTCTGTCTCCTGCCTTATTATAATCTCAATCTGTATCATTTGCTGGCCAAGGGTTCCTATTTCCCCCAGCCTGTCACATCAATTCTGCATCCTTTCATCAGATTGAAATAACTCCTTCAATATTTGAGTATCCCCCATGATGGATTGTATCTAGTGCAAATGTTTGAAAATAATTGGGCACACTGATCCGCATCTTCTTTCTGTCTAGGCATTCTGCTCCCCCACACAGCTAAATCTCCTGGATTCCAGGGCTGAGTAGTAAATACATGCAATACTGGAGAAGCAGTGCTAGCTCCCCCCCCACTACAGGCTGCATCGCAGCTGGATTTTGGAAGAATATTAGCAGAAGCAGTAGCTGGACAAGTGGCAGAAGCAGTAGCAAAAGATGAATTAGAAGAAAGCAGAGAAGGGAGTGCATAGGGTGGAGCAGATTCCACAAGCATATCTGTTGGATCACTTAGGACTGCTGGAGCTAGAGTCATAACCTGAGTTCTCTGTAGACTTTTCCAGCCACCTTCTTTACAACAGTCATATTCCCAATTGTCCCATACATACCAAAAATCTGTTTGATGAGGTTTTTCATCTTCCAGAATATGGTGGAGCAAATTTAATGTCTTTTATTTAAAGGATCCTCCATGGGGCCACCTCCCTCCATCCAGTTATTACCAGCCATTCCTCCTGGGACAATGCTAATGCTCGAGTTTTTTACAGACTTGCAGTGCCATCTACTATGCTCCAGTTTTCTAATACCTCACCTAAGGTCAACCCCTTCTCGATGCTGAGTTTGTTCCCCATATCCGTATGCCAAATTTGTGCACTTTGGACTGATCAGGCCTTGCACAGCTCTCCTAGCACACTTCCAAGCTAGGACTCAAACCCATTCAAGCACAAAATATCCAGAGTTTGGTAGCAGAATTTTAACACTCATCTTCTTACAGTGATTCTATACTCTATTTCACATCTCCTTAGGGCAGTTTCAGCCGGTTCTGTAGTTAGCTATTTGACATGTTTTGATACGGTTATTACAGTTCATATACCACAATCTGTAGGCTTTGTCTACTCCAGCTATTAATGTTTAAGTTGCTAGTTGTAAGTTTCAGCTAACTTTTTCTACAACAATGTCAATTCAGCATAATGCTGAGAAGTTCTCCAGCTCACACTGTTGCCAAACAAATCTGATAAGAAGGTGATGGATTTCCAACAATTTCACAATTTTACAGGTATATGAGTTTCCAGCAAAATGCAATGTCACATTACATAAATCTAGCATATCTGGGTCATTAAAGCAAAAAAGGAAGAAGGCTCTTGGTGTGCATAGGTGAGAAAGAGAGAAGATAACAGGTTTACATGACATATTTAATTGAAATAGGCATTGCTCACAAAATAGCTCTTTGTAAGAGCTTCAGAAGCATCTGTGGCTGTGGAAAAGCTACATGCATGAGAAAGGCAGCAGGATCTGCACTGCATGTGTAGTTGGAACTCACCTCAGACTGCCCGGTGGCATTGGGTGGCCAGACAGATCCCTGCCTTTCTTCTGCTCTTGGATCACTCTGCAGTCAGTGTCACACAGGAGCCCTTGTGTTTGGCCCAGCTCCTTTAGAAATGTTTTTCCTCTGTGTCTGTGTGGTGACACAGACATGTGACACACATTCAGTTAGTTGCAGTCAGCAAAAGCTGAGGGTGACCAACCTGAAGAACCATGAACCAAGAAAAGACTCTCATGAAGAGAAATACACTGTGGGAGGGAAGGTGCCTGGAGCTGGTTCCACAAGGCAATCTGGGTTCCTGCACCCATTTCTCTGCAAACACCACTGCCCTCCTCACTGGCTCTTTCTGATGCTGTTATTTTATTTACTTCTGGCAGAGAAACTAGATTCAAGTTGATGGCCCACCATGGGACAACAGTGGACCTATTTTCTTGGATTTACATGTTGGTTTTGATGGGAATAAAAGAAGGAGTTGCACAGAACCGTAGAGGAGTTGAGCTGTACAACACATATAACATGACCATACAAGGAAGAAAGGTCCCGTGTTTTAACATCTTCTTGGGGTGCCCACAAGAGTGCAACTCCCTCTGGTCAAGATTACCACATCCTTGCATCCCTCAGTGTCCGATTTGCTTCCAAACAGGGGTGAGAGAAGATACGTATCATATTCTTCGTGGCATATTTCCTAACTTTTTGGTGCAATTTCCACAGAAACTTCCACAGACCCACTCCTGACTAGGCACAAGGATTGGGCCAGACTGATAGCAATGGGATGGGGGAGGCGGGGGAGAAGCACTGAGGGGCACCGGTGTGGAAATCTGTAGGATGAGGTAATGGAGCTTTCCTGGGCAGTGCACTGAATACTGCAGACCTTCATGCAGCATGTAGTTACACATAACACAAAATTGGGGAGTTTTCCTGCCGAGAACTGAAAAAGTCTTTTCTCATCTTTGTCTCTTTCTTTCTCTCTATCTCTTCTTTCTTTCCCTTTCTCTGCCTTTCACCCAACCTCACACAGGGAGCAGCAGTGAGGGTTTTGCCCTTGAGGAGGTACAGGCTTTGCCACAGGGCTTCACAGGCATCAGAACAGGGCACTAAAGTTGGGAATACTAACAATGAAAGTGGGAGCGCAGCCGCTGCTTCTCTGGAAATTCGTAAGTGTTGTGGTTAAATCCAGCAACTGGGACTCAGGGGTATTATGAGGATAGGCACAACAAAGATGCAGTAAGTGGATTATCTGAAAAGTCCTCACCCCCACTTTTTCCTCTGAGTTTCCCATTTTTGTTTAAATTAACTATTTTATGCCACATTTTTAAACATGGCCTAAAAGTGATGCAGTAACACAGCCTTTATAAATGGAAAATAATTTGCAAATTACGCTTACTACTTGGCATTTGGAGCTCTTCAAACAATATCTGTTTTGATAGTTGACCTTGCAAACTGGGGAAGACAGAAGTAAGTCACAAAGAATCCTGCGGGTTAAACTATTTTCCAAGCTGATTATGAAGCTTAGAGCTCAAATGGTCTTTGCAAAGAAACTCACAAAATGCCTTTTCTTTTGAAAGGGTTGTCACCACCTAATTCATTTTACCTCTGATTTCGCATTAGAGGTGTTGTTTACTCCTCTGCTGCTCAGAAAATGCTCAGGAAGTGTGATATTATGGTCCACCCCACAAGCCTGCTCCAAGGTACAGCAGCTTAGCATGGCATAACGCTGCCGTCTGTTCATGGCTGGGCTTTGTTAACGAATATTGCTTAAATATTTAAGAAGGGCTTTCCCTGACATTTTATTTATTCCTGAATAAGCTCAATCGTGCTGCTAGTGATCAGGTGAAGTTCGCATTGATACCATTGCCTGGCTGCTACTGGTGCAAGATTTGCTCAAGAAATAGTTGCAAACCCATGAATGCAATGTTAGGCACAGGGCCTTGTGCTGGCTTCCAGAGCTCTTTTATCAGCTTTTGTTAACAATCGATAATTAAATACAGTTCCCCAGTTTATTTTGTTCTCCGATAATTTTTCAGGGGAAAGAGCATCTGGGTTTAGATTAAAGTGTCAGAAGGCAAAGGATAGTTTGGGGTTTTTTTTCAGTAAGATTAAAAAGCAAATGTCAAAGCAAAAAAAATAAAAACGACAGTGCCTACCGGCTGAACTGATCTACGTCTCACATTTGTGGTTAAAGCAGGCACTTGCTGGTATATACCCTTGATATAGAGAGCAGAGCTACAGGAGGCATAGGGAATGGCAACTGAAGTCTTAGAATAGCAGAATAATGTAACGGTTTGGATTGGAAGGGACCTTAAAGATCATCTAGTTCCAACCCCCCTGCCATGAGCAGGGACACCTCCCACTAGTTTAGGTTGCTCAAAGCCCCATCCAGCCTGGCCTTGAATACCTCCAAGGAGGAGGCATCCACAACTTCTCTGGACAACCTGCTCCAGTACCTCACCACCCTCATGGTAAAGAGCTTCTTTCTAATGCTTTATCTATATCTATGCTGCTCTATGATCAAGGAGATCATCTCAGAGTCTTCTCAGAGGGAGCAAGGAGTCAGACTGGGACTCTGCAGAGGAGGTGGCCAAGACAGGACACATTGGAGGTTTACAAAGCTTTGGTAACAACAGCCAAGCAGAAGAGCTGCTCACAGGTGTTACAGCAGCAGCATGGGGAAAAGTGGAGGAAACTAGTAGGAGATTGGTTTAAAACAGACAATCTTTATACAAATGGTAATGAACTGTTGTTGCTGGCAGCTACACAAGGCTGGGAGAGTCAGACGGTATCAGCAAGTTGATAAGGGTGTTAGATGGACAATGGATCCATGGATGGATACTAAAAGGACTAGGTCAGAGCATACCACTGAACATCCCTAGCACAGAAGTGCTGGATACAGCAGGGGCAGGGGGCAATGGGCTCATGTGCCCTCTATTAGCCTCTCTTTTTGAAAGCAACAACATGCATGCTTATATTCATGCATACCCACTGACTTCAGCCCACTTCTTCTGGTAGAGAGGTTTCTTTGCTTGAGAAAACTATTTCCATGAACAGCCTTCTTGTCTGCAATGCAATCAACAACCTCCTGAAGACACTTTGACTTTTCTGCTTCTGTGTCAGAAACCTCCAGCCCAAATTCATCTTCCTCTGCCAACATGTTTCCACTTGATCCCCATCATCCCAGACACGATCTTTCATGTAACAGAAGTTGGCAGTGGGATCAATCTGGCCACACAGCTCCATGACACATACTTCAGTGCTACCCACAGTAAGAGGCGGGAAGCCTGCAATGAATGAAGATGGGGGCGAAGCCTTTTTTGTAAGCAGGGGAGCCAGGGAGTGCTCTGAAGCTGTCCTGGTGCGTCACAGCAGCAGCCCAGCCTGTGGAACTCCCGGTATGGGGCAGCTGCAGCAATGTGATTGACTGGTGAGGAGCTGGGACAGCTCGTGACAGAACAGAACATCAGCAACTTACAGCTGCGCACTCTGGGGACACTGAGTGCCTGTCTGAACGGCGTACCTAGGGTGTCAGGAGGAAGATGGCCTTTGGTGGCAGACTCTGATCTTCTGCTTGGTGAACTAAAACAGTGATCATGGGAGATTCAGGCACAGGAGGCAGAGCGCAGGTAAACATCTGAATCAGAGGGATTTAACCTGACCTAGTGGGGATGGGGACATGCATATCCTTGCTATGGATAGGATGAGGCCGCCATGCCAGGAGGTCCTGACCATCTAGGGATTCAAGCCAGGGCAGCAAATATACAGTAGCTTCAGCCCATCTAAACACAACTCTCATAGCTGTAATGGGGATGGCATGTCCAGACAACGGGCAGCTTTTCTGCTCAGCAGAGATTTTAATGTTACTTTCTTAACCTTGATGTCTGCCAATCTGTATGAATTAAAGATCCGTAAGAACACCGTTATGTGTTTTCATATTTATATTTCCTTTAATGATTTCCAGTTTGCCTTTTCTTTTTCTCACTCTGTCGGGCTGACAAACCCAAAGCTGTATTGTATTCTCCATCTTGTATGTCAGGCACCAGGTGATAAAGATCTGTAAACCAAATGCAGAGGCTGTGCAAGCATAATGAAGGGAATAATATAATTCTGTAGAGCTGTTATTACCATTCTTCATGAAAGTGCTGTACTTCATGACATAAATATGCGACCACAACCTTTTCAAACATGGTCTACTGTAGAGAGTTATTACTTAGGTGAGGTGAGGATGTAAGATTGATTTGTACAGTGCCATCATATCGTGTTGACATTGCTTCCATTACCAGTATTTATTTTCTAAGCTTTTCCATATACAGGTCATTTACCTTTTTAAACTACCACAGCAAACAGAAGGGCTGTGTTCAGTGCTGCAACCGCGACTGTACTCGGACTCCCCCTTCTCCACAGCACAGCACACACGCACTGCACAAACTGTAGCCAGCAGTTCACACTATTCTTTCAGATGTGTGATGCTCTGCATTTTGCTACAATTAGATCGTTTTCTGATTTATTAAGGAAAAAGGAAAATGTATTAACATAGGTTTTTGTGTGCTCCTAAAACCTACTTAAAATTGATTGAGCGGATTTTTAAAGACCAGTGCAAGGACCTTTAGTGCTCTTCTCCCACTCTGTCGAAGAATTAACAGAGACCGCCACTAGGCTGAGACTTTGTGTGATGTTACATTGGTTTTTTTTTCACAGCAGAGCCATATATTTCCAAAGACCAGGGTTTCTAATGCAAATGCTACAGCTTTTCACTGTAGCAACTTAGAGAAGCAATGCTATGATTTTAATAAAGCTGTCAGATTAAGTGACTGCATGGTTACACCATGATATTAATACACGTTCTTAACTGTCAATTAGTTAACTGGCTAATAAAAAGAGCCTAGCTTATAGGATTTTACTAATGAATATAATGCTTTGTTTCTGGGCAAAACATATGCTTTGGATATATAATTAGAAAAAGCCCCCCTCTCTCTCCCCCATCGAGAGAGCATGTGCAGCTGAATAAAAGAGCTCATTATACCTGCGAGGGGTCAAAGTCTGTGGATCTGTAGCTTATGGTATTATGACAGATTACAAAATCACTCTATTATGTTAGTCAATCTGTTTCCAAGCACAAACTAGCAGGGAGCAGGGCACTAGAACCTCCCGAGCAGAGTGCCCATCGGCTTTCCCTGAAGGTCTTATGATGGGTCAGCTGGCGGTGACACCACCTCTGACAGCTCACATGTCAAACCTTCCCTGCCTGACTTCTGCCTTTGTTACCACAGAGCCTCTTCACCAACAATCAATCCCTGCTTCAGGTTGCGAAGAGCTCCCAGTAAGAGGTGAAACAAATTTGAAATCCGTGGGTAGCCATCGCTTGTGTTAATGAAAGGGAAAAGCAGAACACTTACGCTCCAGCTGACCTTTCTCAGGCTCTTGCCTTAAAAAAAAAAAGATTAAAAAAAAAGATATTGAAAGTGTTTAAGTAGAGAAGGAAACAGCTAAACAACAACAGCTGGAAGGGAAAACATTGCTTCAAGTTTAGTGCGTGTATCAGTTTAAAAGGAAAAAAGCAGTTCGTATGTGAGATAAAGAGATTTCAGACATGATAGAGATCCTAAGAAATATTTGACTTACCTAATCTTCCAGGGAAATTATTCTGCCAGAAAGTCTTATTCAGTCAACTCAGCATAAAACTCCTTGGTACCAAGGGGAAAGAAAATCCTCTTGTATTCGAGAAACACAGCAGTAGTCAGCACTGTGGGCACCTACATTTCTAACTGACGGCACCTTGCCAAGATCCTACTGAAGACCACTGCCTTGGTCTGCCTGTTTCACCCTCGCACCAGTCTGACATCTGCACCTGGGCCAGGAGGGCCCCGGAGCTGCCACCGTGGCACAGGACAACCGGGACAGGAGGGTAAACCAGAACCGGCAGTTGGCTTAGGTAGCCCCCAAGGACTGGAACTAACAAAGCGATGTTTGTGCCCTGTGGTCAACTGATCATGGTGCCTGGGAAGATACAAAGTCTGACTGAAGCTTTCTCTTCAGCTGGAACTTGTACAGGCTCCGTCGCGTCATTTTGTCATGTCTAATCGTCGTGTCCGATTTTGTCATGTCTAACCATGCCTAACACTGAGGTCAGGCTGTAGCTTTTCCGAGTGGTAATTTCTTTCCTCATCTCAGCTGCCATTATCATGTAGGAACTAATTTCTCTTTGCATCTTCTCCTTCGAGTACAGTTTGGTTAGGATTTGCCAGGAGATTCAAGAACTAGGAGGGTGTAACCTGCACTCACACCCCCTGAGCACACAAGCTTGCTTTCCCCAGGAAACCAAGCCCAAAAAGGTGCTTGTCCTGTTAATAATTGTGAGCTTTTTTTGCTGAAGTACCACATTGACAGCACGTTTTTAACCATTCCATGTTTACAGCGGTTATTGAGTGTCACACAGCAGCAGCAGCAGCAATAGCAGCAGCAACTTATCCCATGGTTGAAAAGGGACCCATGTGAGGGCTGGCCCCAAAATAGAGGAGTGCTGCCATGCAGTTATCCTCATGCTCACCCAGAATCGGAGTCAGCAAGCTCTCCCTGACGCAGACACGGGGCTCCCAACTGCTGCACCGCACCGTGGACTGCCCAGACCTCCAGGGACCACGGCAGGAGCTTCAACACCAAACCACACGATGTCACTCCTAGAGACACCTATGCTTGGATCCAGGTGCCACCAGGAATGCAACGAGGGACAGCCACAGCATCAAGAGAAGGAGCCACACAGCCCCTGGATGATGTGGGGTGGCTAAGACGAGACTTTTGTAGGATGATGTTGGACACCATCCTGTCACAGCAAGGAGCTGGGCACAGCGTCTGATGCCCAGCAGTTTCTTCACAGCACCTTCCTGGAGCCACTGGGTTCACTTTCAGAGATGCCCCTGCAGAAGCAGGTAACTGCAGAGTTCGGTGTAGACTCATTTTGGGGCAACTGTCTCTAAATGATCTGAGCAGGGGGATTGGATCAGATGACTTCCAGAGGTCCCTTCCACCCTCAACCATTCTGGTTCTATGATACTGTGATGAGGACTGGCGTATATTTGACATATATAACAATACTGAGATGTGGATTCATTTAATAGCTTGCATGAGGTAAGGGCTGTGATTCTGGAATCAAACCACCATTGGAATGATGACAGGTGAATCTTCAAAGCCACCCTGCAGGCTCATAGAGTGGCAACAAGTGGAAGGCTGCTTGCGGACATGGCTCAAACGCTGCAAGGAAGATCCAGAGGGAAGAACCAAGGACTTGTGTTAAAAGCAGGCAGAAACAGAGGCTTATAGGACACAGTGAGGAGTTTCTGCCACCCTGCAGCCTCCAGGAGCTGTGCCACCCGTCCTGCCCTAGGCACATATCTGTGAAGAGGTGGATCGCTGCTGGGACACTTAACCCTGAGCGACCGATGCACCAATCTGAGCTCCTGCTTCCCCTCCATGTGCCTGCCTGTTTAAGTGGTGATACCCTCAGCATTGTGGCTCCCTGGACTGCCCCGTGGTTCCCAGTCAGTGAGCCCCTGGGCTGGCAGCATGTGACCATGGTGGTTGTGGGACCTGTAAAGCCACCAACACCAACCTCTCCCCTCAGCTTCTCCTGGCTGCACCCTGGAGCTTCCTTAGCTTGCTTGGTGTTCATCAAATATTTGTGCCAGCCCTGCTCCTGGTAAATAATTTCACTGCAGCTGAAAAGCACTCTCATGATTTTAAATTTTCCATTTCCAGTACCCCTCCAAATTATCTGGGAACACTCCAAAGTAAAACACAGAGTGAAAAATCAAAGTAGGAAGCCTCTTCCTCTCTCTTTGAACCATCAGCTTGGGTGAGGAGAGAGAGAATCTCCCATAACTGAGCTTTGCTGTTATTATAACAAGACCTGAAGAGAACTTCTTTACTGGGGAGCAGTCTTCCCTGGCAAATACCAGGAAGTCGAAATTAGAGTATTCAGAGCAGTGAGGCTCTCATATTTTAGAAAAGATGGGAGTGGGAGCATTCCTATTAATCATCTCAAAGACAGACAGCCTGTCAGTCTCTTTTACTTCGAGATAGTATCTGTTGTATTTCAGGAGCTAGTTTTTCTTCTCAGATACATTCACAGATTTTCAAACACATTTATCCCATTTCTTTGCAGAACGTACAACGCTACCGGTCATACAGGCATCTTGTTAATCCCCAGAGGCTGAATTCAGGCATGGTGAAAATCAGTTCATGTCCCTGGAGATGAGCAGAGCAACATTAGCTTACGCTGGGCAACACTTTAGCCCATATGCTCTGATGTATTTGGCTAGCAGCCGAGGAGTCCGTGACTTTTATATGTTTCAACAAAAGGCGTTGAAAAGAGCTTTTGATATGGTTATTTGGTGAAAGAGATCAAACGTTTCCCCTTTGCATTAATCCTTTTAATGTCAGTATATAAACTAATTTTTTTAAAAAAAACTCATCCTGCAGGTGTTCAGGCACGTGACTAGAGAAAGAGTTATTTGCAGCATACATGCTGCTGGGGCAACTGCAGAAGAGAAATGGCAAAGGTTTAGGAAATCACAACCAGCATAGAGAACATAAACTGAAAACAATGAATCCTACCCATCATGCCAGAACTGGCTCCTGGACCAGAGATGACCCACTATGGCAGCTCTCGTATTCTTCAGTCAGAGTTGCTGTCACAGAATCACAGAATGTCAGGGGCTAGAAGGGACCTCGAAAGATCATCTAGTCCAACTCCCTGCCAGAGCAGGATCACCTACAGTAGATCACACAGGAACATGTCCAGGGAGGTTTTGAAGGTCTCCAGAGAAGGAGATTCCACAACCTCCCTGGGCAGCCTGTGCCAGTGCTCTGTCACCCTCGCAGTGAAAAAGTTTTTTCTAATGTTTTTGTGGAACCTCCTATGTCCCAGCTTGAACCCATTGCCCCTTGTCCTGTCAATGGATGCCACTGAAAAGAGCCTGGCTCCGTCCTCCTGACACTCCCCCTTGACATATTTATAAACATTAATGAGGTCACCCCTCAGCCTCCTCTTCTCCAAGCTAAAGAGACCCAGCTCCTTCAGCCTTTCCTCATAAGGGAGATGTTCCACTCCCTTCATCATCTTTGTGGCTCTGCACTGGACTCTCTACAGCAGTTCCCTGCCTCTCTTGAACTGAGGGGCCCAGAACTGGACACAATATTCCAGATGTGGCCTCCCCAGGGCAGAGTAGAGGGACAGGAGGACCTTTCTTGACCTACTTGCTACTCCCCTTCTAATACACCCCAGGATGCCATTGGCCTCCTTGGCCATGAGGGCACATTGCTGGCTCATGGTCATCCTGCTGTCCACTAGAACCCCCAGGTCTCTTTCTCCTACACTGCTGTCATCACCTCAAAGTTCATCCCCGTGAAGCTACAGATGCTTTCAATGATAGAAGTGTTTCAATGACAGAAGAAATGTACCCAAAGAGCCCCATTTCACCAGTGTACAAGGAGTGCTAGCCTGTTCCACCAGCCGAGACTCTGCCTGCCTGCCCCCAGACTCGGGCAGACCACGGTTTGCCGGTGTGTGCCAGCGAGAGCCAGCGGCTTTCCTCCTCCTGGAGCATCCCTCCTGGCAGGTGTGAGGGCAGAAAGGCTCCTGCTTCCGTGGGTACAAATCTTGTGTGGGTTCCTCTGAAATTGGTGGGTGGAAGAGGGTTTGCCTGAGGGTCAGGAGGGGCTGAATTAATCTACCCATGGCTCAACACTTGTTTTCTGACCTCTGTGGCCCCTTTGTGAGCCTCAGCCAGGGCTTGTTTGTATGAGCACGGCTATTGTACGTGTGCTGGGCTTTACCGCTATTCTGGAAAGCTGCCCCCAAAATGAGATTTACTTCTAAGAAATAACAAAACCCAGGCAGGCAGTCATACTCTCTTCATCTTTCCCGGGGTTTTCTGATTTCTTTTAAAATGACCTCTAAAATATTTTCCCATTAAAGCAAGGTCTATTTTTAAGCTACCAATGCCATTTCATTAGTCATTTTTCACAAGAGCCACATCTGACTGGAATTTATGCTCTTTTTAATCCCTTTTAGCAGCATACACTTTTTTTTTTTTTTCTGCCAGTGAGTAAGATGGGGTTTCTTAGTCTTAGATCTAACACTCACTACAGTTTTTTCCCTTTTTCCTCAACTTCCACCTCAGATACTGGAAACAAGTACATTAGATGGTTTGTGCAGCCCCATTTCATAGGTCATCTGACTCACGATATAAAAGCTAAGAAGCAATGCACTCTGAAATCATGAAAATGCACTTGGGAGAAAGATAAATACATATATATATATATATTAAAATCTACTGTAGATGTTTTCACATCACTTATATACCTGTTATGTTATCATGTTATCTTATGCTTATTGTCCCCTTGAACTGAACTTTCAGTGTAAAAAAAAAAAAAGTTTCATAGTGTCAGACTATTACGACAACATACAGCTTAATTTCTGCCGCAATCACAATAAAGGATGGTGCTGTTCCTTTAGTGAGCACTCACAGCTAGGTCAACATACATTTGGGGGGGGGGGGGGGGAGAGTGCAGATCTTGAATTAAAATATACATAAATACTCATAAAATCATGCCAGAGAAGAAAATGTGGAAAATGTGGTTTTGCCCAGCCTAATTGCCTTCAAGATTTTATAGCTGATTCATAGTTAGTCCAAAGGCAAAGCCACATGGGTCACATTCTGTCATGCTTGTGCAGAGCAGCCGTGCGTCTAAATCCCCATGGCATGGCCGTTTTGCTTACAGACTTCTGGATGTGGCAGCAGCCAAAACCTTGAGAAGGCAAGAGATCAGTCAGAGCTTTGCTCTTTTCCTAAAGTTACCTACCGATATGCAAGACCACTGGCTGCTGTACAGTGAGGTGTGTGCTGTGGGGCGGTCACCCCACCTGGGAATAAATCCCAAGTCCAAGAGAGAAATCTGGTCCCCTGTCCCACAGTTGTAGTCATTCTGCATTGCCAGTGGAAACCAGCAAACATCATGGACTTTAGAGCTGGGAGACATGACACCAAGGCCTGAGAGAACAGGAGAACACCTGAAAGGTGTTGATTATAGATTTTAAAGCCAGAAGAACCAGTTGGAGAGGCTGAGGGTGGTCTGGTGCAGGGTGGTCAGGGATGTTGGGTGCTCACCCTTTCACTGGGCCTAAGAGCCTACGGTTGAGTGGGAGTTGTGGTTTTCAATCTCTGGGGTATTACACATTGCACTGAAGGGCTCCATGGTGGGTGACCGGGACAAGTTCACATATCCTGTACAGCAAACCTTGGATAAAGCAAGTTCAAAGCCCTGTTAATGAAAAAACAGGAGACTATCAATTGAAACAAGGTTCACAAACATGAACGAAAGACCATTTGAATGTGGAACTTGACCAAGTATTTTTAAAAAGTACCTCACAGATGGAAGAAAAAGAAATATTATTCAGAAATAATAAGTCCTGCTTCTAAAGTAGCTTGGCTTTTGGGATGCTAACTGTAGTGTGGGTCAGTGGGTGTGACCACACTTCCGAAGGCTGGATTTGGACTGCCAAGTCACTGATGGGAAAAACAGTTATTTTTCCCCACAGAAGTCCTACCTGTTCCCCTATGGATATCATAAATGTGGGGACAGCTGTCACAGGGAAAGATGCTTTAAAGCTGGAAGAGTCAAATCAGGCTGCCAGGCTCCAGCAAATACCGAGTGCATAACAATCCAACAGCATTTCTGACAGCAGGCTCAGGCCAGAGGCTCCACTTCCTCACATTGCCATGAATAAAAACCCAAAAGGCAGAAAGTCCTGAGCTTCCTGGAAAAACTGAGCTCTGGCAGGTCCTGTAGTCTTTCAAGCAGCGAGAGACCCGTTTGCTTTGCTAAAATGAAGGGTGTTGTTAGATTTACCACATTTTTTCTTTCCTTCCCCCGCCACTGCTGTTCCCAGCAGAAAACAGACACCATTTCTGGTGGGTGGTGAACCTCCTGCCTGTGGCCACCTTTGGAGAGATGCTACTCTGGGGATTCCATGGGGGAAGCTGGGTATAAAATCATAGAATCATAGAACAGTTCAGGTTGGAAAAGACCCTTGGGATCATCAAGTCCAACCATTAACCCTACACTACAAGTTCACCCCTAAACCATATCCCCCAACACCACATCTAAGCGACACTTAAACACATCCAGGGAAGGCAACTCAACCACCTCCCTAGGCAGTCTGTTCCAGTGTCTGACCACTCTTTCCATGAAGAATTTCTTCCTAATGTCCAGTTTAAACTTGCCCTGTTGCAACTTGAACCCATTCCCCCTGGTTCTGTCCCTAATGACCTGTGAGAAGAGACCAGCACCAACCTCTCTACAATGTCCTTTCAAGTAATTGTAGAGCATGATGAGGTCCCCGCTCAGCCTTCTCTTCGTCAGACTGAACAGTCCCAGCTCCCTCAATCGCTCCTCGTAAGGTCCGTTCTCCAGGCCCTTCACCAGTTTTGTCGCCCTCTTCTGCACTCGCTCCAACACCTCAATATCCCTCTTATACTGAGGTGCCCAAAACTGAACACAATACTCAAGGTGTGGCCTCACCAGTGCTGAGTACAGGGGGACAATCATCTCTCTACTTCTGCTGGTCACACAATTTCTAATACAAGCCAGGACGCCGTTGGCCTTGTTGGTACATGCCTTTTGCAGAACACAGGCAGCTAAGGATCATAGAAACAAACAGGCAAGGTCGCCTTGCCAATGCCAGCCAACAGGCAAGCTAAAAGCCAAGGAAAATGTTCCAGGAAAAAAGAAAGAAAAGCTTAATCTTAGTAAAAATATAGTCCCGGAGCACTGGCAGGGTCAGGGTCAGATTGGGTTACGGGTTGTATAAGCCACCGTTATACAAGCCAAGGCAGGGCAGAGGCTTTCCCAGGACTATTCAATCCTGCTTTCTCTTGCTCGGTTTCACCGTGGCTCTCTCATTCCTTCCTTTGTGCTGCCCCTTCGTGCTTCCATCGCTGTGATTTAGGAGACCACACAAATCAGTCTTAATATAAAATATGAGTATGAGCAGACCTAAAGTAACTCACGTGAGTGGCTGCAATAAAGGCAGCTCCTCACACACTGCTTACGTGTGTAACAGACAAAAAAACCCCATGTTATGGACCAGGGGCACGGCCTGCTGCAATGTAGACCAATCAGACCCCAGGGGCTAGACGCAAGCATCACTTAGACATGTGCAGTCCAGACAATGACAGCAAGTGGTGCTGTGGGAGTTCCTGGTAATTGAGGAAAAAATGCACCGTATGCATATTTCATAGAGATACCATGACTGTTACTATTCATCCTCTGACCAGCTTTAAACTAACTGTTGAGGACGTTATTTTCCCTTCCAAGCACATGTGCTTCTCTGGGGGCACTCCATCTCCATTCACCTTGGGACTCTTTTACCATGAAAAAGTCTCCTCATGGTCACAAATTAATGTCTTTGCCAACACTCACCAGCCTTTTCTTTGCATCCCAGCACTCACCCTTCATGCAAATGTTCTGAAAGCATCTTCAGACTATTTTTTCAATTGAGCTATTTTTTCCAAAGTAAGGCTGCTCTTCCTAACAGACTTCCACAGTGCATTTCCTTCTCCAGAAACAGCTGCCTTCAATTCTTCGACTCTCCCTTTGCCAGATTACTGTCAATTCTCTGTTCTCATCAACTGGAGAAAAGCAGCATTCACCAGGAAATACATGCAATTTCTAGAGTCAAAACCACAACCTTTATTTGAAAATCTACTCCAGCAGAGTGCAAATGCACTACTTTGACATTTTTTCTCATTTCTACACGTTTGAGTAATTGCTCTCAACTCAGCACATTTCTACAGTACTTTAAAGCTCATTTTTCTGGTTTTAATATTCTGACTTTGACTCCAGGACTCTTAAAAAGCTGCTGAAATACATACTGGCAACTTATCGTAGTCTTCCAACATAAAAAGAAATATAACATTGTACTGCAAGTGCAAAATTCATTGCAATTTTTAGAACTGTGGGGACTATATGGATGCCCTAACAGTTAAAACTTGCTTCTTACTCTACAAGAAGGGAAGGCAATTGTCTAAAGCAGTCCTTTCACGACAGAAGGAAAGAACAGTAACCAAAACCCACTGACTTTAGAGACTCCCAATTGACGCTTGCCCTGTAGTAAGAAGAGAAGGACACAGTTTTACCTGGAAACCAGAAAGCTTAAACTTTTCATCCCCGGCCAGTACTATAGAATAGAACAGACTATTATACAATACTAGACAGGTATAAAATACCTGTGTAACTCATATTTCCCCGCTCCCTTCTATAGACTCCTTTGAAAATGTCCAGTCTTTACCACACCTGTCTTAGGACACTTTCCTGCAAAACCAAAACGCCTGCTCCTTGCAGTC
Source organism: Trogon surrucura (assembly GCA_020746105.1). Classification (NCBI taxonomy): domain Eukaryota; kingdom Metazoa; phylum Chordata; class Aves; order Trogoniformes; family Trogonidae; genus Trogon; species Trogon surrucura. Next base: position 51,432,206 of record CM036618.1, read on the forward strand.
TGCTTCCCCTGCAGCACAGTAAATCGCTACTGTTTTAAATGTTTTGGGAAAAAAAAAATTTGAATTAAGTCCAGAGGAATATTCTGATTGCCAGTGGCTGTTCTCTCCGTCTTAACCTAGATCAGTTTGACATAAGCCATTTACTTCATGGTTAACCCCGGAAAAATCCTGCAGGGAATATAAATTCACGCATTAATCCTGCTCACTGGTTTGGTTCCACTACAGTTTGGATCAGGGAGCTGCTGCATTGCAACCCCAACTCAAATCTACTGCTTCGAATGCTTTAACAAGACACCAGTCCGGTGCTCTTTGTGATCCTCATACAAATTCTTTATTGCAGAGGAGAGAAAGAGACACCACTGTAAGTGCTGAGCATTACAATGAAACAGAAGGCAGCATTAAAGTTGCTCCGCGCTTAATGCTGTGGTTTAAGCAGCTAATCTTGTTTCAGTTGAATGGCATGTTCATTACAGCAAATAAATCAGTAACGTGTAGGATTATTGAAGAGGAAAGACATATTAAACCAGTTTAGGACATCATATTGAATTTTTATTTTTTTTTTAGTGTCCGATTTAGCTTGGTGTTTTTCAACAGTCAGTTCTAATAAACGCCTGTATAGCACAGATTAAGCAGGTGGGAATGCTGCCCAGAAACAGTATTATGAATAACTTAAGGCACTGGTTTAATTGCAGCAATCCATGATACTTACTGTGCTGGCACCAGAGGGGAATTTTCAGTATTGGAACTTAAAACTTCAGCTGTGCTACTAGCGAGTATGTCTCTCTTACTAAATATTTGAAAGACCTTTCTAATATTGTCACCTCAGGTGGGAGTAGGGGAAGATCTGGGAGTTCATTTAACTATTTATTTCCACCACAACTCATTTAAAAATAAAATAAAAAAGAATTAGCAGTTCACTAGATGCAATTTCAATTCTCTGGTACTATAAAAGATTGCAACAGCATCCCAGCTGTCCTGCCTGCCCAATCGGCCCCGTTCTGACCAATCCCTTTTGCAAAGATGATGTACAGAAGCAAAAACCCCAAACCTAGCACACACTTCAAGAAGCTCCATTCAAAGCTCTACCATACTACAGGGTATTCCCGTATTCTTCCCCCACAGCGCCAGCTCCCTGGCATCGTCCTCACCACAGCTCAGAGAAACGAGCCATGGCAACTTCATCCAGCTTTGGAGCTGGCCCTGCTTGAGCTGGCACTTGGACTGTGTGACTTCCAGGGGTCTCAAAGTAGGACTGACAGGAAGAGGAAAAAAAAATACAGTTAAGGTTCAGGTGAAAGAGCAAAGTGCTCCCCAATGCCAGTTGGCTTCCCCTCAGCCTCGGCAGTTTGTCCATGTCTGTATGGAGTGGAGATCCCCTGTAAAACACCAATGACATTTGTGGTGAGCAAGCTCCCATCTCGCACACCACAAAGCAACACATCAAAGCAAGAATTCAGTGGGAAACAGCGGTGGGAAAGTTTTGTGTGGTTTTTTTTTTTTATCTGGAGGAAAAAATACAGCTTTTTCTTCTCCGTATAAGGCTGAAAGTAACAGAATGTCCTTGCAAAACAAAAACCTCCCTCTTCCCTCACCATTAATCTGTACAAGATACAAAAGTCCATCTTATCCCACTGCACCTCCACAGAAGCACATGGGCTCGCGGGTGCTCCCACATGCTCACATTAGCCAGCAGAAATCAAGAGTGATTTCTGGCCCCAAAGTAGGTGCTGAGGGAAACCAGCTTGGACCAGAACCCTCTTTCAAGCAAAGCAGATGGAAAGAGTTGAAGCTGTCTGCCACAGCAGAAGACACTGGTCTGACAGCTCCCTAAGCCGACACCCACTTCCAGACCACGTATAAACCACACCAGAAACCCTCCAATGGTTGAGAGGTACCTCTCTATTTATATCACACAACCGACCCCAGTCATCAATCACATCACCTCCCATTTTCTTTGTCTTTCTTCTTTATTTTTGCTTTAGATTAGGCCAGGGTCTCCACGATAGCAACCGCATTTCAACTCTCAGCTCAACACAAGGCTACTGGTTGCACATAAATCATCCCGGCTCACTCCAGTGACCAGCAACAGGTGCTGATCATGATGCTGGGAAAAGCAAAGCTTCCGAGAAGCTGCAGAATTTATTGGCTCCACTCTTCCAGCATGAAACTTTTTTACACTGGCAAAAATACAGGTGCATCCTGCACAAGCTTAAAGAGGATCAGGCTTAAAATACTTACACCAGTCCCAGAACGAAAATACAGAATAAAATAGAAACAAAAATTCTAAGTTACACATACGTTCTGATGAGGAGCACAGTGACTTCGCTGATCACACTCCTTATCATTCCAGAGAAACTCTATGTTCAGAGCATGAAAACTGACACATAAATTAGCAGAAATGCAAGAAGATTTGATGGTACTTGATTAACTGGACAGTAAGCACCAGAAACAAAACATTAGGAAACTGAAGCCATTTTATGACTGTAGCAGGCACTTAGTAAAGATGGAAAAAACGAGCCATTACCCAAGAAAACCCAACTGCTTTTGAAGCCCCTCGCTAGGGATGCACCGAGATTTACCCTTGCCTGAGACAAATCCCCATCCAGCCGCTAGCAGCAGGTGGGACCCCAGCTCTCTCCATGGTGAGGCACTGCGCGGCCGTTTTTAAAGAAGTCTCCCAGCTCGACAGCGATCCAACACTGTACCTGCTGAAACTAAGAAATGGCCGGTGCCAAAAGCCTCCCCAAAAACACAGCAAGCCTTCCACACCAGCCTCTATTCACGCACACCCACCCCAAAAAACTCCGTTGCAACTACCAGGAGCCCTTCCACGCGCTTCAGCGGGCTTTGATGGAGCTGGAACTCCACCCTTTCACAGCAGTCGCCGCTCATTTGTTCCGTAATTCAGCACAGCACGGCTTCGAAAACATCTTTCCGATGCTGTTCCCCTGCAAATGGCATAATGAGGAATAATAAGCAGGTGCTTCTGAACACAAACCCCGAACAGCGGGAGGGTAAAACTACTACAAATGAAGCAATTAAGTAACCACACTCTTCATTGTTTATTGACAATCTTTATTTGCGCTGACTTTCCGTGTTTAGAGGTTTCCCAGTAAGTATAAATATGAATCAAAGTGCTGCCCCACAGTAAGAAATCTTTATTTGCACAAAAAGATACAAACAGCTAGTACTTCGAAGTTCATCCGATTTAGTACACAGAATAACAAAAAGGTAAAAACCAAACCAAGATGAAAGGCTAGCAGCAAAAAGAATTCTAGTTCTCCTTCAACCCAGTTCGTTTGCTCCCACATTTCTCTAAGAAATAGAGTATAAAGAGGGTTCAACTAACTTATATATTAAATTTCCTACCAAAAATATAACACTGTGTAAAGAAAGTTAGTAGTATAAAGTCAGGGGGTGGAGGGAAGAAAAAGAAGATAGTAGATATAATATTAGAAATCTCAAGTGTAAACTTTACTGGTGCTTTAAATAAAAAAAAAAAAAAACAACAAAAGTCACATGAGTATTTCCGTTTGGCTTAGCAGCCAGGAATATAAGAAAAGCTGATTTTTTTTCTTTTTTTTTTTTCCTCCTCTAAAGTGCTTAATCACCATATCCAAAAGTAATGACTTTCAGACCTACTTAACATGAGTGTGCTCAAAAAGCCACTGCTTACAGTATAAAAGCTGTCATTCTGCAATGCTGCACATACAAACTGGCTTTATCTGCACGAATGAAAGATTGCTTTGAACAGCTCTCAATCATATGATGTCCCAAATCAATGTAATGCTATTAGAGCAGGCAGCTGAATAAGTCCCAGAAAGTTGAAGTTTAAGAATAACAGATATTAAAAAAATAATCTTTTTATTTTTTAAAGGCAGCATGCCTCTCCCAGCCGCAAGAAGGTAACTGTATGCAATAAGCAAGGGAAACACGGTTTTATGTTATTATTGTAAACTACCTATAACAAAGTGACAGCTGACATAGCGATTCACGTGTTTAACACACGGAGGTAAATACTTCTTACTGATAAAATACAAAAAGGCAGTCATGTGAGTGGGATCGAAAGCTACCACAGTATTTTACTTAATATTAAACATACTGTCAACTTGACTTTAAAACCAACAGTATGTCCTAACTCACAGGAAAAAACACAAAAAATAACAAGAAAACTTAACGAGCTTTAGGACTGTTTTGTTACATTATTATATATTTATTTGAGCCTTAGTGCAAAGGAAAAAAAAAATTAACATTCTAGGCTCCAAAGCAAGTCAAATACATAAGACTATTTCATGGCTTTTTTTGACAGACATCACACACACAGATTCCAAGAGAAATTTTTCAGCTGTAATGGCCATTCATTTTTATCTCAAAGGTAGAAAACACATTTAAAAAACGAGAGCAAAGACTCCAGCATTTATTAACCTCAAGTACAGCCATAAATCGTTTCAACCCCACTATTCTTCCAAACCAGAACTATCGTAACCAAACTGATTCGTGAGTACTGCTGCTGCTGCCGTGGAGTTTTGACCACACCCTGCCAGTAGCTCTACCCAAATTTCTGTACAAATGCCTCCATCATCTCTGGAATTCTGCAAGCCTGAATTTGTTTACGTTCATCTATTTCACAGGCCAAAGTTTTTTCAACTATTTCTTGAAAGGCATCAATTCCCAACGCAGTACCTGCACCGTCCTTTGGGACGGTTTTTAAGTTGGAGAATCCCTGGTTCATTTACCACTAAAATATATATCACCTAGAAAAGGTAACTTTTCACCTATAAAGTTCCTCTGTATTAAGCCATAGCAAGCAAATTCAGCATCTCCAGTGACTTGACTTTACCTCACTTTTCCTATACAAAAACAAATGACAAAAAAACCTACATCAAAAAAATAAGCGCCTTTATAATTAAAAAAGAAATAAGACAATAAACAAAGTGAAGCATTCAGTTACCCAAGCTGGCATCTAAAATAAGTCTCTGAAAACGTAACATGTGAAAAGCAATTATTTTAGTGGTTAAAGTGTACAAATGACTAAATACACTGCTTGTTTCAAAGAGAACTGAATACTGTAGCCATCAATGATTACTATGCATTGGCAGTGCTGCTGCTTTTGTTGCTGGCTTTAGATATTATATATAATCACTTTTTCTGCATATTTCATGCCTTTTTTTTTTCCTGTTTGCATTTTTTTTGTGTTTTTTTTTTTAAGAAACAGATACCAGTAGCATGACTTTAGAGCAGTATAGGAAAGATGGGTACTTTTTCTTTTTTAAAGGTTTCCTGTCCATCCCAAGTCTGGTAAGACTGAATATGACATGGAATTAAACAATGTTTCAAGCAGGAACATAAAATATTATTTCAAGTTTTGTCTGTGTATGAAAATCACCTCAAAAAGATTCAGAATCTCATGTTTCTGCAGAAACAAATACAATAAATATGGAAAAGTACCATGCAATGAAAGTGCAGCTATTCTATTGATGAGAAGTACAAAAGCTTAGAAACAGAAAAACACCAGCTTCAGCCCAAGACTGAAGAAAACCCACAGATTTTTCAAAATCAGAGTCCATACAGTGTCACACAGCCCTGCCTTGTCATGTTTGTTAATATCCTCGCTTAGAAGTCAGACAGCATTTTGTTTAACTTGTGTTGCTCTGTATCATTACACTAAACCATAATTAACTCCTCTTTTGTGCCGGCCTCATTCCAACACAATTGTACCCACTGTATACCAGCAGCAGTTCTCAGGTTTTGTTTTGCAGCTCAGCTGTTTTTTTCTTGGATGTTCACAAGACTGGCATTTGACTGGATGCGCTTGGCTAGAAAGGGAAAAAATTATATGAAAATTAAACACAAAGAATTCCACAAAACTAGTCTCTCCACTCCCTCTATTTATCCAGCACAGACTTGCAAACAGCTTTCTGCTCACGTCCAGAAACTTTAATGAAAAGATATGGCTGAAGCTCTTTACCACCCTTCTTCAGGGGCCGGCAGCAGACTAATAGTCGCTATTAGCGCCGTCAGCACAGCTGCAGGCAGAGCTGGCTGGGCCCCCTCTCCTGCAAGAGCCAAGAGAGTCCCTGGCACCACGCGAGTCCGACAGCAAAATGCCAGCACCACCACTTACGCAAAATAAGGATCCGTTTCTTCTGCTTCGAGTGAAGGAAGCTACTGAGGTAAAAAACAATCGGCAGGAAGAGGATAAAGGATGAAACCGCAATCACTGGGACCGTGTCACTGCAGGGAACAGAACAGTTGAAAGTCCTGCTCCAAAGCTTCCGAGTGATGTTCATCTAAAAGAAAAACACAGGCAAGCCGTGAAAGCAAGCACGTGAGTTTTTGCAGCACGGCACGGCAAACACCCAGGCCTCGAAACATTCAGGTGTTCAAATACATCCTCTGAAAACAACACTTTTAACAGATCTCCCCCTCAGAAAGCAAGAAAATCCCTGGAAACGTAGAAACAGACAACTTAAAGTGAAGATTTCGCATCAGAACTTACCCGAGCTTCAAAACCAGACACACTGCAGACATAGCCACATGCCTGCTTCCCAGAGAATTTGCTGACAGCCTGCAGGGGCAGGGCTAACCCCATACCTCCGACAGCACACCTTTTGCCCAACCACTTAAAACCCCGCAATATAGTAAAGCTTTTCCCAAACATATGTCACCGGTGCTGAGGACTCCTTGAAACGGCTGCTGTAATAAGGAATCAATTAATAAACTGGCTAGAACAACAGCAGTAAAGCTTCACGTTAAAAGCCAGAAGATTAAGAGATTTATTTTTTTAAATCCACCCCCCTTCACAGTGACAAGAAATTAAAGCGCAGCTACTCCAACTGGGTGATCAGGAGTTTCGGTCGCACTCCCGCTGCCCCGATGGAGGATGGGACGTAGCAAGACAGCCTCACCAAGCACCTAGTTCCCCACAGGACATCAGCCTACCAAAGGCACTGCTGCCCATACCCGTGCTGCCCCACACCTGAAGAGGAAAAGCAATCCCTAGCAAGACGAGCACAACCAGCTCAGATTACTAAAGACCTCAAAAATGACAATAAAATACTTACTGCATCTTCCACGTCGATACATAAGTGCATGGAGTGGCCAGACTCGCCACCTTGCCTGTTCATTCTTTGCAAGTTGTTATACAGGTCGTTCAACATCTTGTAGGTTTCGTTGCAGTTTTTACATACTTCTGTGTAGTTATTTGGTGACAGGTAGACAGCTTGTCCCTGGGGTTGTAAAACAAGATTCATGCAGAGGTTTAAGGCATTATGAAAAAAAATTTAAAATAGAGTCAAGTTTGAACCTAAATCCAGATTTCTAGCACCCGAGATTGAGTAGGTAACTGAGACAGATAACTCGTATGAGAATGTGGAGGAAAAGGGACCAAGTCTAATTCCCTAGGGACATGGCCCATTTCCTGCAGATTAAGCATCTCAAATTGCTCCCTGAATGAGCAGGGTTTCTGTTTTTGTTTTGAGGTTTTCTGTTTGGTTGTCAGCTTGGTTTTTGTTTGCTTGGGTTTTTTTTTGGTTTTGTGTTTGGTTGGTTTTGTTTGTTTGGGGGGGGGGGGGTTGTTTTGTTGTATTTTTAAAAAGCACTTATTTTTATAGTATCAGTTCCCAGAAGCAGAAAAAATAATTATCAGCAATTAAATGTTATTCTGGAGCCAGAGATCAGGTTCTTCAATGCTGTGTTTTGTTACATATGGGGAAATGAGAAACAAGTAACTGTTGTTACTGCTGAGCTGTAGTGACGGGGCAGATTTTACCACAGTAAGAAATTCTTTTCACCTGTGGTCTTTACCACCCCTGAATGCAAGAGCACACTCAAAAAGAAGATCTCTAAAGATATTCCAACCCAGTAATGGTTTTATCAGCTACCCACTAACCACTGGGTTAAGTTCTAGTTCTGACACTCAAGCTGGTTAATAGGCCAGGCCACCCTGCCCCCTGCCGAGGCCTATAAAGGCACATTTCCTAGAAATCATGAGTAATAAAAAAAGCAGTTTCCTCGGAGACTGTCTCACACCCATCATTTCCCAGTTTGACCACTGAATGATCCTAGAACTCTGCCAGTTTCTAATTGAAATGGAATACACTGGAAAGGAGGAATATACAGAAATCAGTTTCTATTTAAAAGGGCGCTTACCACATTTATTTCACTGATCAAATTATATTGCCTTTCCAGTACAGTCACTCTTGGTCTATACATAATTTTACTAGTCAAAAAAATTGTGACAATGATTTAAGGTACTGGTCTTTCTGAACTAGTCTATATTATCCAAAGGCTATTTAAAGATCGAACTGTTAAGTTAGAAGGCAACAGGTCTCCAAAGAGGGAGAGACTTGCAGCATGCAGACATGATATTTCTTACTATATAATTATCAACTGTTGTGAATTCAGAAACTCCAGTGTGAAGTAACACCACAATTGCATACAAAATTAAGTCAAGGTGAATATCAATCAGAATTAATTTTAGGCTCTCAATCTGTAAAACATCTGCATTTTATAGATCATTGCTTTGTCTGCCTAAAATCTGAAAGCTCACCAGCAGTTTACTTGCCTAATCTGCAGTTTATTCAGCATAAATAAGACTTTGCTAGCAATTAGAGGATTTGGTGCTTCTCTTAAATACACAGCATAAATACCTGAAGGTTATGTTCAAAACATGTCAGAGATTTATTGAATAAATCCAGGAATTCTACAGTAGAATTTGATAATCCCTCACTGCTGTTCTTTAAGCAATCTGTCAAAGAGAAAGAAAAACATCAGAGTATTTTAATTTCTCACATTTCCACAGCCGACAAGCCCAAGACACTCCACTCCTGAAAAAAGAGCTCTCGATGAGAAAAGACAGGTCTAGTCAACACTGCGGTTTCCTTATCTGCCTGCCATCGACGTCTCAGACCCGCTGACCTAACTCTTCATCGAGAACATATTTCACAATTAATTGGCCTTGATTAAGTGAAAGATGAAGACTATCATCAAGAGCTTTCTGAAGAAGGGGTCTGAATTATCTTTGGACTTCAAGATAAAACAAGACATTGCTTTTCTTTCCTACACTGCAAACCTGGCTTTGCACAGTAACAGCCGTTATGCGAAAGCAGAAGTGCCAGCAGTGGAGACGAAACAGAGAGCACCCAGCAAGCCCACACGCACAACAGCAGAATCAGAGTGAAGGCTATTAAAGCAGTGACCTGAACGGAGCTGACTATTTCATGAGCTTCAAGGGCAGCTCTGGGGCTCTCCTCCCAGCCACAGGCTCAACCCTACCATGCTGCTGCTTCCCATCCATCCCACCCCGCTTCAGGTGCTCTGACCAGACAGACCCTTGAAAACAACAGAGGTTTGGGAATTTACATGTTCAGCAACAACACTGTGAGCGCAAGCCATCGTCCCAGAAAAACTCCTGAAAGAGGGAAAAGTCATCAGCCAGGCACTGGGCAGGCAGCACGTGGGTCACGGGCAAAGCATGGCAAGACAGCACAGACCACAGAGCTCCTCCTGCAGTGCCTTTCCAGCCCTCACAAACAAAACCAAACTCTTCCAGGCTCTCAAACGGTTCTGCACCAAAGCCAGCATCTTTAATACTCAATTCCACAGTGCTATTCCCTCTGTTTTCTAGCTTAGGGTCCCACCTTCCACACCAGGCAAACAGCAAAGCCACAGTTGAGCTGTAGGCACAACACAGCGCCATCAGCATGGGGACAGTGAGATACAGGGAGTCTTGGACACCCTCCATCCAAAAAACGAAATCAAAAGTATGGCTGTGGAGGCAGGCACTGCTCAACGTGTAAGCATCTCAGAGTTTACTGATTTTTAATAATAAACAAGAAAAAGTTTTGAATGTAAGTTGTTTTTTAAAAAATGGGAAGACAGAGGAAAAAAAAAACACAACTGCAATGAAGCTAAGGAAAGTCTCCACCATGGTCTGTAGATGACAAGAACTAGCAAGACTACCTTTTGAAAGAATAGCCTAAGAGAAATATTTACATAACAAAGCCTTCCAACAGACTAGCATCCTCAGACCTTGGCAGTATCTCTAAAATAACAAAAAGCTCTTGTACCCTTCATCAGAGTGGCTCTAGTTCAGGATTTGTATGGTCTCTACTAACCATATTTAAACAAAGACATGCAATTTTTTTCTGTGCAAATTTTAGGGGCTAAGTCATAACAGTTACATGAAAGCTACAGAACGAGTCACATACTTGCACAGTTGGCTGCCTCCCAGGTTTCGTTAAAGAACTCCACGAGGGTCACAACTACCTGCAGCCTGTCAGAGGTCAAGATGCTTTTGGCACAATTGTGGCTCTCGGAAGAGTTCTAGAAGAAAAAGGAAACAACAAAAAAAGCAATCAAGTGTTAAAAACAGAATGGGAAAATTGTGAAACATATTTCAGGCAAACACAACTAAACCATCGCCAACGCATCACATCAATATTTCTAGAACAGGCAAGGCAGAGCTGACGGAACAATAAAACAATCTTTTGATGCTCCAGTTCATGCTATGAGCAACACAGCTTATCGCACGTCGTCTTAGAAGACCTAGGAGGACCGCATGCAAGTCAGTCAAAAGCACATGACCAGAGGAGGCAGCGGGGAATGCAGAGAGACACGGCCTCCTTTGCCAGGTCACTCCTATTCATCCATTTCTGGGTCACTGCCCCAGGACCCAGCTAAAGGGGCATGTGCAGCCAGAGAGAAGGACGAGGTTGTTCTTGTTAAGCTGAAGAAACATTTAAAGGATCTAGACCAACAGACTAGCCTCAAAAGAAACCAAACCCAAACAGAAAACAACCTGCAAAACCACTGTACCAACATACTGTGTTAGCAGCAAACTTCCAACCCTGACACAGCAATAACGTGAAATATTCCTATCAGAATTCAGAACAACGTTTTCCTCCTTCAGAGCTTTATTTTCTCCCTCAAACCATTGATACAAAACCATGACCTTGGTCAGCTGACTCCTGTGCTCTAGCTCCTGGTTTCTGGCTGCTACATTGACTTAAGCACTTGTCAAAATTGCCAAAGATGCCAAAAGCCTCTTTGCTAAGTGACGTAGGACAGAGGAGAAAATAATCTCTTTAACAAGAAACACGTTCCTTACAGGGCTTTGAGAGAACCAGTTTCCGCTTCTCTCTGTTGAAACAGGTTTATTTTTTAAATAAGAAGTTCCGCTTGGAGACTCAACTGCAGAAGTCGAGCATTGCCACATCTGGTAACTCCTACATTCACCTGCTTTCATTTCTACAAAATTACAAACAGATAAGCGAGACGGTTGTTTACACAGGAAACTCTCTGGTTGCCTCATGAAGGCCTTTAACCATGAAACTTCCTCAGCAGCTGGACTTGTGAGAGGGCAAAAGCATGTTAAATCCAAAACTGAATCAGGCAGGCCTGATTCATTCCTTAAACACATTTTCCTAATTTACTATTTAATTAGCCAAGAGTGAGGAGAATTTTACAATTCAGAGATGTCCAAAACTTGGCTGCTTCATTCACATTGCACTATAACTGTTGTAGGATGGCAAAGATAAAAACCGTCCGATATCTAATTACTTGTGATCATGGATTGGGGTTCCAAGAGATCACCTCCTTTATTTATTTGGTTCATTAATCCATGCACAGAGGGAAAGCCAAACGCTCTCTCATACAGATGTGTTTTCCAGACCATGTAGGGGACCAGCCTTTCCAGGCTGCCAGTACCCAAGCACAGCAGCTGTAACAAGTTCCCACATATTCTAAGTACTGGGATATGTTTGGCAACATAATTCTAGCCAAAACATCATGCTGAAAATACCCAAGAGAATCAAGTACTCAGTTTCTCACTTTCACATTACCCAGTCACTGGCAGGGAACAGCTTCCATACGGGAAACAAATAAACAGACAACAGGTTTGCAAACTAAAACAAGAGACGGCTGGTTAGATATTTTCCCTGGTCATAACTAGCAAATGAACACCTGAGCGCTCTTCCAAGACAAGTGTTCAGGGTAGTGAGGGACAGTGGGGAGACAAAGCATCAAAACCCAAAAGTGATGCTTTTACACACAACAGGTAAATAAGGTGTGAAATGGTTTGCAGAAGGACACCGCAACACCAGAGGTTTACCTGAATTTAAAGAACAGACTTTTCTTGTCAATAGCAATTCTAAACACACATTCAAAACTCCCAAGACTGGAAGCACAACCCAGGGGATGCACTGCTATAAACCTGCTCTCTGCTTGTGCTCGCTCTTACCAAGACACCCTCTTCTAGCCATCACCAGAGAAAGGACAGAGGTCCTTTGGTCTGATCCACTACTGTCACCCTCGCACCATCCCAGGGACTAACTTTTACAAACTGATAAACTGTATGAGAACACACAAAGAAATTGAAAAGAACAAAAAAAAAAAAAAAAAAAACACGCTCAGGCACTTGGGGGATGTAAACACAAGACGAAGCTCTGGTGAAGGATTCCTGCTGGTGGAGTCCAGACTCCAGCCAGCGCTCAGGACTTCGACTTTGCTGACACATACTCCCATCAGCTTTGGAGCCAAGAACAGTGTGATACGGCTCCTCACAGATGATGTGCATCCCTTGCCAGCGCTGCAGAGACCACAATTTTTCCAAGAAGTGCTGGGCAGCTGAGCTCTGGTGGCATTCCTCAGCAGCGTTATAAAATGACTTGTGAGCCAGGGCACTGGTTTAGCCCTTGCTACATCAGCAAGAGCAACCCAAGTTTTTCTACTTGCACAAAGGAGCAAGGCTTTCTTCTGCAGGTGGAGCTACTTGCCCCTAGCTAGGCCAGGAGCTGCCTGCACGGATCACACCATAACCCTGGGCAGCAAAGACAGCCAGCAGCAGCAGCATTTCCCAAACACCACCAGCCTCTGCTTGACTGCCTTACGCCCCCAGCGAGGCTTCCAGGGTGGGAACTCACCTTACCGGCTGGGGATCCCTCCTACCCAGAACACGGGTGCTTTGCTCACCACTGGTGTCACAGGTCGCACCACTGGCCATGCCCAGGCCTGGCTCAACACACGCGGGTCCCCTCGCCCTCCTCGCAGCACCAGGGCGTGCTGGAGCGGGGTGAAGCAGCAGCAGCACCTCGGCGTGGGGACCCTCCTGCCTTCCCCAGCACCCCGCGTCCACTCGCGTGCGGCCCAGCCGCACACCGGTACCGAACCGACGTGACTGGAAGCTTCGAGAAAACGAGCCCAGGCCTTCCCCCAACCCGGCACCGGTGCTGGGAAGGCCGCACGCCGGCCCCCGCCCCCGGGGCAGCCTCGCCGGCCCCCCCCTCACCCGCCTCCCTCCCTGCCCCTCGGACGCACCCCGACGGCGCGGGCGATGTCGCCGTACTGCGCGAGGAGCCGGCGGTAGTGGCGGTGGCAGCCCTGGCAGAGCCGCACCGGGCGGGCGCGGAGGCCCAGGCAACTCGTGAGCGCCGCGCTGCCCTCCGCGAAATCGGCGAGGAGGCGGCGGCATTCGGGCTCCAGCTCGGGCAGGTCGCCGGGCAGCCCCGCTCCCCACAGCTCCTCCGCCAGCTCCTCCGCCTCGCCCAGAGCCTCCAACGCCGGCGGCCGGTGCGCCTCCCCGGCGGCGGGGCCGAGGGCGAGCACCAGCAGCGCCAAGAGGCAGCGCAACGGCGCCATAGCGGCCGCGCCGAGGAAGCGGAAGCGCCGAGCCGGGGAAAGGAGCCCGCCCCCGCCGCGGGGAGCTGCCGCTCATTGGCCGCGCCGGGGAGGGGGGCGGGGCCCAGGCGTCCCCGGGGGCGGGGGAGCGGCGGGGCCGGGCGGGGAGTGGGGGGCGGCAGCGGGGCCTCGCCCCTGGGGAGCCCCAGGCCCGGGCGAGGGCGGAGGGCGGCAGTCCCCGGAGAGGTAGCCGGGCCGGGACTCGTTCCGTCACCAAAAGAGGACTCCTGCCAGAGTCTCGCGAGGAGCGAGCGCGGCAGCAGTGACCCCGCACCGGGGGCTGCAGTGCCTGGCGGTCACTCCTCTGCCCGGCTCCAGTGCCTCTGCACCCTCATAGAAACGAATTTCTTTCTAATATCTGATCTGAATCCACCCTCTTTCAGTTTGGAACTGTTACCCCTTGTCCTGCCATTACACGTCCTCATAGAGAGTCCCTCCCCATCTTTCCTGTAGGTGCCCATTCAGTGCTGAAAGGCAGTTGTAAGGTCTCCCTAGAGCCTTCGCTTCTCCAGACTCAACAACCCCAACTCTCTCAACCTGCGTGTAGGTGCTCCAGTCCCCTGATAGTCTTCGTGGCTTCCTCTGGATTCACTCCAACAGGTCCATGTCCTTCTTTTGTTGGGGTCTCCAGAGCTGAATGCAACGCTGCAGGTGGGGTCTCACAAGAGCAGAGTAGAGGGTAAGAATCACCTCCTTCAACCGGCTGGCCACATTCCTCTTGATACAGCCAAGAATGTGATTGCCTTTCTTGGCAACGAGCACACATTGCTGACTCATGTTCAGTTTTTCATCCACCAACATCCTCACGTCCTTCTCCACAGGACTGCTTTCAGTCCACTCGTCGCCCAGCCTGGATTTATGCTTGGGATTACCCCAAACCAGATGGAGGACCTGGCACTTGGCCTTGTTGAACTTCATGAGGTTTGCACGGGACCACCTCTCAAGCTTGTCTGGATCCCTCTGGATTGGCATCCCTTCCCTCCAGCATGTTGACCACACCGCACAGCTTGGTGTTATCAGCAAACTTGATGAGAGTACGCTTGATCCCACTGTCCAGGTCACTGACAAAGATGTTGAACAATGTCAGTCCCAATTCCGACCCCTCAGGAACACCTCTCGTCACTGATCTCCAGCGAACATTGAGCAATTGACTGCAATTCCAAGTGTCACAGTGTGGAAATGTCCATAATGGATTAGTGCTGTCAGGTGAAAGCACAACAGCAAAGGTGACAGTAAAGATGCCATCAGGCAGGCAAAGGGCACCCAGTGGAGAACATCTGACTTCTCCAAGTGGGCCGAGTACCTGAGTTCCAAAATACGGCTTTCAAGGCCATGAATGAAAACAAATGAAAGCCACATCACGAGTATGACATAGAGAAACGTCAGTGTGGTCAACACCGCAACAGGTTGCCCGCGGGTGTGAATTGGCGGGGGTGAGGGCTCGCATGCCCCCAGGAGAGGGCAGCAGCACTCCCCCTCATCGCCCCACCGAGGGGCGGGAAGCGGGGGGCAGGCAAGGGCCCTCGGCTTGTCCCGCACCGTCCCCGACGGCACCTGCAGCCTCGGGGTGCGGTGGAAACGCGTCCGAGACAGTCTCTCGCCGTCCTCAGCGGGATTTTCCCTCCCGTGGGCCCTCATGGGCACCAGGATGGACCGGCCCAAGGGGGCAGAGCCGAGTCTTGGTCTTCTCGGATCGAGAAGGGATGAGATTACCCATGTCTTGAGAGTGTTAAATATTCTCCTGCGAGAGAATGTGTTCTTCATGCGAGTGGAAGACTAGTCTCGAGAAGGAGAAAGATGGAGAAAAAAAGGGAGGAAAAAGGGAAAAGAAAATTTTTTTGCAAAGAAAATAAAAAAGGGGGGAGAGGGGGGGAAGAAAAAGAGAAGAAAAAGAAAGCTTATGAGCTATAGGTTAAATTTCTGAGGCTTAACCAGAATATAGACATTTCTGGCATTAGTACATTTCTGGCATTAATAAATGCATTGCTGTAGACCTTTAAAGAAGATATCTGGTCATTTAGTACTTCTTTTTACTTGCTGTTGCAAAGCAAAATTAGGATGTCACTAACTTTTTCAGCTCTGGTTCAGAAATAGGGCCTGAAGAATTCATGGGCCTCTTCTCTGATAATAGATTCATTTTAGCAGGGAGAAAGCTGCATTTACGCTGACAACTTGGCTGTCAATCAAACTTGGTTAGTTTTCTTATACGAGTGGTGCCATTACCTTTCTGCTCAACCTCCTCAAAGGGGTTGTACTCGAGACTACAACAAGTAGGATTTGGCCTTGACCAGCAGATCTCAGAAATAATTATGAGAATATTACAAGTCTTGTGTGGTTATATACTCCCGATTATCCTTGAAAACATATTTCAACACCTGCCCTGATTAAAGGGAAAAGCTTGTCTCATTCAGCAGAACGAAGAGTCTTACCCTCAGCAGTGTAGAAACAGAACACAGCAAATGAATATTGATTTCCTATGCCATCTTGCTGGATCTGTGGAGCTGGCAGTGTGAACCGGAGAAAACGAGCAGTTTGAAACTGTGAACCTGATTCTCCCTCTTATTTGTCTCTCAGCTGCCTTCAGTGCTCTTTCTCCTGTGAGCTGAGAACCAAACCCCTTTTTCAAGTTATCTTGTCATCTTCAAATGGTGATAGATTGGATAAAGCCTTCTAACTAAAGGGCTGGGAAAAGCGGGACAGGCTGTGAACGTCAAGGCAGTGCCAAAAAAAATGAGCGATAACCTGAACAAAAGGAATAAAAAGGGAAAGGAGTCAAGGAGGACTGGGAGGCTGGATGCTTGGGGAGTGGGACAGCCTGGGGAAGGGAGACTGGGGGAGGCAGCAACTCGGAGAGCAGGAGGAAAGGGGAGAAGCGGCTCTACCTCCTGGGCTAAAACTGCTGCCCAGAAACAGACTGCTCATCATCTGAAATGGAGGCCAGAAAAAGTAGGAAGGGGTGAGGGTTGTCCATGGAGAGGTGTCTCTAGGGTTGTGGAAATGGAAATCTTTTTTAAAAATCTCAACTAATTTCATCACAAAGATGGCAAAGCTCAACATGAGCAAAGGATCAGCTTACTATGTCCTCCTTGCACAACCACTCCCTGTCTATGGAAAGCTTTTCTTCCCCATCTCTATTACCATTCTGCATGTCCCTATTAATTCGTAGGGCCACTGTTGGCTCCTTTGTGTGTTGGTAGTGGCTGATGTCAAAGCCTAACTGTGGGCCACTCCATTCAGTGACTGTTTTCCAGACTCGACAGAACATCGGAAAGCACTCCTAAAGACAGTGCATGTAAGAAATTTATTAAGGGCATGCACGTAGCCGCATCACATCCAAGAAAATGAACTTGTGGGGAAATAAGTATATTAAATACACTATCAGCCTGTTGATGTATTTTTGGTTAGTTGCAAGTGGAAAATTATTCTGTCAATACAGTACAACGGTCTGAACCAATTCTTATTTTTGAAAGATTGTGTGACATTTGTTTAAAAATGATTGACAAACACTGACCAGCCTGAGCCACTGTCCCTCTTAGCACTGTCTCATTGGAGAATTATTTTTCTATGTGTGCAGCTGTGCTGGTTTTGGCTGGGGTAGTTAATTTTTTTCCATAGTAGCTGGTATGAGACTATGTTTTGGATTTGTGCTGAAAACAATGTTGGTAAAACAGGGATGTTTTTGTTATTGCTGAGCAGTTCTTGCACAGAGTCAAGGCCTTTTCTGCTTCTCACCCCTCCCCACCATTGAGGAGGCTGGGGATGCACAAGGAGCTGGGAGCTGACACAGCTGGGACAGCTGACACCAGATGACCAAAGGGATATTCCAAATCATAGGATGTCATTCTCAGCATGGAAAGCTGGGGAAAGAAGAAAGAAAGAGGGAACATTTGCAGTTTGTCTTCCCAAGTCACCATTTCACATGATGAAGCTCTGCTTTCCTGGAGATGGCTGAGCACCTGCCTCTCAAGGAGAAGTGGTAAAAGCAATGTTTTACTTTGTTTACATGCATAGCTTTTGCTTTACCTGTTGATCTGTGTTTATCTCGACCCATGAGTTTTCTCATCTTTACTCTCCCCCCCATCCCACCGTGGGGAGTGAGCGAGCAGCTGCATGGGGCTTGGCTGCTGGCTGGAGTTAAACCATGACAGCGGCAGAAAGCCTTTTTGCTCAGAGCAAGATGACAGGGTCATATGTGCAGTAAACCACAAAGAGCAAGCAAAATAACAAGTCAGAGGGGGGAAAAAAAAAGAATATTTACAGTTATTTCAGTCTTTAATTCAGAAGACACCAGATCCTGTCCTTCAGTCTTGAGCACTTGGGAGCAATAACTTTGCATTAGCTACTTCGGAATTAAGAAAGGTCACACATTTATAACGTGAAGACACTCTAGGAAACATCATTCTCTCACTCTCAGGAATGTTCTTTGAATGAGTACAAGAAACTGCTATACCAACTAAAATTCCAGGAGGTTTAGTCTTGCAGAAAAAGAATGTCAGTACCTCATACAGATTTTTTTTTTAAGAAGGCGCTGCAAATTCAGGGCTTATAGCCTGAATTACCAGCACATAAACAAGGAAGGGCTAGTGACACCAAAGTTTTCCAAAGAGTTTTTGACTAGAATTACTATACCTGTCTGGTCAACTTGACCAGGATCTGCAGCATATTTGTCTTGATCAATTATATGTCAAATTGTGAAGCATATGTTTTGCTCACCCAATCCAAACTACCACATTCTTGTTTTGGAGAATCATGAACCTCCTCCATGTCAGAGTAAGGTTTAATCAGAGTTAGATGCCACCTTGCACCCAACATCCTCAAGGCATCAGAGGTTACATTTCTGACCAGCACTGCCCATGGAGACCTGCCCAGCACTCATCTGCATTTTTCCATAGCTACCCACTCCTGAAGCCTAGAGCTGTTGTAGCTGCTGGTGGATATTCAGGCCACCTTCAGCCAAAATAAGTTGGGTGGAGGAGTCTTGGACACTGTCCTGTCCCTGGGTCTGAGCTATCACAAGGCACTGAAGTGACCTGTGATGGTGAGCCAGAAAGCCAGCAATAATTGTCCCATTTCCAAACTAATACAGAGAAAACACCAAGACAGGTTATCCATCAGCTAACATTCTTTTTTATATAGTACCATCACCGTTCCGAAGAGGGAAAACAACCCCACATCTTCATATGAGGGCTTTTATTTCCTGTAAGCAAGTGACAGAATAATAGGTTGAGAAATCATAGATAGTGCCATATGATCTTTGCTTAGACTTTAAATATTTTTGTGTAACACTCTCTGCAAAATGAATGCACAGAGAAATGATATTTCTGTGCACCTGTCAGAATTTTTGCTGTGGGAAAAAAAAAAAAAAAAACGTTATCTTTTTAGAATCATGTCCAGAAATCAATTAACTGATGGTGGGCAATTATGCCAGTTCGAAAAGATGCAGTTTGAAAAAAGTTTATGGGATTTAGTTTGGTTTGGTTTTTGGTTTTTTCTTTTAGGATTCTGAGCAAGTGAATAATATTGCATTTAAGGTCCTGAGTGGCATACTATTTCCTTACCCATATGTATTTAAGTCTTAATTGTACTGTTCATTATGAAATGAAGGAAGAGCTGCTAGACTGAATATCTTTCGTGAGAGTAAACCAGGATGATACTGATGAAATAGTTAATGTACAGAAAAGGAAAAAAAAAGTATTTGGGGCAGGGGCAGGAAAGACTTTTGAAGACAATTATGTTTAAAACACAGCAGAAATATTAGAAGCAGCACAATAGTGAAATTACTACAAATAACTTCTTGATCAACACAAATAGCATGAAAGGCACATAATTTTTACAGCCCACTGAAGTGTGGATGATTGTCTGTGCTCAGAAATATCCAGAGAGACGTTACCCTGGTGTGAGTGTGGTATCATCCCAGTCAGGAGTTGCAACCCAAGTCAGTTTTTCAACTCAAAACTGTTCTTCTGTTTTGCACAGATTGTTTCTTGCTACTCATATGTCTTCACTGAATTTCGTCGAATTCCCCCAGCACAGATCTAAAACGTGGCTCATAAGGGGAGAGAATGGCCAGACACTGGATCTGCTAGTCCATCCTTCAGTCTTCGCTCCTTGTATTGCAGCCCCCCCAGGGTGCTCAGTGGACGACACCCCCCAGCAGTCCCACAGAAGCAGAAGTCCTTCCCTTCTGCATAAGCAAGGCTGGGACTGAAGAGGTGGTGCAGGAACTGATGGGAACATCTGAACAAATCACCTGAGCTAAGGGAGAACATTTTGACGAGTGTCTCCAAACATATCTGCCCTGGTGAGTTCTTTGCTTTATCTCTCTCCTTTGTGTTGCACCTAGGCACTTCCTTTTACCCTTAGTAGTGGAAAACTATCTATTTACTAATATAATTCCCTAGCAAATGCATTTTCTTTGCTCTCTGGATAGAGGATCACAGCAAGATGATCCATAACAGCAGAGTGACCCTAAACATTATTTCAAGAAAAGTCTCCTCAGAATGTAAGGACTGATGATCCTACATAGCTGCAACCTTATGTGAAGTACTCCCCATCTACATTAATCATGAGTGGAAAAGAAGTGAAAAAGAGTCTTTGGCAGAATTTTGGGTTGTTAGAACAGTAAGGTGCCTACAGGTCATAATCAGCAGAGACACCACTGGAGGGAACAGCCTGGAGTGCAGTGGGTGAAGTCCACCACGGCTGTTTCCTACCCGCCCTCAGCCAGTCATAACCACTGCACCCCAAAATGGGCCAGGGGCTCTGGGATGTCGGGAGCTGTGAGGGGCTTGGGAGGGGCCAGACATTGTTCCCACCTGGGGTATGTCACCAGCATTGGGACATTGTGGTTTCCACAAGGGTTCAAATGTTCTCACCTGTGAATTTGGAAGTCGGCTCAGCGGAGTTCACCAAGGTTGTTTGCGGGCACAAAAGGGAGCATGATCTGGTCAAGAGGCTATAAACATAATTTTGCATATCCGATAGCTTTCCTTGTGCTAGCAGGAGTCAGCAGGCACTTCTAAAAGACTACAAGTGGCTGAAGACTTGGTGAAATTCTGTAAAACAGTTGCAGTCGTGCCTTGCAGCGTTTGTTGCTGTGTTTCAGTCCTAGCCTGCTTTTGTGACTTGAAAGTCACTTCCCCTCTCCCAAGGGTTCACACAGAATTTATGAAAACCCAGAAATAGTATCTGAGATGTAATTATCACATCACAAATGCATCTTATACTGTTGGGATTATATTTATGGGTTTATTTTTTTTTAGCTTTTTTTTTTCCAAATTCTTTTCGTCATTTAGAGTGTTTTCATCTAAAAAAAAAAAATAGTTACTTCCATCCCCTCTCAAAAAAACAAACAAACCAACACAACAACAACAGGAAAAAAAAGAAAACACGACCCATTTGCATTCTTAAAACCAAGCTAATAGTGTGCACTCAATCTTTTTCTACTGGGAGAAACTGTACGAGCTTACCTGCAAAGCCAGTGCAGGCAACCTGGTCGTCCTGGCTACAGCACACCCCTGAAATCTGTGGATGACAGGATTTAGCCCTATTCCATATTCAAGGGCACAGTTGCCCTGTCTCCTTCCTGGGATGAGGGACCCCAAATCATCTTATAGAGAAGGGAAATTTCAGCAGCAGAGGAGAGGTCAGGCTGTGAGGGTCTAGAAAATAATGAAATGATTTTCCTGCTCTTTCTAGGCTGTATTAATTGCAATGTTTCAAAGAGAGGAGTTACTCACTCAGCACAAACCTGTAAATTCTTTAGCAACTTGGGCAAGCTTTTCTCAGCAGCAAAGGGATGGGTTTATGAATGTCTGATGTGAGCTGATGTCCCACCATCTTCCAGCTATTCTAAGCCTGTGTATCTCTGTCCACAAATGACCAAAATAATAAAATTTAAAAAAAAAAAACCTGATCCCGGGAATTTCCCAGGGGGGTTTTGACACCTTTGCTCCCCGTGTAAAGCTGGGGGGATACAGGAAGGACGACAACAGGAGAGTTCCCAGCACCCTCAGTTTTCCATGAGCTCCATGTGGCAGTCAGACACCAGCCATAAAAACCTTCTCTCCCCAATGCCTGGTTGTGAGGTGTCAGGCCCCGGCATCACGCATGGAGGCCTCTCACCAATGGGAGGGCAGATGCTCCCCTCCTGCACACCCTGGGGGGCGTCGAGCCGGGGAGGGGGGCAGGCAGGCATGTTGAGGATAGATGAGCACCCAGACAGATGGATGGACAAAATCCAGGTGATTCCTTCTCCCTCACGGCTGTTGCAATGGGGATGGTGCTGGGGCAGCCCCCCATGGGACTCACTCCCCCACACACCTCTGGAGAGCTGTCGTGATTTATTTTTTCCCTCGGAGCGCAAAAGGCTGGTGACCAGATTTGGGGCTCTCTTGGGAGTTTTTAAGGCCAGGCTGGATGGGGCAACCTGGTTTAGTGGGGGATGTCCCTGCCCATGGTGAGGTGTTGGAACTAGATGATCTTTAAGGTCCCTTCCAATCCCGACAATTCTATGATTCTATGATTCTATTTCTCTTCTCCCCACAAGCCCTGAACTTGCCACAGGGGAGACTTAAACAACTCAGAAAAAGGAAATGGCAAGAGCTGATGAGACCCAGCATGCACACACATGGGTATGGGTGGACCCCCACTCACCCTGCAAACACTAGTGGGGATTTCAGAGCGTCCCGCACACGGGGGCCGGAGAGGTTGACGCCGGGGGGAGCGGGGCTGAGCAGCTAGAAAACAAATGCAGCAGCAACCTGTTGGCACCGACGGCTGCACAGGCAGCCTTCCTTGGGCTGGGGGGCGGCTTCGCCCCCTAAAAAAACCACGAAACAACCCACCCCTTTCTCATGGACAGAGCAGGGTCGCAGGCAGGGAATGGGGAGTGCTCGCTCGGTGCAGTGCAGGGGATTCTGCATGTGCCCAGGCTGTCCTGTGCCTCTCGGGGAGCGGGGCTCGGGGGGGCCGGCGTTCTGAGAGCCGGACACAAACCGTGTTCCACCGAGTCAGACCCGGAGCGGGGGAATTGGTGCTTTCTGTTTCTCTCTTCTTTTTTTTTTTTTCCCTCTTTTTTTTTTTCCCCTTTCCCCCCCCCCCTCCACCACGTAGAAGGGGTTGATTTGAGGAGGATCATTCTCGCAGCCCCGGCGGTGGCTTTTGGAACGATACCGGTGCCCCCCCCGACACACCCCCGGCCCCGCCGCCACAAGCCCCCCCCCAACCCGGTCCGGCCCGCCCCGCCGCCGGGGTCGCCTTCCCTGCCCGGGGCCGCGCTGGGACTCGGCTTTTTGTTATTTTCACAGAGCAGATATTAATTAAAAGAAATACATGATTAAAAAGTAATGAGTTGAATAAAAATTATCTCCGCTCATTTTCTGATTATGTTAATTGTTAAAAACCCTTCAATCACGCTGTTGCAGTCAATGGGTTTTAATGTGAAATTAGTGGGCTCTTGATAACTTACAGTCCAGAATAATCCTGGAGGTTTAGTCATCATTCCTAATAACGAGATGTTACTGAGAACGGAGATTTTACATGATTTTACCACATTCAGCCCTTCCCCCACGAAAGAGTCTGCCTTTGTGGCATATAACTTCAATTTTCATGCCTACGACTACTTTGTCAGTCTTACCCTGTATACTGCTCCATTATATGCCAATTACATATTTTATGTGTCTGTGTGTCGTCTGAATACTAAAGAAAAAGGAAAAAAAATCCAAACCAACGAAAACAACCTCATGCGCTGTATAAGGGTAAAAAACCAATTTTGTCCCTTACGGATTTCTAATTTTATTTTTCTCGTCCAACTCATCTTGAATGTTGCGGCTGTTCCTCTGCTCTGATTAATTACCTCCCTAAGAGATAAGCACAGGTTTATACTGGAAGTATTAAAAGTAATTAAACTGTTAGGGGAAAAAAAAAAATCTGCTGCAGAAGTTAGTACGCTACGGACATGTTTAAAGACCTCGGGGCAGGGAGGAAATAAATAGGGAGATTTTCTCCTATGGGTGATCGCAAAGAGCTGGGGATTTGAAACAAACAGACAAACAAAAAAAAAAAACAAGGGAACTTCAGCTTCGCGTTTAGGAAATGCTGTGAAATTCACCTTTCATAAAGGCACGAAACGGCGGCCCCCAGATCACTACTGTTTCAGCCAACGTGTTTCTCCCGTAGAAATTCGTTCAAGAGAGGTTTAATTTTCACGCAAATAAACTAAATGCATCCTTTTCACTTCGGCAGCCTTGAAAACTTGTACCTAAAAACATCTTCTCGCACTCACCTAACAATTTAGCTAAAATCTCGAGCACCGACAGCAAATTGACTCCTTGCCGGAGGGAAAGGAGCGGGGCAGAACAGCCGAGCGGCTGCGGGGACGCGGTTGTGCTCGAATTCCTTCGCAGAGGCTGTCCCCGCCCGGATCGGCGGGGAAAGGGACCGACGAGCAGCCCCGCCGGCCCGTTCAGTTTCACTCTTTTAGCCTTAAAAAAAAAAAAAAAAAAAAAAAAAAAAAAAAAAAAAAAAAAAAAAAAAAGTAAGTTAAAAAGGAGGGGGAGAGAAAAAAAAAAGGCACTAGCAAAACTGGCGGTCTCTGTGCGTGTGTGTGCGCGCATACCCACGTATTCCTTCCCCCCGAGACAAAGTGCTGGTGCTGTGCATCTCTCTGTCAGGGCAGGGATATCTAATCGCTGCTGACAGATAAGAAAAGACGTTTTCGTGCGGACCGAGGGGGCTGGAGCGGCGGCTGCGGAGTGCGGGGCACATTCCCGGCCAGCCCTTCGTAGACGAGGCTGGGGAAAAGTCTCCGCCACGGCTACTTGGGCTGCGGCGGGGCTAGTATTGATCCCTCGTTACCGACGGCGGGGAGCCGGTGTTTGCTTGCCTTGCGGATGGGGAAAGGAAGTCGGGCCGCATCCTGCACCCTTGCCTCTGGCTCCTTTGGGGTGGCCGGCCAGGATCGAACCCTTTCGTGTGCTTTCCCTCACGGCGGCCGATCTCGGGGAGAAGGGGGAGGGTTATGCCCTAGTTCGTTGTGAAGGCGGAGTGCTTGGAGGTTTGAGGTTTGGCTTGTTGTTGGTGGGGTTTGGGGGGTTTGTTTTGTTGTTTTGTTTGGTTTTTTTTTTTACTCGCGCTTGTTGTAAAAAAAAGAGCCATTTGTTTACAAAGCCCCACTGCCCCCATTTGAGCCCACCCCCGGCAGAGCTCCCTACAGGAGCGGGGCGGGGAGGTGGGAAACCCTCCGTGCCGGGCCCCCTCGCTGGTTCATTTCCCTATTTGCATGGGCTGTTAGCTGAAGATCATTTTAATAAATAACAATGAAAGAGGAGCGCATCTAGAGGGCTTGTCGGCAACATTCAAAAGCCAATAGAGTTTATAATTCTACTCTATCATTTCTTATTGATTAGAGTAATCAAGATAAAAAGCTAGCCGGGCTCCGACAAGTTCAGCGGCATATCATTAAAGATAAGAGTCAGTTAATTCTGGCGCAGGGGTAATGGTGCCGGCGATGAAGAGTTCATTTGCATGAGATGCTGAGCCCCGTAACAAGAGGACAAAAATCACTAATTAGGACTGCAGAGTGTCTCGAGATCTTCAAGCACCCTTTCGAGATGAGGGATGATGCAAAGAGATCGCACTTTTATGTAAATCCAGGACAGGACACCGCGGCCAGGGTACTGCTCCCCGGCAGAGATTACTGAGCGGGGCCGGGCCGGGTCAACGGGGCCGCTCCGGTGCTTGTGGCCGGGCCGAACCCCGGTGTCCTGCGGGACGCCGGCTGCCCCGAGCAGCCCCGGGCGCCTGGGGGGAAGCACGGCCGCAGCAAGTGTGGGATGGAAGGATACCACAAGAAGCGAAAAAGAGAAGTAAAAACCCTTAGATGTATGCTCGAAAGTGTATTCGTCGGTTTAAAAAAAAAAAAAAAAAAGAGTGAAAAATAAGCTTCATACTAGTGAAAAATAAAAAGCCTGCGCTAAGGTACCCGTGAGCCTGTGGGCAGCTACAAGTTGCTAAAAACTAGGAAAAGCGCTTGGCGGCAGCCTGCTTGCCGGGGAGCAGAGCCCGCACCTCTGCGGTCGGAGGGAGTGCCCGCCGCGCGGGACGGCCGCGGGACCCAGGGGGGCCGTGCAGAGGCGGGACAGCTTTGGGATCCGCCTCTCCCTCCTGCTGCCTGCGAGCACAGGGACACTTCCTTCCCCACGGAGCACGAGTGGGGCGAGCGCCCCCTCCTTTCTCCGGGGCTACTGTCTCCCCCTCCTCATCCCCCCTCTTGTCTCTCCCCGTCTCTGCCTTCACGGATAGACCAAACTCCCAGCAAGCCTCTCAGCTTCTGGAAGGGGAGGAAGGACACCCGTGGGGCTGTTGGGGAGCTCCCCGCAAAAGCCGGGGGCCACAGCAACGAACTGGTAGCTGTAAAGTTGTTTACTCGCCCGAAAGGCATCAGCCGCGGGAGGCTTGGCAGCTGGCTATTAGCGCTAACTTTGCCCCTCGCTTGGCCGGGGAGTAAAGGATTCAGGGCCTTCTTTCGGCTAATTGTAGGTGTCAGCGTGGAAAGTGGCAATGTTTGCCGCCTCTCAAAAGTCTCAGTGTCTCTCTCGCTCCCCGGCCAGCCCCGCTGCCCTGCGCACACCCACGCACACGCAGGACCAGGCGCCCCGGCGACGAGCACCCCTTACCGCCACCCCTCGCTTTCTCCCGGTTTCACACCTTTCTCGCCCCACACGTGTCCTTTCCCACTCGTCCCACCCACGCTCCCGTATTCACTCGCAGATCCCCCTCTGTCCTCCGTTTCTTGCACCCTTGGTGTCTCGGGTGGATGGATCCCTCGCACACCCCTTCTTGCACCGCCACCCCCCGACACCGCCTTGCACTCCCCTGGCGCATTCACACACACACACACACACACTCCTCCACCTTCCCCTGCGAGCTCACCTGCTCACACGCCCTCCGACGGACAGCCCGCTTCCCAAATACCACCCGCCCCCCTCGACACGCCTGGTCCCCCCTACACCCCCTGACCCGGGGCCAGTGCTGAGAAGGGTGGCGGCTCTCCTCCCGCCTCGCCTCCCCGGTCCCCGGCTCTTTGGACTTTTGTCTGGCTATGTGGCTGAAGGCTCCTTTCCCCTTGTTCTTCCCATAGAGAATAAAGTCAGTCTGTATTTAATGGTTATGGCGGATGTGAGGAGGATTTGGCAAATGAAGAGGCCTTTTGCTCTAAAATATTGTTCCTTACGTCGTGTGAGTCTACCAACCCACCACGACCCCATATTCTTCTCCGGGTGTCTGACTCGAATGACAAACGAGCTGATTTTTTCAGTACATCGCTGGGAAATGTAGTGAGTGATAATAGAGATTTCTCTTTCATTTTTTACGCTTGACTTGGTTATTGTTGCTTTTCTTTTCCCGTGATTCCTTCTGAGGATTAGCTCTGACTTCCCCACTATTGGCGGTCAAAGTGGCCCAAACTCTGGATGACAATTGATGGGGATCAGGGGATTGCCCATTCTGTGCCTGTAAGAACTGATTTGTGCCAGAGAAACTCATCAAGTATAGGCGAAGAATAAAAAGCATTTGGGGGTAAATGTATTCATTGAGAAGGGTTCTTCCAAATTGCTTCTAAGTTTTCTTAATGAAAAGTAACGCTTGCAGCAATCAACGGCTTTTTGACGGATTACAAACCTGGGTAGGACTATGGGGCTGCATTTAAAAGTGCCCCAGCCTTAGCATGGGGGCAACTTGCTCACAAAAGTGCAGGAACGAGGGTCAGGCCGCAAAATACAAAGCTGAGGTTTGATGCGTGTAGGAGTAATGAAAGGTGCATTAATTTATTAACATGGTGCGCGCAGGAAAAATGAAAGAACAGCCCGGTGTAAGAAGAATCATTAACTCTCTACCCCAAGGACCCACCCAAGGCTCGCCATTTACATCAAAATAGTTATTGTATCTTTAGAGAGAGAGAAAGAGAGAGAGAGAGAAATCTCGCAGCAGCAACAGTCCGTGTAAGAGGTGGAAGGTTGGAGAAAAGAAAAGAAAAGAAAAGAAAAGAAAAGAAAAGAAAAGAAAAGAAAAGAAAAGAAAAGAAAAGAAAAGAAAAGAAAAGAAAAGAAAAGAAAAGAAAAGAAAAGAAAAGAAAAGAAAAGAAAAGAAAAGAAAAGAAAAGAAAAAAAAAGAAAGAGAGGAGAGAGAGGAGAGGAGAGGAGAGGAGAGGAGAGGAGAGGAGAGGAGAGGAGAGGAGAGGAGAGGAGAGGAGAGGAGAGGAGAGGAGAGGAGAGGAGAGGAGAGGAGAGGAGAGGAGAGGAGAGGAGAGGAGAGGAGAGGAGAGGAGAGGAGAGGAGAGGAGAGGAGAGGAGAGGAGAGGAGAGGAGAGGAGAGGAGAGGAGAGGAGAGGAGAGGAGAGGAGAGGAGGTTTTAGGAAATCACTTCAGTCATATCCTGAGGCCATATGCTTAACTAAGCACTCATCCCAAAACAGCAAAGTAAGATGCTGTTCCCCATTTAATGGAAGAGAAAGATGTTCCACAAGTAAAGAAGCAGCTTGAGCACACTGAACTTGGTCTGCAGTCTGGCGAGTTTTCCTCTAGAACTTGTCCTCCCATAGTATTTGCTTTATATTAGATTTTTTTCCTGGTTTATTTTTCACTTGCTTCATGAAATAAAAGTTAGAGGAAAGCAGTTTCTAAATCACTACAAGAAGAGAAGAGAAGAGAAGAGAAGAGAAGAGAAGAGAAGAGAGAGAGAAGAGAAGAGAAGAGAAGAGAAGAGAAAGAAGAGAAGAGAAGAGAAGAGAAGAGAAGAGAAGAGAAGAGAAGAGAAGAGAAGAGAAGAGAAGAGAAGAGAAGAGAAGAGAAGAGAAGAGAAGAGAAGAGGAAGAGAAGAGAAGAGAAGAGAAGAGAAGAGAAGAGAAGAGAAGAGAAGGAAGAGAAGAGAAGAGAAGAGAAGAGAGAGAGAAGAGAAGAGAAGATGTCAGCGGAGATATAGGGCCGGAAGAAAGGGGCAGGGGCTCGACGACCCCAGCCCCAGGCTCATCCCGGGCCCGGCCGAGACCCTCGCCCCGCCTCGCCGCGCCAGTCCCACCGGAGCCAAGCGGTCGGAGCGGTGCGGGCGGTGCTCGGAGCCGGTACCGCCGCGGAGCATTAGCCAGCTCCGAGCGATGGCGGGGCCCGGGATCCAGCACCCTTCTCCTCTCTCTCCTCTTCAAGTGTGGCTTTGGGCGTTTAAACATCGATTTTGTTAATTAATCTAATCATTAACTGCCGGGGAGAGCGGCCCGGGAAAGGAGCCGGGCGGGAGGCGGCATTCCGCGAAGAGGGAAGGCTTTGTCCCGGGCTGGGTTAGCGCTCCGCCGGCCCGGTCCGGGCTGCATTTCGCTTTTCGTGGGGCTTTTCCCTTTTTTTTTTTTGTTTTTTTTCGTTTTCGTTTTTATATTCTTTGTTATTTTTCTTAAGCAGTCGAAGGACACAATGAGAACGGCCCTGAAGTGAAAAGAGTTAAATCGGGAAAGGGCAGCCGGGAGGAATCTCCAGCCCTTCTGCGCCTTCCCTTCAAACCCAAAAGGCTGGAATATTAACTTTTTTCCCCCTGCATCTTGTCAATGCTATCATGGCTTTGATGGGAGGGTCTTCAAGGTGGCACATTTCTGAACTTAACCCCTTTTCAAACTAACTCTCTACCTCCCTTGTTAGTGCCCAGCTCTGAACTTCTGAAGAGTATTTTTGTGTGAGTCAGGGTTCATTCACTCGGGGGCTTTTGTAGGACTTTCTTCCTTTCAGCCCTCAGTGTGTTACACCAATTAAAGGACGACGTGCTGTAAATGTAATGGGCCGAGCAGTGATTGTTTTTGACAAGCAACAAAACACATAGATCCACCCCTTAGATTAGGCCGTTGAAGGGAGGTTCATGCCGGTCAGTTTACTGAATAGTTCATGAACTGTAATTCTGAGGGCTTGTGTGAAAGAAAATGTCTCTCTCCCTTTCTCTTTTTTTTTTTTTTTTTTTTCCCCCCCCTCTAAAAAGAAGAAACACCAAGCATCTAGGAGGAAGGGGATGGCTGGGAGGGTGAGGGGAGTTGGAGGAGAGCAGAGATGGCTTTGTCTTGTCATTTAGAAAGAAAAAAAAAGAAGCTAACAGTCAAGCCACTTTATGTCACTAAACACGTCAGCCTCCTTTGCGGAGATGCTCCTCTCGGCACATCTTTATAGGCATCCTTGAGCAAATAACCTGCTAGCTGCTTCCATCCATGTAGTATTTTTATCCGGCCTAGAGCATTTTTGTAGCTGTACCGAAAGGCTTGGTAATTCTGACTTCATTTCACAGGAGGGAAAAAACATGAGTTAGAGTTGAGCCTTTGAGGAGCAGAAAGCACAAGAAATATTGTAGGATCATATCATGGGCCTGATCCTGTTCCTTTTCAGCTTGGCAGGGGGAAAAGGGGGAAAATCCTCTATAAACTGAACAGGAGCTGAGTCAAAAGGATTTGGGAGATGGAAAACGATACTTCCTCAAATGCCCAAGGACCAAGTCAGTGCTGGGCTTGTCAATTATTTAAGTCAAAACAACCTGGATATTCCCAGGAAACAACTACAGTTATAAGCTGTGGAAGGAATGGGAAAAGATGAATGTTTCTTCTTGAAAGAAGTGAATTCCTTCAGTCCTTCCTATGAAGATTATCCTGGGCACGTCGCATTCTCTTTTAATCCCAAAGGCATCTGGGGTCCTGCAGCTGCATGGGTACCATGTGTGGGTTTCTGAAGCGAACCATAATAATACGACTCTGTTGAGACGGGGTGGGAGCAGACACGGCACAGCGATGCCTTCAGAGCCCTTTGGGTGAGGGGTATGCTGCCGTGTCTGATCAGCCTGCAGGGCGGTCTCTGGGAAGGAAGACACCTCCGGACGTTCTGCTGAAGAAACCAAACGTGATCTGCTCCCTGCTTCTGGCCAGGCATCAGCATAACTGATAAATTAAATAATCTGCCTTGCTTTCAGATGTGCTGTTTCTCTCAGCATTTTTTTAGCGACTCTCCGGGTTTGCTTAATCCCTGATAATTCCTGCGGTGCCTTAGCAAACGCGAAAGACAGTTGTGGAAATGATGGGGCTAGCTCTCTCTCTCAAAGATCCAGAATTACTGCTGTGCAATAACCAGATCACAGCAGTCTGGGCCTAGGCAGCAGCGCATAGCAAATTTTTCTAACTCTTCTTCCCTTCAGTTCAATACAATGGGACCTAATTCCTGCAACACTTTTTTTTTTTTTTCTGGATGTAGCAAGATATTTACACTGGTAATAAGCCTACTGTATGCACTGTAAAATTTGTACTTGATACTGCAGGAGATTAATGAATATGTGAATCGCAGCTGAGGAGTTTAACTCTCATTGACTTCATTATGCAGAAGGTATCAGGAAACAAAAAGACACGTGTGCTAACTCATAAATAGAAGTACATCGTTAATTCCAGTCTGCAGGCCCCACTAGAGCAGACTTTACATCTGCTCCCCCCAAAGGACTGCGTGTCGCTCACGCTGGCACACAGACCGCAGTCATTTGAGGCCACAAATGCCACAGGAGATGGGGACTGTGCGTGGACGATGGGCACATTTCAGAAGAGAGCTGCTTGACCCGTCTGTGTGAAATCTGTTCCTGAGTGAGGCGGGTGGGTGCAGGTTGGAGAAGATCGAGAGACGCTATGCACCGTGTGCCCTCACAAAGGATAAGATCACCGTCTGGTCTGCGTTTGACTAATAATAGTGCAAAATGCTGCAAAATAATGCAGTGTGCACTCCTCCATTTCCTACCCTTCTCAGCAGTGAGGGGAGAAAGCTCCACCTGGTAAAACGAAGTGGAGTTTACTTCCACAGACAGAGGCTTGCTGGAGAATCTCTTCTTGTTGTTCCTTTCCAGCTAGACTTAGCCCAGGAAAGCTAAGGAAATTCTCTTTTTCAGGTTGGGAGACAATATTCAAAACAGCCAAGTAAAACAAGTTAAAAATTTGTAAACATTTCTGTGGTGCAAACGGTCTCTTCTGGTTCCATAGCAGTCGGGCGATTCTCATTTGGGAGAGAAAGCATAACCCACACAGGGGTTGCCAGTTGTACGTAATGTAGCCATCCTAAGCCCGTGCCAAACAACCTTTCTGCTATGCCAAACCATCCCAGATTTTGTGTAAATTTATTACACCAAGCACACAGCAGCTGTTTAATTGCAGAGAATTTAGGACAGGAAGTGAAGAATAAATCTGCATCCAATTGAATCTGCAGCATGTAATTATCTGGAGCACAAATGGGTAAATAACTAAAACTAATGTGTCTAGGAAAATAAAAGCACACATATAGACACATATTTGTGTGGGGAATGGAAGTGTGTTTCATTCAAGTAAAATGACTCACTTGCAGCGTTCCCTTGATCTGGCTCCAAGTGTTTGCAGCGTGCCTTGTGATTCTTGCCTGAAGAGTGCTACAGGACTTCAAAGCACGGTAACTTTTTTCCAGGTGTTAACAGAGTATTTTACAGCAGCAGATCTCAGGATTTGACGACTCAGTTTCAGAAGGCAGGAGGAAATGAGCCTGTAAATTCATCACAGAAATTAGCAGAGGTTTGCACTGTATCAGGCTGGCTGTATTCTCTTCCAAGGGACGTAGAGGAAGGAGAAAAGGCATCTTCTTGTACCAGTGAAGAAATGACTGCGTCTGTGGCATCCACGGAACTAGAGAAAATTAGGACCAGGAATGATGCATTTTTATGTATTTCCTCTCAGAGAGAAGTACAGTATTTTTTTACACTTCCTGCAATTTTGAACTTTTCCTAAGGAGAACAGAGAGGGAGTATGGGTGCATTTTCTCAGAACAGGTTTTAATTTTTGCTGATTGCTGTGAAAATTCATATTTAAAAGTGGACCAGTAAGAAAGTATACGCTCAGTGAAGGTGAACAGGTTGCAGAAAGCTGCCCCTCAAAAAATGCGGGGAGAGTCTTCTGGCTAGTACATAGATGATTGGCAAGTAATGGAATCTCCTGGGGAGATGGTTTTCAGATCTCCTCCCTGAATAGATGTCGAAAACACCGTCCTGCTTATCCAAGTTAATAGAGTGTGAATACAGGACCGAGTAGCTGCATGCAGCCTGACGGCTATAGCCTGAAGAATCTGTAACCAAGATTTACTTGTAAATGCAGGATCCAGAAAGAGTGCTTATTAATCCCCTCCCTGCATTTTTCCTCTTCTCCTCTATGTAATTTTCCACAGCTTGCATAACCATTTGGACACTCACGTTAATGCTGTATACTCATTCCCAAAGCTATGAGCCACTTTTGCAGTCTTCTTAACAAGGTTTGCAGTCTTCTTAACAGGGTTTCTCAAAAAACCCACTGCAGGGGAAAAAAAAAAAAGCTACTGAACTAATCATACACATTCTTTTTGATAACAGAGTTTATTAATTAATTTATTTATTTATTAAATTGAGGGTTTTTTTGGAGGTGAAGCAAATGGAGAGGATCAAAGCAATTTTTCATTACTGGGTGGCTGAATGATGGTTAGTGAGACTAGAGGAGATTGACTGTTTTGTAGAGAGATTAGCAGAATTCACATCACCGCTGAATGAAAGGTGGAGGAGGCAGAAACCCTAAACAAGTGAATTCAATTACTTCTGAAAGGAATAGGGTAAATGAGGATTCTCTCTTTGGGTTTGCTCCAGGAAATATTTCTGAAAAGTTTGTTGAAGAATACCAGTAATCCAAACCCTAAGTTTGCTATTATGTAAAAGCTCCTCGCTCTGTGGCAGCTTGCAATTTGGAAACGCTTCCCTTGTTTTGTGTTCGCCGTTGGCGTGTCACCTCTTCATTTAATTTTGCTCTCAAATTACACCACCCAGCGCAACTTGTTTGCACAACCTGTTTGCAAGGGTTTCAAAAAGAATATAAACCTGATCCCAAACCCACCAGAGTTAGAGAACAGATCCTCCTCAGCTTCTCTGGGTTAGAGCCCCGGCGGAGGGGCTGAGTTGCCAGCAGGGCGGCGTGCTGGGTTGCGGCTGCTGGTGCTGGGAGGGATGCTGCCTTCTCAGCTTTGGTTTGTGGTGGCACAGCCTGCCACAGCTTAGAGTTCACGACCTGGGAAGTCTGGATTTTCAGTTTATTTGCTCCGTGGTGATTCTGTAAGCAATATGGGGTGGTAGGAAGTAGCATTTGCTCCATGGGCTATTAGAGCAATGTCTGTTGATTAAGAAGTGGCATGTTCTCTGTTGAGAAGAGCGCGTATCTCCGTTGGGTCTCCTTGGAGAAGGAGACCCTCCCCACTGAAACATGCAGCACTCTCCCCTCTTTACCACCACATTTGGGGGTAGTAAGTACAGAGGGGCCCTCAGCTACCCTGGAACCTCCAGACACTGACAGTGCAAGGACTAGGAACTGAGGCAGTGACTCCTGCAGGGCTAGATAAGGAAGAGGTACCCCAGGGGCAGCTCTCCCCTCATCCTAATGTGCTAAAAGGCACACAGTGGAGGGACTCTGAATTACAGATGTTCCGTCCAAGCAGAGATTTTTCCTTTTCACACTTGGGGGCCCCTGCCACCCCCAGCACAGTCTCCAGTGCTGCAAAACTGACATACACCCAGTTCCTTCATATGTCCCACCCTGCCTCCATCTGTACCTGCCAACCTGTTTTCCCTCATCTATGGGTGCCTCTGCCCCTTCCAGATCCCCCCAGCTCATGGGACACCGTTCCATACCTTTGGTACTACCAAAACCTGCTCCTCAGTTCTGGATGCCATAGAAAAGCCCCACACTCTCTCAGCAGTCAGTTATTGGCTGAGGTGCTGTGCAGGATGTCGGTGGAAAACTGGTTTCTGCCCTTCAGTGTCTCCTAGGTCATGTCCTCAGTTTATCCTACCCCCTCCCAGTCTTCCTCCTTATCCATTCCCACTGCAGCAGGTGGGGTTACATTTTATTCCCTCTGACATGACTGCATTTTGGCTGTGTGTGCTGGAGAGGTAGATAGGGACCTACATCAACTAGAACAAGGTAATTTTTGGGGATCCATCTGAGCTATTTCCCACCCCCCCTCTGAAAAAGTAAACAAAATTTCCTGCTTCCCAAAACTGAGTTGAAGGTCTTGCACACATTGCAGAGCTGGCAGGAGTCAGGAAGGTGTCTCCCTTTCCAGCGGCCCATAATAGAACTGCTCTAACCGAGTGTGCTAGGTTGACTTCAGGCAGGAGAAGGTGGAAAAGGATGGCTGTGTAAGGAGCTATCTTCTCAACTGTTTCCAAGATCTGTGCTTGGAGGACGCGTTTTGCTCTTCTCCCAACCCCCACGGCAAAAAGCAACACTCAGAAAACACAGTTGCTGGGATAAACAGCTCACTTAGTGGAGCAGAAGAGTACAGAGGAGACAAATCTGCAGCTGGGGGGAACGGGTGCTGTTCCATGAAAGTAAATGAAGCTGTGCTGCTTTCTCCCAGCTGATGCTGTGACCTATGGTCTTTAGCTGTATAATACACGCTGTATACTTTGCCATGGACAGCCACACATCATGGTCTCTCCTTCACCTGGCTTGTTCCTTGTTACAGAAGTTTAGGAGACTCAAAGAAAGTCTTGGGCTTCCTTTCTACATCCCTTCTCTAATAAATCTTTAACCAGCTCCTTCCTTACTTCCATATGTGTATTCTATCTCAACAGCTTTATTATGTTAAAGAGCTAATTTCTTGCCAAATGTCTTCCATTTTTTTTCCTGGTGCTTTACTCAGCACAAATCCTCTAATAGTTTGCCTAAGATTTTTTGCATTCTCCAAATACCTGGCAGTTTCAAAACTCTTGTATAGCTCAGGACTGAGCTATGAGGTATTTAGGGTCATCAGTTTGTTCCAGAACCATCAAAGGATATCTTTTCCCACTTTTTACACAGTTTTCTCATTAATCTCTGCCACAATTACAATTTTCAAGCACTTATGGATAAGTACCTTTGCCATTAGTTTTTTCTAGTTACCAGACATGCCATGTCCAAGGCAAAGTCTTTGGAAAGTATCTACATTTCTCCAGCATATTTGATTGTGTATTCAGGCCATGCACCAGAAACCTTTGAACTTGAACATGTTGTGGAAGCGGAGGGGCAATCTTCTCTTCTAGAGTAGCTCCCTTGAGCAATCTGGATCAGGGAAACGCTTGCAAATGACTTCCACCAGGCAGGTGGGACAGGGTGTCTAGCATCTTTCTTATTTCAGAACATAGGTGTAACTACAAAACTCCACCACTTCTTCCATTTTCAAGCAAACTGTCTCTCAGAACTCCTGTTTGCAAAGCCTCTGGATTACTTAGACTATCATTGATAATAGATTTTCAACTTCAACTTCATAAATTAAATATTGTATTGTCAAATTTTATATCCTTTGTGTTCTTGTTCTAGAGCAGCCTCCTACCTGCAGGGACTAGCATCTGGGCCTGCAGGGGCTACAAACCCCCTAAAGAGTTTTAAAACTGGATCTGCCAAGACAAAAGCAACCCTAATTCTTGCAGTGGTTAAGTCTCACATGCCACTGCACTCAGTGCTTCTTCCTCAGTTTATGTGGTGGCTCTGCAATACTGGCAAATCCACAAATAAGGCCTTCGTAGTAAATTCAGAGCCCCACAAAACTCTGCACATCTGTGGTTGCCTGGGAAATTGTCCAGTCCTGTGCACAGTCATATTTTTCTTTTTGTTAGAGAAAACTCTCTCTCGTCGAGCTGCGTGTCCATGAGAAGGTGCTTTTTTTCCAGAGCAGCTCTCATTTCAGGAAGCTCAAGTCTGGTGGCAGCCTTGATCTGATCCCAGGCTGGTTGTAAATGCGGTCTTTCTTACCAACAGTCTCCGAGTGTGCCCAGAGCCATCTCGGCACAGCAGACAGGCTGAGAGGGACCTATTTTACAGTGACGGCTTCCAAGATCACTCAATGTTAGCCAGAAGCCGGCACTTTCAAGTGCTGCTTACTGACGCAGTAGAAATGCTGTCTCCTGCCCTTCACCCCTGCTCTTTGCTTCCACTGCCACTTGCCAACTCCTCTTAAAACCAAGTGTGGAAACCAGACTGAAACACTTCAATATCCAAGGTGTTATCCTTTCACAACAGCGTCTACTACAGCGTTATTTCTTTTAGTATGTTCTACTTTGTACTGAGCCACACACTTAACCAGACCTGTGAATGACATCCAAGGTACTGCAGAAGGCACCTTTAGGTCTTCAGTGGTCTGTTCAATGTCTTCCTCCCAGGCAGTGTGGGGCAGTTTAATGGGTCAGTGACTCTAAAGATGAGCCTTGAGTCTCTATTATGAAGTAAAACCACTGACTTTAAGACTTGGAGGAACCATCATTGAAACCTTACCAGAGGCAGAGGTTTACAGTGCTTTTCATTAACTGGAGCCGTTAAAAGATGTCCTGACTCAGTGCTCACCCTTTCTCCTTTTGCTGTTCATAATTCACAACTGCACAGTTACCATATCCTCTGATTGTGTCCATATTATCAAGAACTTTGGCTCTGAGGACTGAAATAATTATTGGTCTCCAGATCTACACTGCATGCAGCCTGGGGGGTTTCCTTCATATAATATTTAGTCAGCTTCTCTGGACTAAACACCCCACAACAGAAGTGGGTGGGATGCTTAAAGCATGTTTGGTGAGCATCCGAGCTTCCCAAGTAGTGTTCTCCAACAGGAGACGAGGTCATTTGCACCACAGCTGCTTTGCTGTCGAGCCAGCCTGCAGCAAGTGGGGGTCATCGTGGGATTAGTTTCAAAGCTGCACTGCTGCTCCAGAGCAACCAGCCCCTGATGCACAGCAGCACTCAGATTGCCCAGATCTCAAGGCACGTCTTGGATCCTCCTCAGCTTTCTTTCACCAGCAGACTGCAGACTGTGTTATGCCACCTTCTTCTATAAGCAAGGTCACTCATGCCCTACAGATCAGATACTTTCAGTTCATCTACTCCATCCATGCAAGGATAGCAGTTCAGACCCCACTGTATGGAAGCCGGCCTTTTACAACGAGCTGCGAGGCAGGCTGCATGGTAACCAGCATGGTTTCTTCTTTCTTCAGCCCATGCCCATCCAAACACCTGTACGCTCTGCTGGTACCCACTGTCCTCAGAGCCACTAAGCCCTCACACATTTGGCCACAGCCAATCCACCTGCCTAAGATGGTTAGGTCAGCAGCTCTGACCCTTGTACTTTCCACAGTGACTTTCAGGTTAATAAACTGCACCTTTTCCCTTTCAACAACAGACAAGGGCTTTCACTAGGTGCAACATCCATGGCCACGCTTCAGGTTATCCTTTTTGTGGCATTTCCTTACCTGCTCACTTAAATAAGCAGTTAACAGGGATCTTCCCTGAGCAACCATTTTCCTCGTCACACAAACCAGCCATATCATTCCTTCTAATCCCTCAGAAGTGCCATCAGGAGGATTCCCATCCCGCTGCATATCAGACTCTCGCCCATACTCACTGTGTCCGCAGAGCTGGTCTCCTGTCTCTCTCTCTCTCTTGCAGTGATGTCCCCTTTCAGCATAGAGCTGCCCCCAGCAAATTCCAGCACCTCTCAGAACGGCCCTGGCCTCCTTTCACTGATCTTTGCAGGCCAGGCCAAGTCCAGCTGAGTCTCTCTAAACTGGTCCATTGCCAAAGCATCTTGGCAGCCCTTGCTGGCGGGGTGCCAGGAGGCAAGGGTCCTCAGGTTCCCCCCCAGCTTAGGTAGATTCTCCCCTTCCTTTCTCCAAAAGTCCTGCTGAGTCACAGCCTACCAGGCTTGTTTCTGACTTTGGACTCTGTGCCGTGGTTCAGAAATAGAAAGGAAAACGGAGTCTTTCTTTTTTTTTTTTTTTTTTTTTTTTTTTGCTGCAGGTAACGTTTCAGACGTGTCTGGTTGCTGGGAAACACTGTTGCTCTCCATCTTCTCTGACATAAAGGTTCTGGGCATACCTCCTCAGATCATTCACTGCAATTTTTTTGGCAGTCTCATATAGTGCAACAATTTGTTTGACTTTTCTTCTGGTTTCTGCAATTGTGACAGTGTTAGGTAAGTCGAGGCAAAAGAAGTCCTCTGACAGCCTTAATTCCACATCAGGTTTCTGACTTTTGCAACTTTCTGATTTCCTTGTGCTGTTGGTATTTTTAGCTTTTTTAATCCTCACTGCCGTCCTGCTCAGTTAGTAACCTACAAGCTTGCCAAAGATTCCTTGGCCTCCCCTGTCCCCGGAAAAGCTGCTGGTCCTCAGCCATCTGGTTACTGGTTCCTTATTCATCTATTCTGAACTTGTTCCAGCTTCTGCTGCCCCCAAAAAATTTTACCTTCAGTCTCAGGCCATCTCCCAAGCCTTTCAGCAAAGCCTTCAGATGTTGCCTTAATCCCTTCTGCAAGGTCTCATGCTCTTTTCTCGGGTCTTTAGACCTTATTTTAGTCACTTGTGATAGCCTCCATTTCTGCAGGTTTTGTTCACAGAATTCCACAGGAAGTCTCAGTGCATGGCAGAGCACAGCATTCCTGTTTTCCTTTTTCTACTGGAAACAGCTCATTTGATATAACCTAGAATTGCATTTGCCTACTTGGCAACCCTATAACTTTAGTGTCTCATGGTCAGAGTGTGGTCAGCAATAGAAGGAGGTCTTTTTTTTCCCTTTCGCATTTCTACATAATGAACTTCTGGCTTCAAGCAGAAATCCTTCCGATTTATCCTTAAGGGAATTTTACACTATTACAAATAATCTCCATTCTATTTGTAAAGGTCATCAGCTCTTCCTGTTAGATATTCCTGTCCTTCTCTGTATAGTGGGTGCTGCTATGTTTTACACTCAGATATTTATTAAAAACATAAATATTTTTGAGAAGCTCCAGAAGTGATTTTCTTTGATCTGACAGCTCCCCTTTCAGCATAGCTAACTGTCTCCTCTGCTTTAGCCAGCAACTTTTCCACCTCATAGCTCTCCAGCAATCCTCCATTCTTCCAGTAAGGTATTATATGCCGAAGTTCCTTCATAGGAAATGCTTCTGGTTTTTCTACGGCACTCAGCTGCAAGGTTGAGCCTTACTCAGATGAAGCTGTTGTCCAGATCCCCTCGATACTTCAAGGAGGGAGTAAGGCATGTTGAGGGCACAGTTCACCTCATCTTGACATGGGAGTCTGAAATAGGTCAAAAGAACAAGTTTTGCAAGTGTTCCTCTGCTCTCCTTGAATAGAAGAAGACACTCGGGACACTAAAACATGAGCAGATGTCTAAAGCTAAGTGGAATTATCTATCTTTTACATACCCGGGCTTCTCCAGAAATCCCTTCCGTGGTACTTTTAGAGAAGATTGGCACGGGGAGACACTACACAAGCAGTCAAAACCAGGCTCCTGGACATTCAGAGAACCTCCCAGTTTTGACTGGAATTCTTTTGTCTTGTTTCCTGTACTGATTCCTTCCTGTGCCACTTTAGGAAATTTCAGTGGATTAAAAAAAATCCCAAACCCACTTTCCCCCTTCTCTGTCATCTCTAAGTGCTGCTATATTGAGCAGTTTAAAAGTAATACTAGTGTGTACTTTTTAATATCTTTCTCAAAGCTGTATTAACTGTGAAATCACTGTAAAACTGTGCTTGCAATGATTTGCATTTGCTTTGCTCCCAGTCACAGCCACCAAGTGAAAAGATAAATCACATGAAAAATTCAGTAAAGTTCCATATCAAGGACACGAATTTGGGCTTCTAACAGCTACAGCTACAAGAATCTTCTCCCATCCTTGAGACTCCATCCTGTCTGTGTTCTTGACAACATCTCCATTAGTAATGCACTGCTTACCAGGGGCTTTGTGTAATTGCTGTGCGATATTGCCAGGAAATTCATTGCAAGAGTGATGACATTAACACTGACACCAGCTCTCCACCCTCACATGCGTTTTAACACGGAAGCTACAGCGATATAAAATTATGTCTAAGCAATGGGGCCCTGCGTTCCTCTATCCAGAATGATTTCCAAAGCCTCCCAAAGATGCCACCTTAAATTCAGGAACCCTCCTCTAGGCAGAGACCAAAGCTCTCAAAGCCACAGGGCTGCTACTAGAAGACAAAAGGCAGTAGGAAAACATATAAAAATCCATAGTAACTCTTGAACAGCCACTGCTCCTCCATAATAAAAGAATAATAGTGTGTGGCCCTCTTATAGCACTTTATCTGGGGATCTCAGTGGCTACACAATGGGTGAGTTAGTTTGTCTCTTAGCCTAAAAGAGAAAAAGGTCCAAAACAGAGCTTTGGGAACACAACGCCTCTCCAGGTCAAATCACAAGTCTCTGGGAGCTCTTCAAAGCACAGAGAAAGCCTTACCCATGGAGTATACCTTGCTCCATCTCCTTTTTGACACTAGAAGAAGGATGTAGAAAAGCTGAGGGTCGCTTGAAGCGTACTGGAAGCAGCTTGGCATTACTTTGCTACTGTTTCTCTCCTGATACTTGTTTTCAATATGGCCTATTTTGAATATTAAAACTAGTAAGCAAGCTTGAATTATTTTATGGGAGAGCTTGAATTACAGTCTATATGTAAAATAAAGTGTTATCGACTGCAATGTATGTAAAGATACAGGCAACAAGGCAGATATGTGCCCTGTACATGTTAAAACTTTTTTGCCAATTTTTTCTTGGTATTTCACATTTTAATTCTTTTTAGTAGAGAAATTCATGTTAACGTGAAGAAGCTCTTTACCAGAATATGAGGGACAAGAACAAGTACAAGATATTTTTAGTAGCTTGCTGGTTTTTAATGGTCTGGAGCTGCGTGTAATCTATTCTGAAGAACACCAGTCAATTAAAGTAGTATTCATTCAATTGTGTTTTGGTGTTTTTTTAATCTTTATAAGACATTCTGTATCACGTGTTGAATAGGTTATAGACATCTAGATATCCAAGTATAGTTCTTGATTTCACTTTTTTTAAAGTCCTCAAGCCAGTGGCTTCAGGCAATAGGTTCCAGGACATCAGGTCTGGGACAGCATTGCTTTAATATAAACAACCTAGAATGCAGTAGCCCTTGTCTTTGCCTCCCTCCCCTCAAAGGTTATGGCTTCCCATATTCAAATAAAACACTTCTTCAATTCTAGGTCACTTTCTTGGTTACAACACTGAACAGGCTGGACTTGCTGTAATCGCTGTCCTTGAAATAGCTTACTCAACGTGTAGGAAAAAATGTCAAAACTAAACCGGCAAAAACCTCCACGCAGCCAATTCTCCCAGTAAGTTAAAAAAATATACATGTTAAAATGCCAGGACTGCCTAACGTTTCACTTGAGATTCTCCATAGCAACACCACTTGGGTACTGTAGTGGCGAAAAAAAAAAAAAAAGAGTATAAAAAAAAAATCTAATGTCTTCAAGAAGGCCCTTCAACTTTAAAGCGAATGTATTTGTGGAGAAATGAAGGGCCTGTTGTGCAGATGGCTGTTTGCTCTCATTGCTAGAAGCAGACAGTCTTCAGTTAGGAGGGAAGGGGAATCGGATAGCGTATTACCATGCAAAAGCAGCCAGCCCTGCCTATGATGACTGCAATATTAACTCCCAGGGCTGAGAGGCAGCAGCGGCAGCAGCAGCAGCAGCAGCAGCGAGTTTCACTTGCCCCCTGCCCCCCACCCCCGAGCTTCCAGGTTCAATAAAGATTACATCATGGAAAAAGTATGCCATGTAAGCCTGAGAATCAAAGCCGTCACAATTGGCGGCTGTTTAACTGTAATGTCGCTGCAACACATACTCCCCCTGCGCGCACACACACTTTCCCCCTCACCCCTCCCATCCCACCCCGAACCCTCCGCGTCCC
Source organism: Trogon surrucura (assembly GCA_020746105.1). Lineage (NCBI taxonomy): Eukaryota > Metazoa > Chordata > Aves > Trogoniformes > Trogonidae > Trogon > Trogon surrucura. The sequence continues at coordinate 51,474,669 of CM036618.1, forward strand.
CTACGATTAAGGGTAGTATTATTGGGGAGAGGAAAATCTGATCAAAACTGTCGACCGCCAACTGCCAATTTTCTATGGATTCAATAAAGGCCACCTTAACGATTTCCCTAATTAATGGATGACATCTTTGGCTGGAGGAGAGGCGCTGTATTCTACTCTGCCTTAGTCTTTGTTAACCTTCTAATTAACTTTCGTAGGTCACCCAGGTCTCCCAAACCTAAAAGTGAAGAGAGCCATTGTGCTAGAAGCAGTAAACTTACTTTTTCTGCCTGGGTACTTAAAAGGGAGAACGATTATAGGCAGGGAAAAATAACTCCATTTAAAGTCTTTGTGACTGCAGAGAATGCATAGGTCCCTGCCTTAGAAAATAATTGAAACACCTTTTATGCCAATATTTGCATGCATAATAAACCAAATTAGCAAATATGCATCTAAATTCAGCTGTGGTTTCAAATTGATGAGGGATTTGGAGGGGGTTTTGGTCTCTTTTTTTTTTTTTTTTTTTTGGAATGTGAACTTCAGCGGGTCAACAAAAGGAATTTGATTTCTTGAGCAAATTGCAACTGCAACAGCTATCAGCTTTTACACGGCATGATCTCCAGCAAAGAGTCTGGGCTAATAGTACACACACACATGCATTCTAATACTATAATATTAGGCCAGATTAATCCCTGTGGTAAGACCATTGAAGTCAATGGAATTGTATCAGAGATGAATTTGGTTCACTGCCTTTTGTGGAATCTAATATGAATTGACCATTGAGCTGGAGGCATCAAAGATGACAAATGCAGCCCTCTTTCAAACAGTCTGATGCAACCCAAAAAAGGGCAGGCAGAAGGCATTTAGGATGGGTGGCCTTTTCTTCTGTCTACAGCTTTCTCAGGGAAATTCTGCCCTCATTCACGCCCATTGACTGAAGTCAATTAAATTATTTTAATAAATTGTAATTAAAATTCACAGTGTACAATGAAAGATTGAAACTTCATAGCACAACTTGACTAATAAAGCTGAAGTTAATTGCTTCTTGAAAGTAAAGATTGAGAGTGCTTCTTTGGCTTACAGAAGAGACATGAAATTAATTGTTCCTAGTTTTCTCTACTCAGCAGAGAACAACAGAGCAGAGTAGAAGAGAGTAATAATTGTTCCCCAGTATAAACATAGAGATGTACATCCCTGCACAAATATGTGACTGTGCAATCCTATATCTGGACAGAATTTACTAAGCTTAAAGTGTACATCGCAAAAAAAAAAACCAGAGAAAAAATCTAAACCAGAATAGTTTTGAGAAATTTTTGGATTAACTGAGGAGGGAGAAGGATATGGCAATCAAAAGATGCCTGAAAATCAGACTATCTCCAGCCTTACCCCTCTCTGCCATTGGTTCATAATGGAAAGTGGTAATTTTGACCTTGATTCAGTTTCTCCACCTTTAGAGGAGTTATGTTTTGTTGAAGCAGCATTAAAAAAAACAGGCCTTGAACTGATAGGGTATGAAAGCTGTAGACTTGCAAAATGCAACATGCCAAACCAAAAGTCTGAGGTTTTGAATAGCCAAATTCTTTTTTTGATTCATTCTGCCACCATGTACACATTTTCTAATGGAATTATTGGCATGCAAGATGGCATCTACTGCTTCTCTGCTCTGCTCTCCGACCAAGCGGTGCAAAGCATATTAATCATCTTCCCTCGTATATCCTGGGAACAGCCCGGTGGTGGATACGTAACTCTGAGGAAATTTGAACCATGACATGTTTCAAAAATATCTGCAGCTAAACACACTTTCTGTGTTTCTGCCTGCAAGGTCTGGAAGGAGGTTTGGCATCATGTGGGATAACTGCTTGTTGTGGTTTCACCCCAGCCCGCAGCTAAGCCTCACACAGCCGCTCGCTCACAACCCCCCTGGTGGGATGGGGAAGAGAATCAGAAGACTAAGAGTGAGAAAGCTTGTGGGTCGAGATAACGACAGTTTAATAGCTAAAGCAAAAGATGTGCATGCAAGCAAGGAATTCATTCACCACTTCCATCGGCAGGCAGGCATTCACCCATCTCCAGGGAATCAGAGATCCATCACATGAGACGGTGACTTGGGAAGACAAACTGTGAACACCCCCTCCTTCCTTCTTCTTCCTCCAGATTTCTATGCGGAACATGACATCATATTGTTTCGGATACTGCTTTGGTCAGCTGGGGTCAGCTGTCCCGGCTGTGTCCCCTCCCAACTCCTTGTGCAACCCCCCACTCACTGGTGGGGTGAGAAGTAGCAAAGGTCTTGGCTCTCAGTAAGCCCTGCTCCACAACAACAAAAACATCCCTATTTTATCAACACTGTTTTCAACACAAATCTAAAACATAGCCCCACACCAGCTACAGTGAAGCATAACTGAATACAGTTAAGGTTAACTGAATACAGTTAAACAAATTTCTTCTATAATATTAGGACAGAGTTGGGTTTTTTTCTGTACTAGCTGATATTGGGCTATGCAACCAGGCAATGTCTTACCTGACCATTCAGAGAACACACGTTTTTGCAGACAAGTGATCCCACATCAATGGTTAGGTATTGCACTTTATAGCTTAATGAAAGCTTTCAGGGTCCCTAGTGCCAGGCTCTGCCTCAAAATGACTATTTCTTCTAAAGCAAGAGGTCCTCAGAGAAGGGGATCACTGTCAAGGTTCTCAGGAAAACTGGGTTCATTCTCAGGCACCAATACAAGCCTCCCATGTGACAGGGAACCAGGGGAATTCATCTCGCTTTACTTTTAATAGCCATGTGAAGATATCTGCATCTGAGTCTTGTGAGACTGGTTGCCTTGAGAGTTAATGAAGGGAAAGGCATTGTACACCTACTAAACCAGTAATGCTCACCTTGGATGTCTGACACAGGAACGATGAACTGTGCCCCAGACGAATTTTCTCCCAACAGACTACGAAGAGCCCACATCTCAAGCTTGAGCATTTGCAGTTAGTACCGTTTCGTTAGTTTTAACAAAACTGTTGCTGTTCCGTGCAGTTAGTCCATTTTGTTGTCAGATTAATCCCATGTTCAGTCCCTCTGCACTTCTGTTCCCCATTTGTGAGAAGGAAATAATGATATTTCCATTCTTCTATCTTTTGCAATTTTTACCCTCTTAAAATCAGTAGAGTCCTTAAAAATCTGTCTGGGAGTCACCTGGCAGGAAGTACGCGGGTACTTTCAGGGCATTTACTAAATTGGTACTTTTACAATGCGATTAATCTCACCCAAAAATCTGAAATCTAAAATAGATCTGAGAAACACATGATAACAATGCTTTTTTTTTCTCAGCATAAAGAGAGATGGGGATAAGCAATTCTGCAGTTCCGATTTCAAAAATCAAGTGAAATTAATCTCTGTTTGTTTACACAATATCAAGTGTAACAGAAGGCTCTGATGAAAATAGTTTAAATATCTTGTAATCCTGTTTTGACTGCCTTTGCATCTTAAATAATCCAATGACTAATTAATTGGGGAAACCTGGTTAACGCTCAGTAGAATAAAGCATAAGACATCTTCCTCCATAATGAACATGGCAGACACTTTAAATTTTGTTATGTCAAACTAAATAAATTATCTGTGGAAATATTTCACAGCAGCTGAGACATTCACTGTCTCTCTTCTTGACACAACTCATGGGACTGTGTGTATCCAGAACTGGACTTAATTTTCTGACTCTGATGTTAAAGTCACATTTGACAGTCTGTGAAAGAGGAAGCTGCTAGAGATTGACGTCTCCCTCCGGCTGAGCTTATCCTTTTCCAGAGAAAATCAATTTTTATCAGATAGCCTTGCAGAACCTGGTAGCATGTAGTTACATTAAATTATGCTCAGTTGTCATCCAGAAACAACAACAATTTCATAAAAATAACCACAAAAATAAGTTACAGGCGGAGAGTGTAAACCAGGGCTCCTGAAATGCATTTAACTTGTCTCTCAGAACACAAAAATGATCTTTTTTAGGCTGAACTGGTAGTGAAGCCCTGGGCACACAGCTCGTTTAATCCAACTGCATTGGCAAGACTGGAGCTGAACCTCAGGAACTGCAAATGGTCCAACTCCAGTATTAATACCTGGACTAGAAATTCTACCTTGTCACCCTCTCAGCCCTGAGGGGTGTGATGAGCCGGCCTTGCAGCTCAGGAAACTCATATGGGCTTTCTCCATTCTCTAAAGTTTTCTATGAAGAAGAAGCCCATGGACTCCACAGAAACAGAGGTATCAGTCCTTGCCCTTTGCAAGTGTAGAGTGACCTTATATAAAGCAGAGCAAGGCTGCATATTTGTTTTATTTTCGTGGTTTCCGTACCAAATGTGCTTAATTCACATAAAAAAAAATAGTGGGTTTTTCCCTGCTTGGTGCTCTCGCAGAAGAAGCCTGGGCTCTGAGGAGCAAGAGGCTTTGATTACCTCTGATCACCTCAATGCTCTGCAGCAGTCTTGTCTTCACAGTGCCCAACGCAAGGATTGCCTCAGTAAAGTTTCAATGCTACAGGCTGGCTTCTCTTGCAAGCCAAGAGTCATCCATACAGTTCTTTTGATATGAAAAAGCACAACCCATCTTCTTGTTTCTCTACAGGGCCCTTTACATTGCCAGAGCTTTGTGGAAGAGCTGGACTAGGCTTACAAGGCAGTTTTAGACACAGAAAGGGTGACTGAGTTGCTGGGCATTGCCCAGTAGCAGAGCTGTAGGGAAAGCAAAGACTTTATCTCCAAAATCAGGTATTTTAAGTGCCTCCAGGTTTATGTAGGCACTGTATGTTGATCTTGCACACTGGACAGAAAACGAGGAGTGAAAGGAAAGCACTTTGCTCAGCCCCAGCAGAAGACTCAATTGCTGAACACTGGAGTCTCTAGGTAAGAAACAACAATGGTGGGCTCAGGAGGCAGGTCCATCTGTCCAAGATGCAAATCCTGATGAGCAAAAAGTTCTGAGGGTTCCAAGGATTTTATATGGATGAAAAAGAAAACAAGACAATCCATAGGTCCTTCCCTGGCTGTCATTAGTTTATTTGAAGAGTCTCATTTACACTTCCCAACTACAACACCTGAGGCAGAACTATAGGCTTTGGAAACCCTTACGGTAATGCCTGAACCTAGATGAATAAATCAAAATTCCTTTTACATAATGGCACTGCTGTGTCCCCAGTTCTCTTTTCTCATTGTGAACTTTGTTATGTCTGCCAGTTGTGGTGCCAGCCCCTTTCTCCTCCATGTTCTTACCTGCTGCCTTATAGCATGTTCCTGGTAACCTTTCCTTCTCCTCACCGTTGCTGATTGGGTTTCTCTTGTCGATTTTTGCAGCTTGAGTCCTATTCTAAGAGCTTCAGGTTTCACCTGTCAGTTAATCAGTCACCAACGTCACTACAAAACTGTATCTGCCTTTTACACCTTGTGCACTCTCCAGTTATTTTTGGCTGCTCTGATTTCTTTGTCCTCCCTTTAGCCTCCCAGTTTGCTGATAATTACCCATAACTCTCCTCTCAGCTTCCCTTGCTGCCCTTCCACACTCACTAACTACTAACTTTGCCAGCCTCTACACTGTCTTATTTCATCTAGGCACATGGTCTGCTGAATGCCTCTGGAGACGTGTGTTCACCCTCTACGTCTTTGTGTTTATCCTTGGGAAAAAAATCCTTTCTTCATCCACTCCCTGCTAGGCTCCCTTCAGCCTTCTCCCATCCCTACTCACTCTTTGATTAGCACTTTCCTTCTCCAGACTCCCCAGAATACTCTTTCTATGGATCGCCCTTGTCGTCTGTTTTCAAATAAGCCTCTGAAGTCTCTGGAAAAACAACCCTTCTCTACATACCATTATGCCTTTCTCATCTCCTTTAGCTCTTATCCTTTCAAATGACTAGTTTACTCCCATTCTCTTGAACTCACCTCTCTGACACTCAGCAGTCTGGTTTTCAACCACTTCACTCTGCAGGAATTGCTCTCTCTAAAATCACTAATGATGTCCTTCTAGTCAATTCCAACCACCTCTTCTACAGTCTCTTTCTCTTTGATTTTTTCCAATACCTTTGACATATCAGACCGTTCCTTCCCTCGGAGTTCCCCACAACTCAGCTGCTCTGTTGAAAACTGCCATATTTAGTTTTAGGAGAGCATGGTAGCTGACAGCCAGAAGCTCAAGAATAGAGGCACGATGAAAAGAGTAATTCTTTGTATTGTCTTCTGCACACTAATGAAGCTCCTCTTAGGAAACCATGAAAATTTTAAGGGCATATCCAACAGTAAGAAAAATGCCAACACAGGATCTCTCTTCTTCCTGTAGAACTCTATGCCAAACTTAATGTGTAATACGAGAGATTTGACCTTTCATACCTTCTTCGTTTCCTTGATAGATTCTTGTAAGGAGGAAGAAAAGGAAGAATAATGAAACCAGTAATTTTACCTTTCCACGAATTATTGCTTCATGGGTCTCTCTGTTTACTGATAAAATCAGAGATGGATTAACTCTGAACGGCTTCAAGATATACAATACACAGAGGAAGAGGATCACCCTGCGAAGACAGCAGAGTGTTTCCAGTGTCAGGTTAGCCAAAAGCCAAAGAACGTCACACAGGGTAAAAGCAAATGCAGTGACATAGCGAAGGTCATGGTCAAAGGTTCGGAGGGGAATTAAATCCTACAGCTCAGCAACACAGCAGCCAGAGGCTCTTTTCAAGTTAGGTTATGCTTGCAGAGCTACATGGATAACGTGAACAGATGTTCCTGCTGTTTGACTCTTGCTGTCCCTATTTTTATAGAGATAGTTCCTGAAACGTGGACAGAATAAAATCTGTAATCATTGTATGTGGGCCTTAAAAAATCAAAACTTCATGTGCAGAGTGCACAGAGACATAACACATGAGAATCATCACGAACTTCAAATCAAACTGCCACACTCTGTACCCTTCCACGTTAGTTTCAAGCTCTGATTGTTTGCCAGACAGCCTGCAGTAAAGCCTTGGATGACAAAACACACTGTATTTCTCATGTAAGTAAGAACAGGTTACAGAAAATGATGTTTAAAAAATCTCAGGAATTAACTTTAAATGCTGGACACCCTGCTCCTTCCCCCCTGTGTCAAAGCAATTAGTGAGAGTCAGATCAAAGGATCCACTCTGCAGAAAAGGGTGAAAAAGGATCCAGTGTGAAGTGTCCCCCTGCAAAGACAAAGTATATGCAAATAAATTGCAGGTATCTAGGAGATTTGATACTATACCACCGCCAGGAGGAGAGGGTCAGCAGTTACACCTGATAATAGCCTTTTATTTGGGGATCACTATTTTCGAAAAGAAAAGCTAAATATTGATCAAGTGGTATCTCAAATACCGCGAGATTATCAAAGCAATTACAGGGATTAACTTCCCGAAGTACTCCAGTATAACCTCAGCTGCAGAAACTGTGCCAACTTGGTAATGGCTATTAACAACTGTATGCACAAGAGTAATCCTCTGGATTTCTTTCTTTTTTCCTCTCTCTCTGATTGCTCCCACATATACTAATGCATGGGACGTACCACTTGGGAACCTCATTCTGCATTCCCTGATGGGACCTGCTTACAGTCAGAGGAAACCAAAGGTTATTCAAGGAAGACACAAGACATCCAGTTGTGTTGCTCACATTCACATGAGAAAACCTTCCCTCTTAGAAGAGGGCAGGAGATTTTGCTGGTCATGAAGTCCTGTATGGAGATGTTGACTTCTATCCCAGTAACTCAGTCTCATTTGCTGACAGTACTATCTACTAAAGATTGATTGTGCTGCAGACACCTTTGAGACCAGCATCAAATGCCTGGAGAATCTTATCTCTGCTAAATAAGAGCTCCGGCTTGGCCCTCATCATAGTCACAGAGCCCAGGATTCTTGGTAGCTTTCTAACCCCAGAGCCCACTCTCATGTCCATGCTGATGAGGACGGCTCACTTTTGCTTCCATTCCGCCCCCCTCACTCTTCTCTTAGGGAGAGAAGCAACTTTAAAGCATGGGAGAGACAGACAGAGAGAGCATGACGCCCTATAATCCAACAAGTCAACTTCCCGAGCTCAAACATGAACTGATTTTTTTTTTCTTCCCTCGCCTTATAAAAAAGAAATTGACTTTTGTTTGGAGTTTGTGAAAAGTGGGACTCGGGGCCCAGTCAATGGGGCTCCCCGCAGCGCGGGCTGAGTGGAGCCATCTCGAACCAGTCAGCCGCGGCACCAATTAATCCGCTCTTTGTCACAGCCCCGGCCTCAGCAGCAGCGGCAGCAGTAGCAGCAACACATTTGGCCATTGTTCAGACCTTCATGCAACGGGATTTACCCTTTCAAAGAGGCAGTTTTGTCCCAAAGAGTTCGAGCGGAAGTTTCTCACTGACAATTTGCCCCAAATAGATAGATTTGTCAGCAGCAACCTTTAAAAGCAAAAAGCCATGGAGGAAAAAGGGGAGAAAAAGGAGAGGTGGGGTAGAAGAGCAAGCGCATCCTTGGCCGTCTGTCTGTCTGTCTGGGGGTCTGCCCTGAGCAGGTGGGGTGGGCGCTGTGCCTGAGGTACAGAAGGGCGAAATGCCATTGATGGGGGCTCTTGTTCATCTCAAGGCAGATGTAGCAAGGGAGCTAACAAGCTCCCAGGCTGTTGTATAGCTGCTCTGACTTCTGAAAGCCTTTCAGGGAACTTCTTTTACATGGCATTGTCATGCCTGCTACACAGCACTGCGCTAGGCTGGCCAGGGTTTCCCAGCCTCAAACACTCCACCGGCAGTTCAACCCTGAGAGCAGCCAGCCTCATTGGCTTTGGTCTTGCCACCAAAATCTACATTTAAACCAATACAAGCAGGGTTTTTTTTTTTGCAAACAGGCTGGTGTAGCTTTTCCTATGCACAGAGAACCAGGGCCCACCTCCCAGGCAGAAAAACGTGAGTGAAACAAACCCACAGGTATATTTCTATGATTTCCTGACTCCACAGCAATGCTCCTGTGTTCCTTGTGGGCATGTTCCCCTTTGGATTTCAAGGACGGTTTGAATAAATGGATGGTCGAACCAGCTCACCTCCGCACGTATGCCACAATCAGAAAGGGAGAAAGTCAGGAAGCTCTCTCCAGGAGACCTTGGGCTCTAGCAGATCCAGGTCCTTATACCCACAGCTTCTCTCAGCAGCATGGAGACATCCCTGCACTCATTCTGGAAGGCAGCAACTGCTAAATTCCCAACCCTCACAGACTAATCTCTCATAATAGCACAAATTCTGAGAAACATTGAGAAAATACACCTAATCTCACCTGTGACTCCCATTTCTGTTACCCCTGATGGGCAGGTGGTGAGGAGGTGGCTAGCAGGTTTCTGCGAGCACCATAGTACTGACAACTAGAGCCCCGTTTATCCCTAGGAAAGGCTCAAAGAGGTTGCTCAGCCTGACACAGGTTGCCCTTTACATACGAGAAACTATCATCTCATCACTGAGACAGCAAGTGTAGCATGCCCTGCTCCGGAAGCCTTTGCACAGCTAAAAAAGCCAACTTCACAGGAGAGCAAGTAGCTCTGCTGTAGTCACAGTGTTTATCTACTGCTATTCAGGCAGTCTGGCTTCCCAAAGAAAGCTGAAGAAACCCGGTTCCCTGAAATAGATCTACTGCAGCTATCTGACCAAAAGGAGGGGCATGAGAAATGGATGCAAAGCAGCTACACAGCCCTAAAACTTTGCAATCAACCCTGGAAATTCCCTTGCTGGGTGACAGCCGGTCCAGCTCTTCTGTCAGACTACTTTGTCTCGCTGTATCTTAAATGGGTTTGATCTAACATTATTCAAAGAACTTCATTGTTTGAGCGTTACCAGCCCACTGGTGTTTATTTGATGGCCTTCCCAAGGCATTTCCTGAAAGACACAAGAAAAGTGATGGCCAAGTTCAAACCGACATCAAAAATGTCACCAGCCTGCTTTATACCCACCAAGTTCCCCTAAGCCTGCTTACACCTGCTCTTGGAAAGGGAAAAGGATACAAGTGTCTGCAACCTAATTATAAACCAGCCAGAATCTGGGGTCATTTACATTTAGGTTAGAGCTATTCCAAGTGAATTGGTTTACTGAAAAACTAGAACGCGCTGAGCTAAAACTGAAGCATCGGGCTCCACACTTGAAGACACCCATGGATGTCACGTGTTCCAAGCGGACTTCAAAACAGGAACAAGGAGATCAACAGTTTCAGAGCAGCAGTTTCCTCAGTTGCAGCAGACAGGTATGAGACCTAAGACCTTCCTCATCTGAGAAGGAGTTTCAAGAGACTATAAGGGCAGGTAAATAAGGATAGAGACACACCTTGCAATGGTGCAAGGCACCGAGATGTGCGAAAAGACAAGCCGTGCAAAACCAAATGTGTTCAAAAGCAATTTTCTCCAGGAAGCCCAGGAGAGAGATGCCCGTGTAGCACCTCTCCTGTGGAGGCCTCATTCATTCAACTCTCCTGGAAGTGCACAAGTAAATTAACACTGTTCTTCCCTAGCATGGGAAGAACACTGGTACCAGGGACAATGGTATTCCCTAGGAAGCTTAGCTGTCCCACCCTTTATTCCCTTAGCATGACAAGCCATGGCCATCAATCAAATCAACGGGGTTCCCAAGACCAAAACTTTTCTTCCTCCTGAGGTAGCGATTTTGCTTATGATTTCCAATAGAGGAAAACTACAGCTACTGGCTGTGACAGAAAATATTCTACTAGCTACAATGTGTTTACTATTCGCACAGAAAAAAATGAGCAAAAGAAGAACCTATTTCTCTTGCTTGTCTGTCAGATGCTGAATTACATCAGCCTCATGCCAGCAAAAGTGCTAGGCTGATCTGAACAGCATCAGCCAACACTGACTGCAATGACAATATATAGAAAATGTCAATAATGATCAGCCAAATGCTCCCGACAGTACAAAACTGGTTAATCAGTCATACAGTAGATTTTTAACAACTTCCCATGTGTATTTACAGCCAGATTACAGTATTTGGATCACTCTTGGGGTTTCCTAAACGTCACCATTTAATATGCAGTATAGTCCCTGTGTTTGTAATTGGGATAAAAGCATTGTTGAGTAATAATCTGCATGTTGGACTTCTACTTCATTAACTAAGTGATCTGCCACACAACTTTGCTTACCGATAGCAGCACTGCCACAGAACAGAGTAACTATGAAAAACAGTTAATGTAAGCATTATTAATTGTTAATACTCCACACTTACCATTCCATGCTGAATTACCATCCTTGCCAACCCTCAGAGTTTTAGCTGCAATGTTTCAATACTTTGTGCTTTGTATTGCAGCACAAAGGACTAAGTTACAGGATAAAGCTGTCCTGAGATTCCTATCACACATTCCCCTAATTTATACTTCTTTATAAGAGCCATTCCCCATGGAGAAAAGAGACCTGCAGCTGCTGGATCACATCTCACCAAAGTGGTATCCTCTCCCCTATCCAAACACCTGTAATTCCCTAATATTTACAGTGATACAATGTTTTGGAGACAATAACAGCAAAACTGCATTTGACAAAATTTCATGAGGACGTGAGCGAAAATGTCTGAAGACTCTTTTAAGAGCACTTAGAGCTAGGAATCCCCGGCGCTGGTAGTGTGCGATTTCCCCACACTGCAGAAAGCACTCCAGGCACCAGGGTTTGTGAACCACCAAAAGAAGCTGCAAGTTCAAAGACACGCATTGTACTTGAATGGTGAAATCTTAGCTGAGGACTGACAGGACTTTTAGGTCAGATGGGCTGCCTAAACTTTGACTGTGCCAAATTCTGCAGATCTTGTGCACACCAGAAATCCTGTTGAAGCTCATTAAACTACTATCTATTTCATATTGATGATAGAAGGCTGCAGGACCAGAATATGCCTCAGTTTTCATTGGATTGCACTTTCTGTTCAGGTAGAACAAGCGCAGACAGCTGCACGAGTTAAATCATTTTACGGAGGAACACAGCAGGCCTCTGCTTTCCTCTTCTCTTAGCAGTAAGAGTGCTAGATTTTGTTACACAGGCTCATGCCACTGGTTTCTCAAGTTCACCATCCTGGCCTCGTCAATGTCTGAAAACTAAAAAGGCAAAAAACCCAATCAACTTCATAATACATCTAGCTAGTTGCCGAGCAATGCATACCATGCTCTCCTCTGCTTGGACTTGCCAGTAATTGCTCTACCTGTGAAGATATTCTGTGACCTGTATTTTATGAAGCAAGAGATAAAGCAACCATGTCTATAAATGTCATTGCCAGTCACAAAACTATTCATTTTCTTAAAAATCTATCTGCACCAACTGACTCAATACTTCCAAGCAGCACTGAATGTGATATGCTGACTCAATGCTGCATCTGGAAGCATTTATTTTTGTTGGTTCTAAATTCGTTTCCTGAAATAGATGCAGATCTGGTCTCCAGCCAATATCAAGAGATATAGCTAAGTTGAAGTCAATGGAGATGAGCCATTACATTGCCAGCCAGAAATACAGCTCTTCCTGAGAGCATTCTTTGCTGCCACTACACAGTATTTTGTGCAATTGGCTCAAAGGTCAGCTTGTTAATAGGCTTCTGCAGCAAAATTTGGGAGGCCAATCTACCACAGAAGTGATTACGCTCAAAGCACGACCAATCAGGGTCATAGCTGAGGCAGCTCTCCTACGCGCACACAAATGCTTAGGACATAACCAGAGTTATTCATTTAACACATCAGTAAAATGATTTTTAAATGTCACAGCACAGTTCTGAGACGTATTTACTCCTTGTAGTCAGCATTCTTTTGCTGGCAATTTAAAACTGTTATAGTATAGACCCAATCTTATTTTTTCTTTCATTGAGATAATAATATATCTGCCCTCGTATTCAGACCTTTCACTAGTTTTATACAGCTGTGTCTCTACCGGCTTCAGTTTTGATACTGTCTTTTGTGTTCATGTCAGGAAAGCTAAAATGAGGCTGATTCTCTCTAAATTAGATTGCAGCTGCTGCTACATCATTGGCTTATTACGACACTTTGATTTATATCTAACTAGCAAACTAACAAATAAGTCAAGTTTCTAACTAGAGACGCTTTGTTAAGCGCTTGTCTCACATTGTCTAGATGGGATCAGGTACCAATGTAGGCGTCTAAGCCAAGCCTGACATATCCTTTTCAAAGGCATACGTGATTAATGGGGCATTTCATTGCTGCAAGTGAACTCAGGATTGTTCCACCCCTGAATACGACTATTGAGAAGAAGTGCCATGACTTACGGAGATACTATTTTCTCAGTTATCTTCCTTAGGTATTATTTTCCCCTGTATTCTGCACAAGGCAACTATGCTAACATACACTCATCAGATGCACGTGTGGAAATAGAGCTTTATGGTCACTGTTTCATGCAGTCATTAACTTATGTAACCAAGCATGCATGCGCACAAGGGAGAAACCTGCCACTTTTTCACTGGCGTCTGCGGGGAATGCAGGTCTTCCTCGACTTTTTGCTGGGTGGATTACTTAAGACAGAGGATAGACTGAGAGCTACTCAAGCCCAAAAGCCGCTAGAGGTAACTGGTACATTCACTGGGACACCACGGCACACAGAAATTGAGCACGAGGTGCCACCATCTCAGGGAAAGTGACCCCTGACTGTAGCGATAAGGTGGCCTTACTTTACAGAGGTTACATAAACATGAGGAAATCCCTCTTGCACCAGGAGAGAGGGAGCTTTTACAGGACAGTCCCTTCACTGGGTCATCTTTCTGTGCCTTGGATTTTCACATTTTGGTAAAAAGCCTTTTCTTGCTCCATCCAGAGAAAACTCACATCAGGAAACTAGGGGGGGGAGGGTATTATTATTTAGCTGGTGCTCTCAGCAGGGTCCTGCAGCCCTGGAAGGTGCCCAGCCCCAGGGTGTCCCTGAGGTGTCACCAAGATGGCCACCAGAGCAGTTGCCAGGCAGCGTTCTCAGCCCTTTGGGGTCAGCCACATTGAGTGTGATGGCGCAGGCTGGGCACGGGGAAGGTTAACACCACCATCGCTGGGTGAACGATGCCAGGCCCTCCAGGGAAGGTGTCCATGAAGTAGGGGCTTCATGAAGAAGCCTCAATAATTGCAAACGATTTTGTTGGGTGTGTCTCCACCACTGCCCACAGGGGTGTCAATCACAGCCATGTCACAGGCCAGGAACATGGCAGGACAGTCAAGGAGCAGCGTGGTCCCTGAGGAGCAGCACAGTCCCTTCAGCTGCCTTCTCGGTGCCACTGCCCATCCATCTGCCTGCAGCTGGACGCAGAAAGGGATTTGTGGTGGTGCCGCAAAAACACAGACTGTGACCCACAAAGAAGGGAAGGCACCTGAGGCTTCAGAAGTGACTTAGCAACCCAGAAGAATTAAAGCCAGTGGGTATTTAAGCTTCGAGGATGCTGCCATGCTCACCTCCCTGCACAGGGTTGCCTGGGGCACTGAGGAACACCCCCAGCTCTTTCCTGGCATGGGCACCAAGGAGGGGAGTGGAGATAACTTCTCGAGCACCCCAAAGCAACAGCAGTTCCTCCTCCCAAGAGAAAATAGCTCTGTCCTTTCCTTTCTTAACTCCTTTTCAAAAAAATTAGTATGTTAGATTTGCCTGATCTTACCCACCTGTTCCCCATTGAGAGAAACAGATGAAAACAGCATAGCCGTATATTCTGTTGCTACACCCACACAGCTCTGGCAGTTTACATTCTTCCTTCACCTTCTTTTTTTTCTTTTTCTTCTTTTTTCTTCTTTTTTGTTCACTGAACATCTTTTGGCCTTCTATCCAAAAAGTAGAGAAGACAAGCAAAGACATAAGGAGCGATATATTTTATATTTGAAGATATGTCACACAGCGGATTTTTCTTCGTGCTAAGACTCCAACAGAAGAAAAGACACCTGGCAAGAGACCATGGCACGACACTAAGAAATGTCACTGTGTAATTGTAGTCATAGTCCAGAGTCCTGAAGCAGATATAGTGGAAAGGTAACACATGTCAGCTTCTGTAGCAGGGTTAATAACTATTTGTACTTCCAAGGCATTATGACGAGACAGTAAATTTCATTACTATGTTAGTATCTTCTGTATACGTAGGACAGCCTAATAAGCTACATGCTAAATATAATTGTTGTGGTTTAACACAGCAGGCACCTAAACACCGCACAGCCATTCACTCCCTCCCCCTCCTTGGTGGGATGTGGAGAGAGTCAGAAAAAAGGTAGAACTCATGTTGAGACAAAGACAGTTTTCATAGGACAGAAAAAGAAGGGAAAATAATAATAATAATGATATTAGAATAAACAAAAAAAGTGATGCACAATGTAATTGCTCACCACCCACTGACTGATACCCAGCTAGTCCCTCGGCAGCAGCCACCACAGCCCAGCCAACTCTCCCCAGTTTCACTGTTCAGCATGATGACATACGTTATAAAATATCCCTTTGGCCAGTTTGGGTCAGCTGTCCCAGATGCGTCCTCTCCGAATTCCTTCTGCATCCCTCAGCCTCCTCGCTGGCAGGGCAGTATGAGAAGCTGAAAAGTCCTTGACTTAGCACAAACACTGCTCAGCAACAACTAAAATATCAGTGTGTTATCAACATTATTCTCACCCTAAATCCAAGCCACAGTACTATATCGTCTTCTATGGAAAAAAATAACTTTATCCCAGACAAAATCAGAACAATAATGGCAAATGCTAAATGGTAATTGTGGTAATAATGATAAGAACTAAATGCTAACTATAATTTCCTGCCTTGTTGGACTACTTTTCAACCAAATGACTATGGAAAGAGCTCTGAAAGAAGCTATAGTGAAAAGCTGTAGCGGGGAAAGAATTCTCCCCTATAATTTTGGAGGAGGCATTCTATCTTCACTTTCAAGGCTGAGATTTCTCTCTCCATCACAGAAACCAGAGGAGAGGCTCTGAAGAGAAAGAGGATAAACCTCAGCTGGTGCATGATTGCAAAGAAACACCAGGCACAGCCTGAAGGACAGGAAAGGGCTGATGCTTTGCTCCATCTTCAGTGACCCGCAGCCCCAGTCAACGTGCGGAGGCAGCTTTGGGTGTTTGGGTTGTGTTAGTGGCATTTTGGGTGGAGGGGTGGGTAGTTTCAGTTCTTCTTTCTCTCTCGGCAGAGACTAATGCTGTACACGGGAAAGAAAGCCCTGCTTGTGTTCAAAGCAGCATTTCTCAGGTGTGGCTGGATCCTGTGGACACAGTTTGACCTGCCTTTGCAGTGTTTTTCAGGTGGCTTTGAGTTTACGGGATAAAGAATTGTGGCTGCTGTAAGGCCAGAGCTGTACTTCACTAGTACAGGGGACGCCCAGGGCCAGGTTTGGGCCCTACAATCATTTAATTCTCTCTGGTTTGGCCTCCAGGTCCTGCTAGTGCAGCATGGTCATTTCCTTCCCTGTTGCTCTGAACGTCGCTCGGGGAGGTGAACTTTTCCCTGCCTCCCTAGAAGCAGATTTGGAGTGAAAATCTATCCGCATTCCCCCATCCACGAGTTTCTTTGATTTTTAGGATCTCCCTGAGCAAATTCCCAGCCCTCTGGACAGCGTCCCTCAGAGTTAGGCAGGACCAGGCTTGCCCAGACTGAAGGCTTCATTCTGTGCCATGGATGCGCTGATCCCACGGGGAGCAACGAGCAGAAAGTCACTGGGGTTCCAGAACTGTCCAGAGTCGCGCAGCCTTATGACACAGCTATGGTACAGACGCAAGAGGAAACATCCATGACAGAAGGATGAAAGGACAAAATACGAAGTGCAGAAGCACAGCAGGAGTCTTTGCCGCTGGGCTGAGCACCACATTCCACCAGGATCACAACAAGCAAGGGAGAAGTCAGCTGTGGTGCATTAAACACCTCACACCAGCGGCAGGGACGAGGAACCAGCGACCAGGGGACATCTGAGGGCTTCACAAGCTCCTCAGCAATTGCTGTCCCTGGCTCTCTGGTGCCGTTGCGCACCCGAGCTTGCCTCTGCAGGAGGAGTGACCCCCGGCTGCGGGTGGGCTCCCTGCAGGGCCGCCGTGCAACAAGTCCCGACGCCGGGAGTCGCCGAGAGCCGCGGGACTGAGCTCGTCGGTGACCCCCGCCTGTTGGGGCCGGGGCCGGCTGAGCGGGCGACCGGCGGAGGCGACTCCAGCTCTGGGCACTGGCAGACGCGGAGTTTTTCCAAGCTGGGGCAGCGCAGAGTGCTCCTCCACTCCTCCCGAAGGCGAAAACAACCCTCCTCGCCGTGTCTCCTCCCCTCCCCGCACACCCGGAGCCAGCCCGCCTCTGCTCCCGCCGTGCCAGCCCCCGGCTCCCGCCGCTGGAGGAATTCCGGCCGCCCGGCGGGAAGGCTGGCAGCCCGGCCCGGTCCGGCCTGGTCAGGCTCGGCACGGCTCCGTTCGGCTCGAATTCCCGGCCCGCTCCCGGCCCGCCCCCGCCGGCCGCCAACACAGCCTCTGCCCGGGACGGGGCAAGGGCAAGGGCAGGGGCGAACCGCAGGCGGGCTCCACCTCGCCACGGGAAAATGCAAAAGAAACGGGATCTTGATCCATTCTGCTTTTCTTTTGTCTCCTTTTTTCCCCCTTCTTCTTTTTTTTTTTTTTTTTGGGGGGGGGGATGTGTGTGTGTGTGTCCCTTTTTATGACAGCGAGGGCACAAGGCGAGCGAGGAGGCGGAATCACCTCGGCAGCCGCTGCATTTTGTGTGGAAGCCGCTCGGGGGTTCATTAATATCATTAGCATTTAACCCCCTCCCTGCCCCCTCCCCTTCCCAGTGCAGGGTGACGTCACGCGGCGGCAGGAGTTGGGGGGAAAGCAAGGGAAGCTCAGTGGGCAAGGGGCGTCCCTCTCCCCTCCCCGCCGCTGCCTGTCACAGCCTCTCTGCCGATATTATAGGGGCCGAAGCCTGGAGCTCAAAGCGCAAAGTCAGCCAGTGTAATGAACTTCTGGAAACCTTTCCCTTTTTATACCATTCAGTTTCTGAGAGGCAGAGACAGCCTCCTCTGACGCCTTTTCCCCCCTTCCATTATTTTTCCAGGCTCTGATCTCTCTGCTCGCTGCACCGAGGCGCTCGGCGCAGAGCCCCGCTCCCCATCCTACCTTCTCCTCCGTCTCATTGTTGTCCTGGCTGCGGTGGCTCTCGCTCGCCTTCCAGGAGCGCGGTGGCGAACCCACTCGCACCCCCCTGCACCCTCCCGGGGTCCCGAGAGCATCTGCTCGCAGGGGGCGAGCGAGCGGCCGCCGACTTTGGGTCATTTCGTTTCTTTCTTTCTTTTTTTTTTTTTTCTTTTTGCTCTTTTTTTTTTTCCCTCCTCCTCCCTCCCTTGCCGAGTCCCCGCAGTAGTGTGTCCCCGTCCCTCGGGAGGACATCACTGGGGAGAGGGGCAGCGGCGAGGATGTGCCGGGCCCCGCGGCGGAGCCCGCAGTGAGCGCCCGAGGGAGGCACCTGCCCCGCAGAGCCGGCGGGGGGGTGGGGGGGGGACCCGCACCGCCTCGCCCCGGCGCCGACACTTCGCCCCGAGTTTAACGACTCCCGGGGGCTTCGAGCATGAGCAAGCCGGCAGGATCAACAAGTGGGTAATAACGCGGTTGGAGGCTTCGAGCAACCTTTCCGAGACCGGCTGTAACCTGGCCTGGGGGGGCGGGAGGTGGAAGGAAGGGAGAGAAAGGGGGAGGGGGGTGTTGTGGTTCGGGTTTGCATCCTTTTCCCCTCCCCGAATTAAAAAAGAAATGTGTATTTCCATCCGGCGTGGCAACGAATTATATAGGTTCGGAGTTGCCCCGATGGAGTTTGGGCCCGGGGCTTACAAAAAGCCGCTTTTCGGCTGCCTACTCCGGCTTTCCGCCCCTGTAACCGGGGCAGGAGCCCAGGGGCAACGACCCCCGAGAAAGGCAGCTCCGCCGGTGGCGGGGAGGGGGCTCGTCCCGCCGGGGCGCGGGTGGTTGTCTGCGGGTCTCCCGTACCAGGGCGGCGGGAGAAACACTTGGGTTTAAAGGGAATTAGGGAGTTGAAACGTGTTGCTTTTCTCACGGACTTTATGCAATCTTCTGCGACATAATAATTTCTTTTTAAGAGTTTGAAACTCCGGTCACTCAATTACACGGAATCGCGTAAGCAACTCTATTGAAGGAGGATTTAAATGCAATACTTTGCACACCATTTCCAGTTACAACAAATAATCCTGCAACGAGGAAAGCAGAAACAACTTAAAAGTCACATTTTCCTTAATCCTAAATCCATGCACCTCATAACTGGGGAATTTAAAGCATGACTAACCGCTCTTACAGAATGGCTCAATCCATATAATCCCAACGGGACTTTCGGAGTTTGTAATATGGATGGAGTCAGTAACAAAGGGGGGCAAAAATACCCAATCCAATTTAATGTCTGACAAGTGATGGATCGGACAGTTATTTCCTCTGCGCTCCGGCGGGCTCCCGGCGTTGCGGCCAAAGGGAGGCAGAGTCGGGAGGGACCCGCCGCCGGTACCTGCCACCGGCCGCCCCCCCGCCAGCCCCGCGGCCTTCTCCTTGCCGCTGCCTTGCATTATTTTGACCCGGGTCAGCCCTTTGTCCGCCGGGGCCGGGAAGCCGGGAAGCCGTGCGGTGGGGGGGGGGGGGGGGGGGGGTGGCGGGCGATGGGGAGAGGGGGGTGCCGCGGCAGTGGGGCCGGGGAGCAGGCGGGGGCCGCGGCGTGGAGCCCCGCGGGTGTCCGGCGCTGCGGCCGAGCTGCCGCCGTTTCGGCGTGTGTTGGTTTTGTCTTCTTCCCCCGTGGGGCTGGACGAGGCGTTTTTCCACGCCAACCGTCCGAAGGGAGGAAAAAAATATAGTAATTGGGCCGCAGCCGAGGTAATAACTGGCGGAGGGGAAGGGGGCAAAAAAAAAAAACCAAACCAAAAAGCTGCGGCGGACGGGGCTGCTTCCCGCTGCCCAAATTGCCCCGTAAAAGTGCGAGACGAGCCAGAGCGGGATTGGGCCCGTGGGCAGCCGCGCCGAGACGTTGTCGGGGCTCCTGGAAGATTTAGGAGTGTCGGGGAAGGGTCTTGAAGGGCCGTGGAGCTTCGGCCTCCAAAGGACGGCAGAGCTTCTGCCGGAGGCATTTTGCGGAGGAGAAAACCGGGAAAGCTGGACCGCGCCTCGGGCCGGCGCCGCTTTCGCCGCTGACTTCCACCCCTGACTTCCACCCCCTTCCCCAGACCCCCGAGGACCGCCCGAAAGGGATTCCCAGGCCCGACCCGACCAGGCCCTGCGGGGATGGGGACACTCGGGGACTTCTCCGGGCCGGAGCCTGAGCCTGAGCTCGGCCCGCAGGCAAAAGTTCGACCCGCTCTCCCGGGGCCTGGGCACCCGTCCCGGTTGTCTCGGGGGGCTCCAGGGCAAGGGGGCTCCGGCCTGGCTTTTCTGCCCGCCGGTGGGCGTCTAGCGATGTCAGCTGCGATGCCTGCCTGGGTGGTAACAAGACCCCATCCCGCCGTTCCCCGAGCCCAGACTAACTTCTTTCAACAGCCTCTGATGGTAATTACAGTAATCGGGGCTGCCATATATCCTTTAAGCAATTATGACACACAAAAAAAGCCCCCAAGGACCCCCTGTCGTGGGATGTTCAAAACGGTTTCCCAGCTGAACAGAAATCCCATTTTCTTAGCGCTAAACTTCAGAGACGAAGCGGTACCTCGGGGAACCGGAGCGCTTTTAAACAGAGTTAATCAGTTATCTCATGACCCCGTGTCAAGCTTACATTTTTCTCTTCCCACCCCCCGCCCTGCCTCTTCCCCGTCTACTTATTTCATATTTTGCCCTGCACGAAAGTTTTCTCCTAACAGCCTCCCTGGGGTGGGGATGGAGGGGGCTGGGAGGGGGAGAAAGCGGCCGGGATTGCGGGCGGGCGGCGGGACGGGGGGCTCCAGCCGTTCCCTCCGCCGTGTCCCCCCTCCCCGTCCTCTGCCTCGTCGGGCACCGCGGAGCTGATCGGACTGGCCGCGCCGCTGCGACGGCTGAAAACGTGGTTATTTGGGTTTGGTGAGGTGCTCAAGGTGCTCGGCTTTCAGAGACGGGATAATGGAACGCGTAAAGTACGTATGGAACATGCGTCTACATGGATGGTGTGGATATGTACGTATACAATGCATATGATTATATTTTTTCAAGCGGCTCTCGAACTTAAAATCCGTCTCGGGAAAACTCTTTTGTAAAACCAACCCAAGTTCCTTCCCTCTCCGCCGCCCGCTTTTAGCACCTACGAAGCCGAGCCGGCTGCCCCCGCTCCGCAGGCCGGCCGGGGAAGCGGGGACCCCTGCGGATGCCCGGTGTCCCGGGGGAGCGGCCCCACGGCGGGCCCGGGTGCATTGCCGCGACTGGGCCCCGCTGCCGGGAGAAGGGGCAGCCGGAGGGGGGTCCGGGGTGCGCGGGGCAGCTCGGCAGGGCCGGTCTCTGCACCGGGATCACCACCGCTGCACGTACCGCTTCAGTGTCTCTCCCCCCCACCCCCAGCCTGCCCCTCCTCCTCCTCCTCCTCCTTTGTGTGCGTGCGTGTGGACCCTCTCTCTCCCCGTGGATGCTAAGGGCTGGAGAGGGAAGTCGAGCGCTTTCCCCCCGTTGGCATTGTGCGATATCCGAATTCCCATGCTACACTTTTTGACGGGTCACTGGTGCCCCAATAGGCAGGTGGCAAGGAGGGCTTGTAATTACACACTCCCAGAAACCGTGCCTTGGCCTCAGCCCTCCTCACGGGCGCCTACCTGCAGCTCCAAAGCCGCGGCTTGCTCGCAGGCAGTGGGGCGGGGGGGCTTGCTTATCTGCGCTCCTTATTAATTGTGCAAAAAGTTTTCTATTCTTCAACCTCTCTCCTCCCTCCATTCCACCTTCCCTCCCTCCCTCCGCCACCCCTCCCTCTCGCACTCCCTAACCTAATCCCCGTCCCTCTCGCCGTGTTGTGTATAGCAGCTGTCGGGTTTCATTTAGGGGAGAAGCTGGCAGCTTGTGCTCATTGGAGGCAGTCAAACGAGTTTCAATGGGCAAAATCATTAAGTTAACACTTTATCTAATGTCCCTATTGTCTGCCAGCAGGCATTGTCTTAGAGCCTTAGTGTAGACATGTCTGAAAGTATCTCGGACTCCTAAATTCTCTAGGGAGCGAGAGAAGCCCCTGCGGCCTGTTTCCACCACCACCACCACCCCCCGCCGCCCCCCCAGAAGCGCTCCGCTCCGCACCCCACCGCACGCTGCCGCCTTTCCCCTTTCAGACCTCAACCCCACCCAACCACCCGCAGCCGGGGCTCTCCCTGAACTATTTCCAAACAAAGATAGCCATTCCGAGAGCTCTCTGTCCGAGTTTGAAGATCAAGGGCTGACGAGAGGGACTGAATCTCCAGCTTAAGTTCTGGTAGGAGAGAAGGCTGTTTGAGGCCTGGGGATAGAAGAGGAAGAAGAAAAGAAAAGAAAAGAAAAAAAGAAAAGAAAAGAAAAGAAAAGAAAAGAAAAGAAAAGAAAAGAAAAGAAAAGAAAAGAAAAGAAAAGAAAAGAAAAGAAAAGAAAAGAAAAGAAAAGAAAAGAAAAGAAAAGAAAGAGAAAAGAAAAGAAAAAAAGAAAAGAAAAGAAAAGAAAAGAAAAGAAAAGAAAAGAAAAGAAAAGAAAAGAAAAGAAAAGAAAAGAAAAGAAAAGAAAAGAAAAGAAAAGAAAAGAAAAGAGGAAGGGAAAACAACTAAAAGAAAAAGAAAGATAAACAGAAAAAGAAGAACACAACAATAAAATAAATAAATAAATAAACCCCCAAAATAGAGAAGCCAGAGAAAAGACAGAAGCAGAGCGGGTTTTTGGCGGGTTTCTTGAACCAGGTTGCAATAATCCCTGTACGACTTTTTACGTCCCCTTAGAGCATTTGCAATTCTAGTCCGAGCCCGGGCTGCGGGCGAGGCAGAGTGGAGAGGAGCGGAGCGGAGGGGCGAGGAAGGGAGCGGAGGGGTCGCTGCCCACCCCCCGCCCCAGCTCACTCGCAGCCGCATCCGCGCACAAAAGCGAGGCGCAAAGTTTTGCCGCAGGTTTTGGGGTGAAGAAAATGGCACATCTTGCCCACGGCAGGACCCAGCCCCCTTTCGCTGGGGTTCCCACAAGGAAGAGGAGGTTGCTTGTCTTCCCAGTCATTTTATTTTGTTTTGGTTTATGCTGTGACTCGGTCTCCTGACTGCTCTCCTGCCCAAGGAAAGTGCCGTCCTCTGTTTGCTGAGCGCCAGAAAGCGAGGGAAACGCCCCCCCTCCCCCGGCTTCGAATCCCCCCCCCACTGCATCCCTACTTCTAGCGGGCAAGTCTGTTGCTCCCGCTGCTGTAATCTTCCCTTCCAAAATGGGTCTTGGCGATTATAGAAGATCCAAATAAACGTAGCGGGGCATGAATAATGCTCATTGTAGAAAACTGACACTTGCTCAAGGAAAAGAAAGTTGGCTATAAAATCACTTCATTATTTGCTTGTACTGCGGCTCTGGGGCTAATCCCTCCGGAGGTCAGATTGCTGAGCGCTCGTTCTCTCCCTCTCTCCCTTCTCTGCTTTCAGGTCGCATTTTAGACATCCCTTGCAAAGTGTGTGGGGACCGCAGCTCCGGAAAACATTATGGGGTTTACGCCTGCGACGGGTGCTCAGGATTTTTCAAGCGGAGCATCAGAAGGAATAGGACCTATGTTTGCAAATCGGGGAATCAGGTACCAGCCGCAGCGCGGTTCCCTCACCGCCTGCACCTCTTATCCCGCATTTCCTCACGGCCCCGCATTGCCCACTCCCGCCAACAGAAACAACCGCAGCAGTAAGATCCAGCTGCCACGCAGCCTCACCCTCCCTTCCCAGGGGGTGTCGGACCGGGACCGGGAGGTGGGTGCCCCCAGCCCGTCTCCCTCCGCCCACCGGGGAGGATAGCGGGGATGTGCAAGGAGGGAGTCGGGATGACGGCGGGGGGGCCGTGGGGGCGTACAGCCAGATCACCGGCTGGACTACCTGAGGATAGAGAAGGGCAGCCCCTCGATGAACCACAGTCCACGGCCGGTCGACGGACAGCGCACACGATTTCCACTGCGGCGGGTCCTTTTTTTCCCATTTTTCCCGCTCCGGCCGCGCTCATTTCCACCCCGCGCCCGTCCCCGCGGGCATGTGAGGCTGAAGGACGAGGCGGAGGCCGGGGGGGCTCAGGGGCCCGGGGCTGGGAACGTGGCAGGGGCCGGGGGGGCGCTCAGGGGACAGGGGCGCCCCCAGGGTGCGGCGCCGCCGTCGCTGTCTCCGGTGCTGAAGGCGGCCCCGCCCGCCCCGCCGCGGGGCCGAGCACCCCGGGCCGGCACCCCCGGAACCCCTCGGGCCGGGCCGGGCCAGCGCACCTAGAAGTGCTCCCATCCGCGACGCCGGGGGCCGGCGCTGCTCCACCCCGGCCCGACGGCTGGTTGTGTTTTAGGGACGGCTGGTTGTGTTTTAGGGAGGCTGCCCGGTGGACAAGACGCACAGGAACCAGTGCCGGGCCTGCCGGCTGAAGAAGTGCTTGGAGGTCAACATGAACAAAGACGGTACCTGCTCCCCTCTCTCCCGGGGCGGCAGGAGGGAAACGGGCTTTGCTCTGAACCGGGTCCTCCCCTCACCTCCCGGGCCCCTAATATCCCCCCCCATTTCAGTGGCAGCCTCGCCCATTTTTCCTCAGACACCCTTGGGGTGGAGTGCATGGGGCTGTCCCCAAAAAAATCGCAGGAAGGGAGGGAAGTCCAGGCAAGCAGTGTGGGGTACCCAATGCAGGACCCTGCAGTGACCCCCTTGCTTCTCCTTGGTGCCCCGCAGCAGTGCAGCATGAGCGGGGGGCCCCGGACCTCGACGATAAGGAAGCAGGTGGCCCTCTACTTCCGCGGGCACAAGGAGGAGAGTGGTGGAGCCCCGCACTTCCCTGCGGCCGCCTTGCCAGCCCCTGCCTTCTTCACCGCCGTCTCCCAGCTGGAACCTCATGGCCTGGAGCTGGCTGCCGTCACCAGCACTCCCGAGAGGCAGGCTCTGGTGGGCCTGGCACAGCCTACCCCAAAGGTCAGACCCCCAGCCCCTGGCAGGACTGCAGACCTCACTGCTGGGGTGCCTGCAAGCCACCAGATCCTGCCCACCTTTGGGGCAAAAGTGGCAAAGAGCAAGGCTTGAGGCCTCGCAGGTTGTGGTGGGGGGTCTTTTTGTTATGCTCCTAAAAGCTCTGCGGATATGAGGTGCAAAGAGTAAGAGGCACCCTGCAGAAGGGATGTGCAGAAGGACTGATAACCTGCTCTGTACAAACCCTGTCTTTCCTACATCCTTACACCATCGTGGTAGCACAGGTGCTCCTCCTGCCCGGAGCCCATCCACAAGTCAATTTTAAACCTTGTTTCACATGGCGGAGCTGCAATTCCTGAGTTTTCTTCAGCAAAATGCCTATCTCCATAGTGGTGTAGTCCAGCAAGTACTAGCTGTACTGCCTGAAGCCTGTACCTTGTCCACACAGACACAAGCGTGTCTAACCTGGCTCTGCACTTCCTGGCTGTGATATTTTCTAAGCAGCCTACTGGAAGCAGTGCTGTTGTGGCTTCCACTGCATAGGAATCATCCACAAGGTGGTGTTTTCCATTAATCCACTCCCAATGGCATTCTGTATATTTATAGCACCTAGACAACCAAAAAAGGGAGAACTTAAAAAATTCTCCATTTCCAGAGTTGGTAGCTTGGGAGAATCCATCATGAACACAGCCTGGAAGAATCCATCATGAACAGTTTTATATTATAGTTTTGGAAAATACTGAATCATAAACTATTTATCAAGAAAACAGTGCATCCTTGAAAACATAACTCCGTTCCAAATCTATGCACCTTTCAGGTAGTTATGCTCTATGTATTGGCTTACAGCCTGTTGCAGTCAGAGAGCTAGACGAAGGTTAAGGCTAAATGAGTACTTAATGCTTTGATGAGCAAGGCTGGAGTGCTAAATCAGCTTCTGAAACCCAGGTTAGAAACCACAAGTTCTTAATCAAATTTAAATTCTTCTAACTGTGCTACCAGAAATGTGCTATTGAGTAACAGGGTAAAGAATGGTATGTTTTTTTTTCCCATGATGTAGGAATTTCATTCTCTCTCCAACCTCCTCTGGAGAACTGTTTCTCCAGCACAGTTCACCCACACAGATGAGCCCCAGGGAGCGATCTGGAGTGAGCCCACCCAAAGCAATGCCCTCTGCTTGTGGAATAAGAGAGTGCACACTCCACACTGGGCACGAGCATGATGCACTGAGTGGCAGCTGCAGGGAAGAGGAGGACAAGGCTGCCTTGGTGACATATGAAGTTGCTTTATTCTCTTTTTGATATTAGTACCCACATGAAGTCAACGGTACCCCTATGTACCTCTACGAAGTGGCTACCGAATCCGTCTGCGAGTCAGCAGCCAGACTTCTGTTCATGAGCATCAAGTGGGCTAAAAGTGTCCCAGCCTTCTCCACTTTGTCCTTACAAGACCAGGTAAGGCAACTGTGGCAGCAGTGGCACCAGCTTGGCCTGCCGGTTAAAGAAGGCTCAGAGCTCAGATTAGGTCCTAAAACGTTAGGACAAGACCTTTAAACTTGTAATGGGCTTCCTCAGTTCTGAAGTTCAGGATAGAGTTTTGGTCTGTCCCTGAAAAGCAGGCAGTGATTTAGAAACTGCTTTCCTCTAATTTTTATTTCATGAAGCAAGTGAAAAAATAAGCCAGGAAAAAAATCTAATATAAAGCAAATACTATGAGAGGACAAGTTCTGGAGGAAAACTCGCCAGACTGCAGACCAAGTTCAGTGTGCTCAAACTGCTTCTTTACTTGTGGAACATCTTTCTCTTCCATTAAATGGGGAACAGCATCTTACTTTGCTGTTTTGGGATAAGTGCTTAGTTAAGCATATGGCCTCAGGATATGACTGAAGTGATTTCCTAAAACCTCCTCTCCTCTCCTCTCCTCTCCTCTCCTCTCCTCTCCTCTCCTCTCCTCTCCTCTCCTCTCCTCTCCTCTCCTCTCCTCTCCTCTCCTCTCCTCTCCTCTCCTCTCCTCTCCTCTCCTCTCCTCTCCTCTCCTCTCCTCTCCTCTCCTCTCCTCTCCTCTCCTCTCCTCTCCTCTCCTCTCCTCTCCTCTCCTCTCCTCTCCTCTCCTCTCCTCTCCTCTCCTCTCCTCTCCTCTCCTCTCCTCTCCTCTCCTCTCCTCTCCTCTCCTCTCCTCTCCTCTCCTCTCCTCTCCTCTCCTCTCTCTACGGTTCACACAGCCAACATTTTTTCTTTATTTATGTTGGCTTCAGTGAATTTAGAATTACACCAATATGGTGGAAGCAGAATTTGGCCAGCTCCCAATATTTTTCACCATTAATTAAAATCTTCCCTAATTTATCTTGTTTTCCTCTATGACAATTTGCCTTTGCCTCAAGTAAACCATATGTGAAACACACGAGCTGAAGCAATTTCTTAATGACTTGATTCTTGATGAGGATTCAGTGTGCTTTGTATAATGCACTAATTTAAAAAAAAAAAAGTAATCAGATAATTATAAAATGGAAGGAGGAAATCTATGCAAATCTCCAATCATAAAAGACATCTAATACTTTGATATGATTGAGCCAATTTTCCCAAACGGTAACTAGAAACATTGTCCCTTAGATGTTACATAGCAGTCATCAGAGGAACTAGTTCCTTTCCATGGATGCATGTTGCAAGTGCTGCTGTTGATATGTAAATATATATTTTGAAATGAAAGAAAAGGGCTTCTTAGGAAACCAATAGTGTTTTCTACCTAAAGATAAATCACGATGGTCACGATGTGATACAAAGCTAAGGTACACTGAAATACTCCTTTTCTAGTACCAGACTCACGTTTTGAAATCCTGGTTGTGAAACGAGACGCCGCTCAGCTCTGGCTGCAGTACTGCTACGTAGAGAGCATGGGGCGAGCAGTGAGACTGGGCCAGGGAGGTTACACACACCCTTAGAAAGACAGTGCAGCGTGTTGCTCCCTAATGTTGTATTCTGCTACCGCTGATCCTGTGGAGCACTGTGTCTGTCACACCAAGCAACCAAAGAAAAAGGCCCAAATATCAGGGACAAGCGGCGGGAATGTCGCTTCTTTCAGCAGCAGCCTGAGCACACAGGAAGGGGCTGGGTCCATCTCCAGACCAGTGATGTCCACAGAAGGCTCCTTAGGCGAGGGTTTTATTTGACACAAGACGGACGCGTTTCCCACAAGGTCATCTCTGTTAGCGTGCAGAGGAGGGGTCAGCAGATTTTGGGAGGAAGGAAAGTCTCCACTGCACACCGGTATGCATGCCTCAAGCAGCAAAGCCTGCTTATCTACCACAGATACTAGAATGTTCTCGTTATCTTTAAATGACACACTGGCTCTTTCACTTTCGTATCAGGGACTCATGTTAGTAAATTACATAGTAAAATCCCAGCCTCTCCATAACATCACCTTGACTTGCTGCACCTCACTGCAAGCCAGTTTCCTCAAAACTCAGAGCTGCTCAGTTCTAAAGCTTTGACCTGTGCCTCTTTCTGCATGATTCCCTTCTCATATTCAAGAGAGCTGGCGAAGAAATAACTCTGATTTTCATCACCTTTTTTCACGACTAATCAGAGTTGCTTTCTGTTTACCTTTTTTTTTTTTTTTTTTTTTTACAATAGTGCTATTGCATTATTTAATTTGACAAAAGCCCAGCTGTAAATGTCTGCATTTCTCTTTTGGTTTCCCTGACATCCACCCGAGGAGAGTCTAAAACCTCCTGGATGTTGCTTTTGCTCGTGCTCTTCTGAAAAGGAAAGCGCGTTGTGATTCCAGGACTCTGTGACAGTTCCATCTCAAAGGCAAGGAAACAGGCAGACACCAATTTGCTAACAAAAGGCAATTCTGATGATTGCTATGTCACTGCCCTTGGTAAAACAGAGGCTGTGTCCTTTCCCCAGCTCCATACGGCTAATTTCATCAAGAATTGAAAGCCACACAAGAAAAAAGCCATGCTTCAAGTCGTGCTGGTCTGCATACTTTGCTCAGCTTGTCCCTAAAACAGGTTGGCCAAACGCAGGTCACCAACAAAAGGTCATGCTTACAGGATGGGGTTGATTAAGAAGCAAAAAGCAGTCCTTCAGAAAGCCTGGTATTTCTTGTCTCTTTGAAGAAGGAGGGCTGAGTATGACTTCAGCATGAATTATTTTAATTGGTGGTTTTACAGACATGCATAAGCATGAAGAAAACTTCAGCTATTGGAGTAGTAGTCTCTTATTTCTAAAGTCTTCTGACTTTAAAGACTTAGTGGGAAAGAACATATGAAATTGATATCTTCCAGGAAACACCATTCATTACCATTGTATCTGCATGAATGAATGACAAAAAAAGTCTTACAAAAGCAAATGAAAGGCTGGCAAATCATTTCCTATGTTATACAGAAACCTGCACATCCCTCAGGCAGGATTATCCAGAGGAGAGGATGGGTTTGTGGGCTGCAGCAGTTTAGAGACTTAGGAGCAGGTACAGCTGCTCTCAGAACAGAGCTGAGATGGGCACTGCACCCTAGACACCCCCCTCTCCCCCAGTTTAACACAATGATCTTTGCAGCTTCCAGTGCTGTAAAATCCAATGTAACTCTTTCAAACAGTAATTGTATGCGGAGACAGACATACGCTCCTGTCACAATTTTCTTGGTCAAGTTATGAAGTTCTGCAAAGCACATAGCAAAAAAAAGGCACAAAATGGGTATAAGCCTGCACTGACGAGCTGAGAGCTCTTCCTCCCGTTCTGATTGGAACAAAGTGGTTTAAAACTTGTAATGCTGTTAAGAGTTAGCACATAGATAAAGGATTCACTTTCATTGCATGCTTTCTATATCACCTATTAGTTGCACATATCTGATTCCCAGGAAATCATTATTCATTTGGTACGATACATTTTTTACTTTATTCTTCCTTACAGACTTGAAATACTTTCCCTCCTATTTTCCTAAGAAGTTAAGTTGCTGGTACTTTCAGGGATCACAGCAATATGAATGCTTGTGGTTTGTTGTGGTTCTTTTTCTGCATGAGTTTTGGGAAATCTGTTTTCACTGCGTTGAGCCTCCAGCTGATATCTCCCGAGTCCATGACAGTTCTCCCCCCTCCAAATCTCTCTTGCCCTACTGAGAGGTCTCAGCAATGTGTACACACCACAGCATATCCTTTAGGCCATGAACTTCAGCTGAACTGGGGGGCCTCCAACCTCTTAAGAGTCGGGCCAGCATTCCACAGATGCCCTCCAGACTAAAACATGTCTTTCCTGGCTCTGCCACTCTGCGTTACAAGGAGCCTTGTATCCTCTTCAGACGCACCACTGCCTCTCCACGGAAGTCAAAGGCATTGCCTCCAAA
The DNA here is from genome assembly GCA_020746105.1 of Trogon surrucura. Classification (NCBI taxonomy): domain Eukaryota; kingdom Metazoa; phylum Chordata; class Aves; order Trogoniformes; family Trogonidae; genus Trogon; species Trogon surrucura. The sequence goes on from CM036618.1 coordinate 51,505,008, forward strand.
CTGGGAAAACCACATCCCCAGTACAGTCAGGCAATGTACAAAAACTGCACAGAACTAGCAAGGCTGTGAGCATAGGTGCCCGGATACTCAGTTTTTGGAAAGGAAACAGCTCTTAGTGTCTGGAATTTCTGAGTGATCTTAAGCAAAAAGCAGGAATACAGGTGACACTGAGAAACCGTCGGTGTGTCCAGGTGCTGCGCTTGAATGAGCTCAAGACTTGCTTAGTAAGGAAGGAGTTGAAGATATATAAGTCCTCCAAAGCAGTGCTCCCTACAGAGTTATGTAATTTCAGGATGTTGTCCAGGCTTTTCTTCACAAATCCTGCCTTCCTGAGGGAAAGAAGGGTAATCCCTAGAGAGGTGAGCACTCTCCCAGCTTGTCTCAGGCCATCTGTACATGCTGAGGGAGAGGAGGAGAAAGCCCACGATGAAGCACAGGCGAGTGGTCGTGTTGCGAGCAAGCTCTCCAGGGTGGGAGTTCTCACTCTCCTTTCTCTTCCCTTTTGGTCCGCAACACGGTGCACAGCGAGCCAACCCTCAGTGGTTTGCTATAATGCATAGACTTATTTCTAGACACCTTCTGAAAAAGCTAAGAGAAGAGCTAACGAATACTGTGGGGAAAATACCATGACAGGCATTTAAAGTAGTTTTTAAAATAACAGAAATTTACATATTTAAATTGTTTATAAATCTATAAATTATACACTATGTTATATTGTACATCTATTGTATGACAGCTGATGCTTTTGGAAGATGCTTGGAGAGAACTGTTTGTTCTAGGAATAGCACAATGGGCCATTCCAGTCGATGCTAACACTCTACTGGCTGTATCTGGTAAGAATTGCACAATTTAATGACTTTGTTACAAAAATTACCATAAAAATACATTACTGAAAAAAGAACAACATGTAAAGAATAACAAATTCCTACTGAACAATAGAGCATACCTGTCATTTATAAATCTATATTTAAATGCAAATAATGTTGTTTTGTTGTATTCATGACTGCTTGCATTGTCATTTAAATGCAAATTACTGTGTTTGTTATCATCCAAGAGTAGATTTTATATTAACTTTCATACAATATAGTCAGTTTACATGGAACCAGATAGACAAGTGTGACAATAGCGTGGATATTGATACAGAGGATTTTGTCAAAAATCAATATAAAATAAAGCAAATGCCTTTAATATTATTCATTTCATCTGTTTCTGTTTTAGGCATGAATGGTGACAATACAGATTCTCAGAAGCTGAATAAAATTATTTCGGAAATACAGGCTTTACAGGAGGTTGTGGCTAGATTTAGACAACTTCGGCTAGATGCTACCGAATTCGCCTGTCTCAAATGCATTGTCACTTTTAAAGCTGGTAAGCACAGAAAGCCTCTTGCTCGCTTGGCCTGATAACTACGAGCTTGCTACTTTAAAGCAAAAATTATGTTTTAAACTAGACAAAGCTTTACATCATCCAACAGGTTTCCCCAGTATTGAATTCCAATAGTCAGTGTTGCATTTTGAAAGGCTGACAGTGGAGCACTAGGGAACTAATGGGAATGTTTAATTTCCATTGATAGAAGTAGCTGAACTGTTTTGACCCAGCCAAGAGCTGAACTAGTAACTGATCTGCTTTCCAGTGCCTACGCACAGCGGTTCCGAATTGAGGAGTTTCCGAAATGCTGCCGCCATAGCAGCCCTTCAGGATGAAGCCCAGCTCACTCTGAACAGCTACATTCACACCAGGTGAGCGGTGTCTTCTCTCAATACTTCTTGCAGGTGTAGGGGGTAAAATCTTGCCCTCACTGTAGTGAAGGCGACATTTCCACTGACTGAAATGGGGACCAGGCTGCTACAGCAAGTGTACGCCGACCATCAACCTGCTGGGATTTGGCATTCCCTGATGAAACAGAATCAATAGAAAAAGTCAGAAAAGACCCTTAAAATCACGGAGTCTAACCATTGACCTACAAAGTCCCACTAAACTATGTCCCTAAACACCACACCCACATGCCTTTTAAACATCTCCAGGGATGGTGACTCAGCCATTTCCCTGGGCAGCCTGTTCCAATGCTTGACAACCCTTTTAAGTGAAGAATTTTTTCCTAATATTCAGTCTAAACTTCCCCTGGTGCAACTTGAAGACACTTCTTCTTGTCCTATTGCTTGTTACTTGGGAGAAGAGACTGACCTCCACCTCATCACAACCTACTTTCAGGTAGAGAGCAATAAGGTCTCCCCTGAGCCTCCTCTTCTCCAGACTAAACAACCCCAGTTCCTTCACCTGCTCCCCACAGGATTTGTGCTCTAGACCCTTCATGAGTTTCCCTGCTCTTCTTTGGATGCAGTCCAGCACCTCAGTTTATTCAGACAAATGGAAAAATGCTAGAAGTAGAGATCTTCCCCTGGGAACTGATACCTGTTGTGGAACACTAGGCAGTTCAGAAGGCTAAAGTTTCCTCTATATTTTATTTAATTAAATACTGTTGATAGTGATGCTCAGAAAATCACATCTCACAGCAGTATGAACGCTTTCCCCCTGAGATCTCCAATCCTTGTATCATTACCCCCATTTTGCAGACACAGAAGTTGGGACACAACAAAGTTAAATGTCTCTTCCAAGACACTACCCTGAGTCTGTTCACAGGTTGAAATGAAAAACCCAGAACTTGTGAATTCCAGTTTGGTGCTGCGGCAGAGTGATAAGAATCATTGTTTGGGAAGAAAATTCTCTCCCTTGTCTCACTCAGGATAAGTCCCATGGGATACAGAAATCTTAAAACATGCTGTAAAAGCTGTAGCTGTCATCCCACAAAGTGTACAGGAGCGAGCTCAGGAATGCACAAAATCTACTACACAAAATACAACCCTACACTCTAGACTAGATAGCTGCGAACAGATCAGTAGCATCCTCCTATGGATCACTTCAGAGTGGTCTGACAGGGGAGAAGCCTGGAGAGTGCACCTAACATCTCCAACAGCTGCGCCAGTTGGCTCAGGACTTCTGAGGAGAGCTGTGACAGGTCTTCTAAAATCCATGTCTAAGTCTTTAAGCTGCAGTGGAGAGACAGAGCAGTAGAAGAGAGACCATTTTTTCCCTTCTGAAACTTTGATCTGCTCTCAAAATAGCCTTGCCCAGCAGAAGTCTGCTCAGCATCACGGCTCAGCTGGCAGCAGTCTCTGAAGCCCTTCTGTTTAGTCTAAAGGAAATGGCCTGCCCTGAGGCCAGCAGCAAAAACGCAAATACCATCCAGTTATGGCTAGTTCCGAGCAAAAAGAATAACCTGTTCTTACGGAAGGTCTTTCCTATGAATATTGCTTCCTGGAGACTCTGAGTGCGGCAGGGCCTGCTGGAGAGAGAAGCCAGGGAGGAATGGTTTTCTATAACTACGGTTTCCATCTCTGGCATGGTGACTTCTCCATTGCATTTCTGCGTTGATGGAAACATTTAGCTACAAGGCTAAACGCTATCTGTTGTAAAAGATAGCCTTTCACCAGGAAAGAAGCGCAGTCCACCGACAGGACTGCCACAGTGACTCCAGTGGGACAGAGCCTCCAGCTTGCGTTTCATCCTCAGGCTTGAATTTACCTTCCTGCCAGTGTTACGGCAGTATCAGCCCTTTGACGTCAGTGGAGTCGTTCTCAACAGGACGCAAGGGAGGGCAGACTGAAGAGTGTTTCTCCAAACAATCTACTCCTTCTTTTAGGGACACAACTGTAAGCAGCACTTTGGTGTAAAGTCAGCATAAGTACAGCTAGAATACGTATGCTGTGTTGTGCTGGCTTCAGAAGCTGGGAGAGAGGATGGGAACAAGCACATTACCTGGGGATAAAACGCAGGTTCTTTAACAAAAAAATTTCTTCCTAAATATCACTTGGTATTCAATGTACATGGCAACCAAAAGGAGGCAAAATGATTACCATGACAATCCAGCTGGGTTTAAATTGCACTTTAAAGGACAGGGTACTTATTCCAGGTCGAGCTCTTCTCTGCACTGCATCAAGAACACAGTTGCTGTATGAGGGACAAGTCAGAGCAGATCCTGTCTCTGCATTGCTGCTGGTCTGAGGGAATAAACAAAGGAGCTAATCAAATCTCAGAGACATTGATCTATATTCTGCTAACCTACATTAAGAGAGTTTTCCTTGTGGTTAACCTTCTTGCTCAAGTGAGCACAAAACACAGGGTTTTAGCACGGGTAGCACTCATGCGTACAGGTTGTTGAATACTGGTCTTTTCTGTAAAGTAAAAAGCTTTGAAAAATTACTTTAAAACTTCAATAGCTTTTTTTTTTTTCCTCTCTGTCCCTCAGGTATCCCACACAACCCTGTCGTTTTGGAAAACTTTTATTGCTTTTACCAGCTTTACGTTCGATTAGTCCATCTACAATAGAAGAAGTGTTTTTCAAAAAGACCATTGGGAATGTACCAATTACAAGACTGCTTTCAGATATGTACAAATCCAGTGACATATAAACCACCTTAAAATAAACAATCAGGATGGACAGTTTGAGAAGAACCTTTTATCTACAGAGAATAAGCCTCAACTAACAAAATCTACAGGAAGCATAAGCCTGGGAATGTTTAGCCTTTAAACCCATTGACAAAAAATACCCCAGTAGATATGATTCTGCTGCTCTCAACAGAGTGATTTAGATCATGGAGAGAATGCTTTGTTCTACAGAAAAAGTGAAAGTGGTTGGAATTTGGCTGCTATTCCTGTTACTACAGGATGGAGGCAATTCAGATGCCAGTCATAGTTAACAAAGACTCCGCTATTTTCTCTTTTAACTGGCAGATCTGAGACAAAATGTGAAAGAAGGTACTTCAGTTTGCTCAGTATTTGGAACCGGGTGACCAAACTTAGCTTCTGTTGTAACACGAGATGCGGTGGCCTTCAGAACTGTTTTAAAAGTAGCCTATGTTGGGAAAATGTTTTTAATGCGATCGGCAACATTTAAGACCAGGTTACCAAAACATTGCTTCTGCTATAATACATCATGAAGTGGCCTTCAGAACTGACTAAAAAGTAGCTTATGACAGCAGCTCCATTCTTTCGGCAACATGAACTGGTGATCTTTGATGCGGGTGTCACCACAATTCGTTCGGTTAACATCTCAAAGATAAAGAGCTTTACACACTTCCTCCCCAACCTTCCCTCCTTCTCTTCTACACACGCAGACACACATTCACACCCACCCACACCTGAAAAGACACGAGTCAAGAAAGGAAGACTAAAAACAGCAAAACCAAATACAATGGAGATGACTGCTTCAGTGACCTGCTGGCTGTCCTGTTGGCACAGTGCTGAAACCAAAGGCAACGGTGGCCAAACTCCTTGTCAGTGAGATGTGCAGAGAAGTGAAATGACTATCAAAGAAAAGAAAAAAAAAAAATCAATGGAAGGAACTTTATTTCAAAGAAATAAAGGTTGTTGACTGATACAATGCTAACAATTTCCAAAAGTCTCCAATGCCTTTAGAAAACTCCAGGTTCTAATTTTGAAGCCTTGTTCACCTACACCCTCTCACACACAAAAACGTTATAAGCTGCTTATTTGATGTACGAAAAATGTAGGAAAAAAAAAACATTTAAAGATAGCTGCTGTACTTTTCAAAATTTGATTTGTTATTAGGAACTAGCACTGAGAAAAATCAGCACTTGGACTATCATAGAATGAGTAAAACTTTTCCTGTACAAAGTGGATTAACTGATTTGTGAAGTTAAAAAGTTGTACTCATTGTATTTACAAAGAATAAAACTATATTGAATTTAAATTACTTTCCACTGTTCTTTCAATGCTTGTCCTTCTATTTCTGGACTAGCTTCTTCCACTGTAGCCTACACACCAGGCAACAGAAATATTCTCTACTAAAATGGATTGCCTTGGATACTGTGGAGGCTCCATCACCAGAGATTTTAAAAAACGGGTTAGGCTAATAAAGATTAAAGCAATAGCTTCGGTGATCCTGCTTTGGGGCACAGGGGCTGTGAAGTCCTGGCATTGAGCTTTTTTCTGTAACTCAGATATACACCTGTTGCAAGGTTTCCTTCTCAAGGAGCTTACACAGAGCGTTTTCTAGGACACAGTACTAAATGGATCAGAGGTGTAACCTAATATAAGTATTTTGTGTCATATTATTTCATTTTTCAGTATCTGTGAATTGTACAGCTGAAAAAGGGTGATGAGTACAGAAACACTGCTTCAATGAAAAAGACTGAGGTTTTATTACGGTGTCCAGTTGTGCAATCACACCAAAGAAAGAGATAAGCAACTCTCAATGCACAGAACGAGTTGGCCATAGAAGGGAAATATATTGTTCATCACGTGGTAATCAGTGACCATAGCCACACACACAAAAATGACAGGTGAAACGTACAGTGCATATCAGTGGCTCATTGATTTTCAGTGTCAAGGGATACAGATCACAAGTGAAATCCTAACTCTGTCGACTTCAAGGACAAAAATCTCATGTGTTTCAGAGCTCAGAGTCTTCACCCCAACTCTCCTCCATTTGCAGTGTCTGCTAGGTCCTATATTCTATCCTTTCCAACACAGCCCGACCATCAAGTATACAGAATCAGTCTTCTGATGAGTCAGATGAGACAAAGCATGGACTACAGCACTTCAAAACATCCTGTATGCAAACTAGCATTTACCACAGGGCATAGCACTTTCTTAGAAATCAATCAGCAAACCCTTTACAAAGTGTTCTTCCTGCACCTGTTAATAACCTTCACTCATTTTCTGCTCTCTGTACTAAAAAGAACTGGAGAGCAGAGAAATTAATTGCGACTCTCCAGTTTGTGTCACTTCAGTTTATGAGCTCTGTCGCGGGTTAGGGCTGGGCCGGCCACTAACGCGGACAGACGCTCTCTAACCCCCTCTTCCCCCCCCCTAAATGGGAAGAGAAAAGGGAATGAGGCAGAGAGACTTACGGATGAGAGAAGGAAAAAAACGAACTAGAACATCTTTAATGAAAGTAATAGGAATAATGGTAAAAAGATAAAAGTAAAGAACTATATGCAACTATAGATAGTAGCCCGATATCAAACCCGACTCCCTCCCCCGATAGCAATCACCACTGGTGCTGCAGAGCAGGAGGCACTGGTGGTGATTTCTATCGGGGGAGGGAGTCGGGTTTGATATCGGGCTACTATCTATAGTTGTATATAGTTCTTTACTTTTATCTTTTTACCATTATTCCTATTATTTTCATTAAAGCTGTTCTAGTTTTTTTTTCTCCTCTAATCCGTAAGTCTCTCTGCCTCATTCCCTTTTCTGTTCCCGTTTGGGGGGGAAGAGGGGGTTAGAGAGCGTCTGTCCGCGTTAGTGGCCGGCCCAGCCCTAACCCGCGACAGAGTTAAAGAAGCCGAATCCAGCGCTGTGCAGAACCTGTTACAGAACACTTGTTTGAGTAAGATTCATGCTGTTATCCCAGCAATTACAATAAACACAGACTGCATCTGCACTGCCAGGTAACTGCACTGCCACATGCAGTCCCAGTCTTGAGGTCACCCAGGCCAGAAGATACAACAGAGTGTACTGGCTTTTTCCCAGCTGGAAAGCAGGCAGGACAATGGGTGCACACCCATGTCTCCTCCTCTCACCTGCCAGATCCAGCCCAGCTGCAGAGCAGACTCATGAGCTCAGAACAACATCCAGACACCTGCGGTTTAAACACGGTTAATCTCACACCACATCTTCCTCCCAGTACTGCAGATTGCACAGAAGAACCACCAGGTACATTACACTAGAGTTAGGGTCTCCAGGTGAAGGACTGGAGGCCAGGTGAAATCTCAGAGTCCAGGGCACATGTTCTGTCAACCTCAGAGGTTAACACTCCAAAGTCCTCCCTTCAGAAATAGGAACACTTTGACATCAAGCATGCAGCCTCTTCCTCTTTGGCATAATGATTTTTTTTTTTCCCCCACAGCAGATGACACAAATTATGTCATCTTTTAGGGATAAGATGGGGCATTTGATTTCTGAAAGAAGCTTCTCAGAAAAGAACATCTGAGAAAAGAAAAAAGAACACCTTACTACACTTCTAGCCTAAATAATAAAAATTCACATATATATGAAGTTGTTCTCTCCCCATTTCCAAGAGTAACTCAACTTTGAAACATGGCTCAACAAGCAGAGGGAATTTTAGAATTGGTTTATACATTATCAAAAACTTGTTGAAAAGCTAGACTGTATTGAAAAGCTAAATAGCTGTGGACTTCAAGTGGGCTCTGCCAGTTTTGGTCCTTGGTTTCATGACTAGGACTGCTGGACAGGTTCAGCACAGCTTTCTTTAAGTAAGAGGGGAAAGAGCAATTATTTGAGCATCCAACTACTCAGTGTAGCTATTCATTACTTCTACATATAATCCAGTCACCTACCACTGTTGTCAGTTCAATCTTCCACAGCCAGATTTCCATAAATGAGGTTAATAGTCTTAAAGGAAATAAATTTGCCAGTAAGTTTATAGGATGTTTCCAACATTGATAAGAAACACTAAAAGATGGAAAAAGCAGCAGAGCCAAGCCTAAGCCAAGACATAGTGTTACCAAATTGCATAAAACACTGAATTGCTACTAGAGTATCCTTGAATCTGTTTTCCAAGCATATCTGGATAGGTAACTCCCATGTCACATCTGGAAGCACTCAGGAAAGCTTTTCCAGCCACAGAAGTGCCCAGTGAGAAAGAAGTTAAGCAGCACAGCTTGTGAACTGCAGCTCGGGCATCAACCACCTGCATTTCAGCAGTGGTCATACAGGCACAACACTACAGCTTCCCCTTCCTTCAATGTTCAGGGAAACAGTCTAGGATCACACCTTATATCAGAGTTGTATGACTTGATGTCCTTAATCTAGGACTGTAATTGTAATGTATTGCAGATTATTCCTCTCTCTGTAAGGGGGTACAATTTTCACTTGCTACATTGATGCTTCTCATGCCAAGTAGAAAGGTACTCCCAGACTTACTGAAGTCACAGATCTCTTGCCTGCCTACCATGAACGGGGTTGCAGCTTTGGCTTCACAACACAGGAATGGGCCTTCAATGCCTTCATATGTTCCTTAAGACTTGAGCAGCAAGAGCCAGTTACTAAGGATATTTAGTGCTGGCTGTTAGTAACACAAGACTACATTGCAGAAGAGCATCACAAGGCTGAAACACCACTTCCCATCATATAGTCAAGCTCCTGCTTCTCAGAAAGTGTGAGATACCCCATACTCAAGGTCAAGAGTGACAAAACATATGAAGTACATTTTCACTTTTATTTCAAAACTTTATAGACAAGTTACTTTAGTATATAAATTTGATTTTTTTTTCCTCTTACAGAATATAAAGATAATTCCCTCATTACTTCAGTATAAAGTGTTTTACAAGCTTGAAGACAATTGCATAAGTGTTTCTCACACAGGGTATCAGAAATAAAGCAGTTTTTCTACAGAAGTTCAGACAGATTGACTACCTCAGAAACAGCAGAGCAGTTTAGTCAAATACAAGTGAACACATGACACTACAACTGTGCAAGTTCAAATAAGGCCAAGTCAGTAAACATTGTTAAGTCATTGCAAATAAGAGTGGAAAGGTTTGTGAGACATTGCAAGTGGTGGATGGTCTCAGTGTAATACTCTTAAATCAAGAATTCAGAGGGATTTACCTAGAAGACAAGTGAGTTCTTTAATGTTATAAAGCATATGCAAAGACCAAGCAGTGTACTGATATTAGTGGAGACTTCGTGCCCGTTTATCCTCAGCATGCTAAGACAAACTACAACCTTTTTAAAACCAAGCATAAGAACCACTAATGTTTTGAGAAGACAGTTTCAGAACTCAAGTATGTCTTATTTTGGATGGTGTGTAGTTTTTGTCTATTACTTCATCTTGTAAGAACATGTGAAGACAGCGCTCGTTCTGTGCCAGTGGGTGGCCTGCAACCCTGGAGAGGAGAAAACAAGTATTAGTGCTAACAAATCAAGTCTGCTTGCAGCTAGCCAGAAGAGCAAGGTTTTATACCAATAACCTATGACTTCACACTTAGGCACAGATCCCACTTTCAGCTCATAGAATGATGTCTGGTAGCAAGATTTGTCATTGTCCCCTAGATGAAGTTAGTCCATAATGATCAGTGGTAGCTCAGGGTTCTTCAGAAGCATGTTACATCATGCCCCTGCAACTGAGGGGAGTATCAAAATGCCCATCCTACCATTAGGAAATCTAGATTTAAGCAAGCCAAGTGGATTTTTACAGGTTCTTGATGTCTTTGACACAGGATGTTTCTAAAGGCTGCTTAACCCCTCAGTTCCCAGTCTAATTCTATGGCAGTTTGCCCAAGACTTACTCCCCCAGGTGGTGTGAAGGTCTCTTGAAGGCTCTGACAGCGCTTCAAGCGGTGATTCACTGTGGTCACTGTCCTTAGTATGTGCAAGCAGCACTGCTGGACAGCCAGACAGTACTGGCCATTCTGTTAATTGTCAGATGTCTTTAGACACAAAACATAGGAGACAGAGCTTGTTTGCTCTGGAAGAGATCTCATCTACCGTAGATTTAGTTTTGTTTAACATATAGACTGAGCCACTGCTCTTTTAACAGTAAAGGAGTTGAAATTGAATAAGACACTCCCTCTCAAGCTTGGAATAAAACCATTTTAAAAACAACCATCAAAAAAACTTTAAAATACCATGCAGCCTTCTGTGTAGGTAAAAATGCAAGAGAATCAAAATCCCTGCAAGTTCATCCCTTATTGATATGAAAACCTAAGGCAGTTTGAGTTGGAAAAAAGTTACATCCAGTTTAGTCAATGTCTTCCTTTAAGGGAGAAAGCCCCCCATCCTCCCTCAGACAGCTTGTGTCAAGCCTTACGGCTTCCTCGTCTGTCAAAACATTTCTACACTAAATGGAACTTACGTAGTTGAACACATGTAATACAATCAACTCCAGGGGCTCAGCATTGGTACTTCCAAGAACTTTTGTGCACCTTCTCCAAACATAACTATTAATGTTTGTTTCACCACAGGACAGATTCACTTGTCACTACTCATTTTTCATTGAGAGTGTCCTTTAATGAGGAAATTGAGCTCTCCTATTCAGCATTGACAATTTAGTGCAGTCATAACACCTACCAATCTTGCCAGGTTCTAGTAATTGGGCACCTGTCTCAAACACCGCTTCACAAGGAAGACAGTCTGGAGTAACTAGTTCGAGTTTTACCATGCCCAGAGTGAAGTTGCTGGCCCTGAACTTCAAGAGAAAGGTATACAGGAGAAGATGACGAGGCAGCAACATAATCCTTCTCCCTTTCAGGAAAGTTTGAAAGTTGTTGGTTGAATTGCAAGACTAGATCTGATATCTCAGATTCAGCATTTTGTGTCACAGGAACACCTCACTTTGCATGGGCTCTTCAGTATTCTTCACTAAGGTGACCCTTACACAGAGCAACTGCTACTTCAAGGACTTTCATGTATCCCAAAGTCAGGTTTGGACAGACAACAGTGTTACAACATAGCCACCCCTGTGCATGTCACTTCATGTTACTTTGATGGTGGTGGCAGGAAGCTGTCCCAAGACAGTTGACAAATAAGCTGCACTGCTGTGATTTAGTCTCTCTAAATTTTACAATTGGAATGACAGAACTTCAACATTAAGTGTGCTTTTGTGTTTCAAATGAGGAAAAAAATCAACCAAGTAGTTTTACAGTTGCAAAAGATCAATGTATTACTTGCTGCAGGACCGAACAAATGATACCAGCAAACTGGCCATTCCATTTCTGTCAGCTACACTCAGTTTTTCAGAGACTCCAGTTACAGTGACTGTCTCGCAGTCAGTTCCTACAGAACATAAACAGCCCTCTTCTCCCACATATTACTAAAAGCTTTGTACACCAACTCTAGCAAGCGTGCTCCTTCCACATCAAATGCAGAGTCCCAAGCCTGCATGGATAAGGGTTGTGCTTTACAGTCACAACTGTCTCAACTGCACAGCCTTAAAAGTCTCCACATTCCATCTCAACTATAGGCATATCTGCCTTACCATAGTGTGAATGCAAAAGCAGATGCCTTTGACATTCATTCCACTTATCTTTGAAGAGAGGAAAGAGCAATCTGAAGCATTTTACCTGCTCAGAACCATTAGCAATACCTCTAAATTGAGCTAACAAGCAACTACCTGAAGAGAAGATTTCAATCACAAGACACCTTCAGTAGTCACTTGCAACATCAAGCCACATGCCTCAAGTGACAGTAACAGCAACTGATGAGCAGCTACTCCTAAGTTCTGGTTTTACTCATGGGCATCCTCTGTCCCCACTAAACAGCATTACTATAGAACATGATTAGAATGTCAGTGGAACCAAGAAGCTTGAACTGTTAAATGGAGTAATCTCAAATCCAGCTGGTCTAAACAGTGCTGGCCTCTAGAGACTAGAAGAGCTGGCGAACTGGCAGTATTCCTTCTTACCCACTGTTGGGATTCACATCACTGAAGAGATTAAAGTAGCTCTTCAGGTCAATACAGGGAGAGCAGTCGGTCATGTCAGATGGTAGAAAAAGAATCATAAGACTGTTACTATAATTTCTGCTACCTTTTGAAAGGTAGAGACAAATCTATTTCAAACTATATACATCTCAGGTTGTGTTTTTACATCTTCAGAGAGATTCTCAGGATGATTGGAGAAAAATATGCATCATTACAAAAGTTGATAATATCATATATGCAATCAAAGTGAACTGTTGTAAGCCCATTGTACGCTCCATTGTTCACCCAGTGCATGATACCTTTTCAGAAATGAAATAGTAGAACTATTTTGAATGCTATAATTTTAGTAGTAATTTGCATAAATTAGCAACAACACTAACATTCATTCCAGCTGTTCAGGTAAGCATTAACATATTCAAACTAAATATTGGATAAGGAATGTTAGTATGTCCTACTGCAAGATTATGTGAAAGTTATTACTCTGAACCTAGTGCAACTACCATAGTTAGGAGGATTAGCAGCTTCAATTCAATTTTCTGGAGCCAAGTTCTGGATTCCTCTCTGGATAACACTTACTTGTTTATGAATTGTTCAAGAGCCTGCTTCCTTTCCTCTATAAAGGAATCATCAAATATACCATCATCTCCTCTGAAGGGGAGCTGACGGAGAAGAGCTTTTCCTGGTAGAGGGGGTACCACAATCTGAAAGATTCAGAAAATTGTCATTAAGCACAGCTTGTAAGCAAGTTTATACACCTTCTGTGCCTCCTCTTCCTCCTTGAGGACCCAACTCATCAGTCACAACCCTAGTGAAGCAATAAAACACATCCAGAGAAGAACAGTATCTGCTCACAGAGGTAAGCTGAATTCAAGTAGTTTAATTAAATAGCCTCTAGCACTGTATAACTGAGGTTTGCTGAAAGACAGTGTTTTAGTTGTGGACACTTTCAGCCCCAGTATCTGCTGTATGGTATGTATGCTTACAACAGTAGCACATTCCAGCATCACTACTCTTCATATGTCTATGAAAACTTGTATTTACCTTTCATTTTACCCACCTTGCTTTCTCTTTCTAGTTCATTCCTTAGCCATTCAAAGTCACTGTATCTTCTTCTGACTGTGGATTCTTTCAATTTGAAGATCGGTAGATTTGTCTGGAAAAAAAAAAGTTATTGATCAGACAAATTAGAAGCTTTGATAAGCAGAAGCAAGAAACAAGCTGTTAAGTTACAAATTAGTTCCACATAAGTAACAAAAACAGTGTTGAGAAACACTCAAGATATAAAAACACAGGTAGAGCTCCGTAAGCTACACGAGTAAGCTGCGCCTCAAACTACTTAACTGCAGGCCTCATTTATATGGCATCCTAATAACTGGTATTTTGCCACCATCTCACCTAGCAGAAGAGATTTGCTGGCCACTTGAGATGTTCCTAAGGCTGCACAAACATCTGCTATTCTTACTGTCTCAGCAGCCAGATTCCCAGTGTCAACACGTGCATAAAATTGGAGGAGGGGGGAAGAAAAAGTCTTCTTAATCCACACAGGCTCCTCTTACTGCTTCAAGGGAGTGTTTCAGGTCACAGCACAGGACATTAACCAAGCTTCCTGTACTTTTCAGCTACCTGATACAACATAGCCTCCAACATCTTTAAAAGCAAAACCAGTGAAGTTCTACAGTGAATCCATTCAGGACAGACTAAGCTGATGATCTGATAGTACAAGTTGCCAAGTTTGGATCTCTCCAAAGATATCAGCAAGGCTGAGATGCAAGACTACATTCAGTGCTGCCGAGATCAGACTGTTTTGCTATAAAGTTAGACCAATTGAGCTTGGTTGGGCAGAAATTTCCTGAACAAGGCTATGAGCCAGCTCCCAACTCTAACACCCTTGACAAAGACATCAAGTGGGAGCCAGGCTACAATGCTGCACAAAACCACGTTAAATATACAAGCACCCTGATGCTAGTCATTACACTAACCCCTGTGAGAGCATATATTACCTCTGTTCATTCTTGGGGTGTAGTGTTACCCCATTTTTGTAATCGAACTCACATGTTTTTGGAGCAGGCATTGAGCGCTCTCTCCTAATGACATCCACAATGGAAAGCTCCAAAACCACAATCTGAAGCTTAAATAATCAAGATGGCAAACTGACTTGCGGGGTTACAAAGATGTTTGTAAGAGTTATGACCCAATGAAAGCAAGACCTGTAATCGCTATCCATACCCAGCAGTAGCAGAGTAAAACTTAACTGTTGTCAGACTGTGCATTCACTAACTGTCTTAATGCACCTTTAAAGAAGACTCTTGAGTACCACCCTAGGAAGCTGAAGTTCACACAGGACTACACTCATCCCCAGTTTTCTTGTTGGCAGAAGCAAAGCAGTCACTCAGGCAACGCCTTTTATTTTTTAGGTTGTAAACCATCTCACTGAGCTTCTGGATGCAGTTTGAGTCAATATCCCTGTACAGTAAAATTTGTAGGATGTTACGCTTAAGCTATCACTGAGCAACACTTTTGGCTAATCAAAACAGGTTTAATTGCAGAGATACTTCCCTGCATTAGGCAGGCCTATGAATATGGGTCATTGTATCACCGTCAGCCAATAAATATTTGGCTCTCTTAGTTCAAAAATACTTTAATAGTTAGTTATGTACTTTCACATTATGCTATTCAGCCCATAATTTAGAAATTATAAAGTACAGAACAGGATTTTGTTACGAAATCTCTTACTGCTAAATGTTTACAAGTATTTGAATTCTCCTTCTCAGGTAAAACATTGTTGACTGTACCAGTGACTAATAATAAAACTGCACTTTAGACTATTATGTCAGAAGTCAGACTTTTATTTATAAACACTCTTGTCTCAAGGATAAGAACACTCTACTCAAGAGTGAATAAAGATAGGTCTCCCAGAGTGCACGAAGAAGATTCTCAGAAGTTAAGTACTGGATTATTTTTCTCCAATTTCAGCTACTGGCTTTTTAACCAAGTTCTGCCTTCCACATTACAACATCAACTCTTTGTCAGTGTCTTGGGTAGAAAGTCCTTTACAATTTAACATATAGGCTCTCACCTGCAGAAAATATTCCATTCTCCTCTCAAGTTACTTACAAGAGGGATTAGAAGTGAATAAAGGCAGCTAAAAACCAACGAGTTCCCAGGTCTTCAGGAACTCTTTTCATGCTTCTGAGCATAAAGTTAATCTCTAAACAACATATCAGGCTTACAGGTACAATGTGGGGGTAGAAGTGCCAGTTGAGCTCATTTTACCTTCTACATTCCCTTTTGAACTTTCGACATGCTACCCCAGCCAGCAAGTTGGAGAAGAGGACAGTTAGAGTACTTGTTTTCCCTTAGAGTTGAAAATTCATCTCCGATTTTGATCATAAACACTGAAAATGTTCAAACTGAGGAATATCCTAGAAGGTTTCCACTAAATTAAGCTGCTTACAAGTTACAACTTGACAACTATACGCTAAAGAAAAGTGCATTCCCCCCCCCCCTTTGGTCTGGATATGAACTAGAGCTCTCTTTGAAATCAATTTTTAGAATTCATGCTTCTTAAAACCCAGAAACTGCAACAAATTCATCCTCTAGAAATTAGTACCAACAGATGCACATCTTCAGGCATACAGCTGTTAGAAAAGATCTATTAAAAAAAAAGAAATTTGGGAGTCCTGTTTTTTACTGCTTAACTCTATTTAAATTTCAGTCAGACACAGTAACTTCAGTTGTGAATATATCCAGAGTTAAAAATAGGGACTTCTCATTAAGGATTATTACCCTGTTCATACAGGTCATTTCTTTCTTCAGTAGAAAGGGTTTCTGCAAGTTCTACTGCCTCCATCTGCCATGGATAGACAGTTTTCATTAAGCAAGCCAGACAACTGCTTAAACATCGGCTCTCATTGGGCGAGAATTTCATAGGAAACAATCCCAAGCTGTGAACAGAAAGTTTCAATTTCTATTGAAGTGTCACTTCCAAGACTATACAGGATGTCAAAAAAGTTATTCTCAGCTTCACAGTTGATGTTGAGAGTTATCCTTATTTAGTCACTGAGGTGCCATTAGCTACCCTGAACATTGTTAGTGCTTTGTTTGCCAGCTAGAACAGAGATGAGAGTAAGGCACAAAACCTGAAGTCAGACTAGCTTCATTAGCACAAACATTTCTCTCCACATTCATTCACCATTACAGTGTTGGCTTTCTGGCCTGGTGATCTGCAAAGTCTACCGTCATGAAACTCACGACCCGGTTTGGCACAGCCTCTGGAGCACTGCTGATTCCTCGGATAAATACAGCATAATTACTACAGCAGTTGTTTCTTCTACAGTGTAATAATTAGTCTCATTTCTATCCAAAACATTTTCAACAGCTTCCTAGTCCAAAATCATGCCTCTTAGCAGTTTGAGCACAAGCCTTCAATCTCAAAGGATTATACATCACCTAAGGCATTAGACAATCAAAAGTCACTAGTCGGAACTGCAGACAAAGCATTATTCCAGAAGGACCAATAAAGCAGCTCTGCAGAAGTCCTACACAGCTCAATCCTAAGCACAGAAAGATGCAAAGGCAAGACAGATTCTGTCTGGCACTGTTTCTGTATCAGACTATACAGACACATGTTGGGCTTCCTCTGACTGCTGTCAAACTAATCACCCGCATTCCGCTGGGTGAGTTAATGGCCAAGCTGGTACACTGGAATTAGCATTGTCAGAACTGGTGTCAAGTTAAATTAAATAGTTAAACAGCAGATGACAAACTCAGACCCTAAAGTCACTCCTGCATTCCTCTACTCTGACATTAAACAAGTTTCTGCGGTCATTTGGCTAGAGTTCAACGAACTGGGACTGGGAAGCAGTGGTTGCCTCCTAACAGACTTCACGGCAAAACCTGTATCACAGCAAGCATGTTTCTTCAGCTACATTTATGTTACCGTAACATATTCAAACTGCAAGTCCAACTCCAGGCTCAGGATGGTCCCAACTCACCTCGGAAGCAAATGACAGTCCTAAGACATCAGGCTGGGTAACCAGCTAAGTGTTCTAGCTCTCACTACAATGAATCCCCAACATACACCCAGTTAGAAGTCCAAAAAAACTGTTCATGTACACAGGTGAAAAGACTTTCACAGGCAGAATGACAGTAGTTTGAGTACTAGTCATTATCATCCATTCAGCTTTAGATGCACAACTCTCCCACGGGGCCATTCCAGTATACAAATTACGTTAAATGCAGGAGAAAAACTAGAGTATTTTAAATACAGTAGTTTATAATTCTAAGTAGCTTTAAGTGTTCTGTTAGACTTGATTATTTAACCAGTGAATGGAAAAAGTCTCGCAGACACCATTTGGGTTTCTTCAAAGAGCATGCCGACACTCTGCAAGACTGACTCTGGACGTCACTGCAGCTCAGGCCACCCCCACAACTGCAGAAACTCCACAGCTGCAGTTGCCCAGGATAGTCTGAGGTAAATTTGATTCATTCCCTCATCTGCCAACCGAATGCTCAGCAGCAGCACGGCACTGCCCATGTCCGCCACTCCTAACAGACCTAGAGTAAATTAGCACTGTTGCCATAGCACCTACTTTGATGTTGTCTTTTCAAGTAGGTTATGTAGCCTTGATACAACTCTATTTCCATTAAAACAGAGCGAAAGAAAGCATTCGACTCGCTTTTGTGGCCTTGACTCTCAGAAGCTAAATTCAAGCTTCTTACTATCTCTCTTCATGCAAGCTGTAATCTTTGTCAAAAGACTACACCCTTTGGCTACATTTACAGTCAGCCAATGGGAGGTCTGGGGTATTACATTAAGTAGCATTCAGGGTAGATAAAAAAAGTATGGTTTTCTTAACACAAGAGGCTGCTGTCCTGCTGGCTCCAGCAGGACACTGTTACTGCAGAAGCCTTGCCGGTGGCTCATCTCCTCAACTTGACATAGGCTGCTACCTCCTCATTTGCTACAATCACAAAAAGTAAGAAGGAAGGCAAATATGCTCTAGACTTCAGCTACTAGAAGTTTAGATTTTTGCTGTGTACTTTACTGAAAGAAAACCTCCTTTCCTGCCACAGAAGTTCAGACAAGAGGCTGTGATTTTTCCGTTTCAGTACTTTTGATTCTTTGGGCTTTATGCCCAGAGGCCAAGAGTAAAAACAGGAGTCCACTTTGAAGGACGCATTCAGAAAAAGGCTTTTATAACACCCAGACAGAATTAGTAACTCTAGACAAATATTTCAGGGTTAGTGAGCCAAAGCCTCCTTTGAAATACCAAATATTTCTTTTAGAGAAGGGTTTGCTACCTTTACACTATTGCAGGGTATAACATTACAGTAGGCCAGACCAGAGCACGTGGCAGCTGCCATTCATTCCTCATTGGGATCACTGAAGACGGATCACATTAAGCTGATGCTTTAGCATTGTTAGCCAACATGTTCCACCTACAGTCAAATGAAGCCAACAAAACTGCAGTGAATTGCTGCAACTGATGGTCATCAGAAGAATTTTGACATCCTTGGCAAACTAGAGACAGTCCAGTGCCCCTACACTTCACAAACATGACAGAGACCAAGAGATAAGTAACTAGCCATAAAAGTACGCATACTAATTAGTAAAAAATTCTCTTCTTATCTCCAGTTCTATTAGAGCACCAATATTCATACTCTTAAGTAGACACCTCACAGCTACAAAAAGGTTGATATACTACAAATTAAAGAACATGAGCTGTCTTAACACTTAAGGGGTGCTGCAGCTTAGGCCCATAGAAGTAGTCTCTGAAGCTTTACTTCCAGATATAGAAGTGTCTTTAAACTCCTTAAGATACAGCTTCATTACGTTCTGAATTTTAGAGTAAAGGTCCTATGTGCTACCTTATAGTTATACTTCCAAGCTTGGCTTCATGGCAAAGAAACTGTACTGTCATGTGCCCCAAAAGATTCTCCCATGACAGAAGTTTTGAGCTAGATTCTCAAGAAATAGCCACAGAATATGTTCATGGGCTAGTCTTCAGTTGGTCAAATATTTGGTTTTACACCTTGACCAGAAGGTTAGGGCTTCTTCATCCTTCTCATACCAAAATAAAAAAGTTACAGCAGCAACTGCAACTTCAGACCTTTCACCCAGTGCTACAGCTTCACCAGGTATTTGGATTATGTACTTGCTAAAACAGCCTCCAGGAGGTGCAACTGGCATTGCATTCCTAAGTGAAAAAACTTGAAAGAAAATACTTCCCCTACAGGTAGAACCTCATAAATCTACACTGCATTATTTATTTCCCCAGAGGAAAAACATTAGAGACCTGACTGCTCTAAAGTTCAAGCTGACACTTTTTCAGCAAGCCATCTAAAAATAAACATGTATCAAAATAGTCCAGCATCGACATGCCTACCTGGATCACAGCCATCTGTCCTACAAAGATTAGTCATTGTTCCTTTTGGTTTGGCTTGTTCAGCACTGTACTAGAGTGCACTCTTCATACACAACCATCAAGGCTCACATTGTATGCACAGAAATTAAGAGCCCTAGTCACCAGTTAAACTAATATGCAGTGTGATTCAGAGACTTGGTTATTTTATTTACACCAGTACGGACATCAGCTCCAAGCTACTTTGGTGCCTCTGAACTGAGCTCCTGAACCTAGTTTAATCAAAAACCTCTACAGAAAAAAATAGCTGCTGAGAGTAAATACATGCAATAGACTTGTCAATTTACTGTCCTTGCTTCTGAAGTTTCTTTCATCCAAGCCATTCCACTTTTGTCTTCCTAGTCAGTATCCTGTGAAGTTCTTAGCCTTCCAGCTATCCTTTTCTGAATTACCGCTTAAGGGAACAGCTAATGCTTGTGAAGACGCAGTACCTGAGCTGTAGAACAAAAAAGTCACCTGAGTCAGTGCTTTTCTGTTCTTTGAGGAAGAGTCTAAAAATATCTAACTTGTAGCAGTGTCTACAACAGGGTATTAAAGAAGCAATTAACTACAGTTAGAGCAGACTTGCAGTGTGAAGCAAGATTTGCAGTAGTAAAGAGAATTAATGCTGATTATGCATCCCTAAACACATCCACACTGAGTCAGTGCTTAGTCATTACTCCACCACAAGCTTCACTGACTGTGAAACTGAACAATGCTGAAGGCAATTCTGTACCAGCAGATTTGATTCTTCTCGTGATGGAAGAAGAGTCTGTAACATCAAACCCTGTCAAACAACACGAAAGACACAAAATTTGGTACTGCTCAAGGACAGAACATTTTGAAGACACATTCACCAGATCAAAATTGCCACTCTGCAAAGCCATAGCATACGACAAACGCTTTCTGAGCAAGTTATTCTTTCAGTTCATTCACCATCTTACTATGACTCAAATTGATCACAGAAATCAGACTCAAATCAGTCAATCACTCAAGTCACACTACAACAAATAAGCTGAAACGCAAAAACTGTTCAAGCTGGGTCTTGAAAAAAAACAGATTAAGATGAGGAGACTTTCAAAAGCAGCTAAAGTTTAGCAGCACTTTGATATACTTCCCCAATCCTTTGAGACCAATGCTATTCTTAACACTGCAGGCACTTCACAGCCTCTGTATTCATTTCCTTCCCCATGTCAGGCCTATATAGCCAAGTACCTCTGCAGGTCTACACAAGTCTTTCCGCAGAAGACACAGGAAAAGCAACTGCTGCCTTAAAGAGCACTGGCATCGTCACCCAAGTGATGCATTTCACAATATCTGGAAGCACAGCAGCAAGGCACTTCCTTTCTACACCTCAAGACAAGCCACTGAGCTGTGGAACCTCAAGAAACTAAGGTGTGCCTTAGTGCCAAGCTTAATCATACTGATAGAGGCAACTGGCCATTCAACATTAAAAACCAGAATTAAGGAGACAAAGGCTTTTTGTTTTAACTTTGGTTTGACTAGAAAGGATTCTTTAACTACCTGAACCTGTACCTCCTGTAACAGATATTTTATTTCAGTTCTGTCAAACCAAATATTAACGATTTCTTAGAGTTCTTACTAACCATAAGTAGATAATTTAATATTTTGGTCTAGGTGATAAACCAAATTAAAATGTGCAGCACAGAAGTCACTTTTACTATTTCCGTAGAAGTAACAGAAGCAATAAGTATTAACAAAGGGATATTTTCCCAAATGTACCAAGTTGCTGGACATCTGTATGGTTTGTCGAAAGTATTCTAACCCAGGTGCTTATCTCCTATGGCACTGCTTTTACAGTGGGTGTATGGCTCTGAAGTGTGTCACCAGTTGTTAGGCTTGGAGTTAGCTTGTAAAGCTTAAGTCCTGGCTCCTTAAAGGATTTAGCAACTGAAGCTGTTGCACTGAATCTGTTTGAGCAAAGATGTTCCTGTTGACCCACTTAATAGGAAAACTATTTGCTTCAACCACAACAGAAGTCAAACAACACCTGGAGCTGAATTAGGGACTGCAGACATGCTTGTAGGATGATAATATGACAACTGTCATTTGTTTTACGTTTGCTTCCTGCAATTCAGCAACAGAACTGGCTTACAGCCCATAAACAGTAACAGGTACTCACATGCCCTTGTTGAATAGTGTTGACGTGTACAAGCCCACCCTGAGAAGGTGTAACGAGTGAACAGCTAGTAAAGACTCATGAGAAACAGCATATGGCATGCAAGGGTATTTAAATGTTGGTTCACGCTTCTCCTCAAGAGGTAAGGACAGTGTAGTTTGTATTACTTTAGCAGACAGTTGAGTTGATTATGCTAGTTTTAACCATTACACAGTTGCCATACTGTGATCATCTAGGTACCTTTATGATGAGGTAACTGCTTTAGCAAGTTTCATTTCACTAGAAAAAGCACTTGGAGCTTTATACCTTACTGCTATTCCTTCCTAGCTAACCCTAAGCCTTCACAAATAGGATATCTTAGAACGGCACAAACTCACTGCCTACTGCTGCTGATGGAAAGCAAATTCTCAAGTACACTGTCAAAACCACAACCCACTGAAATTTGCTATTTTAGCACTGCAGGATGACTACCATTACTGAACAAGACATCCAAGCTTCACTACCAACCTGCCCCATAGTGGCATACCGCCACATTGTGTGCCTTACATCGGTTGCTTCAGTGGAAACCTTTTTGATATCACCATGTCCAGTTTGCCAAGAATGGAACATTATTTAATGCGAGTTCAGGCTCAAAAAGGCAATATTTTGCCCAGCTGACCATTTGTGAAGTAAGCTCCCCAACTGGAAGTGCTGTGTAGGTTCCACCTGCAGTACACTGAGAACTTGACTGCTCGTGAAAGTATCATGCATTTACCATGATGTGCAGCCACCCACAGCGGCACACGCTACAGAAAACTTTAAGTACTGAAATACAATCAATTTGCTTATGCAGTAGTAGACTGCTGAGCAGCCTACCCAAAACTTCAAAGTTCCCCATTAGGCTTTTCAACTTCCAGCAGAAGTTTATGAGTACAGCAAGCCAAGAACTAAAGCATGAGGTTGTTCCACTTGTTGCCTTCCAAGCTGCAACACCGGGAGACAGCTTGTCAATCAAAGCCTTGGGGGAGCGCTGTAGGATTTCACACAAGTACCTTCTGCAAGGTATTAGTTACCACACATCAGAGTCTGCTACCAAGCTCAGGCTTCCCACCCTCAAAAAAGTTAAACTTTGAGTTTCAGACAAAGCAATACAAAGAGAATTGCCCTTGGACTGAGTTTGTAAATGCCATGACCATGGTACAAACCTAGTTGCGTCAATGCAAACGTGAATCTCTGTGACCTCTCTGACAATGTTTCTCACTTAAGTGAGATCTCCAGCCATGACATGAGATCACCCAATAGCTTCGACCAGAATCACAGACTTGGCAGCAGTTACGCTATCCATTTCTGCACCATTTACCAGTCTATTGTCAGTGTTAGTTGAAGATGTAGCTTTTCAGATATGACACAGGTAACTGAGTCCATCTTCTCAGGTTTGTTCTACTGCCACTACTAGCACCACTGTGAGAATCTGCAAGTGTCAGCTGCTGCTTTCTGTGACCACAAGCAGCTGTCAAACCACAGAGGGTAGCTGGTGGCTACTGTCTGCCACGCTCCAACAAGCAGCTCATAGCACAAGCCCTACCTTTTAGAAATACAATACTATTGCCACTCAAGCTCAAACTCTTCTCCCATGCTGAAACTTGCGTATTAGCAATATGGTCTGCGTTCTGCTGAGAAGCAGTTAATTGATACAAGTTTAGACAGTGAACATAACTCCGCACGACTTATTACCTGCTCCATAGCCTTCCAGCATACGGAGACACAAAATTCAATTTTACTGTTCACAATAGCCATGAATGTATACAGAAGTGCACAACTGGAAAGTTGTCATCTATTATAAGAGACAGTCGTGTATACAGGCATGTACAGATGCAAGGAGGGTGCATAAAGCAATGTTCATATAGTAGCTTGACTGGGAAAAATAATAAAGGAAGGTCACAGTAATATCACAGCATGTTTGTTCTACCCTGAATGGCATACGGATTAAGAATAACCTGTCTCAAAAGATGTTTTTATGATTTCCTTTCTGCTGAAGAACTTCAGTTGGGGATTTAAAAAAAAAAAAAAAAAAGACAAACAAGCCAAGCAAATGCTATTCTTTTTAACATCAGCAAATCTGGTCTTGTTCACAAGGTCATATCATGGCTAAGTCCCTTTTGTATCATCTTCCCTGGATCCAGCAACTCCAAATGTTCAGTCTCATGGAAGGAAAAGTCATCAGGAACATAAGATACTAATAATTCTCAGCAAGATAGAGTTACATCTTTCTTCTACGTGGACAGCTAGGGTCCTGATAAGGGCAGTGTAATGCAACACAAGTTGGCAAGTTTAAGTTTGTCCTCACAGATAAGCCAAACACAGGCTACAATTGTTTTAGTTTTTTTCTTCCTGCCCTATGGACATATCCTGAAACATGAGAATAGCTATTGAATGTTGACAATTTAGGAGCATCAGAACTAAAGAATTATCCTCCCTAGAAACTTCATATCTCAGCTGATTTTGTTTTTTTAAAGTAAAATTACACTAAGCTGAGAATGTAGATCTCTAATACCAGAAAACCCACACAGGGTTTTAGTCTTGTCTAAAGAACTTTAATGACCAAGGCAGCAGTGCTCAGCTGAAGCCTTCCCTAGCACAAAGACACATGCACTCTGCGACGTCTAGTTAAAGAACTCAAATTGCAGAGAATGTGTGCAGTAGCTCGATGAGACTTCTTCTCCCTCCATTACTGCCTGTAATAACCGATCACATTCAAGCAGCTGTAAAGCCACACAACCACAAGTTACAAACACACAAAAAAAAGATAAAATTGTAAGAGGTTATCTTTCTCAACCCAGCTTATCCCCTGCAGCTTAGACTAAAAGGGTGTCCTGCCTCAAGCTCCTACCAATCACAGGCAAGGACCACGCTGTACATGCTGCATTCTTCTGTCCACTCCTCCAGGCCCTGTTTATGAAACTAGAAAGGCTAGGAAACACACTAATGACTTCGCATAGCTTTTCTCAGGCTCAGAACTGCTAGCCTTTGGGGCAAGTCAGTGAATACAGACCTTTCAGCTATGAAGTGTTACTAAGAAATGTTGATAGCACATGGTGAGAAATAGCCCTATTTATCAGATGCTCAATTTATATTTCAGGTGCAAA
This sequence comes from Trogon surrucura, assembly GCA_020746105.1. Taxonomy (NCBI): domain Eukaryota; kingdom Metazoa; phylum Chordata; class Aves; order Trogoniformes; family Trogonidae; genus Trogon; species Trogon surrucura. The sequence continues at coordinate 51,530,139 of CM036618.1, forward strand.
AAAAAAAACAAACCAGAGAGCCCTCCCACATACACAACCACCTTATCACTTGAACTAGCCTTAATCTAGCACATGTGCCCACTAGACTTATTTATACATTCTCTATGGGCTTGCGAGGCTGCTGGAATCCTGAACTTGAACTCTTTCTCGGGGCAGATCCACCCATATGACTACACCTCAGACAGGTGAGAGCTCAGGCTCTTCTATTTGCTTAGATAAGTGATTGCTCACACAGGGCACAGCAATATTTCAGCCTAATGGCAGCTGTGCACGGCAGTGCCAAAAACGCATTTGTCCTTTGGCTACCTTAACGGAGAAGCGTTGTCCTTAACTACCACTGCCCCGTGGGAGTTACCAGCTCCAGTCGCCTGCAGAAGCTGAGGGCTGTTCCCCCCCGGGGGGTGAAGTCCACCGCTGCTTTGCCATCGCTCCCCAGCCCTACTCACCGCACCAGCCGCGAAAGCGGGCCCTGAAGGACACGGCGGCGACCGCCTCTCGCCCCCGGCCCCAGGCACACCCCTTCCCCGTTACATAAGGGCCCAGCACCGACACAGGGGCTCCGCGCTCGCCTCCTCTCACTTCACACTCGCCCCCGAGGCGCCGGGCCCCGCCGCGGGAGGGGCGGGCAATGCTCGCTGGGCGCCACCGGCCTGGGCCGGGGGCGGCGGGGCCGACTACCAGCGCCCCCCTCCATTCCCCGCCGCTCCGCTCGGGTCCGGCCCCTCACCTTGACGCGGATCTCGTAGGTGGTGAAGCGGCCGCGGCCCACCCCCACCGTCTGCGGGTTGCCCACGTCGATCTCCAGGAAGTTGCTGGGCGGCCCGTAGGCGTCGTTGAGGTTCTGCGGCTTGCTGATCAGCCGACGGGTGTCCGCGATTGTTTCGGCCATGGCGGAGCGCAGAGACTTCAGCCGCCCGGGACCGCGGCAGGACGTCGGCGAGCGAGAGGCAAGCACCGAGCGCCGCCACCCCGCGCCGCCCGCCCTCTTATCGCCCCGCCACCAGCTGACTGCCCGGCAACGCGCACCCACGCCGCCGCCGCCAGCGGATGCGCCCACCGCCCGCGCGCAAGGCACGATGGGATTTGTAGTCCTCAAGGGCCGCCGGGGCCGCCTCACTCGCCGCCCCCGGCGCGGCCGCACGCCTTCCGGACTACAGGTCCCGGCGTGCGCCGCGGGCGCGGTGAGGCCGCCGTGAGGGCTGGTTTCTGGGGTCCAGCCCCCGTCAGGCTGGCGGCGGGCGCAGGGGCTCGGCCTTGCTGCGGGCGACGATCTAGGGGTGCTAAGGGGGAGGGAGGATGGCTCGGGTCTTCCCGCAGCTTTCCCCCGCCTTAGGGCCTGCAGTGAGACCCCTTCTCTCGGCCAAGGAGGGAGCCCGTGTGCGGGATCGGGAGGGGCAGGGAGGCCGGGCCTGGCCCTCGGTGAGGCGGAGGGGGGGGGCTGTGTTGGTGCGGTGGCGCGGGTCGGGAGCGTGGAGGGCCGACGGCGATGCCATGGAGCAGCAATCTCACCGGCTTTTCTTTTTAAAAAAACAAAGAAGGTTTTAACAAAACAACACGTGACAATAATGATGCAATTACTTCTGGTAGTAGCTCTTCACCTGTGGCCCTTACAGAGTGCAGAAAGGAAGGGGTGCTGTGCCTTACAGGTGGGGGTTCCCGGGTGGGTTAGGTCAGTGTATTAGGCTGAGAGAGTTGGGGTGTTCAGCCTGGAGAAGGGTCCAGGGAGACCTTAGAGTGGCCTTCCAGTACTTACACGGGGCCTACAGAAAGGATGGGGAGGGACTCATTATCAGGGAGTGTAGTGATAGGATGAGGGGTAACGGTTTCAGCCTGAAAGGGGGTAACTTACATTAGATGTTAGGAAGAAATTCTTCACTGTGAGGGTGGTGAGGCACTGGAACAGGTTGCCCAGAGAAGTTGCAATGGCGCTGTCAGTAAACATGAACAGAACTATGCATCGAGATTAGGGAAAAAAGGCAAGGCTGTAATCAAGATACTAAACGATGAGAGGCTGGACAGGAAATGTGGTATATTCAAGGAGTTAGGCAAAAAGAATCAGATAGGTACAAATGTAGGCCGGAGGAGACGCTTACCAAAAGCTCTGCGTTGAAAACAAAAGTTTAGGTTATTTACCTAAGCTGCAAGCAAGGTGGAGATGTTGTCTATAGTAGCATTAAAGCTTTTAAAAGTTTTTGAATTTCACAAATTATGTACATAGAGTTTTGCACTTCGGAAAAAATAACCCCATGTGCCAATATAGGTTGGGGACTGGCCTGCTGGAGAGCAGCGCAGGGGAAAGGGACCTGGGGGTTCTAGTGGACAGCAGGATGACCATGAGTCAGCAAGGTGCCCTTGTGGCCAAGAAGGCCAATGGCATCCTGGGGTGTATTAGAAGGGGAGTAGCAAGTAGGTCAAGAGAGGTCCTCCTGCCACTCTACTCTGCCCTGGTGAGGCCACATCTGGAATATTGTGTCCAGTTCTGGGCCCCTCAGCTCAAGAGAGACACAGAACTGCTGGAGAGAGTCCAGCGCAGAGCCACAAAGATGATGAAGGGAGTGGAACATCTCCCTTACGAGGAAAGGCTGAAGGAGCTGGGTCTCTTTAGCTTGGAGAAGAGGAGGCTGAGGGGTGACCTCATTAATGTTTATAAATATGTCAAGGGGGAATGTCAGGAGGACGGAGCCAGGCTCTTTTCAGCGGCGTCCACTGACAAGACAAGGGGCAATGGGTGGAAGCTGGAACACAGGAGGTTCCAGAAAAATATGAGGAAAAACTTTTTTACTGTGAGGGTGACAGAGCACTGGCACAGGCTGCCCAGGGAGGTTGTGGAATCTCCTTCTCTTGAGACATTCAAAACCCGCCTGGACGCGTTCCTGTGCGCTCTAGTGTAGGTGATCCTGCTCTGGCAGGGGGGTTGGACTAGATGATCTTTAAGGTCCCTTCCAACCTTTAACATTCTGTGATTCTGTGATTTAATAGCAATATGACCAACTCGCACAGTTTTTATACCCTCATAGCTGACAAAAATTAAAGAGTTTTTCCACATTTCGACCATAGAAGATAGGAAAGGAAAACTGTGTTTATAGAATATTTTTTTTTTAAAAAAAGGTATTTTAGAAACTTGGGGAGAGAGAGAAAGGAAAAAAGAGAATGAGAGAATGGGAATTGTTCCCTTTTGAGACATAAGGTCTTTGATTCTTCAGTACCTGATTCCGGCAGATGGTGTGTTACAGTAAAAGAAACTTCTTTTGAAGTTGAATGTTTACCTTCTTGCCCCTAGGTCATCAGTGAATAGAAATTATATTATTCTACTGCTAATATTTCTAAACTATCTAATTTCTAAATTACTGTAATCTTATAGGTCTTCCAGATTTTTTTTATCTCTATTTATAGTACCCCTCCAATGATTAAACGTTGAGAAGCACGCACGAACTCCGAGATGGTGGAAAACGGAATTCACTTTATTGCAAGCAGGCACACATATTTATACCTACTAGCACGAAGCACTATTTTTGGGTTACAAACAAGAGATCAGACTATACAGCCAGGGTTGTTACTAGCTCACGTACTCCTTCAATCACTCTGTTATCACACAGGGAAAACAGACTTTCCCAGGTCTTTTTTGATCATACTCTCCCGTTCACTCCCATGCACATCTTGTGTACAAGAAGCACCTTATCTGTTCATTCTCACGGGCAAGCTCTCAACATGAGCTGTACTTGGCTGGTCAGGGTCTCTTTTCATAATTAGCAAGCAAGAGTTATGTGATATTCAGAACGCAGAGGTGAACCCTAGGTAGAAAAATAGCCCATCCACATAGCCAGTATGCTCTAGGTGCTTAGTAACTTCATGAATTTCGTGCTTGGCACTCCTCCAGTATTATTTCTCTCCCTTACTAATGCACCTTCCTTACCTCCTTTCTTTCTTCTAATAGCTGCCAACTATTCACTTTATAATTACAAACAGAAATTAAGCTGAGAGAGTTTTACAAAATGGGAGTGAGAGGGAGCCTGAATTATACTAGTTATTAAACTGGTCTTGCAGCAAGGCCAGAAAAACCTCATTAATTCTACTGAGATTACATATGCATGCATCTGGATAAGCTTTTGTTTGTTACACAACCTGTGCTACCACATCTGACTGCAAAGGTGAAAATACAGCAGAGCACTGGTATTGTCTTAAGTATAATATGTTGTTTGCCTCCCGGCCAAGCCTGATTTCATTATCTATTCCAATGAAATAAAAAAAAAAGTGCCTAACACTGTACATTCGGGAAGTTGGGACCCTTTGATGAATCAAGAGTATAATTTGTTCTCACGCTGGGTACATACTAAGAGGGAGGCTTAAGATGAATGTTTTTCTCAGGGCATACCGCCTTAGCACCACTGTTCTGTCTGCTTTTCCCAGCAGAGGTAACTGGTGGTGGAGAGCCACATGGAGGCGAGCTACTGGGAGGGAATGTTTTTGTGTCCCTATGTTAATAACACTGGTAAGTAAAGAGGTTACAGTGATCTGGTAAGGTCTCCCATCTCTATTTTTTTTCACTGAGGTCAAACACAGATGCTTTAACCTGGGAGACAACGGGGAAGATGCCCTGCTTCATGCCTGCCCCCCCCCCCCCCCCATCACGTGAAAGCACGTGGGCCACACTGGCTAAGGAGGCAAAGAGAAGGAATGAAGGTGGGGGAAAATCAGAGTCCTGTGAGCCTCCTTTCCCCCCAATCCTCAGAAAATGCATTTTTTTATTTTGATTCGTGTTTCGAATGTGTTTTGCAATCCATGAAACTGGAGTTATGCTATCTGTAGTTGTTTCTGCTTGCTAGAAAGGTTCTTCTCTCAGGATGACGGTGAGCATAAATTCAAAAAAGAAGGTTTAAATTCTGTTTCTAACGTGAACTTTGGGCCAAATTTCAACTCTTGAGGGAGAAAGGTCAGCTGTGTTTGTAGGTCCAAAGATTAGATGCAAGAAACCAAATGTTCAGAGGAACAACCAAGAGATCAGGCACTCATGGATTTGTTACTACACATTTTTTATTCAACTACAACACAAAGATTTTCTGCCATAATCTCAAGTGGCGGTATGAACATCAGAGTCTTATAGCATGAACCCACAGAATCAGATATTAATGGATGATTAATTCTTAAATTTGGTGTAGTAATACCTCTCAAGAATTTTCTTTGTTTTTAAAATAAAAAGTCCCATTTAGCTTGAAAGGCAACCAAATCTCTCCGTTATCCATTTAGGACTCTCCAACCTTCTGACCAGTGCCTAGGTTAACATGTTTTAGTCAACACAGGCATATTTTGTCAAAACTTGTGGGGAATGCTGTCTCAGGATAAGGCAAAACGTACAAGGCATTAAACAGATTGTCCAATGCTTTATACAGAAGAATGACTCCCTCATCCCTGAGCATTGGCTGCCAGCGTTTTGAAACATGGTGTTTGAATATCTGCATTGTCTACCTATCTGCCAGGTAAAAATATTAAACTTATTAATATAACTTGTATTATCCACATTTTATATATTTATATGTAGATGTAACTATTGTTTTCACTTCTCCCATTTTACACAGTATGACCCCTTTCAAAAAGGGTTGATTCTCATACAAACTTCTAGATTCCTTAACATTTAAAATGTCATCCACCACCTCACGGCATTAATTTCTACTGTGAATGGCGCCTTCTGAGAGATGCTGAGTAGCGCCTGTGTGGCTGGAAAACTGTGCAATGAATTTCTAACTCATTGAGCTGTTTGAGCTGTCTGAAAGGCAGGCTGTAAAGAGATAGTGAAAATGACTGTAAGCCCATAAGTTTGGGAGCATTTATGCAGCTTTATTAATCTGAGGCTTTATAAACAATGTAGACTATTAATAGCATATTTGTCTCAAAACAGGTGAGGTTAATATCAAGCCCACCCCAGAGTGTTTTGACAAAGTCCCAGGAAAATGGCTTTTGATGGAAACCCTGTTGATGAGAGCTGGCCACAAAATCCATTTTCACAGACTGGGCTGGATGGTCAGTTTTATATCAAAAGTATGTTTATGTTTGGGAGCCAAAGATGTTTCCTATGGTGGGAGTACCTTGGAGACTTACAGGCAGGAAAACCCTGCCTGCCTTCTGCAGAAACTCAGAAAGAGTCTGTCAGAGACCCAAAGACCTTGGGACACATACATTCCCGTAGGGTTCAGCACATCAGAATTTCTAAAAGGAGTGTGCTTTATGTCATGAGAGGCCAGAGAAGGCCTCTGGAGGGGTGTTATTAAACCGCCGATTTTTATTCCTGTTAAAGACCACCTCTACTTTTGGGTAGCTGTTTGACTGTCTTATGAGGAAGGACCTCATTGCTCTCTACAGCTACCTGAGGGGAGGTTGTAGAGAGGTGGGAGTTGGTCTGTTCTCCCTAGCGATACAACAAGAGGAAATGGATCCAAATTGTGCCAGGGGAGGTTCAGGTTGAATATTAGGAACAATTTCTTTACTGAAAGGGTTGTCAGCTGTTCGAACAGGCTGCCCAGGGAGATGGTTGAATCACTGACCTTGGAGGTGTTTAAGAGACGGGTGGATGTTGTATTGGGGGACATAGTTTAGTGGGTTGATAGGGCTGGGACAAAGGCTGGACTCGATGATCTTCAAGGTTTCTTCCAGCTGAAACTATTCTATGATTCTATGATATTGCAGCTGGGTCGAACAAGTGTCAATTTAATTTCTACGCAGTAGCAATGTCACATTCTTGGAGGTGAGCAAAGGGACGAGTACGGTGAATGAATGAAGCATACAAGCGTCTCACAGAATGGATCTGTGTGTGTTGCAAGGCACTAACCGTGCTAATCTACAGAAGTGTACTTGAAAGTCCTGTTCTCTTAGGTCAACGTCAAAATGTTGTTTTGCCAAGTGCTTATAGCCAATGGAAAAGAAGTTCCTGGATTGTGCAATACAGAATGTATGGTGGCATTTCAGAGTTTGCCCAGCATATAGAAGGCTCACAGTGTCGCACAGGGCTTGTTCGCTTAGGTAGAAGATGTCAGAACGGACCCCAATGGAAAGTTTTTCTATTCTGCCTTGGGTGACACAGTTAAAAAAAAACAGTGACAATTTAAATAAATCAGATGTTTTTTCTGAAGATTATGCTGTCATTTTCTCCAATTATTCTTGACATTTCACCCACCCATATTGTGATCTGAGTTAATAATGGAAGAAAAAACAGCTCTTGTTGCCTTGTTTATTCTTTGTTCTCAAGGAGATAAGCTGTTTATAAAGATAAGTTGTTTGTTATTTAAATCACTTTTACTGAAGTTGTTTGTTTCCTTGTTTGAGTTTCTAAAAATATTGCAATGATTATGATGCATCTTTGAGACATCTATTCAATTCCTGGTAGTTTGTACTGAAATTCATTTCTAAATGGGCACAGGTGTTGATAGCTATAACATGCTAGAATGAGTCAAAACCAATAAATGCTCAATGAAGGGAAGATGAAAGAAAGTGCATTGAAACCAGCTCTTCTAAAATGTGATAAACTGGTGCTTTAGTTTACTACTTAATTAGCTATATAGCACTGAATATGTATCTCGAGCAACTACATATTTTAAAACAGTTGAACATGTTAGAACGTAACTTCAATCACTGTTAATATTTTCAAGATCATAAACATTTTTAAAATTAGCAATACTATTCAGAATATAAGAAACTCGTGTTTGCAAGCTGTACTGTCGTTGCTACGCTCTTATTAAATAAGAATGATTAATAGTCTATGAAAATTACTTGCTCACTTTCTCGTGGTGTACAGGAATTTAATGCTAGAATAAGGCACAGGAATTCTGACATTGCAAAACCAAAAGCCAGTTGAAGCATTTCCTTTGTACTTTCACCATGAGCAGACATTTTGTTACCTATTTCTTGCACAACACACTCAGCAGGCAACCTCTTCTGAAGCCCCATGCTGACCTTGGGGTATATTCCTGACGTGAATGGAAGGGCAGCAAGTGAACAGGCAAATACCACGGTTAGCGATCCCAAGTGCCGGTGCCTTCTTCCCCTTTGAGCACTGGCTTTGTGCGTTGTGTCATTCTGTCGAAAGACATCTGCATTTTGCATTCTCTTTTGGGAAATCTGCTTTTACCTTAACATATCCTGCGACGACAGGCTGAGAGAGCTGGGCCTCTTCCGCCTGGAGAAGAGAAGGCACCAGAGAGGCCTTACAGCAGCCTTCCAGTGCCTGAAGGGGGCCTACAGGAGAGATGGGGAGAGACTCTTTATCAGGGAGTGTAGTGATAGGAAGAGGGGTGATGGTTTCAAACTGAAAGAGGGTAGATTTAGATTAGATTTTACGAAGAAATTCTTCATGGTGAGGGTGGTGAAATACTGGAACAGGTTGCCCAGAGAAGCTGTGGGTGCCCCCTCCCTGGCAGTGTCCAAGGCCAGGCTGGATGGGGCTCTGAGCAACCTGATCTGGTGGGAGATGTCCCTGCCCGTGGCAGGGGGGTTGGTACCAAATGATCTTCAAAGTCTGTCCAGCCCAAACCATACTTTGCTTGTATGTTGTGGTTTAAATATATGTTCATAGGCATAAAAGTGGTTGTGCTGCTATTGCGCATATAGGCTGTAAGTCTGGCCAGGAATATTTATCCTAGACACTTTACAAATGTTTGCCCTTATGCTCCATGCTTCTAAAGATAGGCAATACAAGCTAGAAAACATCGACAAATGCGCATTAAGTTGCCAGAAACCCTCAGTGACAGCCAAGCTGGCCTGAAAGCTGCAGCATCGGCTACAGCCACGGTACAAATCATTCCAAACACACGCAAGTTGTCTGGAAAATTCGAGCATGGGGACGCGGCAGCGAGGTGCTACCGACGGCTCCTCTGTGGCGCTCGCCGGGTCTGTAAAGCGTCGTTTGTGCCGAGTGCCGCCTCTGCTCGGCCTGGGTGGCCAAAGGGAGCGAAAAGAGCTGCCTCCACCACGCTCCGGCTCCTCAGAGGGGCCGTGGCCGTTGCTCTGGGCCCGGCGGGACTCCATTTCCCAGCGCGCCCCGCGCCCCCGCCGCTGAGGCCGGGCCGGGAAGATGGCGGCTCCCGTGTCGCCCTTGGTTACTGCGCGCTGCCTGCTGCGGGCTTCGGCGCGCTGCGCCGCCCGCCTGCTCCCGGTGCGGGCCGCCGCGCTGCCGAGAGGTCAGTACCGCCGCCGGAGGGGCTTGCCGGCCCCCCGCCCTGCCGGGCCCAGGGACGGCGAGCGGCAGGCTCCTGCGGCGCCGCGTAGGGAGGGCACACGCGGGAGCCGGTGCGTCCTTCCCCGCCGGCGGAGGAGGGAGAGGGCCGGGCCGAGGGGAGGGGGTTTGCCGGTGCTGGGCGGGCGGGGCAGGCGGCAGCCGCCGGGACGCTTCCTGCCCGTGTCCTCACGTTCCGCCGGTTCGGGCAGGCCCGTCCGCTGACACAGCTCCGCAGGGAGGCCCTGCGTGCCCCGGCGGGGCGGCCGGGAGCCGGGCCCGGTGCCCCGGAGGGACGGGGGATCCGCGAACGCGGCCCCGTGGGTTCCCGAGTTTTGTTACCTTGAGGCGTAGATCAGACAGAAGCAGCGGCGGGTTTTCCGTCCTCCGCGATTCTGACGAAAGTGTGAGAGCTCAGGTGACGTCAAGTGAGTCCCAGGGGTCTGAAAGTCAGTGAGTGGGTTGAGAAGGAGCGATAAACGTCCCCATGCACATGCTATGTTGTGTATTTATGCATCCTAAGAAAAACGGACAAGCGCTACAGTTAGTACTACAGTTGTATATGTTTTATTTGGCATCGGTCTAACGTTTTAAATCCATGTAGGTTGTTTCTGATAACAGTGTGTTACTGTTTTAAAGCACTTGTCAGAGCAAGTCCAGAGGCATTAGGCTCTCAGCTTGCAGGGAAGGGGAAGGTAGAATCACAGAATGTTAGGGGTTGGAAGAGACCTCTAGAGATCATCTAGTCCAACCCCCGTGCCAGAGTAGGATCCCCTAGGGCAGCCACACAGGAACACGTCCAGGCGGGGTTTGAAGGTCTCCAGAGAAGGAGACTCCACAACCTCTCTGGGCAGCCTGTGCCAGGGCTCTGTCACCCTCACAGGAAAGAATTTTCTCCTCATGTTGAAGTGCCTATGTTCTAGCTTACACCCGTTATTCCTTGTCCTATTACTGGGCACCACTGAGAAGAGATTGTCCCTTTCCTCTTGACACCCACCTCTCAGATACTTACATACATTAATAAGGTCCCCTCTCAGCCATCTCCTTTCAAGGCTAAACAGCCCCAGTTCTCTCAGTCTCTCTTCATAGAAAAGATGTTCAAGTCCCTCGATCATCCTCGTAGCTCTCTGTTGGACTCTCTCTAGTAGGTCCCTGTCTCTCTTGACTTGGGGAGCTCAAAACTGGGCACAACATTCCAGGTGTGGTCTCACCAGGGCAGAGTAGAGGGAGGAGAACCTCCCTAGACCTGCTGGGAACACTTTGCTTAATGCTCCCATAGTGCTCCCATACCTTAATAGAGGACGTTTGCAGGAATAGGCAGCCATCACTGTATTGATTTATAATCTTCTTTTAATGTTATTTCTGCAGTCACTGGTTTATTGTATGTTATTTGTCTTTGTGATTTGCTTTCAACGCTTTTGTACCTTGTCCCTAATTAAAAGTCTTTGTAAGTAGTGCTTGTGTGAAGTTGCAGTTTCACTAATTAACTTTCCTGACTTTTTTTCTACTTTGGCTTCTAGTTCAGATTGTTAAATGGATTGTGCATGGAAATAGTACAAGTAATCTTGTTTCAGAATTATGTCACAGGTGTGTATGCAAAAAAGCAGAATTCTAGTTCCAACTCATATGTTTCACTAGAAGCTTAAATGCTGTTTTCATATACTACCTTAGTGAATGGACTACAAGATTGCTAAATAGGGATTTAGTGATTCACTTAAGGTCGTATAATAAGACCAAAATGGTGGGATAGTCCAAGTCCTTGTATCTTAGATTCAAACTCCCTCTTCTGCTTGGAACTGCTGACTTCAGCAGGTGTGGGTTGTTTTGGTTTTTGTTGGGTTTTCCCTCCCCCCTCCCATTTCTTTTATGTGATATTGGCCTAGTGTTTTCAGTTTGTGCAGATAACTTAGTCTCTTCTTCTCCCCCCCCCCCCAGTACAGTTGGTTGGACTTTGTTTTTCTAAGCATTCTGTTAAGCATTGGAAAGTAAATATTTTTTCAGATGGCCTCCTCTCCCATTCTTCTCATTAAGCGTTGTAGAATATTTTGAAAGGAGTAATTGTTTGGTGTTATTGTAGGACTTATAAGTGTATTTTCTGCTCTATAACCAACACGTGATCTCTTTCCTGAGAAGCTTAGATGCTAAGTCTTTGTTCCGCTGCGAGTTTACGCATGTGCTTAACTTCAATGCACGTGCTTAGCTCATCCAAATCCTTGGACATCGTGGGACAGTTTACCTATTTGGGACTGATTCTGCACAACTTGCACATACATGAAACAAAAGATGAGACAAAAGAACATTATTATTATTATTTACAGATACTAGCATGCAAAAAAAAAAGTCTTTTCTGATGTTTTGCTATCTTCACTTCCATCCTCCTGCAGGAAAGCAATCTTTGTAGCTACAGGGCTGTACCATTGTCCTTCCCTGCCACTGTGGTAACCTAAGAGGAAAGATTTTGCAGCAGTTCTGCTGTCAGCCTGATTATGAGTTTAGTGAGGTCTCCGATACTGCCATCTGTCTTTTGATAAAAGTGCCCTCTAATTTCAGAGTCCTCTTTTTCTGTCATGGCAGCTGTGTTGAGTCATTTTAAGGGTGTTAGCTTGGGTGTGATTGTAACCTCCATGAGTCTGGTGTAGATGCAGTTCTCAAACTATTAGTTGAAAATATTTTTTACCTTTAAGACCAACGGTAATTAACCATTACAGCAAAGTGTCTTAGGAAGTGGTTAATTCTCTCTCTTTCAGGTCTTTGGAATATATTTTCTTCAAATTATGCTGCAATCAAACACAATTCTTAAGTGTAATTCAGGAGTAATTAGATAAATTTAACTTTTCTTACACTAAGAAAAGTCAGTGTTGTCTTTCAGCCTTAATCTCCATCAATGAAAACTATTTCTGATCATTTCCGTGAGAGAGTTGTTTGAAACATACATGTAGCACAAGAGTTAAAGGTGATTTTTAAAATATTTTTTTTTAGTCATCAATCCCCTGAAACTCTTAATTCAGCTTTGTTTTCAGAATTAATAATACACATTTGCACATATACTGTATTAAACGTGACCCTCTAGTGAGGCGATTGTTGTAATCTGAAGCATGATTTACCTTTTCCAATGAAAGGAATTCAGTTTCATTTGTTTGATCTTTGCTTCTTTAGCTGGATCTTATCTATCTCTCACGGTTTTTCTTTTTCATCCCATTAGAGGTCTACAATTCTAATCCTGTGTTTAAAAGATGTTTAGTTTGAGGGCAGTAAGAGATCTTACAAACCAAATTTGAATTTGTCTCCGCAGGTACAATACTTTTTCTCTACTGAAAGTGAATAATCATCTTAAATTCACGTGAAATCATTTTGTGTTAACTGAAAACTCAGTAGATTAATAAATTTAAAGGTGTCAGGTTTTGCAGTCATGGAAAGATAGCAGAGATTAAATTCATATCAGAGGAGGCCAGGTGATTTTCTTAGTCCTGAAATACAGGGGAGACAAGGACCTGCTAGGATTTTTGGAATGGGAATTGTCTTCTGACAGATTGTAGACATCACAATTCATAAACCTTACATAATGAAATCCAACTACTAGGAGATAAATAAGGATTACCAGGGTGAGTGGTGTTCATCTCGGTAACCCTTCTGTGCTCTCGAACTCCTGGCTGCTGTCAAGGTTGATTTTGGGTGTGCCACAACCTGCCTTCCGTTTCAGGTTGTCTTCTTACACAGATAACTCTAGTGCCTGCCTCAGCTGTGGCTGTTGTTTCCATCAGCACTGTCATTGGCACTTGCGTGCCTTTTGCCTGTGTCATCTCAGACAGCAGTTCTAAGTGGCAGTAGAAAAACTTGACAACATACCGCCTAGTTTTTCAATTTGCTACTCTTTTCGGGAGCAGAAGGTCCCTGGAGTTCACCACAGAATCACAGAATTATTGAGGCTGGGAAAGACCTCTGAGATCATCACATCCAGCCTGTGACCCAACAGCACCACGTCGGCCAGACCATGGCACTAAGTGCCACATCCAGCCTCTCCTTAAACACCTCCAGGGACGGTGACTCCAGCCCTTCCCCGGGCAGTGCATCCCAGTGCCTGAGCACCCTCTTCATGAGAAAGTATCTCCTGAGATCCAACTTAAACCTGCCCTGATGCAGTTTCAGGCCGTGCCCTCTCATCCTGTCACTGGTTGCCCGGGAGAAGAGCCCGACCCCCCCCGACTACACCCTCCCTTCAGGCAGTTGCAGAGAGTGAGAAGGTCCCCCCTGAGTCTCCTCTTCTCCAGGCTAAACACCCCCAGCTCCCTCAGCCTCTCCTCACAGGACTTTCCCTCCAGTCCCTTCCCCAGCCTCGTTGCTCTCCTCTGGACCCGCTCCAGTCCCTCAGTGTCTCTCTTGCAGTGAGGGGCCCAGACCTGCACACAGGGCTCGAGGGGAGGCCTCCCCAGTGCTGAGCACAGGGGCAGAATCACATCCCTGCTCCTGCTGGCCACGCTGTTCCTGATACAGGCCAGGACGCCATTGGCCTTCTGGGCATATTTTTATGTAGGCAGTTATCTTTGCAGTGGTAAATTAATGCCAGTTTATGGAAGGTCTCTTAAGTTCCCCACTTGAAAGAAAATTTTTATAATTTCAGATTAGCATTTTTCATAGGTGTTTGTACGTTAATAAGTTTTTTTGGCTTTGGTGGTTTTTTTTTTCTTTGGATTTCTCCAAGGCAGGACTTTTTTTTCTGTGTGACACAGTAGGTCTTTACTGCAGCTTGGCCTGTGATCCTTGGACAGGCAAGCAGAAGGACAAATGCAAGCAGCAAATTTTACGGCTTGAAATAAAGTGACATTCCACTTAAATGTCCGTGGCCAGGAAGGTCATGAGCCACAAATCGTTTCTTTTCCCTTGACCAGCTTTTTTTTTTTTTTTTTCTCCTATCTTGAGGTAAACAGTAGAAATTAGTGGATTTATAGGTATTGTGGGGCACTGGCTGTCCCTCACGTTGGGGCTCTTGGAACCATCAAAGTCTCCACATTGTGAGAGCTCAGATAGCTTGGAGGTGCAGATCACAGGACTGAAGTTAACTTTGTGTGAGAGTGGAATGGCTGAAAACAAAATGAAAATACCTTGAAAGATGATCTGTGCCTTTTCAATATGACCTAGACAGGCTAGAGGGCTGGGTGAGGAGAAATCTTTTGAAATTCAGCAAGGCCAAGTGTGGAGTTTTGCACCTGGGAAGGAACAACCCCATGTGCCAGTATAGGTTGGGGACTGACCTGTTGGAGAGCAGCACAGGGGAAAGGGACCTGGGGGTTCTAGTGGACAGCAGGATGACCATGAGTCAGCAATGTGCCCTCGTGGCCAAGGAGGCCAATGGCATCCTGGGGTGTATTAGAAGGGGAGTAGCAAGTAGGTCGAGAGAGGTCCTCCTGCCCCTCTACTCTGCCCTGGTGAGGCCACATCTGGAATATTGTGTCCAGTTCTGGGCCCCTCAGCTCAAGAGAGACACAGAACTGCTGGAGAGAGTCCAGGGCAGAGCCACACAGATGATGAAGGGAGTGGAGCATCTCCCTGATGAGGAAAGGCTGAAGGAGCTGGGTCTCTTTAGCTTGGAGAAGAGGAGGCTGAGGGGTGACCTCATAAATGTTTATAAATATGTCAAGGGGGAGTGTCAGGAGGACGGAGCCAGGCTCTTTTCAGTGATGTTCGATGACAGGACAAGGGGCAATGGGTGCAAGCTGGAGCATAGGAGGTTCTACAAAAACATTAGGAAGAACTTTTTCACTGTGAGGGTGACGGAGCACTGGCACAGGCTGCCCAGGGAGGTTGTGGAGTCTCCTTCTCTGGAGACATTCAAAACCCACCTGGACGCGTTCCTGTGTGACCTACTGTAGGTGATCCTGCTCTGGCAGGAGGTTGGACTAGATGATCTTTTTCAGGTCCATCCCAACCCCTGACATTCTGTGATTGTGTGAATATGAAAACTAAAAAGTACGTTCCACAGCAGACTATACCTGTGTTGAACAGAACAGTTTTTCTTTTTAACGTGCTTGTGTTTCACCTCACATACATATATTGAGGCACTTGCGGGTTTTCATTTTGTTTTATTTTTCCCCTCTAGTAGTGTTTTGATGGTGTCTTGCAGTTCATTTGTGATCCAGTGCAGCCTCTGGATCGTTTTCTGCAGAGCTGCTCTTTAGCTGGTCATTCCCCCTCTTTTAAGTTCATTTGTTTATTTCTCCTAAGCAGAAGTCCCTGTTGAATTGGTCTTACTTACATTAGATTATTTGTCCAGTTTATCAGAATTGCTTTGCCTTCCAGGGTGTTGTCAGTCCCTTCCCGACTTGCCACGTTCCCGGTCAATGATGTACTTTATTTTGCCTTATATACATCATGAATGGAAATTCCCAACTGCACCAAGCTCAGATTCTAAGCCTTCTCTGAAACCCTGGTGAACACATGCACCTAGTTTAACTGTAGGAACTATTCATTACATACAGTATTTTGAGCTGATTTTACCAGCTCAAAAGTAATTTCACTTGTGATTTATTTTTTTTACTTAATGTGTGAGACTGCTACGTGACCCAATGACACAAGTGCTACTGCGGTTAGGATGTTTTTGGTCTACCCACTAAGCACATTACCTGATCAGAGAGGGAAACTTGTTGATCTCAAGCAGTTCTTGTGGAGCTGGTGTTGCCTTTTATTTGTTACGCTGTGATGTTGTCAAGTGCTTTATTGAGGAAAAAAAAAAAAAATGTAATCTGCTTGTATGTGTTCCAGTGCTTTTGAGTGTTTTGAAGTTGTTTTCACTGACATGTAAATTTCTGGATTTGCCTTTCCCTCCTTTTTAAAGATAAAAAAAGTCTAATTTTCCTAGTATTTTGGAACCTCACCTGCCTACAGTGAGGCCTCAAAGAAAGCTGTTGGAGGCCATTGGGTTGCTTAGGAAATTTACCTAAAGCATTTAGGGATGAATTGTCTTAGATCTCACAACGTTTAAAATATCTTAGTATGTAGTCTATGATACACATTTTTTCTACTATTTCTTTTATCATTGCTACAAATTGTGTTATTCTTGATTATACTTAACCTTTTAAATGACAGTGGAAACAAAGAACATGTTAAACACCTTTAAAGTGATTTCCGTTGCTAAATTTCTGATCATACCGATTTAGCAAGCCTTCTTTGTAATCTCTATATTCCTTCCTCTTCTTGTTATATTTTATGTCTAACATTTCTGACCTTTTTTTTTTTTAAATTTTTTTTTCAAACATAAACAGAATTCCTGCTTGGGCGTGGCCCTGTCTCTTCTAGGCAGAAGATAACACCAGCAGAGCAGACTATGGCATTGCCCGGCTCTTCAGCTCTTGCCTTGCTTGGTGTGGTCTTTGACTCTTTCAACTTGATTACAGAACTCCTCTTTTTGTCTCCTCTTTGCTGGCTTTTAAATTCTTTCTGTTTAGTTTAGCCCACTGCTCTCTGAAGGACTAATCCAGTCTGAGAAATGCACTTTTAAAAAAATAGTTTATTCTTACATGGAATTTTTAAATAGATTTGCCCTCATCTTCAAAGAGAGCCCCAACCCTTGTAACGGTTCATCCAAATCTTATCAGTTTTCCAACTGGGCTTTTTACTGTGTGTGCTTGCTAATAATAAAAGTAAATGTTAAAACACACTACTAAAGGTGTTTACTGCTAAAGTTAGAAGTGGATTTAATGAAAAACAAAGGTGTAACTCTAGTAGTTGTGTAGGTAAGTAGTGTAAACCTTGTGTAAACTGTTAAGAATGTCTGTTGTTTATGAATACAAGAGGGTACTTTTCAAAACTTTTCTGTTAATAATCTGCTTTTCATTTTACAGCATACACAGCTCAGGCAGATGAGAAGACAGTCCCCGGTACTCTTACAGATGCTAACGCCAGAGCCTTACTGATTTGCAATGGACCTTTAGAACATTATGACTTTCTGATTAAGCAAGAAGAGCTGAGAAATGATGAGCAGCAAAGAAGAGTTGTACAACACCTGCAGAAGTTGCATGAGACCCTTAAAGGCTACAGCATCAGTTCAAAAAATCTTCTTTCAAAGGTGAAGCTTATAATGGTACAAATATTTATTGCCTTTATATTTGCCCATAAGAGTGTGCTTAAAGTGCAGAAATTTCTGTCATGAACATGAGTCTTTATTTTTGCAGCTGTATCTTTACAGATAGATCACTGTTTGTCCTTGGATCTCTTCTTTTTTTGTTTGTAAAATTCCAGTGGCGCTCTAGGAGTAACCAAATTAAATATTATTGAAATAATTCCATAAGAAAATCTAATATGATTTTGGTCATGCCTGCTGTCTGCCTTTCCAAAAATGTCATTTGGCTGTAGGAAAGAGAGGCCTAGATGAGGTTTCAAGCAATGGTGTAACATGTGTGTGATTTACACATACAGAACACAGAGGTTTTGTGTGCTAACAGATCTTCTATGAATAGGAATGAAATTATCCAGGAGAGTCTAAATAAATCTGCCTTGAAAAACATTATAATGTAGATCAGATGAGACTTTAAAAAAGAAGAAAAGTCCATTCTTTCCAGTGTTGTTAGTCTCTAGGCAAGGTAAGAAAAAAAGAGGTGTCATCTGCACCCCAGTTGTGGTTTTGGGGAATATCACAGCTCCTTTTCAATGCATTAACAAAAATTCAAACATATCCCTGTTGCACAGCACCTCAGCAACCTTACTGCCTCACCATTAGTAATGCTAATAGCCTGCTTTTGCAGATCTGTGCCTTTTCCCTGAAGCTGTTGACACAGTGTTCTCCAGAGCCTCTGTGGCAGTGTTTTTCATGTCTTGTTCTCATGCTGTTATTCTCAGATTGTTGCTCTTGTGGCCTTGCACCTGCAAATCTTGATGGCCTTTTTGTGGCAGGTTCTCACGGGAAGCAACTGGAACTGGTGTGAGAATTCCCCCTCAGCTTTCCTTGCCTCTTGTATAGGTTGGAGTTTGTATCTCAGAAAATCAAACACAGCACCCAACAAAGTAGATACGACGTTTAGTTGCTTGATAAATACCGGGTGATCGTAGATGTGCACAGAAGCTGAACGACCAGTGAATATGCTTCATATGCCCCTGATTGACATACTCTAGTCAGCACAAATAGTCATAAACATGCTGAGTCTGATAATAAAAGCATAGTGCTGGGGAAAAAGCATGGCAAAATACTCGTTGCCATCATTATTTTCGCTTTCCCTGTCTGCTCTGGACTGCCACCTCCCTACTCCTAAGATGAGGATGTCTGGAAGCTCTCAGGGCTCTTCACCACCAGCTACCAAGTGTTTCTCTTTTACTTTCTCTCTTGATGCTTTTGTTTTTATTTTTCGTCAGAAGTAGCTTCACGCTTACAGTCAATGTACGCAGTCAGCTGTAGACCTTGCCAATAAATCGTGTCAACCTGTCTCATCATCTGTTACGCAACACCTCGTATCACGGGCATAAATCTGAATATCTAACTCTGCTGTACTTGTTACCTAACCACACACTCCCCATTACAACTTCGAATTCTCCTATTACCCTGCACAAATACTGTGTTTTGTTTGCATGACAAGCCTAAATGATGTTGCGTGAGATCGGGGGAGCCAAAGCCTCCAGGGATCAAGTGCCTCGAAATGGCACACTGTTCTCTGCCCTTCAGGCACCAAATGACAAATTACCATGCTAAGGCCTTTGCAGTGTATTTTAGCTTCAAGGCATGGAAAAAAAAATACAACATTGGATTTGAGAACAAGGATTACACCAAGTATTTTTGCCTGCTCAGGCTGGTGGCTCAGCTCATCACATTACTTACCTTTCTACTGTGCCTGTGGATCCATGTTGTCTTGATGCCTTTACAGGCATCTTTATAGCTCTTGAGTCTAAACCAACCTCCTGATTCAGTTTGGGCAAGTGCCAAAAAAAAAAAGTTTGAAGTTTCCTCTTTCAACAGTGGTTGTTGGTTATCTTTGGTATCTAAAGCAATATGCCATGTGTCTGAACAAGAACTATTTTTGCATAAGTGTAAGGAGATCAAACCAAATTCAGCTTGCCAAACTACTTTAAGTGTAATCCGGCAGGCCAGAGTTCTCTATCTTGGAGGTGCTTGATGTGAAAAGTTTTTTGTTTGTTTCCTTGTTTTCATCTGTCTGGGCTGCTTTTTAAGCTTTAGTGTTGGGCTTGTAATCTTTTTAATTATCTGTAACAAAATTGTCTTTAGTCACTGTGCCTGGACTGTAAAAGAGAAAGTCACTCAAAACAAAGCCAGTGATCTGGCTTATTCCTTCATTATCTTCTGGACATACTGCCAGACTTTTATTAATTTTCATTCTTTAGAAAAAATGTTATGGTGAAGACATCTTACTGTCAAATCTGAGAATCAGTAGGCTGGAGCATTTTGATCTTTTTCTCGTAAACTGTTTTGGACATTCAGATATTCTGTTCTAAAAGCCCTGCCTTCGAGAGTAGTTGTGAGAGCTGACTTGTGTTGACTGGAGTGCCCTGAATCATTATAGTTGTCAGAGCAGGTGTCTTTGTAGATCAAGCATTATGTGGGTTTGTTATTTACTGTTTCTTTGATTGGGGAAGCATGAATAGGGAAGAAAGTCTCTATTGCAGAGAACAAGTACTAATCTTAGTCTATTTAAGAAACTGTGATGTTACTTTGTCCTTGTATAACAGAGCTAATCGCAGTGAAGCCAGCCTGACTGACACTTTCCTGAAAGGAAAAAGTCAAATGCTGTTTTTTAGGTTGAGAATGTGGTTTTCACTAGTTCTTTTAAAGTATTCCTCTCTTCCATTTAACATTGCTTCAATTCCTTGTTTTAATTTTAAACCGGCTTTGAAAAATTGTTGTGTGACTTGCTGGTATGTAAGAACTAATGCCACAGTCAGTGAGAAGCAGCTGTAGAAGTACTTGCCATTGGGATAATTGTTGTGGCAGTTTGAGGTTTCTCTTTGAGAACTTAGTATCATTGTGGAAATCTTAAGAAGACTGATAACCAGGCTGAGCATTATAATGCTGTGCCATACACCAAAAACCAAGAAAAAGAGGTGAGTGGTGAGTTTTATGTAAATTTGTTAAAGCCAGTGAGCTTCTGTAATTGGTGGTTAAGAGAAGAGCAACTGATGTCACCTACCTGGTCTTGTGCAAAGCGTTTGACACTGTCCTGTGCAACATCTTTGTCTCGAAATTGGAGAGACCTGGATGGACTGCATGGTGGATGCAGAATGGGCTGGTCACTCTAGAAGAGTTGCAGTCAATGGCTCCGATGTCTAACTGGAGGCCAGTGACAAGTGGTGTTCCTCTGGGGTCAGTATTGGGATCAGCGCTGTTCAACATCTTTGTCAGTGACATGGACTGAGATCGAGTGCACTCTCTTAAAGTTTACCGATGACACCAAGCTGTGTGGTGCGGTCGACACGCTGGAGAGAGGGATGCCATCCAGAGGGATCTGGGCAGGCTTGAGAGGTGAGCCCATGCAAACCTCATGAAGTTCAGCAGTGCCAAATGCAAGGTCTTGCATCTGGTTTGGTGCAATCCCAAACACAAATCCAGGCTGGGCGATGAATTGATTGAGAGAAGGACGTGGGGGTGTTCGTGAATGTAAAACTGAATATGAGCCAGCAATGTGTGCTCAGAGGCCAGAAGGCAAATTGCATCCCAGGCTACATCAAGAGGAATGTGGCCAGCAGGTTGAGGGAGGTGATTCTTCCCCTGGATTGAATAGGGTTTGTGTAGGCTCATGAGTGGAAGTAGTTCACGTAACTACTAGAACGTGAACTACTAGAAGGTGTCTCCAGGAATTAGTAATGATCTAGGGCGCAGGTAAATCCTGTGGTCGTGAGCAGCTTGTTGGCACTCTCCTCCCATGAAGGCCTGGTGCTTTGTAACTTTGAATACACTAAGAAGTAAAAGATAAACCTTATGCTCTAGAGGTTCAGTTGTTTTTATGATAAAACAATTGGCACTGGTTTTGCTAAAGATTTTGTACTTAATGGGTTTTAATAGATGTAAATGAAACAAATTTATGTAGTTTAAAGTACTTAAGGACTTTCTGAAAGTCAGTCAAACACTTTAATTAGTTATATGTGGTAGTATGTAGATTGCCCTTTTTTGCTTTTTCAAGAGGTTTCTAGCAATTTGACTACCTTACATTTGGCATCAAATCTGCATTGAAAATAATCTGTTGTCAGCTTCTTAGAAATAAAAAATAGTGGTGCTTGGCACTTCAGGCATGCTCGTTTTCCCTGGATCTGTCATTGAAAAGAACGTGGTTGAGAGGGTGCAGTGAAGAAGAGGAGGAAGAGAGATGCCTCTGTCTATCAGTCTTTTCTGTAGGCTGATGTTCCTGATTTTATTGTCTGATTTTTCTTCTATGATAGAATTGCAGAAGCCTCTTCTAAAGTAACAGTTATTCCAGAAATAGAAACTTTTTGCACTTCTGAACTATTGCAAGCATGGTCTGCTTTGTTGTTAGTTTTGTTCTTCATTTGTCACTTTCTGTCTAAATAGTTTTATTCATTAAAAATACGGTAACAGTAGAATTAGGCAACAAAGATTTATATCCGGTACAATAGAAGCACTTCAATGTTTATCCAATAGACTTGTGTTACCTTACAGGCCAAAGCTTTCTGAAATCAGTAGTCTGGGAGAGGACACACACGGCACCAGCCACTTCCTTTATGATAATAAAACTGTATTTTTTACCCTGTAGATTTTTGAGGGCATCAGCTTAGAATGAACTTGAGTGGAGAAAACAATTAGTCTTGCTGCAAACCAAGTAGGCTTCTGTTTTTCAGAATTACTACTCAAATTTGAACAATGGCTTTGATCTTCAACTTGGTGAAAGCATGGCCTTGTATGTTGAGATATTTTGAGATCCTCTGAATTGAAGTTCAAGGCTGTAACATTTTGCATAGACGTTTCAGATCTCCAGCTTTTCAAAATAATACCAATTGGGACATCTTAAGAGTTGTTGAGTTGCTGTACTAATGACTTGAAATAAGCTCAATTATAGGTGAGGTCATGTTTTGAAAAGAGGTATGAACAATAGTAAACACCATTCAAGACCTTGAAAATGTCTTCAGCTACAACAGCAACCAAAAAGGAGGCTGAAAGAGTGGGAGAAAGAGGCAATTTTGTTAATGTTTAAACAAAAAAAATAAATCTGTGGCTTGGAAACTTGTCTCTTGAATTTTGCATATTTTAATTAGCCACCTTAGTATTGACATGCATCTTCACTTGAAAGTTTTTCAAATTGGAGTGTAAATACTCCCAGGAAATAAATTGCTTGCTTCTGGTGTTTGAGGTCGGGAGCATGGGAAAAGGTGGGAAGATGTTGCACATCATTAAAGATATTTCAGAAAGAATAGGAAATTGTCAGAATGAAGAACATGTTTTGACCAACATAATTCCCTAGATGAGGTAGGACATCAGTCGATTAAAGTGAAGTTCAAACTAAAAAGAAAAATCTGATGTGGTAGAATCAAAGCAAGACATGCAATTTTGTACTGTACTGTGTGTGTCCTCTTGTGGAATTGTAAATATTTTAGCGTATGAAGGATTTTCAAAGAAATGTCTATAGGTTGACTGATCTATAATAGGAAAAAAGGCTCCTGCTGTTGCCTGTCCTAATGCTAATGAAACTTGGTGAAGCACTGAAGTTATGCTTTCGTAAGTTATTGCCAAGAAATGTTGCGGGAGCTAAGAAACTTGGAAGACTCAAGGGATTTGACGTATTTGTAGTGATGCCCTTGTTTGGAAGGATGTTGTGAGTGTTCAAAATACATGTCTAAGGATTTCAAAATTCTCCCGTTCAAAATCAAATTTCTTATATTCCTTAAAATCTTTGGTCTTGTGCATTTTTAATATTAGCTTTAACATCCTTAAATCTTAGAATATTTGTTGTCAGCCAGTTAAACATTATTATACTGAGACTCGAAATATACCTCAGGATACTATGGAAGGGAGGAACAAGGGGAGGCTCATGCATTTAGTTTGTCTTCTTGCATCTCCCACTTTTCTCCTTTCCCTCTCTGAAATAAACAGGACTACCCTGGTTTTAGGGTGACTGGAGGATCTTTTGCATTAAATCTCCCCCCTTCTTTTGGAGTGTTTCAGTAGGACCAGTTCTGCTTCTGTCGCCTCCACATGCCACTGACTTTCTTGACTGCTTTCTCTGCTCGAAGTTGAACCAACAGCATTGATTGTATTTTATCAGAAATTCTAGTGGAAGTTGCTCTTTTCCTTACACAGCTTCCAGACTTCAGAAGATACGTGAGAATAAATAAAAATTTTTTAAAAAAAATTTATGATCATGCAGAATAGCGTAAGACCAGTAGGATGTCTGAGTTTCAATGTTAAAAATCTGTTGTCCGAGTTTACTTTTTAAAATCTATTGACCAAGTTTACTTTTTAAAAACAAAAATGTATGTTGAAAACCCCCAAACGTGACAGACTGAAGAAGTGAGCATTCTAAAAGTGTGTAGTGGTTTGACCCTGTCTGGTGACCACGTGTCCACCACAGCTGATCTATTGCTCCC
Organism: Trogon surrucura; assembly: GCA_020746105.1. Lineage (NCBI taxonomy): Eukaryota > Metazoa > Chordata > Aves > Trogoniformes > Trogonidae > Trogon > Trogon surrucura. Next base: position 51,553,867 of record CM036618.1, read on the forward strand.
TCTTCTCAGCTAGACAGGGGAGAAAATATAACAAAGGGCCCATGGTTTGAGGTAAGGACAGGGAGATCACCCACATCTACTGTCCTGGGCAAAACAGACTCGATTTTGGGGAAATTAGTTAAATTTATTTAACAATCAAAATCAGAGATGAGTAATGAGAAATAAAAATAAATCTTAAAAATAACACCTTCCCTCCACCCCTCCCTTGTTCCCGGGCTTAACATTGATCCCAATTTTATCCACCTCCTCCCCTCAAGTGGTGCAGGGGGACAGGGAGTGGGGGTCACGGTCAGTTCATCTGATGTTGTCTCCACCGCTGCTTCTTCCTCCGGGGGAGAACTCCTCAGTCTTCCCCTGGGCCATTGAGGGGTCCCTCTCACAGGAGACAATCTTCAGACACCTTTCTGCAACGTGAGTCTGCTCACAAGAAGGAATTCTTGACAAACTGCCCCAGCGTGAATCTCTTCTTGGGGAAGGGGAAACTGCTCCAGCACGAGTCCCCTGTGGGGTCACAAAAGTCCTACCAGCCAACCTGCCGGTCCAGCGTGGGCTCTTCTCTCTCCATGGGCTACAGGTTCAGGCAGTGACCTGCTCCAGTGCTGGCTTCCCATGGAGTCACGGCCCCCTTCAGGCATCCACCCGCTCTGGCACGGGGTCCTGCACAGGCCACAGGTGGACATCTACACCCTGTCACCTCCCTGGGCTACAGGAGAACAGCCTGCTTCACCATGGTCTTCACCATGACCTGGGAGACTCTCTGCTCTGGCGCCTGGAGCACATCCTACCCCCCTTTTCTTCGCTGACCTTGGTTTCTTCACATGTTCTCACTCCTCTGTCTCTCTGCCACTTGTTGTGTGGCACAGTTCTTTTTTCCCCCGTTTCTTAAATATGTTTTCACAGAGGCGTTCCTATCCTATCACTACTGGCAGGCTCAGCCTTGGCCAGTGGCGAGTCCGTCTTTGGAGCTGGCTGCCATTGGCTCTGTCAGACCTAGAGGAAACTTCTAGCAGCTTCTTGCAGAAGCCACCCCTACAGCCCCCCTGCCACTGAAATCCAGCCAGGCAAAACCAACACAAAGTGTCAGTAATGTCACTTCTGGCACAAGTATATGTTAAATATTTCCTATGAATTTCTTTAATTGCTCAAAGGTGGTAAGAGTTTTTCTGGCATTCAGTTTGCTTTTAGAGATGATCAGCTTCACCATCTGTGTTTGGATCTGCCACAGTATCCATCCTTTTTTTTTTTAGCAGTTAGGTTACACACAAAAATTGCTGTCTTCACAAAACCACTGTTTTTTTAAATCAACCAGGATTTGATTTAGAGTTTTATAGAGCCCAGGCTATTGTATTTGTTTCCTTCAGCCAAAACCCATGTTTTCTAGAACTGTAACATGTTTTCTAGAAGTGGTAAGTATTGGAGTGAGAATAAAATATACCTAAGAAGATGAACTTCAGCATGATGAAATGCAATTAATAAACATTGTGCCAACGAAAAAAAAAAAAGATAGAAAAATGCAGGCATTACTACTTGCTCTGGTTATAAAACCTTTACAAAGATGGGTAAAGCAGTGCTCTAAACATTGATTTGTTTTTCTAGCTTTGTGTTCTTCCTTGTGAAACTGCAAATCCCGTTAACCTTTTTATGTAATTTAGTGTGATAGTCTTTTATCTTGTTAAAATGACAGTTGTTAATCTGAAATCAAAAATAAAGAAATTCCTATGACTCTCTCATCTGATTTTTTTTTTCTGTTGCTCCTTTCTTTGCTGCGTAACTTTAAGCATCAGTAGTTTCAATGAGTGCAAGCCCTTAAAAAGTGCACACTGAGAAAAGTTCGTCAGTTAAATTGTCTCGCAGTGCTTTCAGAGCACTAGCAAAGAGTTGCAGCCTTGTCCGTTAATGGAACAGTTTCAGAACATCTGAAACCCTGTTCAGCCACAGATTGATGGTACAAGTTTTTTATTATCCTATTAATACAGCTCGAAATTAAATCTGTAAGTGGGTCTTGTGTAAGAGCTATGCTTGCGTATTTTCTGAATAAACTGGTGCTATAGATATGAGACATTATCTTTCTACCTTTTGGTCATATATTTTCTTTCATATTTAATTAATGTTTTGCTACTGACCCCCACATTTCTTTAACGTGGCACCGCATTTTGAGAAGTGCTTTAGTTTCGAGTTGTTTAGCAATTACCCAGCTCCGAATGAGACCGCAGGGTTGCGGCTTTAATTTCCCTCTGTTTTGGCTCAGCTCATAGAACTCTTCTGCAGTGTTTTTGTGGATGTCAGTTGAGTTTTATGGATTTGATGAGAATTTTGTTATGATTTCTAGTTTTTTTTCTAAACAGTTTCTTTTTAGAATTGTACCTGGAAGTGGCTATGCATAATACTGGGAGGAGAAGAGTGTTTCAAATTGAGAGTGTTGATGTTATTGCAAGTTTTTCCATGAAAACTATATTTGTGTAAACTAGAATAAACCATGAGGTGTCATAACATATGTACTGAGTAATATTGAGATTAAAACAGCTTAAGCAGTATTCATTCATTGATTCAAGATAAACATAACTCACTTGAAAAGAATATTAATAAAAGGCATACCTTGAAAAGAACCTTTTTTATATTCTTCTGTGCATTTACACACACATGCACGTGTATGTAGGTACATATTTGTGCTGTGCCTCCATTGTTTTTAATTGTGTTTAGACTAGAGATGATTCTGTGTTTAAGATTCAGAGTGGATAGAAAGGAGACCTACAATGCTTACTGGCTTTGCAATACTGATTTTCTAAATCCTAAGGGTTTGTATCTTACGCAGAGCTGCTTTGATAGGTGTGTGGTGCACATATCAATGCATATGACAAGGCTGCTTGATTTTGTATCCTTTTCCCTTAGGACTTTTTGTTCAAATGGTTTAATGAGGAAAAGGATTTATTTTGATGATGATGAATTTGGAAACATTTAATCATTTTAGATATGTTCTAGTAAAAAGTCATGTGTGCTAGGACTGGGGATGGGGATATTTTCACAATGTCTTAAAAAAAACCCCAAACCAAACCCTGTGTGTGTGTGTGTGTGTGTTTGGCTGCTTTTGTAGAATTTGCACAGATACATCATTAAGATTTCTCACCAATACAGAGCTAATGATTTATTCAAGGTTATGCTTTGCTAACTAGTGCTACTTTGGTGGTTAAGTGTAGCTGCTTTCCTATTTTACCACAGCAGCATGCTTCCTTTTTTTTTCCACCTGATATTCATATTTATTTTTCTCTTGATTTGCAGCTCTTTGCAAAAAACAACCCCCCAAAAGGTCTTTACGTCTATGGAGATGTTGGTAAGTTTCAGCTGCATCAGTTTTAATGGAATTTTCTTTAAATACATGTTTATTCAAATTCTGAAATGTCTAAAAGCTTTACATTTATGTAGCATTATGGCTTTCATAAATTTTCCAGGATTAGTTTTCTTCCACGTTATGGTGTTATTAATACAATTACACTCCAAATTCTGGAAACTGTTGCATTGGACTATGTTACCATGTGCAGTTGTTTTCAGTGTTACCCACTCACTAATATTAGTAAGAATGGAATTTAGGAAGTAATTGAGGGGGATGCAGAGAGAATTTCTGTGTTCTAATTGCAGTAACGCAGCATGAAGACATTACTTGTTTTTCAAAAGGAAATACTAAAGATATTTTCTAGATTTATGCAACCTTTGGGTTGCATAAAAATACAATTGTTCAAAGTTTTCGAACACAGTTTGCTCTTGTACCTATTCTGTGATAGAGTTTCATTAGTTCAAGGCTAATGAACAGTCGTTATTGTAACCAGTACATACTGTCCTTAAATTAACTACTGTTTTGTTCTGTATTTGAAGGCACAGGGAAGACAATGGTGATGGACATGTTCTATTCGCACTTAGAAGTAGAAAAGAAAAAGAGAGTACATTTTCATGGCTTCATGCTAGATGTACACCAGAGTAAGTGCAGACACAGGTATTTACAAAAATTTTATGAAATATGTTGTCTACAAAAAAAGTCTGCCTCATTCTTATATAAACCAGTGTAACTTTATTTAAGCATTTAGGGAAAAAAAAAGGAGAGAAGTTAAAGGATTTTAGAATTGCCTGTCATATCAGAGTACATATTAATTGCAAATTATTTCTCAAGTATCTTTTCTCAACAATTCTGTATAGATTGTGTAGAAAATTTGACTATATTTAGGATTAAACCCTTAACTGAATGTTTTTCAGTTACCAGTTATCTTGCATGCAATCTGATGAGGTAATTGCTACAACTGAAACGATAAACATTAAATTGAATCTACATTTTGAGTACGCAATAACTAAAGCAGATGTAAATGCCAAGGAGAATGAGAACTGTTCTAGTTGGCAAACTTAGTAATGCTGTCGATACTTTAGAAGAATAAATAATAAAAGGAGGTTCATCCTAAGTTTCAGAAAAATTTCTGATCGGTTAAGGTACTTTATTTTGACAGAGATGGCTTTAGACTTTTAAAGGTTTGTCTCTGTTTCTAAATCCTATGACCTTAAAATGCTATGAAATTTTCAAATAATGCTGTAATTTACAAGTATTGTGACAGCTGCATTTTCCTTGGGAAGCTTTCATCAGTGTAAACAATTTCTGTCACTTTTAGTGCCCTTTTTTCTGTCATCCTTGTGTCACTGTTGATATTTTGTTTCCATTTCTTGTCACTTATGCTCGATCTTAACAAAGGTAGCTTCTTGCTGCAGGATCTTTGTTTTCTGAGTGTTTGTTTACAGTCAAACGGAATACAATCCATGAGACAGTGAGATATGGATGTAATAATCTTACTTTGCGCCACTGGCATCATCTTTATATTTAAAAATGTGACTGTGTTGCTATGTCTGAGTTCTTTTAACTAAATGCATTCTAAGTATACCTTCAGAGCATGCGATGCAGAGAGCTGTGCCATTGATTTGTAAACACCGTAGGGGTTTTTGATACTCGCAAGTTTAAGACGGAAAATGCCAAATTACAAAGTGAAACTGGAACAAAGATCATGAATTGGAGCAAGATAAAACTGTAATCTGTATCAATTTTTGAAAGATAAAGTGTAGGTGCATAGCATTCAAGGGTAGCATTTTACATATTTCTAAACAAGAAAATATGAATTGCAGGAATCTGTGAGCTTTTAATAGTTGCCTGGATGTGGTTGAAAACTGGTTTGCCCTCTTGAAATTTGAAGCTTTCTCTTATTTTGACTGGACTGGGTTACTTGTTGTTTGGTGGCTAAATAATCATCTTCTGTGTACCTTAGAAAAAGAAATAAGAGATGTTTGTTCTTTTCTATTTCATCAACTGAGGAATACATCGCCTTAAGCAGAGCTTGCCAAAAAGAAAGGCAGGATTTATGGCCAAATCATATGACCCAATTGCACCAGTAGCAGAGGAAATAAGCGAAGAGGCTGCTCTCTTATGTTTTGATGAATTTCAGGTAAGAAGTCAGACGAGCTTGCGCCTTTGCTTCAAGGGAAACTTCATGAAATTACTTTTGATCTTAAAACATGACACTTGTTACTGTGAATATATTATATGAATCACTGGCCAGTATTGAACTGTAAAAGCTGGAGAGAAGTCATTTCACAGTTTTGAAGATGGCAATTTTTTTTCTTCACAGGAGATAAGGTGCAAGTTGTCTGGGTGAGTCCCCTTCTAGTGTTTTCACTCACCAGTCTCATTACTGGTCATACAAGGGGACATTAGAGTTTGGTGAGAGACCCACGACTACTTCAGGGCAGGGACCATCATCCTTCACTGAATCTGTGCAAAGCCCAGGAAAGCAGTCGCCTGAGACTTGCTTGACATGCCTGGTCTTCACTGTAGTTCCTATAATGCAACAAAATTATCTTGGTGTGATTAAGGACATGGAAATAATGTAACAAATTCAACCCTAGAGTTATATCACTGTAACTAACATTTTAAGAAACTTTATTGAATTAAGCATAACAATTAAAATTAAATTGTCTTTACCCAAGCTAAGTTGGGTGTTTTTGTTTTACGCAGCTTGTGAATTTTGTTTTAAGGGCATGTCACAAATTTAAGTGTAGAATCGCTTTATAAAAATTTTTAGGAGAAAGGCTAGAGCTATTGGGCAGCTTTAATGGGCAGAGATTTTTTTTAATTCAAAGAGAAAATACAGAGCAAGATAAGAACACATCAGTGTTAGTTCTTGGATCACCAATAGCAAAAGAATCATCTTAATTGCAAACTGTCTTTATTATGCTCTTAAATTAATGCATTATTGAAATGATAGAGCAATTTATATCTCCTAGCTATTATTTTACAAACCTGTGCACCCAATAGGATAACTGGTTTGTGATCAGCTCCCATGAAGGGCATTTTTGCAGACATTCTTGTTTTAAGTTACTTTTGCATTTTTTGACAAGAGATAGTCCTTTGGTTTACGATATCAGTATGTGTAAGGTGAATATGGATGCGGGACTTCCAAAACTTGTGATATAAAGTCTAAATATGGAGACAGTTGTTAGACACACTCTGAAGAAATGGAAAGGTTTGCAGAGGGTGCGGGGAGGAGTGTCAGCTGCCACAAGGTTGAACGTACAAGTGGTAGAAGGAGGCATCTGTGCTGTACTGGGTATTAGCGTAAATACCCGCTGTTCTGTATAAGCGCCGGCTGCTTTCGTACCCTGGCGTTGCTGTGTTTCCACGCTGTCTGTCCCTTTTCTGCACTTTTAAGGGGAGAGATTCTGGTAGTTTTTGTTTCCGAATTGATAGCCTGCTCCCCCTGCCGACTGACTTAAAGTACATCAGTCACCTCATTCGTAAAAATCCCCTGTGTTTTTGTCAGTGGGTCACAACTGGAAAGATAATACAGGACTTAAACGTTTAACCTTTGGTTCTCATGTGAATTTTAAAAATCTACTTGTTCTAGGTGTACTCGTGTTCTAAATTCACAGGTTTCCTGACTGACTTGCTCTAACATGGAGTGTTATGCAGGCTTTGCCTACTGTTGAGGAGTCCCAGCTTTCTGAAATTTTGTAGAAGGCACTGAATTTAGGATAAGAAACTTGCTTATATAATCATAAAGTAATGCAGTGACTGAAAGAACAGCTGTCGTGGTGACACTATTAACATTTGTAATAAGGAGCCACCTCTAATTCAGAATGTTTGCAGCTCATTTCACCAGTAGAGAAAGTGGCTAGATTTCATTGCAGGCTGATTCACTCATGTTTAAAGAACTCCTAGATTAAAATGCAACTGGGAAGACACTCAGAACATACACTGCTCTGACTTGCAGACAAAGCTACTGTCTGTTTTGACAGACGGAAAGTTAAGTTGGGTCTGTACTACTTTGGCAAAATACTTGTACGTGGAGGAAACATATAGAAAACTTGATATTTGCTTTAAATGCTTTAGGTTGCTTTCAAATACCTGTTGGGGGAAAAAAAAAAGGAGAATAAGCTGAACTTATTTATTTACTTACTTATCGTAAGATCAGGCACATGAACAAGGGATATTACAACAGGGACAGCAAAAAGTATTGTCAATACTTACATTTTGGGGGAAGCCAAATGCAGAACTTCTAAAGACAAAAGCATTGCTCAGGCTGCACATTGCTCTTTGACAGTGGGCTAAAGTGAAGCAGAAGTGAATCTTGTTGCAAAGCCGAGAGTCAAGTGCAGAGCTGACTAACTGATGTAGAAACGTATTTCAGTACTTTTAAAAGCAGTTTTGTGCAATCCGAAATATTGTTGTATTAAAAGAGAAGAAAAATTACTATGCCTTAAATGTGCATTTTTGCAAATACCGTGTGATAGCCAGGACCTTTGTGATGGCGCTGAGCTTCTGTGGTTGTCTGTTTTGAAGCAGATGTTTCATCAGCATCTGCATGAGCTGCAGGCTCACAGGTTATTAAGACATTGCTACTTTTTACTGATCTTTAGCATACAGTTTACTGTAAATATTAAAGCTTTTTTTTTTAAAAAAAAAGAAATCCCCAAAGTCTTAAACCATTCTGAAAATGTGTCCTCATTTTGAAGCAAAACCCTAGAATTAAGCCATTTGTAATTATAATTTTGATGTTGCAGAACGTGGAGGTTGGCCAATAAAAAGAAACCGGTTATTGTTTAGTGATCAAATAACTCTACACAGGTAATTAAAGGCTCCAATTTTGGCATGCGACTGTAACCTATTTTAGTTAGTGTTGGCAATGAAGACAGAATCCCTACTTCTTGGTAAGCCCTATGATCCTACAGTGTTAGTCTTTATATACCATTGGTACCTCTTGGCCTTAAAACAGAGTACAATTTAGGGAGTTTTTACTAACCTGCACACTATTAAAAGCCTCTAATAAAAATTAGCCTCTTATTTTTGTGCTAATACTAATTGCTGATAATACATGCTTATGTTTGTCATTCAATACATGGAACTGTACCAATCAGTGGCTGACTGAGTCTCAGGCACTTACAGATGTAAATTAACTATTAGTCTAGTGTTTTCTTCTTCTATTTTTTTTGCCTTTTTTTCTTTTTCCTTTTTTTTTTTTTTAATGTGAGTCATAATGGAAAGCAGCACTGGGTCATAAAAATCTTTTCTCTTAAATGCTAATGAAATTTCTCCGTTCTCTCCATTAGCAGGCTCTCCTTACCGGTAATTTGTAGCCTTTGCTGTTGTTCTCCATTGTAATGAATGAAGGATACAGTAAAAAACATGAAAAATGACAGTGCTTTAGTTAATGTCTTCTACCTGCTTCACCTCATAGAAATTTTCTCTTTCCCAAGCTATATTAGACAAAAAGAGTTCATATTTGCACCGCAGTTCTCGGGAAAAACTCTTGCTTTTTGACAGAAGTTTCGAGGATTTTTTTTCATAATGTAGTTGAAACCACCATAATTTCACCCCAAATAACAGTTCTCATTAATAAAAGACTGTTATTATTTTCTTATAGATGAGCATTAATGTTCTTTCCCTCCGTGTTTTCTAAAGGTAGCATGCCTTGTAGTGGTTTTAAGCAAAAAAGTTTGTAACAAAATGATTTATGTAATACATTTTTAAAACTTGACTGTTAGGTTCGTTTTGTGATACAAGAGATTTAGTTACCCCTAAAATACACATATATATACTGATTCCTCATGCGTCTTGTTTTTTTGGGAGCAGGGGAAGTTCCTAAATTTTAGTATTCAGAAAGAATGAATTATTGATAGGTGGCTGCTTAAGCAGGTATATTAGACATATAGTGCAATTGTGAATTATTGAGCAGAGATCTGCAGATCTGAGGATTGTGTTACTGATGGTGCCACAGTTTGTTTTTTAGAAAAAAAATAAAATTCCATATCAATGCATTCCATAAAACTAATTCAAAGAAATCTGTGCAAGAAGGAGATCAGTTTTTACACGATTCCTTATGAACATGATTGCTTCCAAAGTAGCGGTGAGAAATGTAACCTAAGTCTTTTACTGTCTCCAGTGTAGAATTAATTCTCTTTTGCTGCCCAGAAAGGTCATTTAGAAATGGGAGAATGAGGGTGGGGTGGTAATGGAGTAGGGAAAAAAAAAAATCATACTGGTTAAAGTCTTTCTGTAGATACATCATTGTCCTGACATACGCATCTGAACTGATGGAAGCATAGCAGGCTGTCAGTCTGCTGTGTAATGAGCGCGCGTAGCTCTCAGTGTGCCACCACTTCTGTTTCTTCAGGATTGGGGTCTATTTTGGTAAGTCAAAATGCAACAAGTGTCTATATAATAATCAGAGGGAATGCAGGAGAAACGAGTGTAATGATAGTAAAGATGGTTTACTTACTGAGATTGCTGATCTCAGCTGGTGAAGTTCTGTGAAATATAAATCACTGTTGTAACAATGGGCTTTTTTTAAAAAAAAATTATTACACTTTTCTCATTTGTACAGAGTGGTTTCTGTTTCCTTTAATTTCTTGGTACTGTAAAGCATGTTTGTTAAGTTAAACTCAGATATTTAAAGAAAATTTACTTTACGCCCTATTTTTTTAGTATTTTTTAAATTATATTTTTTCCCTCCCCAGCGTCACTTGTGGCACTCACTTTTATTTTTTATTCATGTTTTGTGCCTGAAGGTTAGAAGAGGCTGACTGTGCTGGAAGTGACTGCGTGCCTTTTGATTATTCATGGACAGTAATAGAAGGCACTTAAAAAGAACAATGAAATTGCTTATTTTTGTGATGGGCCATCTGTTGAATTGTTTTTTGCAACAATCACACAATAGTATCTATGTCATATCATTCTATTTTCAACAGCAGCTGATTATGTATAGTTGGCTACTTGTCTTTATTTCTGAAGTCCCATGACCATTTAAATTCACCTCTGCAAACCTTTGCCTCAAAGGTAATAGAAATGTAAAACAGCCGGTGTGTATTTTCTTTCTGTCTTCTGGGTTTTTTTCATGTTGTTTCTAATTAATTAGGCCTCTTAAATGTTTAGGTCTGTTTTCTGTGTCTCCCACCTGTAGTTTTATAATAGAAGTTAATATGGAATCATTTAGCAATTGGTAAAGAAATGGTGGAGTTCTACAATAAAGAGTGGGCAAGTTTTGAAAGACCGTGGTACATTCACTGCTTATTAATTATCCCTTTTATTTTTTCCTCACCAAGCAATAATTAGAATCTTTCTCCGTGGCTTTCACTAACAAGCATTTTTCCTAGCTACAAAGCCACTTGCAGATCTATTGCGGCAGAAGCTGAAAGCAAGATAAAACAAATGTGTTGTCTTCTACAGGTCACTGACATTGCTGATGCCATGATTCTGAAGCAGCTTTTTGAAAATCTGTTCCAAAATGGGGTTGTCGTCGTCGCAACATCTAACAGGCCGCCAGAAGGTAAAAACAAACATGCTTCTAGTGTTATCCAAATACAATAAATCTTAAAATCCTATTGAAATCATACAGTGTTTAGTACTAATAAACTCTCTAGTCTTCAAGAATCTGAGGTGTTCCAATTTGTGCCCTGGTTTTGTTTTTTTTTTGTGTTCTTAGGGAAGAAAGGTTTTTCACTGAGTCTCACTCCTCCCTTTCAAACTCAAGGTGTTCCCCCACCCAGATCTTTTGTGCTTTCTGATCCTCTTTACTTGATCCAAACCAGTGAGAGAGAGAGTATTTGGGGATAGCGACACTGAAGAGGGTTGAAATATTGCTTCTGTTTTGCGTTTATTCCAAGATAGAAAAAGATCATGTTCTGCAGAAGAGAGAGAAATGAAAGTACATTCCTTCCTAGTTTCTAACTGGGGAACTTTCAGACTTGATCCACCAGCTCAAAGGAAAAAAACCTTATCAAGATGCCATTCTCACAGCCTGGTTTGAGATCACTCATTGAGAATACTTTAGAAGGAGATTCGTTTCCATTGCTAACAATATTTTTAGATAGAAAGTGACTAGTTAGGTAGAGCCTTCTATGGAGTCCCCAAATCTCTATGGGTTTTCGCAGTAATTTTTTTTTTTTTTGTGAAGGAGAAAAATGTTTGTTGTGCTGCAGCATTAGCAGTTAGCATCATGCGTAATTTCTATGCCACTTTTATGACACTTTAGATTGATTAATTTCAAACGTTTGCAAAAAATACTAAAGAGTTCCAGTATTAACTGTAGCTACCGGTTACTTTTTCTGCCCAAAATAGTTGAGTAAAAGATGTTCATCAGTTTTTGCCAGCAAACATGGTTGACTGCTGTTTATCAAATGTATAGCTATCGTGATTTGCAGAGTTAGGAATGAGAATAATATGGGGCTGCACACAACTTTGTTAGTAATTAGAGTATGAAATCACCTTCACCAATAATTTTCCTAAGTGTGTGCATATCCAGTTTTGTGAAAACCATTTTGTATGTGTCCTGTTGGGGGTTTCCCATGCGTGCTGTGTCCCCTGTCCACCATGGGGTGTTGGTAGAGTGTGAAAGCTTTAGGCTAGTCGTAGCCCTCAGGCATTATGAGAATATGGGTGATATTAATAACCTGGCGTGGTTTTTGCAGGGCATTTCGGTGACATCTCTGCCAGGTGTCTGTATTCTCTTCTTTATGCCTCCTGTCAGTCAGAGGTGCTGTGTTGCCTTTTTAATAAGACTTCCTAATATTAATGAAACAAAGCAGCTTGTTGTACAGGTTAAGTGATAACATTTTCAAATAACATTTCATTCTGTTGTGACCTTGTTGGGCAGTTGGGTACTTTCCAGAGAGGAGAAGTTTATGCTGTATAAAATATAGAGATAAGTAAGATATGCTGCTTTGCAGTTCATTTTTGTTATTTTTTTTCCTTTGTGTACAGATCTGCATTTTGTTACATAGCATCCTCTTTTTTTTTTTTTTTAAATTCAGTTTTATTTTTAGCAACTTTGCATAAGTTGAGTTATTATTTTTCCTGGCTTTAGGGATGATCCTTTTTCAGTGTACCACAGTACACTGAATAAGGTTGATACTAACGTTGTAAACTCGAATACTGTAATTTTAGTTCACGCTGGGTTTTACCTCTGCCTGTTACTTGGGACTTGGCAGTTGCATCGTTTTGGCCTTAAAATCATACCAGTGCATACCAAGCTTTACAAGTCCTGTTTCATATGCTAACTTTGAAACAGATGCTGATCTTACTTCTTCTGCTAAAATCGGTTACGGGTCATTAGAGATTTAACTTACCTTTCACTCCCTGCCTTTTTCAGACTTTCTCAGGATGTTCCTCTCTTCCTTAAGAATGTACTGAATTTTCCTACAACAAAGGAAGAGAAATCAATTTCAGCTCTCCTTTTCCTCCTTTTGTTCCTTTGCTCTGTGGCAACGCCGAGTTTTATGTACCAGGCTAAAAGACAAGCTGACATTAAGACTAAACAGCAAAATGGTACTGATTTCCTTTCTTTCAGATCTCTATAAAAACGGTCTTCAGAGAGCTAATTTTGTACCATTCATTGCCGTGCTGAAGGTAAGAAGAGTCACTTGTTAAACCCTTTTTCAGTTTCGCCTGCTGTATTAATAAATTAGAGATTGGTACAGGATTGCTTTGATACTAGTTTGCAGATAAGATGCATATGCATCTTAACTGCTCGGGGCAAGAATAGTTTAAGGTAAGGCGAAAAGAAACTCTCTCTAGAACTAACATATTCTGAAAGCTGGATATTTTTTTAGAATGACAGAAAGTTTCCTTTTTGACTAAGGTAGCAAAACCTGTTTGTTTGGATAAAACTTTTCTTCCGGTGTGTCTGTTCCATGTAACATAGTGTATCTGTTAGAGGAATACTGTGTTGCACTTTTGTACATCTTGCATTTATTACGCTGCAAAACCTTGGTGTTCCTCTGGTGTAATGAAAGTAGTGTTTGGCATGTAGTGTTCCCTAGATTACCTTGTTTCTGGGTCTTTCTCATGTGTAAGTGTTTTTTTCTGAACGAGGATTTGTGAGGCTTCATGTAGTGTTCAACAAGCAGCAGTTCCAAAGCAGGCTTCCTAGGGTCTGCATGTTTGGGTGTGACAGGATGTAAACTGCGATTGCTTCATTTTGGCTAAAAATGGAGCATCTTTTCTCGAAATGACGAGTAGAATCAGTGCTTATTTTGCTGTTTAAAAGAACAGATGCTGAACTTGCACTTTTAAGTTCTGGGCTAAGCCGCAGGTATTTGTGATTCACATGCTGTGAGTGTGGTGTTGTGTCCTGCTCCACCTGGATTGACATGACAGGCAAAATGGAAGTAATAACGCTTCCTTACTTCACAGAGGTATTGCCAGCATGATCACATAAATAATGTTAGCTATACCAATATCTAAGAGAAAAGAAGGGTAAGGTAGAGTTTAGGGTAGATCTGGCATAGCGAGAAGAAATTTGGAATTGCTGAATCGATACAGTGGTTGGATGTGTCTGTTGAGGTGGTCAGCAGTAAAGGAATTGACAATGCCTTGGGTTTTCGGTGGCACCTTTTGGAATTGTAAGATTGTGTAATTGCTTAAGCACCTTTGAAAATCCCGTCTGATGTTGATATGTGAGCAGTTACCAGGTTTCAGAGTTAATGTGCCGTTGACATGAATGCAGCACTCTTGTGTATCTCAGAATGGCTGTGGATAAAGTCGGAGAGGTCAGCAGTGAAAGTGGTTCTTACCTGGATGGCTTTAGAAAAGTAAGGAACATAAAAATAAATGAACAACAACTTCCACTTCAGCTTCTTGAAAAGGGTTTTTTTTCTGTAGCTGACTGCATTGGCTGCAGGAGAGGTCTTGATCGTAGAGCATTCTCAAGTTGCAGTAGTAGTTTCATCTACGTTTGTTTTCTGAAATGCAGTAACAGTGGCAAATGTCTTTTTTTATATATCTTTCCTTGTTGATGCTTTGTTTTCTTGATAAATGTAAGGCTCTTTCATTTCATTGATCAGACTTAAAGAATATCTATCATTTATGCTTATTTGTAGTTTTCTTTTTTCTCTTTTTGGCTAGCTGAAGAAAAGAGAGTGGAGTGTAGTTTATGCATACAGAACTCCTCATCAGGACTGGGAAAAAAATTTGAATTTTTAAATTTGTGGATAGAATGCCACGGGAGGCCCTAAAGGCAGATAGGGTTAGAGGTACGACAGAGGAGAAAAAAAGAAACAAGTAGCATAACCCAAGCTTTTTCTAGATGAACTTTACCATAATAACAAATGAAGAGAGGGAAAAAAGTTTCACTCGACACTGTTCACAAGGGTTTTCTAAAATTCTGTGTCTCGTTGTTTTTTACCCCTATTCTTTGTGTTTTAACACTGCTCTAAATATATCAGTATTAAATGTCACTTTAATAAATGTTACCAATATAATATGATTCTTTCCCAAAAACATAATGCCTGAAAGATGAATCAGAGGAAGCACATTAACAAAATGGAAAGATAATAACAAGGTATTAAAAATAATAATTAAAAAATTTCCAATCTACATTTTGAATTCAACACATCAGAAGTAAGCATAAAAAATGTTCTGCATTTTAAAGTAAGATTTTAATGAGTGACATCCACATTACAGAGGGGTGGATAGAACTAAATTGGTACTGTGGTGATCTGAGAAATTTGAATTTAGACCTCCCCCATGTTTGTGTGATCTGTATCATGGCACCGATGTAAGTGGATGAAGTAGCTTCTGCCTCAGCTCTTTGTAATTCCTTCCAGGGTTTTGCATGCAAACGAAAAGGAAAAATATTACGTTGGGTGCTTGCAAATGTTTGATTTACTCTCCTCTCTACCTTTACCTCACTCTAAGCCCTGAGTGTCTGTGTTAGTGGCAGTTTCAGCTAACCTGTTCCCCACCAGTGGCTTTGGGAGCTCGGACTAACTCCTGTCTTAGTTTTCTCTGGACTCGGGGCCTCCTGTAGGGCTTTTGTTTGGGATTTAGTGGGGGTGAATGGGTGGATTGGTTTTGTGTGTTTCAGAAGGTAACTTTTATCATCATAAATCTTAAAATAAGGCTTTAGCACAAAGAGTGGTTCAAGTTCAACACAGAAGCTTCAAATTCCTTCAAATATTCTTGGAAAGATGAGATGAATGGAGAGTGTTGACAGTACATTTCTGTGAAGAGATGCTTTGCTTGAAATAGATTTCAGGCCGTTTCCATTCTTTATAACAGAACACATAGTTCCTAGATACCCTGGTAACTAATATACAAAAGCCTTTTCCTGTCTTCAAATGATCAAAACAAATGATTTCTTTCCTAGATTGAGAGGTACCTGTGTTCATCCTTGATTTAGTTGTTTTTCTTTTCTTTGGGCTACATAATTACAGTATCCAGTTTTGGGTCCCTATTTCTTAGAAAGCTAACTACAAACCCAGTTTTGTGGAATAAGCAAGAAGGGGAAACAGCACTCCGGGAAAGAGACAGCTTGCAAAGTTTGTCGGTGTGGCCTCCCTGGGTGGTGGATGACTGGGGACAAGTGATTTGCAGAATGCCTGCAGTGGGAGGAGCGGGTGAGAAGTTCCTCTTTTTAGGGCCACATAAAAGCTCCAGGTCTGTGTAGCCGGGCGGGCCAGTAAGACTACTGGCAACTCTTCCTGTCCTGCCTGTGTCCCCTGCCCAGTTCTGAACCTATCCCAGTGTTCTGATCTTTTGATATCCTAGTTTGAGATCTATTTTTTTCAGTAATTCTTTAATCCTTTGTCTTAAAGAGATAGTTTTTATAAACAGGAAAAGATTCTTAATTGATCAGTTTGTTGTGGCTAAAATTCTTTGGGACACAATATTCTTTGTGGAAGGGCTTAGTTTCTGCGACAGGTAGGAGTGTTTCTTCAACCCATGAAATTCTGCAAAGAGAGAGCTTTACAGAGATAAGAAGTATTAGGAAGGAAAATCTTTTAATTCAATAATTGCAATTAGATTCAGTCCTTTCTGATTGAGCTTTTAATCTTGTAGCATCTCTAACTGAGCATTTCAAAGTGCATGGAACTCTGAAGTGATTTATTAATTTTTTTTAAAAAGGCAATTCTTGAAAAGAAAAGCATTCACTGCTCACAGTTACTTTGTTCAAGTGTTTACAGCAGAAATGCTACAAAAATTGTTAATCTAAACCAATAAGTAGTATTAAAATTTTCTAAACATTTTAAAACTGGTTTACAAATAAAGCTGTGTATCTTTAAGAGCTTGATGTAAGGCTCTTCAAAGAGCGAGAAAGCACACTTTAGTTTACTGGCGTGGCAGTAATTTTACCAACATTTTAATTTTTGCAGACGCTTAATGAAGACATTTACATCGACCCTTAACTGCTCTGGAATCCTGATTCTCATTCAGTGACTCGTTCAATACTTTATTCTCCGTACAATCAGGAAGGAAAGCTCCTCAAATAGTTTGTTGTGTAGAGTTTATAACTTAAATGAGCAGTTTGTGAGCTTCCGAAGGTTTTCTGGCACCGCAGCATGAAGTTTTAAAACTGTCAAGCTGGATTGAACTACCAGATATGCAACTTCTGAATTTTGTCAGGTTTTCTTCATGCTGTAGACCTGTGCTGCACTGAATCCTAGCTGAAAGTCAGGAAGTTCTAGGGCCTTTCATAGCCTGAGTATACCTTTAAAAGGTGCAGGTTAAAAAGAAAATATTTGGCTTTGGCTACCTGCATTTTGCTTTAACTAAAAAGAAAGAATCAACCAGAAACCTGCAGTCAGTAGGACATGAATTTACTGTAAACTTCCTAGAGTGAACTTTTTTTTTTCCTTTTGCTGTTAGGGACCAAATCATTATTTATTTTAAAACTGTTTGGTTAAAATGACTCGTAACAATCAGTGTTGTACACTCCTCTCACAAGGTATTTTTGTATGCTGATTGTTCACTGTATTTCTTGGAATTCGTTGATGATTATTCACTGAAGTTGTCGCCTCCTCTGCATTCAATTAAAATATACCCGTTCTTACCAAGCAAGTTATGGAGGACTTAAAAAGTATTTTCACTTTCCAATACCTTAGTTTGAATATGCGAAAGATACTTGTTTAAAACACTTAGAGCTGTCCCTAAGGAAATTGTGGGAGTTAGCTGTGTACAAAGGCATGTGGTAGATAGAATGTGTCTTTGATGGTGCGCTCAGCTTTTGTCCAACCACCTGTGTGAGAAATGCAGGGATTTGTTGATTGGCGGATCTGTCTTTCCCACCTCCCCCCCCCCCCCAAAAAAAAAGTCATCTCCTTGATGAAATTGATTTGTCAGTTTGTTCCAGTCTAATGGTGTGATAGCCCAGCAGCTTTCAGCATGTTGAATAGTTAAAACCTGCTTTTGAGGTCAGTGTCAGCCACTCTGACCCCTGTGAACTGTCACCTGAGTCAGAATTGCAGGGATTAGGCCTTTGATATTGTGATGGCTTCGCCTATCAATTGACTTTTTCATTACTGAAGATGTTGAGCCTTTTGTTTCCCTTCTTAGTATGTAACCAAGCAAACTCCTAAGTAGAAGGAGCATTTGTTCTTGTTCTCTCTCTCTGCAAGTAATAGAAGTACACATCTTTTGTGAAGTGTACCCTAATTAAACATAGGGGGGGGAAGAAAAAAAGAAAATATAGCACGGTTGATGGTTGCAAGTATTTTTGTGCTGAGCATCAGTATAATTTCTGGGTAGTTTTAGTTTGACAAATTTGTAAGTCTGTCAACTAACAGAATGTCATATATAGAAAGCAAGGTGTCAGATGAGAAGTTAGCAGCCCTTTGCGTGTTCAGCCTTCTAAGCCTGCGTGTGTTAACTTTAAACACAAGGGTTGATTTCTGTCGTTCAGAGCACTTAACTGTTTCAATATTTCATAAAGTACCTAATCCTTTAGTGTGTCCTCTAGATATTAAGCTGTTCAGTTTGTTTACCTTCTATTTCTGTCTGACGTAGACATGCTTGTTCCTAAACAGTTTATTTTGATGCAGGTCAAAACTTTATCTAGGGATAAAATAGTTGCTACTGTAGCTCCTTGTCGACTCCCTGCCTTCTTGTTTCCCTTAATTCTTAGGATTTCCTGAGTTCTTGCTTGGCATGTTTACGCCTTGATTAAAACGAGTAAATCAAAGCATATCATAGATATGAAATAGTTGATTCCTGCTGTATCAAGGTAAATTAGTCTAATTACACGTGGCAGTTTTATTTGCTTGTGATGTAATGTGAAATGAGGTCCTGCCTCCCCCCCAAAAGCCCGAGCCAATTAATAAAGCTTTTAAGCTCTTTGTCACAGGCCACCGTGGAGGTCTGCAGAGAAGAACTTTAATCCAATAAACATTTCATTTAGATCATGAAAAGAAAGCATGAGGAGAAGCTCCTACGAGAGAGGGTGTTACCGGCAATTCTAGCCATGAAGAGATGTGAGGAATTCGCCAAATTAACCAAGAGGCCTTCATATTTAACACATAAATGTGTCAAAACTAATAATAGAATAATTTAATTTGAGTTGAACCTTATATTGTTAAAATTCTAAGAAGCCACGACTGTTTTCTTCAAAGACTTTACTGTTGAGTTGCATAGACAGGGCAAGGGGAGGTTGTGAGAAACCCAGATAGCAAATAACACTGGCCGAAGCTGGTGGAAAGAAAGAAAAAAAAAAAAGGAATAGATAATTAGGTGTAATTAGCGTGTATGAATTGTTGTCTCCCTGCCCTTGGCTTGAATAAATTTCGGAGAAAAAAAACCCTAGTGGTGAAAACGCTTTGATGTAAGAAGAGTCATTGTGGTTTGGCAGCATAAAGGCAGTGTTTTATACTTCTTACATAATGGTGGTGATACAGAAAGAGTGAATGGACCCTGCACCCCCCAGCCTGCTTTACAGCAAGGACTTTTGGATTCCCTTGAAACAAAATGCATCAGAAGTTTTCAGTCATTGATAATGAGGTAGCGGACCTCATCAGAGCTAAGCGTAAGCCATCTTTAGCCTTTGTTTAGATCTTAACCATTTTTTTTATTTATTTATTCTGGGAAATCCAGTTTCGTAAATCAATACTATTTTTTTTTTCCCTTCCTTTTTTCTTTTTTTTTTTTTCCCTCTGCCTGCCAACAGTTCTGGCAGGAGCAAAGGCTAATACTGGGAAAAGAAATACAAATCAAATGTTAAAAAGCAAACCAACAGCAAGAAAGAAATCTAGACAAATAACTTCATCCAGGGTATCATTCCAGTGAAGTACATGTATCAGGGGTGAATTTGACCCCTAGCTTACGAACCATCATGCTATAAATTCAGAGTGAACTCTTGGCGTTTGTTTTTCACAGAAATCCACATCTTGTTTGTTAGGAGATTGGAAGTTGCCGTTGTTACTTGTTCTTTAGCGGAACTGAATGTTACACGGTGGTTTGTGGGCGGGTTATTTATTTATTTATACTTCAAGGAATATTTTTCCCTAAGTGATGTGGAACGGGGAGAGCTGCTCATGTGATTCTTATTCTTATTGCATGGAAGTTTACTCTGCCATTCTTCTGCTCCCTGACTGGAAAAAGGAGAGAGAGGCTACTTGTCTCCTGTCCAGCACAGCCACATCTGTACCTCCTGAATTCTTTCGCTTTTGTCTGAATATCTGAGATGCAGTTCACAGAACAGTACGTTTTAAGAGTCTCTGTCTTTATTCACGCACCATTATTTTACAAGTTAATTGTCTATTTTTCCTCATCTTAGGGGGTAGCTGATTTGTAGCTGGACGTTAAAATAAGTTATTGAGAAGTTGCACAATAGATCGTACGTTCCTTATGGTAGCAAGAATAGTGGGGTTTCTTAGTCGTGAAAGTTTTGAAGGCTGTAATGTGAACTGGTGCTGCTTCCATTGAATTAATTTTATCTCTAAGTTTATCTCTGCTAAACTCTTCGATTCAGAGTTTAAATGCTTTCATCCCAAGCATAAGAAACAGATTCATTAAAAAAGTTGTATGTGCAGTATTTCCTTTCACAGATCTTTGGGCTCTGGATCCATTTAAAAGTAATCCACAAACAAAATGTTTGTTGTCCAAAATTAGCTTGAACGTAATTAGTGTCACTGATGGTGTACAGTGTACTTGGATGACATTTTGAAAGTTTTCCTCAGAATGTGTTTGTGTGGGTTTTGTGAGTTAGATTTTTTTTGTTTTGTTTTGTTAAAATGTTTAAAATTGGAACAAGCATTAAGTGTCTGAGGCTATTGTAGCAATTTCCTATATTTTGTTATGGCAGGTAATGAAAAATGTGGAGGAAAAAGTATAAAAAAAAAGTATTAGTTAGTCCCTTAAAGCATTTTGTAGAACAAATAGCCTTTAGTACTTGAAGTTGATTTGATCTGTGGAAGGCAACACCTGAATATCATGCAGGACTAAGTAATTATGCCTGATTGTAAGGTGTTTCTTTCAGGTATAGGTCACAGGAAATTCAGTTAGGGTAGAGTATTGTACAAAGCTAAGGAATATGCAGATATTCTGTTGTAAGATTGTGTAAAAATTATTTACAGTTAATACTTGCATAAAGGTTAGAAAGGTTGATGAAGTGATATTTAGTTTTGCTTTACTATTCACTGTGTGTCAGAATGTAATTATGACTGATTCATGAAACTGTCTTAGCAATGATCTGTCTTTATTAAAATGCTGATCAAGACAAGAGCTGACAGTAATAAAGAATAGAACATTTTAGTCTTGTTGCTTTTGAATGATTGCTAATTACCCCAGAGGTCATGTATAGTGCTTATGAGGATTCATTGACATCTCCTTTAGAGTCTACTGTTTCAACAACATCTGAACAGGGAGACAAAAACTGCACGCACACCCAGCAACACTTGGACCAAGTTTTTATCCACCACCAAATACCTGACCATTCCCTTTCTCCTTTCCCCTCACAGCTTGTTCCCACGAATTGGTGTAGCAGAAAGTTAGGAGGGTTGCAAACTTGATTTACTCTTTTTTTTTTTTTTTTTTAAAGAAAAACAAAACAAGGATGGTTTTAAGCATGGCTAAAAGGAGCAGCCCAGTGAAGGTCTTGCACCTGTGCCATAACTGTGACCAGTGGGCTGGCTGATCTCCTTTTAGCCCTACACCAGAGACAAAACACCGCACTTGGCTTCCTTACGCTTCTCTCAGCAGGTTGTGTACAGACCTGCCCAGCTCCTGAGTCCCAGTTGGACCAGTTTCACATTCTGAAACACGCTGGTGTTTGTGACTTGCTGATGACTTTGAGAGTACGCCAAAGTTAAAACCTGTGGATATGCTTTGTAAGTCAGAAATAATTTTTTTTCACAACACACTGCATTTTTGCTTGAAAGGATTCCTGTTCTACCACCGGTGTGAATCATTTGGGAAAATGACAATTGTAATGGATGGAGAAACCTTTTCTTGAAATTGCTTGGGAAAGAATTTTAAGAAATAAGAAATAATATTCTAGCTGATAGTCTAACACTACATGGAGTCAAATTATGAAAAATAAAAGGGATGAAGTCTTGTGAGCTCTGTTTACCTGAGGAACTCTTCCTGTCTTGCTGGCTGAGGGCTCCCATCGTATGCCCATGTGTTGTGTAATGCAAGAGAATTCTTCTCTCCTAGGTTGGATGTGAATGTATGAGAAAGATGATTGCCAATGAACAATCTCAATAGTTTTTTATTTCCTCAGGGGAAAGGAATGTTAGTGATCCTGTGTATTTTCAATGGAGACCGAATCAACAGGACAGGTGCGGGGTGTTTTTTAGCGAGGTGGATTTTTTTTTTTTTTGAATATAAATTATCACAAAGAGTTAGATGCTGAGGATGCATTTGAAAAGGGAAGATGGTATCCACATGGAAATTATTCGTCCTTTGGCTCAGAAAGAGTGGCTAGAAACTGTACTTCTCAGTTAGACATGGCTTGGTTATTAATAGTAGATGTCCGACCCCTGCCGTTCTGTGATTCTGTGAACTACACCAGAGGCTGAGTACTAATTGTGCAGCTTTGCATGCCTGGACATACGACTATATCCTTCTTTGCTTGTGTGGAAACTGGTTTTGATACTGCCGATGCAGCGCTGCTGCTGCATTTCATAGAATCATAGAATGCTTTGTGTTGGAAGGGACCTTTAAAGGTCACCTAGTCCACCCTCCTGCAGTGAGCAGGGACGTGTTCAACTAGATGAAGTTGCTCAGAGCCTCATCAAGTCTGACCTTGAATATTTCTATCACATCTCTGGGCAACCTGTTCCAGTGCCTCACCACCCTTATTGTGAAAAATTCCTTCCTTATACCTAGTCTAAATCTACCCTCTTTCAGTCTGAAACCATTACCCCTTGTCCTATCACTAAACTCCCTGATAAAGAGTCCCTCCCCATCTTTGTTGTAGGTCCCCGTTAAGTACTGGAAGGCCACTGTAAGGTCTTCCTGGAGCCCTCTCTTCCCCAGGCTGAACAGTCCCTTCAGCCTGTCCTCATAGGGGAGGTGCTCCAGCTCCCTGGTCATGTTCGTGGCCCTCCTCTGGACTTGCTGCCACAGGTCTGTGTCTTTCTTGTGCTGAGGGCTCCAGAGCTGAATGCAGTACTGCAGGTGGGGTCTCACGAGAGTAGAGAGGGAGAATCATCTCCTTCGACCTCTTGCTTCTCTTGATACAGCCCAGGACGGAATTGGCCTTCTGGGCTGCAAGCGCACATCGCTGGCACTTCCAGCGATGTGTCCAGCTCTTCCTCCAGAAGTTTCCCTTTTCTTTGCTGCAGGGCGGCTCTCGAATTGACACCAGGGATTGCCCCAACCCGTAAGCAGCAGTTTGCTCTTGGCCTTGCTGAAGCTTATAAGGGTCACATGGGCTGACTTCTCAAGTGTACCCAAGTCACTCTGGATGTCATCCCACCATTTCTACGTGTCTGGTTTGACCTGAGTGGGGAAGGCTCAGGTGTGGGAATTAAGGTAACAATCATCCCAAAGTGATGCACTCTCACATCTCTCTTTCTCTGCAGGTCCTCAGATAAGGCTTGTCTGATCCTGTGGGCTAAGGGGATGATTTTTGTGGTTTTGTATGTCTTTTTTTTGGGGATGCTTTCTTAATGCCATTAGAGTTCAGAGCAGAGAATGACAACTGGGTTGACTTGTGGTGATCTTCAATAAAGTTAAGAGATATCTACTCCCCTGCATCGTCAAGGGTCATGAGCTGATCACAATATTTGACCTCACAGGAGCATAGGATATTTAGTGCAGTGTTTCTTGTGGACCACAAGGCCATTTATTAGCATTTCAGGGTTTTGTATAACACATAGGTCTCACAAACCTGCAGACTCTGCAGTTAACTTTCACTTCCTTTTGAAATTTTCTGATGCCTTCATTCCTCTACTTAACAACCTATCTTGCTGTGTACTTTAATCTCTTGAGCAGTAAGTATTTGAATAGCTACCATTCTTGATTGTAGCAACAAAGGAATATTAGAGGTGCTTATAGGAAGAAATTTTTTTTCCCATTAGTCTACATTTAGTTACTTTCCACAGTAGATATACTGAAAGTCTCATTTTATCTGTTCTATCAGAAGGCTGTCATTTTAGGTATTCTGTCTTGATTTGAGCCTTGAGGCTTTGTCTTTTTTCCTTCTGGAATGAGAAGTTTTCCTGCCACTTCAGTAGAAATGAGCTCATGATCATGCTGTATTTTTAACTTACTAATTGCGTTTTCAATGCTGTAATTGTATTTGTTCTTTGTATACATAAATACATAAATGACTTAAAAATAAATTGTATGACTAATTAATTTTATGCATTTGATTTGAATAGGGTAAGTCAGACTTGAAATATCTCAACAGAAGAGAAAATCTGTTGGAAACTGTAGATATTTTCAAAAGAACAGACTAGACTAGTGTAGCTTCTATTTTAAGTATTTATTTCAAAAGAAAAGTAGAAGTTTAGCCCAAGTAAATGAAATTTGAAAGTTTAGATCTCTGTCTTAAAAAATGGAAACCAGTAGTTACAGTTGTAGCTTTGGCAATTAGGTACTAACAATCTGAGCACTCCAGTTGGTTCTTTGGCTGTTGATTAGGGTTCCGTGGTGGTGATTAGTGAGTGTGAGGATGCAATCACATCTCTAGGGTTTAATCAGTCCAGTGCTGGAGAAGTTAGTCCAAGGGTGGGGGAAAAAACTAGAACTTCTATGTGTAATCTTAGTAGGGCTTTCCCCCACGCTGCAAAAAGATGAAGGGCAAAAACCAGAGAAGCCAGCCTTCACCCTGCTCCCCAAACTTGCAGGGTTTGTAAATGGTGGTATTGATTTTCTGGTTCCGTGATGCAGGAGTATAACGTTGACAGCCATGAAGGGGAGAAAAGATGCATGGTGGTACTCATGTATGCACCTTATCTGAGGTTCAGTATTTCATTCTTGCAGTTATGGACAATATTTGGTTTTCCATATTGTGTAACCATATATGTGGTTGTCGTGGGTTTTTTGGTAATCTAATATTTTTAAATGTTTAGCTTGGACATATGCAATGTTTTGGTGTGCTTTATGCATTCTAATTATATGCTTTGTAACATTTAAAAAATTTCTCTGAAAAAAAAATTATTTACCAATATGAACACTTTGCCTCTACATTCCTCTGAAGCAGACAGCAAACATTTACGTGTGCAGACACAAAGAACCGCGGTGGGTCCCCTTGCCTACAAAGGCAACCCTCGAAGGAAGAAACCTTTGGATGTCTGCTCAGCGCATGGCTTCTCTGTGACGTTTTCACCTTTGCCTTGGAGTAAAGGTGACCATGTTGCTGAATCCCCTTTAGACCCATCTCCACTGGCACGTTCTTAACTCGGAGGAGAAGTGCTGCTGTTGTTGCCTGGCGGTGCAGGCAATCCTCCCGCCACTGCCCTTCAGCTCACTGGGGCCGCGCTCACACCCCTTCCCCTCCCTGCTGCGCAGGGCTCAGTTCGTGTAAATAGCGTTGCCCACACCAGCGCATGTTTGTGTGCTGTTTTATTGGCATTAATTTCTTCCACTTTATCATTTAATGAGCAGTTTCCTTATTCACGCTTCTGTTTGTTGGTTTTTTTTCAGTTAGGTTATTTCCCAGTAGCACCTATGCTGTTATTTATTCACGTAAGAAAGGTGTTCCTACCCTACAAAACTTATAATCTAACAATAACAGTCCTGTTTTCGAGTAATGTTTCCTGGGAGCACGTTGCTACGCAGATGATAGTGTTTTCTTTTAATAGCAGGGGTGATCCATTTTATGTGTATTTATACAGTGCCTAGCAGAATAGGTGTGAGTGAACTTTGAAATGTCTCAGTAAAAATAATGGCAAGCAGTGGTAGGTACTTACTCACATGAGCCTGTAGAAGGGATAGGAAAATCTTGTGGCTGTTCTGTTTTTATTTAGAACGTGGACTCTAAGTGGCTGGAGTACCTTCCTGAACTGAACATCGGCCTGGAGAGGCAAGGAAGGAAAAAAAAGGGAGAGGGGGAGGGTAAAGAAACCAGCTTCAAGGTTCAAGTCCTTGGTGCTTGAGAGAGTAATGGCTGAAAAATATGCTGGAGACTCACGGTAAAATATAAACCGTTTGACTGAGAATGCTGGTTTGACAAATAGGAGACAGAACTGTGTTTGAAAGATAGGACAGAATTAAGGCAAAAATCCCACCTCAAACCAAAATAGAAATTAATTAGGAACATCCAAAGAGCAGGATAGTAAAATGTCGAATGTTTTTTTTCAAAGGACTGAGTATCTCTCTGTTCCCGTTAACTGGCGCCTACTTCTGTTCTTATATCACACGTTCCAGAAAACTGCTGTATACCAGAATCCTGGGTTTCAATTTTGTTTATGTTTGATTTCGTTGACTTTCACCTCCTAAGGAAGCAAAAAATGAGCAGGACTATAATAACTGGTTTTATATGTCTCTGAACAGGACGCTGCTATTGCCTTTCTGGCTGAAAGGTCCTATAGCCCAGAATATCTAACAGATATTTTTGAAATAGACCGTGTAATATTATATCACATTAGAATCAGTAGTAGGACATTATTTGAGACTTACAATACAAGGTTTATAGGGAAAGGAAACGTCTTTCATTTAGGCAACTGTTTGTAGCTTAGAAAGGTCCCAACAAAATAAACAAGCTTTTGAGCAGGCAAGCTCTTCTTAGCCAGTGTCACTAATGATAATGTTTTTTTTGTGAATAGCGATAACACTAATTAACTTGAAGAAAGAGAAAAGTGAAGGGGGACAGAAGAAATGCACCTACTTCACAGCTGTCTCGGTGGTATTGACGTCTACAGTTCTTACCTCCAAAACTAATTCACTGTAATGTTAAATCATGGAGTCATAAAAGACTGTCAGGGTATTTGAGGGGTGGTAAAGTTGTCAGCTGAACATGAGTGGATTAAAATACTGTAGCACCAAGTGCTGAGTTATATTTCAGGAAGCCTCAGTGACCTGCATAATCTAGCCCAGGATCAGTCTGTATTTGGAGTGCAGAGACTGCTTCCTCTGCGTAGCCATCATTAGCAGCTGCACCACAAGCACCGCCGTAAATATCAGCACAAGCAATTTACTCCAGCTACAGTGTTCAGGTGCACTTTTTTTTTTTCTTTCAGCCGTACCATAACCATGCCAAACACCTAAGTGTATGTAGTTTTGTGTCCTCTCTTCAATCCATATGCAACTCAGTGCCCTCAGAGAGAGGTAGAGCTTGTAAAACCCAGCTTGAAGGCCAAAGAGATGAGGCTAAATTCACGCAAAATTTCTTACCTGTTGTTTTCAGGGAAAACACCAAAACAAACCAGATGATAAACAGCATTACTAAATATCCACATATCTAAAGTTAATTTAAATAACCTCATAGTCTTCATAGCTGTAGTGAAGTGATTTTTTTTCCCCCTCGTGATATGAAGAAAATAATAGTTGAGCTAATCTACTACTTTGGAAAAATAAAACATTCGACAGAAAGATGCCGAATGTCAGTGCCTGGCAAAGAAAAACCAGCTTTGCTGTGAAATTTCAGGAATCTTCCTTCTAGCCTTGACTGCGAGACTGATGCTGAAGAAAAGCTTAAACGTCCTCCCTCCCTTGTGCATATTATTACGTGCCTCTGGAACTTTTTTCTTCTGCTCTGTCATTCTCTTCCTTTGTAAGCTTTCATGAAAAGAAAGGGAATAGATTATAATAATATTGTAGCACCATTGCTATTGTGTTTGCAGTAGCCTTCGCCCAAGATAATGATTTGATTAGCATGGCTGTTTCACTTACCGGAATTAAAGACGCATGGATTTGCCTGGGATTCTGTGCTTTCAGGATGTTTTGGGTTTTTATTTTTTCACCTTCTTTCTTGAGCTACATATCTGTGCAGAGAAGTTGGAGATTTAAAGTAGGTGCAGAGCCTTCAGTAATAGCCAAGGGCAAAAAATTAATGCAATGAGTCATCGCACTCACTCTGCAGATATTTGTGAACCATAACGTTTGTGAACGGTGCGTTTGTTCAAAAGGGCCATTGTTCCTTAAATCACTGATGATAGTTCCTCTAAAATTTAAGTTGTTGGGTTTTATTTTTCTTTCCTGAAATGTGGTTGCTATATATGAGATTTGACATTTCCAATTTTGATATCTGAATTGCCTCAAGGAGTCTGTGAAAAATTTGACACTCGGAATATGAAATGCTTAACGAGAGTATTAAAGATAAACTGATAGTTCATAGCACAGTGAAGAAGCAGAGTAATTTAGTGGATTCTAGCAATCCAAAGAATTTTAATGGTGTGGAATTGCCTGCAAAAAAAGTTTTATTGCTTTCATTAAGCTGTTGATAGAGGTATGTTTTCTAAAATACTAAAACTTCCCTCTATTTTATAGCTTCTTTTGCTTGTAGCTGTATAACACCCTGAAGTTGTGTATATTTGCAGTAGTAATAACAGATAGGCAGAGACATATTCCCTTTGCCAGAGAGTGTAAAATCTTGATCACACTGAGATTAGTGAGAATTTTACTCTCAGCCTCAGACCTTGAATCAAAAAAAAAAACCCTTTAGTACAGCTGGTTTTGTGTTTTCTGACAGAAGCAATTATTGTGACTACATCTGTATTACACTTGGAATCTTACAAGTTGTTTAAAGTGGAAAAAAGATCTTTTTTGAGTCATTTCAGAAATTACAGGATTGAAACAAAATCTTTTTGATATAGAGCTTAGTTTATTCCCCTTTATGCTTTGGTCCATTTTGCAGCAAGACTTGGTTGTGTTCATATATTTGATGTTTGACTCAAAATGTTTCATCTTCTTAGTAGAAGGAAAAAATAAAATAATTTTATCTTATAAGGTAGAAGTCTATTGCTAGAATTTCATTGTGATTTTTTAAACTTCTATTGGTCCTAGTGTTCTAAGTCTATATTCTTTAATGTGAAAATAATTATTTTTACACATCCAGCAAAGCACTACTCAGAGAGTAATATCAAGCCCCATTTCCTTACCCATGCTTCCAATCTATATGAATTTTCTAGGTGAAGGACTTCTGAAAATGGTTACTTTTTTTTTTTTTTTTTTTTCCTGAATACGTGAATGCTCTCTAGCTTATTTCTTTGCTTAGATAAATTGTAAAGGAGACTTCAACTTTGTGATTTCAAATTTCTGTTTTACAGATCTTATTCACGCAGGTGTTTTATCACAGCAGTGTGTCTTCTGTTGAACACAGACAATAGCAAATACAGCTTTGGCCTGAGGAAACCTTTTTTTTTTTTTTTTCCCTCTAGAAATACTGCAGCACAGTCCAACTTGATTCTGGAATAGACTACAGGAAACGAGTGCTTCCTGCTGCTGGAAAACTTTACTACCTGTAAGTTTATCTATAATATGGTATTTGCCCTCTTTTTTCCTTCTTATTAGCCAATAATTTCCTAGCCAATAGGAGATGAAAAATGTATAGTAGAATGAGCAGAGTGTGACTTTTCCTTTCTTTGCCTTCTGGTCCATTTTGTTCAGCAAATCGCCTTCCATTATGCTTTGATATTAACTTCATTAAACTGCATTTTCAGTATCCACACTAGCATCATTTATAATGTGTGACTGAATAAAAACTAATTAGATTTTTTTAGGGAGGTGTGGTGTTTGGAGAACTGAAGTGACAGATGGTTAGAAAGTAATGAATATCCTCTTGTAAGAGATTGCACAATTCTCTTATAATAGAAGAACATCCTTATTGTATTTAAGTAATTAAGTATTTATAGAAATCCAATGACAAGGATTCATTTAATGTTGGGTGTTTCCAGTGTTGTGGATTAAAAAAAAAAACAACACCCTCCTATTTTGACAGATTGTTTCTGTTCATCCTGACAAAATTTCTTTAGCTCTTTATTCTATATTTGCAAATAAATATATTTAAAAATGTGTTCATAGATGTGATTATGGTTGCAGCATATATCTGCCTAGTAGAAACATCCTCTCCTTTTATTTTTAAATACTTTGAAACCTCTGCGTTGCAGACATTCTTCTCTCACAGCATTAGTTATCAGTGGCAACCTGAGCCAGGCAGACGACAACAACTTGAAATGAGATTTGTAACCACTGTATGTTTAAACCCAACATGCAATATTAATTTAAAAAATCGTGTTTCCATTAAGAAAAGTGCAGTATTTTCACCAGCGTGACATATTTGGAATTAAGTTTGTCCGTATCAGATTAGAAATTGCAGTTTGTCTGGAAGGAGGAGTACTACTGAGCAGAATTACAACAGTGACTCTTCCTGCTCTTGGAAGGAAATGAGAGAGTTTTATATATGGAAAACAGGTCAAATAAAGCTGCTGTGTCTTCCAACAAAGTGTGTGTAGTCGAGAAAAGTAGCTCATGTCCTATGTTCTTGCCTGACTCCGCTTTAAGTGTCGCGGTGTCTGCCCTGAAGCGCTGTTGGAAGCTGCTGCCCTACCATATTCTTGTCTCACTCTCCATGCTCTGAAGAAAGGAAGGGCACGTGTGTGGTTTCGAGCAGGTGATAGGCGAAACTTGGTGCCAGTGGCATCAGCTCTCAGAGGAGAAGAAATACAGGCAAGTCCCAAGAGTAGTACCCGGCCAAAGTATTTCACGTGCTCCGCTGTAAAATTTGTGATCGAGTGAATGGCAGAGATTGGTGATAAGTCTGTCTCATGTTCTCTTGTTGGGAGGGTTCTTGGGGGGAAAAAATAAGTAAAAAAAATAAATCCCTTACCTGCCAATGGGCGTGAGATACGTTTTTCATTGCCCTTTCTTTTTCTGAGGGAATCTCGTTCGTTCTTCTATTCCAACTTACTTATTGGAGCTTCAGCCCTGCAGAAATAGCTTAGTAGGCGGGAATTTATTTTTGCTGTTTTAAAATAAGGTACTACACAGTATTTTGCTACAGATTTTTGAAATTTAGTTAGTAGTTTTGCCCACAGAAGAAAATGTTCTTGTTCAACATGTTTACACTCCCCTATTACTGGTTATAGTATCATCATCGTGTTGGGGGATTTTTTTGATTTTTAAATCTTCTTGATGCTTCATAATTTGTGTAGTCTTTTCTTCATTTAAAATATGCAACTGAGGGTTGCTTAAAGCTGTTTCTTACTCGTCTGAAAGCAATCAGTGTAACACAATTACAAGATTCCTGATCAAAGCAACTTCCTTGATCTCGGTCTCGGGCATCTATTTTCAAACCAAACTTTCCTGGCAATTACCCACCTAAGCATGGTATTTGGCTGTTTCTTGTAGCCTTTACATGAAATGTTTTGGTAGCTGTATGTATACATGTGGGTATACTCTGATCTATATGCACTTTACTCCTTTTTATTGGCTTTTTCTTTGGTTTTGTGTGTTCCTTCCCATTTGTCATTTTGTCAAAGGAAAGCACGCAAATATCAATGTTGAGAGAAACTTCTTTATTTGAAGTTAAAATTTTACTTAGTCGCCTATTCAGGAATGTTTTTTTAAAGAGCTTGAAATAGCACTTGCAAATGCCTGAGTTTGTTTTGTTTTGTTTTGTTTTTCAAATTCTTTGTATCCACGAGGTTTGCTACTGTTAGGCTTGAGCTAAAAAGTAGTTATTCCAATTCTGCTTTTAACATTTTTAAGGTGTTTAAGGCCTAATGAACAAGATAGTGATGGTGTCACACGCTGCTTATCACTTGTCATTTAGACGAGGTCTAGAACTGTGTGAAGCAATGCAACTTGAGTGCATCCATGATCTATAAAAGTAGACTTTTCACACCAGACAAGATTATACAAACTTCAGTGAAGCATTCTATATTCTAGTTCTAGTTTATTGTCTACTGCAGCAGTGATTTACTATTCTCAGCTTGCAAACTAGCTGAGAAAAAACAAACAGATAGAAATGTTCTCTGTCATCTCTAAGAATGAAGCACAGAAAGGCTAGCCCTCTTACCCGTTCAGTGGCAAGAAATATTCTCTAATCAGACTGATTTATAATTCTTGTGGCAACCAGAAGACGAATAGAAACATTACTTCAGCTCTCAGCACAGATATGTTGCGTTTTCACTGTCTGTGGTTGATCTTTTCTCAAGGTCCCCCAAGGGGACAGAGGGGGAGAAGTGATAAAATTACTAATATAGAGAGCATGCTGGTAATTTGAATTTCATAGTTTAATTTTGCAAGTTGTTTGATCAACAAAATCAGTTGACTTGATTCCCCCCCCCCTCAGAAAGCTGCTCTACTATTTAATTTCACGAAGTCCCCTCTCAGAAATTTCAAAGGATCCTTCTTTAGGTGCTTGACTGCCTTGCTTTGCCTATTTGCTCTTATTTCGCATGCAAGATAGAGCCAGAAGCCTTTTTTTTCATTGTGTACACATAGTGTTAATGGATCTGCTCTGCCTGTATTCCCTCATTACTGGAAACAGCTCAAAACACAGAAGTCTTTCAGTGTATGCAAATAAGGCAGAATCATCTACCTGAGAGTTAATATTCTCTACTTTTAAGTGTATTCTAAATCTAATGTTTGTATTTAGAGCATAACATCCTGTTCTCTTTTTTATGGGCAAAAAGCTAAGCAGGCTCAGGCAGCTGTTTGATGTTGGCTTCGAGTGTTATTAATTTCATATTCTATTATTCTTTTCACTGTAGCACAAGTGAAGCTGATGTGGAGGCTGTCATGGATAAGTTGTTTGATGAGCTGGCTCAGAAACAAAATGATTGTACGTAAGTTAATTTCTCTTGAAAAAGAATACATTTAGAACACAATGCCCAATCTCCACTGACCAATTAATAAGTTCCATTGCTGTATATGGGTTGATGCCACACTCAAGTGGCAGTCATTGTATCAGCATTTTGTCTAATTTATGTGTTGAATCATGTGCTATTATTCATCAAGCTATGCATTTCCTATCTGTAAGAGATGAATTTTATAGTAATTATCCAGAGAAGATTGAGTCTTTGTTCATGTTCCCATAGTAACTAGACCAAGGATTCTAAAAGTGCAAGGCAGAGAGCTGAGGCTGAATAAAGCATGTGGAACCATTGCAGACTTCACGTTTGAAGAGCTGTGCGACAGAGTGAGTACCCAGTCAAGTCTAGATCAGTTAATGCTCAGACTTTTCACAGTTTAAAAAAAAAAACCAAACCCACGACCAAATCCCAAACACAAAAACTTGCTATCTTCACAAATCATCCTAAATCTAAAGGCCTTTTTTTAACTTGGCAGAAACATTCTGAATTGAACAGGAGGGAAAAAAAAACTCCTCAAAAGGACAATAATAATTTTTTTTTTAACGGTACAGTAAATTCATTCTTAAGTATTTCACAGATCGTCTTCAGAATGCTAATAATGTGTGCCTAGGCTAACATCATTGCTGGAATATTAGCAGTCACAACATATCAATATGTAAATAGCATTCAAATACTCTTTTTAAAATCTGGATACCCTAGCAAAGGAGCAGCAGTCCTGGCACCACTAGAGTAAAGCTGCTGTTGCCTACCTCACTCATGACTAGCTGTACAAGGGCTGTTTAGTCCCAGGCACTCTCAAAATTTGCTAGATTTTGCTCAGTGCTGCCAAACTATCTGCTAAAAATGTGGGGGGTTATTCCTGAAAACCTGTCTTTGTATATGACCCTCAGTGGGTTTGAACACAACCCCGCAGAAGTTGTGTTGTACCTCAGTGACCTCTTGGCAAACACCTGAAGTTATTGTTACGTGATCACAACTCTCAACTGGGCTGACAGTACCTTTGATTCAAGATGCAGACTGGTCCTTTGGTTATAATACTATGTTTTCACTTCCTTGTAGCTCCCAAACTGGTAACTGTTTAGACAAAGAAATTGCACTGGTTGTGTTTCAGACTGTAGGTTTTAGGCTTTGTTGGGTTTTAGTTGCAGACAAAACCAGTTGGCAGTTTGTGAGAATGGAGGAATGTCATGGTTTTCACTAGAAGTTTTGAGAGGCTTTTTCCTTGTTGTGCCTCTTAATGTATCAGGAGACTAGGCTGGCAGCGAACACTTGTGAAATTCTTTAGTCTTATGTACTTAAATGTACTTAAATGGGATGATAAATTGCTTCTAAAGAGAAGTGCTCTGGAGCTCACTGGGCAGTGGCCACTGCTTTGGGTCTGAAGGTTCTGATCCTGTTGAAGGATTACGTGGGGTTCAGACCATCTTGGCGTAATGGAGCTGAGGTGGTTGGTTTAATGCTCAGAACAAGTGAAGAGAATCCCTGTGAAATTGTTAAATATCATTTAACGGTGTTGTTCTTACATTGATCACCCAGGACTCGGGAAGTCACGTGGTCTCAGTTCAGATACCTTCTGCAGATGTGTTATGGTAGTCTAATGGAATAATCTCTTGCTTAAAACTAAAACAACACAGCAGACAATAAATGCTTTTCTTTAACAGCTTCCTCGGTCGTTGCTTATTTTCTTTGCATATGCCTCCATTTGTTTCTACATTTACTTGTTATACACAATTATTTTGCCGTGATTTTTCTCTTCAAATCACTGGCGTGCCTTCTTAAACATAGGTAAGGTGGTATCATTGTGCTCAGTTCATAGGTAGAGAAGTACAGTCATGAACTTCAGAAGCGTTCATCAAATTTGGCTGAATGTCTCGAGCTACCTCTAATACATTTTCTTTTCAGGAATGTAAATTTCTATAGGGCTTCATAGCAATCCTAAAAAATTCCTATTGCTATAAGCTGCATTTAAGACCTTGCCTTTCCTGTTGCTGTTAAAGTCTGATAAAGGCAAAACTCACGTTCCTCTTCCAGATGAAACCTTTTAACTTTTCGATGGAAAAACTTGTACATGAAGTATCTTTTTCTAACAGTCAGAATGGGAAGTCACTCCCACTGATGCCACAGAAGAAGTAGGATCCGGAAGAGTGCACTGGTGGTTTGTAGCCAAAAAAACCCCCTAAAGTCAGGAGATAGTCAACATGAAAGGAAGTGTGAAGTCATTCATATATTCAAGTAAGCTGGCTAGTATGGGAACTGTTTGTAGAGGGATAAAGCAAAAACCTGTGGGAGATATTTGGTACTACTTATTGTGCCAAATGGTAGGTAAGTTGACAGGCATCACGAGTGCAGCTATTAAGAAAAAGGAAACTGGGAGGCTGGGAAAAATGTAATGAAAAGGAAGATCCACAAAAGAAAATACTGGAGTGGAATTCGTTGAATTTGTGCTATGTAGATAAATGCAATTTAAGAGTGGTGTTGTAGGAGCCTGTTAAACTTATAACAGAATTGAAAACAAGATTTTGCAGTTGGTTTTGTATTAGTGCTAAGACCTGGTGACAAGTATGATAGATGAGAAATTTTTATTAATGGGGAAAAATGAGATATAATTGATATTCTTGAAACCTCGTGGGACAACTCATAAAATAAGAATGTGGAATCAGTGCTTACAGCCTGCATAAGAACAGAGTGGCTAAAAGAGGCGAAGGACAGTATGCAATGTTAAAGATGATGATAACTGCCTTAAAGTTATTCAGTACAAGGATCTTGACTATATATCAATCAGTCTACTAGTTAACAAACCCAGGAGGGTAGTATTCACAGGGGTCTGTTGCAAACAGAGAACGAGGTGCATTGCTTCTTGAGCACTTGGCTATAAAAAGCATGCAGAGAAAAAAATACCACGGTATGGGAAGCTTACCCTGTAGATGACATGCAGAAAATGGTGAAATGTAATTAGCCTGAAAATTGCAGATGATAATTTTCTACTGTAAAATGTACTACATCCGGTACAAGGTCATTTGGTTTGAGCAGCTTTATGGGAGTTTGCAATGATTAATGAATCTAGAAATCTGTGTTGCATAGGGACGGTCTTCTCCATAATTTTCTAAAGCTCGCTGTAACCGAAAGCTACTTCCAAACAGTGAAATTACATATTTGGGTGTTCAGGAAGAGTAATTTTCAAAAGCAAAAGGAAATATGACCAAAACTAACTGGAAGGGAACAACAAAAGAACAAGAAGGACTTCTTGAGGAAGAAGATAGGAAAAGTATGTCCTGTGTCACTGTCAAAACAAAATCAAATAATAGAGAATGAATGGAATTATGAAGTGCGGGAAGACTTAAGAGAAGCTAAAGGTCATGGGCAGATATCATGTCTGCTCAGCTATAAGACTTGTTAAGTAAAATGGGAGGTTTGATATGGTTTGTATTATCTGGATGTTATTCGCTTATTCTTAGTTGGAGATGGATGAACTTTTAATGATGATGGCAAAAAAAGGAAAAGGTTTTGCAAAAAATACTTGTTCGAGGTGAAGCAGAGTGCAATATTTGTTTCACTAAGGGATCATAAAATAGCTTTCAGTCTGTTAATAGTTAGCATATGTTAATAATAGCCTGCAAATGTATTCTGAATAATCGGAGTCCTGGAAAACTAGAAATGTCACAGTGCTAGAATAATGCTACTATGTGCTGATATTAAGAAATAAACAAGAAAAATCCACGCAAGCATCCTGACCAGTGTGATTGCAGGCTGTCAGCCAGATTTCAGTCCAGAAAGGGTAATGGAGAAGCTGGTTCTGGATTTGCACAGTGGATAACAAAAAGAATTGAAATGAGATTAATTCCAGTCTCCCTGATCTTGTGGAAGAGGTTGCATTTTGTAGATGTTGTTCTCATCAGGTTGGCGTTTTGCAGTGTCAAGAAAGTGTGAAATGGTTTGATAAGTTACTTAACTAAGATATAAAAAGAATTATTACTGAAGGGTTGTTGTTGAGTGTAGCATTTCTAATGAGCACATTTTTACACTCAGCCCATTTTTTTTCCCCAGCAGTTTTGAATATAACATAAATGCTGATGCAAATTTGCTGTCAATACCAAGAGTGGTGGATGTATGAGAGGTGGAGCAATGAAAATGAGGATGTTGTGTGCAGTTTGTTTCTCAGCAGAACTGAGATTTCGGGGAGGAGGGAGGGAGAAGGTTCATTTTGGTTTAGCTTTTTTGAAATGTAACCAAAGACAAAATTTTATATGTAGAAATTGGGAACACAAGTTATACCCACAGGAGGAGGAGATTGTGTCCTAGGTGTAGTGACTTGGAAATGGATTTAAGTGTTGTAATGGACAAGCAGCTCAAAAGGAGCTTCTGGTCCAGTGTTAGAGCACTGAGACCTAATTTCATCCGGGATGAGTAGGGTGGAAATAAATAGGAGAGTGGAAAGATTATTTTAATTTTTAAAGTATCTCAGTTTGATGGCAGAATGTTAGCTGCAGTTTTGAGATCAGATTTTTAGAAAAGACACTGAAAAACCTGAAGAGGTGTTTCAAAAAGCAGTTGAGTCCCCATTCCTGGAGATATTAAAAAGGCATGTAGGCGTGGTGCTTAGGGACATGGTGTAGTGGTGGACCTAATGTTATTGCTAGGTTAATGGTTTGACTCAGTCTTAAAGGTTTTTTCCAACCTGAACAATTCTATGAGTCTGTGAACCTAAGGATGTGAGACCCGGGGTCCCCTCTGGCTCTTGGCGATGGTCTCACTGCACCTGCGGCGAACAAGTTCAGCAGCCGGCAGAGGAACGTGCCCGGTTGAGAGGATAACCTGTGTTCAGCCACCTCATACTTTTGGGAGCAATTTTTTGTCAGTCTGTGCAGCGAGTTTAGACAATATTTTTCTGAGGCTTGCAACTTCCTTGGATTTGAGTGGAATTCCACAGGATGTAAGACATTTCCCTGATACCAAGCACCGTTACTTCCAAATTTGACATTACTGGTCCATGGCATGGAAGCACTACAACTTCTCACTGAGCCACTGCTAAAGGAGAGTCTAACTTGAGGAGTAAGGTCTATAATAGCCTTACTCTCCGAAATCTAGTAATTGACTGAAACTTAAATAAATATTCATTCATACGCACAGGTGCATGTTCATGTGAAGTCAGTTTGAGGCATCCATTCAAAATGGGAACATTTCAAGATGAAAACTAGTTTCATAATGGAAGGTGGATAACAACTCTTTTTAGACTTCAGTTTACATGTTTCCCATCAAGTAAATCTAAGATAGCAAGATTTTTTTGTTGCATGTGTGAAAAAGTTATGTTGTTAATATCTTCTGACACAACAACTCAAAGTATCACCTCATTTGATTTAGTTGATGTAATTAACTTCAGTTAAACTTACTTTCTCTGTTACACTTGGTTCATAATTCCAAAACAATTATTTAATGTAGAGGGATAAGTTACTGTAGTTAGTTACAGGAATCAGTTGTTTTGGGAAGTTATTTTTGATTGCACTGAAGTGTTGCAATTTTATCTTGGAGTTGCAATATTATTTTTTTTTGAGTTTTCTGAAACCGACATACACCACTGCTCCTGTGATGTTCTCGATAATCAGTGCAGTATGAGTGGACAACATTGTAGTCACAACTTGGCAAATTGATTCCTTTGGCTATCCATAACCCCTAATGGTTCCAGAAAGAAGGATGTCAGTCTTGCGAGAGCCAACATGTGAAAGGATGGATGCTTTTGTTATGTTGGAGAAGTAGCCTATCACTCACATCACTCTGCTTTCCCATCGTTGCTACCAGATGTCTTCTGGTCTGGTCTTGGCTATCAGTGTAGTCCAAAGGGATAACTGTCTAGACCTAAAACTCTGCATTTGTTGGTGCAGGATTAAGGAGATGTGTTTGAAATTGCCCAGAGGATTACTTAGTAACATTTGAAATACCATCTTTCCTATGAACAGTCTGTAAAACTTTTTACAGTCTGTAAAATTGTTTTGAGTTAGTGTGTGAATGAAAGATTGACCCTACAGTGGATTCTAAGGAGCTCATTCTCGACAAGCAACTACTGTTTATAATTGTCCTTGACAAATCCTAGAGGGCTTTTTGGAGTCAGATCTGTTAACTTAACAAAGTCTTTATAAAAAACTTGGTTTTCCTTATCCTGTTTCTCAGCAGTTATATTCTGATGAAAATACTTTAAAAAATAAAATGTGCATATTAACCTGAATTTTAAAATCGCAATATCATAAAGTAGCAATCATGCAAGTGTCACTCTGCTCGATCAGAGCAATTTCATTTCTCTGCGTTTACACATAAAGGTCAGTGTTTATCATGCCTTAGAAAAAACACCCTCTGCCCATCCTCTTTCTTCACTTCCCTTTTAAAACTTATTTAAAAACTGGTAATTGTGACAATTTGGCTTGAGTCGTAGGCAACAGTGTGCCGAGGGTTCCAGGGTCCCGAGGGAGTGAGGAGGCAGTGATTGCCTCACGGTGTCATCTTTTAGTTTTCCTCTCACTTGCGCGTAGCAACTAGTGCCCTCTGCTGGGAAAACCGACTTTGTGCTGTACTCAAACCTTCTTTACAAAAGTCGGGCAACTTTGTTTCATGGAACCTGTAGTCTTTCACTAGGTAGTTAAAGAGATCCTTTGCCAAAGAACGCAGAGACTTAACGTGATGGGAAAGCGTGGCTATAAAAGGGATTCTGTGGAGGGGTAAACTAAAGAACGAACAGTCATATTAAATTCAAAAGGTTTGATACAGGAATGCATGGAAGTTCATGAGCAAGTCACTGATACCTGGGAAAGTATATCAGCAAAGTATTGCCATACGCATGTCCTATTCCTATATTCGACCTAAATAATTGCTCCTGGCCACTAGAAGAGAATATGGCTGTGGGGTTTATTATTTTTCAAGTAATTTAAATAAGGGCATATTTTCAGGTTGAGCTGGAAAACAGAGCAAGGGGGTTTGGGTTACTAACCATTAGCAAATGTGCTACAGCATAACAAAGCTAAGAAAATAAAGTTTATATCTATGTTGTAAAAGGTTATCTTGCTGCGATTCTTTTTTTCCTGGAAGTTGTTTAGTGTTTCTGTAATTGGCAAAATACAGTATTTATGTAGATTACCCCCACAAAGAAGTGGCAAAAAGTTTCTGTTAGGTTGTTGTTCTGTTGCAGTGGGCGCACTCTATAGACCAGTAGAAAAATGTGGTTCCTAACTTGAATAGCTTTCACTTGAAAATGAAAGCTATAACTAAGCATTTTTTAAAAAAAAAGACAAAACCAACAACCAAACAAAAGAAGTCACCGTTTTCAAAGGCCTCAAGTGATTTTAGGAATCGAAGTGTCTGTCTTTAAACAAATGGAATAACTCCCCGACATGATGACACAACTGAACTGCATTTGCAGTGTAATGATTCTGAATTATTTTGAGAATTACTTTCATTAAAAACTGCTAGATGTGTCCATTGTATAATTTAGTGTTATCTTTCGGTTTGCAGGATTGTCAGTGTAGTTGTAAATAAACATACCAGGGAATTGTTTAGAAGTGAGCCC
Organism: Trogon surrucura; assembly: GCA_020746105.1. NCBI lineage: Eukaryota > Metazoa > Chordata > Aves > Trogoniformes > Trogonidae > Trogon > Trogon surrucura. The sequence continues at coordinate 51,593,909 of CM036618.1, forward strand.
TATTATCAGTAACTTTTTAGAATTGTAGTTTTCCTTGGTTTAATTTTGATCTTAGTTTTATGCTCAGCAGATGAGGTTTTGCAGTTTAAGCTGTTTCTACACCCAAAAAGAATGTTACCTTTCCTAGGTCAAACATTTGTTTTGTAAAAAACACTTAAGATACTTATTTCAGGTGGAAGTATGGTAATGTAGTAATATTGTTAGTCAAACTTCCTTTCTGTTTTATACCTTATTTTATGTGTATCAGGGCTTAATTTTAGCAAGCACTCCCTTCAGTGAAAGCTGCATAAACCTTGAGGTTTTAGATCCTGTACTTTGTAGATCAGGGAATACACAAAGACAAAATTTCTGAAGCTGACTGTAGTTTTAAGGGTTTGCCTTTTTTAATGATTTTTTTTATTTCTTAAATGCCTGAATGTACTTTTTTTTTTTCCTACATAGCTTTGTTGACTTTGGTTTTGAAATCTTAACAGTAAGTGCCGTTATTTGAATAGACCTATAAACAGAATTACCTATAAACCTAATTCCCATGGTTTCTAGATTCTTTTGAACACTTAAAAAATCACAAGATCAATTGAATTGTGAACTCGTAGCTTATTTAAGGGGAATTTACATGCAATTCTGATGCATATGCGTTTCTTTCTTATGGACTTTCATGTTTTACCTGCTTATACCTGTTGAAATTATTTGTATCAATGTATCAGTGCTGAAAGCTGAATTCATCTGTGGGCAAGAAAATGAACTCAAGCAGAGCAGATGCAGAAAAGGTGTTCTTGGAAGAGTCTAGGGTAGAATGGCATGCATGTTCTCCCCACAGGAGGAGAAAAGAAAAAACAAAAAATATATGAGAACCTCATCCACATCACTCACCTGAAATACAGACTGAAAATGGAAAAGCGCTATTTCAGTTAGTAGATAGCACTGTCAACGTGTATATAAAATTGTTTATGACTACCGGAAAAAAAACATGGAAGTTACAAGCACCTTAGCAGAAGAAGGAAGGTCTGAAACAACTTCCCACTATAAGAAATGTGACTAAAAAACTTCTGCTGTGAGATAAGCAAAATCGGTTCTTAACCAGGATTCTGTGATGAGGTAACCTGAGACAGCAGGGAGCTGTACTTGATCCAGAAAATACCTTCTGCCCCAGGGTTTATAGGTCTCAAATTCCTACTGATCATCCATGTGGGTGCCAAAGGTGGAAAACAACTCGCACAAAGGATGTGCAGCAGGTATAAGGCAAGGTGCTATCAACACCAAAATGCAGGAAGGAAATTCCAGGATGGCTGTTGCTTGTGTTATTTGAGTTTGTCCCTCCTTCTGCGTAGGCGCTACAGTAATAGTCGCTGCTGTGTGATACTGTAATTACAGGATCACATACAGCTGAATGCTGCCTTGCATAATTGGCTTCTGTCATAGCCTGCACCAGAGTGCATACTATTCTTGTGAAAGAAAAACAACAACAAAAAAACCAACACCAGAAGAAAACAGCCAACAACAGCCCCAACTTTTCACTGTCAGCAATTGTAATTTTAATATTCTGGACATTCTTCTTGAGGCACTGAGTCCTAGATTGCCATGGTCCTGGCTCTGACTGAAGTCGGTGGGCATTGTACTTTGAATTGGTGGTGTCCCCTGAAACCTAAAAAAGCAAGTTTCAGAGGCCCTTAACCAAGCATCGAGAGCTTACATAAGCTTTTATTTTTTTTGTCCTATGTTTTTAAAATGGAGATAGTATCACTTTCTTGACTCACAGCAGTGGTTGTGAGGTGAAATACCTAGCCGTTGTGGTAACGAAAACCGAAGAAGAAATGCGTAATTCTTCTTCCACACAAGCATTTGAGAAGACTATGAAAAATGAGATCTTGTGACACACAAGAAGCGAGGACAAAACACGTGTCAATAAGTGTGCGAACCTCTGTTCTGCAAAGTGGTGGGTCGGGAGTCCTGGGGAGAGGAGAAAACATCAGTTAGTGTATGTTCAAGAGACAGAGATTAAGGGTGTACAGGCAATTGCTGTCTAATATCTGTGTCTTGACTTTTCAGCTTTAATAATGTTTTTAAAATGCAGCTTTCATTTGTGTGATTACTGCTGGAAACATCATTGGTCTGTTTATTTTGGGTGTCTTCCCTCTTAGTAACTAAAACATACATTAAAGGATGTTTTAAAAGAAAGAATAATCAATCAATTAGTGAGTATTTTAACAAGCAAATTGTATAGCTTAGCATCAAGTAGTGTTCAAACAAGGTAAAATAATAATTTTAAAGTTGCAGGCCAACTCGTAGCGCTTAGTTAGGAAGCTCCAAAACAAAACTGCATGTTATTTTAATCTTTCTTCACTGTGCTCTCTGATGTGATCTTTAATTACACAGACATGCCTAATTTTTTTTTTTTTTGCAACCAGAAACCTTGAGTAAAATTTGATGAGAAATTGCCTTCTTAATTAAATTCTCAGTTTATTAATAGTCCTTCAAATGAACTTATCGTCTTTGTGTGTAACTTACTGAGCTTTCCAATAGATTTGTCCCGCCATCAGTGTCTTTAAAATTTTTAACCAAGTTAGCTGTGCCCTGTCTTGTGTTTTTATTTCAACCTCAGTGTGCAGCTGCATCACAGATCATGCCTTAGGTTTTTCTGTTCCTTTCTTGAATTATGACCTTGAAATATTACCTCAGAGCTCTCTTCTGTCAGTCCTACTAGTGATAGACTGTGGCTCCTTTGGAAACAACAAAAAGTTCTATAATTTTTTTAGTTTTGCTTAATGTTGAAGTTGTAAGTATTATATAGTCTTAAACTGTGTTTTGGTTCTAGGAAGTTTTGGAGTGTCTGTGCTAAATTGTAGTTACTGCCAATCACAGCTCTTTGGGATGTTATTGGAACTGGCCCTGGAATATCTTCCAACATCAACAAAAATAAATTTTCTCTTGAGATGAAATATCTCTTTCTAACATACATAAAGCGTTCTGTATTCTTCAGACAGTCTCTAAAAGATGAGCCGCTTTGTCATCGATGAGTCAACAAAGAAAAAGGAAGCTTTATACTTTAATTAAATGGAATATACAATAGAAACAGGAGACAACTAACTCTTAAAACAGTCCATAGAGAGCTTCAAATAATAAACATCCTACTTGAACCGAGATGATGATAGCTGAAAATGCATTAAGTAGACAGAGAAACAAAAACAAATGAATGTGAGAACTCAGTCAAGCAGGCTGAAGTGGAGTGAAGACTTTGTCGGGAGCGTAGCCCATGTTAGGGCTAATGCGTTTCGCATTAATGTGATGCCTATAAAATACTGACTCCTGGCATCAGAGTTAATGACAGAAATCCACAACAGTTTTACCTTGTACACACGTGGAGGAACAATAATACCGTAAGGAAGATTCTTACATGTTAATGTGTTTTGGTGGTTTTTTTGAAATAATACTGCAGCATGTGGAAGGACTGTTAACAAGTGGTAAGTGACAATTGTTACATGAATGTGTTGTGGTTCTGAAGCTGAGTTTTGATCAATAATTGATGAAACAAAAAAAGATGAGACAGTGCCAGAAACACACACCAAATCAAGTTGTTATTTTTAGAATGTTTTTCAGAGGACTAGATTAATCAGGCTAAACATTTACTAAGAGGATTACGTATATGGATGTATCAATATTAGGAGGATTTGTAGCTTCATTAGCGACTTCAGAGGAAGTAATGCCTTCATTTTTGCTGTTGACTAAACCGAGATACTTTCTGTGACTGGCTGACGTTTGTGAAGTGAATTTCAACCCTGTAGTGTTATTCGAAGGACAGTGCTGTGTCTAAAATCATTTGCCACTGGTCTTGTTATCTAGTCCTAGCTCGTATTTTTGGCAGTCGGGACCTAGCCAGGACTTGCCACAGTACCGTAAAGGCGTGGGGAGGCTGTTGCAGGCTGAAAGAGCAGAAATCTGCTCCTCAACAGAGCTTCTGTGTACTGACTGCACAGCCAGAATCTCCAGAGGGTGACTTGAGAAGCTGTCGGGGTGCCCCTGCATCGTGGTGTCTTGCTTTGGGAGCGTTTGGAGCATGGCTGGAGAGTTAGAAAAGCTTTGAAGGAGTTGCAGGCAGGATGGAAATTTGGGCAAATACCAAGGTTAGAGGAATACAAAAAGGGGTTTGAACTGTCCTCGGGGCGTTTGCAGATTTGCTGGTGGTTCCGCCTTTTGACACTGAGAAAGGCAGAAGAAAATTAAAGGACTTCTCCAAAATGGGAGTAAGTCATGTTGAGAACAAGATTAAAAGATTTGTCTTCAGCTCCAGGTTATGTCTTTGTAAACTGTAAAAGGAAAGAGTTTGAGAACATCTCTAGGTAGAGAACTACAGCTGATGCCACCTGAGCCATGTATAACAACAGACGGGCTGACTCGGAGTTTCAGTTGCATCTCACCAGACATGAGTCTCAGCAGGGAGGTACAAACTTACTCTCTTAAAATACTTACGGCCGCTAGGCTTAGGTCTTCATGATCGTAAAATTTTGGAGTCTCCAAAGGCACGTTTCTGCCAGCATATACAGAATATTATCCCTTAGTGCTGGCACAGGCATTTCAGAAATTCTTGTTAAACAGCTCAAAATGATCTGCCTTTTATGTCCTTAGTTAGGGAATTTTTGAATGGCCTGCTTTTTGCGCTGCTGAAGTAGATTGAATTTTTGTTTGGCTGTGATAAATATGCATATTGTAACCCTCTGTGAACTGTGGTTTCATGTCTGTATAAAAAGCAAAAGAAGTATTCAGTTTTCCTTTCTTCCCGTTTGAAATGCATTGGTCTTATTTTTGTCCTCCACTTATTTCCTCCCTCTGACTCCCCAGGTTTTTCATTTTCATGCTTGAATATCTACCAAGGTGCCCACCAAGTTCTTAGATGTCTTGCTCAGTGGTTGGGCAGTTTTGTGGATTTTGCGAAAGTTTGAGGCCTTTAATTCTCATTTATTTATTCATTTTAGAAATCAGCTTTTAGTGTTTGATACTTTGTATTTGAAATGAGGACTGTGTATTCGTATAGTTTGGGTGAGAAAGTCTATCACATTGAGCAAGATAGAGTAATTCTTTGAGGGTTTGGGCTTTGGTAGAAGAGTGCTTGGGCTCTTCTTGTGATAAAAGAATGAACTTGGGTATTGATGATAGCTGTAATTTCTTACCTAAAGAGAGACGTGAGAAATTATTTGCTTTCTCACTTGCAGTTAGATCACTGCTGTTGTCCCTCTCAGGTACTCAGCACACAGTCGTACTTGATCTCCTCTGTACTTAACAGTACTTCAGTCCTAAGTATGGAATAAAAATTACCTTTACCTAAACTGTTTGCTTGCCGCCAGTCTTAAAATAAACAGCGTGTATAGCTTTGAGGAGAAGAGACAGCATATACTGCTCTTCGACACTGGTAGAAACACTTGAAAGTTTCATAATTCTTCTGTGAAGATGCCACGGGGAAGTTGTATGGCTGTGAATGAGAAAAGCAGGGTGATTCGTGAGACTGCAAATGGGAGAACTGGCGTAGAGTCAGAGGCTTTCACACCCGCCTGGGGGGTAAGTGGTGAGAAGCTCTAGCTTATTCCCATTCATTCTCAGAAGAATTTTTGGGATGCCTTCAGGGCTTCACTTTCCTGTGCTTGCGTATTGATTATTTCTGTGGGTTTTTCGTTCTTGTATCTAAATAAAACCCAAAGTCCTGGTCACAGACAGCCAAAATAGCTCAAAATTACTTCTTGCAGATGGGTTCTAGTGAAACAGTTGTGCTTGGTCTACAGCGTATTTGTCTACAAATGTCAGTTAGAGAAAATATTTTTTATATATACTGGTTTAAGATATTAGCAGTATTGCCATTCTTTATACTATGTTATACTGTTGGTACAGCACATTTTTTTAGCTGGGAATTGTGACGTTGCCATGCAAAATGCTGCTGCTCTTGCTGCGTAGAGTAGTTGCATCCAAGATACTGAAGTACTCGCACAAGTAGATGGGACTACTAATGGGACTACTTTCAGGAGTATGAAGTTTTTCTCCTAAATACAGTGACTTAATAGTTCAAGATAAAGTACTGCCTGCGGTACTGCAAGGGTAAGTCTTGCAGAAAAAAAGTATCTTCCACGTAATGAAAAAGTAATTTCAAACGAATGTATTTCAACGTGTACTTGAATGAGCTACTGTTTGCGCACATCTTCAGTTAATGGTTTAGGTACACAAATAGAAACTATTAAGTCCCTGTTAAAGATTTTAGTTCATCGTTACAGGGGAAACCATGAACAAAGGAACTCCTACAAAATTGTATTTTTGTCCATTTCCTGTTCCTTTCAGTACTTGGAACATAAGATTTTTATTCAGTCTGGGTTAGTCTTGGATGAACTAAATGCAAGTCTTCTTATGATTTAATAACTAGCCTGTGCATTTGTGTTTAAAAATCTTGCTGCTAGAACAACCATTCAAATTATTTATGCTTTAGATTGACTTAGTAGCTTAACTGTGTTTTTTTTTTCTTTTCTTCTATGGATTATGGTTTATAGTGATCATTTTGTCTGAGGTTGTCAGAGAGTTTGTAACATTGCTGAGATGCAAAGAAGTCACATCTTTAACTATCAAACACTGTTCAGGTAAAGCCAACAGTACGAATGTGCGCCTGTATATACATGTCATTAAGGGCAAACAAGCATTCCTGAAGCAAGGTATGAAGAAACAAACCCAAGAATATGATCAGGACTTTACACCCTCTCTTCTGTAATTGCAGTATTTCAAGATACAGTCTTTATCATTGTGTCACAGGGTTCCATTTCTTACAGTTTGTTTTGTTTCAGCCTCTTGGGGCCAGTGACTATTTGGAGATATCGAAGCATTTTGACACGGTCTTTGTTCGTGACATACCACTTCTTACAATGGCAAAAAGGACACAAGCCCGTCGTTTCATTACTCTTATTGATACGTTTTATGAGCATAAGGTGAGAACCAAGTCTTTAGGTGTAATACTGGGAGCTCTAAACTCTGACTGTTACATTTGGTTCGAGGTAAGGATTTCCATAGTAATGATTTGGAAAACATAAGCAGAATGAGCCAGTACTGCAAAGAAACATCATTCCAGCTTCAAATAAAGGCTCCATTGCAATAAATGCAATTAAGGAGGTATTTTTTTAATTTCTGTTAGTATTGAGTGTGACCATAAATATAAGCCTGAGCTCATTTGCCTCTCTTGAATAGGGATGTTATTTTTTTCCCAAGCCAGGAAAACCACAGAAGCCATGTCATCATTTTAGTAATGAAAGATTGTGCTGCCAACTGTGCTGGAGTAAATTTAAATTTTTAAAATTTTAATTCCTGAACAGAGTACAGAGGAATTAACAGCATAGCTACATTATTAAGTTTAAAGGCAACAGTCACTGTAGGCTTTACGTGAGGTTGAAAAACTGCTAATGGAATAGTAGTGATAAGTGCAGCACTTCTTGTGGTTTTAACAGAGGTTTGGATCATGGAAGCAAAATCAGCACTACTAAAACAAAGAGAAGTTCATGTTTAAGATGATTTTTTTTTTAAATTAATACAAGATATGAAAGCCTATCTATGTGTGATTATATATGCACACACTTAAATATTTATGCAATCAGGAGATATTGATTGAGATTTGGGGTTTTTTTATGAAGAGTGTCCTGGCAAGATGATCAGAAGGGCCTCAATTGAGCAAGATCTTGAACTAGCTAAGCCTAAGAGTAGTCTCATTGAAGTCAGCCAGATTCTTTTTGCTTTATGAATTGGAAATGGGCAGTTTTGAAGAGGATATGCTAACATGTATAAACTAATACTAGTGTGTTAGAAATAAGAGTTAGGGTGGTCTTCTCTATCTACGTGCTGTTATTAAGAACTGCAAGAAAACAGACACTTTCTATTACTTCCTCCTTAGGAATGCCACAAGTGTTAAACTCTGGTCACAAGTAGTTGTTTGGAAAAAAATACCTGAGAGAGTGTATTTGTGGACACCTGTCCACAACGGAAACATTTTGCCTGTGTGCTCTCAACAAGCATCTCCCCTAATAATACTTCAGTCTGTCTTCGTTGCAGCCCCCTGGAGACACGTAACATACTGTCTCCTCCCAGGAGACATGAAAACAGCATCGTTATTGTTATTAGCCAATATGTGCACTTGGGTAGCATAGGGGAAAGCAAGAATGGCCCACTCAGCCTTCTGGGAAACCTGGGATTTAAACATTCTTTAGATGGAATTATATGTGCAGCGCAGTTACTTACTGAGAAGAATCTAAGGCGGGGGGGAGGATTGGTTACTAATACTTTATAGCATTTGTTATCAATACTTTATAGCTGTTACTTTAGAAAGTAAATTTGACTGTGAGCTCATTGCCTGTATAACAGGTACTCTGAGTATTTAATAGCAGGGTTACACCATTCTCTGAGTAAAAGTTACATGATTGTTATTGAGAAAAAAAAGATCCTAAAAGGTTAATATTCCAAATGACTAAGTAAGGTAAATCTGTAACAACAGTGCTGATAAGAGAAAGGGAAAATACCCATTAAAAAAAACCCTAAACCTACAAGACTGTAATTTGAAGTTTGCTTTTCAGAAAAAGCATTTTATCCTTTTTCTGTAAAGCCAAAGCATTGATATTGTTGCCTGTTTTCCTTCTCTCAGGTACGTATTATTTGTTCAGCAGCGACTCCTCTCCAAAGCTTGTTCATGGTAAAACACGACGATGGTGAGCTAGCGGACAACAGAGTGCTGATGGATGATTTGGACTTGAGCCAGGTACATGATATTAACATCATCCCCCTTTTGTAACAAAATTGGGTTTGGTCTCATAATTACAGCAGCCTTTTACGAAGAGGAATCAAGTAAACATTTAACTATAGTGATTTGCTGCTTTTTCTGCAGTGTATGTGTCGCTCTCGTAATTGCATGTTACGTTATTCATTTGTAGTCAAAGAAAATGCCACAGTATATAGAAGCATTTTTCTGGAAGTTTTAGGATCTTTTTGGTTCTTAATCTTAATATCTGTGCAGTCATGTATGAAAATACTGATTTAAGTTTAGCTCCTGTCTTTAAGATACAGAAATACAAGATGGTTTGTTCTGCCTCTTCCTGTGCTGTATAGGGCTGCCTCGCAAATTCGCACAAACAGTATTATTTTGCACATAACTTCTTCTGTTTTTCCTTTCCCCTATAACCTCCTTACTGTTAATGATTTTTTTAATGATTTGTCTAAGTCAGTATGCAATTAGGCAACAGAAAAATGAAAATAGATGCTTGACATGTCATCGTGTTGTTTTAAACCCAAATAACTGTTTTGCTGCGCTCCTTCAGAGGATTACCTAGCTGAAACAGGTGTTTTTCTTCACGTTTTGGACATTAATTTTATTTTTCTGGTGCCATGCTACTGTCTTGTATAGTCAAAGCCTGCAAAGCTTTGGGTAGGATGCACTTCAGTTGAGCCACATCTCTCACAGGTCTCTGGTCCTGGTTTTGTCTGTTAATGTAGGATTCCGCCAAAGGACTCTCCATGTTCACAGGAGAAGAGGAAATCTTTGCCTTTCATCGTACTGTCTCGCGGCTTACAGAAATGCAAACTGAGCAGTACTGGAAAGATGGGGACAGAAGCAAGAAAGCATTATAATTAAAAGTTGAATAAAATCACCAGGAATTAAAAGTACAAAATTGGAAAGCTTTTTAGCACAACTGAAATAATAATTGCACTTTATCATCTGGACCATGTTTTCTTTCATCAGTTATTTTTCTATACCACCAGTGTGTGGACATGCGGAATTTTGCCTTTCTCTTCTGTAAATTATATGTTCTGGAAGTTTAATAGGACTAGAATTTTTCTGGAGAACTGGTCTAGAGACAAAGTTAACGGATCGTGCAGGGTTCACAGCAGGTTTATAATGTCACATGAAGAGGACACTGTGGTTCATGCACTGCTTCTGTCATCTACAGTGCAGTTTGCACAAAAGAAAAATCAGACTTTTTTTTTTTAGAAACTTCTCATATTGTGTAGGTCCCTGCAAGAATCTTGGAACTCCTCTGTAGTGTATTTTAGTTGGATTTTTTCTCCCCTATTTTCTGTGTGTAGCCATTTGCTGACTTTCAGGCTCTAAGTTTCTTGTAATCAGACTGTTGCTCACACTGGTTCATTGAACACTACTGGTTTGAACCAAGAGAGAACCTTGAGGAGGAGCTTGAAGATACTTGAAAACACACAGGATCTAAATAATCGTGGATGGGAACAGAAACTGTGGTAAGACAGGGCATACTGTAACATCTAAGTACGAGTTAATACTCTTCCTAAATTTCCTGAATATGCTGCCTCTACACCAGTGACAAATCTCTGCTGTGAATTTGCTTCATCTGTACCAAACCTTCCATTGCTGCTAGCACACCTGCCCTGATGCGGGGAGGGTAGTACAGGGCACGACTGAGACAATTCATCGCGTTGCGATAGGAACATGTTTTATGGAGAAGATGGGGTGTTAACTGGTACCTCAAAGCACATCACCCATCCTCGTGTTAGTAGCTGGGAACTTTCCTTCAGTTAAAAATGCAATTTCGTAATTCTTGGTTTTAATCAAACCGAAACAAAAGGTGGCATAGCGTATTTTTATAAAAAGTCATTTAAAGAGCATATTTTGAAACTGTGAGTAGGGAAAACATTATGCAGATGGACTGAAAAGATTGCTCTGATTTCTTAGGGAGGAGATACGTAACATACTGTCCCCCAGGTTTGAGGGGGTTTTGTGGATTTTGCAACCTACCAAAAATACTCTTCTCTGCCTTTGTTAAGCCTGATTAAATCGTTTCAATCATAGCCCCAGTCACTATTACTGGAAGCTTTTGAAAGGGACTTTTGGCGGGGCAGGGAGGAGTGGAGAGGACCTGTGCCCCTGCATGTGTTATGGCAATACAGATGTTTTGGAGCCACGTGCTCAAGCCTGGTGTTATGTTCTGATCCCTTCAGTTTGTCCTGGAAGTTGCTTATCCTGGCTAGACCTGTTCTTCGAAGAGTTTTTAAAGCCTGTATTTATAGTTTACAGCTTATGCAACTATGTTGTTTTTCCCACAAGGGTCACTACCATGGAGAATTTTAATGCATATTTATGAAACCCCAATCAGAAGACATTGCTTCTACTTAAGAATATCCAAATGATTGTGGTATATTTTCAGAGAGTTCTATTAGGTTTCTCAACAGAGGAATGATGAGATTCATGCATGTGTGTCTGTGTATACACACACATATGTATGCTTAATTTATACATCTATATAAGTATAGATAAAATAATATATATATATATAATTTAAGTGTGTTTCTGTATCTATGCGTGGCAGTCTATATGCCTCAGCCTGGGTCTGTGCTGATAACTCTCCTGGAGCTTCAGGCTTGACTTTTTTTCTAGTAGCGTTCGAATGCCGCCTGCCTTGCCCGAACCAGAACATGCTGTGGGAAAATGGGAGATGGTGGCAGATCCTGAAGCACCTTGCATCTGGGTATTTATTTGCATTCTTTCAAAAGCTGTTTTATGTGTTTAGCCTGTGTGTCCTCCTCTGTCATGTGGTACAGGGGAAATTCTTGCAGAACACAGGTGAGACGTGTGGGACATGCGAGAGAGGAGGTCGTGCCAGGCTCTGCATTCCCATGGAGACTTCTCTCAGGCCTGGGAAGTGAAGTGTTTCTCCATGTGGGTGATGACCAACTTTCTTTACCCAGGGGACCCCTGGAGTGCCCTGGGCAGATCCGTTTGCGTTGGACCTGGCGCAGCTTTGCCTGTTGCTATTTGAGGCTTTCCTGCAATCAGAGCACCCGTCCCGAACTCAGATAGCCCAGGTTTTTGGAAGCTCCTAAGTGCAGTAGGACTGATGTATCATTGAAAGCCTCTGGAAATGTGGGTGAGCTCTGTCCAACCACAGAAGGGAAGTTCCTAAAAGCTTCCAGAGCAAGTGCTGCTTCCAGGGCACCTTGCTAAAGATGTGCAAGGTGCAAGTCTTTTCTTGGCTGGCAAGGAAGCTGTCTGTTAGGAGACTTTGGTTGGTACCACCAGGAATCGAAGAGAAGGAATGGAGAATATTCCAGAAGTGTTTTGAGGCTGAAAAGAAGAAAAGCTGCTTTAAATTACTGTGCGGTATTTGTGGTTGCAATGCAGAGTGTGGATTGTCACTTTTCAGGTCAGGACCACGCAGAGAGATCGATGGGACCAATTTGTCCAGAAGCCAGCACAGAGATGCCCACAGCAACCTCAGAGGTGGCACATTTGTGTTTGTCTACTTCTCTGAAGGAAGGGAGGCCCCTGTGTGCTTATTTCACAATGCTGCTAACGATGCTGCAGCAGGCACGACGTCTCCTTCCAGTAGGGAGTCTTGGGGGGTTTCTTCTGAGGTCAGATAACTGGTGTTCGAGCCTGTCACTGGGGCATGATGGACAACATTGTCCCTTTGACCGTTTGATTGGTTGATTGATTGATTGATTGACAACACTGCCGCAGGGTGCCAGGTCACCTGCGCTCCCAGCAGTCCTGTTCCCTGCTGCCTGGCAGCAGTGGTCCACAACTTCTTATCCCCACATCAAGATGCTGTATTTGCCAAAATATAAATGACGAGATGCCTGTGAATAAATTACGCACAGTCCTTAATGGCCTTAAAATTGCTAGATTCGTGCTGGGCGCTTCTATGGCAAGTTCAAGTATTGGCTTTTTAGGTTTTTCTTAACTTGTAAATTCACATAATCTCAGATCTGCAACAAGTTTTTATTTCCCTTTTCATCATTTAGCAAACATTACTGCCAAGGTATTTTTAAAGGTCTTTTCGAGTAACCTTATTGATGTGGTAGGATATTTTGCTGTTACAGGAAGTAAAATCCTTGTGATTATGGATGATGTGAAATGTTTCATATTGGTTTATAAAGGCCACATCCTGGCTGGGAATCTCTTGGCCCATTTGTTTCAAACACTTGATTGACAAATGAATGTTCCTAATGTCTGAAAATTTGAATTACAGCTTCTGAGAGTGTAGTTACTCTATCCATATAGACATTTAATCTTTATTTTCATTTTGCATTCTTGTGCTCTTACTTACAATTTAAAAAAATAAATAAATCGTATTTTTTCAGGTTCCTGGTTTTCAGTATTTACCTTTGCAGAGATCAAGGGAACAACTGCAGTATTGTGGGTATAATGAGACAGCTTTCCAAAGGTTATTGGCAGGATTGAAGATGCACTTCTTGATGTTGTCACTTCTTGATCTTAGAAGGAAAGCTAATAATGGCCTTTTCTGAGTAAAGGTCACCGTGACAACACTATAGCTGGATAGATGTCACCTATTTTGCCACAATATAAACATGAAAAAAACTGACTGGGTTTCAAACAGTGCTCAGCACCGTCAGCAGCCATCTAACGAGGAGCAAGATCACTCTCTGCATCAAGGCTTGTCTCTAAGAGTATCCAGAAGTTTTCTTTCTGCAGGTGGCTGGATCTGAACAATACCAGTGCCTCAGTTTCCCTGTGGGTAAAATTGAAACAGCGTTACTTTCTGGTTTGCTGACACTGGAGTGCTGCCAGGCTTCACTCATCAGTATTCTAAGATGCTCGCCGAGGCTCTGGGATGAAAATACTTCAGTAAAGTATGTAAATACTGCAAACAATAATTCAGCTACTCCAAGTGGATTAGTTTCCTTGTTTGGGTTACAGAATTAATGCCACCAACTAAACACCACGTGCCTCTTTGCAGGGATGATTCTTTTTAATAATGCAAGAAAACAAAATGGTAAGGTTTGTGATTAAGACCTTAACCAGTTCCTCTAGTTTTTCTTCTACCTGTAAGGACAAATTTCCTCCAGGATTCGTTACAACCTTAGCTCCTGTACTTGTGAACTGCAGTGGCTTTCTAAATTTTGTTGGGATTTTCCTTGTATGCTGAGAATTTTTTAAAAAATATGTCATTTTGAGTCTAATATATAACATGCTAAACACTGTTAAATCCTTCTGTTATCTGAGAAGAATTTATGCTGTAATAAAGAAAAATCAATAAATCCAGATCTTATAAACGTTTTGCTTATTATTTGTGCTATTTTAAGGTACGTGTTCTGAATAGGTAGGCCTTGTGTTAATAACTTAGTGAGACTTTTTCTTTATTTAATCTCGGTATCCAGGTGCAACTCCAGAGTGGCAGCACGGCCCGTTTCTGGACACTTTGCTGCCTGATGAGTGCTGCAGCACCACAGGCCATTGCCCTATGTGTATCCAGGGCTTGTCAGAAACGTCCTCCTCGGCTACTGCTGCTCAGCTAAATTTTGGGTTCAGAACCTTTTTTGCACCTCTCTGACTCTTCTCCAGCACTTTGAGGATGAGATGCTCCAGCTGAGCATGTAACTATGATTAAAGTGTCGTGGTGGTTTTTTCCTGTTAATTGGGGATTCTTACTGTTCATGATCTGCTCCCACTGTCAAGCCGATGAGTTCTGCAGTTAGTTGGCACAGGTTTTATGCAGCTTGGAAAGTTCCCTCTGGGAAGCAGTTAGGTAACATTTAGGGAGGCAGACAAGTCTCCGCACTGATGTTTGGGGAGGCGGGTGGAGGGTCGCTGCAGCTCCCCCACGCAGGTGCCCTCATGCAGCACCTGTTGGTGTTGCGAATGGGGGAGCAAGGCTGCAGTACGACACTTGGCCGTGGAGGCTAGTGGCAGGTGGGTCAGTTCTTGCTGACAAATGTGCAGTTTGGGCTCTACAAACCAGCAGTGTAAAATTGTTTAGGAGGGTTTAAATTAGCTTCAGGTGCAAACATTCAGTCCCTCCCGATTTCTTGAAGAGAGGGATTGTCATCCTGAATATCAAGCTGTGAGCAACTTGCTCCATTATCTTGCTTGCAGCAGGGCGGTATCCAGTGTCTGAGAAGAGCATCCAGAAAATTTCATAATACCCCATTGCAGATTCACACAAGTTTCAGAAGCAGAAAGCCAATGGTTGCATGCCTTGTTACTCCTGGAAACACTGGGTCCATCTCCAGAATGATTTAAGATCCCTTTTCTTTCCTCCAACATCCTGCAGCAGTGAGATGTCAGAGTCTAATGAAAAATTCTCCTCAGAAAAAAAGTCCCTTTACATGCTTTGCTGTCTCTTAGGAAATACTTCAAGAATGGATGCAGCCAGTCTGCCTTCGCAGTTTTGTTTGTCCGAGGGCTGTTTCTCTTGTATCCCCAGATCTGTTCCCTCTCAGAGATGAACAGTCCCTGATGTGTCCGTCTCTTTGGCCAGAGAAGAGTGCTGCTCATCTTGGGATGCTTAATCTTGCCTTGTTGCTCTGTGACCTCATTTCTGACACAGGAGCACAGGTTTGCGCATCTCGGCTTCCCCGAGACCACCAGGCTTGGTGTTTCCTTGCTGCTTTGTTTTGGGGCTCGAGAGCTCTGGCAGATATGAAATACGGGGGGTGCGGTCTGGGGGTGCAGAATGGGAGAAGTTTCTGACCCTCGGGTTGAGGCAGTGCCTGTGTTTGCCTTTCTGTCGGCCGAGAGGGAGGACATGCAGCAGCAGCAGCCCCTCGCACGAGCGTCGAGGAAGGATGGAGCAGATGGAGGATGCAGGCCACTTGCTCCCTCTCCAGCCTTCTGCATTCTCTACGTATTTGTAAAACAACTTTTGTTTTAAATTGAATTGAATTCTAAGCGCGCCATTAAAATACAGAAATGCTTCTCACTGACCTATTACTCTGCATTCATGTTGGTAAAATTTTGGATGAGTTTCTATAGTCCTCCCGCCAGTTCTTTGTCAGGGTGAAGGGTTTAGTTGGCTCTGTTAATCCACTCTCTAGCTGAAATTGTTCATTTAAATCGTTATAAAAATCCACTCTCTTCCAACGCAAATCCTATATTCCCAGTACTGCTGCCAGTGCAAAGACTTCAAATTCTTTGAGTGCAATCACACTGTGGCAGTCCAAAGCCAAATTGCAAACACTTATCCCCAATTCCCCTTACTCAGCTTTAAGCTAATTTTTCCACCAGGCAACAATAGCCATAAAAGTATAGGGAAGATTATTAGAAGAGCTTAAGAAATGGTTGATGGATTCCTTCACAAGCTGTGGTATAATCCCACCGCATCCTCTTCTCACAAGAAGTGAAACCCTTCGTTCTGTTACTTAATATATTTTTAGCACGTGGTTCTTCAGTGTCACAGTAATTAAGAGCAATCACGGCCACTGGAAATTGAAGCATGGAACAAAAGATCAAGTGATTGTTTAAGCTGAAGTTAACTGAACCAAGAAAACTAAGCTCACTGACATGAAGAAAAAAGCTTTCTTTGTATCCTCTGGTCTTTTACAATTAGCAAAGCCAAACGCACTTGTGTAACTTTTTCTATGTACAGTGATGGATAATGTTCAGGTCACAACGTGGTGTGTTGGGCGGTGAGGTTTTTTCCTGCAGGCTCGCTAAGAGCATCGCTCACATCAGGTCTTTCCTGTAGCTGAGGTACGGTGTGCCCAGCAACACTGCCCTGTTAGTCAAAGTTCAAGCATGCTGCAAACAACTCACAAAGTTAGTTGGGGTAGGGGGGAGCAAAGTCTGTCGAAAACATAGGCAGGGGACCAGTCTCCTCCGGTTGCAGTTGATATCTCCCAAAAAGTAACATTTCAGAGGCCAATGGAGAGAGGAGCAATTGCTGTCCAGCAAAATTACAATCTGAATGGGCTGCCATTTCCAGTGCTTCACTAGGACAGCCATGATTGCTATAGAAACTTCTGAGAGCGAGACAGAGAGGTTTTCCAGCACTGGAAATTACGAATGGAGAAGGTTAGACTGGGTGCAAAGCCCATTCAGTCAGGCAGCTGCCAGTTTAGCCTCTTTGCCAAGTAGATTGTAGGAAATGCTGATTAAAATGTCCACTGAATGCACCAGGCAAATTAAATTTCAGTCACAGCTGCCTGTCCGGTTTCGGTGGGAAGATGGCTGCGGCGCGTGGGGCACCTGGGCTCGCTGTTGTGCCCCACCACAGCCTCTCTTGCAGGTGCTCGCCCCACGCTGGCAGGTACGGCACTGATGCTGCAGCCGTGATGCTCTGGCTGTCTCTGGCAGTCTAAGGACACAGGTAAAATGAGCTTTGTGGGGAAAGGTGGTAGCAGCCAGTCTAAAAAAGGATGACTATCTTTGGGAAAAAAAAAAAAAAGTCAGACATAATTCTAGGTGGAGAGCAGTGTCCCTCTTCACCCCAGCTTTGCCACCTCTCTCAGGCACAAGGCCAGTACATAAGGGCTGCTGCCACCTCCCTCTGGCTGGCACCCCTTTTTGTCCCCCACACCCCGCTCCCTCTACTGACAGATAAAACAGGACAGCTCTCTTCGAACGCCTTGGCTGCCAGCCCCTTCCCTTCCCAACTCTCTGTGATGGAGATCTGAAACTGTCCCTTTGGGACAGAGAGGCTGGTGGTACAGCTGAAAGCCCACTGCAAACCAGGAGACAGGGCTACACCTGTGGGAGGTCTCAGTGCTCACGGCTTCCTCCCATCACCTTTCCAGCAGCTTAGACAAGCTGCTAAAATTCTTCTCACAGCCCATCAGTCCCCAGTTATGGTTGCACACCCAGGTGCAGTTGCAACACCAGTAATCGTAGAATGCATTGGGGTGAAACGGACCGTTAAAGGTCATCTAGTTCAACCTCCCCTGCAGTGAGCAGGAACATCTTTAGATCAGTAATATTCCTCTTTAAGAGGCTGCTCTTATTTCCTTTCCATGCTCCCACTCCCTGGTCCTTTCATCTATGTCATGGGAGGGTTTAGTATCTTTTTGTGTTCATCACTGGCCTTGGAAAAAGTTTATCACCCTTCTGGCAGCAGTTACTCCAGTACCTCACTCCCCACTGATACCCTGAAGGACCATCAGCATTATCAGGCTTTATCGCCATCAGTTACCTTTCCTAGGACAGGAGGAAACAGCCTCAAGTTGCACCAGGGGAAGTTTCAGTTGGAAATCAGGGAGAAATTCTTCACCAAAAGAGTTATTGAGCATTGGAACAGCGTGCCCAGGGAAGTGGTTGAGGCCCTGTCCCCAGAAGTGTGTAGATGAGGGGCTTAGGGCCATGTTTTAGTGGTGGACCTGGCACCGCTAGTTTAATGGTCAGACTCAATGGTCTTAAGGGTCTTTCTTTTCTAACCTAAACAATTCTATGATTCCTCCTGTCTCTCCTCAGCCTCCTTGGGTTTAACTCCAGGCAGTCAGCCAGAAGAGTCTCAGGCAGGTACGCTCAGACACACGTAATGCTGTGACACTGCCACATATGCGTTTCCCTTCTCCTCCACAAGCTGTGTGCAGCCAGTGAGACACCTCAGGCAGCAAAGCTTTTAGTGCTGCGGCCCTTTACAATAGCTCTGCTTAGGACCGTTGCTTTTCCAGTCATGCCTGGCTTTGAGACAAAACAGTAAAACCACTTCATGAATCAAAGGGATCTCCTACTCACCTGTATTGCAGTTTCCAAATAGACCCATTCTTTATAGGATGTGCTTGGAAAAAAGTGTTTGCATTTAAGCACAAAAAATGTACCCGGCCTGTGAGATGTGTCTTACAGTGTGTCAAAGTTTGAGGCTGGGCCAGCCACTAAACTCTGACAGATGCTCTCTGTCATCTCCCCAGCACCCTTCCAGGGGAGGATAACAGGGGAACCAGGGAGAGAGATTTTGAGGTTTAAAAAAAATAATTTGAACCACTATAATGAAAAAGAAAATAACACTTAGAATAACAGTGAAGATGTTGAACTATATACAGACATTATACAAGCATATAAATATATTCAAAGATACAGGAGAATTTGTTAATGCAGAACTCGTGCCCTTCAGACGACAACAAGGTCCCGAGTAGAAAAAGAGTCCCAGACTGGACTCAGCAGCAGATGGGAGCGCCCAAGACCAGGATCCTGCTGATGGTCAAGAAAACCACTCCAAAAATCAGAAGAGGAGCTCTGCTGCTCCCACCCGACAGGAAAGACACCCTGTCCTGTCAAGCAGTGCTCCTCTGCGGTTCGAAAACAGGAGGTGGGAACACCAGCAGCACAGGGAGAGATGACAAACAGCCTACAGGAACAGTCCAGCACAACAAGCACTAAAAGCCCTGGAGGCTGTTCTTAGGGGCCCTTATATACTGAGCACCATGGGAAGAAATACCATGATTGGTCCATTTAGGTCACAGGACCCATCCTCTCCCGCCCATAGGCACAGCTGCCCCTCTTCCCCCATTCTGACTGCCACCTGTACCAGGAGCCCCAGAGAACTTTTATCCTAGTGCTCTCAAACCAGGACACAGCATAACGGGTCAATGATGTAACAGGTCGTGGCTTATCAAATCCATGAAAGGTTTGCTGCATGGAATGTTTTACTTTCAGAGGAACAAAAAAAAAAAGGTGTGCTTTTGGTAGTAAATATAATCAGTATTTTGGGCTGATTATGATTTTGTTAGTTTAGAGTTTCTCAATACGCAGTTCTTTATAAAAGTCAGGCTGACTTCATCCTCTGCTCTCAGAGCACCTGCAACTAGTGCTCAAGCATCAAGAAGTGTTCAAGCCAATGCCTGTCATTGTCTACTTAGGCTTTTTATATGCATTAGTTATTTGTTTCACTAATGGCCGACACCAATCTGTTACAATAGTGTGTATGTATGTGTGTGTGTGGAAGCGCGGGCATATGTCCTCAAGAACCTATGAATGGGTTTTGCAGTCCTTGTGGCCTGTAACTGCTCCCATAGCTATCAGTTAAGGCCACGAGTTAAGGTTAATGGATGCCAATCTGTCAATTCCTGAACAATTTAGGAAATCAGTTATTGACATAATGGAGAAATTATCTGAGTGCATCACAGCAACTCATACTTGAGGACACCTCTGTCTGCTAAGGTTGACCCTGATAATTAACAGCCTTACCCAGGGGCCCAGAGGTGCTTTACAAGGCACGAGGCTGAAGGTTAAATAGCTTCTGTGCATCAAATGTGCTCCGTTCATGGGTATGTCTGTAATGGCTTTCCTGAAGCCACAGCAGCTTGTTAATTGATTGCTCTCATTTTACAGTCTTTCCCTGGTCCTTGTCAGATTGCTTTTTCCTGTTCAGCCTGAGCACTAGTGTCCCCTTGCCAAATGGGGATGCACCTGCCATCCCCTTTGCTTGCCCTTGGTGGGCTGTGCCGTACTGCTCAAGCACCCTCCGTTCTTCTGCCCCCAGCCCCTTGCCTCCACCTCAGCTCGTGCTTCTGTGAAGCAGAAAGGCTCAATAGCCAGCTGCCTCCTGTTTAACCAGCCGCTGCCATCTAACATCCAGGCAGCCCTGCGGTTCTCCTCTGTTTGGTCCAGGGTTTATTTAACTTGAAAGCTTTTTCCAAAATGAGAAGGTGATGATGAATCAAAGGCTGACTTGGTGTGAAAGAGGAACAAGGTTTGCAAAGACAGCACGACCCACTGGTAAACCACCTGCTTCTCTGATCAACTGCTACAGCTGGAAAGAAAACAGAAAAACTTTCTGGGCTAACATCTTTGCCAGCTCATTTAGAGCTGAAGCCGTTGAGCCGTTAAAAGCCACACTCTCCTACCTATGTCCCAAGTGAGAAATGAGCTGCAAAAGCCTCAGCCCTTGGGTTGAAATCCTCCAACGTGTTTGGGTACCTGGCTGGAGTGCGAGGTAGGTCCCTAGGAAGGAGGAGCTGGGCTTTAGCCCCTCCTGTCTTTTGAACAGGAAGATTATTGAATTTTTGTCTCACATAAAACAAGACGAGCAGAAGATAAAAGCAGGGAGAAGTGCATTCCAGCAGAGCTTCCCATTTCTTGGCTTAATACAGACACAATCTTCCCAATGCCTTCACTCCACAGCCATTATACAAGGGAGATGCATGAAGCCCTGTTGTGTTACAGCTCTTGCAGAGATTTTACCATCTAACTTGAGCTGAGATGCTCCCGACAAAGGGAGAAGCTGGATGTGCTGTCAGAGCTTGCAGCTCCCCCTCCCCTAACTCCAGTGCATTTACCATCAGTAGCAACAGGCAAGTTCAGTGCTGTATTTTAAGAGACCTGAGGGACCACTGTTCCATAATCTAGGCAGGATGGAGAACCCAGGCTAAGGCGGGACAAGCAGTAAACTAGCAAGAAAGGCTGGCTCTGAGAGGAGAAAGCAAGTCCCTAATCCTGTTTTGTAGGAATACCTCTGCACTTGAGCGCATCATACGCCATCATCTAGCTCCACCGTGCGTTGGGATCTCTCCTCTTGGCACAGGGGAGAGAATTTTTTTTCCTCGGCTTTTCCCACATCAATGTGCTAGCAGCAGCAATGCTCTCTTCAGCGGCATCTT
This sequence comes from Trogon surrucura, assembly GCA_020746105.1. Classification (NCBI taxonomy): domain Eukaryota; kingdom Metazoa; phylum Chordata; class Aves; order Trogoniformes; family Trogonidae; genus Trogon; species Trogon surrucura. The sequence continues at coordinate 51,615,206 of CM036618.1, forward strand.
TCAATAGCACCAAGCAGGCAATTTCACATAAATCACACTCATTATTTGTGTGGTTCGGTAGCACTTCCAATTGAAATGCATATCCTGTTCTCCTTCACTTGTCTTCTCCAGAGCATGCATGTGCTGGCCTTTCAGATGGTAAAAAATCAGCCAGCTGGGGCTATAAAATTCCAGATCTCGAAGATCTGTTGGGATACCTATCCCAATAGAAGGAGACATCTGGACAGCCCAGAACCTCCTCTCTAGGCTTACATCTACGTGGGATCTGCAAGCACATTCACTTGCTCTGTCATCAGTCATTTCCCTCGATGATTGAATGGACCGTGTGCCCCAGGAACGGTACTTCAGGCTCCCTCCTAACATATTTTTTAATGTCTTTCATATTTCACGACTGCTTTGGAAAACTTAAGAAAAACAAAAAAACCCCAAAGAAATACAAGTTGCATGAGTGCCTGGCAAGCTAAGGCCGAGCTGGAGGTGGGCTGCAAGGAAGGAGAAGCCCACAAGGTGGCAGGGCGGCATCGCCTGCCGGCCAAGGAAGGACAGTCCCTGCGCGAAGGGGCTTCTTCCCGGCTTCGACAACGGTAATTCGAAAGACAAGCGGGCAGGTGAGCAGTGGAGCTTCGTGCAGGACCGGGATGACTTGACCCTCGCCGTGACATGGAAGATTAAATATTTTTTAATACGCATGTGGTCTGTGTTTTGGGAAGCGAGGGCTTCCTTGGGAGCAAGGCTGCCTTATATTCAGGCAAATATAATATTTTTGGATTGCTCGATCTTATCTTAGCTTTCCCCTCATGGCCAGATTCTGCCTTGCAATGGCTCAAGCACAATCTGCCCGGCCTACGCCCACCACGCAGGTTCCCTTGGTGTGGGGTGCGAGGCACATGTGCTCCCGTGCGAAGCAAAAGCCAGGCCTCTGAAAACATTCGGAAAGTCCATGGCTTCCGCACGGCTGCTTTATGACTTCTCAGGCAGGAGTATGGCTGCCAGGGTTGCTGTCTCCAGCCTACCCGTCTTAGCATGTATTGGCCCCCACCCTGAGGTGCAGAAGCTCTCAGGGGGCAGTCGTTGCTGCCCTTGCATGTGGGGACTTTTTTTTTTTTTGCAAGCAGAGTCAGTGATCAGTGCCATCCATACCTGGGATTTTATTTAGTTCTGGGATGCCCATTGAGCACACAAGTAGTCTTATGACAAACCAAGAATCACCCAACTTCAGGTGCAGTTGTGAAATCCCCAACTTGAAGGGCTCAGTAATGCTGTCTTCATCTTTTCAAAAAAAAAAGTCAGGACATCTGGAACAGATTTGGGGTTGATACAGCCCCATTTCTTCCACAGTAGTACAAGCCAGTGCCCTTTCAGCTGGGAGGAGCCTGGCTTTTGGAGAAGCCTGAAACTCCAACAATCTAAGATCCAAAGCACTTGTAGGATTTGGTTTATGGTGGACTCAAAGAAAACAACCCCATGATTATGCCTTTATAAAAAAGATGGCCCTTGCTTGGGTTTTCTGTGGTTAAAAGAGCTTCAGTAAGCTCCTCAGTCCAGTTCTGCCACCCCTTCATCACCACAGTCTCTCCACTCCTCCTCCCAGGCAGCCCAGGTTGCATCAGTCCTCTCCACTGCCAGTATCCCCAGGAGAATATGCAGGTTGTATCCTCTCCAAAAAAAAAGCGAAAAGAACCAAAGAAGGTACTAGAAGAGATGGATCAACCTTTATTATTTTGTAATTATTTTTTTCCAATGGGAGCAGCTCTTGTCTGCTTGTGTTTTCCTGTGTGACTTCCCCACCCAGGTTCGTATCTCCTGCTGGCTGGTGCAAGTCAGCTTCTGTTCTTCTGAGCACCAAACTCTCCTCATATGAACACAGGCACCCCACAAACCATTCACTGAGCCAGGCATTTGAATGCTCAGTGTTGTCGCATATTTAAGTACCTTTTAGGTTGTATTTTTTAAACTCCGAGCTCTGAAAAATGCTAAATTCAAGTGGAAAATAGAGATGAATTTGTTATGCGCTGGTCCCTCTGTGGCCTGCCTAGAGGCAGAAATGATGTTGAGACTTTTCTAGTCAAACTGTTGTACAAACAAATTGAAAGGAGGCACTTAAGGATAGACTTTTACCCGAAAACTTCACTCTTACAGAGAACCTGCTGGAACAGAAGTCTGGTGATACGTGGAAAAATTACCCTAGTGTTTCAAAAAACACAAAGATGATCAGCCCAGCTACAGTAAAGAAGAGACAAGGGGGAAAAAACACAAATAATCAGCTCCAGTCAAGCATGCTAGGACATAACTCTCTCTGCAGATCAGTTCTCATAAGGGTCCAAGCCCGTGAAAGGATTTGCAGTCAGTTGATGTTGAAGTCTACCAAAGGAGCAAGCAGGCCATTAGTGTAACAAGTCAATGAACTTTGATGAAGCTGACTTTTCTGGAAAACTAGCTGGATTGCCAAGGTAACCAAATCACAAAAGGACACAGGACACAATCAACACACGGAAGAATACAGACATTTGCTGAAAAATTCTATGAGCACGACAAAATCAAACGAAACTCGATGTCCTAGAAAACAGTTTTCGCTTTCATCATGTCTCTTGGCTGGATTCCACAGCATTGCAGAAATGTTTCTACAAGAATTGATTACTTCTCGCCTTCTGGAGAGCTTCCCGCACTACTCAGAAAAGGTAGGTCTTTTTGAGTATGGCCTTTGAGGTGAGATCTAAGCCACCTGGGCAAAGCCACCATCATGCATATGATTGAATCCTGTGAAACTGAAAGGAAAGAGAGTAAAAGGACTAGCCACTTATTTTACCCACATTTAGCAGCAGGATATGCATATAAAAGCAGATAAATTGGGGATCAGCAGTAAACTAACCTGAGCTGGAGAGCAGAGGTAGATCATTTTCTGACACTGAGAACAATCTTAATCTGGCTAGGTACTAAGTAAATGAATCCAAGCTTTAGAAGGAGCTCAAAATCACCATCTCCCCAGAATTCTGAAGAAGTTTTAGACACGTGGGTTCAGTTCAGCCTAAAACATGGGTCCTTCAGTTCCAAAACTGAATGTCCCCATAGGCTGGGAATAGATCCAGAGGATCGGCTCCTGTCTGGGTCTGTCTTCAGCTGCAGTCTTTGCAAATAAGAGCAGCCACTGCAGGACTTCACCTGGTGTCCCAGCTAAGACATTTCCATGTCTTCAGCTGCAGTCTTATTCTTCTTATATCCTCTGTATCTTCTTGTGCTGGAGCTCTTTGCTCATGCAGATACTTCTGCTTTCTAGAGGCATGTGATCCTCTGGAAAACTGCTTGCATTTGAGAAAAAAAATCTTATTCTTAAAAAGTTGGGGTTTTTTCCCATGTGAAAATAAGTTTGGAAGTCTCACTTACTATTTGAAGATCTCAGCTCAACCCTCTGTGCTGCTTCTGACTTCCCATGATCCTGAGAGTCAATACACCAGGTTAATGGCTCATGTTCATGACAACTGGATGACAACTCCACCCCTTCATTAGCTTTGTTTCAGCACTGACTTTGTACAAAATTACCCTCTGGAGCAAGGAGAAGCCAGCAGAAGTGACTTCAGGCTTGACAAAATAAAACTCTTGAATCATCCCAAGCAGATGGAGAGGAACCACGAAAGCAGAGGGACCCCAGAAAAGGCAACAGGGAATGAGAAATTCTTGATTTCCACCACCAAGTGGTTGTCCAGGAGAGAAGTTTGTTTGGTTTTTTTTTTAAATGAGATCAAAGCACTTTTCTAGATACAGACTGCAGTTATTTTGCAAAGATACCTTAGTGCATTCAATAGCTACAGCATCTACAAATTTATGCTTCTGGATGAAAGGCACTTTAGCAAAAAGTTCCTAACAAGCTATTATCTACACAGCATATCATTGACATACCTATCCTGTGTGAGACCTGGGCAGGAAAGACAGGATTCATTTTGCCAAATTGTGACGAACAAATGGTGCCAGACCAAGTAAGAAACAGCCTCCAAGATCTGCACCAGATTATCAGTGCAGCACAGTGGACTGAGCCTGGTGGCAAAGGCAACACAAGGAAACGGATATCAGGGAAACTAGCAGGCATGGGGGACAGGCAAGTCCAAAGCTGAAGAAGAAATAACAACCAACAAAAAAGGAAACTGAGTGCTGGGCATCATGAATTTTCTCTCGTGTTCTTGTAAAATGAAAAGCATTGATGCCAGTCTGCACAAAGGGCTTATGGACTGGAGAAACATTGGTTTTACGCTGAATGTGTAGGATACATTAATAAAGCCGTGCTCAAGTGAAAGACGCAGTCTTTGCAGAAGCAGAGGGCACATCATCGTGCCAGCAATGGGGCTGTCATTTTGATTCCTCTCCTCCGCTTTCTGCTAAGTGCTGTTTTTCTCAGTCTCTCAGAGGTTAAGGACAAATGGGAACCATTAGATCTTCGCAGCTCCTTTGGGAACTGTTAGTCAGACCTCTTGCCTATCACAGAACTTCAAACCTCACCTACTTGCCTTGCCTGAGACTTGACTACAGTGTCACTCAAGCTTTTAACTGTGGTTAGAGCACATCCATCAGAAACATACCAGTCTTGGCTCGGACACATCTGGAAAACGTGCCAACCACCTTGACAGTTTGTTACAGTGATTAATCACCTTCATTCCAATAAATTTGTGCCCGGTTTTTCACATGAATTTATCTGGTTTCAGCTTGCTGCTACACATTCCCATAATTTACTAGATTAAAGAGCCTTTCAGTACCTGATATTTTTCTCCCAAGGAAGTTCCTTCACCATCATAATCAATCCCCTGCTCAGTCTTTTTTGATAAGCTAGAGAGAGCGAGTGCTTCGCATGTCCCATTGCAAAGCATTTTCTTCAGGCTCTGAATCATTTTGTGTGGCTCTAATATTCCACCACCCATTTTTCACCATCAATTTAAAAAACATAAGCCATCCCAGTGCCTGTCTCACAAATACAGTATGTGCTCATATCGAATTGCTTGTTCCTCGGGACTCTTAAAAAAAAAATAAATCTTTTCAGAGTCTTAGGCAGACGCAAGCTGGCTTCCTTCTGGCTGGCATTCGGAGAAACCAAAAACCAGCCATCAGTCACCTTCACTGGTGCTGCCATCTTAGCAGGTAAAGAGAAAGCATGATAAGGCTTTCTGTAGCACAAGAAGGTAAAACATATCCTGTGCTGTATCAAAAAAGTGTGGCCAGCAGTTCAAGGGAGGTGATTCTCACCCTCTACTCCGCTCTCGTGAGACCCCACCTGCAAGTACTGCATTCAGCTCTGGAGTCCTCAGCACAGTAAAGGGATGGACCTGTTGGTGCAAGCCCAGAGGAGGCCACGAAGATGATCAGGGGGTTGGAGCACCTCCCCTGTGACAACAGGCTGAGAGAGTTGGGGTTGTTCAGCCTGGAGAATAGAAAGATCTGGGGAGACCTTATAGCAGCCTTCCAGTAACTGAAGGGAGCCTACAGGGAAGAGAGGGGCTGTTGATCAGGGTAATGGTTTTGAACTAAAAGAGGGTAGATTTAGACTAGATATGAAGAAGATGTTTTTTACTATGAGGATGGTGAAAAACTGGAACAGGTTGCCCAGAGAGGTGGTGGAAGCCTCCTCCCTGGAAACATTCAAGGTCGGGCTTGATGGGGGTCTGAGCAACCTGATCTAGTTTATAGATGTCCCTGCTCTCTGCAGGGGGCTTGCACTAGATGACCTTTAAAGGCTCCTTCTATCCCAAAATATTCTATGATTCTGTAAGGTTGTTTCCCTGCCTGTTCATTGTGACACGATTCAACACTGGGAAGCAAGGCTGCAGATTGCCCCAGGCACATCCAGCCGACATCCACAGGGGTAAACCACCCAACGGGCACAAAGCAGCCATGCCCAGGCTCTTAAACCTTCTTACCCAGTGAAGTGGAGTGGCTGCAGCCAGACTCTTTATGCTGATGCCTGGCAATTATTTGGGAAAGTGCGAGCAGCCTGGGCCAACCCTGTGCCAGGGATCATTTTGCAGTCTCACCATGGACTCAGCTGAGCTCTGCTACCTGTGAACACTCCCCACCTCCGCTCCCTTTACCAAGAGATATAAACGCCATCTTAACATAGAACCACCCTCCAAGGAGGGAGGAGAACGAAACGACTGCCTTGCTGGCTTTCTCCAACCCCTTTTTCCCGACAGGTTAGCAGGGCTTCAGATCAGGGAGGCGGCAACAGGCTGGGTCATCCTTTTCCTGCCCAGCGGTGGGCTCAGAGTGCGCAGTGACACTGGAGAGGCCAGTTTCCCATCGCAGCAGGGCCTCTCAGTGCAGCCTCGTGCGTCTCAGCAAGAGGAAGGACACGGGAAGAAAAGGCAAGAATTAAGGAAGAAAAGGTACTTTCGCATAAGCTCAAGAGAGCTTGTGTCTGAGGTTTTGCATCACCACACAGCTGGGACCAAACCCAGGCTGGCAACCTCACCCCAGCCAATGCTTTAGTCCTGGGGTTCCCCAAGCCTCCCACCCCACATCAAACATCCAGCCAGCACCCCAAAGCTTTCTCACGGCAGGCCTGTCCCTGCTCTCACTTGTCAGAGTTGAAACTGCAGCCGCCCAGGTCTTTGTTGCCACCAACACCAAAGAAGCTGGTGGCACTTCACACCTGCTGTAGGTAGATGAGGTGTCCCAGCCAAGCCTAAATACCGTGCTTTTTTCTACAGTTCCAGGGTTCTCAGATCAGGAGACTGAGGGAGGAGTGATTGTGGGAAAAGATAATTTCCCCATCCAATTCAACAGAAAGGAACAAGAATATCTGATGGCTAATGTTTTATTAGATTTTAACTAGAACAACAGGAACCTTCTATTTTTCCACAGAATTTTCCCCTGTCTCATATTCTGTCAGTGGCAGAAAATGCTGAATCACAAACCTGGAGCTTGAAAAGAAAAAAAAAAAGAAAAGAAAAAAAAGTATTTCATATGCAGAAGAAACATATCTTACATCATTTCATGCTTCCTGCTCTGCTCTCTGGTGCCACGTTCCTCATTTTCAGTCTGTTTTAAAGTTCAGCTGCACAGAACAAATCTTGACCTCAGACATAGGAAATATGCTGCCTCATCACTCCAGGATCTTTTCTCACATGATTAGTCCCAACAATCCTGCAAGTAGAACAGTCCCATCACCACCGCCGCAGGAGAAAAAAAAAAAAGGATTTTTTTTTTCCATTCCCCAAGTTAATATTCACCATCACAGCCTCATTTCATAGGCTGGGGCCTACTTCAGCAGTGTAATGCTATTGCCATCTATGGACAAGTAATAGTCCTGCCAGTCATCCGTACAAGTTAAAGTCAGAAGACATATCTAATCGAACAACTACTCTCAGAGAAGTTTTAAAGGACTTTAAAGAGGATTTTATTTAAGGTTTTCCAATGGCTAAGACAGAAGATCCACATAAAAGTTAATCAAAACTAGCAATTACTTCTCATGGTATCGGTTTTTCATCCTTACTATGTATTCATTCAAACAGCTTCATTTTGCCTGAAGAGTTTTATTTTGATGCTGTAATTAGAGCAGGAGGGGAGAGGTCACGCTGAGGTGTTGATCCAGAAGAAGCATGGGTACTCTATTCATTCTGAACAAAAGATCTGAACTTATTGGAAATTACTACCATCAATTATCAAATGCTTAAAGAATGATGGAAGGCACAACAGTGATGAACAAGCTTCAGTGCTACAGGAGCACTGCAAATTAATTTACTCACTTAATAACTCTTCTAAAAATATCGAACTTCAGCCTTAATAAAAGAACTAGTCAATTAATCTACTGGTTATAAATGAAAAATATATATACAGACAAAATAGTTTGACTGAAGTATAGAAGTTATTGCAAACTCTTTTTAGCTTGTTTATACCTCTTTTTTAGTAACCTGTGACCTTTTCTTTTTCAGTAACCTAGTGGACCATGTTCATATGAAAGCATTTTTGTCAGTATCTGTAAGAAATACAAAGCAAAACTGAGCATCCCACTCACTGGGAGACTCTACAGGTGACATTTAAAAGAAAGCACAACGCACAGCAAGATGAAAAATGGGGTTTCTGTTAAATTATAACTAGCCAGACGGTTATACTGCTCTCAGGTTCATGATAAAGGCACAAAGATTGCCTTTCGTGCCTGCAGAGCTCATTGCCGGGTGGTATGAACCACGCATGGTTAACTTGTCTGCCTCAGCCTCTTCTTTTTGGTCCCTGCCAAACCAGTGAAGGGCAAATGCCCAGGTCCTGAAAGCAAAGACTGCCCCACAGTTTGTCACTCAGCAAAAAAAGAAAAACAAAACAAAACAGTGGCTAAGGCATTGGATCCATCTCAGCCCCTTGCCAGAGGAAGGGCACTGTAGTGAACCTCGCAGAAGTCGTATGAAAAGAACCAAAGCACAAAGTCCTCCTCTAACAAAGTCAGAACAAAAATGTTTGGATAGGATTTCTGGATGAAAGTGCCAGAGGTGTTTGTGAATAGGCACAAGAATAGGCACTTCTAGTGACCGCAGAACTATAAACAAAAGAACTTTTGTGCACTCCGGGATTACTTGCTCTTAGTTTCTCTTAGAGTCACATGCTTATGTGGGCCTGTACTGTTTGAAAACATGCCTTAAATTGCAACCAAGTATTGTACTATTAGCATCATCGACTTTGTTTTAACCTTCCTGTTACTTGGTATAATTTGTTTCATAGCCTTGTCTCTTGCATGACCAAATCCCCACTGAATCCTGTAAAAGTTTTTGTTGATATGTGCGCTATAGTCCCAAAGTGTTTCAGATTTATGGGCTTCTCCCCCCATCATTGTTTCACTGGTTCAGGGACATCCCCTTCTTTTCAGCAGATTGAAACATCCAGTAATCTGAAACAGATTTGGTGACCCTATAGCACTAAATCACGCTTTGTGGTGCTTTATTCCTGCTCCAAAAGACTTTATGCATTAGCGGGTACATAAAATTGCACCAGAGACTGAATACATATTGAAAAGTAATAAATGATTCCATATGGTCTTAATTTTTCAAAGCAGTGCACCACTGTTCTAAAGCAAGAGTGTTTAATTTTCCACTTAGGAAGATTTTTAAATAGCCCTTCTAACCCACAGATATGGGAACACTCTCACTTCAGATATTCTCCCCAGCTGAGACATTTAGGTGCACCAACACTTTTCACAGTCAAATGGTGTCCTTGGCTAGCTAGCTAGCAAGGGTACCATTAGCCAAGGCAGTTAATTTCTTCCTTTTATTCAAAAAAAAAGAAGACACAGGTCACAAAGCCTCTGTGAACAAACTGAATAGCATACGTTCCTCTTTAAGCTTCACGTACTTGAACATCTGTCAGACTCAAGCTACAGTTCCTCCCCAGTTTTCCCGGCTTACTTCCAAGGAAAACATCCATTTCAGTAAAACAAGGCTTATAATACTTCTACTTAGATATATGTTAAGCTTAACATGCCTGTTACGAAGAATAGCTACTGTATTTAGAAACAGCAGGCTTTCAGCAAGAGCAGTTCTCAGCATGCAGTTATATGTGCTCACTTAAATTGGTATACCCCCAAAAAAATCATTTAAAAAAACCCATCAGGTCTCACTTTCACTGTCATTGGCTCAACACAAGTATAACAGCAGTGAGCAACTTACAATGCACACCTTTAACGGAGCAGTTTGCTAGACTGAAGGAAATGATTTTGCAAGGCAGGCAAGGGTGCACACCAATGGAAGAATTCAACTTTTCAGATTCCAGGAGGAGCTTGCAGGGCAGTTAGCTGTAATTGCATGCCCCAAGCACATTTAAGTGACATTCACATAAGCCAGGAGGAATGTAAGGCCTTTAACATCAGAAGCAGGACCAGGGCAGAACTGAGGCATAAAAGTTCAGAACTGCCCTCCCAACAGCCTCTCCTCAACTGATGCCTAATTCCGGAGGCTCTGGAATCCTATTTTTAGGTTGTCAGCATCCCAAGATACAGGACATTCTGCCTTTCACATATCCAGAACCACCCCATGTTGGGCAGCTCTGTGCCTCTCTTCCCCTTGGGCTCAGCGCTGGAATTTGGAGCTCAGACACGTCTCCATGCAAGATGAGACCCACGGCCCCAGTTCTGCAGCCTGCTTAGAGCACATCCAACACATACCAGCAGGATCTGGCTCCTTACAGCACGCTGCTGTGATCGCTCATCCAAGACGGTACAGCAGGTAGGAGGTGCCCGTCGCTATCCCATGGCTCGCTGCAGCGCCTCTCAGGCACTCGGGGAAATGCGACCCCCTTCCCATTCCTTCTACTTGATGCAGCTCCTGAGTCAGCAGCCACCCAGTTCCTCCGGGGTGGGGGGGAGAGAGAGAGAGGGAGAAGCAGCTGCAAATACTTATCAACTTCCCCACCATGTGCTGAGCTGCTGACTGCTTTTGCTTAACAACTTCACTGGCCCCTTTGAACCCTTTCTCAGCTCCCCAAGGGGGACTTCCTTCCCCCTGTGTGCCCTGCAGTGCCCCCCATGCCAAAAGACCCAAGGTCAACTTCTCTCCTTTCTGCCTGATGGGGTTCAGATGCCTAGCCCTGACCTTTCTGCAGAGTATCTTACCCAGGAGTTAGGCTAGCCTGAAGGGTATCTACTGGGAGGTAGGCTAGCCTAACACTTCATTTTCAACCAGCCTGTTGAACCCGTACAGCTGCCTGGGGAAGAGGGTGTGGATTCAAGATTCACGGGAGCAATCAAGGAGAGGCCATGACCTAGCAATAACAACATTGCCATAGGGAAGGGAGGGGAGCAGCCTTGGATTTCAGTCCCATTTTCCAGGTCTGCTCTATGTACTTTACATGGAACATTTGTCAGAGGACAAAAAGTTCTGGGAAAAAGACCAGGAGCTGCATCTCCAGCTCCCAAGCAAGTGCTTTCATCACTGGAGATACAGAATGACGAGTGTGGAGAGGAGGTGTTTGGACTTCTTCCTCCAGGCACCACATACAGGAGAAAATTCTTTGAAGGAACTGAAACAGGGTGTATGTAGGCACCTGCTCTCAAAAGGAGAGGCCAGGCAGTGAGCCTCAGCAAAGGGAAATCCTTTCCTGCAGTCCTCCTTCTCTCCACCCGATCCCCGATTAAAGCCTCTGCTATATGAGCGTGCGTTACGTTTGCAGGGAGAGGAAGGAGGACAGTGAAAGGTGGTTATTTTAGGGCAGTGGTGTGTAAGCACCACTACAACGAAGCAAGGATTGAGGCTACACCTCTCTGCACAGCACCACACGGATAGGACAGCCACTTCGGGTCATTTTTCTGTCCCACGAACTCAACCAACACCACCGCAGTTTCGGAGGCGTCGCTTTCGGGTCTCCCTGTCGGTGCCCGACCTGTAGGCACTCGCCACACCGCGTCCTGCTGCCAGACCCTTTCCCCCAGGCCACATGCAGGCCTCCACCACCTCACCCAGGGCTGCAAGTCCACTCCAGAGGCAGGCTTCAACTCAGCGTTGAGACAAGGGGAACCCAGAAACCCAAAGTCCGCCTGCTCGGCCCTCGGTGCAGCTGCAGCTTCAGGCTGACGGCAATTTTCAGGGCGAGAGTCCCTCTACCTCCAGGAACAGCTTTTTTTTTTTTTTCTCCGGCGGCGCTGCAGGCAGAGCCTCAAGCCTGCCCGCAGCCTCCCCGCACGGCCCCGCTGAGCCAAGGGGCAGCTTCGCGAGATGCCGACCGGGCAGGGCTCGCAGAGGCTGCGACCGGAGCCCCCTGTCCACACGGTCACCACCGCCCGCCTTCCCGTCGGCCAAGGGCCAGGACACCGCAGCTCACCCCGGGCCAGGCCGGCAGCCAGTCGTGCAGCAGGCCGAGCCCAGCCCCCAATGAACCCTCGCCGCCGAGCGGGAGCGGCCCCGGCCAGGCCCGGCGGGTGGCGACGCCCACAAGCTCCGCACCGGGACGGCGCCAGCCCCGGGACAACGACCGCGACCACCCCTCCCCCCACCTCGCGCCCCTCTCCCCGCGCCGCATTTTACTCGATTGTTTATTATTTTCCAAGGGGCGGTGGCGGGGCGGAGGCGACGGCCAATGGGAAGCGCCGTTGCCCTGACGGGCGACGGGAATTGTCCAATGGACGGCGAGGGCGTGGCCCGGCGGTCACGCGCGGCTCTAGAGCATGACATCATCTGTTTGCACGGCGCAGCCTAGCTTGGCGCGGGGCGGGCCGGTGGCGAAGAGGCGGGGCCGCCGCGAAGGGGCGGGGTGGCGGCCGAAAGGCGGGGCGGGGGCGGGCGGCTGGGCAGCTCCCTTGGTAGGACTCGGCGCGGTGGGTGCGCGCCGGCCGGCCTTGGGCTCCTCCGGCCCTGCTGCCGGCGGGGCGGGCTGTCGGTGACCTTCGGGGCTCGCCGTGCGCCCCTCCGAGCGGCGTCCCGCCGGTGCGCAGCGGCTGCTGGCCGTTGGGCTCGCGAGGCGCAGCGGGCAAACGCCCCGCGGAGGTAACCCCGCCGCCGCCGCAACTCGGGCAGGGCCGCTGCCCCGCGGCGAGCGGGCAAAGGAAGGTGTTAAATTATAATAATGGAGTAATTAAGCGATAAGTGGCTATAATTAAGCCCATGTGGGGTAACCGAGGCGGGTTAAATGACATGCTCGGGTTGCACAACGAGTCAGTGGCGGGGCAGGATGGCGTTTGGCCGCTCTGACCAGCCCGAGCCAAGTGGGAGAGCTGCCTGCCTGCCTGTCTCTCTGTCCGTCTGTCTTCACAGGTATCAGAGAGGTCCGTGGAGGTGTCCTGATAGGGCAGGAGGCACGGGGAGATGACTAAGTATCTCCTAGAATCATTAACAGAAAGTGCTGCTGCGACCATTAAATCCTTTTGCGTCACCTAAGATAAATGTTAAAAAAAAAGGAAAAAAAGCGGAGTTTCTCACTGGATCTTGGCAGTTTGACTCATTTCACCCTAATGATATAAACTCAATAATCGCATGTACTCCCAAGGATTCAAAACTTAAGATGCAAGCTTTTGGGTAGTGTGGTATCAGCTTAAAAAATCAGCTTTATAAAGGTTTTGGAATATGCACTTAGGGTGTTTTTTTCCCCTTGCTTTCTTCTTGGCCCTGAAAGTATATTTGGGTCACATCCATGGTCCATCAGAAACTTGGCTATTGTTTTAAAATGGAAGCTGAGATGCTCCTTTAATGGGACTTTAAAGGCCAAGGATTTCAGGAAAACACCAGTATTACAGGACTCATAAATAAAGCTGAGAGCTGGCAACACGGCTATGTACTGCTATTTGTGTCTGTTGTTAAGCGTACAAAATACTGTTAGAAACATACTTCCATCCACAAGAAGCTGAGAGTCTCAGCCTACAAGCTGCATCTTCTCAGTGGGCCGTGGCAATGCAGCTTCAGCAGACATGAGGCCGCTTTAATGACAATTTTTGAAGCTGTAGGACCAAATTTTCCTACTTCCTCAGCTTCATTGGAAGTTTCTTTGTAAACATTGTTTCTTGCAGAAAGGTGATCCTATTTCTTAATGTGGATGGCTCCACTCGCCATACTCCACATGGTGCAGAAATGGGTCAAGAATTCTTCAGCAGCGGGTGCTCAAGTTCAGGTGTCCACAAAGCTGAATGCTTCCAGCCTTAGAGTTCAGTCCCAAACTGTCAAGATCACTTGAGGAAAGAGTTCTTCTCTTCATGACAGTAATGTCACCGTTTCCTTTTGCTGTTGCACTTCTCTTCCTTCCTCTCCCCTCCGTTACAGCGGTCAGCCAGCCAGTTCATAGGCTGAAGTCCAGCTTCAATTGATCTTTAAAATGCTGTTCATCACTTTGACGAAATTTTATAGACAGAACTCTGTAGCCGTCTTTGGCAAACCCTTCATGTCTCCATGGCACAATTTGGACCCTTGCTCCGTGTCTATCTGCCAGTCAGCCAATCTCCCTTTAACAACTGTGGAACCCATTAGCCGTTTTCAGCCAAATTGGGCAGAAAGGTTAAAGTCTCGGAGTATGAGGTTGGCTGGCTTAGAGACGACATTTTTTTCTAATCAGCATGCGGGTTCCTCTGAATCAGCCACCAAAACTACTGCCTTTTGCCCAGTTCATGTTTAAAGGACGTAGTAGGGAGCTGTGGGAAGAACAAAAAATACACCAAGGGAGGTGCTTTCTCACGGGCTGGGTGGGAGGGGTAGGCAGAGGACACAAACTCGTCGCAGACCAGGCTGCAGGTGGCTTTCCAAACAACCCGTCGTACATTTGTTTGTGCGAAGTCCATGTAGACAATGCAGCTGTTTAGTGTAAACTGCAATATAATCTTGTTTTATTGAGCGGCGGTATGCTTTACAGTCGATTTCTGTACTGATGTCATGACAAGAAGTTCCAGGTCCTCCAACTCCATGAAACTTTACCTCCAACCATGCTTCTGCAGTCAGATATTTATGTAAGAGAGGTAAAGCCAGAAATGTGACCTGTACTTTTCTAGCTACCAGCCTGGGAGAATGTAGGTTATGGCAGAACGAAGGAGCGATCATAGAATCATAGAATCATAGAATGTTAGGGATTGGAAGGGACCTCGAAAGATCATCAAGTCCAATCCCCCTGCCAGAGCAGGAATGCCTAGATTATGCTACACAGGAACGTGTCCAGGCAGGTCTTGAATGTCTCCAGAGAAGGAGACTCCACAACCTCCCTGGGCAGCCTGTTCCAGTGCTCCGTCACCCTCACTGAGAAGAAGTTTCTTCTCGAGTTTAAGTGGAACCTCTTATGTTCCAGTTTCAGCCCATTACCCCTTGTCCTATCAGTGGTTGTCACCGAGAAGAGCCTGGCTCCATCCTTGTGACACTCACCCTTGATATATTTGTAAACATTAATGAGGTCACCCCTCAGTCTCCTCTTCTCCAAACTAAAGAGCCCCAGCTCCCTCAGTCTTTTCTCATAAGGGAGATGCTCCACTCCCTTAATCATCCTAGTTGCCCTGTGCTGGACTCTCTCCAGCAGTTCATATCTGGGTTACCACTGTGAACTGGTACACTCTTGTCTTATGGGAAGCTGACATTCTCAGCTGACAAAATGGAAGAACGAGGATGAAAACCGAGCTGCTAGTAGTCTCCTGTAGCTGAAGGCACCAGCTCAAAATAATTAATCTCAACGCAAAGATCACTTACAAGGGATCCCACCCAGAGTGCTGTCATACCAGGCCCCATGTCTTGGAGCTGCAAAGCAACCATGATCCCACCAGATCCGTACCATTGTGTACCGTGATGGGAAGACGAAGCACTGCCCTGAAACGCTCACAGTCTAAGTAGGCACAATAAATGAGTGAGGTTTTTGGATGGCCTCAGGGCTGGCCTAACTTTATTCCCGTTGAAGTCAGCGATAAAACTCCCATAAACGGAGCCTTTTTGAAAATCCCACCCTCAGGGCATTAAAGGACTTAAAGGAAGAGACTGGAAATCGTGCAGGCTTTAGATGCAATTTTGATCATTTTTTATACATATTTCAGCAGGACCAGCCACAGAACGGTGATAAGAAGGGCTCCTCTGTCTTTCTGTTTTGCTCGTGCACATTTGGTAAGTAATACGCGTAGGAACAATTATCCTGTGGTTTTAATTCTGCCTCTAAACTGCAATATCAGGGGCACACACGTGCTGTGTGTAGCTGTGAAGAACTGGTACCGTGACTTACGTGATAAAGGCTGTACGGCTGATACGCCAGCGAATTCTGAAGAGGGCAGATAATCTTGCAGTAAAGGCCTGGGGCTGGCACTCAGAAGATCTAGTTTTATTTCACAGTTCTGACACAGGCTTCCTGTATGACCTCAGCACAGTCATGTAATTGCTCGGTGCCTCGGTCCATCATCTCTTTAATAGGGTTACTACTTACTTATTTCCTTTCTCCCACCCTGGCCTGCCTTACTTAGGCTGCAATTCTGCCAGGGAGTGGAGCATTTCTTACCACGTGCAGGGCCTTCACCCAGTACAGTGAGACCTAATCGCAGTGCCTGTAGAGTAATGCAATGCCAATTAAATAAATAAATGAAGATGATAATATCGTTTAGGATTAGATTTGCAGCTTGTAATCCAGCCCAAGGTCAAAGTGCTATGCTTCCCCGGTACCTTGGGACCTAAGGAATTCCTCCTCCATGGGGAAGTTTCTGCGCTGGTCAAAATCAGTGCCAAGCAGTAGTGCGTTTTGGGAAGGGGCTGAGCGTCAGTCACAGCTCTGTGTATGGCCTCGTCTAATCTTGGTTCCTGGCTCTTCAATGCTGCTGCAGTTCTCGTCCTCTACCAACCACTAAATCATACACACGAATGCCAGTATTGCAGAGTCTTTTTGAGCTGGCTCGCATTCCCGTAAGGGGCCACGTTACAACAACAGCCATGGCAGGGCACGCAATGTCATGACCCAAAATGGAGCTGCAGTGAAAATTATTTCCATTATTCAAACCTGCATTCATTCTGATTAATTCAGTGTCTCCTACTATTTTTAGGTAACTGAGGATTAATTGTATGCGTGCTGAAATGCTGTCCCTTGTAATAAAATCATGCCGAACTATTCCTAACTTGAGTGCCACTTGAATTTGAAACCTAACTAGACCCTAAGGGCCTTAGCCCTTTACTTAGCAGGACATGGAAAGCATGCAGGATCAGGGCCTTGCTATTTTCTAATCAAACGGAATGGCTTTCAAATCTCGTTGCTTGTCTATAATGCTAAATAAATCAGGAATCATTTAATTTGTCTGTTCCTTCTAACCAGCAATGCTTCAGAAGTATGTCTCCTCCTCAGTGCGTGCAGTTGTCTGTATCTGCTACGAGAGACAAGTAGCTTTTGTTAGCTACTTTTGTGCTAAATCTAGTCTATAGTTCAGGTCAATACAAAGCTAGGTGAGAACTGATACGTATACGTTGCTATGTAATGTATTTATAACCACATCTATATTAATAGCTTTATGTTCCATGGCTTTGTGGGTCACCCCTTTATCCAACCCATAATTAACTACGTCTTCCAGTGAGCTCCTTAGCAGGGCTTTCTGCTAGGGCACGGCCTCTGAGGAGGAAGTGAAGCGGGATTATACCCACGTGTGGACATGTCTGAACCTGCTCCCGTACCACCCGCAGGCCACATTAAAGTTGTCAAAAAACCGACTAAATCAGACTCCAAATTTAAAGTTTACCAGAGTAACTTGTGCACCGTGAGTCAGAAGAGCGCACTATTCCTCTGCCCTGACCGGCAGCCGGAGCTGGTTTCACAGTGAGGCGCAGGGCTGGACAAAGGTAAGAGGTGTGGAAGAGTGAGATGTCTGCGCCTGCTTCTGCAGTTTAAAGCCCGGTAAAAGCAGAGAGCCGGGGCTAACGCGACCCTTGGAGAGAGTTGCCGTATGCTTTGTGACACTTCAGCGCTTCGCCGGGCCCCGGGCCGGCGAGGGACGCAGAGCCGCGGCGGGTCCGAGGTGCCGCTCCGGAGCCGCAGCGAAGGCGAACAGGCACCTGCCCTGCACTCCGCGTCGAGCAGCCTCTCCAGCCCGCCCAGCGCCCTCGGCTCCCCCCACCCGCGGCCCGGCGCTCCCCGCCCCGTGTGGGCGGTACCAATCGCGGCACCGCCCGCCCCCCGCCCGTGGGCGGGCCGTGTCGTGCCGTGTGGTTAGGTTGAGGCTCCCTGCGTGTGTCTATAACTTTGTGTTGCTGCCGGTGGTTGTTAGGAGGAGGGATGTGGAAGTCGGCGGTGAGCAGGGTGACAGGCTGCTCGGGCGGGCTGCGGCGGCAGCGGGCTGGCTCGGCGCGGGCGGATCGCTTGCCTCTCGCCGGCTGCTCGCAGAGGGAGCGGGCGCTTCGCCGCTTTTCCCTCCTTCGCCTTTAAAGGGAAGGCTCCTCGGAGCTGAAGGCGCAGGAGCAGCAGGAACCATGCAGCAGCGTTGCTTCTTCCTCCCGTGAATTCGGATCTCGATTTCTGCCGGTGTGGAGGTGGCTGTTGATTCTCCCTTCCCCCCTCCGCCTCCCTCCCCTCCCGATGTGGCTCTCGCTGCCTCTTCTGCCTGCGCTTTTTACATGACTTGAGTGAAGGGGGGAAAAACTGTCAAGATGGCAGCAGCAGGAGCAAGGAGGTTATGAATGTGGTGTTGATGCTGGAACAAAACCTATTCTCTTTGGCAGCCCTAGGGAGGGCTTAAAGCTTCTGGACCTGTTGGAAGACTGGCGATTTGATTTGTTCCCGTTGTGTCTGCTTTTTTCCCTGCCAGAAGAAGGATTTGTTTTTATGATTTTTTTTTGTAACCCGCTAGCCCTTGGGGTGGTCTTGTCCTGCGCCCTGCTCCGTGGGCTGTGAGATTTTGGGGGGTTGCTTGCGTGTGACTTGGGGGCACCGCAAAGTGACAGGCTTACGCTAGTGTGCAGTTGGATGTATGCTCAGACTTCGGCTCCCTTTAGGGCGTTCTGAAGAAGAAAAAAGTCTTCGGCGTAATCTGAGCGACCCCTCTCCCTGCCTTCCCGCCGAGAGAGAGGGCAAAAGACAAACCCCCCCTTCCAAAAAAAGAGAAGATATCTTCGGAAGCGACGAGGAGCGAGTTCGGAAGCGCCGGGGGCGGGTGTGTGTGGGGGATCCTCTCCCGACTGGATACAGCGCGGTTCCCGCTGGAGCTACTTCTGCATCCGCATGGAGTGAAACATAAACAAACGCACACACGCACCGCGGGAGCGGCCGCCGCTCCGCCGGCGCGGAGGGCAGCGCCGCGGGCACCTTCGGCACCGCCCGGCCCCGCGCTGCCCGCGCTGCGCTGCCGCTCCGGCTCCTAATCTGATTTTTTTTTTTTTTCCCCCCCCCCATCCCTCCCTCCCTCCCTTTCTCCCTCCCCTTCCCCCCTCCCGCTCCGGCGTGCGCATCGCCCGCGGGGAGCTGGGCTCGGGGTGCAGCGGAGAGCCTGCCAGCCCTTAGCGGAGAACGGCATGCCCGCCCGGCGGCCGCCCGCCTGCTAGGCTCCCGGCGGCACCGAGGAGGAGGAGGAGGCGGCGGCGGAAGAGGAGCGGGGTCGGCAGCCGCCCGCCCCGTCGCAGCGCCCCGCTGCCGCCGCCGCAGCCGCCCGCGGGGGAGGCCAAGATGGCAGAGGCGTCGCCCCCCGCTCCGCTCTCGCCCCTGGACGTGGAGCTAGACCCCGAGTTCGAGCCGCAGAGCCGCCCCCGCTCCTGTACCTGGCCCCTGCAGAGGCCCGAGCTGCAGGCCAGCCCGGCCAAGCCCGCCGGCGAGCCGCCCGCCGACGCCGCCTCCATGATCCCCGAGGAGGAGGACGACGAGGAGGAGGGGGGCGGCTCGGCCATGGCCGTCGGCAGCGCGGCCCCCGCGGGCGGAGAAGTGGCCGCGACGGCGGCGGCCACCGCCGTCCCGGAGGAAGCGGCGCGGCTGCTGGCCCCGCTGCCCGGCAGCGGCCCGGAGGGACCGAGCCTCTCTCCAGGAGGAGCGGCGGCGGCGGGCGGCGGGGGGCTGAGCGGGGGCCCGGCGGCGGCGCCGAGGAAATGCTCGTCGCGGCGCAACGCGTGGGGCAACCTCTCCTACGCCGATCTCATCACCCGCGCCATCGAGAGCTCCCCGGAGAAGCGCCTCACCCTTTCCCAGATCTACGACTGGATGGTCCGCTGCGTGCCCTACTTCAAGGACAAGGGCGACAGCAACAGCTCGGCCGGCTGGAAGGTGAGCCGGGGTCCCGGGGCCGCCGCGGACCCGCCGCGCCGCCCCGACGGGCGGGCTGCCCCCGGGGGAGGCGGCCGCGGAGCAGGGGGGGGTGCCGGCGGCTGTCCCCGACGGCAGCCGGCCGGGCGCTGCTGTCGGGCTTGCTGGTGGTCGCGTTGTCTCCTTTGGTTGTTTTTTTTAAGGGAGGGGGTGAGAAAAGTTTTGCCTCTTCACTGTTGCTGTGTGCGAGCGGTGCCGGCTCCTGACTCAGGGAGCAGGGGAGACGCTGGGGCAGACAGAGCTGGCTTCTCTGGGGCACAAACACATAAGCAGGGAAAGAAAAACGAAGGGAAGGAAGGAAGAAAAAATGGGGAGAGGTGTTTTTTTTTAAAGGTGAAGTTTTGTTTTGTTTTTTTCTAAGTTATAGGTACCTTTGGTGTAACTCGTGCTAGAAACAAGCAGAGTTGCTTTTAGGCAGGGTCGGTCAGAGCCTCAAAGCTCAAATGCAGAACGACTCTATTATTTTCATCCTGAAAACCCCCAGTGGTTTCCCACACGTTCCTCAAAGGCAACAGAGGGAAATTCGGGTCTTGACATTTCTTCATAAAGTTAATCAAAGCGTGGAGTTATTGGCTGCTCAGCCACAGGAACGCTTGGTTTGCGTTTCCTGCGGTGCCACTGTACGAGGGCACTTTGTACTGATAAATGCCTTATATAGCCCAGCGTTTTCTGCCTAGCATTGTGACAGTTAGCAGCTAAAATTACTATCGTTGTAATAAGTAAGAAAAAATAATCTGCTTTTGTGGCTTGTTTCCTCAGCGCGTGCAAAAGCACGTTGCGGGTGGGCAGGGTTTTGCTCTCAAAGACACAGTCTAATAAGGCCTACCAGGAGCTGGTGCTGCACGCAAAGCACATTTGAAGTGATTTCCAGAACTGCTTTTTTCCTCCTCGTTTTACACGTCCATCTCTTAGCGTCTGCCAGATGCCGAAATGTCACGTACTTGCAACTATACAGAAATGCAGGTGCCGCTCGCTGTCGATATTGTTTGCAGAGGGAAATCCCAGTACGGTTCACTTGCTGCTGAGAGCTGATACTGGCAGCATCTGAGACTGAGTTTTTGAGTGGATGTCTGAAGGCAGATTTTCCAGGAATTTTTATTGTGTTGCAGAGAAATTAAATTTCCTCTTTGAGTCTCAGCTTTGGATCAGGAGATAACTTACAATGTAAAAATTGGTCAGAAATACTGTATGCATGGAACATCTCTGGCAGTTTTTGTAATAGCAGCCCTGTCTCCTATTTTTGTGCCTGAGTAGGACTTGCTGCTAGGAATTGAAGTACAGCGGTAGGATTTTTACCTTCCAAATGGAGCACTGTAGAGGAAGTATTTCACTGACAGACTTGTCTCAGGCTGGCAAAAACGTAAACACAAAGTTTACTGGTGGCATAGCTAATTCAAGACAAGGCT
The DNA here is from genome assembly GCA_020746105.1 of Trogon surrucura. Classification (NCBI taxonomy): domain Eukaryota; kingdom Metazoa; phylum Chordata; class Aves; order Trogoniformes; family Trogonidae; genus Trogon; species Trogon surrucura. Next base: position 51,636,271 of record CM036618.1, read on the forward strand.
TTTTAAAAAAAAAAGATCCTTTTTGCAGCTTTTGCTTTTGTATTAGGTGTTGAATTTTGCTCTGACTTTATGACTGCGACACGGAGTGTGATGAAGTTACGTCTTCTGATGACAGCCCGTGCCTTCATAAGTTGTTTGGTTTCGTGGAGAAGCCGTGGCTTTAGATGTCACTTGCTATGACAAATCCAGCCTTTTTATCCAATACTTTGAATTTTCAGTAAATTCTCCATATCCAATTCAAATGAAGACTTATGGAACAATGGAGCTGATACTGTTTCAGCTGAATTTGGTGGCAAAACTCCCATTCGCTTCAGCAGAAGCAGGATCCGGGCCATAACGCAAAGTGCTTACATTGATTAGTATGCTTAATACAATCACAATTTTTCTGACAATTTATACTGTTAATTTGATATTGATTCCTTTGCTGAGCAGCATTAACTGGTACTTGGAGCTAATTAAAATGTTAAAAACTTGGATCCCTTGAGATTGCTCTGATATAATTTAGTTCAGAAGTTTCGCACAAGCCTTTTAAGATGACCTTTCTCAGGAGATACAAGCACTCTGGTGGCAGAGATTTCTGCCTCTTTTATGACTGTGAACTGCCTCTGAAAGTTTGGGTAAGGCATTTGTGTTAACCTTGGGTGCAGTTGTGCGTGGGTGGTAGGGGCATACTGAAAGGGGCCAAGGAAGGGTCAGGAACTAATAATTTGCCAGACATCCAAAACTGCAAAATTTAATTCCTTAGCGGGGCTAGAGTTTCTTTTAATGCATGCGTATATACGTTCAGAAGGGGAGTGCTTCAGTTTCTTGGCTAGAAACTAAATTAGTTTGTGCAGAGGGAACATTCTTAAATAGAGACTCCATCTTAGTCTCCCAATGCTAAAACACATTATATGTTATTATCATCTTTGTTTCCCTCACAGGTAATGAATACAACTCTTCAGGAACTAATGTCAGCTTTTCACATCAGACTTTTTCAGATTGCTAGTTACACTGAGATTTTAAATGAACAGAAGATAGTTCTGTATCAGAAGGCTTTTATCTTAATTCAGAATATTTTTATACAGCTAAATTCATCTTTGAAGGCAGCAAGCCCATTTAACAATATTCTGCTCTGGCACTGAGTGGGAAAATTGTCATTTTAAACAAAGGGAAGAAGAGAACTCAGTTTTATTATCTTATGTATTATTATATATGAAATATTAATACCATTTCCAGTGAAATGTGATGAATGCCATAATCCGTAAACATAGCTGGGATTATACTCTTCAAAACAATTATTTTAAGAGCTATAAATTAAAGTTCCAACTATCACTTCCCCCCCCCCCCCCCCCCCCTTCCTAGGGCATTAAAGCAGAAGTGAGTGTTTCGGACGTGGTTAGGAAGGCAGATATTAACTTTCCGCTAATTCCGATAAGGTTTACCCGATACACCACCCACCTCCCACCAATCTTCTTTACTTCCCCTTCCCCCTGGCCCTGGTGGGACATTAGCTCACCCAATGCTGCCCGACAGCTAACTAGGGCAGTAGCTTACGGTGCGTGGCTGTGGAGCTGGCACGCTGCGGACACTGTTGTGTGCCACGGCCAGCCTGGTTCGATACAGTCCCGTGCGCTTGCACATCACCGGGAAGGGCTTAGGGGCGTGCTTGAATAGCCACTTACTGCCTTGACTACTTAGGGGAGGTCACGGTTTATTTTTATATCACTGGAGGAGGGAAAAAGGTCCGAGGGTGAGCTGGTTTCACCCTTGGGAAGTGTGCTCTGCGAATGCTCCGTATCGAGCGGCTGTTGCAGGTACCTCCACGGAACTCCTCGATGACCAGATCTACCCGTTTTTCTGAATTCAGGCATCTGTTACTCTGTCTGTGTCCTGCAGCCGCAAAACTAGTGTGCTGACTTAAGAATCAAGTTTTTCTCCTCAGATATTTAGGATGTGGTAACTCGCTTCGCTCAGTAACCTCGAAATCGAAAACTGAAACACCTTTGTGTCTCTGTATATAGTAGAGGGGCCGGGTTTCACTATGGCTTAAGTACTTCTTATCTCTTCCTATAACGATATTTTGTAATTTCTTGCAGCACTATCTTGTGAAACAGTGTTTTCTACATGAAGAGTACACTAGGGGGACTATTTTCCTCTATGTTGAGCAGTATGGCAAGACTGAATCTGGTCCTTCACACACAGATACCAGCAATTCCCAAATTTAAATGCAGCTGATTTGCTTTCATTTGTTTTTTTATATCAGAAGCCTATTTGTTTTACACCTGTTGCATTCATCTTCCTCATGAAAGATAAACAATAGCTGCTGGGATATTTACTTGGAAGGGGAGATTTTTGTAAACTTTGTACAGGGACATTTCATCACTCCTTAACCAGGTTTTATTGACCAGTACATACTGAAGGGCTTCAGCCGCTTCAGCATAGCAAGTGTATGAGTCTCTTTAATTATTGAGACTTGAAAAGACTTGAGAAATTTGCCAGACATGTAGACAGATGTCTAAATCTGTTAGCCAGATGCTGATAACGCAAGATGTGTCGGACTTTTTTAATCATCTTTTTGCAAAGGATGTGGGAAAGAAGCGACACCCCTCTCTGTTCTTATTTCTCCTTCCTCGGAGTGGCACACAGCGTCTTTATCAGGAGTTTCGGCATAAAACTGGAGTTTTTATCAGTTTCATTTTTTTCTCTGCTGTCTTTTTTCTTTTTTTTTCTGTTTTTTAAACACTATTTCCTAGTTAGCTTCTAGCATAAATATTTTTTCCTTCCTTCTATTGTATTCTTTCTTTTTTTTTTTTTTTCCTGATTTTGAGCTGCCTTGTTCATCTGTACAGAAGGGTTTGGGTTACAAACTGTAGCCTGATTATTTTAAGTTTTGTTCTACCAAAGCGAGCACGGGGTTAAGCATGTGAATGGATCCTTGGGACTTCACTGGGATTACTTTCGTGCTTAAACTTACTGCTTAAGCATCTTACCTGATCAAAGCCTTACTATGTTGTGCTTTAACAAAATACTCAGTAACATTTGTAAGTAAATTTTTTGCTGAGCAACAGAGACATGTGCGCTTCCAGCTCCAAAGTCGAAACTGTTAGATAACAAGCTTCTTGCATTGTTAGTATCAGAGTAACAAATGACTTTTTAAACTTCCCAGTGGAAACCATACGTAGATATTAGCACACATTACTATTTTATATGTGTAATGTACATCAAAGATCTCGCTTTTCCTCAGCTCATGCAGGCAGGTGACAGCTATGAGAGGAGAGAGACACCAAGAAGCTCTCCCAGAATCATTGACATTGTTTGATCCACGGTGTGACAGTGAGGCGCACCTCGACTGAAGGACTTGCTAAATGCAGATGTAAACACATCGTCTTGGTGAATGTCATCAGCCACAAAGAGTCACAGTCTCTGATAACTTTAAATATGAATGGGAAACCTCCAGTGAATGATGCTGGATGGTATCGCTGTCAGGTAGACCTCTGTGATAAATACTGGAATCAATGTTCCTTAGTTCTTTCAAGACCGACATTTACCTAAGACAGTCACACAACATTGCTGTTGTCTGTAGTAGGTTATTAGTGTCAATATTTGAGTATATTTAAAATAGGAGACTTGAGGTTGTGTCCCACACTTACCTGTGTGTTTGAAAGTACACAGTCAATGCTAATAAAAATTAGATCACCTTAGTGGCTTTTATATCCGCTGTATTGTAATGGCTTGAACAAACACTGTCTGGGACTTACCAGGCTGGGCAAAAGAGGCGTCCTGGCGCTCCTGGCCCGGGACATCCTGCTCTTTCTTGGTTTTGTCCTAGTAAAGCGAGCGGTGTCTTAACACGTGAGGCCATTTTGTATTCAGGTCATTTTGGTGGTGCTACACCACTTTGCTGTAATCCTGGGAGATTAGGGGAGGCTGGGCACGTGCTGGTGCATTTAGAAAGGCGAGTGATTAGGGTTAGCCCCGTGGTTTTGTGAAAGCTCTTTGTGCTGACATGGACAAAGTAGAAACCCGGAGTCAGTGGCGTCCCTTGTAGAAGGCAGACAGTGCTGGGGGGGGTGCTGCAGCACCCACTTCCCACCCTCCTGCAGTGGCTGAGCTGTTTTTAGCCAGTTTATGTGGGGTGCATGGAGAGAACAAGCCTGAAATCACCCCAGAAAATTACAGTGAGTTCAAAGGGAGGCTGGAGAGATTGCCTTGGAGATAAAGGAAAACTGAGGATAAACAGCCAAAGCATTTCTCTAGGTGGCAGCCTCCTAAAAGTGCCCTCCAAGGTTTTGGCAGCCAGCTATTTTGCGTGGAATTATGGAAAATCTTTTGTAAGGATTGTTTCTTATTTGCAATGCAATTACAGTGGGTCTTAGCATAGTGGCGGCTTGCCAAGGGAGAAGCTGAAAGTGTTCCCTAATGCAAGTTGCTACTTAGACTAAAATCTTTGTGTGTTCTTGTCTCCCACTTTTTTAAAAGCCTTACTACTATCTCCGTCACAGAAAACGTGCCCAAGGGCAGGGTTATAAAATGGCAGCATTAGTTTCTTTTAAAGGCACGAGGCCCTCCGCGTTTCGAGGCAGATTCTCTCTGGAGGAGGAGGGTGAACTCTGAGTACCCTCCCACTGCTGTTTTGTTCCCCCCACCATGAAAACCTTCAATTCTCAAATCAGCGCTGGAGAAGAGCCACAGCCTCGCTGGGTGCCAGGGCAGGAGGTGCATCCAGGTCCCGCAGCACGTAGCGAGCATCCCGATAAAGGCCTGCTGATAACCCCGAGCTCGGGGAGCTGCAGGGGTGTTCTTTTTTTTGATGTGGCTTTTCTTGGGGCTGACAGTACGCATGTAGCGTGCGGTGGTTCAGGCGCAAAATAAAGTATTAAGTAATATGCACAGTCATTCAGTTTTCGGTAGTGCTGGCTCAGCACACCGTGATTTAAGTAAAGATTTTGCTTAACCTTTTATTTGCCCTTTTTTTTTGGTGCTTCCACAAACTTGGACTGTTCTTTTCTGTTAAAATTTCCTGAGAGTTGCCACACACTAAGCTTGGAAAACGAGGTGCATTTAGCCAATTTATGGCCTGACATATGTTAATTAACATTAATTACCTGCTTGAATAGTCCATTTAGCACTTATTATTAAAAAGTGGCTTGTCTACAGAGGGGATTTTCCTTCAGAGTGAGATGTTTTGTTCTAACTTGCTCCAGACAAAGTCAGGAAGGGGTGTCCCGTGCTTCTCTGCGCAGTTGTACCGGTTTCCTGATGTTCCAGTTGTGTGTGTGGGATATGATTGCACCATTGACATGCACCAGCTCCTTACCGATGTGTAGTTGACATTTATTTGACATCAGGCTTAGCTTTCCCAAGCGAACCAGTATGTTACCAAGCGATTTTTGCTAGCAGTGGCTGCAGCTCGTGCTCTTCTGATCGAGGCAGCTGGAGAAAGAGCCATGCTTCTTAGCTTACCACAGGCAGATCTGGAGGCCTGCGGTGATGTGCCCCCAGCTCCTTTTTGGGGTGGAGAGGTAGGAAGAGGTGAGATGTGCAAGGCTGGAGAGTGTGCATGTGTGCACTGTGGTGCCCTGCAGGAAGAGCCTCTTTAGCTGCGTGTGGCTGAGGAGAATGGACCTTGAGGCTCCCATAGCCCTCGAGAGCAGGCTAGTGCTGGAGTGGAGCATGGTCAACAGCAGCAGCAGGTTTTGTCTTGCTGTATTCATCAGCTGCGTTATCTGAGTTGGCTCCTGTGCAGTGTGCTGGGCAAGGGTTGTCACAGGTAATTGGTCTAAAACCTGTGAGATGAGGAAACTAACAAGCAGAGACCACTCATTCAATTTCCAAATACCAAGATTTATTTTTAAAAAAATTAATCCATTCCTCTATTTCCCACTCCTTGATACCTCATTCCTGTCTTGGGAGACTCCGAGGGCTGAGTAGGACGTTATGTCCTACTTCACCTTCTCCATCCTTCCCTTCGTAGCACCAGCCGGGGGGCTGCATGGGATGCCTCTGTGGGGAAGGGAGGGCTGGCTTGTAGCCGTGAGGACGCGTTGCAGAGTGTAGCTGCATATTGGTTGGGGATACAAGATGGAGGCAATGGCTACAGGACTGACGAAGAGCAATTTCAGGACAGTGTAAGGGGTTAAGAACGAGCGAGTGGTTGCGTTAGTGCTCTGCCTCATCCCTGTGGTGGAACAGCAAGGGAGCTGCCTTTCAGTGGGGCTGGAGGAGAAGAGCATCCCTGTGTCGCTGCTGCTTTTTGCCAGGACGGTTCCTCTTGATGCCGTGCCTGACTGCGAGGTCCAGGAGGAGCCAATCTTGCCCTGCAAAGCCAGAGTCCTTTCTCTCGGCCACCCCCCTTCCGTGTTTGCTCTTTGGATTGCGCTGCTTTGCAGGGAATTTGAGGCAGGTCAGGAGTTAACAGCATCGGTGTCTTGTTAATAACTCTGTGTGTGTGTCCTACCTGGACTTTGCTTGTTGGGGCAACTTTCTTTATCTGTACACTGGTAGATATTAAAAAGAAAGGCTATTTAAATACTTCTGCTGATATAAAACACCTTTGTTAGATTTCACTGACAAAGAACTGCGTTTCTGGGGATTTGTACTGATAAAGAAATGCCTTGTGAAAATTAGGTTTTATAACAGACTTGTGCTAAGGAATTGAATGGATTGCTTGCACGAGCGCAATGTGCTACGTACTTAAGCTGAACTATGAAACGTTGGGTTCTCACTTGAACATGTTTATTTGGCAAGGCATTCTTTTCGTTTTTATTTTTTTTGTTTTTCTGCTGCTGCTGAAGTTGCCACTTGCTCCGTGTGAGGGGACATGCGAGGGAGGTGCACACTGGGACAGGAGGGCAGAGGCAGCCTGAGGATCCCTGCCACAGGAACATCCACATGAAGCGAGGAGGATGGTGTGGGGCACCAACAGCTTGTTGTCTGGGCCATTGCGGCTTGTGCTTCCAGGTCTCCTGGAGAGTGCTGCCCGTCAGTTTTGGGGAACAAGAGGCTGCTCGCGGTGGGTGTAGGACTCTACTTGTGCAACCTCTGGCTGCTGTACACTCGAGTGATGCCAGTGCTCAGGTGCCTTTCCACGGGGTGAGTCTCTGAATCACGCCACTTCTGCGTCCCTTTAGCGGTGCTCATGCGGTGAAGGGTGGGTCCACAGGGATATCATCATGCCAAAATCCTGTTGAGAGCTCTGGAATGAGAGCAGGAGGCAAGACTGCTGCCAAAGGTGCAGTTTTTTTTCTTTTGACACCCACCTCTGAGGCTGCCTTCACGCACTGTGTTGTGCTCCGTGTCTGCCTGGAGGCTGCTCCTAATGCAGCCCTCAGCCCTACAGTGCCTTCAGGCCAGCCCTCCTCCCCATCCCTGGCTTTCAGAGACCTTCAGCTCTCCCTCGGGAGCAGCACAGGCCACGGGCACACCCAGGATTGTGACCAGTGGGTGGGACGCAGTCCTAGGAAAAAGTTTTCGGTAGGTTTGCTGGCTCCCGAGTTGCGTGAGCAGCAAAGGGCAGGTCCGGGCTACTTGCCAGCGCTAGAACAGGGAGTTAACGTCTGCTTATCCCAGCCCCAGAGGAGTGGGAGGTAGCAGATAAGTCGGAAAGCTGATGAGGACAGTCTGCTGGGGGAGGAGAGATAGAGGAACACCCAAACAGCTCGACACACGTCTGCTTGGGCTTCACCCTTCTGCCTCCCAGCTCCTGCGGCTGCCCGGTTCACAGGGGGAGTGAAAAGTGGTTTGCGTGGATGCAGCCCGGTTCATGACGGTGCAACTTCCATGAGTAGACGAAGTAAAGAGAGCAGGGTCTGCCTCTTGTATCTGCTAAAGGCCATGTTAAAGCAGCAGTGGGGCTCTCCTGTGGTGCTGCAGCAACACAGGTTTTAGGAAGAATCAAGCCAGAAGTGCTTAAAATCCTGGTTGCAGCTGAGTCTGGACTCCTTGTGAGGACTGTGAGTGACCAGGGAGTGTTAGTAATGGTGTTGTACTTAAGTAAACAAAGCTTTGTTTAAAAATGTATTAATTACCTGATATTCCAATACAAACTACTCTCCTAGTCTAGACAGGCAGCACCTCTGACACTGTAGACAATCTGCCCTTGTAACTTTGTGTTTTCTCATGCTGTGTCATGTTGGTTTCTACAGTTTTTCCAAAATAGGGTGCAGAAGAATAAATGTATTATTCTAAAGAAATAATTTTATAATGTGACTTCCAGGGTCATATTTGTTTTACCTACCATGTGAACTGAATCATATACTCCAGTTATGTGTCAGTGCTCTTAAAACCTGTAATATTTGTGCGTGTTTTTTCTCTCCATGATGGCTTTTCAAGCAAGCACATTTTGACCAATGTTAGCCCCACTTTCTAACATGAAATTTGCAGTGTAAACATACTTTCAAATGCAAGGCTTAATTCAGATCAAAAGTTTCTGACTTTGAGGGTATTTGTGAAGTTAGGCTGTGAACCCGTATCTTGTGTAAATATATTTACTAGTACTTCACGGGGGATTTATCAGTTTCATATATAAAGTTCTAGATAGGCTTAGTACATAAAGTTTGGTGTCTGATAAGTGAGAACAGTGCTCAGCAAAGAATGTCTTTGTGCAAGACTCTCACAGGCTCCCACATTATCATCTTTTTTGCTGATTGGTTTTGTGCTGAGAGCAGTGATGTGGTTTCCTGAAAGCCTATAACCTACTGTTTGCTCTGCAAAACTGTTCTGGACCTTAACTAATTTTCAGAGACTGTTTTTTTTTTTTTTTCCAGGAATCCGTGGGAGAAGGTAACACCAGTTCAATTTGTGTCCTGAGATGCTTGTAATCTGAGACACGCAGAGCCGCTGACCCTGTTTTTGTGCAATAGGATCTGTTGTGTTTGAAAGTTTCACTGTATGGGGGAACTCAAAACCATTTGTCTGAGATGTCAGGTTTCAGAGTGAATGGTGCTTCTTTAAGTATTCATCAAGACCTTCAATGGGAGGCAGCCGGTCCTGTGTAGGAGAACAGCGTTGGCACCCGGAATGAATCTGCCACTGAGGAGCTGTAAAAACTCCTCAAACCATTTTGTGAATCTTCTTAAAGCAGCTTCTGCTTTTGCGTAGCCTCAGCCATATACGTGGCCCAGATAAATGAGCCACATCTAAAATCTTTGATTTGCAAATGGAAGTCGTGTCAGAGCTCTGCATGGATTGGGCCAGAGATTTCCAGCCTAGCTTGTGCAGCAGCCAGAAGCTCTGAACCTAATGTTGTTATTTTCATCACGACGTTGACAGTGTGATTCGCACTTCCCATAGCATGTTGGGATTTATTTCTTGCCCCATTGCTCTTACAGCCTGGTTCATGCACAGCGAAAATAATTCCGATTAAAATGTACTAGAAGGTTTGCACACTTGGGGTCGGGGAGAAATCTGGTATGAGGAGCAGTTTTTTATCGAGCTCTGGGGAAGGGAGCCATGTGCTTAAGAAGATATTTGAAATTCAATAGTGAGGCCATTTTACATAGAAAAAAAAAAAGAGGGAAATTGTGTAGGCCATAAGGTAATGGCATACGGGGCTGGGAGGAGGAAGGATTCTGTGAACTGGCAATAGGGAGTAAATCAACCTGATTTATGTTTGTAGACATCTGATGTCTACAGGGCCTAGTGGGGTAGCTTAGAGCAGGTGGAAGAAGCATAGTGTTTACCTAATTAGAAACATAAATAAAATCTTTCCAACATTTTTCTAAATTAAAATGCATTTGAAGCATATGTCAGACTTCTCACATCTAGGAAAGATCTCTAAAACCCTGCTGTTCCCCAGGGAGGCTGTTTCTAGCACACCTTCTTCCGGGCTTTGCCAGGTAACAAGCCCTCCTGGTCAGAGGATGGAGCGGGGCATGCATTAGCAGTTGGAGGTGTTGGGATTCTTCCTGAGCACATCCATACTCCTTTTGAATCATTGGGAAAAGGTCTGTCATTTGAGGTGGTAAACCAGGGAATTGGAAAACCCAAAGAAAATGATCATAGAATCATAGAATGTTCGGGGTTGGAAGGGACTGCGAAAGATCATCTAGTCCAACCCCCCTGCCAGAGCAGGATCCATGACTGAAATAACTGAAGATCGGATTTTACCTCTGTGTATTTCTCGGCAAGTTGGTGATGGTGAAGAGCAGGGCCTGGGCTGCTGTACAGTCAGAGCAGCTCTGCATCTCCAGTGTATTTTAGACACCAAGGAGACAAAGATGATGCTAATTGCAAGAGAAACTACTTAACTGCTTTGTATTATGTGTGAAATGAAGGGGGAATAACGCTGATTGAATGACCTATTTTGACTTTCTCAGTGTAGTATGTTTAATGTTTTAGGCTTTTTCTGGACAGTGAATTTAAATTTTATCAAATCCTGCTGGAAATGAATATGTTGCTGGGCAAAGTATTTTATCCTCGCAGTTTTAACTGCAGTTACGTCTTGCTGCTTGAGTTGGTGGTTGGAGTTTTCTATTTTGGCTGGAAAGGTCTTTTGCTATGCAACAGAGACAGCAGGTTTGGTGCTTTGTTGTTTTTTTTTTTTCCTGTTTTTTTTTTTTTTTAAATACAAAATAGGGACCTGTCAGGAAGAATATAAAATAAGCCACTGAAGGAATCTACTTTAGAAGGAGAAAGGGCATAAATCTCCACCTCTCTCTGATGCAGAAGGCCAAAGTACAGCAGAAATGTTTCCCTGCTTGTAACATGTTGGTCCCAATACTAGAGTAGTTATTCTGTTAAAGGCACTTTTGTATCTAACCTCCTTACAAGTTTTTCAACTTCTTTTGGGGGTACATAACTGGATATTACATAAGGGACTTCTTAGACAATTAAGTGCCTCTGTTAGGATCCACTCTGCTTGTTGTACTGTTATTACAGAAATTGTTTGCTGTTTTGGACCAGTGTCAGGCAGAATAATACTGCATAAGTCCCAGACAAATGTGGGTGGTGAAAGGAGAAAAATAACTTAAAATAAAGAGGGGTATTATCAGCTGAGCAGCCAGTGTTGATCCTATGGTGCTGAGAAATAGAAGCAGGAAAAATAGTCTTTTTCTTTTCTTTTCTCTTTTTTTTTTTTCTTCCCAAGGATGGAAAACTTTAGCTGAAAAATCTGTTCTGACTAGAGTTTGGTACCCTACTTAAAACTGCAGCAAATTGGCATCGGTGCAGCAATGCTGCCAAGTATTGAGAAGGAGAACAGAATTACAAACAAGCCTCCAAAACTTGAGAGGATCCTCAGATTCTTTGTCCATTTAGGACAGCATGACCTGTAGCGTCACTTGCAGCTGCTGTATCCAAGAATATAAATAGCGAAAAGAACACTGATTTGGCCAGGATAAAATGTTCATTTTGGGTTTTTCCAACAGCTGTATCGGGACGTAACCCTGGCAAAAGCTTCTCACATGTCATTCTTTATTCAGGCTCATACTAAACATGTGGAATAACAACTTTCTCTAATTGAAGGGAAAAAAAAGGGGAAAAAATAGTAAATTGAGAAATAGCAACGTTTTGGTATTCCTCAGGCTGAAGGAAAAGCAGTTTACTTGAACAATATGATAACAGTTGTTTGAGAAATTAAGTATAGATTTCCTTCAATTGTAGTTGAATCATGACATCGTACTAAATTTGTCCAGTCTTGAGTGCCTGGTTTCTGGTTTCACATTTTTGTTCGATGCTTGTTGGTTGTTTTTGTTTTATCATTTTTTTTAAAGAAAAAAAAAAAGCTCTGCATGGGATGAGAGATGACAGTTTCCTTATTTTCTGCAGGAAACTCTATCAGGTTTTAAACCACCAATTCTTCCAGGTGGGTACGAGCATGCAAGAGCCAGCAGCTTTCTCCCTAGAAGAACCACAACACCGTACGTGTGTTTGAGCAATGCCAGGGATGGGCCTTTTCCATTTTCCAGGAGCAGACAGGCAATAGGAAGGTTGGATTTCACATGGCTTAACCGTTAACTGCAGATCACTGGAGTATCTCTGTGGATAGTTCTCACGGTTCAGTGAAGTGCCAAGCAGAAGTACTAAATCATAGAATCCTAGAATGGCCTAGGCTGGAAGGGAGCTTAGAGATCATTTTAATCCAACCTCCCTGTCATGGGCAGGGACGCCTCAAATAAGAGTGTATTTCATTTATAAGAAAAACCACACACAAAAAATGTTTCAGTATAAAAGCCAGGTGCTTTGGAAGTACAAAATGTCAGAAATAAAGTTGCCTCTAACACGTGAAATTATTTCTCCTGCTGGCCATTGGTAGTAATGAGCTCACACAATGTATCCACCCCCAGTCTCCTTGGTGGGCTGGATGTTTCAAGGGGTATTCAGGGTTTCGGCTCTTTGCCCATGATCTCTGTGTGGGCTCTGTGTCATATTTGTTGCACTGAACTCTAAGTAAAGAAATACACCCTTTACAGTGTGCTCGTCTGTGCCGTTTGCCTCCCCAGTATCTGTGGGCTTCCCTGACGAGCACTGTCCCTGCTCTGCATCCTCTTCTCCCCTCTCCAAGCTCCTCTCCTTCCTGTCTCCCATTCCAGGCTCCTTCCCTGTGATTCCCAGTCCTGCTTCATGCATCCCTCCTTTCTTGTTGTCTCCTACCCCTCTACCCACCTCCTTGAGTTTTCATATCTGCACCGCTTGTCCAGCTTGCCTGTTGGGTTTTTTTTGTCCAACTCCGTGTTCCACATTTCTCCAGTGCCTCCGGATTTCCTGTTTCTTGTGTCGTGCCTATTCCAGGCCACTTACCCCGTTTATAATACCAGTTTCAGTTTAGGTTTGCGAAGCTATTAGCAATGTGGAATTGGGTTTTATAGTAGGAAGCTCTGGACAATAGAAGGTGTAGGTGGGGCTCATAGCACCACCTATAATTTATAATAATTTTTTTTTTTTTAAGTAATCCACCCTTGAGTAAGCAGTCCTGGTGTTGTCAGTGTGCAAATCCTTAGTCATACGGGTAGTAGTCCTGTTACCTCTGCTGATAATATGTGTGGAAGGGTTGCTTCTTGGTGTAAGAGGTGAAGGGTCCAGCTTTAGAGAGACTTCAATTTGTATTTTCATGTGTTCTGAACTAGACAGCAGTGTCTGAAGTTATACATTTCGTAGGGCTAGTGAGCTATCCCTAAAATATTTCATGGTACGTGTAGTAATTACTCTCATTTCAATGGTGAGAGGCTGATCCTTTTTCCTTCGTGCTTGGTGAGAAGAGGGGACACGTACAAGTTTCTCACTGGTAATATATAGAGGCGTAAAAGTATACAGTCCATAGAATCATAGAGCAGTTCAGGCTGGAAAAGACCGTTGCGATCGTGGAGTCCATAGTCACACTGTATTCTGCATCCTCTAGTAGGTGCCCTCTGACCTGCTGTATTTAGACTAGAAAGCATAAAGAGCCTTTTCCTTACATGCCTTTGCAGTATTCTTGTATCTTCTGTCTCGACTGCTAAACTTCATATCTGTTCTTTAATGATTCTGGTAAATGCACCCACATCTAGGTGGGAAGCTGATCACAGTTTTTTCTTTTTTTTTGAATTAAACTGAGAAACTCATACTGAATTGTTGCTTAAAACTGCAAGGTGATGCCTTGGCGTGTGAGAGGATGGACACCTTTGCTGCTTTCACTGGGTGCAACTTAGCTTCTGTCATAGTCACTGGGCAGCTTCTGAGGGACTTGGTGCTCGATCAAGTCGTTTAATATCGCGAATAACCCTACCATGACCTTTTAAAGAGCTTATGCATAGAGTGTGCAGTTTATGAATCCATTGTTCCTTCATGATAAAGTTCAAAGCCTCAGGTAACAAGGTGGCCTGTCCTCTTTCCACTGCAATAAAGCACATGCAAACACACATTGCAACAAACAGTGCAAAGGCAAACCTAGGAGGTCCTGCTCCCTCTCCTGCAAGGGAATTGTATGGTTTGTCTCCACCACTGCTCTCGAAGCCATTTCAGCAGCTCGGCTGGCTCAGGGCTTCACTGGTGGTGGCCGATGCCTTTCAGGTACTGCGCTTCAGTTTCCCAGGCTACTGATAGCAGCTGATTAGTAACAGCTCTCTGGGTCACGATGTACGGGGATTTTCTGTTGGCTGTGGTGACCTTGGAGGGGAATTAGAGTGGATGTAATGCTTCCAAGAATTGGAGACGCCTGTGCCATTGAGCTGGTGCACGTTGCCGAATCAATTACTGGCACTGGCAGGATTTTGCTTTAGGGGAATCTTGCAGCTACATCACAGTCTTGTTATTCGTAGATTATTGTTAATTGGTTTTAATATAGAGCCAGATACTTGCAGGGAGGAAGGACCTGACATAGTTGGTTTCTGTGAAGTATTTTTCCTATATGCAACGCTGTAGCAGGGCGTTCCCTGGCACTGTATCTCACTTTTCGTTTTGGGGAAATTTTATCAGCTCCTCTTTGGTGTAGCATTGTCCTCCTTAGGTGAGGAATCACTGCGTGGTGCCCCAACTTCCTCCAAATCCGGTGGTGACAACTGGAATTCTCCACATGGGAGTTTTTGTAACTTTTTTGTAATGTGTTGAATCATAGTAAGGACTCAGCACTTTTATAACTCAGGATGCTGTGGCGTAGGCCCCTGGCAAGCTTTTGCAAAAGGTTTTCTCAGCAAGCTGCTCGGTTTTAATGCGCAGCCCTCGGTGGAAGTCCAGGTTACCGGCCTCTCCCGCACCCGTCGCAGAGCAGTCGCGATGCAGCGTGCTCAGGCGCTTTTACTTTGCGTCCCCACAGATTGTGAATGCACCTCTTTGCAGGTGGCAAAGGAGCGCACCACGACCCTCCTTCGGCGGTGCAAGCTTTGAGCCACGTGGTTTCTTTCTGCGAGGTCGTGGTTGGGCTTAGGGCTGCCCCTCTTCTTTCTCTTTTCAGTTTCATGCCAGCGCAGCTCCGTTTTTTCACCAGCCCTCTCAGCCGAAGCCCCGCTTAGGTTAGTGGTCGCTCACATGGTCGCTGAAGTCATCAGGAGCCCTCCCGTAGAAACGTAGCCTCCTCCCCCAGTTCAGCCAGTTTGAGTTTTTTTGTTTACTGTGTTCGTAATTGACTGTCAAAGTGTTGCATTTAATTCAAGTGCTGGTAGGGTTTTCCTCCAAATGCCTGTGTAGTGTTGAGCCAGTTAGGAGTTACAAATGTAAATATGTTTACACAAAAACGAGGAATGCACGAAAGCTGGCACTGCTTAAGCAGCCAAAAGCAGCGTGATTTATATGCTAGAGGGACACTGAAAATGTAGGTTGCCGGAGCGCGCCTCCAGAAGTAAATCCCAACCAGAAGCACTTGCAGTCCCTGCCGTCGAACGCGCTTTGTCTGCCTGCTGCGGCTGCTGAGGTGACATAGGGGCGGAGGAGAGCTCAGGAGTCTGTGGGCATCCCCATGGAGTTTTGGAGGAAAGTTTGAAATGCCAAAGAGAAGCATCTTCTGCACCTAAATGGATCCTTGTTTGAGATTTTCTCCGGGCTGTAGCAGTATAGCCGGCAAGCGGGGGACCTCCGACGCTAGTGTTTCATAACTGAAAGTTAGGCATTTTTCACAAGCTGTCCTATTTCGGGTTGTGAGTACGGGCACACGCGCGCGCACACACCCCTCGCACACCCCCCGCACGCCCCCCCAGCACATTGTTTACTTCCTCTGTAAGTTCTGGGACATTCAGTACTAAGGAGCATGATACGCTTGCATAAACACCCTAGCCAGATTTATCTCTCAAGCCTATCTTTCCTTTCCCGTCTTGGAAAGTGATTAATCTGCAGCACACATTTTGTTCTTTGATTGCAGGGCATTATTCTGTAATCATTTACAGTTTTGCAGAGCTGTAGCGCTGGCTGGCTGGAGTATTTCTGTCATGTAGCTGGCGCTGTCGGCTGAAGCTTCAGCTGCATAATGCGGAGGGAACGTTACGGTGCAGCTCTGTGTCGTGTTAAAACTGTCTTCTTTTTGCATTACGTGCTTTCTGCGCATTCAAAAAAAATTCAGATGTACATATTTAAAGTGCAGGTAAGCGTCTCTGCAGCAGTACATGCTGGGGGCTGGTTTGTAGGTTTTAGAAACAGTGTCAGTACTGCAGCATGCTGGCTGCCAGCTGAGGTTTTCCTAAGCGTTTGTGGAGGGTGGAGAAGTTTAAATAACTTTGTTTTCCGTGCTGCACATCGTGTGTGGAAGCCTACACCACTTAGAAATTGGCAACCTATGTAGAAACAAACAGAAAAGTGAAGAGATTGGAGGTGAATCAGAAAATCTGTCCTCTCCATACTGCATCGAGGCTTTTCCATGTGCCTTTGCATTTGTTTGTTTTCCATGTTTTCCAGTGTTCAAGGAGAGAAGGTAGGAGAGGTGACAATCTTGAGTTAACATGCTACAGGTTGAGCTAAGTCTATCAAGCAGAGTTTTGTTTGATGCAAGCGTCCAAGCAGTAAACCACTTCTTCTTTTAGTAGAAAGGTGTGAAAAGTAGGTAGAAAAAATTCAAAGAAAGCCACGTGACTTTGGGTTCTGACATGTTGATAAGTTTATTTTTGCGATATATGTCCACCTTTGTCTCTGACAAAGAGTTTTTCATGGACCTCAAGTCAATGCATCTGGAGCAACCACCCATGCCCATGAGTGTCTTGTTCCAGAGAGTCTCAGAGATCTGGCCTACACACCATGTTGGACAAAACATTTTGTGTGACCTTATGACAAATCAAAGCCCTGTAGCTAAATGACAGAAGCCACAGTACTGATGTACTGTGTGTAGAGACTGTGGAAAACTGAGGGCATTGCAGGTGCAGAGTGTCTGATAAATGAGATGTCCAGAGGACACCATGCCAGAAGTCGAGACAAAAAAAATCTTCCAACAGCCTTCCCTGTCAGTCTTATCTTGAGGGCAGGAGGGGGCAAGGGAAGAGGGTTTCCTCTGACTGGAAATCCAACAGTTGTTCTAAATGAGCAGGTGTCAGAAAAGTACCCTGCTCTGCCTCGGGGACCTGGGGGGATCAGGAAGGAGCAGCAGCCTCAAATGTACAGTGATGCGTTTTGGAGCAGGGGGAACAGGCAGCACAGATGAGTAGTGACATGGTATTTTTCTTTTAACCCTTACCCCCTGATTTGCTGGTGGATAGGGATATCTAGAGCATCTCATCACAAATTTCACTTCTCTGCTCTAGGAGTGCAGATTTCTGTAAAGGCCTCATGAAAATTCCTTAACTATAAATAAAGGGAAACTTAAAAGCAATGAGGACTAAGGTTTTTGTGGAGCAACAGCTATTTAGGAAACCTACTAGATTGTGTAAGGAAGCAACAGATTCATTACCTGTGTGTTTATAGAGGTATCCAGCTGCTTGCTTGAGCTTAACCCCAGGGTTAAGGTAGCTGTCCTGTGGTTGTTGGAGAGGAGCACGCTGCTTAGGATTGCATATTTGCACCATCTCCACTCCAGTGGGACAAAGCTCTTGGTTAGATTGTGTTTGAGGAAGGGGGCCAAGTAAGTAACATTCTTTTGTGGTTGTGAATTAGTGGCAATGGCAAGAACTTTAGCAGTAGGCAACATTTCCTAGCATCTGAGAAAGGCTCTGAGTTCTCCCAAAACCAAATGGAGCTGTTGCTTGTCTTCCGATGTGACTTCACTGATTTTAAGCACCGGTAAATAAGTGGAAGTGACCCAATGTGGGAGGCAGAGTGCAGTGCAGTGCTGCTGATGCACAGCCTTGCAGCGCCAGTGCCTGTGCCCACGGCCGGGACCTGCCGGCGTAGGTTGTGGCTCAGCTTCAGGAACTGAATAGTTCGTATCCAGTGCCCCGTGGTGGAAGCTTCCTTTTGCTGCACTTGGACATGTGCCATAGGGATCATGGAGCCCAGGTTCAGCATCATTCACCCCAAATCCCTTATCGCCTCAAAATGGTTTGTAACAGTTGTATTTGTTTTCCTTTAACAGCGAGAGATGAACCTCAGTAATCTCTATTGTTTTTGTCACTGTTCATACAGAGTACAGCTGCCCACAGAAAGATTTCTAGGACATGCTGGGGTCAGTACAAAGGAGCTTCACACTGAAAACTTGAGGCCCCATCCCATCAGGGAGAGTGGAGCCTTTGCCTCAGTGTGGGTTAATTATTTGTTCATAGCTGGCTGAGTAAGCAGGATGGTCATGGACAAGGCATGAGGCTGCTCAACTATGTCCAGAGTAACATTTCTGAGAGTTGCAAGGGGTTTTCCTTAGTCCTCCAAAAGTGTCAGAGATAATGTCATGCTGAAGTTAATGAATCGTGCATAAACTTTGAGAGGAAAAGAAGCTTTGTACATGAATGTACTTGATTATGAAGAATACATCCACTGAGAGCAAGATCCTTCTTGAGTGGAACAAGTACCTCTAAGGGAGATTTTCAATAAGGACCAGGTGCTGGAAACATCTGTCTGAACATCCTGACCATTTGCTGGTTGAGCGCAGTAGAAGGATGCTGTTGGGAGCTCAGCTAAAAACTCAGTGTGGCCAGGGAGGTGGAGATGTCTGTTCCTATGTATGGACCCCTCAGTTCTCTAACTGTGTTGTTCACACCTGTACCTCCATGCTTGCCTGGTGGAAGGAAGGGTGAGTGGAAACGAGATATTTGTGTGAGAAATACCTTTTGCCAAGCTGGACAGGCAAGTTTAGGAGGTGATGCTGTGGGTTTCAATGCAGAGGAACCATCTTCCAGATGCAGAGGCTTCTTGTCATGCATCACATCAATGGAGAACACCTGAACCAGTGTGCCTAGAAGAGTGGAAGAGGCTGTTGAATTGCACAGTACCATTATATCCTCTTCCAATGCAGCCAAAAAGCATGCATGTTCTTCTTCACCCAAGAAGTTTGTTTTTAGACAGAGTAAGATCCACCGCTGCTAAGTGTAGCTGTTGTGCAACTGCACAGATCTTTAGAGAGGACTTGTCCTATGCAAGCCCCAGTAAGATACGTAATAAGCCCAGCAGAGACTGGAACTGGCACTGGTGGTATCTGAGGGAACAGCAGATGACAGGCAGCTCCTGTCCACCCCCTCCCACCTAGCCCTCTGCTGATTTTCAGTCCTTTCTTTTCACTAAACTGTGAGGCATCAGAGATCAGGACCTGTTTATAGGTCATGCACAAGAGAAATCAGACAGTAAATTCTAAACTTTTAACTAGGCTAACCTTTTATTTCTGTATTTCATGCTAGAAGATGGTTCTGGGTGCAGTCTTGAAAGCACCTCCTGTGCAATGTAGAATGGGGCCTGGAGAGAGGAAATGAAATGAGAAATGGAGAAAAGTTATTTTAGTCATAAATAACTGTGGTAGGAAGGTAGATGTTTATATGTGCAATAGTACAGTACCTACTGTGCGTATTTTAGGAGAACCTGAGAATAGCAGCTGTACTGAAATACTTGACAGCAAAGTCAAATATAGTTTAGAGTAAAAAAAAAAAAAAAAAGACGACTTGCTGGGGAGGGTGGATTCGTGGCGTGAACCCTGTCTGTGTTATCTCTTCCACGCAGCACAGAACAGCCTGTGACTCTGGCACTGTTTGCGAACGCGCGGTTCCTGTAATGGGATATGTCCCGCTCCTATCAGCATGGTATCATGCCCAGGTAGACGCTCCCCCGCCTCCTGAATTTCCCTGAGAACTGCACGAGGCTGACAGCTTTATTTCTCCAAAGGCTGCCTTTTCTCAAACATCGCTGGTTTTGCTGCTGATGGACCTGTTGAGTTTTAGATCTATAGAGCTTGCAAGTGGCGAAGCTGCAGGCATTAAAACCAGAGATTTTGCTAAGGTGACAAGGTCAAAAGGATCAAAACCTAAATTAAACTTGTTCCTGAAATTGGGCTCTGAATCACAAATTCAGGAAGTTGTATGTGAAAGTGGGTCTGGGTACTGTTTCTTTCTTAAGAGTTCTTCGGCTAAAAATAATGTCTTGCGCTATAGTTATAAATACTACGGGCTTTTTTTTTTTTTCTTCCCCATCTAATTAAATTGTTACTCTTGCCACAATGAAGGGAAAGGGAAAAGATAATAAGATGAATCTGGTTGAACAAGTATGTAGCTTGCAGGTTTCAGCTAGAGTGTTTGCAGCTGCAGCTGATGCTGAACCTTACACTAATGTATTTAATTGTCAAAATGAAAAGAGGGGGCTCTGGAGAAATCAGCAGCGGTTTCTGTGTGTCCATCATTTAGGAAACCCTCTTGAACACTCGCCCAAAGTGGGTCTTTCCTGTGCTGTCAAAATACAGAAAAGATTTTTATCTTACAGGGTTTTTTGTGTGTTTTTTTTTTAAGGAAACTGCAGTATTTTTTGTAAAATTGTGGTTGAACCATATGGTAAGACGTTTTGATGAACTGTGGTGTCTTGTCAAAATGACAAGCAATGGCCGCAGATAACTCTGCTGTTATAAAGAGTGGCACTTGACAGGTTTGCCACAGGTAAACAGTGGATAAAGCTGGAAAAAGAACTTTTTTGCATCATGGTCACAACACCAAGACGCTCTTTAAGAGCTGTGTGGGGACAGCCTGGCTGTGGCCGTCTGCTTGCTGAACAGTAACAAAGGGCAGCGGCCTGGCGAGACCATCCTTACCACCCCTATTGCCACTTCTGTGTTAGCAGACGGAGAAGTTGCGTGTGTTTTGCTGCTGGGGTTTGTCAGGGGCTGCTGAAGCCTTTTAGGTTTTTGGGGGCCATTGAAGAGGCCGTTTATCCTGGCTCAGCTCGTGGGACCGTGCTGGTAGTGGTCAGTGAAAGCAGTAATCCCAGAGGCCTAAGGGGATAAGGACAGGCAATAACGTGGCTGCCACTCTTTGAGTTTAATTGTGACGTCTTTCAGGTGGCGAGGTGGGTGTTTTTCCTCAAGTGAGGCCGGGGGAAGCGGAAGGGCCCTAAAAAGCAGGGTGCTGTGGTGAAGCTGGCCTGCGCGGGTGACAGAGCTGGGCACGGGCTCAGAGACTGAAGTTCGCTGTCACTCGTAACGCGGCGAGGCAGCTGCGTTATTTCACTGGTGTGATGCAATGCCGGTGACACACCAGGACAGGAGAGTCCAGCACGCTCTGTGACAGCACAGCATGTACGCGGTGTCAGCCCAGCGGCAGCCAACAGCTTCCACTAGTGCCGGCACTTGTCTAGGGCTTCATTTTCAAGCCAGTATTTGTACATAAACAGCTGACAGCGTGTTTTTTAAAGTAACACTGGGTTACTGCACGTGTGCGATTTCCAAAACACTACCTTCGCCCCTCCTATTTGCTGTGCTTTAAGGGAATTAAGACTTTTTAAAAAATACATTTTATTACAATGCAGACTAGGCGTTTACTAAGTTCTTGTTCACTTGTAAACTGCTCTGCAAGACTGAAAATCTCAGAGGAAAATGCCATGCTCTGGTAAACAGCAAATAGAAATCCTGCGATTCATTTTAATGGTTTACAGTGTTGTCCTGAAGTCATTTGCTGCCCACCAAAAGTTAGTGATGACACAGGCAAAACCAGTACTGTGATATTGAAATGCAAGACCCCAAAAGAAGAAACTTAAGTGTTTTTTTAAAGAAAAAAATGCAAAGGGGGTGAGGGAGAAAGCTGGTGACTAAGCGCATGTATTTGTTTAAGGAATTGAATGGGTAGCAAATACTTTTCCATGTGTGTGGAAAATATGAGCTGGCTTTTGCAATAGCGTTTTATGGGAAGAAAGATCAAGGGTTCAGGAGCTGAAATACTTATTCATAAAACGTAGGGAGCAAACACAAGCTACTTGTTGTGCTTCTGCCCGTTTGCTCTAAGTCCAATCTAGCTGAATCATTTCTAGGAATGGAGTGGGTAACTGAATTTCCAGCCTCCTCTCCGTCCTTGGCTTCCCTCCTGCATGGCCGCTGCTGCTTAGTACTGGTTGTACTGAGCTTTATGTTGAGGGTATGTGCCTGTCCACTTGATTGCTAAAGCTTTTACCACCTTGAGATCTAAGCACAATCCACTTGAAACTGGATTAGAACAGCCAACTCGTTTTACTGAGGCTTTTTAACAGCTATTGGGATGCAAACAGAAGCTGACCCGGGTGGGATTTTGATGTGATGCCTGGGAAACGAAAGCCTCTTCCCTATCACCAGTCCCATCAGCACACTGTATGTGTAGTTCCTGACAACAGCAAACCCAACCCCGGCATTTACCCCACTGTCTGCCACGTGAAGCCAAGCTATGCCGCAGTGCGACATTCACTAGTTCCATGAATGCGATCTTTTGGACCTTGGAGTCCTAGTAGACGGTAAGTTGTCCGTGGGACAGCAATGTGCCCTTGTGGCCAAGAGGGCCAATGGGATCCTGGGGTGCATTAAGAAAAGTGTGTCCAGCAGGTCCAGGGAGGTTCTTTTCCCCCTCTACTCTGCCCTGGTGAAACCACACCTGGAATACCGTGTCCACTTTTGGGCTCCCCAATTCAAGAGAGACAGGGACCTACTGGAGAGAGTCCAACGGAGAGCTACGAGGATGATTAAGGAACTTGAACATCTCTCCTAGGAAGACAGACTGAGAGAACTGGGGCTGTTTAGCCTTGAAAGGAGATGGCCGAGAGAGGACCTTATTAACGTATATAAGTATCTGAGGGATGGGTGTCAAGGGGAAGGAGACAATCTATTCTCAGTGGTGCCCAGCAATAGAACAAGAAATAATGGGTTTAAGTTAGAACATAGGAAGTTCCACCTCAACATGAGAAGAAACGTCTTTCCTGTGAGGGTGACAGAGCACTGGCACAGGCTGCCCAGAGAGGTTGTGGAGTCTCCTTCTGTGGAGACTTTCAAAACCTGCCTGGATGCGTTCCTGTGTGGCTGCCCTAGGGCATCCTGCTCTGGCAGGGGGGTTGGACTAGATGTCTAGAGGTCCCTTCCAACCCCGAATATTCTATGATTCTGTGATCTCTGAAGAAATTTGGGGTTGGGCTGCACGAGTTGCTCGCCTGCAGGTTTTCACTGACTGCCTCCCTGACCCCGTGCTGGCTGGATGATTTGAGCCCCGCTCAGCTCCTTTGGCGTGTATATAGGTCACTACAGCAAGCAACCTGGGCTCGGCCACCGTGCCGGCCCGCACCTGGTTTTGTTTAATCTGGCGCTTTCCCAGCTCGTCTTAAATATTGCTGTATGGCTGAAGTTGGTGTGGCTCAGCAAGGCTGCACCGCAGAGGAGCAAGGTGTTCTTTTTTCTTCCTTCTTTTCAATATGTGTAATGGGAGGGGGAGTTAGGATAGCTGTTCAGAATGTTTTTGAGAGCTTTGAGATGATGTGACCCCCTGTGCTTTCCATAGGTTTCAGGAGGGCTTGATGCTGCATCTGAGGACTAAAGTTTGTCCATCTGTTGGAAGGCGAAGGGGCTGGGCTGATGCCACACAGGCTAAATTTGACTCGGTTTGGTTAGAAAAGGTAACCGTGGTTATCTTGGGGATGAATATAAACCCTTTTGGGTGTTAGCCAGCAAGTATTTAGGATTTCTGAAATTTGGTTCTGAAACAGGAACAGTTTGGAGCTTGTGTTCTTTTTCTCCTCACAGAGGGAAGTGTTTTTTTAATGGCAGTCTTGGTCTGAAGTGCAAATTTGTTTTTTAGCAGCGAGTGAAGGAGCTTTCTAGAGGAAAAGGGTTCTTGATAAAATTGTCACCTCTGAATTCTGCAGTTACCCTGCCTTTAACAAGTGGCTTGGAAGGGCTAACAAAGTTCATTAAAAGCAATTTGTTTACCTAAGCAAAGCCTGTGTGAAAATGGTATGACTGGATGGACTCAAAACCCTCTATAATGAATTTGTGGGGAGGAAAGAAAGTTTTCTCGTTGTTGTTGTTTTTAATCCTTAAACGTGATTCCCCTTGCCCCTGGCTCTTCTAGCTCAGCACCCGTTTGTGTGTGAGCGCACTTGTGTGGTTATCAGCCCAAATGTGGTTCCAGTTCTCTTGAGGCGGCAACCTTGCCTCGCCTTATGGCTTTGAAAGGGCTCCGCACAGCCAAAAAGATCCCGGCAATTTACAGTTACCACCCTGTTTCTGTTGCGTGCCTCTCACAGGCTCCTCTGCCGAGGTGATGCTGTGCCAGATAAGAAACTTTTTCTCCTGTTTTGGAGCAGCTGTTGTACCTCAGGTGTATTCTTGCTGCCGGGAGCTGTGGGGGAGGATGCTGGCAGGCCAGGCAGAGCAGCTTTAGCCAGGTTGCTGACAGCTTTCCATCCCCTCTGCTGGGCTCTCCCTACTTCTGCTAGGGGCAACCAAAAGGAAGGGGTCTGTACCCCCCCAGCATGCTGTTGCAGACATGAATAGGGGGCATGCAAGGGACCAGTGTATGCTCACTCCTATATGTACTGCTCCATCGTGGTGTATGAAATACCCACCACCGTCACCCATTCCGTAGGTTCCCTTGCTGGCTGCCTCCTGGCTAGCCCTGTCAGGTGGGTGTTTTGGCAGCCAGAGCATCAGCAAGGTCAGGGTTGCACTCACTGAGGCCGAGGGTGTGGCTGTCACTGCAGTGGGTAACAAATTGTAGAATGGAGATGATGACCAACCTTTGGAGCATGAGGACAGAGGCTGGTTTCAGGCTGGCATGCTCCCCGTGCAGTTTCTTGCAAGGCCAGGTTTCTTGTCCAGATGTTTGCTCTACACGTTATCAGCCGAAGCCAAGGAAATATTTTACCCTACACTTACTGCTCACCTCGGTGACCTTTAGTTCTTCCCTATTTAAAACAACGTGAATTAATGTGAAAATCGACCAAATCAACACCAGCAGGTTTATGATGGCAAAATGATAATTAGTGGCTGCTATGTCTTTCCTTCTTGTGGGCAGAGGCCCCCCCGTCCTCCCTCCCTGAGCGACTGGGGCAACCTGGCCACGGTGTGTGAAACACGTCAGTGCTGGTGTGCTAGAGCTGGGGTGGATGTTTAGAACATGAGTAGTGTGTTGGCCAGGACTTCTGCAGTCTTTTGGGAGACCCAGTGGTGGGACCTTCCCATCTTCCTCAGGATTCCCCTGTTCCTGTGGGGAAATGTCTTGAGTCAGGGACCGGAGAGCTGTAAAGGCAAGGTTGTAAATGTATGTGATACTTCAAATAGCACATCTGCGTTTAAATACCTTTTTGACTGCAGCCTCTCATACCTAACGCTGCCATTTAAAGGAAAAAATAGCAAGGGATGGGACTGAATTGTTTTTTAGGTATTTTAAAGTTAGCCAAGATATAAATGTTCCCAAGACCTCTGGCAAAAAGAAATTAAATTGTGTTTAATCTACTGTATTAAGAGGATCAAAGGCAGCCTGTCTTTTAGGAACTTTCTGCGTCTTTTTCACCAACTACCTGGGGAAAACAACCATCTTTTCTTCAGGAATAAGTATTTCTCCACAGTGCTGGGACATGGTTGTCCAGTCTTCTCACCTTTGCTGCCTCCAGTCAGTACTTTACCGGGGGAGTTGTGTTTATTCTTTTCCACCTAAGAGTTTGTTTCAAATTAGTGCTGCGCTTCCCCAGAGTCCTTCATTATTATCTCTACTACGTGAAGCTATTAAGATCGTTCAGTGTTCTGCAAGATGAGCAAAATGCGAAGACGTTCCTCTCTCCTCCCAGCCTCTTGCACATTGTGCAAGTGGTTTTGCTTAGAGACCGCCCTTTTTGGGAGGTTTTCTGACTTCCTTGCATGTTGGGCCAGCAAAATTTAAATCCTAAAGGTCGAGAGGCAACTGCCTACGTGATCTTGCAAGCATTGCCAGGCATGGGGTGATCCTGCCAGGCCATTTGAAGATGGAGGATGTTGACACGGTCTTGCAGGGTGTGATTTACAGCTGTCCTCCCTCAGGCAGAAAGTGGCGGGGTCAGGCAGGGCCAAGTTACCAAAAGGCTCTGTTCGTTGCAGAGTCCAGGCAGGTAACTCAAAAACCCGAGTATTTCCTTTGCCATATCTTAAAAAATTCATTCTGTTGTAGGCAATTAGGCGTATTCAAAACAAACGTGCAATGGACCACACGTGTGTTGTGTGTGATTTTCCTTTATAGCAAATATTAGTAGGTTGCTGTCATCATTGGATCACCGTTTTGGTTAGGAGCTCTTTCTCCATGCCAAAATGAAGATCTATATTAATAATTATATCAGTGCATAATATGCTAGGTGGAATGCTTCCTCCTCAGCAGAAATTTTTTCAGAATTCAGATTTAATGGAATGGGCTTGAGAACAGCTTTGCAAGTCTCTTTCTTATTTTATGTACTTCTCAGTGGTTAGGTTTATTTGCCCTCCGGTAACCTCTCCCTTTTCCTTGTCTCCAGTGATTATTTTTGTGTAGGGTTGTTTCGTTAGATCTATGTGTGGTGGTCATAGTTTGCTGCCCAACAGAAGTTACTTGGATTCTGAGCAGGAAAAAAAGGAAAATTAATTTGTAATTGCATACTTGTCATTTTGATTTTATCCAAATACAGATGCAGGGTTATGCCAGAGAAGTCTTACTTGTACCTAATATTCCATGTACGTTTGGTTTTAATGCAGGATGTTCTTCTGTGTCTTCTGACTCAGAAAAGAGGGAATGAAAATTGAGTTAATGTCATAACGTGACGTTAATTTTGGACTACAATTCCGTTTTTCCAGACTCTTGAGGAATAGCATGAACAACTTTCCCAGACAATAAAAGAACATATGGAGAAATTTATTTATTTTGTCAGTTACCGTGTTTAGGCATCATTTTACAGACTCTTGCCTTTTAGCATGACGGTTGCTCCTTCCGAGTCAGTTTGGCTGGGTATGGGGAGAGGGTTTAGGCTGTGCTGAAACAAGTTCTGTCCAAGAGGTTGGACACTTCCCAGAAGCATAGAATCATAGAATCATAGAATGTTAGGGATTGGAAGGGACCTCGAAAGATCATCAAGTCCAATCCCAGCATCCCCTTCTCAAGGTGGGAAGGAGCAAGACAAGAGGACATCATGACCCAGGACGTTTCTGCAGTCAAGCAGGACGTGTCTGTGAGAGAACGACATGGTCGCATTTAGGCAGCACAAAAGCTGGTTCATTTGGTGTTGAAAGGCTCTGCCGCCTGCCTTGCTGTGTCAGGAGCCTCTGCACCCAAGAAGAATGTCATTTGGGAGTTGGACTTCTATTATTATTGTTTTCAGTCTGGCTCGGCGTGTTGCTGGAAAGTAGCTCAGACCTTCAGTGTGTTATGACAAGCCGACTGAAATGAATACCATATTTTTCATTGTTTTAGAGAGTGACCTCTCCTCGCTTGGGAAGCATAAAGGAGCTCAACTTATTTCCTCAGCGCTTCTTTCTAAATTTATGTTAATTTTCCCCTGGTTGGGCTGAATTTATAACTCTGGAAACAAAATCAAATGCATAAGGTTTAAAAGAGCTGGTTCTTGAACTTTAAAAGTTCTCTTGAATAGACTGGGCACTTCTAAATGTCTCCTTATTTACAGCTTCTTTTTTTTTTTTTTTTTTCCCCCCCCTTTCTGGAATTCCTGAATCAGTTGAAGGAGATTTCCAGTATTACTGTGCTGGAAATTCGTCTGCGCTTTCTGTGATACTTAACCAAAAAAAATCCCCAGTATGCGAAAGCTGTATTTCTTTCCTTTTGAATTGTTAATCTAATTGTTTAAGTGTAATCTTAAGATGTCAGATAGAGTATAACCAGATAGATAATACAAGCTCTCTTGAATTTTTTGAATTGCATTACATTTCCCAATAACTGGCACCCGAATGAAGGCCAGCAGCTCTGACTCCACAGCAGCTGCCTTCCATCTTCCTTTGCTTGAAGGCTGGGTGTCAGTTTTAACCTTGTACCCTGAACCATCTTCTCTAGACACTTGTTATGATACATTTGCAAGGTGTTCTTTATTTTCTGGGATTTTTTTTAGAAATTACAAGCAGAGAAGTAGAACTGAGTCCAAGATTCGGTATATTTTATCAGAGTAATTACCTATGGATTTAAATGTGTTGAACAGTAATGAAGGAGGTGCTTGTATTCACCACTCAGTTACTTTTCTCAGAGCTTTGGACAAAAGTTTTAGGGAGCAAGTTAGTAGATCTTTCTTACCAAAAGGATATTTTTTTGTTTAATTCTAAAATCGAGGGACCTGGTATCTTCTTTTATCAGCAACTTTTCTTGGTTATAACTTGTGATGGACTCATAACAAGGTTACCACAGTTGAGGGGAGAGCTCGTAGGAGATGTTTCCCAGAGCAGTCCAAGCCTTTGGACACAAATCGTGTCGGTGCTGATGCACTTTCTGGGCCACAACGGTGGGGTCCCACAGGGCTTTCAGGATTCCTGACAGCTGTTTGGAGACTCAGTTATATTTTGATGTGCATGCCCCTTGCAGTGTGGTGTACCCAGATTTACGGGTTTCTGAGCTCTTGCTCTGATGGACCAAAAGGTGAACTCTTGACTGATTTATGTGAGCCAGCTTTAGATGTGGGGTCTTCAACCAAAGTGTTCAGTGGAGAGTTGAGATCTTCACCTAGCTGGTCTAGCAGCTTTCTCAACATAGTAAACCTTTGCCTTTATTAGCAGATTGGTGATTATTGCCTTACAGTTTCACATTGTATTTTCTAATGTATTTTTGGTGGGAGAAACTCCTGGAGCACAGCGAGACAAAAGCAGAATTGGTCTGTGCCCATTGCTCTAGCCATACTGGAGGATGTCCCCCAGCCTGGACCACATGCTCGGACACATCCCCTCTAGCTCCAGGGACTTCTCTGAGTACTTTGAGTGGCTGGACTTTATGCTTTTTTTCCTTTTTCTTATGTTCTCAAAATTTCCCAACTTGCGGGGCTTTTAATTTTCCTCACTTTTCAGTAGTTCAGGTTAGGGGCAAGTGAGCAGCGGTTGTTCTAGGCTTGGACCCTCGTTCCCAGTCTCGGAAGAAACTTGAGCAGTAATCCCGTTTCATCCAAGAAAACAAAAGCTGTGCTTGCCTTGCTGGACAGCAAAATGGCTGATCTGAGCAAATCTGCTCATTAGGTCTGTGACTTGCTTCATCTGCCTCCCATGCAATTATTCGCAAAGAGAAAAACTCCCCATCGCATATTTTCATTCACATCATCCAAGCTTGACGACTTGGTCTAGAAAGATTAAACTAGTGTTCTGTGTTTGCTGCCAAGATGCTGCAATCCACCAGAGATAAAATTAATTCCTTTTAGCCAAGTGAGAATCCAAAGCTATTTATTAATAAAGAAAAGAAAGTGCTGGATCTTTCTCCTTCCTGTCTCCTATGTGTGGACCTGTGAAGGGTACTGGTCCTGCTTTTGATCCTCCACCCCCCTTTTCCAAGGGACGTTTCATATGAATCAGCATTATCGAACTTGCAGGTTTCTGAAACCAGATGTGACAGAAATGGCTTTAATTTAAATGCCTTTTAATTTCAAGTCATTCGTGCTTTCCAGTGTTTCCATTTGAACAGTAATAAGGAGACTTTCAGGTCTGCTGGAAAGTTGTTCACTCAATTCCTTTTGGCTTCTACTGGAATATGAAGAAAAAGCTTTTGCTCGTGTCCTTGAAAAATCTCTCTGTAAATGTCTAGCATTTTGTGATGAGTTGGTGTTTCTCTCTGAGAGTCTTTGAAGCTAGTATTTTCCTGAACTTCTTACCAGAATTACCAAGCAAAGCTTTATATTCAAATATTTAGCAGATTGTAATTGTTTTAATTAAAAAAAAACATGCACGTACCTGTATTTGATTTATATTACAAACACCTGTATTATCAGGTTGTATTTGCCAGAGTAAATACCTGAAAGGTTTTAAGAAACTCATTACGTTGAAGCTCATGGACTGAGCTGGCCTGTTTCTCAGGTTTCACAAGGTTTTGTCCTATCTTCCTATGTGTATGCGTGTTTATATGGGTGAACATACGTCCCTGCATTTTACCCTACCAAAAAGGCAAGCAGCCTGAAGAGCTGTAATCATCCTTGGTTAAGATAAATACGCATTGCTGTGTTTTCTGGAACTGCTGCAAACACGGGTAAAATTGTCTTGCATCACAAGAGAAGATTTGGTTTGCTCCCACGAAGGCAGTCTGAGTCCCTCTCCCGTGCAAACTAAAGCGAAGCAGAAAAGCTTTGCTGCCAGAGCCAGGGCTGGGGTCACCAACCCTTTCTGCCCTGGGGTGTCTATTCCCCTCGGTAATGTCACCCACAGCCACGTGAGAATTGCTCGCGTAGGAGGTGCGCAGATGATCTTCTGGTACCTTTATTTTGTTTTTCTTTCCCCTTTGTGGCGTTTTACTGGTTGCTTCTGCTCCCACTTCAAAATACATGTTGGAAGGACACACAAGGTAGGAGACAGCAGTTTCTAGCCCTGTTCCATAAGGGACTTAATGCACACTGTTGAACAATGTATCTCATCACCTGTATATTTTAGCATATATTTAGCATATGTTTCTACAGCTGCATGCAATGTCTGGGGCGGGGAGGGGAGGAGTTTCAGTGAGTGTCCCCAGAGAAGTTGGGGACCAGTGTGAGCCAAGCTCCCCCTTTCCTTGCAGGAGCCGAGGTCAAGGCAGGCGTTCTTGCACTTAGCTAAACTTTAGGAAAACTCAGGAATTCGGAAGTTAAATTTAACTGACAGGCAAGTAATATAACTCAAAGAAAGGACAAATGCCTTTTTTTTTTTTTTCCCCCCAGAACAACACAGTAGTCTGGTTGTAAGTGCCTTAAACATGAAAATAGCAGGGGAGACTCTGACAAATGGGGTGACGGGCAGGGATGGGAGGAGAGGGGAGGGAAGGGAATGGGAAGTTGGGAGACTCTTTCCTCCTCACCTTTGCCCAAAAAGTGGATCTGTAATGGGAGAGTCTTGATGGGTGGTGGGGGTTGGAAGATCCATGTGCAAAATCTGGAAAGAGCTTTCAGTTTGGGGCGCAAAAAAAGCCATCTTTGTTTGAAAGTGGTCTTGGGAAGGAGCAGAGCAAACAACACTATCATAATGCATCTTCTCTTCATTGGCGTGCAGTTGTCACGAGAGATTTGTAACTCTTTTCTTGGTTCATTGTTCCCCAGCTAGTGTGTACTCTCCATTCAGTAGTGCCAGAATTAAGATGAAGCCTGCCTGTTTCAATAAGGCGTCTTTGTTGTCCAAATGGCAGCACTTGTATAGAAATTGGATTGACTCCAGCAGAGCTCGCACGATACACTGTGAAACTGTTGTCATATGATCCTTTTTATTACTAAGAAAAAGCCTGTTCTCAAAAAAACCAGACTAGTCCTTTTTTTTTTTTTTTTACTGTTTTGTTAGGGGAAAAATAAAATCACGAGAAAATTGTATTAATAATTAGCTGCAAATTTGAAAACCGTGCCTAATGATTGGAGTATAATAAAGAGATCGGATGAAGTGAAGTGACATTAATGTAGAAATATGATGGAGCCCTATCCACTTCATTTTGTGTAGCCGCAGCCTTGATTAATCAACTCACGAGAGTAAGTAAGCACGTACTGCTTAGCGAGAAGGGATGGGAGGTGATGGCGCAAAAGGGAAGGGAGAGATGTTGGAGTGATGCAGAGTGCCTCTGTGGTTTCTGAAAAGTCTGTTTCTCTCGCTACCTGCATTTCCTCAAGACATGGAAAAGAGAAAGCTTGCTATGAACAAGCTGCTTGAGAGGGTACTCTCTCGGTACTCGGCATTTGTATAGCACCTACTGCTATGAGTCCCTTATCCAGGCTGGACACAAGGTAGGACGCATCCTTATGAGAAAGACGTTAACTGTTAATGTCTGGTAGTGCTAATAATGGAAACTGCTATTTCAGCTTAAAGTTTTTTATTCTCTTCAGTTTTTTTTTCCCCTCCATTCTGGAAGAAAGCATCTATAAAGAGAGCACTTCTTATCAACTAAGGTCCAGGTGTCGGATTTGAAAAGAGAATTCTTCTCCCTTTATTCTTTTATTTTTTCCCAGTCGTGCAGAAAATAGGTGAACACATTTTGTTGTAATTATTGACACTAACTTTTAACGAAGAAATGTTATTAAAAGTGTATGTTAACACTGGGGTAGTGTGAGGAGAAATTGTCTTAGCTCCAGACGAGTTTTATAACGCGTCTTTAAAAAAAAAAATTATTAGTGCGCTTTTGTCTTAAGATACACTAGGAAGCCTCATTTTTAAATGCTTTGTGACTTACAAACTCTTTTTTTCTTTAGCTTGTCTTTTGGCACAGTGTGATAGTGTTTGTATAGGTTTTGGTAGCTACAAAATATAATTGAGTTCCTAGCACATACACAGAGTGGAATTAATAGATTTTAAAGCTGGAGGGACCCATTATGCTCATTATCTGACATCTGTGTGACATACAGGACATTGAATTTCATCTAATAATTCCTGCATCAGGCACATAAATTCTGGCTGAGCTTGAGCATACTTTAAATGCATCCAGTCCTGATTTAAAGACTTGAGATGATAAAGCTCTTGAAAGTTTTTCCAATGGCTAGTTACCTTTTTTTTTAAAAAGAAGTTTGGTATTGTTTTTCCGCTCGGAATTTGTCAAGTCACTGTTTTGGTTTTTTATTCAGTTTGTGTTCTAACTTCACCTGCTGTCTTCTATCAGACATCTTTGCTTAGTGAAGGTTCATATGACCAGGTCACTTCTTGATTCTCTCAGATAATATGAATCAGTTGGATTCCTCCTGCCCTTCTTGAAAGGCATGTCTTCTAGGGCTTTACTCTGGTAGTCCTTTACTGTTCTTGATATCATTTAAGTAAGTATTGCTCATTATGTTTTATGGGGTTTTTTCTTCTAATACGGATACCCTAAGCTTTTTGAAATAACTGTATTCTCTAAAACCCTATTTATTGTTCCATCAAGTACCAGTTCCACATCCTTCTGTAGGCGCTACAAAGTACAATTTGTGTTTGGTAGTTGTGGAGGCAACTATTCCTGCCTTAAGTGATTGGAGGAACTGTCTATTTTTAGCTTCTCCAAGAGTTGGGAGGGTTATACGCTAGGTAGGTGTGCCAGGTGATGTGATGAGAGACAAATATGTTACGTTATAGAAAATTCTCTCCGGCTTCTCTCCCCCGTCCCTTCCGTGGCTGAAGGTAGTTATCTGGAGATTGATAGTTCAGCATAAATTGCAGGTCTAACAAATAATAATTATGTGAAGGCTGGTCAGACTGCCCACTGTAGTGTCAAGTGTTGTGTACACCAGGCGATGAATAAATTGCTTCTCACAGCTAGGGATTCAAGATCTTTGAATTTGGTTTGATTGTGAAGCTGAAGGTATGAACATGCTTTCCTTTTGCTCCATAGCCTGCAGTGCTGCTGCTACACATGTTAGTGTCTGCTCCAGAGCATTTCTGCAGTCTTGATGAGAAAATTAGCTATAATATGCAAATTATTTCTTTTTCCTAATTGTGACTTCTTTTGTTCAAAGACATAAAGGACTGAACACTATTTTATACAAGTTAGTGGAATTCAATAGGCAGAGGTTAATGAAGTGGGCTTGATGGAAGGGCTCTTTACAACAGGAAAATCTCTGATATCCAGTGTCCTTGAGCTGCTGGCAGCAGGAGGGATCATCACCCTGTACCTGCCTTCCTCTAAGCCTCTTCCCCAGACACCTGCTGTGGAACACTTGTAGTTACTGGTCCACTGAGAGTGGGGGAAATTTATCATGATGGTCCTATTTCACAAGTAGAAATTAAGTCAAGGATTGTATTTACTGTTGGATAAACCAAACTGTTCACTGCTAACTGCAAGACTCCGTGCTACTGGTCACTTCTTTATCTTGTATTATAGCAACACACATGAGTAAGTTAAGTGCTTTAATAATATTTGGGAAGGACTTACAGGGATGAGTATGTTGCTGAACAGAGACGGTGGGGATAAATGTGTTACTGAGCAGAGAAATTTCAAAACTCTACGTTAGATGTTCGTTAGGATGCACACTGCCCTCTGCTCTTCACATTAACTGTAAGGCTTGGGGTATCCTGTTGTTGCACAGACATTTCGATACCAAGTCTGTTTTCCTATCTCCCCTACCTTTAGCAATCACAGGGTGGGCACTGAGTCGAAATTCATAGTTGATGGGCCTGGTGTTGTCAGTGGAAGGAGAGACAGGGTGATTCCTCGTACCCATCTTATTGTCATCTGAGGCAGTCATGATGCCTGGCTTTGTACAGACACCTGACTTAGAGGTGGCCAAAGCTGGTGATAGGAGGAGACCTCTTCACATGTTGAGTCTTAGAATCATTAGGCTTGGAAAATACCTCTAAGATCATCAAGTTCAACCGTCAACACAACGCTACCATGACCTCTAAACCGTGTCCTGAAGTACCACATCTACGTGTTTTTTGAACACCTCCAGGGATGGTGACTCCACCACTTCCCTGGACAGCCTGTTCCAATGCTTGACCCTCTTTCTGTAAAGAAATTTTTCCTAATATCCAGTCTAAACCTCCTCTGGTGCAACTTGAGCCCATTTCCTCTCATCCTAGAGGATCTGGATTTTGTGGGAGCAGAATGCTCCTTGTAGACCTGCCCCTGCAGAGACTTTTTTTTGGAGCTGGGTATGCAGCTGTACTCCACAGGATTGGGGATAGGAGCTCTCCTCTGCCTTTTTTTCTCTCTCTCACCTACTTCAGTATCTCCTGAAAAATGTTTGCAAAGACACTTTGTAGTATTTGAGTCTCTTCTCTTCCTTCACAGCTCCATTGTCTTTGTAACTGAAATCTCCATGAAAGTTCATTACTACTAGAAATTTTCTTTTACTAACAATTTTTTAGTCACTGTTAGGTTTGTGGGTTTTTTGGTGTGGGTTTTTTTTTAATCGACTTTTCTTTGGTGGATTTTTGTTTACTCTGCATTGTAATTGAATATGTTTCTTATGTCAGAGTTCCAAAATCCCTGCCTCCCTCTTTACACCTTTCTGTAGGGATAGATTTCTTTAACTATCCAGATACACTGAGTGTTTTGTTTCAATTTAAGTGGAAATAAAGTGGGTCTTCCATGTCTTTTTCTTGTTCCATTTCCCTACTCTCCTGTACATGTGATGAAGAATTTAGCCTCTTATAGATGCACTCCATTTTCTTCTGCTTTTTGCTTGCCTGTTACATTGCATTGCAATTTGCACAGGAAAATAATGCTGAAGCTCTTGACGAGAAGGTGAGAAATGGTGAGCTCTGGCATAGCAGAGCCACTTGCAGGAGGCTGCAAGCCCTTTTACCAGCGAGGTCAGTGGCATGTTGGGAACCTTTTCTGTCTGCATCAAAGTGTCTGAAAAGTCCGAGGAGTGTAGTATAATGTGATTTTATTTTTTTCAGCGGTTGGAGAGGGAGCTGCTGTTTGTGTCATGTCTGGCTTCTGTTTCTTGAAGGCTAGCCATGGAGAGGGAGGTGCTTGCATCCGCTGATGGTTACAGCCCTGTCTCCATGCAGGGAAAGGCACGGGCGTCTTCTCTCACCGGCAGGCCACTGGAAGCTCCATGACAATTTTGGTTTGCTTCTATCTTAATCCAAATCCACAGCTCTCCAAGTACGTGGCACAGGGGAGGTTACTACGGGTCACTTAGCAGTTTCCAAGTTCGGTGAAGCTGCTGTGTAGTGCTTATTAAGGGGATGGGAGTATAACAGGTAAGCCGAGTAAATGGATTAGCCTTAAGCAGTCCTATTGTTGGCACCGCCTGGAGATGGGTTGTGAACCAAGCAGGCGTGTCTTGCAAGCAATATTCTTTCATCCTCCGATTACAGAAGAGCAGCATAAATAGAGTGGCCTACATTGATGTGATTCCTGGAGGAAAGAGGTATTTAAAGCCAGGGATGGTTACGGGTACGTGGAGCAAAGTGTTCAACCACAATACCCTTTCCAAGAAGGGAGGGGAGGGGAGAGAGGAAGGAGCATTAAGCCAAGCATCTCTGTCCATCTCTGTCTGAATGCTTGAGATGTTAGGGACAAATAATTCCTTCGAGGCATGCAGTGCTGCTGTTGTCTTTGAGACCTGCATGGAGCAGCTTTTACCTTTAACTATTTTTAGTGGTTGGCTACTGTTGGCTTGAGGGGGAGTTCCATGAGGAAAGTCACTTAAGACCTTTGTAAGTGTCTGCCTTTGTGTTTTATTAACAGCACTGGTTGGGGAGGGGTAGAGCATTGTACGCTTTTAATGGTGCACCTTGACATGTTTGGAGAAAGCATCAGACTGGAGCACAGGAAATGCTAATAAAAATCATGATTTGTGCCTGTCGTCACTCTCCAGGAAGGATATTAGCCTTTGAGCCCTCTCTGCCCTAAACACAGGAGGTCGTGGCTTGTCCCCACAGGCTGGGCAGGCAGGACACCTGCTCACGCTGTGTGTGGGATGGGAATGCCGGGCAGCCGGTGTCTGTCTCCAGGCAGAGCCCTGGCTCTGGAGGACAAGCTCTCTTTCCCCCTGCTCTGTGGCTTGCTCTTCAGCCGAATAGCTAGTGCAGATTAGTTTTCACTGAGATAAGCTTGGTGTGCTTGGTAGCGTGTTTTTGGTGTCTCCTGCCAGCCTCCTGGAGAGGTTTGCAGCGTTGGAAGTGTTTGATGGTGTGGCTTGCTGGGATCAAAGGAGCTCAGAAGGCTGAGGGTTGGATATTTATGCATTTGCTCATTACCTACTATTGTCACTTATATTATCTAAGATTATTGTGACTGAAAGAGCTGGGCCAAAAGAGTCACCTCTGCAGTTTTCCTTACTGTGTCCCTTGCGCTCTGGGCCTCTTTCAGGGGAAGCAATGTTACCTGGAGCTGCCTGCCCCCTCGTCAGCTGCTCTGGGTGCCACCATGTGCCCTGATGTGGGCACCCGACAAAGACTGGGTGTGCCCAAGAGCCTCTCTGCAGGTGAGGGAGGAGAGAGTCCTCCACATCACAGCTCACATCTCTGCTGCGTTGAATTGTGCTCTGGAGGAAACTTGCTCTGCTTCCCATCTTTCCCATTGTGGCACTTAGGTACCCCTTAGGTACCACCAGGTATCTAAATTTGGTCTCTTTAGGTCAGAAAAAAGACTCTTTCCCAATCTTAGCAAAGATCTGGGCTTTCTGCCTGGATATAAACAAGTCTTTCGGGGTGAGCTGAATGGGACTATAAATACACAAGAGATTCTGGGCAGTTCCTATCCCACCCCTGCCCCACCCAACCCCACTCACTTTTTTTTTTTCCTTATTCTTTTTCTCTTTTGTTAGGATAGTGGGATTTTGGGCTGATAGTAGGTCTTTGATGAAGATGAAAAGACATTTTCTATAGTGTGCAGTAAAGCCCCCTGTAAAGTAAATGACTTCCATGCAAACCACATTGTTTGAAATGTCCTGCTGTTTCTGCCAGGTGGAGTTGCAGTTTTATCACCTAGAAACCATCTTTTGCTATCTGCATGCAAAGAAAAAAGATTCTGGGACATAGAATAAAAACTGGGGCGCTTTGTGTGTGGAGACTAAGGCAGTTGAGAGAACATGTTAAGCTCAAAGGATTGCAAGGACAGCTTCCTTCTGGGGCTTGTCCTCTCGCCAGTGTAAACTCCCTTCTCCAGAGACTTGGACATAGATGCCTGAATCAGTTGAGGGGGGTGTGGAGGAGCGTGCACCAAGACAATATGCAAATTCTGAATCAGCTTTTCCTGTCTTCTGCCTCACCCCGTGTTCATGTCCGCTGTCAGGAACTCCAGAGTGATCTGGGTCTGTGGCAGATGTGTTTCCCCATGTAAATGGAAGAAATTCTACAATTTGTTCAAGTGCATATCTATCTTTTGATGTTTCTCCCACCAAGTAATAGGATTGAAAGTCACAGCCAAGTTACAAATAGATCCCTCTTCTGACACCACTCTGTCCCAGACCTGGCACTGTGGGCATCCCTCAGCGCTGCACTGACACTAAGAGGGCCCCGACAGTGTTTTTTTGGAGGAGGTGTCTTCCACAGCTGCTGCCGTGGGAGGCAGCAAGTTTCCTCAGCAACTCACATTCATAAAACTCCTTAAGAAAGCTTTCTTTTGGCACAGGGTGGATGGAAACAGGCTAGGTGTTTTCTACTCCTGCTGTTCTCACAGACAGATTTTAGGATCAGAAAGAGCCACGTTGCTGTGTACTGTATCAATGTATCCAAAATTTTCTATAACACATTGGAATTTGTTGGAAACACAGCAGTTTCTTCAGAAAGACATTGACTTTAAACAACTGGTCTAATAGGATTACTCATTTTCTGATGCATTTGATTTTAAATCTTTGTAAATCTCCACATGGCTCATTTCCCCCTCAAAATTATTTTTTTTTCCGTGTGAAATATTCTACAGTTATACTGAAGAGAATTCATATTTAACATAGCATGGAAATAATGTAATTTGAGTATGTCCAATTTTCATCTGATTTTTTTATTTAAAGGATTTCTGTTAATGCAGATCTTAAAATACCGTGCAACATCATGTGCAAATACAGGCATGAAATGACTGTGCTGCCGAGCTGCCAGCGATTTGCCAGCGAGGCTGAAGAGCTTTCTCGGTGCCTTGCAGCAGGTCAGATGAACTACTTCAGCTGCATTCTTCTGCTGCCATTTCTGTGATTGTACATTGCTTCCACTGTAGGAATGATAAAGTGGTATTTCACATAATTTTGCTCCTCTGGCAGTTCTTCACAGAGAACTTTGCAAAGCTGCAGTGATCCATTTGAACTCCACTTTAAGTGTTGAGTGTGTCAAAGAGTGGGTACGTGCCATCGGTTTTGACCTCATTTTGTGTGGAGAATTGATGAGTTTCATTTCAGGAATGTTAATTGAGCCATTTGAGTTCAGGTATGAGCTCTTTGCATAACTGCCTTTCGTCGAGGGAGTGAATTCACGTGACCCTTGTCTGCCCCTCCTCAGTTGTGTCGTTCCTTTTTTTCACTGCAGCCCTGCTACTAGTTTATTCCATAATCTAGATTATGGCCAAAGGCAAGACCTACATAAGCATATGGTGCACGTTGCACATTGCATTATCTGAAGTCATGAGGGTGTGATTAATGGGCTTAGGGTTTTAATTTGGCCTGTGTTACTCTCGTGTCTCTCCAGTGAGGTTGCAAAGCCTGACGAGTGACTGCGGGGTGCACACACCAAGTGGTGAGGGGACCCTAATTTCCTTGAAGTGCTGGGCAGCCGCCAGAGGTAAACCTCTGCTGAAAGGAGGAACGAGGTGGGGGGAGGGCTTGCTGCAAACTGGCCAACCTGGTTTAGGTGGCATTGGTTTGTCAGAGCCTAGTGTCTCAGAGCAGCTCGGCTTCTGCCTTCTGGGCTGCAGTGGAGAGAGCGGGTGGTCTAATTAATGGGTCGCATCAAATGGTGGCAATTCCCTTTCAGGTGTCTCTCAGCCTTGTGGAGCAGTGTAGATGCTGCAGGTTTGTAGGAGGGAACTGCTCCCAGTACAGTGCTGGGGTTCAACAGATGTGCAGGTACTGACAGAAAAGAGCCCGTGTAAGCTAGACCAGGGATAAAATCCTCCCTGCGTTGTCAATACTGTTAAACCAGAAATCAGATCTGCCTTGCAAATTTGTCATCTGCAATTTGAAGGTTGTACCTTCTTCATCAAATTTAGTGCATAAAATCATTTGTTAGTGCAATACATGGCTGTCCAGGAGAAATATGGTAGCCGTCTGTCCTGCACACACAGCAATGGCTGGCCTGGCAGCTCTCCGTGCGAGGGAGATGGGGGCTTTATCCTGACGTTTGGCACAGTGGGAGAGCACAAGTAGATCAAAGCAGCAAGTGCAGCGGCTCCTGTACCTACACTATATTCAAACTGAGCATTTTTTTCCACGCTAGATTTAGTCTGGTCCATTGGACCAAGTGTCCCCACTGCATATGTAGGTTGAATCTGTCCAAGCAACCACTTGTTTCAGATCCTTTGATCTCCGTTAGAAGACAAGTGGGCATTTGATGCATCCCTGGAGCTGAATTCCCCATTTAGCTTTCTCTGAAAGGAGTCTAGTTCAGGCCCACCAGCACTGCCCTGTGAGTGAAGCCATCTTGCGGTGGGAGGGACAGCCAGGAGGGCTGCTTCAAAACTCCTCCGGACCTCCCGGTCGTGTAGACACAGCCAGGGTGGCAGTCCTAGCTGGAGGTTTAGGGAATCTGTGATTCCTTTTCATCTCTGGCGCCGATGGGTGCTGTATGGCTGGTGGGAAGTCACTGCATGTCAAACTGTCCCATCTGCTTCAAGTAGGGTGGTGTGAGCTCTGCAGGTGAAACCTGCTTCACCACAGCTGAATTTTTCTGAGCTGCTGGGATTCTCACGAATGTTCCACGTGTGTTGTGGTGAGAGATGGGGACCTTGCACTGCATTCATCTTCTATGTCGTCATCTTTGCTACCTTTGCAACAAAACCCACACTTCATTCATAAAGTAGTCTTGAACGTGTAGCACTGCGTGTGGGCCATGTCAAAGTATCGCTTGCTGTCAGCCTTGCTACCTTGATGATATTTCAACAGCAATAGAAAGATCTGTGTAGTAACTCATCTTAGTAAAAGAAAAGAGGTGAAGCTTCAGTTTCCAGCCACCTTGCTTAAGGTAGTGAAATTAGCTTTACTGATACAGAAGTTGTTCTATCTATTTTATCCATGGTGTGGTGCTTAAACAAACTGAATTAGAAGCTTTGTTTGTGGACTGATAGTCAGAATTCTAAGTTTTTATTTATCTTGGAAAGATCTAATGGTTTGTTTTTAGTAATAACAATTCTGCTAATTTTTATGTTAGGCAGCCAAATGTTGTTGGCTTAGATATCTGTGTCCCTCAGAACTGCTGTTTTTAATTTTTGGAATTGGAACAAACCCAGCATCCTAAGTTAAAAGCAAAACTTTTCTCAGCAGGTTGAGACAAAAAGGAAAGCGATTGTATCACAGAATATATGCACTTACCAGCCGAGGTTTTTGATTCCATGGTTACAACAACAAAACAAAAAAAACCCCACGCATATAGGCAGTTGGTGATTTTATTGTTCAAGTCGGATGGCCTTTTTAAAAATGAATTGTAATGGACAAGCAAGAAAGAATGTATTACTGTACTTGTGCAACTGAAGTTTATGAAATAGGATTGGAAAAATACACAGAATAATTGGGCACATCCTGTACTTAGTGAATCACCGAGCTAGTGCAATAAACATTGCTGCGTTCAGGAATTTAGGTCTATACCCTGCTTCTGCCAAGAACGTTGGGAATCGCTTGGGATCACGGATGATCTGTAACATGGGCTACCTGAACTGTACCCTGTGCAAAGTTTTTTCTTCTTTGCGTGTGTAATGTTTCAAGGTCATTTTTGGTTTTGTGACACAGGTGTTAGTCCAGTTCTGTGACGCCTCGCATCTGCTTAGACTAACTCTTAAGTGGAATCTTGGAGACAAACCAGGAGCTGTGCGTAGCAGGACCTCTGCAGGCATTGGTATAGTAAAGGAAAAAGCTTTCTGAGCACTCAAATACGTGCTTTAACTAACATCTTCACTCAGAGAAACAGCCTTTTGTCTTCAAAAGCAAAAACAAAAGCTACAGACGTTTGATAGCTTCAATACCATTTGCCAGATAAGAAGGATAAACTTGTGAACATGTTTAAGAAATTACTGAATTTCCAGAAAACAGGCTGTTATTTAAGAGACATGAGAACCATTATGAAGCCAGAAACAAAGACAACGTCCAAAGCTGCTCTTGAAAACACACGTGGCTTTTGCAAATTCTGAGAGAGCTGCACATGCACAGGCTTAATGGGATCCTGATGGAAACCATCCAGGGCTGGAGTCTGGCTCCTGGTGAAACTAGGACTGCTGTCTGGCTGGATCTGACATTTGGGTCTTAGGCAAACTGATGGAGATGTTTTCTCTCCTCAAGGAAATACGTGTTTAGTCGACAGCCAGAAAGACAGGATGGCTTGTGTGCAAGGCTTTTGTAGCGTTACTTAGTGTTAGCTCTGGGCTTCTTCCATCCTCTTTACTTTCCCAAATCATGATAGTCCTTTTAAGGAGAAACTTTCCTGGTTTTCCCAATAGCAGAGGGACTGAACCAGGTGTAAACTAAAGGCTTGCACTCCTGCTCTTGCACCCTGCAAGAATGACTGCCGCCTAGGAGATGTAAATGTCATACATTTCTGGTACCATTGAACTGAATGATGCAATATAAGTGTTCAGTCAAAGCAACCAGTAGTTTCCTCAAGTGTCTGCAAACATGGATTGATAAGTCCCCAAAGGGTCTTTTACAGTTCTGCTTCATCTAGGGAACAAGAGCCAAGAAAGTTCAGTTAGGCTGGAAAAGTCTCACTAGCCCCAGAGAAGTGCTTCTGATCAGAGTAGTGGGACAGAAAGAGAGAAAGAAGTGGTATCAACAAAATTTCTATGTTAGCAGAATTTCTCGGGGTTAAACTTCGTAGCCTGTTTTGTTAAAGATGTTGCCTCTCTTGGGAGAAGAGAAAAATGGATACAGCCAGCAAAAAGCTCCTGCTAGTCTTCTCGCCCTCCTGGATAAAAGCTATAAAGGTTCAGGATGTTCCTGGGGAGGGGGAGTTGATTTTCTGCTCTCCTCAATTCAACACAGATGCAGCCAATAAGTGACTCAGTCTGTGGCCATCTTTTTAATGATGAAATTATTATGTGCTACATTGCCCATTCAGGCATTTTGTTTTCAAATTCTCTACCCCTGCTTCCCAGAAATGTGAATAATGAGGCTTTTAGCAGAGAGGTGGAAATGCTCCCCGAGACACATTGCCAGGGCAGGACATGCTGTTGGTTGATGCTGTGGGTAATATTAGGGATAGGGGGTCATAATTGGCTTGAACTTTTGCTCACCCCTAAAACTAAATCCAAAGCTTTTTCATCAAGTTCAGATAAGGTCCCCGCCTCTGTTTGACTTCCATTAGAGCTCTGTCCTTCTATGTAGCTCCTGGTGGTGTCTCTTTCCTTCTGCTTGGGGTTTCAGGTGGGAATGGCTGTGTTTTGTGAACGCAATAGTTGAACCCTGGCCTGCAAAACCTGGTGAGCTCAGATGATAAGGGAAGGCAGTTTATTACTCCAA
Organism: Trogon surrucura; assembly: GCA_020746105.1. Taxonomy (NCBI): domain Eukaryota; kingdom Metazoa; phylum Chordata; class Aves; order Trogoniformes; family Trogonidae; genus Trogon; species Trogon surrucura. Next base: position 51,679,138 of record CM036618.1, read on the forward strand.
GAGCTGCCTTTGCCACATCAAGTAGATTTGCATCAGGCAATTGCATGAATCGGATCTTGATCTTCATTAACACAAAATACAGGGAGGAAAATCCCATTTCTGAGAGTCTTTCTAGTGTTCACAGATCCAGATGTAAAGCACTGCTCTGTGCACAGCAAACGGGACTCGTACGTATTTTATTAATGTAAGTGTAATGTAATTATTCTCTTGTCCATCTGGCAGGTGGTGTTTTCATTAAGAAGTGAATAATCTAAGCTATAGGCTCTGTAGAGGGGGATGAGTATGGAGGAGATTCAGGTCATCTGCTGTGGGACCATAAATAGAAGCTAACAAGGGAGCCCTTGCTGTCCTTGTCTACTAAAACTGAAAATCTGTTGCTTTTATTTTTCCTTTAGCAGACTGCTTGCAAGCTTAGAAGCTCGTCTATTAAGGAAATCTTTTCACCATTGTGCAGTTTAACTCCTCATTTATGGTAGTGGCTTGAGGCATAGTGTGAAAAAATAGGTGTTATATAAGAGAGTGAAAATTAAGTCCTTATATAAACCATTATGCATAGGAAGATAAGATTAAAATCACACTTCTGGAGGTGCCCAGTACATCTCTGGGTGTGAAATACTATTTGAAAAAGAAACATGGATTACTTATGGAGTTTCATTCATGTGGAAGGTCCTGACTGAAAAAGGCAAACCAAAACACACACAGAAGAGCAACGAGCATAAGCTGTCCTCCGGAAAGTTTTGAGAGGTGTGGTGTGTGGAGCTTTCCAAAGGAAATGTGGTTGCTCTCTGACCGTCTGTGTGGCATCTTCTGGTTCCAGACAAAGTTTTCTGATGTCCACATGGAAACGGGAGCAATTTCCTCTTTCCATGTCCTAGCAAGACTTTTCTTGGCACGAGTGACAGTGCAAGGCCTAGTTTGAGTTTTGCCCTGGAGAGATATAAATATCCTGGCCCTGTCCCAAGAACATTCAAGTAAGGATTAGGTTTTATTTTTTATCTGGTAACATTCAGGGAAACCTATCAGGGTGACCAGGCTGGGAGAAGTGTTAATATAGTAAAGCCTTTAAGTCAAGAAGAAAACTGAGCTTTTAAAATTTTTTTTTTGTATTATTATTCTATCCTTTTAAATTTGGAAGGGGATGCTGAGCATTATTTCTTTGTGTGTGATGTAGGTATCGCCAGGCAGAAGGCTGGAGATCGTTGTTGCCCTTTTGTAGAGGCACAGATTGCCATTAGATCGGCTTGTTCTTTCCCAGAGGATCCTACTTATTTTCCTTCCCAGTAAAGCTCAGGTTGAATTGCTGTTCAGCCAGGGTGGAGCACAGAGTCTACCACACCACCACTTCCAAGGAAACACCTCCAAGGGTGCTCATAACCCTGGCTACAGATAATGGAAAACTGAAACCAAACCTGAGCAACAGCCCCTTGAAAACAGCTTTAAAGGCTGAGTGCCAAACAGTTTAGCACTGTCTGGAGGTGCGAGTGTGATCTCTTCTCATTAAGGATGCTGCTGAGCTTCTTTCTTTTGTGGGTACTGAGAATACTTGAAAGGAGATACTTAACTACTGCGTGACTTACTCGATACAAGGAGCAATGGGAATAGGGACAGTAAATAGAGCATCCCAGGCAAGTGATGAGGCTTGAGCTTTGCCGGGCTATAATAAAGAATGGGTGACCCTTTGCCAGACGTGCTCTTTCCTCTCAATTTAAAGATGTTATTTATACCCCAGACTTCATGAGGTGTTACTTGGAAAGGCTTGCTGTGCAGACCAGTCTTTACTCTAAGCCTCCTTTGATACACTTTGCTTGGGGAGGTTCCTCTGTTTCTGCAGGAGTCAGTGATCTCAATGTTGACCAGTTTCACTGTTTCAAGTGAGAATCCGCTTTTCTGAGTGCATCAAGCCTTAGTCGTTTGTATGTATGTGTGAAGGTCAGTGGGTTTGTCAGATACCCTATTGTAAATCCTGTCACTAAATCAATTTCTTTTAATTAAAAAAAAAAAAAAAGCGCTGCTCTTCAACGAAGCGCACCCTTTCGTCTGGACAAACCCCATCATATGCCAACACAGATACGATAGCCGTGAGCTGTCTGCTAGTCTCACGTTGGCCACGTTTGTGGTTTGAAAATCTTGGTGGTCAATGGGGGCTGCATTCTTCCTTCTCCTGAAGGAGACAGCGAGTGTTAGTACTCTGTCATCAGCTAACTTTGCAACATCAGGAACAGGAAAAGTCAGTAGCGGGAAACAGGTAGCCACACCAACAGGTGAGAGATGTTCAAGCCCCCTCCTCACTTCCCCCATCCCTGGTGCCTGCACCAGAAGCACACAGAAGTCTGACACAATGGCTAAGAGCGGGACAGGATTTCGTGTTCATTTAGTAATTCCCTTGGGGTTATGCTCTTAGATGACTTAATGACTTAGTGTATACCCCGTCTGGAAGATAAGCAGGCATAATTCATTGCAGGCAGGGCATTCATCCCTTGAGATAACCAGCAACTACACGCCATAGGCAGCAGGGAGATAAAGATACTATACATCAGCAGCAGTAGTTCAAGGTTTCAACCTCTCCGCCTCCTTCTGTGACCCAGAAGTCATTTGCAGTTGATTATTGAGCTGTTTGCTTTCTTTAGAGAGAAATACGCTAGCAGTAGTTGGCTGAAGTGAGTACATTTTCCATTCTGCCCGTGCCTTTCAACGCAGCCGTAGCATCTCTCTGCCTGGCAGCAGGCATCCTCATATCACTTAAATGCTTTATGGCTGCGTTAAAGGCTGGTTTTGAAAACTTGCTGTAAATTGATTCTATTTTTTCTGGTGTTAAATAACAGCAGAAACAGTGACTGTTGTTCACCTACTGCTTGGGATGCTTGCGTGTTGTTAATTTTCAGTCTCAGTCCAAGAGAAGCTTTTACAGATCTAGTTTATGTGTTAGCGATATATATGGTCCAAACTGAGGCCAAAGAGAGAAGGAGTGTGTGTATATAATACAGTATATTATGTTTCTTGTAAAAATGAAGTTACTTTCGGTGTCGACAAGTACATTTTAAAACTGAGCAACTCAAAAAAACATTCTTCTTCTAAGCCAACAAATACTAGGATCGAACGTACAGTGTGACCTCTCCCTAGTTAATATCCCCTCCTCCACAAATCTGCAGTCTGTAAACAGCAACATCTACATCTCGAGATCCCCTGCGTTGCAAAGAGAAATGATTGACTCAGCAGGTACTCGATGATGACTAACTCTCAGTGAAACATTTTTCTCTTGTGTACACACAGCAAAAGACATAGCAAGTACGAGGCTTTCGGTACGGACATATGATGGCTGCAATGTGCTTCACAGTCTGTGATGTTTCTTTAGTTGAGGAGGATGGGAGGGGAGAGAAAGCAAAGTCTATTTTTGTTTGTTTTGTAATTACTTGAGCTATTTTTTCTTTGACGCGGCAATTCTGAACAGTACATACTGTACTACTGTAACTGGCAATCAGGTCTGGGAAGTCGAACGATGGTAATGATAAAAGTAAATATCCTGCATTCTCAGAGGGATTAGGAGGAGACGGAAGAATTAGTCTCGTTACGTTTTTTTATGGTGTCACAGTCCCTTTCTTCATCAGTGCTATCCTGTGTGTAATCTTTAGATGGGTATTTCTTAAGTGAAGTACTAAAACCAAACAAGAAACCAGGATAGTTTTATTTGCACATATTTTTTCATTTACGAAACCCATTTGGCTAGATAATGAAAACATTCACCTTGCACAAGAAACCACGGTGCAAACAAAACTAAGGCGTCTTGTTGTTTTCAGTGGTGCCTGTGGCCTGTTTGCAGAGTATCTTGGGAATAGAGTGGAGAGTGATTTTGATAGGCAGGAAATAATTTGATAATTGACATGAAAATAATTAATCACATTACATACCTCATACCTCGTGATGCTTTCCTGTCAGTCTGCATGCTGCACAATAAGAGTTGTACTTACCATGGCCAGCCTTCACTTGGTTGTCTCGTTCAAAATTATTTAAATCCCAACTTCCAAGATGAGCCCTTACTACTTAAAAAGGCATGAAGTTGCATTTGTGTTTTCACGTGATGAAACACACTAGACTGATTGCTAGGGCTTCTGTCTTCAAGGGGAAGAAGTGAAGCCTGTGTACTGCTTTGTGCAGGCAGGGATGCTTGCTAATGTACTTGTCATCTTCACATTCTGTGCCAACCTGCTTCATTAGTGCAAGACATTCACGTGCCAGGATGTGTTTAATAGACGACTTTCTGGTTCCTTGGCGGATGAGCCTAACTTTAGCGAGAGTCATTCGCTAGTTAGCTGGGTGTGAATTTTAAGCAGGATATCCAGGTAGAAGAGTTGGTGTCACCGGTCTTCCTTCAAAGATGCATGGCCCCTCAAGAACTGGGAATTGAAAACTGCTTCTTACTCAGTCTTACAAGCTAAAAGCTCTGAAAAGTGTGTTCTTCTGAGAAGTTTCAATTGATGAGCATGACAGGGAGGTTGGATTAAATGATCTCTAAGGTCCCTTCCAGCCTAGGCCATCCTATGATTCTATGAGGAAGCTTTGTGGAAAGACGTTGGAGTTCTTGTGACGGAGGGCTTTCCACCCAGTTCTTGCATGGGTAGCAACTCCAATCTGGTTCCTTTCTAGAGGATACTGGTAGAGATTTTTAATGCTTTATTCCATGCTCTTGCTTCTAATAGTCATTGCAGTACTACAAAGCCTAAATATGCCCTCTTGCAGCCTTTAATTACGTGATAAAAGCCATGTCCGTTTTAAAGCCTATTCTTTTTCCAGACAAGGTGACCTGTGACTGGCATTCTCTTGCGAAGGAATAGGACTTCGTGTTTGCTGCTTCTGGCTTTCCCTTCTTCTCTGTTCCTTACCGTATTTTTTCCAGTTCAGAATGGTTCTCTGTGATTGTAATTGCGCTAAGTACATTTGATAATGCAGAAGTGACCTATTTTGTGCAGTTTAGCTGATTCTGCAGTTGCCTGTAGGGTTTCCTAGCAGTGTTCTTCAGCCATTCCCTGGCTTACAAAAGCCAGGCAAGTTAAGGGTGGCCAGCACAACATAGTGGAGGCAAGGCAGGTTCGAGGTAATGGGAGAGGATGAACTACACAGGTGTGAATGGGCTAGATGAGTGTTTATAAGGCAAGATGGAGGCCTCTGGAAGAGTTTGGGAGGACTAGAATAGATGTGATTAAATGTATTAAACTGTTGGAGGTCCTTTGTGCAAGTTTGTTAGTATCCAGTGACATGGCCAGGTATTGTGCCCCTGTAGGCTGAGCCATTAATGTACGATACCTCTGGTATCTGACGTACGTACTCAGCTATAAAAAAAAAGATGAACTGGGGCCCATTTCCATAAACACTGGCTGCAGCACTAGCCATAGTAACAAATTGTTCTGTGCCTCATTAAAAACGAGATAGCACTGTCAGAGGAGTCAGTGCTTCATTTTGCCGTGTTTGCTACATAATCAGTTAATTTTGCTTAATAGCGCATTGCGTCGCGGATGTGCAAAAGGGCAGAGTCGCTTCACTTTCTGCATAAAATCTCCACTTCTGTAGCTGAAATTTTAACAGAGTGTATGAGTAGTCGAGCTGACCTCAGCTGGTGTCCCTGCCTTACCCCTGTCCTGGGTTCTCCCAGCAATGCTCTGGCCAAGCTCCGTGCTTGTAAAGATTCCAGGTACAAATTCCTTTGACCAGAAGTTAGATACAGAAGTATGTGAGGGTGGTAATTCAACATCTGCTGTGCTTGTGGTGCTTTCCCCTGCTGCCCGCCCCCACCCCCCCCCCCAAAAAAAAAAACTTACATAAGGCACTGTCAAGGACTTCCCCATGTTTCATTGGGAAGTACTTTAGTGCCTGTCTTTCATCTAAGCGTTACTTAGAATGTGAAAGTTAGCATAACTGATTTCTAACTAGATGAATCCAAATATGTCTATCTTATTGTGGATCTTTATGTTTTACTGCCCATTTGAGGGCAGCTTTTGGGAAGATTATTAACAAGTCAAATACGGTAAGACAAAGTGTCTGGAGAAGCTGAGTTTAGACTGCTGTTTAGGGACAGATTATTAAAGATTACAACTCAAGGTTTTAGAAGATCACATTATACAGTAATATGGTATATCCAACAATTGGTGCTAATCGTACACTGCTTAAATTTATAGTGAAACTGACTGTGTGTAAATCGTTTTCTTCAGATGAAAATTAATATATTCAAAATAAGTAAATATATTCTGTACTTAAACATCCCAGTCTGAGAGTATTACAAGGATCTAAAAATAACTGAGTTATAAACTCTATAGTGTGTTGTGAACATCTCGTTTAAGGAAAAAAAAAGTGAGAAGTAATACTAGATGTGTGAAGGGCCCCGTTTAGAAAAATAGGTAGACATGTAATTAAGTTCATCTTTCTTCAGAAAAGCAGGCAAGCACCTGCTTAAATACAAATGTGCTTAAGTTGTGTTTACTTCAAGAAATACTTAAGTATGTTTGAAGTTAATCATCCACACAAAAGATTTTCCCAAGTAAAGACTAGCATACACACAAAGGGAGAGCTTCAAAACTTAAGTATGATTATAGGTGTAAGCAATGGGTTTGATTTTAGAAGAACCTGAAGGAAGTAAGTGCACAAAACTAATTGAAATTCAGTGAGTCTGGAGCATCTAATTGTCTTGGGTCCTTCTGAAAGCCTCGACCTCTTTTAAATGCTAACAACTGAGGGAGGTGCTGGCTCTTATGAACTGATTTCACATTAGCACACCAGCACTTTGCTGGGTGTTTCTCCCCGTGTGAGAACATAACCCTCTGTGTATGGTTTCTCCAGTATTGCCAAATACTGGTGTTGCTTTGAATATTTTTGTAAACTAAAATACCACATCAAAATGCCCGTGTGTTTACACACTTTAGTATTTATCACTCAGTGAGAATTGCAGAAGGTAAGAAACAGGGGGGAATGATGGTGCAATGACAGTGTTACGAAGCTATGAGCAGAAGAGCCTTTTGGAAGTTAGCGGGGTCCAGGTGAGATTTTTAATAAATAGGTGCCTGACCTGACCTCCTACCTTAGGCTGGGCATCCTGCACAGGAAGATTTGAGTCTAAATTTTATATTTTGCTCCTTCTCTGCTTTTGAAAGATGAACCAAAACTTTTTAAAAAATCCTTGAATTTGGGATGCTTGGCTGATTTCACCTGAAGCCATGGCTGTAACTTCCCAGCAGATATTCCCATCTTCACTGAGGCCAGCTTCATCTCTGGGCACAGAGAGGAGTGCTGCTTCCAACAACAACAATTTCCACAGCGGCATAAGCTGATCCTAAGAAGGTCTTTGGTTGTCCTGCATCCTCCCTCCTCTCCGTGCTTACCCCCATGGGTTCCAGTTTCCTCGCTTTCTGCACCGTCCATTCTGCTGCTCGGCTGGCCTGTTCGGAGAGCTGATCTGGCCAAAATCTGTCAGGAAGAAGGGGAGGGTAGGAAAAAAAAAAAGAAGAGAGGACTGTGGGAGCCCTGCTTGCACCAGTGTTGCCCAACCTGAGCCTGCACTCACAGAGTGGTGGTGTTGGAGCTGTGTGTAGGCAGGCAGCTCTCTAGACTGGGGAACTGCTAAGGGTGGAAAATTATGTATTACGAGAAAATCAAGAGTATTTTTGTGTTGGGTTGATTACCCACTCATGCAACCACCTAAGCATCTCCAGAAAGTCCCGGAGGCCAGTGCAGGGACAGGCCCAGGCAGTGGGAGGAGAGACCCGCCTGAGGCAGTGTTGCCTCGGAAGGACACGTTCCTCAAAGCACGGCTTTTGTCCTGCTTGGCAGGTCAGTGCTTCACAGCTGTAGCAGGAGACATGTGACACTGTGGCAAACATGCATCAGGACATGAAGACAGGTACATGTAAAGAGGAAGACGAAGGTTTGAGGGTGACTGACATTAGCTCTTAGGACAATAGGTCAGGAGTTTCATTAGTGCACTGTGCCTGGCAAGGCCAACCTGATGTTTGAGCTGTGTGGCCCATGGGGTCTGTGGCCATGGGCAGGCAGTGGTGCAGGCTGCAAGTCACGGGGGTCTTGTGTAACAAAGCCTACAAGATCTCTGGGATGCCATTTATTTATCTGTCTGTCTGTCTGTCTGTCTTATCTATCTATCTATCTATCTATCTATCTATCTATCTATCTATCTATCTATCTATCTATCTATCTATCTATCCATCTATCTATCTATCTAATCTATCTTTGTCTAAAAATGACTGGCAGCCATATGCCTTTCTGCTGTTGGCATGCTTCTCCATTAGCTCTTCCGCTTGCACGTAGACACATACAGTCAAACTTGCGCGGCAGCCTGTCACATGCAATTTGTATTTGTTGTTTGAGAAGCAACCTATAGACAAAACCTGCTTGCTTCTCCCTTTTGTTGCATTAAGCTATTACTGAGGGGATTTCGGAGGCACGGATGGGTTAGGCACCTGATTTCTGCTGACTTGAGTAGGAATCAAGGCACCTGCTGTTGCCTCTGGTGACTGAAAATCTCCCCACAGGTTTTGGCTCGCTGAAAGCTTCTTCATTTTGTTTGGAAAAGGATGAATAAGTCTTTAAATAAGTGGTACGTGCTGTTTGGGGGTGAAGACCTTGTCTTGTTAAAGTTCTTAGTATGCAAGCTAAATATGAAATGAAGCCTCAAATGCTAGGGCTAGTAGCAGCTTCATTACATCTTTCCTTTAGTCACGTATTCCCACTGCAGGGAGTGAGGCAGATGGCCAAGACTTCCTGCTGCCCTGCCTGGTTCCGTCTTTTGTTAAATTTGGTGATGTTGGACAGGATCTTCATGGGGCTGCTACACCAGGCTGGCTTCTGGTGTGGGTAGCCTTCACCAGAGCCTGGGGAGAGAGGCTTGCAGGCAGGAGTTTGCATACAGGGGCTTTTAAAGGTGGGCTCTACCTGTGCTCTGTGTGTGGTGGCTGTTCCTCAGGATCTTTTTCTGAGCCTCGCACCTTTTCCCAGGTTGTCTCCTCCTGCAGCACCAAAGTGCACTTTCTCGGTTACTTTTTGTTTTGATTAATGGAATTAGGCCTAGTTATTAGATTCATTTGTGGGCAGGGGCACGGACTGTTAGATGCAGCAGGTGTTTGCAAGTGCTGGAGAAATACCATTACACAGGTAATAGCGGTTTTTGCAGAGTTTGTAGATATCAAAAGCTCACGCCAAAGGCTGTTTTTAAACAGGGAGCCACTTTGAAGGAGACTGAAAACATCTCACATAGTGCAATCTGCACTTTCTATCTCAAATCTTTTCCTGTCTCTTTCTAGTAGCCTGTCCTTGGTGCAGGATAAGCACCACAAAAACTGAGTTTTCCCTCAATGCTGTTATGTTTAAACCACCCAAGTGGCATGGTGTGGTGCTGGGGTGGGAACAGTGGATTCTGCCCACTTTACTGCTGCTGGACACCTCCAAAGTTAATCTGCTTTTAGGGTTGTTTGCGTTCGTTTCTTTAACAATGTATGCTGTGTGCATTGTTTGTTTTTCAGGCTTTTAGTCAAGCAGAAAGGCAACTTTTTGTGTTTACTTTATGCCAAAAGTGATGGAAGTATTTTCCCTGTGTTCATAACCGGACTCAACCATTTAGTACCTGTTGTAAAGTAAGCTCAGAGGAAGGGGAAGCATTTAAAAATACTGTATTTTAGGCATGTGTTGAAATGTATTTGTGCTTCACTCAGAGGTGCACAGGTATTCCGAGCAGAAAGAAATACAGAGGAACTTGCAGTGAAATCTTAAGCAGTCATTAGAGTAGGCGATTTTGATGTGCAGATTAATGAACAACAAATAATACATGTTCTGGGTTTTAGGCCAAGATTATAGTTCAGCTAAGAGGCTTGATACAGTACAAATGAAGGTTAGATCAAAAATGGTTCTCTTCTCCTTTGTTCTTACAGCTTCTATAGCCTTTCTTCCAGTACTTTGTCGGGCTCTCTAACAGTGCCAGTGGAAACATATAAAAGTCTAGTGGACATAACCTCTGATTTTCAAGTCCTTCTACCTAGTTATATATGTTTCATGCACCAATTTTGTATGTCTTCAGTGGAAAGGAGGTAGCAGCAGTAGTGTGAGTCCCAGGAAAGGTGCTTTTATTTTTCGGTTGAGAGGGCAATGCAGTAATACAGAGTGTATTACAGTCTTGAAATAGCCCTTATTACTATCATGACTATTAGGATTAATGTCATGACATGTGAATTACTGTTTTGCAGTGCCAGTCACTGCAAGCATCCCCTGTTACACTAAATGTAAGGAGCAGCATATTGGGTTGAGACAATGGATTATCCGAGGGGGGGGAAATGCAGAAGGCAATGTTTCCTGTGACATGCTGTTTATTTTCACCGCTTATTCAGGCTGACTTTTTCTGGCAAAAGCCCAGCACCTACACCTGAAGACTCTGTGCCAAGCTTGGTAACTCTCACAAAAACAGTACAGCAACATCTTTTTTATTGTTATTATATTTTATTTTTTGCAGGGATTTCTGTCTGTAGGAGAGGGCAGCATGAAGGCTCTTTACCGGGATCACTAATGACAGGGTGCAATAGCCTCGCTGCTGCCTTATTAGCACAGTATTATGAATGTGTTTCGTGGAGTCTCCATCAATAGCTTTGCCACCTTTCAATATATAGCAGGAGGAGCAAGGTCTCCATTAAGATTTTGACTCATGGGGTGGTGAGGTGAAGCTCTCGACTTCTCCAGGCTAGGCAGGCAGCCTTGCCGTGCCAGTGGTGGCTCACCCAGGAGGGAAGGCAGGCAGTGTTTGTCCCGCCAGCCCTGCCTCGAGGGCTCTGTCGGGGATAGACGGCTTCTTCTTGTGGATAAAGGCAGGAGACGTAGCCTGATCCCTTGGGTGGGGATTAGAGCCAGAGGCTGCCGAAGGAGCATACCCAATGAGTTTATATCCTGGCTGTGTGCCTTGGTGGCTGGTGGCACCCTTTTGGGAAGTGCTGGTGAGCCTCCCCTGCCGACAGTCCCGGGCTATGCTTGTGGGGTGCTGTCTGCCCCCCTCCGGGCTGGCTTTCCCTGCCTCTGAACACAGCCAGTGCCGCTGGGCCTGGGCTCTTCCCCAGCCTGACCCCTTAATGCAGGCATCGAGCAGGGCCTTTCCTTTGCATCCCACAAAAGAGGAGAATTTTGGCAGCCCCCTCCTCCTGCTGCAGTAGCCTGAGGGAGGGAGCAAGCCTGTTGGGGGGCTGGGGTACCACCAAGGCAGCAGGTCCAAAACCTGAGCCCCGGCTGCTCTGGCAGCCCCCCGGCACAGCATGAGCGCAGTCAGGTGCCTCTGTTGTGGCTTGAGCGCCGGCTCGCCTCCCCTTGGGTCTGGGCTCTAATCCTGGCTTGAAATTTTAAATATTGACAGAGTTAATTCCTGACTGCTTCAGACTGCAGAAACTGGTCTCTGATAAGGCTGTGTTTAATAAGGATATTCGTGGTAAAGAGCTTTGTTGGCTAGACAGAGCTTTACCTTGCCGAGCTCTGTTCTGGCGGGCGAGGAAGAGGAGGTCCCCTCCCCAGCGCGCTACCTTCTAGAGGCCTCGCAGTATGGTGGGGTAGGAGATACAGGGGGGTGATACAGCTTTCCTCCCCGCAGAAGTAGCCACAAAATACCTCTACACAGTCGGCTGCAAGCAGAACTGGAAGCCAGAGTAAATGTACTGCTGCAGTAAGACTAAACTCTTAAACAAATGCCAAAAATAAAAGCAGCCTACCTTACTTTTTCCACCTTACATAGCAGTTTCCAACCACATCAAGTGAAAAGTCTAGGTGGGTGTATAGTGTTTATCATCACTGAGTAATACACATTACATTAGCTGGGATGTTTGTTTTGTTCCTGACTACTGGTTTTAAAATGGTTTTAGTGAGGGCAGGAAAAATGATTTAAGTTTGTATTGTCACCTAAGAGATAGGAGGGTGTTCCTGATTTGGGAAGGAAAGCTAGGAATGTAAGTAATACATTTTTTTTTTCCTTTCCACTAAAACTGTAAGTAGGTTGAAAGGCAGAGAGTAGAAGTGCAGAATCCAGCAACGCAGATTTGCTTTCTGGAAAAGACGGTATTGGAGTGGTTTCTCTGCCTGCATTCATCTGCAGCAATTGTATCCTCCAGTATTTGAAAATTGTTTACATAGGTGGCAGCAAAATTTTATATCTGAAGCAGTGAAAAATTGAAAACAGATACACATCTGAAACTCTTTTTTTTTTCTTCCCCTGTTTTATCTCTTATCTGAAATGTTACAAGCGTCTTTCTGGGGAGACTTGGCCCTGGCTAAATTGCACCCAAAGGCCAGTGCTCACCAGTGGATGGAGGAGGACTCGCTGCGATGTGGGATGCAGGTGATGGTGCAGCACCTCTGACCTTTGGGTGGTGTGGGGGGAATGAGGGTCTCTGAGGGAGCAGCAGACACCATGCATGTCGTGGTGATGCTCAGTTAGAGAAGTCGGTGGGTTTTGTCAGCCCTGCTCAAATAAGGTCTGCACTGAAAGCACTCAAAACAGTGAGAGGGCAAGTCACAGCATGAAGAAGTTTTTTGGCCCTGTGTGTTCTGCAAAGGGCAGTGATGTGATGTTGGGTCTTAGTGGGCTGCAGGGGATGTCACTGGTACATAGGGAGGGATGGATTGAGGAGGTCCGTGAAAGCAGGATGAGAGGCAAAGTTTGAGTCTACCAGTTTTTTACAGGCACTGAAAGTCAGAAATGCACCAAATATAGACCCAGAGGATACGTAACAGCTAGCGTGAGGGGAATGCTGGTGCATCTGGAAGTGCTGGACAAAGAAAACCTTGTTACCTTGCGGGGCTTTAGCCTTTGATGCATTCATTTTGGTCACAGGATGTTCAAGTTTAGCGAGGAGTTGGCAGACAGATGGACTGTGAAGCAGTTCACAGAGTGACTCAGTCTAGGCGAGCGTGAGGAGTCATCCACATAAAGGTAACCTATTACAATATTTTCACAGAAACTTTTTTTTTTCCTCGGGTTTTCATGTTTTTGTGGTAATGTTTGGGATTTTGTTCATGGTAGTTTTCCAGTCGGTACGTTGCTTCCTGCCTGCTCGGCCACCCGGTCATACCTTCACCTCTACAGAATGGAGATACAGGGGTTTTATTTGCTATCACCTGGTTGTTGATGGCCAGACAGTCTTGTCTTTTCAGGGAGCTGTGAGGCAGAAGTATGGTCAGCTTAAAACTTGGGGCAGCATCCCTATATTCCCTGCCCAACTCCCTGCTCTGTTTTGCCAGCCTCAGTGGTTGTGCTTCCTTGTGTTAGCTTCGTGGAGGACTGAGAAACATCTGTGATGTGTGATTTAAGGCATTCATCTGGCTACTCATTGCTTGGTGTGAGCTTTTTTCTGCAGTTGGGCAAACTCTTAAGGAACAACTGTTTTGCTTGGCTTTTCTTTCTAGAAAGCTGTGGCCTTGAGGTAGCATCACATGGTGGTGGCAGTGATGGATTTTTTGTAAATGAAGAAGGTAGAAAAAGCACTGTATTTTTTTATTCTAGGTTTTCCCGAGGGAGCTGAATAGGAAAGTTTCTGCTCTAAATGAGGATAGAGAGATTCCTGCATTGGATTGATGTTTCTATGAGTTTGTTATCTAGTTATTTGATGCCTGTTAAATTGCTGTGGAAGCACCAGAGTGAGGAGCTGGTGATCTTTTCAGAGGTAAAAGCAATAAGAAAATGAAGGATTAAATAGTTTACTCTCTGAGGCTAAAATTGCAAGTATTAAGTGCTTTGTCTCTTTTATTAGTAGAGAAATCTTAATTTTTTGTTTCAAGTTGTTTACTCGAGAAGGGCAAGAAGCAAGTTTGCAGCCCCTTTCTGCTGGTTTGGATAAATTATTGTGTGTGTCGCTCGTCCTAATTCCTCCTCGCATACATCTCTGCCTGCCTGCCTTCCCCTCCTTTGGGGCATGAATGCTGTGCCTTTGGCCACTTAATAGAAACACGATGGTCTCGAGACAAATTTCCCATTTTCTGTATGCTATTCTTATAATTTGGTTTATTTCTCTGGGCATGCAAAGATGAGAACAGCTTGCACAGAGCTTGCAATCTCAGTGATAAAAAGGGAGAAACTAAAGGAAAGAGAACAGGAGAAAATCATCATAGTCTAACTTCAGGGGCCTCTGTGCCTCACGTGAGCAGTGGGGCAGTTTTGACCTCAGGTGCTCTGAAACAAGCCTCAGCTCTCAGGATGCCTCAGGAGCCTTTACCTCTCAGTTTGGGCATCCAGGATACCTAAAGGTGGGCAGTGGGGCTTCTCCTGCTTTTGCTTGCCCTCTCTCCCCAGCATAGTGTCCGTCTCTTGCTGGGAATGGAGAGGGTGGATGCCCTAGTATTGGAATGTTTACTGTAGGGCTGTATGGGGTTGGTTTAATATCAAAGTAGTTTTAAAAACAGCCAGGCAGGCAAGACAGTGACTGCTGGTAAAATGACTCTGAGAAGATGCCTCAGGGGGGATTAAGACACAACGCTGAAGCTATTAACTGGGAAGATCCTACCTCCTCAGCTCCAGTTTGTTTTGCCAATGTTAAGAAGGAACAGATCAAAGGAACTACAAACAGTTAAAAAAGCCTCTTGAGGCAGAAAGGAGGCAGTTGTTTAGGAGCTGCTCCCTGGGAGCAGACACCTGCCTGCGAGTTTGCAGGAATCTCAGCTTCTCAGCAGCTCCTGAAACATGGTGGCACGAGAGACATATGTCCTCTTTTGTATTGATTTTAGAAAACATTATGCTGCCTATATTCTCTTAGTGGTTGTAGTGGTTTGACTATCATTAGAATTAGAATCATCGTTAAAATCTACATTCATCACACAACATTAACAAATTTCACTCATATCAAAAAAGAAACCGAAAATTCCGAACACTAAAATCAGAAGGACCATTACAACACTAGCAAGACTAAACAATTGATATTCAAAATCCACCCCTCGTCCCTTCACCACGAACGTAAATTCCCCAAAATCGTTCTACTCTTCAACATTAGTCAGTTCGTGTTTTGCCCGTTACCTCCCTCAACTGTTGTCCTTATCTCAAATACCTCCCTTCCCAGGTTTCAGCACCAAAAAGACTGTAGTGGTTTGACCCTGGCCAGTAGCCAGGTGGCCACACAGCCGCTCTATCACCCCGCCTTTGCTGCCAGACAGGGGGAGAAATTATACAGTGCCAAACTGTATTTTGATCAGAGAAAAGCTGTTTCATGGGGCTGCTGGCACCAGTGGCCAACCGCCCCACAGAGCTGCGGTCCCTGAGCCCTGGTGGTTGCTTTTGGACAGGGAAGTGGGATGCAGCCATGCGGGGGAACACATCGATCGCTGCTCAGTTGTGCATACTCCAGGGGAAGCAGTAAATCCTTGCTGGCCCTTGAGGAGAAGGAGGATATGGTGGTACTTGAGGTTGCAAGGTCAAGATCCTCCCAGCCCTCCAGCAGCAGTGCCACATCCTTTGCGCGGGAGGCGGTTATGGCCAAGGGTACTGGCACGGCCTTCAGCTCAGGCCGTGCGGCTTCAGGAAGCTTGAGCTTTTTGAGCAGTCTTCAGTCTCTCCTCTCTTCTCTGAGTGTTTAAAAAAAATAAATCTACTTTTCCGGTAAACAAGAGTCTCAGTCTTTCCCCTTGCACTTCCTTGCCTATCCCACTCCAGAAAAAGGAGTAGTTTGGCCTTGCTGGCAGACAGCCTCTCATAAATCTCTGCAGGCCAGATGGTTTGTAATTTATTGCCCCCCTACCCCACCAAATATTTTCAAATTACTCATGTTACTCAATGGCCTGCCTTTTACCATTCATTTTCCCCTTTTTCCCCTTCTAGCAAAGTATTTATCCAAGGTCTTTCACACACATAAAGGTGTTCAATTTAGATGCATCAGTTTCAGATAAGTCCATCCCCTCTGCTTTGAGTATGAATTGTCCCTCGTGACTTTGACTCTTGATAATAGCAACCTGTGTCGAGGAGGAATCTGTGGCTATTGGGTTGCCTCCTGCATCTGCTAGAGGCGTTGCTTGAAGCAGCAGCCTGTGAATTCAGGAAGCTTAAACCATGTCCTTTCCTGGATCTCTCCTGCCACATGTCATTTCTTGTATGTGAAGTTGTTTATTTGGCTAGATGATGGCAGTCTCTGGCTTTTGCTATCTCTGCAGACGCATATGGTCCTGCTGATAGAGAGCCCTGCTTGTCCGCTTCAGATTTGCGGGTGACGGTGGCATGTGCAGAAAGAAATGGGTGGAGTTGGCCGCACTGTACGGTGTGCAAGGCTCTGCAAAATCCCTATCTGTGGGAATTGCTAGTCAGCTCTTATCGGTCACGTCCCGACGCAGTGAGTTGTAGAAATCAAATTAGCAGACAAGTCAATTGCTTACGTCAGTCAGAAGTTTTGCACTGGGGATGATGTGATAGTCCAGGGCCCCTCACTGGGTAGCGTTCCTGGGTTTGATTATGAGGGCTGTAACAAAATGAAAACCTGACAGTGCAGTTTTGTTTCTGTCTTGCTTTCTTTTTTTTTTTTTCCTCTTCTTTCTTACTCTAAACATTTTTTTTTCCTCACTGTCATTTGGGGCAAGCAGAGCAGAGTATCTGTCCTTGCTGTAAAGTAGAAAAGGCTTTGCCCTGTTATTCTATAAAACAAGTTGTTGTGACATTCCGCACAGCTCCTCACATCACTCAGTAGTTCATTAGTCTGTCACTGTACAAGCTTATTAAATGACAAGCTAAAAAACACAAGACAGTACAACGGTCCATTAAAATTCATAAAGGATATCAAATATTCAAAGTAAGGGATGTAAAAAGAAGCCATTTGCTGTAAATTCTAATACCTGTAGTTGCGTAAACATAATGAAGAAGTGCCAAGCAGCAGACCGCTGCTGACAAACCTGCAACTGCCTGGGAATCCCTGCAGTTATTTATTCCAGAGAGCTGCTACCACTTCAGCAAAAGGTCTCCTTGAGAAGCTCCAGCCTGTCATGTGAACCTCTTCTCCTAAACAAACACCATGGCTAACTTGAAATTGGAGGCAAGACCAGTTACTTTCGGCTCTCAGTGGTGCAGAGTAACAAGACATGGTGTTACTCATTCCTTGTGTCTGGGGCAAAAGGAACGAACCACTGGCTTAACATTTTCGAGGGTTGTTTTGGGGTTTTTTTCCCCTTTTCTGTATTGCTGAAGTATTTGCATCATATGTTGTGATAACCCCTAGTAAGTCATAACTTTCTTTGTACCTGCAAATGCCTGTATTAGCAAAGCAGAGCTGAACTTCCCAAGTACAGGCAGCTGGCAAACTAAGGTTTTAAGGGCAGGCCTTCTGAATAAAAGCTTCAGAGCTGCCATCAGGTCTTTCAACAGCATATCCGAAGTTCGGTTTCGGCTTTATCCCACCTTTTGAAGAATATCTAGCCTTAAATGCAAAAACTTAAAGCAATGGAGAATCCACTCCACCTTTAAGTGTGTTTTCCAGGTTACTTACCTTCACTGCTAATATGTACATGTTATTTCTTCTGCAGTTTCAGTTTCCAAATGCTTGGGCCTCGTTAAAGCTTTGTCTGCTAGTAATATAGTCCCCAGCTTCCTCTACCCAAATCTGTAATAAATTTTTGAGGCTTTTGTCTGCAGCAATTCTAAAAATAACTTCTTATTGGAATCCAATTGAATTGGAGGGAGGCAAAGTGATAATCAAATGATGTCACCTTCACGTCTTGCGCTGTATTCTCGCTGCCTGCCAAAACTAGCAACTGTTGCTATGTACCCAGGGGAAGGTGATACTCCCAGCCTTTTCTTGGTGTTGGAAAGCACTCCTTTCCAGTGCTTGTCAGGCCCCTGCGAGCTGCTGACGTCTGTCCCAGGCTTTTCATTTTATTCTTACTTGTTGGGCTAGCTGTGGAGGAACATGGATTGTGTCTTGTAGGATGCTTTGAATTTATCCTGTTCCTGAGGAAGATCATTTCTCAAAACCACTGCCAGGCAGGACTGATGTGATTCAGCCAGTGAAGTGCCTGTATTGCAGCTTGGGCTCTGGGGTGGGGACATCACTGCAGTGTGTGTGGCAACATCCAAAAATCTATGCATCGGGACAACGGCAGGACATCATGGTGTTTCCCAGCCAGTTTATTTCCTTATCTCAATAGCAGCCCTGCAATCTTGGCTGATGGTGGGACTCTCCCCACAGCTTTTCTCTGGGTACTTCCAAAGGTCAAAACAACCCCACCAGACCCCAAAGAAGCAGGACTTGTTGCCATTTGATACGCGGAGCTCCAGAAGTTTTTCAATAGTGAACCCAGTCCTCTTGTCAGCAATAGGTACGTGATGTGGCAGGTTGTTTTTTCTCTCCAGTAAGAGTCAGCGTGAACTAAGGGCTTCAGAACCTGGCAGATGACGTTCAACAAACTGCAGAGACCATTTGTCAACAAGACTAAAGTTGTGAATTATTTCTTTCCTATGCTCTTCAAGCAAGTTGGGATGTCCGAGTTCTATTGTTGGTAAGACTTCTTATTGACAGTGCGTGCTCATGAAAGGGTAGGTGGCCCTCCTGACAGCCATTAATACTCGGAGGGGTTAGGCTCTGGCACTCTTACCTCCTTCCCACCAGTGCTGCTCCTTTGCCAGGCAGAGCCCTGGGTTTGTAGGAACCTTTCTGATGCGCCCAGCATCACGCTGACCTCTCTTGGTCCATGCCTGGAGATGAGCAGATGGGCCTGGCCTCACTCCCCCTGCGCTGGCCATGTTGTTTGCCCAGAGTCATCAGACATTGTGCCCTCCTGTGGGGCTGCTAGCTGGCTCCTTCTCCAGTGGGAGGGGAGCTGCAGGTGCAGGGCTCCCCCATGCCCACCTGTGTCCCCAAATGACTTCCACCCACCGGGGACTCAGGGTGGAAACGTGGGAGTGAAACGAATCAAACGTTCATAAGGCCCCGGTTAACACCATCACGTCCTGGCAGCCGCTCCCTGCCCTGTCTGCAATTAGAAGTAATTGCTTACAGGTTTTGTCTTCATTTTACTACAGTTACTACCTAAATGTGCAAGCTCTGTCTTTGTGTTTTTTGGGCAGTGTGAGGGTGCTGGATCACAGGCAGCCTGAGGTACGATCCTGGTTTTGCACAGGACGTTTTTATTTTAAACATCTATGGTTGCAAACAGCATTGGACCCAGTTCCAGCAATGTCCTAATTCTAGGGAGGGAGTGGGGGGCAGAGAAGGGGCAAGGCAGAAGAAAGCCGCTCTGTGTTCACTGGCCGGCGTACCAGAGTGATGGGGTAGGGTTGAAGCACCGAGGTGTTTTATGGCATTATAATTCCTAGGGAATCATTTCCAAGCGTGTACATCATTCCAATATATAGCAGCAGTCTGAAGCTAATTGACATGTAAGTGCCCATAAATGGTGGAGTAAAGTTATTTAAAGTTACTGAAATTATTTTACCTTTCACCAAGTGAAAAAGACAGAAGTTATCTAGGTGGAAAAAAGGAGAGGAGTAAAAGACAGGCAGTGTACCAAACTGTAAATCGTTCAAAGTAACTTTTGAAAGTATCTTGAGGTCATCTTTCCTGAAAGCCTTTGAAATTCAAAGACAATGGACTCTTGCCTCTTGGCACATGGACCAATCCCTTCTTCTCCCCCTGGCAGATTCTGCCTAACAGTTGCCCTTTTTTCCCTCTTTTAAATACCCCTGAATCACAGAGCTTCCCCGTTCTGCTTTTCTTCATTCAGATCTAAAGCCTTAAGGACTGTGTTGAAGTAGCAGAGAGGACACAGTGTACTGGATGCTAGAGCCAAGGGAGAGGGAGTGGGCAGAGGGAAGAGATGACCCTGTCTCCAGGGTCTGATCCTGCAAACATTTTTTTTCCCATGAAGAGTCCTGCAAAGGTCAGCCAGACTTCTTGCACAAATGGCAATTACTTGCTATTCAGCATCATGCTCAGATTATGCTTAGAGTACTCATAATAACACGGCCAGAGTTTGTGATAAGGCATGGATGGGGTGCTTTAAGTCAAGTGAATGGAAAGGCTGCTGAAGACATACATGGGATTAATTAAATAGAAGTTTTGCTTGTTTGGCAAGCATGGCTGAGTTAGGCCAAACTCTGGAACTCGGAGAAAGTGACTTCCTAAAAAGAACATATAAATGCAGTGCCACTGTGTCCAACATGCCCTCTCTGGCATCGGCCCCAAGGAGGAAGGTTAGTCCAAGTGCACATGATCTTTCCAGGAATTATCTGCCCAGGTGGCCCAGTTCCCTTCGTGCTGGTATCTTGTGCACTCCTGTGTTTGGCACTGCCAGCAAATCAGGAGGCAGCATTTCGAACCGCCCCTTACTCCCATTCCATTTGTGATTATGTTGTTGGCTCTTGCAGTAGGAACCATTTGTTGGGGCCTGGAGCCACAGAGCAGCTCGCCTGGTGCAGCCCTGTGCCAGGACAGTGGCCCACAAGTGTGACACTGGAGCAGCAGGAGGGAAGTGGAAATGAGCAAAAATTTCACCTTATTGTGCCATAATGCCTTATGAATGCATTTAGGGATCAAGTGCATCCTCAGCAAGTTTGCAGATGACACCAAGCTGAGTGGTGTAGTCAATATGCCAGATGGATGGGATGTCATCCGGAGGGACCTGGACGAGCTGGAGAAGTGGGCCCATGTGAACCTCATGAGGTTCAACAAGGCCAAGTGGCAAGGTCCTGCACCTGAGTCAGAACAATCCTCGTTATCAGTAGAGGCTGGGGGATGATGTGGTAGAGAGCAGCCCCACAGAGAGGGTCTTGGAGATGGTGGTGGGTGGAAAGCTGGACATGAGCCGACAATGAGTGCCTGCATCCCAGAAGACCAGTTGCATCCTGGGTGGCACCAAAAGAAGTGTGGTCAGCAGATTGAGAGAGGAGATTCTGCCGCTCTGGTCTCGTGAGACCTCACCTGGAGTGCTGAGTCCAGCTCTGGAGCCCTCCACACAAGAAGTACATGGACCTCTTGGAGGAGGTCCAGAGGAGGGCCACAGAAATGATCAGAGGGCTGGAGCACCCCCCCTACGAGGACAGGCTGAGAGTTGGGGCTGTTCAGGCTGGAGAAGAGAAGGCTCTGGGAAGTCCTTGTAGCTGCCTTCCAGTACCTGAAGGGGACCGACAAGAAAGCTGAGGAGGGACTGTTTACAAGTGGATATAGCAATAGGACGAGGGGCAATGGTTTCAAACTAGAGCAGGGTAGATTTAAATTAGATGGTAGAAAAAAGTTCTTTACAATGAGGATGGTGAAACACTGGAACAGGTAGACCAGAGAGGTCATGGAGGCTCCATCCCTGGACACATTCAGGGTCAGGCTTGATGGAGCTCTGAACAATCTGATCTAAAGATGTCCCTGCCCACGCAGGGAGGTTGGACTAGATGACCTTTAAAGGTCCCTTCCAGCCCAACACATTCTATGATTCTATAGTTCTAATACAGGAGGCCTGTCAGGTAGCTGCAGTTGGTTTCCTGGAAAATCAGCTTCAGGCCTTACTGTTCTGCTGGACAGATATTTTCTGGTATATGCCTATATTAAGCTACTTCACTAAAATGCAATTTATTAAAATACAGCTTATGAATGACGTGGAGTCCAAAGTCTAACATCGGCAGCGTTGGAAAAAAGATGCTTGTCTACACATATAGCTTTAAGGTTTCTTGACGTGCTATCATTTAAGGGCAGCGATGTGGGAAGGGACAACTCTTTGAGTGTGAGCTAAACGAGAGAAGCCCAAGTGCTGCTTGCCTCTGCTGATGCAGGCAGAGTGTCATGGTGGCAACAGCTGACGAAGATGGCAGCTGCTGCAGATGCAGGAAAAGACTGGCACCCGTCTACTCCCTCCTGCTGTCTTCCCCCTCTGTTGACAGCATTACCATTTGTCCCACTGAATCCTTGTGTGGCTATTGCTACTCATCTCCCCAAAGGCCCAGAGTGTGGTGAAAGGCTGAGCCGCCTCCCAGCCTCTTCCTCCTTATTTATGTGTCACAAGAGGAAAAAAACCTAGACGGAGATGGGTCATGCAGGGTCATCCTGTTGTTATGATGATGGCAACAATTCATAGCTGAAGCATTTGATTTGTTAACCTTATAAAAAGATGCCATTAAATACTGTATTTAGCTCCTCAGGGGAAGTAGCCTAGTTTCTTTTTCATTTTCCTTTTCTCATCCCTGTTTTAACATCAATGACTCAGCTGTCACTCTGCTTTGGAAGGGCCACTGGGGTTACAGCTGTGATTGGATGGCACGAGGAACCGATTTCTGCTGAAAATAATTAATATGGTGCATTTTCACCTTAAAAAGAGCCTGATACAAAACTACTATGAGGTTTTCATTAACTTTTGCAGGCTTTGAAACTTGCCTGTGAACAACATTGGACGTTTTTGTGTGTCTCCTCTTGTTTATTCTTGTCAACAAGGCAAAGTCGAGTAAAGACTGGTGCGTGTCTAACCCTACACATTGGGACATTCCTGTTCAACTCTACAAAGCAGCTCACAGGGTATATGTTTAGATACCTGCAAGAGCCTTTGCAGGTGAGAATCTCACTTTGCGACGGGGCATGTCGTCAGGTCCTACGAATGCAATGATTTTCCACCGTCTCTGAAAAAAAGTCTGGCTAAACACTAAGTGTGGACTCTTCCATCTGCTTAGGTTTTTTCCTTCCTTGCTTTGCTAATCTTAATGAAAAAGTAGGCTGGTTCATTTCTGTTTTTCTAGATTTCCCCTTTCCTCTAAAATTTAATCACATGAAAAAAAGAAGGAAAAAAAAAGGAAAGAAAGCGTAAAGCTGGTTTGCATTAGCCCATTTTATGTTTTGCATATCAACTCACGTTACAAAAGTATTAGGAGACCTGTCCCAATGTATGCGCATACATGTCTCCCAGGATGCTTGGTAGTGGGTCCCTCCCCTTTCCCAGAAGGTGAGAAAATATCCCCAGAAGCATTTGCCAATGCTCGCTCCTTCTACCCTCATCTGTTAAGCTGCAGCTTGAAAGTTCTTGTTTCTTGTGTAGCTTTGTTATGAAGATGATACGTGGCATTCTTAGGAGGCCTTGCATTCTTGAGCTATGAATACTGTGAATGGTGTCATAAAAAAACCCTGATGATGTATAAAGACACCATCATTCTTAGCATTGTCCTGTAAACTTTGCTCTGTGTCTTGAACATGTAGATGGTGAAAAAGGGCTTATTTCAAAGCAATGTAGTTCCACTACATGTCACAGGATGTGACGTGTGTCCACCCAACTCACTTGGGGTCTGGGACTGGTTTCTCTGAGAAGCAGAAATTCATCCACCTGTCCGGTGCTGTAGTAGAGCACCTATCCAGAGGAACTGTGGGGCTATCTCAGAGTACATACAACTGCTGCCACCCCAAGATGCATAGATTTTGTTCCAGGAGGTCAGTACTTACAGTTCTCCAGAGCAGGGGATGGTGTCTGTGAAGTGACACCATCTCAGATTACTGAGAGGTTACTTCGATGCTTGTCCTGAAGGCTAGGTAAGGCAAGGCTGGTTTGTCCTAGCAAACGAAACCAAAGCAAGCCTCGCAATTTTTTGTTCTGCAGCATCTTTAGTGAATTAATGCTTCTTTGCCTGCCTGTTGAGGCTGTAAGTGTCTCCTACTTGGGCAGTCCTTCTCACAATGGGAGCTCAACCAGACTGCAGTCTACAGGGTAGGTAATTCTTGTCCTAGTAACTGGTGACAACCATGGCTCTACCTCTTGAAGCTCTCTCTGAAAAATGTCCCAGTCTATGCATTGAGTGATACAAGGGCCCCACCATAACCTGAGTGTTGCCTTCAGGAGGGATTACTCATGTGTACATGTTCAAACCGGGAACATGAAAGGGCTCTTCCACTCATCGTTCTGCTATTTGGGCTCCAGTATCGAGTGGGGAGCTAACAAAGCATGCGGAAGTGCTGAAGCATTTTGACGTAGCCTAGCTTTTAGGCTCAGCATTTAGCACTTGTGACTGTGATTGTGTCGATGACAATGATCTTAGTTTCTCAGATTAGGTAAATAGCTTTAAGAAAATATAATACTTTCATACTTGTGCATTTACCTGGGTTGTGAGGTTTCTGGGATGGTCCTGCTGCCAGTTGCATGTAAAACAGGAATGTCCTGCTTGCAGTAGCAAAGGGCTGATTCACTGGCAGCGTAATAGGTGTCATCTTCTCTTTTGTCAGCTCCTCAGGTGTATTTTACCCCTGCAATGAACAGAAAACAAATTTTTAAAAAATCCAGTACAACCAGTAACACGCAAGACATCCAAGTGAGGTTTGGTGAAAACTGAAACAGTTCATAAGTGGGGTTACGTGAGGGTGGGATGGATCTGGAGGGGTAGAGAGGGAGGGTTTGGTCTGAGTGAGTGTGGGGTGTCTGAAGCTGCCATGCCCTGGGAGGCACTGGAAGCGGTGTCCCAAAGCAGCTGCAACCCCAAAGCCACCCTGTGCAAAAGGCAAAATCCACCTCTGGAGTGGGTCAGGCACTTGCAGAGGAAAATGGGAAGGTGGGTTGGTAGGCTTATTTGCTGGAGGTGCCCATTCTTCCCGACGACTGCTAAGAGAAGCTCAGACATCAAGGTCTGACCTGGAGCTGCCCAGCCTGGGTGAGGAGAGTTAAATTTTAAGGCTGTAAAAAAGCTTTTCTCCACAGAAAAATAAAAAAAAAAAGTCAAGTGCTGTCGACTTGGAGATGACAGCCAGGATATCACAGAGTGGAAACTAAAACCACGTGCCTTGCTGGGGAGTTTGTGAGCAGGGCTGGTTTTGGGGCTGAGTGTCCCAGTGCAGTGTGCCCATGGAAATAAGATTAAAGAATGGGCTGAGGAAAGATTCCTGAGGTAAAGCAACCTCGCTACTGTTTGTGTGAAATGGTGAGGAGATAGATGTTTTTATCCATCCATGTCATCTGTCACAGCATGAACTTGGTTTATGTATACAGAAAGTAAGTCTGTGTGACTTTTCAAATATGTTCCTAAATGCAATATTTAAAATACATTCCCCAGTGCAGAGAGAAAATATAGGAAACAGTAAGAAACTGAGAGGCTAGGGAGGACCAGTGTGGTATTCTCCGGACGAAAGCAGAATACGCATCAGAATACATCAAAAGGAAAACTGATCACTTTCTACTTTCAAAAGGCATTAATATTTTACAACTGCCATTACACTTTGAAGAGTGCGCAGGTATTTATTGGTAGTGCCATAGCTACCCAGTCCTGAATAGTGAAGGAAGAGATACCTGTTTTTCAACTTGTTCTGTTCCCTCATCCCTTGCCTCCTGATTCACACCCTGCCCGCACCAGTACTGCAGTAACTCGCTGAATATTTGGAGTTGTGGCTGTGCCTTTCCATACTAGCTGCCCTTCCCGTAGGGCTCCCAAGGGGGTTTTGCCCATAAAATCCAGTGGGTCAGACCTACTGGAAGTCACACTTGGGTGCATCCCCAGCTTCCCCTGGTGCTTGGATCTGTGGAGCAGACTGCTGACTGAAGTTCATCGTATTTTAAAAAGCACTTTTTAAATGAAAAATAAACCAGATAGTATCTTGTCGTTCAATAATAAACTAATTACGTGCTTAAAATAGCACAGGAGAGGGGTCCTGTTTCAGATTAGTTTGCATAGCAGAAATGCCAGGGGCTGTTATGGAGGTTGCTTGAAGGCTTTCTCACTGGAAGGTCTCGGCTGCCAGTGCCGGGTTTCGAAGGGCTTGCTCAGGCCTGATCAAACTTGGTCAGGCGACAGCGTATCAGATCTATTCCTCTCATCAGTCACATGTCAGACATAGCTGTCACCAGATTTGCAATTTAGTGTGCACAGCTCAACACTTCCAATTAATCCGGCCTGGGTATTTAACAATCTATCATTTCAGAGCTAGCACTTTGCAGAGCCGGGTGCAAGGCAGCCTTCCACTTCCATAGGGCAGGAGCCCTGGAAGGCTTTCTTCATGCGCGTGGGTTTTACTCTTTCCCTGCACCTGTGTGGTGAATGTTATTGCTGGTTTAGTTGTGTTTCACAGGCTTAGGAAGTGTTAAAAACAATCAGCACGTGACCCCCCCCAAATTTCAAAAAATAGAAGATTTATAATAGGTGATTCAGCAATGGGAAGCTACTATTTTTAGTGGATTATTATAAGCAGTAGCATCACTCACATTTATTTATAAAGGCATGAAAGAACGCCCATACATGGTTCTAAATAGTCAATGTATAGTAACGGCCATATGCTGAGAATGAGCGAAAATAGAATTGAGCACTCCTGGTTTCCACAACGCGGCGTGAGGTTTGTTCTGGGATCTTTGCATCTAAGAAATGAAAAACAGAGGGATTTCTTTTATTTTTTTATTTTTTTTTTTGTCCTTCTTCTAGTTCTTCTTTCTAGCAAAACAAACCCAAAGCCTTCTGGGTGAAAGTCTGCCTCGCAGTAAAATTGCGTTGTTTTTTATTGAGGTCTAACTGGGTGACCACTGAGGTTTGTGAGGACTCTTCCAATAGCTTCAACAGCTGACGGGTTGGGGCTGTGCCGACAGTGGCAGCTGTATTTATGAGAGTTACTCTATGTATGATATTTGGGTTGATCAGTTGTGTGTGCCCGTTCTTCTCTTGGGGCCCTGTGGCACGGGGGAGGAGAAATGCAGCAATGATGTGCTGAAGGGCTCCAGCGTGGTGTCATTTCCAAAGTTCCTGTGGCAGAAACACTTTAAATTCTGGGGCTTACTATGAAGAGGAAAAAAAAAAAAAAGTTATCTGCTGGTGATACCACTCCTGAACAGAAATTAGAACTGTTTTGATCTAGCTTGGTGAAGACCCGGTCGTGTGGATCCATTGCAGCTTTTTTCTGTGCAACTCCTTGGGTTTAAGCTTAGCAAGGGGCGACGTCTTCTGTTCTCTCCCTGTGTTCATGTCCCAGTTGAGCCTGTGCTGAGGTGCTTTGGGATTTTCACAAACTCAGCACCTTGCAAGAGCAATGCCTTGAAGTAAATTCCCACTCTTAATTAAATTATATTCTTTGATTGAAATTAATTGTGTTCTTGAATTTTGGGCAGCCGTGGGAGCACGTGGAAGGGAATGAAAAAGGCAGCTCTTGACAAAGTGCCTTTAGCAACTTTTCGATGATAGTACCTGACTCCTAATTACCAAATATTCTTTCAACATGGAAAAGTGTTGGCACGGCATGCGGAGGCTAAGGGTTGACTTTCTAGGGGGCTTGCTGTAGCAGAGGGTGGAGGGGTACATGGCTTCTGACTCTTGGGAGGAGTTGCTAGAAACCCCAACTTTATTGTGCTCCGCAGCTGCATTAGTTAAAGTATCTGCATTTTCCTCGCTCTCTGCTTCCCGTCTCCCAACACCCAGTGGAAAAAAATGAACGACAACTGACATGCTCTACTCACAGCAAAACAAATGTTATTTATTAGAGTCCTCCTGTGGTCAGAGGATGTCTGACTGTAAAATAACTGGAGATTTTTCTGCTAACTGGAAGCGTGATGCTCTGAGACAATTTCCAGGCAGTGTATATTTTCAGCTAACTTTCATTTACGTCAGTGCAGCGATTTGCAATATCACTGTTTGAAAAAAAGTGAGGCAACCGTTGTTTTAGCTAGAATTAATTTTTAATTTTTAAAATTTTTTTAAAGGAAAAACTTTTGACTAAGTTGTGACTCGGTTCCTGTAGCTGCATGCGTTGAGATGCTTTTCTTTTCAAAAGGCAGGGCATAAACCTCCTCGGTTTGTGGCAAGGAGCAGCTGGGGCGGCGGGGAGCGAGGCGCGCGTCGTCAGGGAGGGTTTGTTTTCCCTGCGCTAATCACCTTCTCCCGTCATGATTTGGCACGGCGCGGCGCCCTGCGTGTGGGACGGAGGCAGATCCATGTGCTGCGCTCCTGTCTGAGCCAGCACGTTTCGGAGGATAAATCTTTGCCGAACTTAATGTTCTCCCAAGGAGCTTCAGGATCCCTCAAGGCTTTCTGCTCTTCTGAGGGATGGGGGCAGAGAGGCCGGCAGAGAGCTAATTGCAGCGCGGGCCTCTTCTAGCCATTCCCCTGCCATCAAGGTCAGAAATACTCCTTTGAAGAGAGGATGAGGAGGGGAATCCTCAGAGCCACCCTTCAGATGCTGAGCTGACATTTTCCCCCCTAAGTCGGGGGGTTTGGGGGTTTTTTGCCCTTGTCCATCAAGAAGGGCATGCTTGGGTAGGGCTGAACCTGTGCTATCCCGCTTACCCTTTCCAGGGCTGTGAGGATGGTGGCCTTTGCCAGCTGGGTGCAAAGGGACATCCCCTGCGGGACCCTGGGGCTTTTGCTGAACATCTGGTGGGATTTGCGGGAGCTGCCTTAGGAACTTGCAGATGATACCAAACATTGAGCACTGAAGCCATTTGGGTGTCAGGAAAGATTTTCTGTGTGTAATTTGCTTAATGTTTTTTTTTCCCCCCTGCAGTTTCCATAACCTAGGGAAAATGTAACAACCTGGAATACATAATATTTGGTTTTATATGGACAAATATGTATATTGGTACAACATGGCTGGCTAGATACTGTGGGACGAATTTCCTTATGTTTTAGTTCTTGCCTTTTCTGCATCTCCAGAGCACCTTCACTAGTTTATTAAATTACCAAATCTTTTGGTTTGCAAAAACTCGTGGGAAAGCAGAAGTAATTCTGAGACCTCTTCGCGTTGGGGATTTTAAAGTTCCTTGAGAAGAGCAGCACTGCAGCCTTAAAGAGCTAGGCAGAAAAAGACTGTATGGAGCCAACAGGTTGCTACTTCTTAAAGATCTCCTTGCCCAGACTCACAAATCCCTTTCACCAGAATTTGCACATACGTGCACACAACTGGCAACTTTAGTTATTCGTAATTTTATATTGTCTTCTGGTTTACTTGCAGCCTGATCTCATTGGGGACTTTAAAGCAATCAAAATGTAGAACTGGTAGTTAAAGCAAATTTTGAGTTACTTCATGAGAAGGCACAAAACACTGGTGTGGACAGATGGGCAAAATATGTTGGGTTATTCACAGCCTCCTCTTTCAGCAACAACTGAGTGCAAAGGGAGTAGGTTGTTTAATTTTCCTTTTCCTAAAGAAATATTTTTTGGTGGAAGCTCTCTCTAGGGGTGGTCATCCCAAAGGAGATTTGTGCTACAACATTTTGAGCAAGGTGACATAGGCCGGAAACAAATTCGAGTCATCAAACAGAGCCATGGGGAAGCTGGGCTCTCTCCGGTCAGCTGAAGGCTGATAAACCAGAGCTATTTTCATGGCTACTTTTCAGTGGCATTAGATCTAATACCTTTCTCTACTGCATGGATACCAGACAACTTCATGTGGTGAAGTTAGAACTAAATACATTAATACAGTATAAAACACAGTATAATTCCTCCATGAGCATTAGCAGCACTTACGGGTGTGCAGAAAGCATTTGTTTTTCTCCCATCATGTCCTAGTATCCCACTTGTTAAAATAAACAACTGCTTTTGATTTGTAGCCATAACTTTACAGTTTAGGAGCCTGTATCTGAAGTAACGAATTAGCCACTCACTACAAAACACTGCAATAAAAACAGACCAGTGTGTAACTTGGACTCGGCACTCACCAGCTGCGCCTCATCTTGCTAATCTTTAGGCTTTTTTTTATTATTATTTTTAAAGCGAGGGCTTTTAAGAGTTAAGTTACACAACTCTCTCTTTATTTTTAAAGTGAGTGGATTCCTTGTTGCGTTGTTGAGGATGATAAATTGATACCACATGTTGCTTCCAGACAAAAAAGACTCTGTACTGCAGTAGAAGCACTTGCAGCTGGTGTCTGGGTTAATGGACAGGCTCCACAAGGTAAACATGACTTGGAAGAAGCCAAAACAGGCTCAGAGAGTGAGAATTTTCTCCGTTTTAAAGGCTCAAGCATTTGCTGCTGTTGCCTGACTGAGGCTGAGCGCTGAAATAGCACACAGTCCCAGCCTTGCTGGGAGATTCGTTCAGTTGTTCCTATCAAATCAAGTGTTACACCTCTTTGGAAATGTTTGAGTGTCCTCTCTGGGAGCTTACCCGTCTGCAGTCTTATCAAAATACCAGCAGAGAAATGTGTAATCAGGACATAATAGCTGATTTATTTTTTTTTTCTGTGAGCAAAACACAGCGAATTCTCTCGAGGAGTAGTATTAGCTGAACAAAATGCGGCACAGTGGATCAGCATTTATGAAAGCTGAGAGCATAGCCCCAAGTTTGAGGAAAATGCTGTCGTCCCTTGTGTTGCTGCCCCTGGCTACTGCTGGGCACCCAGGTGCACCCCTTCTCCTGATGCCAAGGTAGGGTGGCAGAGCTGCTTACCCGTAGCATGCTCTGCTCACACCACATCTGACCTGCCTTGTGTGTTCCTCTGCCCTGGGTCTTCCTCGTCTCTAGGGCTGGTCGTTCCTCCCTGCAGGACCATTTCCCAGCATTAGAACAAGGAATAATGGGTTTAAGTTAGAACATAGGAAGTTCCACCTCAAGATGAGGAGAAACTTCTTTACTGTGAGGGTGACAGAGCACTGGCACAGGCTACCCAGAGAGGTTGTGGAGTCTTCTTCTCTGGAGACTTCCAAAACCTGCCTGGACGCGTTCTTGTGCGGCCCATCCTAGGGGATCCTGCCTTGTAGGGGGGTTGGACTGGATGATCTCTAGAGGTGCCTTCCAACCCCGAACATTCTATGATTCCCCAGGGGAACGGGACCCAGCTAGGCTGGGCTCAGTGCCGTTAAGGGATGCTCTTGATCTTACCTGCAGGAACTTCAGTCTCCTGGCTCTTAGCACAGCAAACAGCATTTGTCAAGTTTGGTATAAACAGTAACACAAATAAAGGCAGGAGCTCATTGTATTTCTTTCCTGCTCTGCTCTTGTACAGTCCATATGTTGTACCCATCGGTGGTATCTTAACTCTTTCCAAGGTGTCTGTAGCCTGGCTAGCATCCGTCCCGTCTGCATATGGTCTCCAGGACAGGTTGATGGAAGTTCCTTTAAAGTCTCTCATTGAATCTTGGCATGGAAAAATGTGTTATGTTTCCATCATCGTGGCCTAATCCATCTCCCACATAAGTCAAAGACAAGTGCCCATTAGTTCGATCAGCAGCGGGTTCAAATAATAAACTCCATTTTCTCTGCTTCCCCACCTCCTTTGCCGTTTGTCGCGTGGTCATATATTACTAACACACATGGTTGAGAGCAAAGGTTGTCCCGTGTTATTTTCCTGTATTTTAAGTAGATGGCAATGTTCTTTGACAGCTCAGAAGCCAGCTAGAAGATACAGTTATTCCCATCCAGATTACAGCCTGGTAGCACAACACAACAGCCTTTACTGATGCGAGTTGTCAATCCCAGTGACTTCTGTAGCAAAACTTGCATGTGAAAGGATAATAGGATCCAGCCCTAATTTGATTTGGCAGAGCATCCAACACACAGAAAACCAAGCAACTCAGGTGCTGTTGCTGAAGAGGTTAGCGGGGGAGGTTATGTGAAAGAAGTGGGTTTTAAGGCAGTGTTTGAACAGAGGGTGGAGATGGGGTACACAAAAATAAATTGGCCCATAATTACGCTTAAGAAAACAATCTTCCTACAGAAGAAAAGTAAAGAAAAACAGAAACCAGAGCATAAGTGGCATATTGCTTAATGTAAAGGAAAACAAACTGCTTGGATTTTTTATAACCACCAATTTCCAGCGCAAAAGTATTATTACATTCTTCTATTATTTGTGTAATACCAACACTGAGCAAAAAGATATAATAATAACAAGAAAATTACACGTGTGCACAAACATGCAGGAGCCCTCATCCTGAAAGGTGCCTCAGTCTTACAATTTTACCATTTAGGATTTTTCATGGTTTTAGGCCAAATAGTTTCATACTACGGCTACCACCAGCAGAAATAAGCCATTTTATGAGAATACTATAGGTTGAATGCTGTTAACTGCTGGCACTTGGGCTGAGTGTTTTTATATCTAAAGCTGTGTGGCACGCTGCGTATGCCACCTTGGGTGTTTCTTTTCTGTGTTTTCTAAGATTTTTTTTTCATTAGCAAGAGTCAAAATGCCGTGTATTCTTATACCCAGCATTTTTTAGGTGGGGAACGGCATGGTTTGTATGGCTTTTGTAGCTTGGTGCACTGGTCTAGCTCTGGTTGTCCTTGTCCTGCTGCCAGCTCTTTGCGAGGAGAGATGCCCATTCAGATGTTCTCACAAGTGGTTGCCCATGAAAGTTTCTGAGGTTGGATGTGAGAACTACCTGTGGTGATGCAGTACAAGCTGGAATATCAGCAAAGCTTATTTTTCAAAAGCAGCAGCTCTGCAGCCAGCTGGGAGAAACCTGAGGAAGCAAGCAGTGGCGCCTAGTTATTAGAAGTTAGAAACAAACTTTTGCCAGGCTCAGAATACAGTTAAAATGTCATCAGTTAAATAATAAAAAGCTCTTTCCTTAGACTGAAGAGCTATTATGCTGCAACTCAATCCACCATGTTTTGATGGCATGATAGTCCCTTAGAAATGGACAAGTTTGTAGCTGAGGCGCTGACCCAAACTTCTCGTGACTAAGCCTGTGAAGTCTGGTCCGCTGTTTTGCGCAAATTGTTTAAAACATAACAGTTGCTATTTTGAACTGTGGTCCATATGATTTCTCTTTTCATTAAGTGATAATCACAACCACGTCTGCTGTCTGCGTGCGAGAAGAACTTCAGGCATGTTTTCCATTTCACAATCTGACAAAAACCACAACACTTTACAAGGGAGAAAAAAAAGGCGTTTTATACTGAAAGTAACTTTAAAAAAAAAAGCTGGGCTGGATTTCTTTATACAGCAAATGTGTCTCCAGTTCACTTATGTCAAATATCCATTTATCCTAAGGATGCAAATGTCAAGATGCTTGTGAATGATTTGTTGATTACTTCGTTCTTTGCCCATTAAAATCTGGAATTTCTTCAGTGCTTTGTAAATGAAGGGCTCTTAGCCGGGGTAGTTTGATTATGCTATGCTCCTGTTGACTTTGTATTTTTAAAGCATGCTGGCAGAAGAAATGTGATTTTATCCTCTCTATAGATATACCGGGTAAATGCCAAAATTTAAGAAGAAAGAACTCGTGCAACTTTTTTAACTTGGTTGTCTTCAAGCTGGAGGAATAGCACAACTGTTTTGTCAAGGGAACATGGGGTAGCTCCAAAAATCTTTTGACTCACACATGGAAAAAAAACAACTGACCAAGCTTGGAAGCATTCTCACTAACAAATGCTACTTGCTTGTCCTTTCTTTGAGCCATATTTTAAGCCCTGGATCACCAGGATGAGTGAAGTGGGATTTTTACCTCTGTTATTTCAGTTTAAATCTGGGGTCACAGAATCATAGAATGGTTTGAGTTGGAAGGGACTCCCTTGAAAGTTCTGTATTTCATAGCATTCTGTACAGCACAGGGTCTCCAGCTCCATATCTAGCAGCTTACGGGGACAGGGATATCATTGTGTACTGTGTCACATCACGTTTTGAAGACTGTGAGGATAGTATGGGAAGGGGACAGCTGGGCAGCTACTGCAGTACAGGCGTAATTCTGGTGCCTCTAATCAAGAGAGAAAGTACAGCTTAGTCATGCACAGAGTGCCTGTGGGAGAGGAGCAACAGCACTTGCAGTTTTCTTGAGAATTATTATAACAAATACACAGCACACATGGCCATGAAGAATTAAAAAGACATTTGCAGAGGCTGTGATGAGTGTGACTATCCCTCCAGTCAGATTTTTGCAGTGCCTTTGCAGTTTTTATTTCAAGGAACTGATGGCAGGATTGCTGATAGTGTAGAGGTTTGTTTTGAGTCAAAAGTAAAGGAGAAACATTTAGCTCCTTTCTAACAGAATGAAGCTGTGTCACACTCATTCCTGAGGCTACAGCTTTTGGGGATGTAGAGTTGGGAACCTGGAATGCACAGCTAGTGCCGGTATGGGACTTGTTTTACAGCAGCATGCTGGCACACTGCAGTTGCTCTCCAGCCCTCCCTCATCCACTACCTGAGAAAGCCGTGGTGACTTCCAGGAGGGCCCAATGCTTTTATTCACGTTGCTGTTTTCATGCGATGCTGACTTAATGGTTGAGATTTGGGTAGTAAAAGAAGTGAGGTCCTGGTCTTCATGTTTCGTTTTCTTCCTTTCCTGCAGAATTCGATCCGGCACAACTTGTCACTCCACAGCCGATTCGTCCGGGTGCAGAATGAAGGCACTGGGAAGAGCTCTTGGTGGATGATCAATCCAGACGGTGGAAAAGGTGGCAAGGCACCCCGGAGACGCGCCGTGTCGATGGACAACAGCAACAAGTACACAAAGAGCAGAGGGCGGGCAGCTAAGAAAAAGGCAGCCCTGCAGACCGCCCCGGAGACAAGCGAGGACAGCCCTTCTCAGCTCTCCAAGTGGCCAGGGAGCCCCACCTCCCGCAGCAGCGACGAGCTGGATGCGTGGACGGATTTTCGCTCCCGTACGAATTCAAACGCCAGTACGATCAGCGGCCGCTTGTCACCGATTTTGGCGAGCACTGAACTAGACGATGTTCAAGACGACGACGCTCCGCTTTCGCCCATGCTGTACAGTAGTCCATCGAGCTTGTCCCCTTCGGTAAACAAACCATGTACTGTGGAGTTGCCTAGGTTGACTGATATGGCTGGGACAATGAATTTGAATGATGGATTGACGGATAACCTCATGGATGATCTCTTGGACAATATAACACTCCCTCCCTCCCAGCAGTCGCCCACAGGAGGGATAATGCAGAGAAGCTCCAGTTTTCCTTATGGTTCCAAAGGTTCAGGGCTAGGTTCCCCGTCGAGTAGTTTCAACAATGCCGTGTTCGGGCCGTCATCCCTGAATTCCCTCCGCCAGTCGCCCATGCAGACCATTCAGGAGAACAAGCAGGCTACCTTCTCTTCCATTTCTCATTACAACAACCAGACATTGCAGGATCTCCTCGCCTCTGATGCAATTAGTCACAGCGATGTCATGATGACACAGTCTGACCCACTCATGTCACAAGCCAGCACAGCTGTGTCCGCCCAAAATTCCCGCCGGAATATAATGCTCCGCAACGACCCCATGATGTCGTTTGCCGCGCAGTCCAGCCAGGGTGGTCTGGTCAATCAGAGCCTGCCCCATCACCAGCACCAGTCCCACAACTCCTCTCTTAGCGGCAGCCGTGCCTTGTCCAATTCCATCAGTAACATAGGCTTGAGTGACTCCAACAGCTTGGGATCCACCAAACAGCAGCAGTCACCTATCAGTCAGTCTATGCAAACACTTTCTGACCCGCTCTCAGGCTCCTCTTTGTACTCTTCTAGCGTGAACCTTCCGGTCATGGGACATGAGAAATTCCCAAGTGACTTAGACCTGGATATTTTCAATGGGAGCCTGGAGTGTGACATGGAGTCCATTATCCGCAGTGAACTCATGGATGCAGATGGGCTGGATTTTAACTTTGATTCCCTCATCTCAGCTCAGAACGTTGTCAGTCTGAATGTGGGGAACTTCACTGGTGCTAAACAGGCTTCATCACAGAGTTGGGTACCAGGCTGAAGGACCTTTGAGAACAGGGAAAATGGGCAAACAGGTCAGTGCCCCAGAGATGCGGTAAAATAATTGATTCCTTAGTTTTATCAGAGCTCACACCAAACCCTTGGTAGTTGGCGCGTGCTAATAATACTAATTTGGCTTGGGATGGCTTGCTGTGTGTTGGTATGCAACAGGCACAACCAAGAAACATTTGGAGGTGTGGAGGGAAATGAGACTAAGCTATAAAAGCTATTCGGGTGCAACACTGTCAGCACACATCTGATGCTTTGCGTCCTCCTTAATTTAGGCATGAGAAATGTTAATGACAAATCAGGTAAACTGAGGTGGAATATTTGTGGGTTTTAGGAATCACAGAGCTCCAACTCATTCCCTTTGAAGTCGCAGCAGATTGTCTCTGCAGACAATGTCGCATGTGGCCGGGATGTGTTACGTAGAGACAAAGGCTTTGCAGTCAGAAGAGCAGTGTTACTGCAGGGAAGGAGGAATAGCATCTTTGCAAGATCAGTGCACACAGTGAGGATGGGGTGTGTGGGACAAACCTGGATATATTTGAAATAGCAAAGGTGGGATCCTGGTCCCTGAAATGTCCTGGGTTTATTATTTTAAATACATGAAAATTGTTGATTTCCCCCAGGACTGGGATGGGTATCATTTCCTTTTGGACTCCGTGAAGAAAATATCTGTAAGTTTGGGTTGTGACATAGGTGCTTTTCAAATGTTAGCGTCTCCAGATTAATTTTTTCCAGATTGCTTTGTTTTTTCCATTGCTTCTTTTCCACAGCTGGGGGCATTTGAACTTGTAAACATTGTTTCTGTCATTCTTTTGTGATTCTGCAGGCTCCTGCCCATACCTCTGCCTGCTCACACGTACATATTCACTGACTCATAGGGTGGCTGCCACACAAAGTGCCCTTTCTCCTTTGTTTATTTATTATAAGGGAGTAGATTTCAAAATATAGTAGGATAAAAGGTTAGCTATAAATTATTGAAAGTGTTCTATTAACTTCAGAATAGTACGTAGAGTATCCCAGTGGTGAGGTGAAACGAGGCATTCATCCAGTTTGCAGCATACTTCCAAGTTTCCCATTTTCTAGGTGAAGGATGGAAAGGAGGAGTTGGTGTCGTTTGACTTTACGGTGCATAATTTGCCCCTTTCATCTTTAATTGAGCTTTCATTCTCTGTTTTGCAGTTAGATGTTCAAGGGGAAGCTTTGCGGTAGGTGAGCAGCGGTGGTGAACCTCCTGAATGTCTTCCTGTGTGTGTGGAGTACCACAGGAGACGTGTGCCATGATCTGCTGGCTTTGAAGGAGGACAAGACCGCACAGGAATCCTCCTTTCAGTTGTTCTGCAAAGCTGCCTCGCTCTGGTGGAGCGGTTGGTTTGCGCAGTCCTTCCTCTGCTGGTGGGAGGATTTCCTCTGGTTCTTTCACATCTTCTCACTCAAAGTGAGAGCTTTGAGTTCACAGCCAAGAGATGGGCTGTGGAGCTGGGCTGTAGAGGACACCGTGTCCTGCTGACCCTGCATGAGACAGCGGCTTGGCGAGGCCACAGCCACCCCTGAATTTTGGTTTTGTTTTGGTTCCAGTGCTGAAGAATTTAAGAAAGAAAAGGGGGGTGAAAAAAATTGATTCATGAACGAGAAAGCAAAAATTTGCAGAAGGTCATGCTTGCTGACCAGTTCTCCTTTTTCTCCAGGTGCGTGAGGCATTGGGATTTAAAAACCCTTTTTGCGTGAGATAAAAAAAATAAAGGCTTAGGAACGTTATTGCTGTGAAACGTCCAACAGCACAATCTGCCAAATGAAGCTTAAAAAATAAATGCTATTGACAGCTTCACTTGACACAGGCAAATAGGGCAGCCTCTTGCTTTTGTAGCTTTATTTGGTGTGTATAGGTAGAAGCTGCCCGCGGGGAGACCTGCCCAGGCAGCGTGGAGGAGGCACACCGTGCCGCCTCCTCTCCGCTGCTTCTGCACCCTGGCCTGTGCAATTCAGAGAGAGTGTAGCCACCGTGATCTTCTTCAGGCTGCTCCCTCCGAATAAAGGAACTGACACATCTGTGTGAGCGGCGTCTCATTGCAGAGGACAGATTTATTAACGAGGCAGCTCTCCTCGGCAGATTACTGTCCAGTCATCTGTGGAAGCCTCTTTCCCTCTCTCTGACAAGTGGACCGGCTGCTGCGGGGTGCCTCTGGGATCAGGTGCAAGCGCAGATGATTTCTGCTGAGCTGGTTCATCATGCACCCTTCCTGGGCTGTTAAGCAGCGCTGTTTGAGAATTTGCCTCCCTATGGGCATCCCGTATTTTGATAGGGGCACCTCGCGTGACATCTGATGCAGTCGTTCTGAATTGCTCTCTAGGTTACTTCTCCACTTATAGAGCCATGTGTAGCGTCCTGCATTTTGGTCACGGCAACCCCATGCAACGCTACAGGCTTGGGGAAGGGTGGCTGCAAGGCTGTCTGGCGGAGAAGGACCTGGGCATTCTAATCGACAGCCGGCTGAATATGAGCCAGCAGTGTGCCCAGGTGGCCAGGAAGGCCAACAGCATCCTGGCTTGTATTAGAAATTGTGTGACCAGCAGAAATAGGGAGGTGATTGTCCCCCTGTACTCAGCACTGGTGAGGCCACACCTTCAGAGAATCACAGAATCACAGAATGTCAGGGGTTGGAAGAGACCTCAAAAGATCGTCTAGTCCAACCCCCTGCCAGAGCAGGATCACCTACAGTAAATCACACAGGAATGCGTCCAGGTGGTTTTTTAATGTCTCCAGAGAAGGAGACTCCACAACCTCCCTGGGCAGCCTGTGCCAGTGCTCTGTCACCCTCACAGTGAAAAAGTTTTTCCTAATGTTTTTGTGGAACCTCCTATGTTCCAGCTTGTACCCATTGCCCCTTGTCCTGTCATTGGACATCACTGAAAAGAGCCTGGCTCTGTCCTCCTGACACTCCCCTTTGACATATTTATAAACATGAATGAGGTCACCCCTCAGCCTCCTCTTCTCCAAGCTAAAGAGACCCAGCTCCTTCAGCCTTTCCTCATCAGGGAGATGTTCCACTCCCTTCATCATCCTCGTGGCTCTGCACTGGACTCTCTACAGCAGTTCCCTGTCTCTCTTGAGCTGAGAGGCCCAGAACTGGACACAATATTCCAGATGGGGCCTCCCCAGGGCAGAGTAGAGGGGCAGGAGGACCTTTCTTGACCTACTTGCTACTCCCCTTCTAATACACCCCAGGATGCCGTTGGCCTCCTTGGCCACGAGGGCACACTGCTGGCTCATGGTCATCCTGCTGCCCACTAGAACCCCCAGGTCACTTTCTCCTACACTTCTCTCCAGCAGGGCAGTTCCCAACTTATACTGTTGTTCTTTCCGAAGTGCAAAACTTTACACTTGCCTTTGTTGTTTTGGGTACCTCAGTATAGGAGAGATACCGACGTGTTGGCGCAAGTGCAGAAGAGGGCAACAAAGCTGGTGAAGGACCTGGAGAATAGGCCTTACGAGGAGTGATTGCGGGAGCTGGGACTGTTCAGTTTGAGGAAGAGGAGGCTGAGGGGGACCTCATCATGCTC
Organism: Trogon surrucura; assembly: GCA_020746105.1. Classification (NCBI taxonomy): domain Eukaryota; kingdom Metazoa; phylum Chordata; class Aves; order Trogoniformes; family Trogonidae; genus Trogon; species Trogon surrucura. The sequence continues at coordinate 51,718,224 of CM036618.1, forward strand.
TACAATTACTTGAAAGCACATTGTAGAGAGGTTGGTTGGTGCTGGTCTCTTTTCACAGGTCATTGGGGACAGAACCAGGGGGAATGGGTTCAAGTTGCAACAGGGCAAGTTTAAACTGGACATTAGGAAGAAATTCTTAACAGAAAGAGTGGTCAGACACTGGAACAGACTGCCTAGGGAGGGGGTTGAGTCGCCATCCCTGAATGTGTTTAAGTGTCGCTTAGATGTGGTGTTGGGTGATATGGTTTAGGGGTGAACTTGTAGTGTAGGGTTAATGGTTGGACTCAATGATCCCAAGGGTCTTTTCCAACCTGAGTTGTTCTATGATTCTATGATTCACCGTAGTGATAGGGACCCCTGAATTAAAACCTTCTCTCAGCAGTGTTTGTGACTCCAGTAATGAACCTTTACAGGCTTGAAGACTGGGGAACATTTTCAGCAGAACAGCTTGGCACATACTCGTGCTAAATCCCTTTCACAAGGGTGGCCAGGTGTGTTTTGCAGGCAGGCAGAAGGAGTTACAATGGATTATTGGCATACCTGGGAATAGTGAGTACTGTGTTTTCTGTGAAAAATAATGAAATGTTGGAGTCAGGTTTTGGGAAGAAAGAAAAAACCAAATACGTATATATTTAGATTATGCATACTCTAGGTATGGAGAGGGGTTTACTTTGGAAGAAAATCAACTACAGTTTCTTCATAGGCGAAGTAAAAAACCCATACAAGAGACACCACCATTGCGGGTTTAGTGGCTGGGCACGTTTGCTGCGCAGAAGTCTGATCCCTGGAGAGAGCCTTGCCCGGTCCCACCACGCTGGCCTCATTCCTGTGAGACTGGTTGTGCCCAGCCTTTCAGAGGGCCCTAATTGAGGCATATAAACAAATTTGAGTTTGTTTTGTGTCGTGTTTCTTTTTTTTCTTCTCTGTTACAAGAAGGAAAGAGGAAAATCAATATGCTTTTTTCATGCTTTATTCACTCAGCCCTGATTTTCCCTGCTTAAGCTGGCTGGGGCCTCGGTTCCTCTGTCTCTTCCTGCTTCCCAAGAGCACTGGATATGTCCTCCACCCACTCAGATAATCATCACCTTGTTTTTGCAGCTTGTTTATCAATAAATAAAGATGTCGCTATTCCCTTGCCTGTTTCTAGAATACCTTTTATTTTGAAATTAGTGGGTCCTCTCTCAGCCTGGGATTCCCACAACTCTTCACTTTGTTCTGTGGTGATTCTCAGCCGGTGAGTCCCAAGGGACCTGGCATTCACCAAAGAGTAGTTCCAAACAGACAGGCAGGGGAGACTGTTCAGGACATTTACTGCTGCCGGGAAGGTCAGAAGCTGCTGATAAGCTACCACTTGGGCAAACATTTCCTCCAGCATCAAAACTCATCCAAGAAGTTGATTTTACCTTGATTTTTTCAGTGATCCAGTTTACAGTGGCGCTGTGCTGGAAGGGCTTGGGAAGGGAATGGAGGATGGCTCAGCACAAGCAGGGCAGGAACTTCTTGAGCTTGTTTCACTGTCTGAAAAACTCATCTAGCTGCATCTTCTAAGAGAGATTTCAGTGTGCCGTTTGGCAGGATGCCTCTGGGCTCTGTAACAGAGCTGTTGCTGGAGTTACACTGACTTGTTCAAAAAATACAAGTGAAATACTTCACAGGTCAGTTGAAGTCACTCGTTTTGCTCCTCCTTTGCATCGTCTAGGTCCCACATGGTCTTACTGTAGCAGTAGAATGCACAAGCTACTGATAGCAATGTCCTGTAACATGCATGATTTGATGATTAACATCTTTGATAAAGCAGAATCTTAGGAAACAAAATACTTGTTGGTATTTCATTAGTCTGTATCAGTTTGGACTGCTTGCTGATTCGTTAGCTGGTGTTCAACCTGTTTCTGGGCAAAATTCATATCAAAGATGACTGCATAGGTCAGAGGATGACTTACTATGGACTACAGCACTGTCTTAAAAGTTGGCGTAGGTATAAAAGATCTCTATTGGGATGAAGTTTCAAATCAGAGCGCTCTGGACAATATGCCGTGAGGAAGATGATTTTTCTTCGTTACCATAAATCTTCTTTTCTGCTCATGAGAGCTGGAATGTGGAAACCAGAATTGGTGAACCTCTTGCCTGAGGGTGCTGACTGCCTCAGGACCGTAGCTGCGCTTCCTCCTCTCTTTATTTTCAAAAATGAGGTCTTAAGAGTATGGCTGGCAGGTTTCTTACACAGAGACAAAATGAGGCTGTCAGAAAATCTAAAGGAAATTCCGGAGCAGCAAATTCCTCTGCTCCATTTCTAACAGGTTAGTGGTTAAGGCGGTGGTGCGCTTCTAGCATTTAAGTGTTGTTTCAGCCAGCCCAAGTTTTGAAAGGTGGTTTTGTGACCAGCTAAACATCATGCACACCAGCTTTAGTCTTTGAACAAAAAATGTCTATGTAGAAAACATATTTTGCTGGGAACAGGCATCCCATTAACTCCAAGGGAGAGCCTGCCCTGAGTGGGCTTCTCGCTCCCTGGACACGCATGGAGCGTGCATAGGAGCTAACTCAGTGCTTGTGGCCTCTGGGGAGGAGGAGAGGAGAAGATGGGCAAACCCCCACTGAGGCTGCCCCCCGTGGGGTGCCTCTGGCCGCAGTGCCCCTTGAAGCCCCTTGCCCGTGGAGGCAAGTCCTGCCTTGCGGGGATGCTGTGGCTTTTGCTGTGTGAAGGCAGTGGGGGCTGGTACACAAAGATAATGAATCGCTCGCTGCTCCTGGGAGTAGGGCTTTGATGGTTTTTAATCTGGGTTTATGTTTTGGGGTTTTATTAACCCAGGAAAGAGATCTGTAAAAGCCTCCACAAGCTTGTGTTGTGAGTCTACAGCAGCTGAAGCCAGGACAGTGGTCTGATCCTGTGGTTTGGGTGTTCTTCTGTTGGTGTTTTATATAGATACATTTTTTAGTACCTCATGCTTTGTCATGTGATTCAGCAGCAATAATTAGGCAGAAACTTGCTGTCCCTGCAGATGCCAAGATTACAGGATGACATACTCTCACCAGATGACAGCACATACTGATATTTTTAGAACAGCCCACATCAACTGGTCTCCCCAGTGCTTTCCTCCCTGGATTGGCAGCACGCAGGTTTTATTATGAAATGAGTCTTCACAAACCATCCTTTTCATGTGAATGAGCTGTACTGATTGTTTAGAGCTGCAGATCAGCGTTGGTCCCCAGACGTGCTGTTGCCTGATAGCTGGGATAGTTACAGGTGTTTTGTCTTTTCTTCTTGCTTCTTTCCCTCTTTTGAGCCAGATTTTTAAATACCCCTGCTGAAAACATGCTTTTTGAAGAAGTGCGTAATACAAGAACCTTTTTAGAAACAGCGTCACGCCGCTGAGGAAAGGTCGAGATCTTTTTTCACAACAGTTCAGCACTCAGCCAAGTTGATGAACTGACAGCCGGAGAGATTTAAGTCTTGTGTTGATGACAGCCAAAGAGCACAGGTACACTGCAGGCAGCAGAAGTGCACGTGTTTGAGTAGTACCCGGCCTTTCTCTTCTGGCCCGGGGAGGGAGGATGAGGAAGAATGCTCATGCAATACCATGCCGAGTTCTCGGTGCTGCTGGTGGAGAATCTCCAGCAGGATGCTCCCTGATCAAGTACCTCACAGCTCGTGGGGACCCTGACCCCATTAAATCAGGTATCTGTGGCTGGGTGGTGGGAACGCTCTGCTCTGGTCCAGTCTACAGGGGCTATTTAATCAGCTTTTCCACTCTGATTACCATGCAGGGTGGCAATTGTTGGAGTCTGGCAGAGCAGACATCTGCTGAGCAGTAATCGGACAGAGACACAGCTCAGCTAACGGAGTCCGCTGCGTGACTGTGGTTGTTTGCCGTTACTCTGGAAAAAAAGTCTCTTTTCCCAGATGATGCCATGGAGAATGACTTGGATTTATGCACTTTCACAGCTGAGCTTAATATCTTGCTCATTGTTTTTCCCTTGTACTGCCTGCTTCTCCTGGCTTTCATAGGTAATTTATTTCGTAGAAATGTAGAGAAGATCTGGTTCTGTAGAAGGACCTTCCCTCTCTTGCCTTTTCGATCACTTTTAAGTCATGATAGAGGATGTCCTGTCTTATATCAACATGGTGGCAATCCTTTGTGTGACCTGTGTGAGCATTATTGGCCCATCATTTTCAACTTACTGCGGAGGAAAATGAGAAGGCTGCATAGCAGGGAGGATGTTTTTAAAATTGGCTTGGTACCTGGCAGAGAAAAAGAAACTCTCTGTGAGGACATTCGGAATAAAGAGGACATAGCACGTCTCCACAGCACTGTAAAACCATAATTTGGGATGTTTCCAGCCATGTGGGTACCTTTTACTTGAAAAAGCAGCTTTTACTTTTCAGATTCAAAAGTGCGAGCGAAATCCTTCTCTGGTCTTGCACAGGTGCAGTCGTTACCCATCCTTTTCTGGATGTCTCCTTCCCAGTACTCCCAAGTGCCTAAAGAAAGCACCATTATTCCAGCTGGTGTACTTTACACCTAACAGATGTATTTTGCAACCATTTTGGCCTTCTTCTTCTAGTCCATCAGCGTCCTGCCTTTTGGTGCTGTGTTGAACACCCAGGCTGATGTCTCTCAGTCAATGGCAGTGTCACCCATAACTGGTGGGATTTCCACTCTACTCCTCGGGTGGGGCGGAAGGCTTGATCAGTGGATCACCAGCAAAAGGCAGGGGATAAAATTTATGGTAAGGTTGTCAAGTAAGAAGCCTGGAGACCTTGTAGAGGGATGATGTCCTGTATCTAAACTCTTCCCTGTGGGCCAGGACAAAGGATTGAGCCCAGGCAGATGTGGTGGTTCTCAACAGCAAGTGGGGTATTGGCTGTGCGTGTCCTGGAAAGCTGGCATAGCTGCGCACCGACATGTCCGTAGGTGTAAAAACGAGTGTGTCAGCATATGGTCGTCTCATGTGGGCAACAACACAGTGACATATGTAGTGGAGTCTGCGTAAGCCTGCTCCTCTTGCAAGCAAGTGCAGAATTTTCTGTGAATTTGGTTGTTCAGTATCAAGTCTTGATACGTTAAGAAACACTGATCTACTTTAAGTGTGTGAGCATGGGTGGACTAATTTTTCTCTGGGTGTCTCCATCCGTAAAATGGGTAGAAGGGACCTTACCCATTTTTGAGGATGAAATGAACTACCTGGAGGAGTGGTGAACTCTCCCTTGCTGGAAATACTTCAGACTTGGCTTGACAGGGCCCTGAATAACCTAACCTAAGGCCTTGCCTTCAACAGAAGATTGGGCCAAATGATGCTGAGTCCTTTCCAGTCTAGACTTTTGTATGGTTCTGTAGACAAGTGGAATATCAGGATAACACACATATCAGTAGTTGTGGCACCTCACTACAATTCTGGGCAAGCCTTTTGTCCCAGGGAGCTGATATACAGTGAGAGAATTACGTGCTACCTTTAGTTACATTTACTTCTGAAATACTTGGTTGTCTGCGATGGTTTGCTGTGTTTCTTGGAGTGGAAGAGCAGCACCAGAAGGGAAGGAGACACTTTGGTTCTTCATGTGCCTGTGCAAGTACCAACACAGTAACTTTTTAACTCCCTTAAGTCTTAGTTCGGTGACAGTGTTCTTCCTCTTTCCATTCTTCTGCTTCACTCTCTGCCCCCAATTCTGAGCTGAAAAATATCTATTTTTATGAGTAGAAGAGAGAATGTGAAGACACAACATGCCTGAAAGTTCAGGAAAGAAAGTGTGTTACGTTGCCAGCTCTTTTTATCACCTTGGGCTTTGCACCCTGACCTCAGTGTTGTCTCGTGATGCAGAGCCATCCCAGTGCAGTGGCTGTGAACCCAGTAGCGTATCACCGTGGCACACCTGTCACAGCATTGGGATTCCTAATTTTTATTCTGATTGAACAAAAAATTTCAAGCTGCAATTTTGTCGTTATAGAAGGATTGGCCACAGTAGTATTTCCCTTGCTTGTTTCTAAACAAATACTATGTATTCTTCAGTCTTGAGCTGTGAAACCTCGGGTAGAATATTAACTTGTAACCACTCCTAATCAAGTCTTGCTTTTTGAGCCTACCCCCATTTTGGGGTAGAAGCTGTACTACTGGCTGTGATGACAAATCAAGGGGCAGGGGCACCAGAGCACATCCGTCACTAAAGGACCCAAGTTTCCTTCAAAATATTTGCATCCCAAGTCTCTGGCCAGTAAAAGTAGTTATTTGGATTCCCTGTCTCTGGGGAGTCATCACAGAGTGGTACCCAGGGAAAACACTTGTTTTACAGACCTCTAAGTGGTGATATTTTTCAAGACATGATCCAGTGAACAACCTTTCCAGCCAAATTGGGAGGTCCTTGGTAAGCTGCCATACAGAGGAGCTGTGTGTTGGTAGTGCAGTTTTTCATGCCCTGGTTATGTAAAGGAGCACATAACTTCTCTTTTAAATACTTTTTAAAGACAATTGTTACATTAGCTTACTGGTAAACTTGGCACCAGTGCATGTTACCTATGCCTCTCTCTGGGGAGCATTGATGGCTCACCTTCCTATTCGCAAGAAATTTCCAGTGCTGCGTAATTGGCATTATTGGGAATCAAAGGGAGAAAGCAGCAGGTGGTAGATGATCCTTCAGAGCTGCGAGCTGGCATGGGGCTTGGGAGACAACCGTTGGGTTAGGTGGTGGAATGATGTGAGATGGAGGCAAGAAAAGGTTGTTGCTGGAAGGAAATCACAAGCAGCAGCTCGGTCACAGAGTAAAGCAACAGTAGCAGTAGTGACTGGTCAGTAGCAAGGTAGAGGATGAGAAGGCAGAGAAGAGGACAGAAGAAAGGGACATCTCACTTCCCACATAAGTGCTTGCGAGCTGAAGAATTAGAAAAAACAGAAATACTTGCTTTTTGTCTTACATTCTTCCACAAATAGGATAGAGATTTAGCATGTAGGGTTCAAGATGTCTGTGGGATGTGACAAAGCAGGAGTTCATCCTCACCCCTCTCTTAATGCTTTTTCTGTATCTGTTGTAAAGTCATTATTTTTACCAAACATATGCATATATGCTTGCATAAGCTATAGCTTTATATTGTGCTATGGATTCTTCTAATGTCCAACAGATGTATCTTGTCCCAGCCTTCTGTACCCAAGGAGGCAAAACAGCCACTGTGGAATTGCCTCTACTTTCAGTAGAGCATGTGTGTGACAGAGCCCAGGTATCAATGCAGTTGTGAAGACTGCACTCCAAAAGAAAGCCTTTCCTTTCTTCAGAAGAAAGTTCTAAGAAAAGGAAGTCTAAGAAACTTTGGGAGAAAATCTGAAATTCTTCCTTCCTTTCCACTCCCTGGTGATTGAAAATGTGCCTTAGGGTTGGCAGAGGAGCTTTTCAAGGAGAACTGAATTTCCCAGGGACTGGCTGAGGAAGTACAGGAAGATGATGTTTCCCTTTTTGGAAGTTCCCTCCCAGACTCAGAAACAAGAAACCGCGCCGCACGCACGAGAGGGCTCTACACTTCTGTGGCAAGTTAGCAAATGCTGCTCTAACCCACTGGCCCTGCTCGACTTCACCTTTCTTGTATCCCTACTTGTCCTCTGTCCTGTATGTTCTTTTCATCACTCCTTGTGGTTGTACTTCTGCTGCTCTTATCCCACCAAAAAGGACCCATTAGTAAAGGCCAGGAAAAAGGATAAAGCGAGGACTGGAGTGCTTTATCTGGAGAGCTGCATGTTACACTTAGAGGACAGCATCGTCCTGGCTCACCAGAGGAGAAACCCCATCTGCCTCTGCAAATTCAGGGTGACATTGCAGAGGACGAGCTTTTCCCATGGCCATTGAGAATGAGTGAAAACCCTGTAGTAGGTCGGGATGTAGCTGGAGATATTTGGGGGCAGGGAGAGGGGATCACTGGGCAGTTGTGGTTGAGGACCACTGATGTAGCTGCTAGTGCTTGCTTCCCTGCCTGATACAGTTTTCATCGCTATGAAGGAGCAGGTCGCTAACTCGGGGTTAACAGAGGCTTTTTGTGGTGAGACAGAAAGCGAGAGTGTGGGGGTCTATTATAGACTTTAATGGGGTAATTTGAAGGCAGGCAGGTTAAGACTTTGATCTACTTCATTTCATTTTTTAATCCATTTGCCAAGTCCATGTAAACAGAGCTGTGAAAATGGAGCGTGGTTTGGTTCTGCTTTGAGGAAATTTCACCTCAGCTGTGCATCTGTCTCTTAAACGTTGGCACTGTCCGAAGGACGGATGTCCTCAGGAAAAAATATCGGGCAGCACCGCTTGGACAAATGGTGCTCATCATCATCCATTTTTTTCACTTGTCACTTTGTTTCACAGTATAATATTTTACATACATTTTTTAATTTAAATGTTAAACACTACTGTGGTACTTCATCAGGACTTTGGTTACTTATTTACTTATAATTAAGAGCTCCATTCAAAGTCAGCAAGATTTCTCACCTGTGCTGAGAAGTACGCTCGGCGTAAATGGTGGCTGCGTGAGAACCAGGGGGGCTGCGGCGCATGGGACCCGAGCCTTGGTTTCAGATGAGGTTGTGCTTTGGGAAGTCTCCCATTCCCAGCCTCCTTGGTGCTAAGGCTTTGAGAAGTAGAGAAAAGGGCACTCATTTGAGCCGCATACAGGCCACTAGCCAGGTTTTACTGCGGGCTGCCAGGCCTGTCTGGGTATCTCCTGCTGACCTTGTTATGGCCATCAGGACACACCAAATGGAGTCGTTGCCAGGCAGTCACATTAACGAATGGCTAGTGTTAATTTGCCCTTTGAAAACGAAGAAATCAATATGTTGATCCAGTCAGAAATCCCTTTATTCACAAAACAGTCTACTCCAAACCCCTCCACATAATTAAGGCTAAAGCCAAATTTTGTTTGGGTGAAACGCACAATCTGTCTGCTCCCTAAGCTCTGCTGAATGAAGTTCTCCCCTAATGGCACAGGGAGCAGCTGTCACGCTGTTGCTCTAATAACCATGAGATAGAATGATTAAATTTCCGTCAATCATTTAGCATTATCAGAATAGGTCATTTTAATAAAATGTTGTCATAGGATCAGTGCCTGGCACCTTAGAAAGGAGAGGGGCAGTGATGGAGAGTCATGTCCCGACAGCCTTTGAGTGATCCCCCTTGCAGGAGATGCTGGTCCAGATTAATCTATCAGTCTCTCTAAATCTACCATTTTTCACAAGGGTGTCTGATCTTTTGAGAGTAAAAACATTCCTGCTTGGAAACTTAGTTTTGGAAACTTTGTGGAAGCTCGGGAAGCTCTTTTTCGTTTCAGTAAGTGTCCCCTTGTTCTTGCACTGTATAAAAAAATCACTGATCATTGATCTCAGGGAAGATTCTCAACAGTTTCTAAGTAATGTGGAGGACTAAGCCCTGGTTTCAGAAGCCATTTCAGAGCTAAAAATTATATGCCCAGCAGCATGGCTGGCTACCGAGTGGGCTTTCTGAAGATGTGGAAGGATTTCATGGGAATGTTTACATACTTCCAAAACCCTGCTTGGTGCCTGACTATATCTTTAAGCAACTGAGTACCTTTAAAAACCTGCCCCTCTGGCCCCCTTGGTTGAAATGTTCATGTTTCCCGTGGTTTTATCTACTTACTGTGTCCCTTTGTAGTCATCTCCATGCCACATCCAAAGTGCCTTTCCAGTGTTTTTCCTTCTCCAGAGAGGTTTCATGGTTACAGAATAAGGTGGACTCTCACCCTGTTTTTAAAGCCAGGTGGACCCTGTCTGTCGATGATGTGGCATATGAGCAGGAAAATGGAGAACACCAAAGGCTGAGCCAAAATTTGTGGCTCCTCACTACTTCTCTTGAGCAGCCTCCTTTGGTTGTCCTTCAAGGATGGCAGTCAATGTCAAATACTGACATAAGATTTGTCCAGCCTTTTGGTGATGCTGAGAAAAAGTAATAGCGAAAAATGAAGAAAAGCTGGAGGATCCTTCTGTGCCTCACCTGGAAATAGGCTTAACAAATAGACAATGCTGGTTTTGTGTAAATCAGACTTAGCCACTGTGTGGTTTTTTTGGAGAGAGGGTTTTTTCTTTCCTACTTGGGAGCGGCTAAGCCAGCAAAGGAGCACACTCAAACCTTGGCAGGGGAGAAGCATTTTCAACAGGGTCGTGGTGCAACTTATTCCTTGCTGTAAGTTTGAAGCTTCTGAGTGCAAATAAATCGAAATTGCTTGTCAATGTAAGCTGTAGTTGGGTTTGGGAGGTTTGCTTGGTTGCCTTTTTTGTTGTGTTTTTTCCTACATGCATCAGTCTCACTGTCTTCTCTTCTTTTTTCTCCTTCTCTCCAGGCCCTCAAACTGACACGAGATGTAGAGAGAAAACCCTTTGCCAAATCTGCTGTCAGCAAGTGGACAGTGATACTGTTTACAGCTTACGACCTTTGTGAACCCTGCATTATTTTCCTAATGAAGCAGACTGTTAATAGGCCCCTTGCTGGAGTGAAGATCCTCTTTTTTTTTTTTCTTTTTTTGTTTCTCTTTTTTTGGGGGAATTGAACTTATTCTGAAGTATGCAAAATCTTCCTTTTCTGGGATGGCCAAGCACCTGCTGTGGAGACAATGTTCTGCACCATCCTGTTGAGAACACACTGTGTAGCCTTTACAGTAGTTACTTGTCAATGAGTATGTGGTGTTTCAATATATTAATGGTTTATGGGATGTATTAAGTTGGCTTTTCTTTTCGGAGGTTTTGCCCATCTGCCCCACCCTCCCCTCTACAACCTCCAGTTTGATTTTTTGCTTTCTCTCCCTGGGGAATCTGAAGTACTGCGCATGCACAAGGAAGGTGATCATAACCCAACCCTGCTCAGTTGTCAGGGTTTTCTGAATATACAGCATTTGTTACGCCAATCAACCGGCTGAATTCCAGAGAGAGGTGATGTGTGCGGTCTGTTTGTTGGTTGGGTTGGGTTTTGTTTCTTTCTTTCTTATTCTTTCCTTAAACATAGTGGTACACTCCTGTTTTCCATAAATATCAAGCCAGGGTTGATTGCAGAACGAGGGAAACCGGCGAGTTTGCCTCTTGGCTCACGAGGACAGACGGACAGACAGCGAGCGGGTGCCCATGCCAGCACGTGCACCCAGGCAGGAGCCCGCTCGCTGCCCGCCGGAGCGGCCTCCCGTTCTGCCTTGTGCCAGCAAGTGAGCTGGTAAGGAGTTATAAGCTGAGCTGGCAGACAAGCTGAATACATAGCCACCTGTAAAGATGTGTTTGAAAAAGCAAAAATCACGGGAAATAGCAACCACTTTGCAGAAAAGCTAAACGTAGAGGCCAGGCATCAGCAGGTGACTTGCAGTGACAATGCCGGGAGTTGAGGCGCATGTCCTTGCAGGGTGTGCTACTGCATCAGTGATCCTTTTTTTTTGTTGTTGTTGCTGTTTTGGGCATATCCTTGATTATTTTTTCCTTCTCATTATGTATAATCCGTTGTGGCAGAAGACGCAGGAGAGGGAATGGCAAGGTGACAGTATCATACAAATGGCTTTTCATGTGAGTATAGATTGTGATGAGATAAATGACACTGAAAGACAAGGCAGTTTTATATATTTTGCTTCTAAGATTTTCTTTTGTAAAATGAGTAATAATTAATAATAATAATGAATAAAAGGTATGGTGCTGTATAGATCCTCTCTATAATCTGGAAAGTTTGATTACTTTTTGTTAGTATCTGGGGGGGAGGGATACAAAAAAAGAGGGGAAAACACCAATGGTACATAGGAACTCGGTATGAAGAGGTTCTGAATAGGACAGTGTATACATAATTCTCCAAAGTGATATATGAAGTTTTTTTTTTTCTTTGCATAAAAGCATTATGCATATAAATATATAAATATATTTTATTATGTACAGAAATGGATCATTATGCATGGATGTTAGGAAAACAAACTAGCATTTTAACCCAAAGTCTCAGTGCATGAGTTCCCACTGACCCGTGTCCCATGCAATGTGGAGTGACTCCCTCTTGCCACTGCCACCGCACGTGCACAGTCATGCACGCACACACACACACACACACACACACACACACACACACATTCGTGGGCCCTTCCTCGCTCCTTACTTTCCAGGTCCCTGAGGTGATATTGGTGAAACAACAGCTCCTAGTGTGATGGAAGTTTTGGTTTTGTATCGTAGCCCCCACGCTTTTCTCTCGTAAAGATGCACCTCTTGGTTTCTCCCCGCAGTTATGACTGTGTAGACTCTGTGCAGTTGTGGTTATTGTAGCCCTGTAGCGTATCAACTCTTCCAAGCAGCCAAGGGTTTATCATCTGCCTTTTAAAAAAACTTCTCTTTTCTTTTAACACCGAGGTGGTCTGTTTGTCACTGTGGGGACTAGTTTATTAAATTTATTGGAGTTAGCTGATGCTCATTGCCCATCTCTCTCAGCAGCCCAGGATGCTCGTGTAGCACAGTGGTCACCTGGGCTAGAGGTTGCTTTGCTTATCAGAGTCCAGCTGCAGGCACCTTTTATTAAAACAGGTCGAGAGCTTTAGCACCAGCCTCCTCTGCGCAGGAGCATTAGCAGTAGCATTAGCTCTCAGCTTCCCAGTACGCTCCGAAATGTGAGTGTACACTGAAGGACTTCTCTTGGGTGCTCTTTTCCTCTGTGTCTGCTGCACTGTGGCTGGGCTTGTCCCCCGCCTCACAGTTTTGGCCACCAGCAGAACCCACTCGGTGGCTTGCCGTGCCAGGGTGCAGCGTTTGGCCCCTGCAGGGGTGAGCCTCAGGTAAGACCCGAGATGCCTACCCAAAGACCACCGACCAGGTCGCTGACAGCACTGGTAAGGTCTGACCTGGTGGTATGGCCAAAAGGTGACCAAAATCCATTACGTAATTTTTTTTTTCTTGGTATGGATACAGTTCTAGTCAAAGGCCCGTTAGCTTTAACCAATGGGGGCCACTTTGGCTCTGCCATGGCAGCCTAGCCCCCTAGAGTTCAACTGAGCTAGCTCCCACAGGCAGAAATGAGGGAGAAAACTATGGTCCGCTCTGTTCGGAAAATGGAGACAAAAACACTTGATTTAGAGACAGAGTGTCAGTGGCAGAGAAGTTTTTTTAAAACAAAATTACAAAAGCATTAGCAGCTGAAAGACTTAACCTGCCTCCCAGCAATGTTAAGGGAAGCATTTCCACTGGCATGGCTGGGACACCTTGGCCCCCTGCTTTAGAGAACAACCCAGCACTCACTGAAGAGGGACGGACTTGTCCAACCTCTTCGGTTGGGTTTTGGTTTCTGTTGCTCATTTTTGGGGCCAAAATTTTCAAACGGAAGTGCCTGGTGTCAGGCGCCGAACGTCGGGGACTCCAGCGTGGTCACTGCTCTGGCCTTGTCACTTCTCAAAGGAAAGAGAGGTGCCAGGTCCCCCCAGGCCCAGGGGAAGGTCGTGGTGACCTCTGTGCCTGCTGAGGTGCCCAGCAAACGACCTCCTCTCCAGAGGTGCTAAATAAATCTTTTAATTCAAAGGGCCGTTTACTTAGGTGTCAAAATACAGACTTGAATGGCTAATTTTGGGAACCTACCTTTTGAAAATTTTGCCTTTGAGTCTCTGAACATGTTTTATGCCTAGAGGTTTTCCTTCTGAAACCGTGCAAAACAGATAAAGGTCCAGAACAATTACATAGTTATCATCTAACCATTTGGTCTAGACAAAAGGTCTAAAAAGGTGACATATATGCAGTTCCTAGTTATTTGGAGCTTGATTTAATGATTTTGTAAAGAAAAAATTCTCTTGAGAATAATCGGATAGTTGACCATTGCTTAACTACAGAAATTTTTGTGCCACCACTTCAAAAAGTTACCTTTTAGGTCATGTATTTCTCTAAAATTATGTCATTGCTTGGCAATCAGTGTCCTGTAAGTGTTTCTAGTACATGATATACCTTAGGAATTGCCAACAGATGCGAAGGGGGACCAGATACATTTTGTTACTATGGGTTGGAAAAAATGGATTGTACATTTGGCTTCACATGTTTAACTTTTTTTTTAAAAAAGTTGCATGATTGGAAAAAATATGTATACAGTATCTGTAAAACTGTTTTATCTGTTTTTGTTTCAAGCCATGTAAATTGGAAGAATATTAAATCCACAGCCTTATCGCGCATGGCCGTCTTTACATACCGAAGAGCTGAACAGTTTATACTTTTCATTTGGGCTATCTTGTACTTTCATTTGAAAGCAGACACTCTCATGTTGCAGTCTTACTGAGGATTTTATATTTTAAAAAAAAAAAGAAAAAAGAAAAAAGATGCTGCCCTGGAGGAATATACTACACAGAGGTTGGAAGGAAGTTTGTTTTGGAGCAAAACCTGCCCCTTTCCAAACGAAGTAGAAACGCAGTGCTTACTCCACTTGGTGTTAGTAGATATTGCCTTGTGTATTCCATTTTAAATTGTAATCTAGTTTGTAAAAGAGATGGTGACGCATGTAAATAAAGCATATGGATCTCTACATTGCATATGTGCCTTCGCTCTGTTTTATTGTGTCCCAGACAAACAGAATCATGGAATCATAGAATGATTTGGGTTAGAAGGGGCCTTTAAAGATGTTCCAGTCCAACCCCCCTGCAGTGAGCAGGGACATCTTTAACTAGATCAGGTTGCTCAGAGCCCCATCAAGCCTGACCTTGAATGTTTCCAGGGATGGGGCTTCCACAACTGCTCTGGGCAACCTCTTCCACTGTTTTACCACCCTCATTGTAAGAAATTTTTTCCTTATGTCTAGTCTAAATTTACCCTCTCTCAGTTTAAAACCACTGCCTCGTGTCCTATGACAACAGGCCCTGCTAAAAAAGGTTGTCCACATCTTTCCTGTAGGCCCCCTTGAGGTACTAGGAGGCTGCTATAAGGTCTCCTCAGAGCCTTCTCCAGGCTGAGCAACCCCAGCTCTTGTCAGCCTTTCTTCATAGTAGAGGTGCTCCATCCCTCAGATCATTTTTGTAACCTTCCTCTGGACCCACTCCCACAGGTCCATGTCTCTCCTGTGCTGAGAACATCTAAACACAGGACCTGGACAAGGGGTGACTTTGCAAGCAGCAGATGAAACCAGCTGGCCTGAGGGTTGAGGCTGGGGAGGAGGCCTGATCCTGCATGCAGTAGAGTCTTTAAATGCGTATTTACATGGGCCTCTGCGCTTCAACCCTTCAATGTAGTTTTGAGGGACAACCCCCAATGGAATCATTTACTGCTGCCACAAAGTTCGCTTGCTTTTCGGGGATGAGAGAGTTGTCTGCTGGTATGGCAGCTGCATCTTGCAGCTGCAGCCTAGATGGCCTGTCCTGAGAGACCACAAGCCCAACTCCAAACTGGTCAGGAAAAAGAGTTCCACAACCCCCCTGCCATGGTCTTGGCTGGGTTTCAAACTGACTTTGAAAAGTGCCTGGAGTGCTTTAAACCACCCATTTGGGATTTGGGATAAGAAGACCAGCAGCCTGACTCAGCAGAAAGTTATACCGAGGGCTCTGGCTGAGGCGCAGGAGAGCATGCTCAGAAACACGAGACGTCGACAAAAAACTCTTCTCCTGCCCTGACGGGAAGCCACAGATGTGTATGAGGTTTTGGAGTCATTTTTCAAGAGCAAATGGTATTTTCAAGGATGAGGAGCCTTTTTGTGAGGCAGGAAGGGGTTTCGCATGACTGGGGGAGGACAACTGCCCGTGCACAGCCCAGGTGAGCGTTGCCCTGAAGTACTGCAGTGTAAAGAGCAGCTTGGGAAATGTCCCTTGTTTAACATGGCAAGAGCTATTCATGCTTTGTCCTAACTAGAGATCACTTAGTATATTACAAGATCCAGTCAGAAAATAGCCTTTGACCAGTGTGAAACATGCATTGGCCTTCCCGGAGCGAGTCGGGCTTGTCCTGCAGCATTTACAGCTTCTCCTCGGAAGTGGAGGCGTTTTGCTTGATCTTTTCTGAAGGCTCCTCCAATGTTGCTCTGGCAGGGAAGGACCCATGTCCTCCGCCTCACTGGCATCGCCCCACTGGTATTTAGGACAAATGATGAGAGCATTTGGTCTGATGAGGTGCCAGGCGGAAGGGCCTCAGCTTTGACCTGATTTTAGGCAGTGACAGCAGCAGCGACGAGGAGCTGATCAAATCCTGTCCGAGTTTTGTGCTGAACCTCCTCGGTTGTGTTGTGCAATGCCTTAGCTGTGACCTTCGGTTCACCCGGCCTTGGAAAAGATCATTCTTATCTTTCAGAGTACTTTCAAAATAAGTCCGAACATTTTAAACTTCTCCCAAGTTGTCCCAGAAGACAAAAGGCTTTTCGAGCTGCTGCCGAGGCTGGTGAGGCAACCGAGAGCTATTTTGGGAGCTCCCCACCACATATGCTGAGTTGCAAGTTCGACCAGACCAGGGAAAACAGTATTTTGCAGCTCTTGTTTGGCTACCGCTGCCAAGGAAGTTAGGGGTGCTTTCAAGAAGATTGAGATAAGCAAATCTGGGAGGCTGCCTCTTTCTCTGGTGGAGTCATCGTGACTGGTATCTCCCTGTTCAAAAGGAGGACTTCTTGGGCGAAGTGGCGCCCAAGCCAGATGGAGTAGATACTGCTCTTTCTGGTGCACAGATTCATCCCTCTGCCAGCGACTTCTGCAGTGTCTCATCGCTTCTCTGTTTGCTTGACCCAGCCCGCAGAACTTTTTTCCCCACTGGCTCTGCCTGTGGAATTTTTTTAAAATGAAAATACTTTTATCATGTAAACATAAACCACAGAAAATTCCAGTAGAACAACAACAAAAAAAATTAAACTTTTTCGTTATTATTACTGTTTAAATCTTTAGAAAACTTTAGAGTTGTCTGAAAATTCAGAAACTCCAGTTTGGAATTTTTATTTCACACTTGGATGTTCCTTTCATACTAATGACACCAGTCATTTTGCATGTGCACAACATTTATTTATTAGAACAAGGTGTCTTCTGCTTTTATTGTCTGATGCTTTGATGACATACCAAGGAAGTGATTTAATCTAGAAAATGAGATAACATGTCTTGATTCAGTAGGAACAATTGGCCTAAATGACGGTGACTGTTGTAACATTCTTTTAAAGTTACATTATGCCATGCAGGTTTAAAAATACCTGTATCCTATGAAGGACACATGGTGAAATCAGGGGAAAACGGTAAAAATATATGACACCTCTTAAAAAATCTTTCCAACTTCTAAGACAAATGCAATCCTGATCATAATTCCCCTGCCCTCAATTTTCACTCTTTTTTAGGAGATACCTTATAATTTTGGTTTTGCTGCAGTTCAAAGCACAAGGCAGTTCCCAAGTGCTGCCTTTCCCCAGGGGCTAGAGCTGTGGCCGTGCCGACTGGCTGCTCCCACCCTGATGGGCACCGGAGCTCCTGCAGGCACCTGTGGTGCGTGACACCACACGGGTGCCAGCCCTTGGCTCTGTTTGATTCCCTGGAGACCGCTGTGAGCCCTGTGAGACCCCATGGCTGGTGCAGTGAGGTGCCAAGGCAGGACGATGGGGAGGACGTCAGTAGAAGCGAAGCACAGCAGATGCCAGCACCCCGCTCTGGTATTCACATGTTGCATGGGACCTCTCTAAAGCTTCATCTGGATCCTCCTCCTGTTTGTAAACACCTTGGAAAAGGACAGCATCGGTTAGAAAGTGCTAATTAAGAAATATAGGTGTGCTCTACCTCTGACATCCAAAGCAAAAGGTGGAAGAAAACTGCACTGACACGGCCACCTCAGAGGTTGTCTCTGGAGAGCAGCAGAGGACACCTTCCCCTCCAGGACACCTTGCCTCCCAGCTCTGACACCTTCCCCTCCAGGAACGTGAGGTCCAGCCTGTCTAACCCTCTGCTGTGAGTGTCGAGCCTGCTGTCTGGGCAGCCCCTCATGTCACATTTCTTGTTGTTTCAGTAGAAAATTCATATTTCACCAGCACTTTATTTTAAATCTCTGTAGGCTCCTCTTAGCTAAGGCTGTCTAGCCTTGTGCACCATTAACTAGTTCATGAATGAATGTCCTGGAAAAAAAGTCAGTGCTTAGAAAGCAATTCATAGAAGACATAAAAATAATAAAAAAACCACTTTGTCCCTTTACTCATTAAATGAGACCCACTGTTATTCACACTTCTCTTGGGAATCATACCTGCAATACCAAACTGCATTATCAACCTCGGTGTGCATCTGTTAAGCAAAATTTATGGCGAGGCTGTCTCATTTACACAGAAGTTTTTGCTATGCACTGTTACTCAGCCTAGCAGGCTCCTATGGAAAAGCCACAATTTAAGTCAAAACTCCACTGTGCCTGAGCAGTTATAAAATTATTGTGGCTTTCAGAGACAGGAGTTATCAAAGTCTCTTCCTGGGGAGGGCAGCTACCTTCAGGGGTCTGCTCTGAAGCTTCTGCCTCTAGGATTACAGCTAGAAGGAGAAGGTGGTACAGGGGAAGACCAGGTGTGGATGTCCAGGGGGTCTTCACTTTGCAGTCGAGTTGTGTGGGTTAAGGTGGGCTACCTTGTTGTCACCAAAGGGTCAGTGCTAGAACTTACCACAGAGTAGGAGTGGTTATGTGGGAAGTTACCCTGGAATAATACAAAGCTCAATTTCCCTTTCTCTGTCACATCTATAACTAGCATTTTGGGGTGAGCCCATTTCCCTGTTTTTTTCACTAGAGAATGTCAAGGTGACATGTCGTCTGCAGAAAGTGCCCTGAATTGCTGGGTCTTGGGGGACTTGGCTGAGACTCTGTCACTGTATTTCCAGCCTCTTAAAGCTCCTGCCTGAATGTCTTTGTTTTTCCACAATCTCTTCACATTCACTCACCAGAGCTTTGTTCCCTTTTTGAGAAAGAGCCTTAGGGATGATGACATGATATTGCTGTTAGCAGGAGACTCCCATGGTTTGGTTTTTCCGCACAAATGTGTGTGTGAGGAGCAGGGGAGGTTGGCTGCCACCTTACCTATCTCATGGTCCATGCATCTGAGTGGGCTTCTCTGTGCGCACTAAGAAAATACTGAGAGACATGAGCATACAGGAATAGCAAAAAGGTGGCATGTGAAAAGGGTGTAATAAAATCCTAGCCTTTTAGATGATACACTGCCGGGGGGAAGGTGAACCACTCCTTCATGCTCTGGAATCATTCTCCAGTCCTCCATGTCCTTCAATCATTATTCAATCCATGTCTGAAGTCAGTGATGGTTTTCCTAACTTTTGATCCTCATGAGCCTGTCTTTGAAAATAGGGTTGGATTTTTCTGATTTTTTTTCATCCTCTCACTTTTTTACATTCTCTGTTTTTCCTAAGTCCAAGTGATAAAACTTTTGTGGGGTCAGTAATGTCAGTTGTGGATATGATTATTTTTAATGGTGTTTTTACAAAAGCAAGAAGCCTGGGTAACACAATTATCTGGCAAGAACTTGTTGCCAGTACAACTCACTCCATTCCAGCTATGCTGGCAAGCACTCCTTTTTTTTTTCTTGGTGCATCAAGATACATCTGAGCCTGAAGACACAGTGTGCTGGTCTAGCTACATCAGCCACCTTTTCCTAACATAGGCTAAACCTTGAATATCGCTTCATACGGAATAGCAAGTTTGCAATGTGTATATTCAAAGGTCTGCCAAGGTCAGGAGATGCAGAGCTGAGAGTAAGTACAAATGGTTTGTGGACCTCTTACCAGGTATGTCTGCTCAAAGGGACACCACTTCAGAGCAAACCTCTACAGCCAAAGGAATGAGGAAAAAATTAATACCTCACTCTTTTTAAGAGTGTCTCTCTTTGTTCATGCTCTGCTGAGTCTTTCTGTGAGAAACGGATATTGTGAAGTAGCTTTGTACAGCCTGGATGCAGTCTAGAACAACTGTGGTGCCTGCCCTCCGGCAGCGCTGCCACTTGTGACCTGTAATACTTCCCTGGGCTGAAATCTGCAAAACAGAGTTGAAAAACTCTATTCGCTCTGTTTCAGTGAGGCAAGTTGTGCTAACTTTTCTTCTCGAAGGTTAATAGAATTTGAACATTTTATGCTGATCACCTCATCCATAAACCAACAAAAGGCTTATCTGTTTCTTTTCCTTTGTAATTGACAGGCCTCTATAGACGTACGTGCAGCATTTCAAGACTAACTTAAAGGTCAAATATATCATATGGGCAGACTGGATGAGCTCATGGTTGAGGAAAGACCGTGTGAAGGTGACTTGTCTAACATATCTGTACACACACAGAGAGCCCCCCCACATTTCTTTTTGGTCTAGCCTTGTCTCAGGATGAAGCTGGACTAGAAATGTTACAGGTGGGTTGAATTTGGCATCTGGAATATAAGATAAAAATAAAGGTCTGAACAACTGAGATGTATTCAGAAATTGATAGAGCAGAATTTCATTCTTCTGACCTCTCTTATCTGAAATCTTAATTACGCCAAACTGCTGAAGTACCCCGTTTGTGTTTAGGCAGTTGACTCCCAAATTTTGTGTAACCAGTCACGGGTCCGGGCCACACCAGAGAAAGTGTACAGACCCTGACATCTCGCTGCACATGCCTGTGCTCAGCACAGGTGCTGCCACAGCCGACAACGGTCCCTGAAACAAACCCTGGGGCCCTTATACTTGGGACACTCATCTGCAGATGATGGCCTGTGACACCACACAGCCTGGGCACGTGCTAAGCCTTGCTCAGAGCACAGCTCCCAGCGAAAGCACTGCACGTGCTTGGCTTCTTCACACAAAATTAATGTACAAAACTCAAAGTATCATAAAACTGTAAGCACAGGTGAACGTACAAACTGAGTCACTCCTCCAGTTAAAATCAGCATCTTCAGCAGCATCCCCTCCACCGTATTTTGTGGGACGTTACAGGGACAGACTCTCCTGTTGGGAGATGGTGATCATCTAAAAGTCCCTTTGCCCTGGGGATTTCTCTGCTGTGTCCCGCAGACTTTTTGACTGAGTGTCAGTTTTCAGCCCCTCCACCCTCCTCCTGGCAGAACCACAGGTGGTGGCCACAGAAGAGGATTTTGGAGACAGGAACTGCTTTTCCATCTAGACACTTCAACAACTATCAGCTTTCGAGTGCTCATTTCCAAAGCAGGACCTGTGCGCTATCTCCCCTCCCACCTGTCCCATCCTCCTCCTCTGAGCCTGATCTCATGCTGTGCTTGTCCCCCTGGTCCCCAGGACACCTGCCCCACCCAGCTGTGGCTGGATGCCCATGGCCATGGGGCCCTGGAAACCCGAAAGTTGGCAGCAGCCTCTGCCTGCTGGTGTGTCAGCCAGCTCAGCAGCTGGGGGACACATGCTCCACACCCTCAGCAAAGCCCTCGTGCAGAACGAGGAGTGAGGAGGAACACAAGGAACTGAGAGGGAAAATCAACCAGATGAAATCCAGTACATGGAGGTGCCCAGCATCGTGCTAAGGAAGATCAGCTACACGTATACGAAGTGAGGCGCAAGCAGCAGTGCTGGGAAAAAGGGCATTTGGGACAGTAATGAGCTAGAAACTGCCTGAGGCACTGCTGCAGTGTTGTGGCGCTGGGGCAGTCCTGGGTGCTGGAGCCAGCCTGGAGGAGAGCAGCAGGAAGGACCAGAGTCAGTGAGAATAGAGACCTATGGGAGAAGGCTGATTTTATCTGTTAAAACAGGTTGAGAGGGTGCACAAACTGCCTTTTACATAGAAGATTACTAAAATAAGAAACCCTTCCTGCCCGCTAAGGAGAGGACATAGCTGTGTTTCATCTGCAGCAAATGTAGGTTATGGTCTCTTTGCTGCGAGGATAATTAACACACTTCCTAGAGGTGTGGAATTTTCTTCATTAAGGCTGGTTTTGGGAGCAAAATGTTTGCCTAGATTTTCCTCAGCCCTGCCTCAGAGCAGGAGAAGGATCTCCCGAAGTCTCTTCTAAACTCATACTCCTATGATTTGCCTTAAAGAGTTAAACCAGCTTTAAAAACAAAACAAAAGTGCAGAGGCTTCTGCCTTTTCCTACCTGAGGCACAGGTGCCTATGTACAGTAGCAAATTGTTATCTTTTCTCCCAGTTTGAGTGTAACAGGTATTGAGTAATGTCGTCTCGGTGTGTTGACGCATGAGCCAGGGTGTGCCCAGACCCTGAAAAGCTGTTGATGCAGTGCAGCTGCCTGCTAAGTCTAGCTTGGTTTCCTTCTGCTCTCTAATGTCTCCCTTTGCCCCTGGAGAACCCACACGCTGTCCCAATTTGTTCTCCAGGCACGTCTCACTGCAAACACAAGTTGCTCCCTCCTGTTCCTGGTGAGACTCAAAGCTCTGAGTAGATGCTCTGCTCTGTAGGTCTCCTTTTCCTCATGAAAGCCAATGCAGAAAGGGCTTCTCTTTGGGTACCACATGCACCAGCATCTGTTGACCCCTCTCGTGGCTGGATGCCTGCAGATCTGAAGGAGCAGATGTATAAATACAGGTGAAAAGACTGATATTCCTGCAGCCAGTCAGGTTTGTTTCAGCCAGCTTCAGTTTGTTTGTGGCCAGCTTTCCCTGCTGAGGGCATATATTGGCCCTCCTCGCAGGGAGAATGGACGAGACCAGGAGAGGATGCAAGCAGCAAAGTCCCACTGACTGTGAACTAGCATGGGCAGGGGCATGGGAGACGTGGCAGGGAAAGGCAGATTTGGGTGAGTACTTGCTTATCAGAAAACCCAGGCCCTGGAGAAAGACGCAGCCTGAAGCTGTTCGGGATGTCCCCATTGCTGCTGCCAGGCCACCAAGGCTGCTGCCTGGGAGGGTGTTCCTCTGGGTCAGAAGGAGCCAGACAGCCCGGGCATAGCTCAGGCACCTGAGGCAGTGCATGATGAACTGTACCAGGGGCAGCAAGGATGCTCACAGGGGGATCAGCCTCCTCTCCTGCAAGCAAGGAAGAGCAGCCGCTGCCACCTTGCCCTGCAATGGGGCCAGCAGTAACCCCTCCCAACAGGGTCCCGTCATAGTCAGACAGTATCTTGTACTGGACTTGGGCTCCCAGATAGAAAAAACAAACTACTGCCTGTTTGATGTTTACATTAGGTGTTTATTTTACAGTTCATTTCACAATCTGTTTCTCTTCTCCCTTTGCTGCAAGTTGATTTATGGTGCTGCAGATCCTATCTGCCTGCCCTGCCCAGAGCACAGGCTTGGAGAAGAACCTGCCAGGGGTCTCTCCTTGTTGTTGTTGCTGTTTTGTCTACATCCACTCTTACCTATGAGTTAAACTGGAGTGGTTTCTTCCAAACAGCGATAAATTAGTTTCAGGCTTCCTTGTGTTTCCAATGGTGTTTTCAGGGGAGGGCGGCTCAAGGTCTCCAAAGAAAACAGGAGCAAACAAGCGTGGTGCAAAGGGCTGCCCTGAGCTTCCCTCTGGCTCACTTCTCCCTTGGATGGACCAGTGGAACGTTGAGGACTCCTGGCACGCCATAGTGCCCCATAGACCTTGTGCCCCAGCTGCTGTGCCCCTGTGATGATGAGGCACCAAACTTGTCCAGGGGACAAGTCCCCAAGCTGTGGGAATAGTCAGTGATCACAGGAGATGTCTGGTCCCTGCCTGTTCTGTGCCACAAGGAACTGTCAGGGGCTGCTGGGATTAATCAGAATTACTTGCTCCATGGTACATATAAATTTTTATTTTTATGCTGCTATGTCTTAGTGGCACTTGGGGGACAGGTTTAGCTTCACCCGTTTAATCGAGGTCTTTCTTCCACAGGTGAACATGCGAAAAAGATGTGCTGCATATTACCGAGAAAATAAAAGATCTGATCTGAGGGTCTGTTGGGAAATTCCTGAGTAAAACTTATCCCTCCTTGGAGGCTGCATGCTTTGGAGGAGGATTCACGGCTTCCTCATACAGAGACGGGTGCTCCCCATGAATAACTGGACCCAACCTAAACGCAGAAGGAAGTGTATTTAAAAAAACAGAGGTGTGGTAATGACATTATTGCACTTTATGTGTGTTGTGTAATCCATGATGTGTGCATAGCTCTGAAGAGCAAGCTCCCCAGTCACGGCTAAATCACTCCTTGAAAACAACAATACATTCCTAATGAGTTGACAGGTGAGAAGGACTTGTTCCTTTTCCTCGGAAAAGCGACACTCACCAACAAGCAAACTTGTATTTTTATGGGCTGGATGCTCATGTGACACACACAGTGTCTTGTCTAAATCCAAGCCAGAAGTTTTGAAAGAAGTTTTCTTTATCACTGCTAATTGCCGTGACGATGACGATGTGAATGGATGGTAAGAAACAGAACAGTTTCTCATAGAGTGCACTGAGAACCTATGATTACCTAAATTAATAACTAAATAAGTGTCTCCCCACAAACTTGTTTGGCAATTTACACCTTTCAAATTGCAGCCGTACCAAGTGGGGGGTTTAATGTTAAGAAATCGCTTTCATGTTCAACTTGATGCAAACTAGAGTCTAGGAGGGAACTGATTTGGCAATACATGTTTTTGAGTTCTAGCACACTGTCCCAAATTTAGCCCATTCTTAAAGGGAATATGAAAATACTTGCTTTTGCCTCCCTTCATACAAAACACATATGTATTTCTACTTAACTGTGGAATGATTCTTTCCTATCTGTACTAATTCGGCAGGCATTGGAGAATGAGGATGGAAATAGAGAAATAAAATGATCAGGGAAATATGAACTTCTCTGCTTCTGTGCACACGAGGATTAAATTCTTAAAAGGATCTGATAGGTTTCACCATCTTATATGTCACAACACCTCCAAACAGTACATCAAAAATCCAACACTGTGAGAATAAAAATTGACCCTAGATTAGCCAAAATTATATCTGATAAGCCCGAATAAAACCTAAAGCATCAATAATGCAAAGCTATGGGAGGGTTTGGGAGTTTCTTTTCCTTTAATTGAAACTGCACATCTTAGGAGAGGCAGCAAGGCTACCGCAGCTTGGCAGCCTGGTGTGGAGAGGTTCCTAAAAGCCTGTAAGAAAGTCAAAGGTAGAACTGAAAAGCGGAGGGGTGGCAGCACTAGCGAGGGCAAGGCCGATTTCAGGACAATCAGGAGGTGCATTTCATAAGAGAGAGAAACCTTCTCCCTGGATAATTTTTCATAGCTAGCAACCATGCCTTGCAGTTTCTGTCTTGCAACAGAAGTTGCATGCAGAGATTTTTGTCTCCCTAGCTGACCTGTCTGCCCTGCAGGAGGGCCATGGAGCCTCAGGGGAAAAAGCCAGACCCTGGGGACTCCTGCTGACACCTCCTTCCCTGCCTCTTGTCCCTCACGAATGACAACTGATGGGGCTGCAGAGTTTGGGGATGGCTGCTGAGAGGGCATCTGAGGCAGGGTGACTGGAGGAACAGCAGTGGGATTTGACTAGGCTGGAATCCCCCAGGCTTGGACCAGTGGTGAGACCTCCCAGGGCTTGCTCCTGAGCTCAGCTGGGCACCCTGACAGGGTAGAGATACTGTGGGTACCCCAACACTTCATCATCACCATGGTTAGCACATGGTGCTGGGGGTACCTGGATGTTGCAGAGGTGCCGTGGGTGCCCCTAAACCCATCCATAGCCTCTCACTCCTGGCGTAAACTCTGCCCAAGAGGCATTTACAGAAAACAAGCTTCCTCCTCAGAAGTCTGCCTTCATATGGAGCAGAAGTGGAGAGGTCATCCCCCTCACCTCCTGCCAGCCTCGCCTGCCCAACCAAACTCAAAATCCCAAGGGAAAATATTTCACTGGTGTTTTGAAATATCCTTCCTCTGACTGTTTTTGCTGATGCTGTTTCTCAGTCTGTTGGCTGAGACCAAGTATAGTAGTATCTCAAGGACACCCCGGTCCCATTCTCCTCTGTTCCTCAGGAGGGAACAAGGAGAGATGCAAAGAGTTTTGAAAGCACTTGTTTACATCATTTTGTAATTTCTTGGCAATCTTAAATGAAATGAAATGTGTTGCCAAAGGAGGTGGTGGCGTCACCATCCCTGGACGTGTTTAAAAAACGGTTGGATGTGGCACTTCAAGAGATGGTTTAGTGTTAGGGTGGTGTAGGGCTGTAGGTTGGACTTTATGATCTTAAGGTTACAGCAACCTATGAACTGAAAATATTCCGAGGAAAGCAGTTAGTAAGGGGATTGTCAATATACGCAGTGAGGCCTGAAACGTGGCAAACATATCTTCATGAAAAGGAATAGAGGTGTAGCTGCTGGGGTCTGGGTTTTTCTTTTTAATAACTCAAATTTAGTGCTCAGTGAGGATGCCCAGCTCCCAGTTCCTGAACAGTTTGACTCCTGAAGCCCTGCTCCTTCTGGTAGGCTATGCAGGTCTGGGTGTTTGCAGTGGTTTTTTTCTACAAAAATTTTGGTTTCATGAGGAATATTTTGCCAGCTCTTCATTCCACCACATCTCCTGAGAACACAGTGTGGGATCAAGGCATCTCTACGACATCTCTTCCGAGCAGTTTGCACTTAGTGTGATACGCGTAATATTTATACAGGTAAACTTTCCCCTAAATGTACGTGCCAGACATAGGGTATGAGCACAGGGCTTTCTCATCCTCACCAGAGGAAGGTGCTGGGTGTCACCGCGACAGGGCAGCCACCAGCCATGTCCCAGGGAAGGGCAGCTTTGTGTGGAATTGAGAGCTTGAGGGTCTGCCACAGGGTGAGCCATGAGAGCTATGGACCAGGGGCAGGCCAACCAGATATAATGGAGCAAACTGCTGGCATCAAAAGAGCTTCTGCTCTTTATTCAGTGTCCAGAAACAGCCTATGGTATCAGGAAGGGATGGATCAGAGATCTGTGGAGCGCTACTTTTTCTTGCTGATTGCAGGGGACTGCATAAATAGAGCTGCTGAATGTTGATAAGAGCTGCTATAGTGAGAGAAGCCAACCGATACGATAAGGCATGTATTTTTGTGTCACATTTCAAGCCATTTAATAGCATGGGGTGGGGGTGGGGTGAACAGGAGCAAAAGTTGGGTTAGAAGATGTCTTTTATGTTAAAGGAACCTACTTTGTGAACTCACAATCCTGTAGTTTAAGTGAGAAAGAGGGATAAATCAGTTCTGATAAAGCGCTAACTGCATGAATTATGTTCACAGGCAGAAAAACTTCAAATTTCTATCACAGTTCTGCAGGTGTGGCCTTTTGGGTTTGGGGTGGGTTTTTTATGACTCACCTGTAGCACTGTACTCAAGGCCTTTCCCAAATAATAGCATCAATCATTAAGAAACCACATGAGGGTTCTGCATTACTGCTACCCCGGGGACAGGGATGCCAAATTTACTTTCATTGCAGACGATTAGCTTAACCTTTTGTTGAGTCCCAAAAAGGCTATTGAACCAACTTGTACACCTTTTCCATGTTTCAAACACCTCAGCCTTTTTTTTCTTTTTGTTTTAAAATCAGTCCTTCCCCTTTCCCTCAGAAAGGCTGCAATTACAGGCAGCTTTCAAGGCTGGCAGCTCTTACGAACAGCCAGGACTTGTTGGGGTGCAGAGGGGAGGACCTGAATTGCGCTTGGACCAGAATGAAAGCCATTTCTAATGGTGCCACTCAGTTTCCCTTTTCCCCAGGGCTGGGACCTCCCCTCATTTCTGAACGTGCATGCTCAACAGCTGGGGTTTGCCCTTGGAGCAGGTGCAGCCCATCATTCCATTTGTAATCAGTTGCTCCTCTGCTGTGAGGAACAAATACCCAGTGAGCCTATACGAAGTTCCATGTCTTCTACTGACACCCCTGGCCCCTCCACCTCCCCTTCCAAACCAGGAAACGGTAACATTTGCAAGAAATCTTACAGGAACTGGGTGATCACAGAGATTATCATGTCCTGTCATGCTTGACCAAACCAGCCAATGGTTTTAAGCTCTTCTGTACAGGGAGAGTCTGACCTTATATGACTTGTCTCTGTACGAAATCCAACCTGAACAAGTCCTGAGCTGGCCTGAGTGCCTGTGCAGAAGATGAAATTTCTTCACTCGTCTCCTGCTCCCTGGAGCTCTTCAGAGGGGTCTGGGTCTCTCCACGGCCTTTTTCAAGCACCCTCTGAAGCCTTACCTGAAGCACTTGAATACGCTTGCAAGCTGGCGTTTTACATCAAGAGGCTATAGCAGCATTAGCATGTGGCAACATCTGGGTGAAAAGTATACAAAGAGCAATGCTGGAGGAAAGGGGAAAGTCATCCCGCGTGAGCTCTGGTCTTCTTGGTGAACCTCAGGGCCTTTCATTAGAGAACAGTGACTTGTTTCTAAAATTTTACTGCGGTGAAGCAGCTCCCTTGGGTAGGACTCCCCACCCTGCTCTCTGGATCTACATTTAAACCTGGCTGTCCTGCTGGGTGCTTCACGGTGTCAGATTTGCCTCTGGAAGGGATCTGCCTCTGGCACTGTGGGCAGCTCTGCCCCCTGATCCTGTGGTTTAGGTAGTTAGCTAATTTTTACAACACTGATGTGTGCTTGTGGAGGGAGGGGATTTTTTTCCTCCTTGCAGAGGTGATTCTGGGACTTTCAGCAGCACAAGGGCTGGCAGCTTTTTGTCTTGGCTCACAAGGTCGTTAGTGTTGTTAACAGTCATAAAATTATTGCACCCTTTCTTAATATCAGTTGACTTTGGATTTGAGAGCCAGTGCTACCCTTTACACTTTAGCATTTCACTGAGTGTAAAAAATGCCAGTGAGAGCTGAGTATGAACTAATTCGGGCAGCAAATTAGACTGTTGCTTCACTCAAGCTTTTCCACGTGTTGACTTCAGGATCAGAGTTTCTATGTGCGTCCGCTGTATGTAAATGTGAGAGTTCATTTTTACCCCTGCACTTTGTGTGACTGAGCTGGAAAAATTAATTCCTCTGAAAGCCAGTCTGTCTTAGGTTTTGCTAAAGTGAACTTTTCCTTCCCAGCAAGTAGAGTACTGAGCTAAGATTAAACTTTGTGATTCAGTCCTTCAGCTTGAAGGTACTTCTCTCCCCTGGCACAAGGCTGAGGTGACACAACGTAGAGACAATTTCCTTCAAAGAAGAAGCAAAAAATTCTTCTAAGGAGGACCGAAATACCAATAGCCTGAAAGCTCCTTCAGAAATGTAATTTATGGTGCATATTTTGAGGGAGAATATCTGGTCGATGTTATCCCATACATTTTTATCTGCACAACATGTATGTCTCTTTCAATGATCCTTCACACAAAATTGTATTTTAATATTATAGCTAAAGACATGTATTTAATTGTTGTGGTGTCTGTAAGAAACTACAGGCTCCTCTGAAGTCCTCTGAAACTGTGAAGTGTTTCACAATGTATGAAGAGGTAATTTGCATTGAGAATCAATATGCTAATTATTGTGTCAACACTTATTGTTTTGGCTTCTTGTCCCAGAGTATGCAGCCACGTACAGTCCCAGTTTGTCTGCGAGATGTAAGATGTGCCTTGGCTCTGTGACAGTCACAGGACTTGTTAAAAGAGATGCAAACTGAAGATGAAGACTGGCATAGTTTGTGCTGTCTTATTTAGTCTAGCTTCATTCTGTCAGGGAACATCAATTAAATCAGATGAAGAAATTAGGGAGCTTTTGTCTAGCCAGTGAGTTAAATAAATATTGATCAAAATAAAATTGTTAAACAGATGAGTCAAAGTATCTACCATATCAATCCATATGGTTTATATAATGTCAAGTGGCATTGGAATCCAAGTGTCAAACACGAGTCCGAAGATGTTCTCCTTCATTCTATTTATTTCAAAGATGGTTGTGCCCTGAGTCAGGGACCAGGAATAGCTGTGCCAGGCACTGAGATGAACTTTGCCTCTTGGCTTTTATGCAGCCAGATGACTCTTTGAGACACCCAGCAATGCACATGGGAGGACCATGAGAAAGCTGGTCAAATTAAAAGGCAAGAGGGAACTGTGCAGGCATTTCAAGCAAAGACAGGTATCCCGGGAAGAATCTGTGGGGGCTGCCCCGTTGTGTAGGGATGGGATCAGGAAAGCCAAGCTGCAGCTGGAGCTGAACTTGGCAAGGGATGTGAAGAATAACAAAAAAAAGCTGCTACAGTCAGCCACAAAAGGGAGGTTAAAGAAAGCATATCCCTGCTGATGAGCACGAATGGCAAGCTAGTAGCAACAGACGAGGAGAAAGCTGAGGTTCTCAATAGCTTTTTTGCCTCGATCTTCACTGGCAACTTCTTTCCTCACACCTCCCAAGTTAAAGGATCACAAGACGGGGACCAGGGAGACAAAGTCCCTTCCACTCTAAGTGAAGACAATGTTTGTAACCACCTGAGGAACCTGAACATGCACAAGTCTATGAGACCTGATGAGATGTATCCCAGAGTCCTGAAGGAGTTGGCTGATGTAGTTGCTGAGCCACTCTCTGTGCTGTTTGAAAAGTCACAGCAATCAGGTGAGGTCCCTGGGGACTGGAAGAAGGGAAATGTTACACCCCTCTTCAAAAACGGTAGAAAAGAGGACTGCAGGAACTACCAACCTGTCAGCCTCACCTCTGTGCCTGGGAAGAACATGGAAGAGATCCTCCTAGAAGCTCTTCTAAGGCACATGGAGGACAGGGAGGTGATTTGAGACAGCCAGCATGGCTTTACCACAAGCAGGCCCTGCCTGACCAACCTTGTGGCTTTCTACAGTAGAGTGACTATGTCAGTGGACAAAGGAAGAGCAATAGATGTCATCTATCTGGGTTTCCGCAAGGCGTTTGACACGGTACCCTACAACAGCCTTCTCTCTGAGTTGGAGACATACGGATTTGATGGGTGGACTGTTTAGTGGATAAGGAATTGGCTGGATGGTTGCAGCCAGAGGGTAGTAGTCAACGTTTCATATCAAGATGGAGACAGGTGTCAAGAGGTGTCCTTCAGGGGTCTGTACTGGGACCAGTGCTGTTTAATATCTTCATCAGTGATATAGACAATGGATCTATATAGACAGTGTTATAGACAGCAAGCTTGCAGATGACACCAAGCTGAGTGGGGTAGTCAATATGCCAGACGGATGGGATGTCACCCGGAGGAACCTGGACGAGCTGGAGAAGTGGGCCCATGTGAACCTCTTGAGGTTCAACAAGGCCAAGTGCAAGGTTCTGTACCTGGGTTGGGGCAATCCTTGTTATCAGTAGAGGCTGGAGGTTGATGTGATAGAGAGCATCCCTACGGAAAAGGACTTGGGAGTACTGGTGGATGGAAAGCTAGACATGAGCCAACAATGAGTGCCTGCAGCCCAGAAGGCCAATCACATCCTGGGCTGCATCAAAAGAAGCGTGGCCAGCAGGCCATGTTGATTCTGCCGCTCTACTCTGCTCTGGTGAGACCTCACCTGGAGTGCTGCATCCAGCTCTGGAGCCCTCCACACAAGAAGTACATGGACCTCTTGGAAGAGGTCCAGAGGAGGGCCACAGAAATGATCAGAGGGCTGGAGCACCCCTCCTACGAGGACAGGCTGAGAGTTGGGGCTGTTCAGGCTGGAGAAGAGAAGGCTCTGGGAAGTCCTTGTAGCTGCCTTCCAGTACCTGAAGGGGACCGACAAGAAAGCTGGGGAGGGACTGTTTACAAGTGCATATAGCAATAGGATGAGGGGCAATGGTTTTAAACTAGAACACGGCAGATTTAGATTAGACGTTAAGAAGAAGTTCTTTACTATGTGGGTGGAACACTGGAACAGATTGCTCAGAGAGGTGGTGGAGGCTCCATCCCTGGAGACATTCAAGGTCAGGCTTGATGGGGCTCTGAGCAACCTATCTAGTTACAGATGTCCCTGCTCCACCTGTCTCTGGGGGGGGATACTAGATGAGCTCTAAAGGTCCCTTCCAGCCCCACGCATTCTACAATTCTATGATGGATTCTATGATTCTGTGATTCTGTGAAACACGTGGATGGTATGGCTTTGAACATCGTGGCTCCCAGTGTGAAACAGTATAAACGCAGGACACGTGATGTGTGACTGCAGAGTATTTGGCTGCAGAGTTTCTGCTGTAGAATCCTGTGTGACAGGTCTGAGAGATGTCCGGGAGATCAGCCAAAATGGTCCTGGGACCTTGGAGAAAGCAACCAGAAAACACAGGCTGTCTCTGTTAGACCTGTTAGTTCTTAGTTGCTCTGTGGTAGCTAATGACTAAGCTGCACAGGAAGGATTATAATGCAAACTTGGATTATACTAAAGTGCTTGTTTTAGGGGCTATGTATACGCGTGAGGCATGGGGAAGGCTGGTGAAGGAGAAAGGTGCTCCGGGTCGGGATAAGTAGTTATATGAGGAGAGTGTGTCTCATTACTCACCCTCAGTGTCACTATATACGTCAAGAAACAGCGCAGGCAAAAGGGTCAGGTACACACGTCTGAGAGCTCCTCGCTTCCCAGGTCTTCACAGCACAAAGGAGAGTGCCTGGACCTCCTGCACTTTCCTAAACGGCCACCTCAAGCTTCCTGGCAGATCACTTTGCATCCTACTGCTTCCTCCTCACCTGGGGAAAAGGCTGCTGGATTCTCACTTTTCCAGCCAGCTGCTCACCCAGTAGCACACAACCAAGTCTGACATGCTGCTGGGCTCCAAGACGGTTACCAAATCCTGTTACTCCTTCCCACAGCAACAAAATGACTCTTGAACCTACTCTGTGTATGTTTTCTTTGGGACACAGGTATCTGCTGTGGATCCCCATCACAAAGGGCTGGGGGCTAGTTGTGGGTGGGTGACGCTGGGTCAGTCACGCACTCTCGCCAGCACAAGGAAAACAGTTATTTACTCTCTCTGCTGCAAATATAAAAAACGAAAACTAGGAAGTACTTATGATCTCTTTGTATTTACATATAATTTTCAGATATAATTTTTGTCAGTCTCTGTGATCAAGAGCTAGTAAAAAAAAATACTTGTAAATGATGCTACTCCTCAACTCAGGCAATCATCAAAGCCTTTATTTTTTTTACAAGTAGCTCTTGTTTTACTTTATTGAGCCTGCCAAGGACCTTCAGAAGCTGATGACAAGCCTTTTAATTTGAACAAGCACATTTTTGGGTGGGTTTTCTCCCCAAAGGTGAGAGACACTACACATGCAGGGTGAAACTAACCTAGAGATAGAATCATAGAATTGCCAGGGTTGGAAGGAACGTTAAAGATCATCTAGTTCCAACCCTCCCACCATGGGCAGGGACATCCCCCACTAGATCAGGCTGCTCAGAGCCCTGTCCAGCCTGGTCTTAAAAACTGACCTGCCCTGCTGCTGGCTCATCTCTTTTTTTTTTTTATTTTTCTATTTTGTTTTGGGTTTGTTTAACTGGCAAAGTTCTAGGCTACATTTGTTAGACTCCTTTTCAAATACTTTACATAATATTGTTGCTTTACATGTCAACTTTTTGTTTTCAAGTTGCTAGCTACTATCAGACAACTGAGGTTGACATTTCTTTCTTTACCTGTAACTTAGCAGAGAAAGAGTACTTCACTGAACTCTAGCTATTCTTGACAGCTCCCGCTCATCTACCTGCAGTAATTAACCTTTCCCCCTACCCCCGAAGCCCCCAATAGGCAGCTCTCCCAGGTGAGCACAAAGGCTCACAAAGCAGAAATGCCTTCGGGCCCTGGGGGTGTCAATAGGTCTGCTCAGTTATGCCGAGTTTACTCATGCATTTTACGTTACTTCCTGAACCAGGGTCTTAATTCTTGTGCCATTTTTACGGGAACAAAGAGGTCAGATTATTTATAGGTCGGTCGCCTTTGTGTGCGTGCAGCTAGCAATGCCTTCAGTGCTCCAGTTCCTGGGACTCTTTTTCCCTCCGGCTCTTAAGTCTCAGCTATTCTCTCCTAATGCAATAACAGTAATTATCCTATCGCTGGCCACCGCAGCACCCTCCATTAGCGCCCGCCTTACCTAGCGTGCCGCGCAGGCTGTGAGCCAGGTAAAGCCTGGGTAATTTATAGCTCATCAGAGAAGACAACCAGCCCACGGTCTTCCTGTTGTGTAAAGAGACAGACTTATCACCTTGACGCTGCTGCCATGGGCACGCTGGGGAGGCAGGAAGATAAAAGCAGTGCACAGGCAAGCTCTGGCCCTGTCTCTATTTGTGTTCTCTGTTGTTTCATCCAGGCATGCAGTCCAGCAAAACCGTCATGACTTGATGCAACCAGAAGACAACACTGACGTGTTATTTTGCTCCCCACAAGACCTGCGATGTTTCAGAATGTAGTTGTTGTTTTGCACCTGGCTGCTGGGCGCAGGACGAGAATCGGGAAGCTGGCCCTGCTACGGTTTCTCTGCTAAGGTCAGGATTCAGAACAGGGACAACTTCTTACATATTTTGAGTGCTGTCCTGTGTCTTCCTATAGAGCCTGCTGTATGGCACACAGACTGACTTCACAGCTTCTGCTGTTCTTGTACATTTGCAGGCTCCTTTGGGCTGAAATTGCCATCCAGCCCTCTGACATGTGGCTTGGTCTCAAAACAGAAGAAAAGGGGCCGAAAGAGGAGGGAAAAAACCCAACACCTGCTCTGAAGGGACAGGGATGTTTGCCTGTCCTTCTGCCCTCAAACCCTTTGGTCTGGGGCAACCTGGGGCTACCCATCAGCCAGTCTGAAAACAGTACCTTGCTTGTGATTTTGCCTAAAAAATCTTCTCTTTCTATGGCTGAACTCTTTCTCACTGTCCTCACCCCAAAAAGTGCTTTGTTGGGCAAGGAGCTGCCCATAGGGGATTTTTGTACATCCCTCCCAAACTGAGCAGGGATGGTCTGTTGAGTTGCCGGTGACCCGAACCATCAGCAGCCAGCCTAACTGCCCAGCTCCCCATCCCAGGCACCAAAGAACTGCTGTCACTGTCAAAAATATTTTCAAAAGTGTAACCAAAGAGAAAACAAGACTCTATAAATTCTCCTTCACAACAGCACTTGTGGTGTGTCAGCTCTTGGGAGCTAAGCTGACACCTGCAGCAGGATTTGGAGGCAGAGGTAATTGATAAGGTTAGGTGAAATGAAGAGCAGGTCCTGAGAGAATCATTTCTGACAGTGATCCCAGACTCATGCAGCCAAGGCCAGGTAGTCCTTTGTGTAGGGGGACAAGGAAAAACTTCTCCTACACCATTTGGACTTAGCATGCTTCTGCCCTCTGGGTAGTGAGGAGCATTTTCTGCCATGCCTTAGAACACCTTGGGCTGATAACCACACACTTCCCAGCATAAAAATTTCTGGCAATGTTTTGCTGAGAAGCTTTTGCACTTCCAGTGGTCACACATGGCCTCTGAAAGTCAGCAGGAACAAAGCTGTGGGGTCAGAAATACGCTTTGTCTTTGTTCCTTTGGCTCCTGCTCATGTTTTTGGCTGAGATAAAAACTCGTTTGCAATTTATTCATATCTTCACTCAGTGCTCTGGCAATCTGAGGAGACTGCATTACTTGATGGTGCTTCAAGCTGGCAATGGGAGGACCCAGATACTCTTAGATTTGACAGTTAACAAACTTGATCAGTGAACTCGTGCAAGGTGATGTTGTTTTGATGTGCAATTAATTTACTAGGGATCTAGTCACAGAGCACAGCTTTGAACTGAGCAGCTCTCACTGTTTGAAGCAAATAGGAGAAGAAACAAAAACATGTATGCATCTGAGACTCAGTTTGCCCCTTGGCAAACTGGTGGAGTGGGGAAGATGTTCCTCAGCAAAGCTGGCTTGAGTGGAGAAGGTGGAGGCTTGAGTGCAGGGGAAGTATGGGCAGAGGCGTGGACATGGGGGATCCTGTACCCTGCCTGCTTGCTCCACGTGTCCGTGGCATTCAGTTCCCTGGTTAGTCTTGCCTGGGGAGCCTCAGGAAGGGTGTTGGGAAGACACAAAGGTTCACAGGCTGCAGAAAGAGGACTTGATCATTTAGAGGTCAAGAAATGCCAGTAGAACTGTCAAAAGTAAACCTGAGCTGAAGCTTGCAAAGTATCCCAGAAAAAAAAAAAAAAAAAGTGGAAAAAAACCCATCTTCAAATCTCAGTGTAAGAGAAGAAGAAAAGCAGAGTCAGGTTGCTGTGCAGCAAATGAGATTAAAGATAATCTAGGCATGGCCTAAAATCAAAGGAGTATTTTACCTCAGTTCTTGTTTAAGGAAGACAAATCCTAGGGGCAAAAGCAGGCTGGTTAATGGGAAAAGGGATATGGAAATGGAATGGCTGCTGTGGGGAAGCAAAGCTCAAAAGAGCAGGCTGCATTCCTTTTGTAGGGGCAGGTCATGCCCATCCAGGAGTTCTGGAAAGACCAGCATGTGAGGTGACATGTCTTATAGCTGCTGTTTTTGTACACCTGTCAAGTCAATGAGGGACCCTGTGACTGCAGAATATCCATTACAGCGAGTTTGGTTGTTCAGGGTTAAAAAATAATCCAGCCAACCATCGCCCTTGTAACTCTGACCTCACTGGTATGTGGGACTTTGGAATGTGCCTTGAAGGTTGATTAAAAATGCAAAGGCACATCAAAAATGGGATGAAATGCAACTAAAGATACCTCCTGCCAGACTAACCCAATGGTTCACTTTGATAAAACAATTATTTTTCCAGACAGGTGATATCTGCCAGATTTTCTTTATCTAGACTACTTTAATGTATTTCCTATAATGTCAAATGTGAAATAACTGATGTTGCTGGAGACAAAATAGATCAACAGAGGACTTGCATCGCTGGTCAGAAGAGAAGACAATGAGTGCCGAGGGTGGAGATCTCAGGCCAGGAGGAGTTATCTGTGAGAGTTCTTCAAATAGGAGTTTGGGGACCAATCTTGTTTTAATCTTCTCATTAATGGCACGCTCCTGGCTCATGCGAGCATTGTGCTGATGAAATGTGCTGCACAAAGCCGTGACGCATTGCTGGCATGGAGGCCAGGCAGGACGAGCGGGGCACCTCAGGAACGGCTGTAATAAAAGGAGTATGACATTCAAATAAAAGACAGAGAGTCATGCAGGTGAAAACTGGTGTCAGAGGAGGCTTTTGCTATTAACAGGGAGTGAATCAGTTGGGAAAATAACCGAGGAAAAAGAAAAGTCAGCATTAGATAAGTCATAGAAGGAGTTGTGTGCTGCCAGCTTGATCCTTACATTACTTCTACTTCCAGCTGAGATGAAGAAATATTAGTGCCAACATACATAGCCCAGATCCACTCTCTTCCTTCCCAACCCGCCTTTTGGGAAGACACATTAACAACAGAGCAGCTGCAGAGAAGAACTGCAAGGAAGACCAGGGGACCAGAGACCTTCTCTCTCAGGAGGCCACAGGAAGGTCCCAGAGCATGTGTGTGGTGATGGGGATGGAGTTTGAAAAGCAAGAACCTTCCTGCAGTTTCAGACTGAAGTATCCAAATGCTGCCTGCACGGAGCTGCTCTGGCCTAAGGCCAGCCCACACTGCTACCAGCTGCTAGAACACTCACACATAATTTTTTTTTTGGATTAGGGGCAGAAGCAACCCCTGGGGCAAGCGGCAGGGGTGGGGGTAGGTCAAAGGAGGGAGGAAAGATCAGGATGGGCCAGCCTAGTGGTGTCTCCCAGTGCTTTGGTACCAAATGAAGCCCCAGTGCAATTTTTCATCCTCTCCCCTGGGAGTTACAAGCCCTTCCACCAGCCCCTTGTGCTGCAGCTGGGCTCAAGCTGTGCCACAGCACCAGAGGTCCAACCCCAGCCACAGCACGCCACGAAGAGCAGTTGCAGTTGCTTGCAGTCACACTTGTTTTAATATTTTTCCTCTAAAGCTTGGAAAAACAACCGAAAGATGAAGAAAAACAACCGCCTGTCTGCACGATTCACAGTCAGAGCATTTAACTACATATTGCTCTGCCAGGCAATTACCAGAAGTTTTTCTGTATGTGTTGTGGAGAAGGGAAATTGCAGGAGGGCCCCAGATGAAGCCTAAACAAACAGGCATGAACGGAGTCCAACCCTCCGGCTCCACCTAAAGCCAGTCAGACATGGAGCAACCCCAGGTCTGGAAGCTGCATCGCCACCCTTGCTGGAGACACTGTTGGAGGGGGTCTGTTGCTTGGGTTGGTCAGATAAGGCCCAGCAAATTGCTAAGAAATGGTTTCCAGCCCAGGTTTGTTACCCAAATACTCAGGTCGACAAGAGGAGAAGAGATGCTTGGGGCTGTCGAAACTGGGCTGCAGGACCATGGCCTTCATACATGGACTATGTGGTCATGTTTCTGAATTTTCTTAGCTTCCCTAGGAGCTAACATTTTCTCTGCTTCTGATGCCTGTTTAAAGAGAGGGGTGAGAGGGAAAGGCAGAGTGTGAGAGAAGGGTAAATAAGGAAGAGAAGAGCTGGATGCTCATGCAAAACCACAAGAATTAAAAATGGAGGCTCTTAAAGATTGTGTAAGACCCACACAGCATTTGGAGGTTTGGCAAAGCAGCCAGGAGGGCTCCTGGTCCTCTCGTGAGAGCAGCCAGAAGCAAAGTGGGACTTTCCCACTGGGGAACCCTGGCAGCCTGTCGATAAACACGTTGGTGTTGAGAAGCTAAGTCAAACACAATTATTAAACTGATTATTCATATTCCATTCTGTTCACTGTGGGAAGATACTCCTTTTGGGGTTAGCTTTATGGGCCATGCAGATTGTCGGAGTGAATCTAATTAGCAAGAGAAATCCAAATGGAACAATGACTGGTAATTGTTGTTAATGATGCAAGCATATTATACCAGCTGAAATGAAATCTTGGGTTGCAAGCAGCGCTGAAAGGCAAACGAACATTAACGGTTGTGCATTAAAACCCTGTAGGTCCCTGTCTTGCTGCTGTCAGGTGTGGTTAAGGTGAGCTCCCACCTGTAGAACAAGCAGTGACTTGCCAAACCCTTCCCAGCGGCCACTGGAATAAAATGCCACAAGAAATGAATGACCTGCAGAGCTTTGGCAGGAGAGGTGGTCTGGAGCTGGTGTTTGGGCTGAAAGCTATCCCCTACTTTGCTTTTACTGAGGCAGACATCAGCTGCCTTCAGAGCTGATTTCAAAAACAGGATCCTTTTTTACTTGCCCACTCTCTGGATACTGCCTCTGTGCAGGTGCAGGGCCTCCAGCCTGGGGGTCAGACTCCTCAACTGTTGGCGCTGCTCTTGGCACACCTCACCAGCTCCACCAAACAAGAGTGGCGCAGGCTGCCACCCAAATATTTTGGATTAAATTTGGACCATGAATTATGCAATACACTCAGGCACACAAAACCCATTATGTTGCTTCTGCCAATTGAGGTGGGCACGCAAACTTTTCTGACCATATGGTGAGCCGTGCATCTGAATTCATTGGAAGGGTCTGGCCCAGAGCCTGCATTTTGGTTAGCTGCCCCGAAACTAGAGTGCTGAAGGCTGGCAGTCAGTGGAAACTGCCGTGCTTAAACAGTCCATGAAGCTGGGACAAGACTCGTAGCCCTCACGGATTTGGTCCAGCAGTGAGCTTTAGCTCTCACAGGGAATGGCCCCAGTGCTGTCCCTTTTTTCCCCTCTTTCTAGTCTTCAGAATGTTTTGGATTGGTCTTCAACTCAAGACCTACCTATTCCTCTATGTTTTTTTGGGGTACGATAGGTTTGTAAGAGGTGAATTATATAGAAAAGTTGTTGGGAGCAGTGGTTCAAGCTGCATCATTTTGTTTTTCAGAGGTTAAATGCAAGTTAACTGACTTTTTGGCGATATTGTAAATGTAAATGTGATGGTAAGTCTGGACAGTTGAAACATTTTCTACTTATTCATCCTTCCAAATGTGTGTGGGCAAGACAACCTGGTGCAAACAAAACTGCATGCTCTCCCCTACGTTACTTAGTTTACATTTTCTGTGGCTAAAAGATGAGTTAAAAATGAGGAAAATGGAAGGTAGAATGTGAGAATTTTAAGACCACAGCATCAGGCAAGACCTCCATGCCTGCAGACCACTGCGTCCTTGACTCTAACATGCCAGCTGGCTGTTAAATATCACTCATTGATACAGTGCTGGAGTGTTGGAAATGAAGCTGGGCACTTTGCTAAACCGAAAATGTTTAAAAAAAGTAAAAGAGGTTTACGTTAACAGCTGTAGAATTTGAACAAAAACAAGTGAAAGGGCTGGCAAAATCTAATTCCAATGCTTTTTTTTTTTTTTGAAATAGCGTGTAAGAGCGGTCTGAGATGGTTGGTTTCTTATAAAAACCCTCAAAATTTCAACAATAATTTTCAATATTTTTTAAAAATAAGTTTGTCAAAAACTCCAAAACACAGAGAAAATTAACCTTTCTTCTGTGTAGTCCTCCTCTTTCTCATACAGGCTTGAGTCATTGTAATGAGTCTATTGATAGGCACTCAGTCTTGCCAAGGACACATAAAGTTAAAAATTAAAAAGCTGTGAAATACTCAGTATGTTTAATATGTTTTAAGGAGTTTTGTTTGAGTTTTTCCAATGACTGGCATAGATTTTTTTTCATATATCCAAATTCATACATAGAAATGTATTTTCCACAGCTAAGAGTGTCATCATAACTTCATTTTTGTCTGCTAAAAATAATGATGATATTTGACACTTTATATGCTTTTATTTCTACAGGAGTATAATTGGTAATTTTTTTACTTCTCTTTGCTATTCAGATGTGTCAAGGAATATCAAGAAAAACAAAAATTTCCATTGAAAACAAAATTTCTACACTGTCAGGCAACACTTGTTTTAAACATCAGGAGTGAATTGTTTCTTTGTAAATTATTTGAGTAAGGGAATGCATAAAACGAAAACCTGCATTTCTGGAGACAGTCAAAACTCAGTAGAACAAGGCGCTGTGGAGCCTGAACTAGTGTAGGAGCTGGTCCAGCTCTGAGTAAGGGATTGTACCATATGAGCTCCAGAGGTCCTTTCTGTCCCGAGCTATTCCATGATACTAAAATCAAATTTTCTTACTTCCCAATTTTTAGTATATTCTTTCTAGTTGTATTTGAATCTGGAGTTTTTCCAGATGTGAACACTTTTTTTTTAAAAAAAAAAAAATCAAAACCTGGTCAGAGAGTTCATTTATCACTTTGTTTTAAGCAGTTACAATAAATTGTTACTTCAGCTGGAAAGGAATGAAAAAAAAATTACAAAGAGACCGCTTGGTATCTCTTTAACGAGAGTGAACAAATGCTCAAGAGGAATCTTCACAAACCGTTTTGCTAATTCACTTACAAATATGGTGTAAGAAGGCATAACAGAAACAGCAAGATATTTCTGATCATATTATAACTGAGCTTTATTCTGTAACAGCTTCAATATACTAACAAAAACCTTATGTCTTTACTACCCCAAACCCATCACACTGTATTTAACTTAAATCACCTGGTGTTTTAAATGTACTTTCGCGGACAAATCTTTGTAATGCAAGTTTCTCACACGTATGCCTTGAAATTATCAATCAACGGAGCATTTAAGAAGACAAAAATGAGTGAAGCACAGCAGTACACGTTGTGATGGGCTCCCTGGTGCAGAGCTGGACTCTCTCTTTCTCACTAACTTAGGAAACACATCACACCTCAGATACAGGCCCCAGAGTAGCCAAGAAGGATGAAAGTCTTATTTATTCTAGAATCTATGAACCTGCATTGGTGGAAATAGCTTGTTTATTTTGTTAAGCCACAGATGAAGCTTCCAAGCCTGTTTCTTTTAGTATGGCCACTGCGGGTTTTCAGGAGCTAGAACTATCCCATCTGTGAGATGGTGTCTCTAGTGACCAAGAGTGGCCGTCAACAGCACAAACACTTGTTATCAGAAGCTCGAAGGACAAAAATTGTCATTACATTTTCTGTTGATTTAAATGGCATCATCACTTTTTCCTGTGATGGTATCCCAAGATATTGTCCAGCAACAGTGTCCACCCCTTTTTGTCCACAGGACTTCTTCTCCTTTCTTCTGTGTTCTTGTGGGTTGATGGTTTGCCCTCTCTATTAATGCAGAACAAGAGGAGGCAGCATCTCCCAGCAGCTATCCAGACAGGCTGGGAGAAAATGTGCTCCCATCCTGTGAACCTGGAAACATGAAAGATCTGCATCAGAGCAGGGAGGTTTATGGCATCTAAATTCCATCTCAGTGCCGACACCTAGTTTGCTGTTGGACATTTGTCTCTCTGTTGAAACACACTGGTTAAAAAAAAAAAACAAAACCCCACAACATTTTTTAATCTCATTTCCCTAATGCAATAAAACTTGTTAACCTCATAAAATGTGATTATCAAAGAACAAAGAATTCCCCTTACTTTCATTATGCGCAATTTACATACTACCTCATCCTTCCAGTGCAGGTTGGTAATATTTAAAGGGCACTGAAATATGATAATAACAAGTACTATGCTTGATGATGTATTATGAAATATATGCCATTAGTCATTTTATATCTGAAAGGCAGAAAAATTTCCACCTAGCAACTGAAAGGCTTTTAGGATTAAAAAAAAAATATTTGGCAGGCAGCAGGTGTGTTAAACTATGCCAGGAGGAACCCAATCGGAGGTTTCTAGAGACAACAGGAACATTAAATAAGTTGCCATCAGTGTTTTCCACCACAGACCTGGAAGAAAATTCAAACCTCTGTAACCTGAAGGAGCAAAAGGCAAGCAAAGAGCAGAGCAGTGGCAATCCGACTGCTGCCTGGGGAGATCTCTGATAGGAATCGTTGCCCTCCAAAGCCGCAGAGAGAAACGTGGCAGCAGATGCTCCAGTTCACCTCATCCCTACTGTGCCACGTTCCTGCTCGTCACGCAGGCTCCAGAGAAGATGCCTCACTTCCTTAGCTTAGAAAAACTGATCCACTACCAAAAATGCTCTGTTAATGGTGGTGCTGGTGACAGAGTTTGAGAGATTCTTGCCAAGGCTTCTTTTTTACCTCCCACGTAAGAACACAGCTGTTATAGGAGATCTTACCTCTGGAAATCAGAGCAAGCAGAACACTTCAATTTTGGACACAAAGCAAGCCAGACAAAGGACAAGAACTTTTCCTCCTGTTTGTTTATATCATTAACTACCTAGAAAGATTTTTTTTCTTTTCTGTACTTTATCCTGGAACAGACATGTTCTTGATGGGCCAGGCAAAGGCTTTTTCCAAGAAAACCCTGTTTTAATAACATTAACATTTCCATTCAACTCTCTTCCTTTGGAAAAGGAGCTCTTTTAGCAGAAGAGGCATATACAACCAGGAAGCATCCTTGCATAGCTCAAGAGCAGCACACTGAAGAGAAATAGCCAGCAATACTTTATTTCTCAGGTATGTCCAAGCTCAGGACCAGGGAGTTAGGGTCTAGAGCACAAGTCCTGTGAGGAGCAACTGAGGGAACCAGGGTTTTTTAGCCTGGAGAAAAGGAGGTTCAGGGGAGACCTTATTGCTCTCTACCGCTACGCAAAAGGAGGTTGTAATGAGGTGGGGATTAGTCTCTTCTCCTGATAGGACAAGTGATAGGATGAGAGGAAATCGCCTCAAGTTATGCCAGGGGAGGTTTAGATGGGATATTAGGAAAAACGTCTGCACTGAAAGCATTGTCAAGCACTGGAACAGGCTGCTCAGGGAAGTGGCTGAGTTGCCATCCCTGGAGGGATTTTAAAAGCCTGTAGATGTGGTGCTTAGGGACATATTTTAGTGGTGGACTTGGCATTGCTATGTTAACAGTTGGACTCGATGATCCCAAAAATTCAAAACCCGCCTGGACATGTTCCTATGTAGCATTATCGAGGCGTTCCTGCTCTGGCA
Organism: Trogon surrucura; assembly: GCA_020746105.1. Lineage (NCBI taxonomy): Eukaryota > Metazoa > Chordata > Aves > Trogoniformes > Trogonidae > Trogon > Trogon surrucura. The sequence continues at coordinate 51,761,806 of CM036618.1, forward strand.
GGGGGATTGGACTTGATGATCTTTCGAGGTCCCTTCCAATCCCTAACATTCTGTGATTCTGTGATTCTGTGAAAAGTTTTTTCCAACCTAACTGATTCTATGATTTTATGACTGTTGTGGGTTGACCCTGGCCGGCCGCCAGGTACCCACACAGCCGCTCACTCACTCCCCCCCTTCACTACTGAACAGGGGGAGAAAATATCTCCAAGGGCTCAGGGTTTGAGATAAGGACAGGGAGATCACCCTCATTTACCGTCCCGGGCAAAAAAGACTCAGTTTTGGGGAAATTAGGTACATTTATTAAGAACTAATCAGAGAGGAGTAGTGAGAAGTAAGAAAGAACAAACAAATCTTAAACAGAACACCTTCCCCCCATCCCTCCCTTCCTCCCGGGCTTAACATCAATCCCGGTTTCTCCACCTCCTCCCCCCGAGCGGTGCAGGGGGACAGGGAATGGGGGCTGCGGTCAGTTCATCCGTTGGTTTCACCGCTTCTTCATTCCGGGGGAGGACTCTTCACTCTTCCCCAGGGCCACTGTGGGGTCCCTCTCACCGGAGACAAGCTTCACACTCTCTTCTCCGCGTGAGTCGTCCCACGAAGGGCAATTCATCACAAACTGCCCAACGGGAGACACCTCACGAGGGGCAGCCCACCCCTCGTGAGTCTGAGGCGCAGTCCTTCAGGGGAAACTGCTCCAGCGTGAGCCACCCGCAGCGTCCCAAAAGTCCCACCGGCCAACCTGCTCCAGCGTGGGCATTCCCTCTTCCACGGGCTACAGGCTCCGGCAGCGACTTGCTCTGATGCGGGCTTCCCACGGGCTACAGTCCCCTTTCAGGCATCCACCCACACGGCGTGGAGTCCTCGGTGGACATCTACGCGGTGATCCTCATGGTGGACATCTGCACCCCGCCCATGGGCTGCAGGGGGACAACCCGCTTCAGCATGGTCTTCACCACGGACCCGGGGGACTCCTTCTGCTCCGGCGCCTGGAGCTCATCCTCTCCCCCCCTCCTTCTTCACTGACCTTGGTGTCTGCAGAGACTCTCACTCCTCCATCTCTGTGCCAGCCGTTATTGCGCAGTTCTTTTTCCCGTTCTTAAATATGTTTTTCACAGAGGCGTTCCTCTCCTGTCACCTTACTGATAGGCTCAGCCTTGGCCAGCGGCGGGTCCCTCTTTGGAGCCGGCTGGCATTGGCTCTATCAATCTTGGGGAGCTTCTAGCAGCTTCTTACAGAAGCCACCCTGCAGCTCCCCCCTCGTCGCCGGAATCTGGCCAGGCCAAACCAAAACAATGATTTCAGAAGGTGACCAGGGAACTTCTACAGGCTTCAGTGAAGATCAGAATTCTTCTCCTGCCCCAGAAGAACATGTGCCTCAGCCTTTCAGTGTTACATTCCCAGAAAGTCATGCCAAAATGAGATGGAAGATTGCTTTTTTCCAGCTGTGAAACGACACTGCTTTCATACCTGACTATAAATCAGCATGTTGAATGCTCTGGCTTCTGGTCCTGAAGGGAGATGGTTTATTTACAGGACAATCTGCCACACAATAAAGAAGACCCAAGGAAGGAGGCCTGAGAAAGGACAAGCTTCATCAGGCCCAGCCTTGTTGAAGAGGCAGGAGATACACCGGCAGGAGTCAATGCTCCTGCCCTCTCCCTACAAGTCATTACATGGACATTGCTGGATATCTCTGGATGTTTTTCAGGGTTTTTCAGGATCACATCCTCAGCTGGGACCCACCAACACCAATGGAAGGGGAAGATGTTTGCCTTATTTTATTAGTGGTGTGTGATAGTATTTGTGGCAAACCTTCAGGAAAGGTTCCACACTGCCCAGGATGGCAGCCAGGTCACTCTCAACTGAGTGTTCAGCAATGCTGAAGAACACAGAAACACCATCCGTGACTCCTGCAGACTGGCTTCCCTCAAAATGCCTTCCAGGACAAATGGCTTGGCAGTGCCACCATGGGTACCCCATGGAAGATGCCAGTGAGAAAAACAGTGCTGGGCAGTGGAAAATCGTCTGCTGCTGGTTACTTAAGAAGTGTTCAGATGCTTTGTTTCTTATTCCCACCTACTAGAGATTATGCTGGGGTTGATAAACCTCTTCCCGGAGTAAAACTCTTCCCACCCTTTATGGTAGACAGGACCCACTTAACTCTCATTTGAGGGCAAGTTGTAAGCCGTAATTTGCAGAGAGCTAAAATGGCTGCACACTTCCCTTCTGTTCAGCCCGGTCTTTGTGTTTCCTATCATGAATTAGGTAGGGCAAACACAGCCAGACAAAACAAGGGCTGAAACCTGCCATCAGAGCTCAGCCCCATCACACAACCAGTGCCCGAGGCTGGAATTCGATCATGGGGGAGCTAATAATAACAACACACAGCAAAGAGCAGAGTACTTTGCTGCTGTTGCTGAAAGCATGAAAAGTACCATCTTAATTTAGAGAGTTATTATGGCAGGACATGCCAATAAATGCGGAGCAAGGTAGAAGTGCTATGTGCTATGGTATGTAATCTTACTGCAATAAAAAAAAAAAATTACTTTCTGAAAATACAGTCTCAGAAAAAGAGAAAGGATGTTCTGCTGTTTATTCAACAATAAAACCAAGAAAGCCACGACATCCAAAACAAGTACTCTCTTTAAAGTGGGCGAAAATAAGCTAAAATGAACCAAGTTGCTTTTCTGCCTCTGAAAACCTGTTAAATGCCCCCGTGGCCTGCAGAATATTCCACACAAATGCTTTGTACCTTTTTTCAGATCCGTTTTTCATCATGCTTAATATATCAATTTTATCAAATTTTATTCTCAAAAATAACAAAGCTCACAGCCAAAGACACACAGACCGTTCAAAAGCCTGGTGGCACTCCACAGCTTTCATTTTCCCTCGATGTGATACAACAGCTAAAAACCTTTAAGACCTTGCAGCAAGCTCGGTAAGGACACAGTGCTTGGGCACATGTACCAGAGGCACCCATCTGCTCTGCTGCCTTCTTGTGCCACTCCAGGTGGGGAAGCAGAGGTGGGCTGCAGGCCTGCTGGAGACTCACCTGGTTGAAGAAGGATGTAACCTTCAGAAGGACTGGAATCCTTTGCTCCTTGCTGCCTTCAGCTTCCTGGCACACCAGTAACAGTAGAAGTGGAGAAACTTAGGCGTACCATGGCGTTGCTGTCAACCAACATACCTCAGGGACATCTTTGCTACTCTTTCAGCACCTGGGCTTCCCAGTGCCAAGTTGGGCTCAGAGTTCTCTTTGATCCTTCACGGCATCTCCTGTAGCGCAGTGGATAAAGCCGGCGTGGTACAGGAGCAGGCTACACCACCAGCACAGTCCCCGTGCACCCTGGGAGGTGACCTGCATTTCATTGAACAGCAGCTTATAATTATCATCCAATAATTGTTGGAGGGGTTCTTAGTGAAATACTAAAGAAATTCTAAATTTGGTTGAAAAACAATCTGCCTTTTCTGTTTGCAGTTACTTGGTGGAGAGATTATTCTCAGGAGTGACAAACCATTCTCCAGCAAGGAAGGTGTGTTTAGAGTTTCCAGCATTAATGTAGGTAAGAAATCAGTTGGCCGTCACTAACATTATGTAAATAGATGGTTTGTGTTTATACTCTACAAAATGCATTTACAAGAAAATGGTTGACTAATTCTGAGGTCAGCTTCTAATTCAAGGTTAGTGTTCAACAGTTGTTGAACAAATAAAACCACTAAAGGCTAAATTAAAACCATGTGCTCTAACTTACCTTTATGTAGTTACTGATATAAAGAGGGCAGAAGCAGTTTTGCTACCAAATTTAATGCCACTGTTGAAGAAATGAAGTAAAATGTCCTATGGAAGCTTTTGCACAAGGACACAAGTCAAAACTACCCAACCTAAATGAAGTGCTCAAGTACATAAAAGGCACCTTTCAGTGGCCTGTGACTGTTATGGACTAGAGGCTTGATTTCCCAGGAAGACGATGAAATAAATATCACTTTAATCAACAAAACACCTTCTTCATTAGGATCACCAGTTGGCCACAAGAAAAAAAAAAAAGTGATCTACATGATGGGATTTGATCCTCCTTTAGATATTTGGATATCCCAGTCGTGGCGAAAGAGATTAAGTGCATTAACTCCCATATTAGTTGGTAATATTGAAGATGGCTGCCAAATATGTGAAAACTATCAGCTGCTAAAATTTGTACCAGCATTTTATTCTCCCTTCGATCTGTTTATCATTGCTTAAAAATAACCTGGTCTTTAAAGTTTCACTTAAAACTGAAACGAAGAATAAAGCCCACTCTTTATGCTAGCTTCTCAGGTGTAAATAAATCCTGAAATTCACCCAGCATCGTCTTAAAACATTTTGCCTGTGGAGAGCGAGAGTGTTCACCTGAAGACTTCAGCAGAAGGTCAGTGATGCTGCTCAACTTCTGACAGACCAGAAGTAGGGTGCAATGCTTCTGTTCAGCCCCGTGAGCCCGCTCACAAGTGGTTTGAAGACAGACCTGTCTGGCCTCATCTCTCAACCCCACGGTGTCCAAGAAATGTTTGGCCCAGGTCTGTGAATGTGTGTTGAGGTGATAAAAGCTCAGGAAGATGCAGTGACTGTTGAATGGGGGGCTGCAGCATGCAGGCAACTAGGTCCCATGAAGAGCCAGCCCAGTCAGGACCTTCCCAACTCCTTGGATGCTGAGCTACATGTAGCCTCTTCCACTGATCCTAAACAACACTTCCAGTGCTTACAGCTGCAGAAGAAAACCTTCAGATTATGAATGGAGAATTCAGTTGTGCAGCATTCATCTGTAGAGCTAGCCAGCTCTGCAGGTAGATTTTCTGGAAAATCCTTGTGGTTATCTGAAGTAATCTGCTAGCTTTGGAGTATAAAATAAAAGCTGAATTATGAAATAAACAACAAAGGTTTGCACTTCACTAGAGCACATCCCTACAGCCCACAGCCAGTGCAGGGTGAATGTGGGAAACGAGTCTTCAAGGTGCTGGGTATTTGTGTTACCTGGAGAAGTACCCTGCCCAAAATAAGCAGGGCTCTGGGTTCAAGGCACTGGTTCAGACACTACACTGACACCATAGCCTGAAAATTACTAAATGTGTCCAGAGCAAAACAAAGATTTCACAATGACTCTGAAAAGCTCTACCCACACTCCCAGAAAAACTTCTTAGATGCTGAACCTCAGCCATCTCTGCTGAAATCTCTCTTATTTCCCAAACACTCTCATTATTGCAGGTGTTGTATCCATACGATATCTTTAAACCCACCAAATCCTAAATTCTTTTGCAGACTGAACTATCACCAAAATGTAAAAAAGATACATTTGAGATACCTGTCCAGACTAGAGGTCGTGACTCTAGAAGAACTGCAGTGAGGATCATCTCATACGCAAAATTTTAGTGTCTTAACATGATGACTACATGCTTTTATGATAGGGTCAGTACTGCCTGTAGGTCTAGCACTGTATCCAGGGATGTATTGACCCAGCAGAAAGGGGAAATAACTAGAGTGATTATAACCTAACATTGAGCTATAGAATAATAGAATCACAGAATGTCTTAGGTTGGAAGGGACCTTAGAGTTCATCCTTGACGCTGTCTCTAGGCATATCAAGGATAAGAAAGTTATTAGGAGCAGTCAGCATGGCTTTGCCAAGGGGAAGTCATGTTTGACCAACCTGATAGCCTTTTATGAAGACATAACCAGGTGGATGGATGGTGGCCATGCAGTGGACGTGGTCTACCTGGACATCAGCAAGGCCTTTGACACCGTCTCCCACAGCATCCTCATAGGTAAACTGAGGAAGTGTGGTCTGGATGACCAAGTAGTGAGGTGGGTCGAGAACTGGTTGAAGAGAAGAAGCCAGAGGGTTGTGGTCAATGGGGCTGAGTCTGGCTGGTTGCCTGTGTCTAGTGGGGTCCCTCAGGGGTCAGTGCTTGGGCCGGTGCTGTTTAATATATTCATCAATGATCTGGATGAGGGATTAGAGAATGTTGTCAGCAAGTTTGCTGATGATACGAAGTTGGGGGGAGTGGTTGACACACCAGAAGGCTGTGCAGCCATTCAGAGAGACCTAGACAGGCTGGAGGGCTGGGCGGGGAGAAATCTTATGAAGTTTAATAAGGGCAAGTGTAGAGTTTTGCACTTGGGAAAAAATAACCCCATGTACCAATATAGGTTGGGGACTGCCCTGCTGGAGAGCAGTGCAGGGGAAAGGGACCTGGGGATTCTAGTGGACAGCAGGATGACCATGAGCCAGCAATGTGCCCTCGTGGCCAAGAAGGCCAATGGCATCCTGGGGTGTATTAGAAGGGGAGTAGCAAGTAGGTCAAGAGAGGTCCTCCTGCCCCTCTACTCTGCCCTGGTGAGGCCGCATCTGGAATATTGTGTCCAGTTCTGGGCCCCTCAGTCCAAGAAGGACAGGGAGCTGCTTGAGAGAGTCCAGCGTAGAGCCACAAAGATGGTGAAGGGAGTGGAGCATCTCCCTTATGAGGAAAGGCTGAAGGAGCTGGATCTCTTTAGCTTGGAGAAGAGGAGGCTGAGGGGTGACCTCATCAATGTTTATAAATATGTCAAGGGGGAATGTCAGGAGGACGGAGCCAGGCTCTTTTCAGCGGCGTCCACTGACAGGACAAGGGGCAATGGGTGGAAGCTGGAACACAGGAGGTTCCAGAAAAATATGAGGAAAAACTTTTTTACTGTAAGGGTGACCGAGCACTGGAACAGGCTGCCCAGGGAGGTTGTGGAATCTCCTTCTCTTGAGACATTCAAAACCCGCCTGGACGCGTTCCTGTGCGCTCTAGTGTAGGTGGTCCTGCTCTGGCAGGGGGGTTGGACTAGATGATCTTTAAGGTCCCTTCCAACCTCTAACATTCTGTGATTCTGTGTAATCCAACCTCCCTGCCATGGGCAGGGACACCTCTTGACTACACCAGGTTGCTCAAGGCCTCATCCAACCTGGCCTTGAACATCTTCAGGGAGGGGGCATCCACAATCTCTCTGGACAGTCTATTCCAGACTCTTGCCATCCTCTTACTGAAGAATTTTTTCCTGAGATCCAATCTAAGCCTATTCTCCTTCAGCTTAAATCCATTTCCCCGTGTCCTATAACTGGACACTCTTGTACAAAGTCCCTCTCCAGCCTTCCTGTAGGCTCCTTTCAGGTATTGAAAGGTAGTTATAAGGTCCCCCCAGAGTCTTCTCTTCTCCAGGCTGAACAATCCCAGCTCCCTCAACCTGTCCTTGTAGCAGAGTCCATGTAACTTTAATCGATCCCATTGCATCTATACCTCAATGCTGAGCATGACTATAGTGGTAACACGACTTCCACAAGGCAAGATATGCAGGCTGAAAGGAAAGAGCTTTCAGGTTTTGGATCAAGAGGAGAAATGGTTTTGAACGGATCAGCCAAGATAGCAATAATTGCCATGAAGCTTAATGTAGCTTGTGCAGAAAATGTTTCTCAATTGCTTATGGTGAATTGTCAGATGTAAGAGCAGACAAATTGAGCAGATTGTGAAAATAATCCTAGCATAGCTTCCAACAACAGAAGTTAAACTTTTTTGTTGCTAAGAAATGTGAAATCACAAAGAACAGTAATACTGGTTGCTGCAAAACCAACAAAAGTATAAAATAGCATTAGCTGAAATAACTCTTTATATATCATCTGATTAAAAGAACACTCTAACTAGTGTTTTCCAAGATTTACCCTTACATAAAATGGTATGTTTTAGCAGAAAAGGTTGTCTGTACGGACACATAGAATCATAGAATGTTCAGGGTTGGAAGGGACCTCTAGAGTTCACCTAGTCCAACCCCTTTGCCAGAGCAGGATCCCCTAGGGCAGCCACACAGGAACACATCCAGGCGGGTTTTGAAAGTCTCCAGAGAAGGAGACTCCACAACCTCTCTGGGCAGCCTGTGCCAGTGCTCTGTCACCCTCACAGTAAAGTTTCAACTCATGCTGAGGTGGAACTTCCTTTGTTAGAGCTTGTCCTATATAGTGAAGAGACCTTCCTCTTGACCCCCACTCCTCAGGTATTTATATACATTAATAAGGTACCCTGTCAGCCGTTCTCCTTTCAAAGCTAAACAGCCCCAGTTCTCTCAGTCTCTCTTCATAGAAGAGATGTTCAAGTCCCTTAATCATCCTCGTAGCTCTCCACTGGACTCTCTCTTGTAGGTTCCTGTCTCTCTTGAATTGGGGAGCCCAAAACTGGACACAGTATTCCAGGTGTGGTCTCACCAGGGCAAAGTAGAGGGGGAGAAGAACTTCCCTAGACCTGCTGGACACACTTTTCTTAATGCACCCCAGGATCCGGTTGGCCCTCTTGGCCACAAGGGCACGTTGCTGTCCCATGGACAACTTACTGTCCACTAGGACTCCAAGGTCTTTCTCCATGGGGCTGCTTTCCAGCAGGATGACCCCAAATCTGTACTAGTGCCTGGTGTTATTCTTTCTCAGATGCAGGACTCTACACGTGTCCTTATTGAACTTCATGAGGTTCACTATTGCCCAGCTCTTCAGCCTGTCGAGATCTTGTTGGATGGCAGCACAGCCCTCTGGTGTGTCAGCCACCCCTCCTAGTTTTGTATCATCAGCGAAATTGCTGAGGGTGCACTCTATCCCCTCATCCAGGTCGTTGATGAAGATATTGAACAAAACTGGATCCAGCACTGATCCCTGGGGAACACCACTGGCCACAGGCCTCCAACTTGACTCTGTGCTGCTGATCACAACCCTGTGAATTCCATTGCTGAGCCAGTTCGCAGTCCACCTCACGATCCAATCATCTATCACACATTTCTTGAGTTTTCCTATGAGGATGTTACAGCAGATGTTATCAAAAGCCTTACTGAAGTCAAGGTGTATAACATCTACTGCTCTCCCTTCATCCACCCATTTGGTCAGATCTTCATAGAAGGATACATAATGAAACTCTGTAAATTGAGAAAACAGTTTTAAAAACTTTGCTGAACAGAGCATATTTTTCCTGCTGTTCACTAGAGACTCAAATCATATTAAAACACTTGCAAAGGTTTTTCATTATTTGAAAGGGGAATAATTTTTTTTGTCTGAGTGTTCTCAATATGGTAATGAGGCAATGTTAGGAATTTTTTGGAAAAAAAAATCAATAAACTAGATTACAACCAAATTATTTGAATTTCAATACTCTCCTTATTTGGAGATGTCAGTATTAACTTTGGGAGATGCTACGTTCTAAAAATTTAATGAAAAATGAGAATGAATGATTGCTGCCAACTAACTGTTGAAATCATATATATTGCATACATCCATAATAGATGACCATTTAATCTTCATTTAATCTTGAGGGTTATGCATAGCTTTCAATCATTTAGGGGATTTAATCATCTCTCCAAATGTCAGAATCACCAACCTTTGTCAAACCAATTCATGGCAACGACAAGGCATGCCCTCACATGACAGTTTATCTCTATACCCTAAAGTTGAAAGATCTTAAAATGTTTTCCAGTTAAAAGAAGTTATTTTTGTCCAGCAGTTAAGAATTGCTCAATTGCAATTTTAAAATTCTTTAAGGATGAGAAAGACGGTGATGAAGGAAAGATGTTTTCAGTGACTGAATACTCCTTATCTTCATCTCATGCTGTGCTAAAAGTTTGACTGTTCTAATTTTAAAGCTATCTAATCTTTTATGTGCTAAAGCATATGAAATCATGCACTATTAGAAGTATGAATTGCAAGAAGAGTTCATTTATTTGGTGTTATATATAACCTTTATCTAAAATGCATTATGTGGCTAAAAATTTTCATTTAGTAATATTCATTAAGTCTCAAACTTTTCTTTGAGAGAGAGAAATTGCTTCAACCTGATTGAGATATTTTATCTGGTTTAAAAAGAGAGAATATTTTACAAAGTCTATAAGCATCAGTGAATGTTTTGAAGTTTGACAGTGTATTGAATGTGGACCCTGTGTATAAAGGATCTTCTTTACTGGGATATCCATTCAAGTGAGTGTACAGGCCTCAGGAGTCTCACAGTGGAAAACAGTCACATATTCTTTCTTCAGAAATGCGAGCTTTTCAGTTTCATAGAACATGTGGAATGTGTTACATTCATTTCACTGTTGCATCTGAGGCATGTATGAATATTTTCTTTGTGTACACATAGTTGGGAAGATTGCAGAAATCTGTTAAAGGCAAACTCCTCTTAAGTTTGAGCTTCCAACTTAAAGTGATTTTAATTGTAGAAGCAAGGAGTTTTATCAAATGTTTTTTATAAAGATGTGCTTAAATATACTAAAACAATGCTTATCAGTTTACCAACTGAAGCTTATCAGAGTGGAATGCCACATTTGAGAGCAGTGGAAATTTCCACACTGGAGAAAATCAGAGTATGCTTGAACGATAAAATAACATTCCCCTGAAAAGTCACTTAAAATAATGTTCCTAATTCCTACCCAAAGAGGTGGCCAACCTGACCAAGCACAATGCTTTCAGGACAGATGATTTGCTTTATGCTGAAAATACAGTGTAAGCCTGCACTCATGCTTTTGGTTTAATCCTAGGACTTGGGGATTTGTTTTTTGTTTTCAAGTGTCACTAAATCTTTCTCCCTGCCCCGCTGCTGCTAGATTAATTATTTTCCATGCAAGGGCCCTTCTTTCAAAGTCCTCCATTATTCTGTTTTGACCATACTGGGGAACTTATCCAAATCAACAAAAAAGGCAGCCTTTATCACAGAGAGGCTGTTCATGAAGTGGATGGTTTCATACATTACTGGGCGAGAATTGCCTTAACATCGCCTATTCGCGCTGATGTGCCAGGTGCATCCACTTACATGGCTCAAAACGCCGCTACCACCACATCCTCCACTGCCAAGACCATTATGTACTCTGAGTAATGGAGCAAGAGGCAGGACTTAGATCTTCTCTGCTGGGAAGTGGAGGGAGAGAGAGCGATCTTTGTGTCTTCAAAAAAAAAAAAAATCTGCTGAAGGGAGCCTTTTAACTCTCTGCAGCTCTGCGTCTGCGAGAGCTTCGGAAGAAGATGGGGAGGAAAATAGCATGAGTTTAGAGCAAGACTCTGCTCTGCATCACTGCCCCGAGATACTGTAAAGAGGACAAAGGGAAACTGGGATATAAATAGAGAATGACATTTTCCTTGCATTGTCCACAATGAATACATTTGTACATGAACGAAATCGTTGGAACGAGACAACATGCATGCCTGATGTTGAAGAAAAGCCTGTTTGTGCTTAGTACATTGGAGACATTGTTCGAAAATAGTTCATCCTTTTGTAAATATTGCCTCGGCATTGGTGCCAGGGTCGCTGCTGCTTTGCGCTATCAGCTGAGTAAGTATCAGTCATGCACGTGCTGCTGGGAGAAATTTTAATCTGGGCACCAGATTTAAAAGGAGAAAATTATCCTCCTAAGGACTGTCCCATTCATTTTTAGTTAATACTCCCTGCTTTCCTCTTTTTCTTGTTTCTTCCAAGCTTACCTTGTCTTCTTGCACCTGTTTCATACGTGTCACTAGGCAATAAAATTTGCCCCATCCCTCAGGTGGTGCTAGCAGATATACAGGAAGTGGGTGCCCTTTCTGGACAACACCCTGGTCAGTGGAAATACCGCCTTTAATTTTCATCTGTAGCAACGCAGCTACAGCAGGTCCAGTCTATGCTCCCTCCTTGTGCAAAGTGGATGATGTCAGCTGAGCTGGAGATCTTGGCTCTTCAGTTTGTTTGCTTGTTTTCTGGAAAGACATTTATGTGGCAACATTTCTTTCTTTTTTGTTTTTTTTTCTTTTTCTCTAGAAGTTTTGAGAATCCAGCAAAACAAATACTTGTATCACACGCAAACCAAAATCTATGAAATGAATAAAATATGTTCTGCACCCAGTGAAAGCTTCCTTGTATCCCTGAGCAAAGGCAAATCTGATGAACAAGATACTTTTGTATTCGTTCCCATACCCAGCTTTTTTGGCATGAAATATAGAAAAAAAAACCCCAAAAAACGGAGTTCATTAACATACCGAGATGATGGACCACAACTTGTCTTTAAGTATGCTTGTGCAGCTCCACTGTTATTAGTGAGAAAGAACGGGTGCAAATGAGGCAGAGTTTAACCATTGAATGAAAAAAACCCCTTCTCGTGATGTATCACATCGAAACACTTGCGTTCCCAACAAATTGTGCAGACTCCCTTTAGTCAATGGGAAAAAAATGGGCTTTCTGGAGCACAACTCTCATGACCTACTTCAGATCCCTAGTTCATACTGAGCTGACTTGGTACTTATTTCTCCCTCATATATACAGAGGGAGTTCAGAGAAGAAGGGGCGTATGCAGCGGATGTTAAGAGATGGGTGAGGTGAATCCAAAGTTTTTTGTTAACAGAGCAGTATGAACAGCTTTTAGCAGTAGCTACAGCCTTGGATGAATACTTAAATAATATTGTGAGTAATACTAATAGGAGAAAGATTTCTCCGAACAAGGATGCGTCTGTTGGGATTTCCAATGGACCATAGTTAGTCTGGGAGGTAATGCTTACTGCTAAGGTATTGATTTAAAAAGCATTTAACCAGCGTGTTTGATTTGACAATAAGAAAGGAACCGTGCAGGTGTCGGGGAGTGTGAAGGAAGGCAGAATTAGTCCAGTCCCTGGCTGTGCTGGCTGAGACCTGCTTTCAGAAAAGGTCATTAGAAATAGAAAGATTTTAACTAAACAGTCTTCATGTGACTCCCAGCAGATGAATTCTGGTTCTAGGTGGCCTCGGCCTCTTCTTAAATCCCAGCTATCTACACCCAGTAGGGCTGGTTTAACTCTAATATAAAACAGAATTTCATATAATTTGAGTAAAATAATACTATAATTTTTCATATTTCCTTGTCATCCAAAAAGCAAAGTCAACACACTTACATGTGCGTCTTATATTAAAGTTGCATATATTTTGCCTCATTTTGGATCTGTCATGCTGCCCTCATTTCCCTGCCTGATTAGGAATGGGCTTTTATTTCCTGAAAACCTCCCGCTCCAGGAAGGAAATTAATATATTTGTAATCTGAGGATACTGTTTCCCATCAAGATAAACCGCAGTCTGAAACTACAGAAATTGGAGGACTCTCCGGCATTTCACGCTAGCAGGCAAACACATTTATCCCCATGATAGAGACATATAGATCAAGAGAGAGTGAACTACTGACTTGCCCAAAAAGTAGTCAGTGAAAGAGTTGAAAATTATACCTTTAAAAAATACTGTGAAGTTCAGCAATTTTGAAAATGTTTCTCTGCCCTAAAGAAGGTATAGTTCAAGTTCAAACAAGATGTGGTAGGAGGTATCGTCCCAGGCTTATGCAGCGTCTGTGGATAATGATGCCACCCATCCTGAAGATTACTATACTTTGCCACTCTCTGCTTTTATCTCTATGGCCATGCCCCGAGGTTATAAAAGTGCCACCCTTCAAATTAGGCTTCCAGGTTTTGCAGTTGGCAGTGGGAGTTTCCCTAAGCTCTCTGACAGAACAGGGGCATCGCGAGCATTTTTATTTCAGCTTGCGTCATACCCAGTTTGAAGTTAAGTCGTGTCGCGCTTACCCCAACCCAGCTTCACCTGGGCAAAAGGGTCGGGCACTCCATTTGCTCCTGGTCGGTGGGACAGGGCTCAGGGGACACAAGTCCCACTCTGCTGCTGGCCTGCTTGGTGACAGCAGACAATTCCAGGAGCCTTCTGTAATGAAAAGGACCATGGCATAGGTTGGCACCACCAGGAATCCCAGGTTTTTTATGAGGTCCCTATTGCTTCAGGTCAACAACTGCTTTTGTGCATTTGACCTCTGCCTGGGTTTACGGCACAGAAGACATGCTCTGTTGGGCATCCGCTGCTCAAACAGACTTGTCTTATTACCACCTTGATTAGAGTTTCTTAACTGATTTCATTTATTTTTTGATGTGTTATTACAATAACAAAGGTTTCACATTCTGCTGTTTCCTAAAAAAAATGTAGAATAACCTAGAGGTCAAGAATGAATGCCCAAAGACTGTAGTAATTAATTAATGGAAAATGTTGTGATTTACTGGAAATTAGTTTATCATATGTTGCATCAGGCTTTCCTAATAGATACCTTAATGCAGTCAATGTTTATGTCTTCTAACTAAGGTCTGACATTCAGGAGCTATTTGGAGTTTATGAAATATTGGATAATTGTCTACAAAACCGATGCACCTTTTTTTTTTTTTTCCAAATGTGATCCCGTAACCCCCAAACTAAAACATATGTATGGCTTCACATACATAAAAGTCAACTAACAATGGTAATAAGTATAGAACTTAAAAAAAAAAAAAGCAGACTATTAAAATCCATAATTCAGTCTTTATTGTTACTCAAACCCTTTGTGGTTACACTGCACAAGGTGATAACTGGATTTTTTTTCTAGATTCACTACGTAGTTCTCTCAACTAAAATGTTGAGAAGACTCTCAACGCCAGCTACACTATCCAGCTTTTTATCTGTGAACACCTTGAGCCTTCATTTCAGTGTTTTTCAGCACTGCAATGGAGTCAGGATTCCGTCCTTTCTGTTTCAGTGGTTCAAACAGAATATGAAAATCTAGGGGTCAAAGAAAAACAAAATGCTTTCATAGTAAAATTAGGTTGACTAGAAATGGGAATTTAAATAACTAGAATCCATTTCTGTAGCATACGCTGCTGTGATTGACTTTTGTATACAGTAGAACTCAGCAGAGTTTTTTTTGTAAAATTTGTAAATTTTACTCAAAATAATTGGAGTAAAAAGCTTCCTCCAGGCCAGCAGAAAACAGAAGATCAAAAAGTTGCCATTGTGGAAGTATGGACTGATTACTCAAAGAAATAGAGGACTGAGTAGTCAAGGGTACAGTATACTAATCCTCAGTAGGTCAAGCTTTCTTCCCTTATTGTGCTCTGCAATGGGTATAGAGCCTTGACCTTGTGCCATATTTCTGGTAAGTAGAAAGGAAGTTTTTTGTATCTTCACAGGGCAGAATGATAACAAAACCACTGCAATACAATGGAGTTATTTCAAAATACAGTCTCTCTCAGCATTGGGTGGTTTAATAGAACATAAATGGGGAGTTAAATATAAATATTCAAGAGAAAGCACTGTCAACAAAGGAACGCCCTACCTTAGGCCTCAGGAGTGATTTAAAGTACACAATTTTATTAATAGGAATCTAGCAGTAGCCTATACTAAAAGGCTTTACCACTGTCTTTAGATGACAATCTGATATCATAAACACAATTTGCTTCTATCATCCAGGTGTCCCACTTCAGACCAGGGACCTTTCCTCTAGGTACCGTGAAAATTCATTAGAAATGTGTCTAGCAAGATTAAGCTGAGTATCCGGCTACATCTCGGCCTTGATTGCAAAAGAGCATGCTGTCAAGCATCTTAATAACATATTTACTGGTGTTCAATTAGACGCTAGAGAACAAAATTGATCATCACGCTTAAAAATATTTGCTGCCTCCTTACAGTGGTGGAAAGTGTTACCATCCATCATGCACAGTGGCTGAACACCAGTTCCTGCAATCACTCTCCATATCTTCTGGAGGAGCTGGGAAGCGCATTCAGCTCTGCTTCCTTCTTGCTGTCAGTTTTCCACATGTACCTGAGCAGCACGGACAGGGAAAGCTGTGGGAGACGGAGAACAAAAGCCTTTCAGAAAATACATCCCTTCTCTGTCCATCTTTGCTTGATGAACGCAATGCTTTTTAACCAGTTTTCACAACACAAGCTCCATTTTCTCCCAAACAGCTTTCTGCATGTGGTTACATTTCCTATTTCCTGAGCACAGGTGACCTGAATCACAAAGGATATTGCAGGTGTGATTTGGCTTGGAGAGCAGATACTGGAAATCCTATATACACACTTGTTATGTCCTACACCTGTGTTGGCTCCTTTCCCAGCTGCATGACTCCAGATCCTATGCGATCATCCCATGACCTTCACAGACCCTCATGTCTTTCTTGGACAGTCTAACTTGTGAGCTCCCATCCGTAGTTGAAACTCCTACTAGTTCAGACATGTGCAGACATGGGTTTTAATTATATTTTAACCTGCTTTTATTAACTCACTGGACACCACGACAATCTAGTCCTCTTTTGTACCAACAGCGATTCCCAGCTCTTGCCTTGTTAGCAGATTTTACCAGTACGGTTGATACATGGGTTGTGTTGTTGGTACAGAGTCATTAATGAAAATATTGTTGTCCCATACTTGGCGCTGATGAGGCCATACCTCAAATGCTGTTTTCAGTTTGGGCCCCTCACTACAAGAAAAACATTGAGGTGCTGGAGCGTGTCTGAAGAAGAGCAACACAGCTAGTGAAGCTTCTAGAGAACAAGTCTTATGAAGAGCAGCTGAGGAAACTGGAGTCATACAGCCTGGAGTAACAGAGGCTGCGGGGAGACATTATCACTCACTACAACTGCCTGAAAGCTGTTGAGGTGGGCCGT
This sequence comes from Trogon surrucura, assembly GCA_020746105.1. Taxonomy (NCBI): domain Eukaryota; kingdom Metazoa; phylum Chordata; class Aves; order Trogoniformes; family Trogonidae; genus Trogon; species Trogon surrucura. Next base: position 51,778,281 of record CM036618.1, read on the forward strand.
GGTCTGTTCTCCCAAGTAACAAGCAATGAGGCAAGAGGAAAAGGCCTCAAGTTGTGTCAGAGGAGGTTTAGATTGGGTATAGGAAAACTTTCTTCATTGAAAGGGTTATCAAGCATTGAACAGGCTGCCCAGGGAAGTGGTGAAGTTGCCATCCCTGAAGGTGTTTAAAAGATGTGTAGATGTGCTGCTTAGGAACATGGTCTAGTGATGGACCTGGCAGTGCTAGATCAATGGTTGAACTCAATGTTAAAACTCTTTTCCAACCCACAAAATTCTCATTCTATGACCCCATGGTTCTGTTAAAAAAATCCTGATCTCTAAAGGTACTCCTAGTTGCCCCATCTTGGAAGCCATACCAAGAGTCTGACATCACATCTCTTTTGCCCAGTGTTTTGTGTGTGTGTGTGTGTTACAACTCCGGCCACAATGCTCTCTCCTGCTTAGTAATGATTTTTAGCACAGCATTGTAACAACTGCTTTGCCATTATTAATAGATTTGATCTAGGAGAATAAAAGAGGAGAAGAGAGATGCAAATAAGGGTCAAAGTATAACAAGACTATTCTACATACCGATCTTCAGCACTCCTTAGCATGTCTGCAGCAGTGCCACAGCCACCCTCATGCTGTTCTTTTCCTCTTGGCTTTTCTGAAGGTGGGGGAGAAGGCTGTGAAACAAACTGTTGTTTTCTTTTAGTACAGTGTGGTTTGTTTGTTTGATACTGGTTTACTCGCTTTGGTTTTGCTATGTTTTTTAAACATGCACGTTGCTATGCATTTATGTTCAAGGCAGCCAGGCCAAAGAAACATGTGCAAGACTTGGAAAGTGGAAGGAAAGTTTTATGCGGCAACATAACTGTGTGGCTATTTTTATTTTGTTCCCTGTCCCTTTCTTTGTAATTCCTACCATTCTGCTTGCTTTTTGAATCACTGCCAAGGAGTGCATTGATGTTTTCATGGAAGCATCTATTACAGCCCCGGGATGTTGCTCTGGAGGGGTAACAGCCAGCTGAAACTCCGGCCTTTCCCCCCTGTGCATCGTGGCACAGTTACCGACACCAAGGGTTCATCTGCTGTTTTGTTGCTCAGTCACTCAGCTTCATGGTGTCTTCCTTCGTGCCGTCTTCGTGTTGACAGCAACCTCTGTGACTTTTATTTATGTCCCTTCCCAGAACATTTCTGAGCACACTGTGTAATGGTCAAGGGGCTCTGTTGTTTGTCTCCCATCGCCATGAAAAGCGAGCATTCATTTCTGTCCTTTGCTTCCTCTCTTCCCATGTGTTCCTCGTGCATGTGAGAAGCTGCCTCCTTGCCCATGCAGCAAATTTCTTTGACAGCCTTTGGTAAAAGTTGTCAAATGTCTTTTTTTAATTTCTTGGAGGTGTGTCAACTGGTGAGGCATCGCTTCCCTTCACAAAAGCCGCCTGTTTCTTATCCTAAGTCACACTTACCTAACGTAATTGTGCAGTAATTCTTTAACTAGTTCACCTGGCTTGATCATCAGGCCTAATGGTCTGTAGTTACCTGCATCTTTCTCTGGAGCCATTGCTAAGAATTAGTGCCATGTGAGATGGTGAGTTTTGACTCGAACTCGTTTTTTCATAAAACAGTGTTTTTACGTATCTAATCTGCCAGATAGATGTTCTTTCTTGTTTTCTTCATTTGGGTAATAGCTTCAGTTTTTTTGAAGGATACCTTGTAGCAACCTTAACCAAGTTGTTTAGCTATGTTCACTTGCTTTTTAAGAATTTATAAAACCTCCTAAACAAGAAGCAAAGTGTGAAAGTCTTGGAGCAGTAAATTGCAGGATTTAGAGACTCTTATGTCTGTGGTCTTCTCAGCTACATGTTAAAGACTCCAAGAAAACCCATGTTTCACCACCATCTCTATGAGTGAGCTTCTTTGCAAATCCGTTAGATGGAGGTGAAAGGGCACCAAAAAAGAGAAAAAGAAGTTTTGTTTTGGCTTTCTTAATTTCTCAGTGGGAAAACTTGTACAGATTGGTCCTTGAATCCAAGTGGATGAGCAGCCACCTCAGATAGGATTTTAGAAGTAATCAGAGTTTAAGACGGGGACTGCCCACCAAGAACCTGGATGCAAGGAAGCGTAGGATAAAATTGAATAACTAGAAAATAAGGAAATCAATATAAAGCCTTCCTAGGAACAGATTATGGCACACTAGCCAGACATTAAAAAAACCCACCAAATTACATGAAGCAAAATAGTTGACATAATTTGACTTAATTTCAGGAAAATATTTGTTAGTATGCTACTTTAAAAAAAAATACAGCATTTACAAAATTAACTCTTAACATGAATAAAAGCTTGTGAAGTAGTTTTCAAGGGGAAGTCTCAGGCTAGAGAAAAGTTGACAGTGGTCCTCCTTAAAGATTGATCCCAGACAGATCTTACTAATTATTTTCACTGACTACCTTAACCTACAAATGATCATCCAGTGACACAAAGCTGGAGCACTGTTTGCACAAACAAGGGCTAGAATATCCTATAACAAAGGGCACAAAAGTCATTTTACATGATGGGCTTGATTCGGTATCCTGGAACACAGCATGGACCAAACCCAGCAAAAGTTCTTCAGCATGGTGTTCTAACCACAGTTAAACCACAGTGGTCAAGTTTCTTAGCTGTCTCAGATACAGAAGTAAAACATATCAAATAAAATCACTATATAAAAATTCCACAATACGAATTTCATATAGCAAGTTCCAAGAGAAGAAAAATAGATTTTTCCTTATTTGAGACAGTCATGTTACTTAACTCCCAGAAACACAACCACCAAAATCCTCCAAGTTCTTCTATTGAAAAAAAAAGTATTTATTTTTACATGTTACCCAAGAGTGCCACGCAGCTCCTGTAGATCTTGCTCTCCCTTCAATCTGACAGGCATTACCGGTAAACTGGAGATTAACCTCCAGGATCAATAGAAACAATATAATGTGACATGGTGTCCATCTCCTCTGTTGATCCTGGAAGAATATTTCAGAATTTGGTCTCCTTGCTCCCAGCGCTGTCAAATGAAGCCAGTGCAGGACAGCAAGTCAGAAGTGCTGTACAACTTTCTGAAGGCTGACCTGAAATAACACACCATGATGTGCCTGAGGTAATGTAATACCAGAGACAACTCTGTTTCATGAGCCAAGCTAGCTCACCTGTAAAGCCCTGCGCCGTATCATGTGCGTGTGCCAGCTCACGTCCGTAGTCGTGCAAAGCGTAGAGATTCCTGAGCAAATCTGGACACGCCAGAAAATACACAGGAACCCTGTGGCTTGGATGAAACTGATGACACCCTTTTTATAAAAAAGCCTTTGACACCCTTGTCACGCAATACCAGTATAACAGTGGAAAGGTCAACTAGGACCTTCATAAACTAGAAAAAAATTACAAGATTTGCTCTCAGCATCCATAAAATGGTCAGTCCTCAAGGCCTGTGAGATGTTGATAGCAGGTAGCTCTGAATAGGAATTTTTTTTAAAAAAATCAAAATATTAGTTGCTGTATATCTAGCATGGACAGGAAGGTATTACTGAGTACGTGGGAGGCCCTGGCAACATTCCTATCAGGAGTACGGTGTCTACTTTTAACCCTGCATGTTAAAAGAGATCTACAGAAAGTGGAAAAGGTGCAGAGGAGGTCAGAATGGTCAGGGAAAACCATCCTCCTCTGCCACAGGTATGGCACAGCTGTTTTGGCCTAACAGAGGCTGAGGAGGTTTTTGGTGGCAGGTTGTAAGGGACTTTATACCAGGAGAGAGAAATGCTCTTTAAACGGAAGTCAAAGACTACACAGAACATGAGAGGTTCAGCTGGTCACGATACGCATTATCTGAAAGCTGTAGCCATTCAGAGGGACAGTAAATGAGAAGCAGCCTCATAAACTTGAAGGGTAGCTGCAAGATGGAGTCTGGTATCTCTGTGAGTAAGCTGAGCAGTGCAACATGGCCGCCGGTAATAGCCGGGATCAGGCCCGACGGCTGAGGAGGTCTTCTCCAGTCCTGCCTCTGTCACGGTCAGAGCTGACAGGGAAAGCTCAGATTTTCGAAATGCCCATCAGACGTACACATTTGTCACCAGACAGTTTATCACAACCTGCTATCTTGTACTCAGCAGTGTTACACAAGAGTGTAAGTTAATGAGGAGCGCAATCCTCCTAATTATTAAGAGTTGGGGAACAAACGGGGCCGCGCATATGCAAGTATCTAACTCGTCGTGTCATGGCTGCATGTGTGTGGAAATACCCTGTTGGACTAGGAAATCACGCTGCCTGCTCTGGCTTATACAACGACGTGTGTTGCTGCGATTCTTGCATAAGGAGAATTAGGCCTTCTGTTTTAATAATACTGCACCATTCTGCTCCATTCTGAGCCCTTAATCTTGCATCATAGTAAAACACTGTAGTAGCAACACATAATTGTGTATTTTTTCCAATTTTCCATTTTGTAAAAGGCTGGTTCCTGACCTCTGCTTAAAGGTGTACCGTGGCCTACCTTGACACAACTGACACAACACTAGATTAATCTTAACTGAAGAGAGTCCCAGAGTAGCTGTAATAGTAAAAAGAATACGACACTACCTACTCACGATTTTCAGTTTTCGGTCTTCTTTTCTCAGAAGAGCGCTATCGTAGTATCACGCCATGTGTAGCTTCAGAAGTCCTGTTTGTTTTAGACTGAGATGATTTGGCCTTATTAGCTCCTTCTACTCCAGTTTTGGTGGGGTCCCAAGTGCCTCCTTAGAGGCTTTTGCAGAAGGAAATCCCCATAAACCACATAAAGCCCCCGAAAAACCTGAAGTCAAAACCGAACGGATCTCTGCTCTTGCAGGCAGCGTCCTCCCTCCCCTCGCGCAGTGCTGCCACGGGTGTCCACAGCAGCTCCACGAAGAGAAAATAGAACCACGGCCCACAGGTTTTGCTGGCTCTCCACGTCGGAAAGGACAACCTCACCCCGAACACCTTTTCTGTATTTGCTCGATATTTTAAGGGAGCTTGTTGCTGAGATTTCCAGGGCAGAGTGTCGTCACTCTGGCGCTTCTGTAATTTACAGATAATGGGCGATGGAACAGAAAAGTAATTTGGAGGATCGGGCATGGTTACGGGGTCGTGTTCTCGAAGGCCGGTGAGATACTTGCCTTTCTGCTCTATTTGCAGGGGCACCTGCTCGTTTCCAAATTATTGCTACCTCATTTAAGACGAGTGTTGGCAACGGACAGATGAAAAATTGCTCACGCACTTTTAAAAATACCTAGATCTTTTCTACAGAACGTGGTAATTTTTTTTGCTTATACATAGCCATTCAGATTCCTCCTAATTACTAATTAATTTTAGGCTTAATTTTACCTCCTTCCTCCTCTCCCACCACACAGGCATGTGTATGCTTATGTACATGCACATATGCATACCCCATCAAAATTATTTCAGCGTAAGCATGAATACCATGAACCAAAAGTTTGGCATCCCTGCTACAGTGAAAGCTGACTGCCACCTATGGGTAAGAGCTCATGTTAACATATTTAGATAAAATTTTAATATTATTCTTTGTAATTAATTCAATTTGTAATTATCTAGCAGGAGAGAGTTTTGATTCATCTGCCATATACTTTGTCAACAACAATCAGTGCTCATCCTCTGAAAGCTGGGTATTAAAGCCAACTCCTTGAAGAAGGACCATCAGCTTTATAACGAGTGAAAAAAATGGGGTACAATGTTTCTGTTTTTCTTATTCTGAATAAGGAACACATGGAAGCACCTTAATTCCCCATGCAAAGAAAAAAGACTCAGTGCTACACTGCTAGATACATCATATTAGATAATGCTGCGTTTAATGATATAATTTTAAAGTTTAGCCATCTCAAGGTTTTAATATTTTGCTTAGTGCTTGCTTTTACTAAATACATACAAATAGCTTAGCTATGCAGTCTTACGAAAATGTGTATAATTAGTATGTCATAGTAATTTTCTATGTGAAATTTTTCAGAGTAAAACGAAAGCTAAGTAGGGAAAGAAAGGCAGTAGAAAAATGTATGGCTTGATTATGTAAGCCTCGATTTTTCTCATAGTCTATGTAGCATTTACTTAGAAAACTCAGAAGGAAATACAGACTGAGAAGCCGAACTTGTATCAAAAATATTTTTCTTCCGATTCAGCCTTCAGGTACTTAAAAGCAAACAGGCTGAAAATTCTATATATCTGACTACCGAAAAGAAAAACGCTAGATTACAGCTGCTATACTGCAGTAAGCTGCACTAAAATGGACATCACCATCTATTTCTCAGAAATACCATCGGTAAATACAGCCAGATATCTGCCAAATTAATGCATACATTTTGGTTTCGGAAAAAAATCATTTTGCTCCAGTAAAAAGAAGCTAATTGCAGCCATTATATTTCTCCCTTTTGCGGCAGGGGCACAGTCTTTCTGAAATAAGAGAGATGGAAAGGAACGTACAAAAGGGAAAATTATATTAAAAGAAACAGCAACTAATATAAATGAAGAATGAATCTGATACACATTTTTTTAAATCCCCCTTTTAAAGTAATCCTAATTCAGGGCCTTCTCATTCGTATTCTACTTTATTAAATATGATAATCAGCCTATTTAAAAAAACTGAAATAAATGTTACACTAGTGCTTACCTCATGCATTTCCACTAAGTTTTGTTACTAAACTTACATTACAAACTTACGAAATACTGTAAAAGCAGTCAGTAAATGCCATTTAAGTATCGGAGGTTGTCGCATCAACATTTCATTCTTGCTCTCCGACAGCATCGGTACTCTTTATGATGTACGTAATTTAGACGTTCATGGTAAATCTTTGTGCTTCGTAGACAAAAGCATCTTGTAGCTAAATTAACTCTGTTCCTTACTGATATATTTGTGATGCATTTTCCTTTTTACTTCTGAATCAACAAATTTTAAACTCTGCAAAAGCAGCATTCTCCAATTTACTTCCTCGTGTCCACTTCGGCTACCGAATCGAGCTGTCAAATGTCCAGTAACATTTTCCTGTATTTTCAAATCCCAGTTTCATCTTAAACCATTTAGTCCCCTTGGATGGGGACTTCATATAAGACAAAAATTATTGCTTATCATGTTTGATGAATCCAGCTTAAAATAAAACACCAGAACTACATGAACATCTGTGACAAATTACTTGTCTCAGGCATTCTGCTCTTTCTTATTTAATCTCCCACTGGAATACAATTTAGTAGGTATGCTATTTTACAGTGCAGACCTCCTCCCACCAACCTACTGCTTGCAAAAGGAATAAAAAAAATATTTTCCAGGTGTCATTCTTAAACCTGAGCAGAATATAGCTGATCCTTTCAAAATAATTGTGAGTAGCAAAAGGGAAATAAACAAATAAGCTAGCACCCCAAATTTACAAGAGCCACAAAAAGGTTAAAAAGAAAAAAGTGCAATAGAGGATTGTGAAACTAATAAATGTATTAGAATATGAAACAAAACCCTCCTTCCCTGGTGACACATCACTGAGTTACTACTTGTATACTTCTACAAGTATAAACTGAGAGCAATGTTTTTCTTTATACAGGCAGTATCGTGAATTTTGAGATCTTCTTAGTTCAGTATCTTTCAAACCGAGGCCTTGTTAAAAGACAGGGTAAAACTTGGAAAGATCTCCATGATATTGGAGAACCCAGACAGGTTTCTCCTGATATTTTTCCACTAATGATCTCTATGTTTGACAGAAGGGAAAAAAAAACCACAAATCAGCGAGTGCGCCTAATTCTCCAAAGTACTTGTGGTTAATTTTATGTGTTTATGAAAAGACAAGGAAAATTCCACCTCCCCAGTAAAGAAATACAGAACATCGTGACATCATAGCTGTAAAAAATGATTAGTTCTGTTCTATATAGATGTTTCCTCAATTTAACTTGAATGTAGCTTATACTGTATAACATAGGTTTCACTTTAAATAACAGTACTTAATGCCTATATGGATTTTTTTGTTACCTAATAGCTTTGCCAGATCGGTCATGAATTTTTTACTACGCTATGTATTTTTTCAGTACGTAGTTATACGCCTGCATTTTCCAAAAGACATTCAAAATATTACTGCACTCTGCTCTATTCCACTGTGTTTTGACAGTGGAGAAGTGCATTCAGATACTCATAATACGATGTGCTTACAGATGCAACTAAACAAACCGAAAAAAAAATAACCTTGTGATATACTGGAATGAAAAGGAATTTCTTCTAATGGGGGGAAAACCTGTTTTGTTCATGATAATTCAGTTTACAGCTGACAAAGGGAGCGACACACCTGGGACTGACTGATTGTAAATTCCAGAAATGCAAGGAGCTTCACAAAAAGTCTGCGGCTACCTTATTTTCTAAGTAACCATGCAGAGCTGACAGCTATTAACAGTAGCAAGGACTTGCATAACGAGAACTTGAAGGAAGGCTTAGTACTATCCATGCCGGAGTGATTTAAAGAGAATGAAGGCACGTATTTCTTTATGATGCATTATGTAACAACACAGAGGGCAATCCGAGGCATTCAAAAAAACACGGGACCCACATCTGATCTTATACTTGTTATTTATCACACAAATATTTTAGAGTGCTTACAGCTTAAGGCTTACGAAACACCTAACTTAGGAATGCTATCTGGTACAAATGAGTTTGCAATGGTTTAGATGACATATTTTATGTTCTGTACATCTTTAGAAAAATATAATAGGTCCTATAATTCATTTTCTTCAAAGTTCTGCAACACATGCAATCTCAGATAAAATAAAATTGTCAAAATCGGCGATAGCTGGACCTTCTGGTTCACATTAGTGTGAAGAGAAAACTGCTGTTGAGCTGACACATTGATAGATTACTAGTTCTGCTGAAGAATAGCTAAAAATGGTGATTCAATCTTGTCGCTACTATACAAGTAGAATAACAGAAGTGAAGATGTTACTCATGATATCATGTCTTTTATCGAAACCCTAAAGGGTTCTGGTGCATCAAACACGTTCTCTTCCTGAGAGCTTCTGTCTCTAAAAAATACCAGTGTAAGTAAATGAAAGTAAATTGGCCTATAAAAAAAACAGGATGAGCCTGTGCCCTAAATTTATTTAAACACGGAAATAAAGATCAGACTGTAAAAAGATTATAATTTAAGAGGGGGTTTGGTCCTCTGTGTTTGTTTTTTTTTAAAACAGGGATGCTGGTCTTGTGATGATGAAATGGAGAGCAAGGAGGATTATGAAACACAAGTAACATGAAGGACAAATCTGACTGAAAAAGAGAGAGAATATTATTCCAATTATTTAAAACTTATGTCCTCAACTAACTTCAATCAATACAGTTCTCCTGAAATCAGTAAGGTGATACAGAGTCACCTAAGAGGTAGCTAGCATGTATAGATAATGCAGACCATCATCTTCTGTTAGGATGATGAATAAACGCAGGTGGAGAGTCATCTTCTCTGATATCCTTAGTCTCTAGGTATGCAAAAAGAGAACTTTCAGAAGAAACAACTTAAATACTTCTGCTATTCTACCCCTGGCCCTCCACTGATCTGAACCTTGTGTGGTCATTTACGTTGAAGTGAAGTCAGGTTTAAACACTGACTTCAGTCCCTGAGTGCTTTATACTTTCCTGTGCTGCTGCAAATCACCACAGAAGGCTCAAGATGGAGGGAACGGGGCCTTGGTGGCTTGTGCCTTCCTCCCACGGACATCACCAAACGGTCCTGGTGCTTATTTCCGATTCATCCGAGGAGTTCTGCAACAACAGAGGGGGAAACACGGCTTCACGGTCCTCATCCTTCACTGAGAGGGATAACAGGTAAGAAGGAGGAAACAGAAACATTGGGGGGGAGGATTTCTTATTACAGGCTCCCCTCTTCCTAAGGGAAAGAAACCTTGACGCAAACTTCATCACATCACCGAGACATACACAGGCCGGCACCTCAGATTTCCGACAAACCAATGGTTTCATCAGGAAAGGGTAAAACACTCTTTTGATTTCTATTTTTACTTTTACCAGGGCCTCTACAGTAAGTATTTGCAGCTTCTCCTACAATAATTAACGTTTCATGTTGCATAGGCATTCTTTTATCTTAAAAAAAAAATCTCCCCAGCAAAACTGTGACTTCAGTTTTGCTCTTAATTTGACGATGAACGGGAAAGAGGGAAAGAAAAGCAGCAAGGCATAAAGTTCATCGTCTTGCTCTAAAATGTAGGCAGAGCCAGAAACCGAGATTAAATCCAAGAAACGTCTCAACCCTGTTCTGTGTTTTGCCTACAGTTCTTACACATGCATTTGCCTTTTGAGGATGCACACCGACATCTTTAGGATATTCAGGCAACGTATTAACACATTGTGGATAAGGGAAAGAAACAGGTCAGAAATATTTGGAGGGTGTGAAGCAGTTAACAGTAACGAAGCAAAAATGTTTTAAGCAGTGCTATTACAGCTTGACGGCAAAGTAGATTTATACATTCTCCTTCCAAGCTTGTAAGCCTGGTAACAAGTGAAATGAGTTAAATTTTCCGAGTTTGGAACACAACTGATTTTTTGTCGGTTCCACGGCGCTACGCAGCTCTTAAATACCAGAGCTCTTTGCAGACCTAAGTCTGCTTCTAGGACAGGCCCCGTGGTGACAGGCTGCGGCATGGCAAGGGTGAGACCCAGGCAATTTTTGGCGGGGCAGCGCTTGGCGAGGCACGACCCTGCAGGTTCCCAACCCGCCCTTACGTAAGGATTTCATTTTCGTGAGGCTACATCTCGCCGCACAAGGCAAAGGAGGAGAAGAGACTACTCCATCTCCCCGTGCTGCGCCAGTGCCCTGCGCCAGGCCCAACAACCTCACGGGGGGTTAAATTTTATTTATTTTTTTTCTCCGAACAGCACAGCAACACAGAGGCGTTTACCTATTAGCCCGAGCAGTGGCTGCCACGCTACCTCTCCGGCCGGCCGGCTGCGGAGCCGACGTTGAGCGGAGCTTTGCCGAAGAGGAAAATAAAACAGCCCGTCCCCTCTTCGGGCGCCGGGCGAGGGGGTTCGCTGCGGGCCGGCTCCGGGCGAGCAGCTCTTCCCTCGGCGGCGGCGGGATCGGCGGGAGCAGCATCGGCGGGATCGGCGGGGCGGCTCCGCTCTGCGGCCAGCGGCGGGCAGCGTCCATTGCAGCTCGGCGGGGAGCCTTCCCCGCCCGGTGCAAACATCCACGGGCTCCGGCAGCGCGACAGGGGGGTGGAGGGGGTCACCGATCCCCTCTCCGGCTCTTTCCTCCCCGCCGCCGCTCTACCACCAGGTGTGTTTACTCCTCACCCCGTCCTCTTCCCACAAATCCGCCGTCGGCGGCCGCTGAGCCCCAGCAGCCCGGCTTAGCCCCCAGGTCACAACCGATGGATCCCCTCTCCATTTTTGTTTTTTTTTTTTTTTTTTTTAGGCTCCCCCACCCGCCGAGGAAGCAGCGCGGCGGAGCCGCTCCTCCGCCCGTCCTGCATTTCACCGCCCCAAGGACGCCACCGCCGGAACCCTCAAAACAAAGGCGAAAACTGCCACTTTCCACGCTCCCTTCCCTCCCCGCGTTACGCGGGCTGGCTGCGGGAGCTGGCCGAGCAGGGATAAAAAAACAAGGTGGGGGGGAGGAAGGGGGGGGGGGGGTTAAGGAAGGGAAACCCACCCAACCCCACGGCTGATCCCCGTCCCTGGACGGCGGCGTGGCGGGGCGCAGCCCGGCGCACCTGACAGCCCGCCGCGCCGCGCTGTATTTCCCTCCCTTAGCGACAGGGGAGGCGCGCGGCGGCGGCGGCCCCGCCATTGGCGGAGGGCAGAGGCGCGGCGCGGCCATAGGCTGGCGCCGCCGCCAATGGGGAGCGCTGTATCCGGGAGGCAGGGGGCTGTGGTGCTATTTAAATCCAGCTCGGTGATGTCAGCGGGGGCGGCGGTTGGCGGGGGCGGGGGCGGCGGTTGGGGAGGGGAGGGGAGGGGAGGGGAGGGAGAGCGGTTGGCGGTGAGGCGAGCGCGCGGTGGCCGCGGCTGTCAGGCCGCGTTAGTCACAGGGCGGCCGCTGCCGCCTCCGAGGGGAGGTGAGCGGGAGTGGCCCGGCGCACCTGCCGAAACATCCCCGCGTTACGGGATCTGGCAGCACCCCCCCACTCCCCGCGGTAGCGCGCAGCGGTGCGCTTGTCCGGGTGGCTTGTCCTGGCGGACGCGGGTTAATTCCGGGGTGTGGGCATGGCGCACGATGAGCACAGGGCGGGTGGGTTCGCCAGTTGGGCGAGTTTCACGCTAAGCCGCCTCTTAGAGAGGAGGCGAGAGGGCTGCTCTCCCGCATTCAGAGCACTTCTGCAACTGTTCGGGGGGAGGAGTTACCTCGCAGCACCTTTCTGCGCCGCTCCGATTCGCGCCCAGCGATCCCCCCGCCCCTCACGGCCTCGGCGCTACCGCAAAAACAATCGGGTGGCACTCAATTTCGGAAAGGCAGGGTGTACCCCTCCGTGCTCCAGGGTAGCCCGGTTTGAATCCTGAGGGACTGCCACAGGCGGGAAATCCCCAGCTGATGACGCTGGTTTTAAGGTGCCCCTTTGGGCCTCGAAGCGTACGCGGGGCCGCCTTGCTGATTTTTCCGTTTGCGTTTCCGATTTCGCTTCTGGCGGGTCCTGTTCTGTGGGTCTCGTGGAGGACTTTTAGATGGTAAAACCTGGTAGATGCTTTCTGGCCACGAGTGTTCTGTTTTCTGTTGTCTTCCCAGCGCAGCAGTTGCAGGTGGAGTCGAAACAGTGTTATAACAGAAGAAGGTAGGCAAACCCACCAGCAAATGCTCTGGTCTGACTTGGCAGAAAATGCCTCATAATTTGTTTCGTGCTCCCAATATGCTGGAAACCTGTCCTGGAACTCATCCTGTTTAGCCTAATAAAGCTTGAAAAATGGGATTAAAGTAGACTTGTTTGACCTGAAGCATGTAATCATCCTGCCTGCAGCCTGATGCCCGATACCCTGATTGTTGCACAGCTCTTTCTCTCTTGTGTGACCCAGACTTGCCCATGATGTGACTAAAATGCAGGCGTCTCCCATCATACAGTGGTGTGCCACTCATGTGATGGGAAAGCCCATAAACATCGGATAACAGACTGCAAGCTTTTCTCGGTTTGCAGATGGATGTGTGCTCTGACCACACATTTTGCCTGTAACTACAGGCACTTTGGTTGCTTAAAAGATGTGTATTCAGCTGTGTGGCTGCAGAAGGATGTATGGTGTGGTGACCCGTGGAAGCAGTTCCCTAAAGTCGATGCTGGGGTGTGTTGAACTGAGCATGACTGGTTCTGTGTCATGAGGAAATTGGGACTGGAAGCCAGGGGGAAGGAGGTTGCTGGCAACCAGAGTATTGAAGGTCTCAACAGCCTTCCAAAGAGGACAGCGGGAGCAAACAGCCTCTGCTATTTCATGGTGGAGTTTTATAAGTTTAGTCACAATTAGTATGAGAGGGTTGGTTTGACCTAGGGTTTAGCAATTAGAGCTGGAGTGGGGAGTTGATATTCCCAAGAAAAGATGAAAAGCCCTTGCTGTTGTGTGTGAAGGAGCTGTCGCTGAAACGATATTAATTCACTGTGGATATGGCAACAGAGGTAAGAGCAGGGGAAGACTGACCATGGAGGTAGCTTCTTTGAGAGGAGGGGAAATCTTGCCATAACTTGAGGTTCTTAAAGTGAATCTGATTTTCTTTTAAGGATGTTCTTTCACTGAGGGTCAGATGGAAGGATGTGAGAGCCCTTTTCAGGAACTGACTCTGTGTAGCTTTTTCGGTCCCGTTGGCATTTCCTTGCTTTTCCCTATTTGGAAAGCTGCTTGGAAGAAAAATTAACTTACTACAGTCAGTGTGTTTCTGTATTGCATTGTCCACTAATACCACACTCCAGCTTTTCTATGAGTTGCCTGTGAGGCTCAGGAAATAGTATTTTTTGTTGTTTTGCTTGAACTTTCTCCCCGTGGTCCCTGGCTATGTTACCTCTAGGGTGACCTAGGGAAATGTCACCGTCCTCTGAAATACCAGATCAGCGTTAGCAAGAGAAGACAAGCTGGGCAGAGGTGTTCGTGGTGGTTCCGCTCCTTACCAATATGCATCTTGCTCATATGCTTGGAACTAATCTTATGATAGATTTGAGTTGAGAAGAAATTTTTCTCTAACGTGGGCCATTGCATTCTGAGTAAAAAAACGAAGGGGGCGGCATTGACTCTCCTCTGCACGATGGAACATGGTCTGCTTTGTAAAATGAACTTTGGTATTTTGGGGGGCAGGAACTGCTGGAATGGACAAAGCCCTTGGCCTGGAGTAGGATAAACCTTAAGTTTGTGGAGGCAGGGGGGCAGTGCATGTGTGTTAATATATGTGAGGGGAAGATGAATGGATCTTTCTGGACTTCACAGCTATGACGTAAACTTACTGGGAGAGAAAAGAAAGTGAGGAGTTCATCTGGTCCATCCTGTGATTTTAATACCATAAAGCAGGATCTAATCTCCCCATCTCCTTCCTGGTAAATATCCAAATTACGCAAAGATCTTCAGGGATGGAACTTTATAACCTCCCCAGACATCTCTGCTAGTGCTCCACTTTCCTTAGCTTAGGACAGTTTTCTGTTGCCTCAGATTATAGAAACTCCTCAGGTGCAATTTAACCCCATTACTTCTTGCCTTATTCATGTAGAGAACAGGTTGTTCCTTTTCTACCCCAGAATTTATGTAATTTGAAGGCTGTCAGCATATGTATCTTCAGTTTTCTCTATTTTTTTTAGGCTAACCAAACTATTAATCTGTTCTCTTTTTTATCATCAGTAATTCTTTCTACTTCTCTTCATGTGGCTGCAATCCCTGATTTCTCCTCACTTTCAATCCAATTCTTTTTTTAAGAAAAGTCTGGAGAAAGAAGGCAAGTGGTGGTGTCAACATTTCCTCGTAGTCCTTTTTTTCCTCCTCAGCAGCCATGGCGAATGAACAAAATTAATGGCAGGTGAAATTTGCAGCCCCTAGGAAAGCAGCAGACGCTGCAGGGGAAGATGGATGGACAGTACTGAAGTGGTGACACCAGCTCAAAAGAGGAACACAGGGACAGCTGGCTGATAAACTGATGTGTGCAGCTCCATTGAAAAAAAAAGCCAAACCCTGACAAATGCCACATTTTAGGATGCTTAAGGAAAGGGGATGCTGAATGATGAACAGTGTTACTGTAAATGACACTGACTGGAAATTACTGTGTGTTGCAGCACCTCGGCTCTGAGTTTCACAGGGTGTACAAAGATTGCTGCTAAGGCTGAGTAAACTGAGGCACGGAGAAACTACGAGGCACATGAGTAACTGAAGTTCAGACATGGCAGAGCTGAAAATCCACTCCCAGTCTTGATGCTGCTTCTTCCTGGCAAGTCTTTAGAAATTATTCCTACTTCAGACTAGCGATATGTGGTACCACTTTTTTTTTTTTTTTTCCTGTTTATAACGCATTTTGCAGAAGGGTTTATAGTACTCTGTAGGATTCAGCTGAATTCAGGCTGCAAGTAGGGATCAGTTTAGTCTTCTACTTTAAAATATCAGTGATAAAAATCTATTTTAAAGGTTCTGTTCAGGACTAGTGAAGCTTTTCAATTTTTAAATGTGTTTTGTGTGGAAAATCCCTCTCTTAAATAATTAGCAAGTGCTCTAAGCATCACTGCATATTTTATATTTTGTCTGCCTGGAAGAAATGGACAGTTCTGTTGCTACAGATTAACCACAATTTATTTTGTGATTCTCTGACTGCTGGAAGACAGACTTCTTAGTTTCTTTCTTTTACATCTAATTATTCAAAGAATGGGGCTGGACAGAAGAAGGGTTTAACCACAACTTTTCTTCTACTCCCAGTCCGAGCAGACATTTGAGTTTACAAAGAAAACATCTGCACAAGCTGAAAATGTGAAAACCACAGAGTGGTTCAACAGTACAAAGGACTGCTGTGCTGGATCTTATTTTCTTGGCTGGCATTGGCTATAAGGGTTTGTTTATTTTACCTTTGACATAGCCTTATTCCACTTTTCAGTGTAAATTTTTTGCAGATGGCAAAAAAAAGTCATTGTTGCAGCTGTTGTGGCATGAATTAGTCTTAGGTACCAGTGAGCACTATTGGTGTTTAAAATGAAAGATTTGGCACAAAAGCTGTTTAACCTTTTCCTCACTGACATGGAGTTACTAGCAATTCTTTTTATGGAATGAAGGATAGGATCACCTTTCAGTTCATTTTGATGATCAGGTCTTTGTTCCCGAGGCTCTTTGAAAACTGTGCAACAGCCTGTTCCTGGCTCTGCTGTGGGCAATTCTGTATGTCCTGGTGCTGCTAGCAGGCTACTCCACCAGGCCTTGGAAAGCAGCACAGAGTCCTAACTGTCATATCTGTTTTCCTAGAAAGTTGTTTTGTCCTGCCTTTGAGACAAACTTTGAATTCTGAGATGATTTTGCATTCCTAGCACTGCAACTGGCAGCACCGCTCCCGAAGGAATAAAATGCTTCAATCTTCATGTGTGTTGGACTTAATAGCCCTCCTGGTAGTCAGCAGGAGGCTTTAGTATTCAAAAAAATGCAGACGTGGGCTCCTCATCTTGAAGAAATTGCCCTAGATTAGAGAGTACAGACAAATGTTGATAAGCCAAACATGCCTACAACACACAAAAATTCTCTTAAGAGTATAGGCTAACTTCCAGAATTTCTCTTCTGGCTTAGCACTGGTAGCTGTGAGCTCTAAAGCAGTCCTCCACTTAATTTTATAGCCATTGCCTAGGTAGCTGACCCAGTTTGTTTTCTAAGTGATGTTATACAGAAGGCCATTACATGTGCACACTATCTCTGCATGTACTGGGGCTCTGCTGTAGCTTTTGCCCGTAACAACTTCTTCCACAGGGCTGCCTGGTTAGCACTTGCAACAAGCTTGAGACCACAGACCAAAAAGCAAGGGACACCAAAGAAGGCTCTAAGAAAGTGTTCAAAATAGCACCAGGAGGAATTCCGTGTAGTATTTCCTAGGTACAGTGTTTCTAGGGCAGTGTAAAATTTACCTATTATTTCATGAAACTTACCTATACCTGTATAACAAAGTTTAAGTATTGGCCTGTTTGGGCAGCTGCTCTTAGTCTTGGGACAGAGTATAGCATGGTGTGATATGATGTCAGTAGCTAATATTAATCTCTGCATAATTTTACATAAAGGGCAGGGAACTTGAGAGAAATGTCCTTTTAAAACTCCATATTATGAAGGGGGAAACTTGTCAGCTGAATTTCCCAGTATATGCATTATTTTTGTTTTTAAAAGTTAGCTTTCACATTTCAGTGTTGTCTTCCTTCTCCCTGTAATCCCAAATAGCAGCCTATTCAATAGCTAGCATAAAATTTAAGTCCAGAGATGACTGTTACAGTAAATACCAGCATGACATTTAATATAAAATCTTCCCTAAAATAACTGTGCTAAAACCCAGATCCTACAGGTATGCATATGTATGTATTGGCACTAGAGGGTGATCTAGGTGGGGTTTAAGCACCACATTCCGTGAAAGCAAATCCGTGTAAACCACGCATCACCTTTTCATCATCTGAGCATATGCAGCCACCTACCATCTTTGTGACGCTGTTTTAATCCTACGTGGAATGGCTTCGTGAAGACAGCTGCATCTGTAGCACAGAGTGCTTACTGCATTCAGCACAGAGCTTTTTCCACTCGAGTACGCAAACCGGCAGAGATAGTTGTTGTCCACCCTTTGCCTAATGGTCAGCATTCAGAGGACTTGTGGAGGAAATCAAGACTTTCAGTGCCTTCAGACAACAATCTCCACTTGCTGGATGGGAGATCTCACCTTAATGGCACGAATGGAATCATAATACGACCTCTTCCATAGTTTTCAGAGTTGATTTGTATTCTGTGCCATGCTTGCATGGGACTGTTTTCCCTTTTATGTTGGCTTAAAATGTTATATTCCCCTGGTTTCTGTGGAATTCTTTGTTTGGAGTAAAGAAAGGGATAATTCTAACACAAGAACTGAAATTGTGTCTAACTCCTGAGAAGACGGGAAGAGGAAAATGTCTCTAGTGCTATTTCCTTAAGCCGTTAATCTATGAAATAAAAAATGCACGTCTTCGTTCTGGTACACATACTCTCCACCTCAACTTCTCTTGCATCCTTTGAATAATTATTCTGTTAGGAGTTGTAAGTCACGCAGTGCTTTTCAATTTATATCATTCAGCATGCGGGAGAAGTGCATGTCAAATTTATGGGCTGAAATGGAATCATCAACCATTCACGAGGCAACACCTGCAAGAAGGAGCACTCAGGGCTTTGTGTCCTGAGCAATGCAGAACACTGAGCAGCTACTGGGTTAACTTGTCCCAACACAGAGCAAAAGCCCCTGAAGGGAATCCAGTCTTACTTATCTGTTTAAGAGCTGTGTCCATGTGCTTGATTGGTGTCTTGTTTTGGTTTTGTTTTTCCAAGGGAATCATAACTCATTTGCACAAACAATCCCGAGTCCAGAGTGAATACGCATACCAGGATTTATAACAGATAAATTAAAGGAGATGTGTTCGTGAGACAGCAAAGCATACAGTAGTAGAAAGGATAAGAAGTACCCTTTTCACATTGTCTGGTAAGAATGATCACTCAGAGCAGAATATAATTTTAATTTCCAAGTTATCCAAATATTCACATCAAAAAAAGGAAAATAAAGAGAGAGAGAAAGGATGTATTTATGGGCACACTGGTGTCACAAATGCTTTGGTATCCTGCTTTTGTGCATTGCATTCAATATCTGCTAGGTAACATACAGGACCGAAGCACACAGCATTTATAAAGATGTCATTAGAGAATGTGACAGTCTAGGCTGCAGGAGAAAATAAGAAGAAAACCCACATGATCCCACTTAATCATTTGCCTGAATCTTACATGACTTTTTTTTCAGGGAAAGAAAAGCAAAGACTGTTAAGCAGAAACTGGGTCTGGTGGCAAGTCAACTGCTGCTCAGGAAAAGGGGTGAAACTCTGTCTAATGCCCTCAGAAAAATGACAGCCAAGAAGAAGTTGTGATATGCTGCAGATAGCTGACGGCGCATGTTACTTTTAAAATTAATTTAGGTAAATTTAATTTACCAATAAATCAGCTACGATAAGATGTTGGAGAAAGATAACCATGTTGTAGGTGTGGGTGGAAATAATATGCACAGTGAAACAAGCTGGTTGGGTATGTGGAAGAGCGTGTTGCTGGAAAATCTTATGAGACACTTCATACTAGGTGCAATATCGTATAGAAACTTGTGTCACATGCTGTTCGTCAGGCAGAATTCAAATGCTGAAGAGTCTCAGCTGCAGCAGAGTCTCTGGCATCTTGTGATGGCCAAACAGCCCAGTGTGGGACACTTAGTATTATCCTAACTTCTACTTTCTGCTTGTTATGATTATGTAGTGCTGTTCTATGGCAATTTTGAGATTATTTGAAGGACTCTGGGGAAGAGATGCTGAATGGAATACAGTAATGGACTGGTCATAGCAAGAGCTGGGAGATGCAAGGGCATTCACAGGGGAGGAGAAGAGCAGAGGGCAACGGAGAGAAGCAGAAGTGAACAAGCATGGAATGCAAAGATGGAAGAGGTGTGCTGTTATGGTATAGTTTAAGACCTTACGTAGGGATGCTAGGACCTGTGGGAAGCTGAAGAGTGTATCAGTACTGTTTATTTAGCATGGTAGACCTGCTTATCAAATTATTTTATCGGTAGTGTTTCTAGAATGCAAGTAATGTGCCAGCTGTACTGCAACATGCAGACAAGCACTTGAGCTGCTGGGATCTGCAAGATACTGATGCCCATGGTCCCTCATAATCTGGTATGTGGTTGGCAGGAGGGGAGGAAGCTTAGTAAAGGGGACCCACAGTACACTTGGTTCTGTTGTTCAAACAGCTATAGTTGTCAAACAATACTGTTTCTTGTTTGGGAGTTAGCTTGGGTTAAAGCTCTTTAGACCTACTTGCCTGGGGCAAGCCTCCAGGCTGGAATGCTGTTAGGAATTTGCAGCTTAAAACTCCTTGGCAGCAATTGCCATTTTTTAGCTTTCATGGCAGGGGAACAGGTTCCCGGGCATGCAATGGGAAATTGAAGAGGGTATTTATGAGTCACCTGGGACACGCATATAGGGACAGGGAGGGAATCTAGGAGAAGCCACCAAGCTGTCGTGGATCTGTGGCAGACCTGGCAAGGAGGGGGAGGGTGTAGTTAGTCTCTTTCCCTTCTCTCAGCGTTCCTTCCCAGGAGTGGCTCCTCATGTTCTTGGAGTTTCCATCTTGTTTCCAAAGCCCACAACTGTCTCCTTCTCACTTGATGGCTGTCTTCTTTTATCACCTCAATCCTGCCTAGAAAAACCCTCCTCATGGCTTTGGTGTAGCCTCTAATGATGCTCTGATGAAGAGGATGCTGGTGTGACTCCTGTTACAAAGCTCAGAGGGGGCAGAAGGTGGGTGAGGATTATTTAGGGCAGATCAACAGGTTCTGTCTCCCAAGGCATAGGCAAAGTCCCTTGCAGTCTTCAGCTGCCCCCGCCTTGTCCTAGGGTGCTGAGGGAGCTGGTGGAAGAACTGGCTAAGTCACTCTATCATTCATCATCAACCCTGTCTAACTGGGGAGGTCCCAGATGACTGGAGGTTGGCCAATGTGACACCCATCCATAAGAAGGGCCAGAAGGAGGATCTGGGGAACTACAGGCCTGTCAGCCTGACCTCGGTGCCTGGCAACGTTATGGAGCAGATCATCCTGAGTGCCACCAAGCGGCATGTAGAAGAGATCCAGGGGATCAGGCCCAGCCAACATGGGTTTAGGAAAGGAAGGTCCTGCCTGACCAATCTCATCTCCTTCTATGACTGGACGACCTGTCTAGTGGATGAGGGGAAGGATGTTGATGTGGTCTACCTCAGCTTCAGCAAAGCATTTGACCCAGTCTCCCACAACATCCTCCTGGAACAGCTGGCAGCCCACGGCTTGGACGGATGCACTCTTTGCTGGGTAAAAAACTGCTTGGATGACCAGGCCCAGAGAGTGGTGGTGAATGGTGCTGCAACCAGTTGGCATCCGGTGACCAGTGGTGTCCCACAGGGATCAGTACTGGGCCCAGTCCAATTCAACATCTTTATTGATGACCTGGATGAGGAGATTGAGTCTACCCTTAGTAAGTTCGCAGATGACACCAAGCTGGAGGGGAGTGTCGATCTGCCAGAGGGTAGGAAGGCACTGCAGAGGGACTTGGACAGTCTGGGTCAATGGGCTGAGGCCAATGGGATGAAGTTCAACAAGACCAAGTGCAGGGTCCTACCCTTTGGCCACAATAACCCCCTGCAGCACTACCGACTGGGGGAGGAGTGGCTGGAGAGAGGAGTGGCTGGAGAGTGGCCTGGCAGAGAGGGACCTGGGAGTACTGGCTGACAACCGGTTGAACAGGAGCCAGCAGTGTGCCCAGGTGGCCCAGAAGGCCAATGGCATCCTGGCCTGTATCAGGAACAGTGTGGCCAGCAGGAGCAGGGATGTAATTCTGCCCCTGTGCTCAGCCCTGGTGAGGCCTCCCCTCAAGCCCTGTGTGCAGGTCTGGGCCCCTCACTGCAAGAAAGACATTGAGGGGCTGGAGCGGGTCCAGAGGAGAGCAACGAGGCTGGGGAAGGGACTAGAGGGAAAGTCCTATGAGGAGAGGCTGAGGGAGCTGTGGGTGTTCAGCCTGGAGAAGAGGAGACTCGGGGGACATTCTCTCTCCCTACAGCTCCCTGAAGGGAAGTTGTAGTCATGTGGGGGTTGGGCTCTTCTTCTGGGCAACTTGTGACAGGATGAGAGGGCACAGCCTGAAACTGCATCAGGGAAGGTTTAGGTTGGATCTCAGGAAACACTTCCTCATGGAGAGGGTGCTCAGGCATTGGGATGCACTGCCCAGGGAAGGGGTGGAGTCATGGTCCCTGGAGGTGTTTAAGGGGAGGCTGGATGTGGCACTTAGTGGCATGGTCTGGCCGATGTGATGGTGTTGCGTCATAGGCTGGACTTGATGATCTCAGAGGTCTTTTCTGGCCTCAACTATTCTGTGATTCTGTCCTGCCCTACTGAAGTGACATCACTTGAGTAGTCACAGTGATGTCAGAGGCCCGCAGTTTGACCTTCGTTATGCTGCTCTGTAGTTGTAATGGATCTAACTTTTGTTAGGCAAAGCACAATAAGGCAAGTGTTATGAAGAAAACATAGTTGTTACAAGTAGAAGAACTAACCTAATACAAGAATACTTGCCAGTGACTTGCTACACTCACCATTGAGCAACATTTTAGAGGAGACCACCAGCCAGCAAAGACCAGTCAACCTGGATGGTGCTCTCCATCTCCTAAAATTCATCTCCCTCGCTACTCCTCCCAATGACTGAACAACCTGCTGGTCCTGTCAGCAAGGAAGGGGGAAGTAGAGATAACCACTCTTCTGTTCTTTGAATTATTAATGATAGAATCATAGAATGCATTGTGTTGGAAGGGACCTTTAAAGGTATTCCAGTCCAACCTCCTGGCAGTAAGCAGGGATGTCTTTGACTGGATCAGGTTGCTCAGAGCCCCATCAAGACTGACCTTGAATGTCTCCAGGGTTGGGGCCTCCACCATCTCTCTGGGCAACTTGTTTCAGTGTTTCACCACCCTTATTGTAAAAAATTTATTCCTTATATCCAGTCTAAGTCTACCCTCTTTTAGTTAAAGAGCATTACCCCTTGCCCTCTCACAAGCCTTGCTAAAAAGATTGCTCCTATCTTTCTATAGGTTTCCTTTAACTATTGAAAGGCTGCAATGAGGTCTCTCCGGAGCCTTCTCCAAGCTGAACAACCCCAACTCTCTCAGCCTGTATTTGTGGGAGAGGTGCTCCAGCTCTCTGATCATTTTTGTGACCTTCCTCTGGACCCGTTCCAACAGGTCCTTGTACTTCTTGTGTTGAAGGCTCCAGAGCTGAACACAGCACTCCAGGTGGAGTCTCACCAGAGCAGAGAGGTAGAATCATGTCTCTTTACCTGCTGGCCATGCTTCTTTTGATGCAGCTCAGGATGTGATTGGCCTTCTGGGCTGTGAGTGCACATGGTTGGCTCATGTCCAGCTTATCATCTGCCAGTACCCCCAAGTTCTTTTCCGCAGGGCTGTGCTCAGTCATTCTTTTGCAGTTATTTCATAGTAACTACTGTGCATATTTAACCCATCCTGACCTAAACCGCAAGATGCCCAAGTCTCTTGAGTCAGTTCCAGCCTGCGTTGTAGGTTTCTAAACCAGGATTGATTAATTGTAGGTATTTCCTGCACACAGTCTCCAAACTCCTCTCCCAGTTTTTGCTCTTTCCCTTCAATGTCTGATTCCTATTGCAGTGATAGCCAAGAAAGGGTGACTGTTGAATACATCAGGATTATAGCTCTGTGGGAAGAGACCTGATGGGGACAGTAGCCTCTTCTGTCTCTACACCTTTGAGTGTATGTAGAGGTTATATGTATGTAGCTTTGTGTCCAGCTTAAATGAGCAACTGAATTAATGCTAACTGAATGTGCATGGATGGAGTAAAATATTTTCCTCTTCATTCCAGATCTGTTTTCTGTCCAAACTAAAATCCTGGCCAGTTGACTTATCCACCTAATTGGTAACATCCTCTGCCTCCTAGCATAAATAAAATACAGCTTTATATGTTTCGTGCAAACTGTCCTGACATAAATGACTAGCCATCTCTTCAGTCAAGTGTTGCTTTAGGTCTCCTCAGGGTCCGTGCAGTCAGGGTCCATACAGTGTGTAAAACTGGCTGACTCTTCCCCAAAGTTATCCCTAAAATAGTTAAGTCTTTTTTCAACAATTGAAACTTATCCAGACTTTCTTCCTCTCATAGCGTTGTTAATGAAAGATCAGTTTCAGTGGTCTGAGAATCCCTTTGTTCTCTCTCCTGGTTTTCAGGGAAGGTGGTTCCTATCTTCGCTCAGACAATATTTCTATACTGCTTTGCCTACCTGAGTTTCAACTCACACTTCAGAGTGTTTTCTTCCTCACTAGTCTTGAAGTCTGAGTAGTCCTTTATAAGCATGTGTTGTAGACCATTTTAAATGTTATCCTTCTTCTAGTCACTCTCAAAAACTGTCTGTCATGATAGGCACCAAAGCATGTCCAGAATCTAGTGGCAGACATTCCGGGATTTACGCTCACCATCATAGCCACTACTTCATAAATCCCATAGAATCACAGAACGGCTTAAGTTGGAAGAGACCTTAAAGATCATCTAGTTCCAACTCCCCACCATGGGCAGGGACACCACCATCTCTCTGTGCATCCACCTCTCCTCTTCCTAGTAATTAGATGGCAAAATCTTTATGATGAAAAATATCATCATTTTGCTCTGTATTTAGAGAAACATCTAATATGATTGGCTTACCATTCATGACTGGAATTCCTAGTTATCACAGAAATAGAGATTTATTTTTTTTCTTTTAGTCACATATTCATTTAAAAGTAGCATGTGATTTTAGGTAGTATTTTAGGAGATTTTTGTGGAATATTCCTGAAAGAAAATAGAAGCTGTCAGTGATTCAGGATTCTATCCACAAAGGGTTTCTCCATTGCTCCAATTACCATGGAGTCCTTCTTCTTCCCTTGTTTGTAAAACCAACATTCAGCACTTCTAGCATTTATCTTGACCTTCACCAGAAGAGCATAAACTTGATCGACCTTTGTAGAGGAATTTCTTGTGGAGCAGAGGCGCGGTATAACTTTAAAAACGTGGACAACCCAGCTTAGGCCTAAACAAAGGCTCTGTCCTTGAAGCTGCCTTGGAACACGGGGAGGAGGAGGTTTTATCTGTTTTGTGAGAGCTTTGCGAGATGCTTGGCTGGAGGTGCTGGGCCCGGGGGGAGAAGGGGGGGCGAGAGCCTCCTGCACAGTGGAATGGCACTGCCCAATAAAACGCTGGCGCGTGTAAACCTGTAACTGACCAGCTCTGTGAAGGGGCAGGCGCGGGGACACTGCTGAACTGTATAGACTGAGCTGTCCGGAGCAATAAAGGGAGGACGATCTGTAGCCATATTGGTGTGATGATCGTTAACTTGGCCAGCTCTCCGAAGGGACCCTCTTCATCTGGCGCCTGAACAAGGGACCCTCTATGGACGCTTAAATGCGGATTGCTTAAATGTGGGAAGACTCCGAAGCATCGGACGTGAGCCGATTTGGGAGCCGGAGAGCTGGAGGCAGGAGAGTTCCAGGTGTGACCAAAAGGGCACCGGAGACCAGAGCTTGAGCAGCCGATCAAGCCCCTGCCAAGGTAAGACCGCGATGGAAACGGACGCGGCAACTCGCCTCCTTAGTATACTCTCTAAGAGAGGAGGAAAAGTAAAGGAGCGAGACCTATTAGCCCCATGGGCTTGGAAACGGGAGAAAATGAACGACCCGCCATTAATCTTTAGTTCCACGGAATGGCATGAAGTAGGAGAATTTTTGTGGGACTGTACTCTAGAGGGAGGAAAAGAAGGAAAGGAAGCGAAAGAACTAGGAACAGTTTGGAAAACTGTAATACGCACTCTAGAAATCATGCAAGCAGAAAAGAAAGTTGCTGCGGCAGCGATCAAAGCGTTGGGGGGAGGGCAGGAAAGGAAAAGGGTAAAGGGAGAAACTCCCTGCTCGTCCCGACTGGGTGGAAGAAAAAAAAAAAAAAAAAAAAAAAAAAAAAAAGAGAAACTGCACTGCATTGCCGAATTAAGACTTTTGTCCTTGAGCTGAGCTCTTTTCTGAACAAGAGCATAACTCTTGCTTGCTAATTATGAAAAGAGACCCTGACCAGCCAGGTACAGCTCATGTTGAGAGCTTGTCCGTGAAAATGAAGATAAGACGCTTCTTGTACACCAGATGTGCATGGGAGTGAACGGGAGAGTACGATCAAAACAGACCTGGGAAATTCTGCTCTCCCTGTGTGATAACAGCGTGACTGAAGTAATACTTGAGCTAATAAGAAAAAAAAAAAAAAAAAAAAAAAAAAAAAGGAGGGGGGGGAAGAAGGAAGATCAGGATGAACCCCTGAAAGAGATCCTGAACAAACTCGCTGAATTATCAACTGGACAGCGAGAAATAGAAGAAACCCTTAAACCAGTTCAGCTCCCCCACTACCATCAGCTCCCTCACTCAAGCCTGATTTTCAAGCTTGAACCATAAAGGATCCTTTGCAACAGCGATGGAGCGGTGTCATCAGAAACGTTATAATAGAGGGAGATTGGGAAGCAGCCAGTTTGATTGAGTGTCCTGTTATTATTAATAACGGACAAGGGACTTGAGAACCGCATGATCCTGCATGATGTGGCTGTGCAGCATCCTGTCACTTCAACAGCGTAGCAGCAACACGACCATGCACTGGGACTGCCTGTTGAATCCCTTTGTTTCGCCCAGTGACGTGATGGGACCCTGAGGTACCGATTACCAACGACGATATGGACTGGACTGGCAGAAGATGCTTACGGCTGATGGCAGAGCAATTGTGGGAAAATGTGACTGTTCTCAATGTTACCTGTTGTATTAATATGTATCCTCTTTGTGTGACTAACAATGAAGCTTATATTGGTTGTGTAATCAAAGCCATATAGTAGGTGTTAAGGTTTATGTACTAACCAGCAGAGTGATCTTTCTTTAGCTAAAAGCAAGGCAGGGAAACCAGCTGCCTTTTACTTTGTTAGAAGTGTGTGATTAAGGATCAAAGTATGATTTAGGGCGATGGGTGTGAGAACTTTGACAGGATAAATTAAGAGTTTAGTTAAGGCATTTTTAGTTATTGCAGTTTTAATTGTTATAGGCTTACTTATGTTTAGTTGTTTGATAAGTATAATCAAGAAAATTATAAGCAAGCTAGCGGATGAAGCCTGGGTTGTCCAAAAAGAAAAAGGGGGATATGTAGAGGAATTTCTTGTGGAGCAGAGGCGCGGTATAACTTTAAAAACGTGGACAACCCAGCTTAGGCCTAAACAAAGGCTCTGTCCTTGAAGCTGCCTTGGAACACGGGGAGGAGGAGGTTTTATCTGTTTTGTGAGAGCTTTGCGAGATGCTTGGCTGGAGGTGCTGGGCCCGGGGGGAGAAGGGGGGGCGAGAGCCTCCTGCACAGTGGAATGGCACTGCCCAATAAAACGCTGGCGCGTGTAAACCTGTAACTGACCAGCTCTGTGAAGGGGCAGGCGCGGGGACACTGCTGAACTGTATAGACTGAGCTGTCCGGAGCAATAAAGGGAGGACGATCTGTAGCCATATTGGTGTGATGATCGTTAACTTGGCCAGCTCTCCGAAGGGACCCTCTTCAGACCTTCACAGCAGCAATGCTGTGATATTAGGACAGAGCAGTTTCAAAACCTCAGCAACTGTGTATTCTTTTAGATACTTAAAGTAATAGATTTTCTAAGCTGTATAATCTCACCAGATTCTTAAAGGACACCATCTGGCTGTACCATCGCAAAAGTCCAAGTATGCCCTCCCCCTCCCATAAAATGCAAGATATTTTTGAAGCATAACTGTTGAGTGTACTTTTACAATTAAAGAAATTTAACAGTGTAGTTTAACATGAAAGAGCATCAACAAAACTAAGAAGGCAGATTGTGGGACTTTCCACCCTAGAAATACTTGAAAATCCCAGACCTGATGGGAATGTGGAATTTCAGCAGTGTTTGTCCTTTCTTCCCCCAGCTCAGGAACACCATTCTTCCTACATTAGGGAAAAAAATCGTAATACAAATCTCTGGATGTACCACGGGAATAATAGGGAAAAATACAGAAATTAAGTATTTACTTCTGCCCAAGTCACACTCTGTTTAGGGCTTTCCTGAATTAGGACTATTACTAGCGTTAGATCTGATGATAAAGATGAGCTTTCTCATCAACCTTCTTTCTCCTGACCCATGGCTTTCCAGTACCCTGCAAGCCCACAAGTCATAGCCCAAGTTCTAGCCATGCTGCATCAAGGGCCTGGCTTTATTAACATCTGTAGAGGAATTTCTTGTGGAGCAGAGGTGCGGTATAACTTTAAAAGTGTGGACAACCCAGCGTAGGCCTAAACAGAGGCTCTGTCCTTGAAGCTGCCTTGGAACACAGGGAGGAGGAGGTTTTATCTGTTTTGTGAGAGCTTTGCGAGATGCTTGGCGGGAGGTGCTGGCCCCGGGGGGAGAAGGGGGGGCGAGAGCCGCCTGCACAGTGGAATGGCACTGCCCAATAAAACGCTGGCGCGTGTAAACCTGTAACTGACCAACTCTGTGAAGGGGCAGGCGCGGGGACACTGCTGAACTGTATATATTGAGCTGTCCGGAGCAATAAAGGGAGGACGATCTGTAGCCATATTGGTGTGATGATCGTTAACTTGGCCGGCTCTCCGAAGGGACCCCTCTTCATCTGGCGCCTGAACAGGGACCCTCTATGGACGCTTAAATGCGGATTGCTTAAATGCGGGAAGACTCCGAAGCATCGGACGTGAGCCGATTTGGGAGCCGGAGAGCTGGAGGCAGGAGAGTTCCGAGTGTGACCAAAAGGGCACCGGAGACCAGAGCTTGAGCAGCTGATCAAGCCCCTGCCACGGTAAGACCGCGATGGAAACGGACGCGGCAACTCGCCTCCTTAGTATACTCTCTGAGAGAGGAGGAAAAGTAAAGGAGCGAGATGTATTAGCCCCATGGGCTCGGAAATGGGAGAAAATGAACGACCCGCCATTAATCTTTAGTTCCACGGAATGGCGTGAAGTAGGAGACTTTTTGTGGGACTGTACTCTAGAGGGAGGAAAAGAAGGAAAGGAAGCAAAAGAACTAGGAACAGTTTGGAAAACCGTAATACGCACTCTAGAAATCATGCAAGCAGAAAAGAAAGTTGCTGCGGCAGCGATCAAAGCGTTGGGGGGAGGGCAGGAAAGGAAAAAGGCAAAGGAAGAAACTCCCTGCTCGTCCCGACTGGGTGGAAAAAAAAAAAAAAAAAAAAAAAAAAAAAAAAAAAGAAAAAGAAAAAGGAGAAACTGCACTGCGTTGCAGAATTAAGACTTTCGTCCTTGAGCTGAGCTCTTTTCTGAACAAGTGCATAACTCTTGCTTGCTAATTATGAAAAGAGACCCTGACCAGCCAGGTACAGCTCATGTTGAGAGCTTGTCCGTGAGAATGAAGATAAGACGCTTCTTGTACACCAGATGTGCATGGGAGTGAACGGGAGAGTACGATCAAAACAGACCTGGGAAATTCTGCTCTCCCTGTGTGATAACAGTGTGATCGAAGTAATACTTGAGCTAATAATAAAAAAAAAAAAAAAAAAAAAAAAAAGAAAAAAAAAGAGAGAGGGGGAAGAAGGAAGATCAGGATGAACCCCTGAAAGAGATCCTGAACAAACTCGCTGAATTATCAACTGGACAGCGAGAAATAGAAGAAACCCTTAAACCAGTTCAGCTCCCCCACTACCATCAGCTCCCTCACTCAAGCCTGATTTTCAAGCTTGAACCATAAAGGATCCTTTGCAACAGCGATGGAGCGGTGTCATCAGAGACGTTATAATAGAGGGAGATTGGGAAGCAGCCAGTTCAATTGAGTGTCCTGTTATTATTAATAACGGACAAGGGACTTGAGAACCGCATGATCCTGCATGATGTGGCTGTGCAGCATCCTGTCACTTCAACAGCACAGCAGCAACACGACCATGCACTGGGCCTGCCTGTTGAATCCCTTTGTTTCGCCCAGTGACGTGATGGGACCCTGAGGTACTGATTACCAACGACGATATGGATTGGACTGGCAGAAGATGCTTACGGCTGATGGCAGAGCAATTATGGGAAAATGTGACTGTTCTCAATGTTACCTGTTGTATTAATATGTATCCTCTTTGTGTGACTAACAATGAAGCTTATATTGGTTGTGTAATCAAAGCCACATAGTAGGTGTTAAGGTTTATGTACTAACCAGCAGAGTGATCTTTCTTTAGCTAAAAGCAAGGCAGGGAAACCAGCTGCCTTTTGCTTTGTTAGAAGTGTGTGATTAAGGATCAAAGTACGATTTAGGGTGATGGGTGTGAGAACTTTGACAGGATGAATTAAGAGTTTAGTTAAGACATTTTTGGTTATTGCAGTTTTAATTGTTATAGGCTTAGTTATGTTTAGTTGTTTGATAAATATAATCAAGAAAATGATAAGCAAGCTAGCGGATGAAGCCTGGGTTGTCCAAAAAGAAAAAGGGGGATATGTAGAGGAATTTCTTGTGGAGCAGAGGTGCGGTATAACTTTAAAAGTGTGGACAACCCAGCGTAGGCCTAAACAGAGGCTCTGTCCTTGAAGCTGCCTTGGAACACAGGGAGGAGGAGGTTTTATCTGTTTTGTGAGAGCTTTGCGAGATGCTTGGCGGGAGGTGCTGGCCCCGGGGGGAGAAGGGGGGGCGAGAGCCGCCTGCACAGTGGAATGGCACTGCCCAATAAAACGCTGGCGCGTGTAAACCTGTAACTGACCAACTCTGTGAAGGGGCAGGCGCGGGGACACTGCTGAACTGTATATATTGAGCTGTCCGGAGCAATAAAGGGAGGACGATCTGTAGCCATATTGGTGTGATGATCGTTAACTTGGCCGGCTCTCCGAAGGGACCCCTCTTCAAACATCCCTAATAGATGAGAAAAGAGCTCAGTGTGTAGAGGAAGCAGAGGCTCCATTAAAGCTTTATTCCATGCTACTGGACATTTAAGATGATCTGCAGTGCTCTGACACCTGGATGAGGTATGCCACATCTCACCTGCTTGTTTTACCAATGAAACCCCCTTTTATTCTTGGGTACTCCCATTATTGTCCCTCAAAGAAACTTTGTTAGTACACTCAAAAGTGTTCCCTCTCTGCAAGAATCACTCACACTTCTGTGTGCACCATTCCAAGTATAAATATTTGCATATGTGTATTTAAAAGGATGGGCTTATAAGCCCATATACACACCTGGAGGTGAGAGATGAACTGATATTTACAAGTAGTCCTAGGGCAACAATCAAAATGCAGAGCCCCTGTGTAGGCAGGTGAGAAGAGCAGTGCTGCTTTTCATAACTGAAATCACAGGAACATTAACAAAGTAGAACAAGGCTTCTGCTTGAGCAACCTGATCCAGTTAAAGAGATATCGTGCTCAGGGACATGGTTTAGAAGTGGGCTGGTAGAGTTAGGTAACAGTTGGACTTGATGATCTTAAATGTCTTTTCCAACCAAACCAATTCTCTGATTCTGTGTTCCATACAACCCCTGAAAGCTCTGCTAAGGTGAATTTCAGTTCTCATTATGGATTTGAGGAAGATGCAAATAAAAAGATTCCCATTCAGAATATCTTGCCTTACGTTGCTGGAACTGGTAGTTAAATGGACAGAGTTCCCACTTTTCTTAGCTGTTGGATAAATGTATTTCTTTTGTACCTGTGATAGTGTCGTGGGTTGACCCTGGCCAGCCGCCAGGTAACCACACAGCCGCTCACTCACTCCCCCTTCACTGCTGAACAGGGGAGAAAATATTTCCAAGGGTTCTGGGTTTTGAGATAAGGACAGGGAGATCACTCTCATTTACCGTCCCGGGCAAAACAGACTCAGTTTTGGGGAAATTAGGTACATTTATTAAAAGAACTAATCAGAGAGGAGTAGTGAGAAGTGAGAAAAAGCAAACAGATCTTAAACAGAACACCTTCCCCCCATCCCTCCCTTCTTCCCGGGCTTAACATCAATCCCGGTTTCTCCACCTCCTCCCCCTGAGCGGCGCAGGGGGACAGGGAATGGGGGTTACGGTCAGTTCATCCGACATTGGTCCCACCGCTTCTTCACTCCGGGGGAGGACTCTTCACTCTTCCCCAGGGCCACTGTGGGGTCCCTCTCACGGGAGACAAGCTTCACGCTCTCTTCTCCGCGTGAGTCGTCCCACGAAGGGCAATTCATCACAAACTGCCCAACGGGAGACACCTCACGAGGGGCAGCCCACCCCTCGTGAGTCTGAGGCGCAGTCCTTCAGGGGAAACTGCTCCAGCGTGAGCCGCCCGCAGCGTCCCAAAAGTCCCACCGGCCAACCTGCTCCAGCGTGGGCATTCCTCTCTTCCACGGGCTACAGGTTCCGGCAGCGACTTGCTGTGATGTGGGCTTCCCACGGGCTACAGTCCCCTTTCAGGCATCCACCCACACGGCGTGGAGTCCTCGGTGGACATCTACGCGGTGATCCTCATGGTGGACATCTGCACCTCGCCCATGGGCTGCAGGGGGACAACCCGCTTCACCATGGTCTTCACCACCGACCCGGGGGACTCTCTCTGCTCCGGCGCCTGGAGCTCATCCTCCCCCCCCCCTCCTTCTTCACTGACCTTGGTGTCTGCACAGATTCTCACTCCTCCATCTCTGTGCCAGCCGTTATGGCGCAGTTCTTTTTCCCGTTCTTAAATATGTTTTTCACAGAGGCGTTCCTCTGCTATCACCTTACTGACAGGCTCAGCCTTGGCCAGCGGCGGGTCCCTCTTTGGAGCCGGCTGGCATTGGCTCTATCAATCTTGGGGAGCTTCTAGCAGCTTCTTACAGAAGCCACCCTGCAGCTCCCCCCCCGCTGCCGAAATCTGGCCAGGCCAAACCAAAACAGATAGCAAAAGGGATACATACTCTTCAGCATATATATTCTTTATCTGTGATGTTGCTGGTCAGAGAGGCTTCCCACACTCTCAGAGACCATCACTCCATCTCCTTTCTCAACAGTAACATTAAACTTTATGCTGGCATGGGCTTCTGTGGAAATCCCTCACACACATAGATGAATAAAACTGTAATGACAGCAAACTGCCTCAAGCTGAAGTATCAGGATGCAGTTTCACAATTAGCCTAGGCTAGTTTTGCAGTATGCTTCCCCTGTGCCCCACACCTGCCAGCAGCACAAGTGGTCCTACAGTCACATACTCACAGATCAGCTGCCCCATCTGGCAAAGCCAACTGCTTTTGGAGAGGGGATGAGGCTTGTTTCCCACTTAGGCAGGACCCTGCCCTGACTGCATTGCTCCGTGAGAGCCAGTACTAACACACAGCAAGGGGGCAAGGGGCAGGACACAAGGACGTGTCCTGTGGCACAGGATGTAAAGTTCTCCATATCTTTAGCAGCAATGCAGATGTCTTAAGTTGGTAAAATCTCTCACTAAAAAAGGTATTAGAACAGATTGATAAAAATTAATTATGCATATTGCCAGGTCTTGACAGTATCTCTTTTTGAATTCCAGCATGGCTAATATATGAAATCACTGTATTGCTTTTTGTGGTGTGCCAGTTGAATTGGCCCAAGTAACAGAAAAATCAAAAGTGGAGGGTTTGGGATTTTTTTAAGGCTCTGCCATGTGTTTGGTAAACATAAGCTGGCATGTCTGATTTCTGTACCAAGAAAATAAAACTGTAACCAAAACTAGAACTAGTATATAAAGTAAGTGGATAGAATAAGAAAAGTCAACATGGCTTTGTCAGAGGGAAGCTGTGCTTCAAAAATCTCTTAGTTTTTTATGAAAGTGAACAAGGAGCTGAGAGGGATCCAGTTAGATTTCCAAGATACTTTTACCAAGTTCCTCAGTAAAGGCTCATAAAAAATGGAGTTTCTGATTAGGTAAGAACAAAATCTTTTGTCTGTTTAAAAGCTAAAAATACAAGGTTTTTCACAACAGAGCTTTGTTACAGTTTCACTGGTGCTGGTCTTTTATTACTTAGTAATGTCAAAAAGGTGAAGAATACCGTGATGAGCTTTACTGATGATAATAAGTTCTTTAGGATATTAAAATCAAAAACCAACTATGAGGTTTTGCAGAAGGACCTCACAAATAGCTGAATGAGAAAAGAACTGACAAAATTAGGTTAATTTAAGAAAATCCTCACTTTTCAATACAGACTAATGGTTTCTAAACTGACATTACTACCATTCAAGAAAGAGGCCACAGAATCGTTTTGACCAGTTTGATTAAAATAGCCACAGTTGAAAGGCAAACCCCAAGGAAAGAAACTTGAGAACAGATGGAAAACATTGGTATAGCACTCTGCTTTTCGGTATCTCTAGGTTACAAGGAACAGTAAGAGGAATGATCAAAGGTGTGGAACTTTTCCATATGAGGAGTTAGTAAATGAAAAATCAACAGACTAAGATGTTTGGAGAAAGGGCAACTGAGGGAATACTATGAAAGAAAACTATGCAAATGGTGACTGGTATTAGGACAGACAGGGAGCAATCATGTACACCTTCTCACAGTAAAAAAACAGAATGGGAGTCTGTAAAATTCTCATTTGACAGGTTAAAAACACAAGGAAGTAATTTGTCCCGTGATGTAGAATTGAATGTAGGATACATGTACTGTAATGGTAACAAAAATGGGAATCATTTAAAAAGAGTCAGAGCAATCTGAGAGACAGGCCTACTGCAGGCTATTATCTGGTGGTCTAGAAAGGAATCTCCAGCTTGGAATTACTGGGAGCTACAGCATATGCCCTGGAAAGAATCAGTTTATAAATCTAAGGAGCTTTTCGTAAGCATCCACAATTGGCCACTGCGGCGAAGAGGGAACCATGCCACACAGACCTTTGATCTGCCCAGCTACAGACATTTTAACTTCTACTTTCCAAGCAGAATAAATGACTTTAATGAGGCTTCTAATATCAACCACGTAATGTGAGGTTAGCACAGGTAAAGGATATCTTGGGTAGTATGTCTAGTTCTTTATTGCCTTGTTAACAGCAATGAAATATCCAAAGGGCATTACTGGTCATCATTCCAGTGACGCTGGTCTCGTGCCATGAATGCAGCAAGCCTATATATGAGACCAGAGCTCCTTCTCCTGGTAAACACCATGCCATATGTTTTTATCTGGCATTAATTTTGGGGGAGAATTAATCTTTATAAAGTTAATATGTTAGAGTGTCCTAGTTATGTCAAAGTATAAAGCTGGGGGTTTCTTCATTTTTACAAATATTGCTGAACATTTAATTTCAGATTCTCAGCCTGTTGGATAATAAAAAATGGCTACCTACCAAACTTGTAGCATTAAATGGAGACTGTATTTTTGGCAGCTCATTGGAGAGGGATTAATATTACTGGAATTGCCTTTTTTTTTCTCAGCAATGCCTCCTTAAGAACAGCTTCCTCTGAACACATATTCTATTTTATTGAGAAAAGGAAACACGGTATTAGAAATCAATGTTTTTAAAGGGTAATTTAAAGAAATCTAATCTTGGCAGGTGCTGAAATATTTTCAATTTAGAACAAATAGTATTTCTGTCATTCAGTCAGCTTTTAAAAATTAGACCATTACTCCTTGATAAGTTAATTACAAAACAGAAAGAGACTCAACCAATCTAAAAAAGCGTATTAATGAAAGTATAGAGCACATGTCTAAAAGCTGCTTTTACTGATTTATTGGTGAAAATTTACTTTTTATATGAAAAACCTTGTCTCCAACATCTTGAATCATAGGAAAATATGCTCAATTTTTCACCCAATCACAACTAATTTTTTACATTGGTACACTGATGGACTATTGTTTTCCTGAGCTACCATCCATTATAAGAAGTGACAGCATCATAATTGAAATTATTTAAAATATGGTGCATTCAGATAATTCTTTACTTCGATATAAATATGACTAAATAAGAAATGCTGCTACTGGAAATTACTAGGATGAGCTACCGAAATGGAATTGTTGTTCAGCAGGCCATATTCCTCTGGGGGTAGGAAATGAAAAATATCAGAAATTCCTTTGAAATGCAAAAAAGATAAAAGGAGTGGAAGGAACATTATTTGTTGTGTCTGAGGCCTGGTCATCTTTAGTCAAATCTTCATGCCACAGGGCAAATACCCAGTATCACATGTTGCAGCAGTTTCACACTGCACAGGCACTTGGGCTCCATGCAGACACAGGAAAGAGAATAATGTTGCAACAATGGGTTGAAATATCTCCAGGTGCATTAGCTGAATCCTGGTCTCACTGAAATGGCCCAGGGAAGTCACAATTTCCCCTCATGAATTTTGGGTAAAAGCAAGCAAAACACACCAAAAGAAAAAAAAAATATTAGGTGATTAGTTTTTTTAATATCTGCCTGTGGGTGTCTCTGTAACTGTGCTGCATGGCTGCATTTGTGCTTCTTACAGTAAGAACCATAGAACCATAGAACAGTTCAGGTTGGAAAAGACCCTTGGGATCATCAAGTCCAACCATTAACCCTACACTACAAGTTCACCCCTAAACCATATCACCCAACACCACATCTAAGCGACACTTAAACACATCCAGGGAAGGCGACTCCACCACCTCCCTAGGCAGTCTGTTCCAGTGTCTGACCACTCTTTCTGCCAAAGTGCCCAGTGGGAATCCTTCCTAGTGCTGGGGACTCAACTGTGTGTGAGCCAAAGTCATGGCAGGTATCAATCTAACAATTTAATGGTATGAATAGTGGCAAGCCAGAATCCAGACTAAATGCCCTGCCCCTGATTAGTTTACCAGTACAGAAATTGTCCCACAGATCCAGCTGGTTTGGCATTCTCTTTGGAAGCCTGTTGCTTAGCCCTGTGTGCCAACTGGTAAACCCACTTCGACTAAAATACTATTTAGCCTTGAACAACTGGAATAAAATATAATGGAAGAAGGAAAGGTTTTAAACCTTAGCCAAAATATCAATATATATCTTCCTTACCCCCAAATGTTGCTGTCCTAAAGTGGACAGGCATATTTAGCCATCTCAGATATTGTAGACTTTCATAGAAACACCACCTCCCATAATAGAGATACGTTATTTCTGCCATTTTTCTGATCTTAGCTGAAGTCAGTGTTTCATTTTTCGGCCCATATTTCAGCCTCTTAAACACTGACAGGCTTGGGGCATCAACCACCTCCCTATGAAGCCTGTTCCAGTGCTTGACCACCCTCTTGGTAAAGAAATGCTTCCTAATGTCCAGTCTAAACCTTCCTTGACGCAGCTTTGAACCATTCCCACAAGTTCTGTCACTGGGTGCCAGGGAAAAGAATTCAGCACCTCCCTCTCCACTTCCCCTCCTCAGGAAGCTGCAGAGAGCAATGAAGTCACCCCTCAGCCTCCTTTTCCCCAAATTAAAGAAGCCCAAATTCCTCAGCTGCTCCTCCCGGGACATGCCTTCCAGCCCTTTCACCATAGAATTATAGAATCAGAAAGGTTGGAAAGGACCTTTAAGATCATCAAGTCCAACCTACACCCCTACACCACCCTAACACTAAACCATCTCCCGAAGTGCCACATCCAACTGTTTTTTAAACACGTCCAGGGCTGGTGACTCCACCGCCTCCCCCGGCAACCCGTTCCAACATCCCACCAACTTTGTTGCCCTCGTTTGAACACATTTGGGTGCCTTCACATCCTTCTTAAATTGTGGGGCCCAGAACTTTACACTGCACAAGGTGAGGCTGCACCAACGGCAAGTGCAGTGAGATAATCCCCGCTCTGGACCGGCTGGTCGATGTTGTGTTTGATGCACCCCAGGGTGAGGTTTGCCCTCTCGGCTGCCCGGACACGCTGCTGGCTCCTGCTGAGCTGCTGCCGACCAGCACCCCCAGATCCCTTTCTGCAGGGCTGCTCGCCAGTCATTCCTCTCCCAGTTTATACTTGTGCCTGGTGTTACTCCATCCTTTGTGCAGAATCTGGCATTTTGACTTGCGAAATTTCATCCCATTAATCATAGTCCAATGCTCCAATCTATCTAGAGCTGTCTGCAAGGCCTCTTGTCCCCCAAGAGAGTCAACAGCACTTCCTAGTCTGATATCATCAGTAAACTTGCTAACGGTGTGTTCAACTCCTACATCCAGATCATTGATAAATATATTGAACAGGATTGGCCCTAGAATTGAACCATGAGGAACACCACTGGTGACTGTTTCCCAGTCAAATGTAGCCCCATTAACAGCCTTTGACTGTACGTGGTGATGTCCAACACCAGGTAAAATCATAAGAAATCTTAGGGAAAAAAATGTCTGCCGACAATTTCTAGACTTCAAATACACACACAAAAAAAAGCACAGGATACAGTAAAATCCCCAACTTTCAGTATCTACTGTTCAGTGGTAATTTTAAGAAGCCAGAACTTTTGAAAAAACAGGTAAATTTTTAATTACATGCAGAGTCTCCTTTATCCAAAGTTTTCCATATTATCTCTCACATCAGTACTACCTCCGAAATAACAACCACCTACAAATTGCAGTATTGCTCACCTTCCTAAATGTGGGGCAAAATTTAGGCAGACACTAGGCATCTGGCTGTACACACTCTTTTTGATGAAGAACTACATAGGTACCACTGTAAAATTTGTAACATTATAACGTTAAATGAGAAGAAGAAAGGAAAGCAATTATGTCCATCATCAGGAAGTATAGGAGTGCAGTGTCCAGCATTATCTCCAGGTGTTTAACCCTATCTCAGCAGACATTGTAATGGGAGATCTAAGGCTGACCAGTCTGATCATTTCTTTAGAAGTTGTGTAGCAGGTGAACATCTTTTACCATGTACTCATGCAATCATCCAGGTAATTAAGTAGCACAACCCAGCTGAGCCTAAGCTGCCCCTAAAATTAAATCTCTGAATCTCATAATGTTCTTGTGATTAGCTGTCTTTCTTAACTAGTTATTTTTTTTGGTTATTGCACCTGTCCTGTGTGTTAGGGATGACAAACTGTTATTTGACACAAAATATTTAGAAAGGTTTATTACTAAGATGAGGGCTTATTTTCATTGTCCCAAGCTACACACTTTTGATCACAAATATTTATGGCAGTAAGAGACAAAGTAATGATGTTCACCTGTTCTATTTAGAGGGAAAACCTGTCTGGTGGCATTTGTTTTATCTTCACCTTACAAAGTGACACAATTTAAGAACGCTGAAGGACAGGCATGTCAGCTCTGTAGTTTTGATTTTGAGTTTGTTCGAAGTTAGACCATTTTTTCAAACACCACTAATTACCACTGCAAAACAGTTTGTATTTTGATATAAATGAAATCACTTTCACAGAATCACAGAATCACAGAATGTTAGAGGTTGGAAGGGACCTTAAAGATCATCTAGTCCAACTCCCCTGCCAGAGCAGGACCACCTACAGTAGAGCGCACAGGAACATGTCCAGGCGGGTTTTGAATGTCTCCAGAGAAGGAGACTCCACAACCTCTCTGGGCAGCCTGTGCCAGTGCTCTGTCACCCTCACTGAGAAGAAGTTTCTCCTCATATTTTATGGAACCTCCTATGTTCCAGCTTCCACCCATTGCCCCTTGTCCTGTCAGTGGACGCCGCTGAAAAGAGCCTGGCTCCATCCTCCTGACACTCCCCCCGACATATTTATAACATTAATGAGGTCACCCCTCAGCCTCCTCTTCTCCAAGCTAAAGAGACCCAGCTCCTTCAGCCTTTCCTCATAAGGGAGATGCTCCACACCCTTCATCATCTTTGTGGCACTTTCTTCGAGTGCAAGCTTCTAATTTTCACAGAGGAAAAACTGAAGTCAGTTCTATATGAAAAATAAATAAACGCTGCACTGAGAATTGGAC
This sequence comes from Trogon surrucura, assembly GCA_020746105.1. Taxonomy (NCBI): domain Eukaryota; kingdom Metazoa; phylum Chordata; class Aves; order Trogoniformes; family Trogonidae; genus Trogon; species Trogon surrucura. Next base: position 51,817,821 of record CM036618.1, read on the forward strand.
TCTGGATCATTATTCACAATTAACATCCATTAGCGAAGTCACTGTTGGCATGACAGCAGAGTTCTGAGGCCTGGTCCTACCTCTGTTACCTGCTTGTGGCTTTTCAGCAGGAGTTTTGTGAGTTGCTCCATGGCAAAGCGATGCACAAAGTCAGGTGGGGAGTGTCACTGAAGACCTGTGTTAGGAACTGTGTCTGCCCTGGGAGAATATAGTCTCTGAAGCTAAACCCATTATCAGGGATGCATTTGGCTTTTGTAGTATTTGTCATCGTTATTAATGCACCCGCTCTAAAGGTCAAGTGACTTGCATGAGGTTCTCAGTTTTCGTTTGAGGAAAAATGTGTCTCTAGCCTTCTACTTCTCGAGAAAAGATGAAAATATAATTGTACAGAGCCTTAAGAAGTAGAAAGCTACTTAAAAAATCATTAAAAGACACAATAAACATAAAGAATTTTTGATCTGATGTTACGATCTGGGGGACAAATTCATGATTTTTGAATGTCAGGGATGAGAAAGATTAGGGTAGACGATAGAAAAAGGGGTGAAGGAATCTTCAACAGTATTATTTAAAGAGCTGTTGCCACATGTTTAAAACATGAGATGATATTTTATTATCTGTTGCTTACAAAAACCCCAAGTATTATGTTCAGTTAAGGCAAGATGAAGAACCCATGCAATGCTGTAGGGTAGGATCTAGGATCGCTTTAGACAGTCGGAGTTTTACTAACCAGTAACTTGACCCTTGTTGCAAAGTAGATCAACAGAAGCCACATCTGCTCAAGTACCACAGAATTTCTCTTCCACAAGGGCCTCAAGACCTGCTTCAGAGCTGGCATCTTCCATCAATCAATTAGTTATGTTTAATTTTATTTTTTAAACGAAACCAGATTTTACATGAAATATGGTAGGGTTCTGCTGACTACAGTTTATTGTGAGATTATTAAAAATGGCCAGGCCTAAAATACTGGTTTGATTAGTGTTTGTTCAGAATAGTGAAATGCCGGTACAAAAAGTAGCATAGTTTAGCAAGCTTCCAGCTGCTAAAAGCATGCATGTAACAGCAGTAAGATCTAACAGTAAGAAAGAAAGAAGTTTGGGTTGAAGCACTAGACTGTGTGTGAACACTTTGGGGAACATTTTCACACTTGCCTCAACTCCAGCTTTGTGCAAGTGCCGAGGCCCTTGCTAGCTGGGGAGAAGTCTTTCTTGTAAAGGGCTTCACACAGACTTGGTGATGGAAACAGGGGATAGACATCACGGTATCTTGCACGGTGAAGTGGGGGAGGAACGGCTCTGCTGCCTGTCTGGTCTGCCATAACCCAGAGGATCTGCATGTGCCAGCCTTTGCTGGAGAAAGGTTTCAGTCCTCACATTCAACTGGAATGAAGGTGACATAGAGAGGAATCAAAACTGCAGTTGCACTCCCCACATCTGGCTTTGAATTCTTGTAGTGGCCCTCAAGAGGTGGGACACAGAGTCTCTGTCTTCTACTATGAGATCTAACAAATAGTTACTGTGTGATGATGGCCTGTTAACTGGTTAATTTATTTTCTCAAGTTTCAACATTGGACTGATTTATAAAACTAATTTGAAGTATACAAGGCAGCCTTCATTCTTTTAACATTGCTTTATAAGAGTAAGGTAGAGGGGTGGGTTGTTGGGAGTGTTTTTATTTCTGTGCATTTTTTAAGTTAGATTCCACATTTAATTTGCAGTTCAAATTTGCAGCGTGTACTTTTCTTGACAACACATGGTCCTAGCAAAGTGAGTTCATGTATCATTCAGTGATCAGGGTCCCTACAGAACTTTCTGGGACTAGAACACGTATTTCCTTGTTAGCATTTGACATTGCTGCCAGAGTATGAAGAGAGAACTTCTCTATTGAACTTGATGGCTCCAAAATTCCCTTTTGCTTAGCTAGCCAGTAGTCAAATTTTCAAGGGAAGGGCACAGCTGCTTCAGCAGTGAAATCTACCAGTTCTTCATAAATGCCTTTCCTTTTATATCCCCTGACATAAGGCAAAATCTCAATATCTGAGCAGTTCCCAAAAACTGTCTTCTAAAAATCCTAAAATTAGGAAATTTGCTTCAAGTGACCAATACATTCTTATTTTTCACTCTAAATCCATTCTTTGTGGTTCATCTTCTTTTGTTTGGTTCACCTACAACTGGCAAACTGATAACACCCTGGAGTCCAGCCATGGCCAGGTCTTGATAACGCAAGACAATATGCAAACACACTAGCAAAATGATGCTCCATCCCAGAGACAACCTGGAATTGTTGTTGGATACAATCCTAAAGACAACCAGACACCTGAGGAAGTAGGAGGATTATTGGTGAATATACTATGTTAACATAAAACATGACCAGCTGGCTTCAGCTTGGCAGTAAGTTATCTTTTGTCACTTATTTGTAATCGCAGGGTTGCAGTTGTACAATAAAAGATCCTTATTTGCTTCTCGCATTTATTAGTATTGTGTTGTTCTGTTTGTATCACAGCTGGAGACTGTTAGGAAGTATTTGGGAGCCTACTGAAGAAAACTTTTTGTGTTTTTCCCTTATGTGGGCTTGGTCCAGGAGCAATGAGTGGAGAGCTGTGAGGTAGAAGAGGACTGTCTTAAAAAGTGGTGTGATAAAAGAAGACAGCTAAAAGAAATACCAGGGTTCTTAAACCCCTCTCACCTAGCAATGCTCTTTCTTGTGCCTTCAGTTCCATCTGCTTCTCACAGTCCATCCTACCAAATATGCTTACCTTTCCCAGCTTTGGAACAAAGGGGTCAGCAGCTGTAAGACCCTGCAGGGTGTGATTATCTTATTTCCTGTCTACTATGGTTAAACATATGCCAAACTGGAAAGATCATTTTTCTAGCCTCTTACACTTCATGATAGTCTTGTTGCTGACTGACCTCCTGCACCTACAGAGATTAAACATCTTGGAGAAATTTTCATTGCTTCAATCTGTGCCAAATCCTTTTAATGTGTGAAGGACTCGATCACTTTTAAACCAGTGGTGTAAAGCAAACAAGGCTCAGTCTTTTGATGCCAAGGGGCCTGCTTGATTTTTGCAGTAAAGAAACCACCAGGGGAATAAGCAAAAAGAAAATGTATCTGCGCAGATCTTTGTCGATAGCCTAATCTGATGGCTAGGTACATCCTGCCCAGACGAGGCTGGGTGATGCTGTGGCAGCCAGCAGTACTACAGCCATGCTACCTTGCGTGGTGAAAACACGTTACCTGTGTCCAGAGCTTCCCATCAGAAGCATAACCTCAGCTTTCAAAATAAGGGATATACTTTTTTATTTATATTGTGAAAATTAAAGTAAATTAGGCCATGTTGGTTTTGGCAACTTGCTCTAACTCTATTTCCATCATATTTAGACTTAAATGTAACTGGAAAATCTTACTAAATCTACAATGAGGCTATTTTTAGGGCTTTTTTTATGCAACATTGACAACATTTTACAGCATCTGGCAATGCTGGCCTTTCTGATTATGTAGAACCTTGCTGAATGGGAATTTTTGTATCATTTAAGAGCGATTCATTGCACTGCCTGGATTCTATATCTTCTCTTCAGAAGCAGGGATGATGACAGGTGATGTCTGAAAAGATAAGTAATCTTCCACTACATACCCTCTGTCTACAGTAAGTTCTCTCGATGTTGTACATGAGGTTCACCATGAAAATTCATCATGGCATGCTACCTACTTTATTTATCCTTTCCACTTAATACAGCTACTAAAAATAGCTGTTCGTAGGTGAGCGAGTCTTTTCTTCTCACACGTGTCAGTCTGCAGGATCTAATTCTGTAACTAATTTTACAAAACTGAAGGCTCGTAAGATGAATGGGCTGCATTCACCTGCTAACAAAATGTGAAATTGTATCCTCTAGGAGTATTTTGATGATTTAAAAAAACCTTAGGGTAGATGTCAATTAAAAGGAAAAAGAAAGGGGAGGGATTCCATCCACCCTTTCACACGTACTTCCTCTTCTTCACTGTGTCTCCTTTTTATTGCCTCTATTCTCAGATAAGCTTTCTGTCACCAAATTAATTTCGCCATTTTGTATATCTTTTTTTTTTTGCATCTTCTTTACTTTTGCCTATTCTAGGTTGCACTGCCACCATGTGAGAGAAAAATTCTACATTTTCCCAGGCATTCCCTGTATTTTTATTATTAATGAGAATGAGATTGGAACCAAGTTCAGCATCAACCAATGGCTGATTAGTGGTGTTAGTATTTGTAATAAGAACGGGCAGTCAACAGTCTAATTTTGAAGGTGAAGGGAATAAATATAAATTTTGTGCAAACCATGGGCTTTTTCTTGATACTTTGACAAAGTAGATGACTTAATGTAACCTAGTTTCTCACCACTGGAATGGTTTCCCTTACAATGTGACTGAAGACTGCGCTGACGGGAGACCACAGAAAAGCTTGCAAAACCTGAGCTTGTGCTTTAACGTTGACAATAAATCTCCTGTGCGCTAAGACAGAAATGTTGGGCCAGATGATTGCAGTTTGCTGGGCAAATCTGCACAGGGACAAGTACAGAGGGAAGAATAATTCTTTCACCCAATCCTTCCTTTCTGTACTCAAGGGCAGGTTGTAGAATACAAGAAGTGATGAAAAACAGCAACTGCAAAAATACAAAGCAGGCACAGCCCTTCTTCAGAGGTAGTGCTGAGCAGGCCAGCAGGGTTGCAAAAGGAGGTGGGCTTGGCACAAGTACAGAGTACACCTATGACAGTCACACGGTCATGCAAATATCACCCAAATACCTATGAATATTTGAGCTGCAGCTGCTGCCAGAAAATAAAGTGTTTTTATAATTCAGCACATAGAATTATAATTCAACAGGTGGAATTATGTTTTCGTACATAGAATAGTATGACTCCTCCCATAGAGGTTCTTGTTCCAAAGTGAAGTTTATTTATCGTGGAACAGAAGCGTCCAGAACAGGACCTGTACATTCATAAATACATCACTAAATCTTACTGGTTCATTCTTCAGTGTAGGCAAATCCTAAAACTATTACTTGATAAAAAAACTTAAAGGATCAACATGAATAGTATTGATTCTGGGATGTCCTGGGGATATTACCCTTGTACACAGAATCTACTGCTGACTCAGGACAAATCCAGACCATTACACAAAACGCTGTCAGCAACGAAGCACCATGTTTAGCAATTGAGGAAAGATTAAGTGAGGCAACAGAAAAGAATCAAAAAAAGCAACAAAGATGGTAGACACATGGTTGTGTGTTTCGCAAACACTGAGCTCTCTTAAAATAACACGGAAGGAAGGAAGAAAGAAAAGGCAGAAAATTATATATCAGCAGTACTATTTCTAAAAATAATGGTTTTCAAACTTTTCCATAAGGCATTAACAGCTCTTTAAGGGATAATCTTTATTGCTTTGTAATGTACAAAGCAATAAACAGCTGCTGAGATTGATTAATAGCCAAAGCAAAGTTGAGGCATGTAATCAATCTAAAAAGCCATTTATTGTGAGTATACTACAAAGCAATAGAGATTATTGCTGTTGCACAACAAACCATAACAGAGAAAACACACAGACACAGACACACACACAGAGCGAAAACAGTTGTTTTCTTTTCAGGGCTCACAGTGCTATGCTGCTTTTTTTCCTGAGCTTTCAAATGGCAATCTGTTTGACTAAGGCGAACAGTGGGCCTTACAGCAAGTGATCTGCTGGGAAAAGTAATGTTCTAAGAACTTCACTGTTACCTGAGGGAGAAAAAATATTTGTCTTTTTTAGCTTTGTAACTAGATATACAAAATTCTACCATGTATTCATCTTGTCCTTGGAAGTCATGCTGCTATTCATATTATCAAGAAAAACAAAGAAGCTCACCTATTGAAAAATTATCTAATTGGTGCTAATGTGGAGCTCATTTAGGATTGAAGGCTGTTTACTACTGGTGTTTTTTTTTAATGGCTACTAAATAACCTCAAAGTTTTTCACAGGAATACTGAATGGGACAACTGGGCCTGAGCTCCAACTATTTTAGGCAACTACCTCACCCCGTTCTTTTAGTCCAACTTTAATACAGCACTTAGTATAATTTGGTTTTTGCCTCCTCCAGTCTTCCTGAGAGGCTGTTTCAGAATCTTACCTCTACAGTGATTTTATCTGCATTCGTAATTTTCCAGGTCAGATAATGCCCATTTGTTCCTGAATTGGCATTGTCTTTTAGCATAAATTGCTCTTTATCTTCCTTAAAGAGATGATGTGGAGAGTCTCTCACCCATGACTTTGGCAGAATATGAAGCTGTGCTGTTGTAGCCTTACGCTACAATTGGCTTGTCCCTTGATCAGTCTCGCCATCCTTCTCTGTACCCATCCCCATCTTAATCCCTCTCTCCTGAACGCGGATGCTCTAGATGTCATGGAGCTCCAGAGGGGCTCTCAGCACTGCCTCTTCCAGCCACACTCACTCACTCGCACTGTAAACTAGAAATATGTCACCCAGTAAACCCAAGGATCAAATTTTCACATCCCCTTTACATTTGAAGCCAGTGGGTAACTTGTCCTTCCAGGCTCAACTTGAATATTTTTGTTTCGGAACTGATGACCTTGCAACTTATGACAGAAATTTGTATTAGTTCACAAGGGCACAAGCTTGCAATTTGCATTGTTAAGTTTCATTCCATTTCTCAAGGTTATTCAAAGTTATTCAGGTCTTCCTGTATCATATTGCCATCCCCTTCCATATTAATGATGCCTCCCACTTTCAAGTCGTCAGCAAATTTCATTAACACACCCCATTTTCTTATTTTAAGGTAATGAATAAAAATACGACTGAAGATGTAGTCTTGAGAACTTGGGTAGTAAAATGCCATTCAAAGCCAGGTATTACAATAGTAGGAATGTATTTCTTCAGTTTTACATTTGCAGAAAATACAATTCAGCTCAGTGAAAATTAATTTCAGATCCTAGTGGGTATAAACTTTCCAAACACTTGTCTTTAAAAATCTGGACTATTTCATATCTGAAATTACCTAAATTTAATAACACCTACTTAAAATATTAGAATGAAGATTCTCATAATTCCATGTACATGCCTCTTTACAGCTATAAAAATTTAGAGTGTGAGAGCTATACTCATGTTTTAGTGGTCACTTTGTTTCTCACTTTGATTGTTTCTAAGCATTTGACTCTGGTAGTTAAAGCACTTGTTTTAAAGTTATTTTTACCCTAGCAGTCAATTTTACCCTCTAGTCAGTCTTATATTTAATTTCTTTTCACTTTCATACTATTCCAGCAAATCACAACTTCCCTGGAGAAGATGATGCCCATGCTTGACATCATATTCTCTGGGCCTTCCTGTTCTCTGTGGGTCTGAAAGTTTAAACTTCCTCATTTTCCCACTTCAGGCAGCCATACCATTCTTCTCTCAGGAGACACTGGGCCTAGATTCACAACTTTTTAGCCCTTCCCTACTTCTTATCTTTTTTTTTCCAGGTGGAGTGTTCAGTCTCAGCAAAATCAATGAAAAACTTTCAATAATTACCAGTGATATTGTTTGGTTTTTTTTTCCCTGTTAGTATTTTATTTGCAAATCACTGCGGTACATGATCTTTTGTCAAAAATTTAAAGAAAAGTTTCACAGCAGACAAACCATAAACTTGTACCTGTCTCAGCTCCGTCTAATGCAGCACTGTGCCCTTGTGGCCAGGAAGGCCAATGGCATCCTGGGGTGTATTAGAAGGGGGGTGGTTAGTAGGTCGAGAGAGGTTCTCCTTCCCCTCTACTCTGCCCTGGTGAGACCCCGTCTGGAATATTGTGTCCAGTTCTGGGCCCCTCAGTTCAAGAAAGACAGGGAACTGCTGGAGAGAGTCCAGCACAGGGCAACTAGGATGATTAAGGGAGTGGAGCATCTCCCTTATGAGAAAAGACTGAGGGAGCTGGGGCTCTTTAGTTTGGAGAAGAGGAGACTGAGGGGTGACCTCATTAATGTTTACAAATATATCAAGGGTGAGTGTCACGAGGATGGAGCCAGGCTCTTCTCGGTGACAACCACTGATAGGACAAGGGGTAATGGGCTGAAACTGGAACATAAGAGGTTCCGCTTAAACTCGAGAAGAAACTTCTTCTCAGTGAGGGTGACGGAACACTGGAACAGGCTGCCCAGGGAGGTTGTGGAGTCTCCTCTGGAGACATTCAAGACCTGCCTGGACACGTTCCTGAGTAGCATAATCTAGGCATTCCTGAAGAGGGGCCCTTCGGAGAGCCGGCCAAGTTAACGATCATCACACCAATATGGCTACAGATCGTCCTCCCTTTATTGCTCCGGACAGCTCAATATATACAGTTCAGCAGTGTCCCCGCGCCTGCCCCTTCACAGAGTTGGTCGGTTACAGGTTTACACGCGCCAGCGTTTTATTGGGCAGTGCCATTCCACTATGCAAGCGGCTATCACCCCCTCTTCTCCCCCCGGGGCCAGCACCTCCCGCCAAGCATCTCGCAAAGCTCTCACAAAACAGATAAAACCTCCTCCTCCCTGTGTTCCAAGGCAGCTTCAAGGACAGAGCCTCTGTTTAGGCCTACGCTGGGTTGTCCACACTTTTAAAGTTATACCGCACCTCTGCTCCACAAGAAATTCCTCTACACATTCCTGCTCTGGCAGGGGGATTGGACTTGATGATCTTTCGAGGTCACTTCCAATCCCTAACATTCTATGATTCTATGATTCTATGATAAATTTGTGTTGCAGATCAGTCTGAGAAGAGTGAAAGAGATCTTGTTGGGTTTTTTTCCATCAGAGTGTAGTCAGCCTCTTATTTTCATTCAGCAGAGAATGGCATTCTGGAAGCTGGGCTGGCTGCATCAGCACAGTACTGCAAAGAAGAGGAGACTGCAGGTAGTAAGGTGGGAGTAATGAGATGGACAGCTGTACTCCAGCCTAGCGAAAAGTGTTGTGAAACACCAGAGTAGCTGGACTTATGAAGAAGTCCTCTGCAGATCAAATGCTGATTATCAGGAGTTCATGCTAGCAGAATTTCTGCTAGTAAAACAAGGCCAGCAACAGGAGCGTCCAGAAGAGGAGACACTGGTTATGACGTACGTACGTTGACCTGGGTGTTGGTGAGGAGAAGGGCAGCTGAGCCCTTCCGTCACCTCCACGCTGCTTCCACTGTGTGAGCAGCCACCAGGGTGCCCACTCATAAGGTGCCCCAAGGCTGTGTATGCCACTGCTGCTGCTGGCCTTGTTTGAACTAGAAAGTTTTACTAGCAGAAGTTCTGCCCGCATGTGCTACTGACACAGCTGTTTCGGCAGGATGTGTTCATGTTTAGCTGGTTTTTTAAAGATTCAGTGTGTCCTCAGAGCACTGGGCTTTTATCAGCAAAAGAAGACTGGCATTATGGGAGACTAACCCAGAATACCTTGTGCCACGTTTGGTACATTGCCTTTTTGGTAATTTTTTGCAGCATTATTGGGGAACTGCTGTTTTATACTGTGAAGTACAGTGTCACATCATAAAATCTATGTAAATATTGGGTCAGATTTTCAAAAATTCTTCTGCCTTGTGCGATAACCTATTTTTAATATGTTGTTTCTCCATATTGCAGATTTCTCACTACCAGAAATTCGGGCTGTATCAAACAGCAGAGCTCTTTTGTTCATTTAGGGCAGATGAAAGGATTTTTTTCATACCGAAAGAGCAGCCTAAAATACTGGATACTGTGGACAAGTAGAACATAAAGACAATGAATGGTAGCATTTGCTAAACTAAAGAACAAACTGTAGTTTTGAACCATGCTGTGAACACTGGATGTGAGAAAATTTCAGGATTGGATGTCAAGTTTCTGTTATCCTCATAGCACATTCACCCTGAGTTAAGAGCTGCTCAAAGAGGAGATGGTGGTGAAATAAGTGGTGCCAGCTTTCTGGAAAGCTGTGCCGATCTGGGCATTTTGACATTATTTGGGGTGCTCAGTCTCCAGTGAGCTACATAAAATTAAGTATTTCCTGCTGCATGATTTTTTTTATGCTGGGTAACGTACTGGAGACGAGAGATGAACCTGATACAATGGGCTTTGCTATCTGTGGTGGAACAGTAAATAAAGTATATATCCAATTTGGTGCCATCTTGTTTTGAACATATAAAAGCAGTGCTTCTCCGAGGTGATCTCTCTAGGCAGTATTTTTCCTCCTCATCTATCCTGTTGTCATTAGTAGAGATACAAACCAACTCTGGCACCAGAGACAAAGCAGCTCTGGTTGGAAAGTGTTTGTAAAAATAAAACCCCTGTAATTAGAACAAAATAACAGAAATATCCATGAAACCACAAAACTCTAATTTAGCAGTTTCCTGAAAAAAAACCCATGAAGGGTCTCACAGCGTCCCTTTGTTTGCTGAGCAGAGTTTCATCCTGTTTCCTGAATTCAGCACAAAGTCAGGTGGCAGGGCTTTTTTTCCGTGACATTTCCAGATATCAAACCAAATGCATTTCTTAGATAGCAATCATACATGCAGAATATATAGATGGGTGGAAAATACATAGATCTTAAGAGACCATATGCATGCACAGAACCTGCTGGACCTCTGCGTAACCACATGTGTGACGTGAGTTCCCAAACAATGAGTTTGTCTATCTGATACCTTACGGCCATGTAGCACCTGTGGTCTGCAGGCAGCCTGTGTACAGGCAGTAAGAGACCCTTGTCTTGAATTTCCTGGACAAAAATCAGGAAATCCAATTTCTGTAGAACTATTTTCTGAAAATATACACTCATTTGTTTCTGCTGCCACTAAAAACAGTCTAAAGTAATTTTGGTTTGCTCCAAGGGTACTGTGTGTTATTAGTTTAAAGCAAGTGTGTTCTCTAAATGATGAACATGCTCACTCACTGCTTTGAAACAGCTTTGCTTCTGCTCTGTGAAAGTTTTGCATTTGACCTTTTGGACTTTTGCCAAATACTGACATTTCAGTACTCTTAATATAGTTTTAATATTCCTTCCCACCATCAGCTGGGAGATGCAATTTGACAGGAGAATGTGTTAGGAGGAAAGGCAAAGAATGTTGACATAGAAACCTTGAGAAAGTAAGATCACCGTGTTAATACACCAGTTCTATTACAGTGAATTCCCATCCTCCATTAGCTGTGTGTTCAGTGAGCTCCCTAAGGGGTTCTATAACTCAATAGCTTTGACTCTATCCATGCATCTGTTCCCAAAAATCTCTTCCAATTCAGCCAGTTCTTGGTATCCTTCACTGCAGGCTTATGTGAATGATAAGGTCAGTATCCCAACTCAGTATTCTGTCTGTAACAAATGCACAACTATCACAAGGTGTGCACTGTGCTGGTCATAACAAGAACACCTTGGACCACTAAATTTAAAGTTGTGTCTTGTGAGAAAACAAACTGCCCTTTCTTCTTCATCAAGCACTGGCTCTTAGCTTGTCTTTTAGGCTTTACATTGGATTATGGCCTCCATAATTTTCACATTTTCCTTCCATCTTTATTTAGCCTTGGAAAAAAGGCTGTTTCCCCAAGAATCTCTTCTTGCTCTGGCTGTAGAAATTTGGGTCTTAAGCTGAGTAGCAGCACCAAAGTAATGTGGAATCCTGTCCATTTTGTCAGGTCAAAAGGCAGCCTAGAAGAAAAGCAGGCATTTCATTAACACACCAGGGATTTACAGTCAACTGACAGCACAATTAACAGGAAATCAGTGAAAACAGTCATTGATGTAGGGACAACTGCATAGTGGAAGTGCAGTTGGTAGATCACTCACGATGCTTACAAGAAGTCCTTGCACGCTGTGTGTCAGCACAAATGTACCAACTAAAGGGTATTTCACTTGGGAAGGTAGTGTAACCTTGCTGTGAAATTGCACGGTTTTATTGACAAGACTGAACAGTGAGCATGGAGGGAATTAAGTGCTGGTCAGGGTGAGGGTCAGGTACAGTGTTTGCAGGATGCTCATTTACCAAATCACACTGAGCAATGCAAGCTAGAGAGTGATCACGATAATATCCAAAATCTTAAATTTCAGCCAGATCTGAATAAAATTTTAAGGAATCAAAAAAACCCCAAACATCTATCACAGGATATTTAAGGTTGGAAGGCACCTCTGGAGATCATCTAGTCCAAGCCCCTTGCTCAAAGCAGTCAAGTAGAACAGGCCACTTGGGGACTTTTTCAATCAGATTTTTAACACCTCCAGAGATGAACCTCTATGAGCAACCTGTTCCAGTGTATGGCCATCCTCACTGCAGAAATTTGTTCTTATATGCTTGTATTTCAGTTTGTGCCTGCTGCCTCTTGTCCTTTCACCGGGCACCACCAAGAAGTCTAGCTCCATCTTCTTTGCACCCTTCCTTCAGATATTTATACATGCTGGTAACATCCAACCCAGAGCTTTCTCTTCTCCAGGATAAACAGTCCCAGCTCTCTCAGCCTTTCTTTGTAGGAAAGATGCTCCAGACCCTTAGTCATCTTAGTGGGCTTACTCCAGTATTGTACTGGAGAGCCCATGATGGGACTCAGCACTCTAGTTGTGGCCTCATCAGTGCTGTGCAGAACCAAAGGATCACCTCCCTCCACTTACGAGCAATGCTCTTTCTAGTGCAGCCCAGGAGGCTGTTGGCTGCCTTTGCAGCAAGGGTACGTTGCCAGCTCATGTTCATGTTCATGTTCAGCTCGGTGTCAGCCAGGATCCACAGGTCTTTTTCTGCTGAGCTCCCTTCCATCCAGCTGTCCTCCAGCATATATTGCTACATGGGGTTATTCCTCCCCAGGCACAGGTCTTTATATTGGCCACTGCTGAATGTCTTGAGATACCTCTTGGCCCAGTTCTCCAGCCTCCCAAGGTACCTCTGAATGGCAGCACAACCATGTGGTGTGCCAGCCACTCCACACAGTTTTGCACTGTCAGCAAACTTGCTGGGAGTGCACACCACTGCTCACCAGCCTCCAGCTGCATTTTGTGCTGCTGATCTCAACCCTTGCAGCTCTCCGGTTCAGCCAGATTTCAGTCCAGCTCACTACCCACTTAAATGGCCCACTTTGTCTGTGAGAATGTAATGGGAGACAGTCAAAAGCCCCTACTTCAAAAAAATAGCACACATTGCTCTCTGCTTATTCACCAGTCATCTCATCATATACTCAGTGCTCTCCTCCTGTGACAGATTTCTCTGCAGCATACAATGGAGATCTTCATAAACCTGTTTGATTAAAACTTATTAGGCCACCTAGTATAGCGATGGTTTCTAACTGCTGTAAAATGAACTGCTTCACCTGCCTTTGTAATGGGCTACAAGTGACAAGAAACACAGAGCTTATTTAACAGCAGCACATACCAGATGGTCAATGCAAAGTTGAATGTGACAGAAAGATTTTTGTCCAGGTTGGGTGTGGGACTGTTGTTTTATTTTGAAAAAGAGGAAAGAAACATAGGGCAGCAGGCATTGCGATGCCACTTGTGTTGCTGAAATTGCCCTGAAGGCTGCTTTTACTGCAACAAGAAGCAGCAAGTATGATTAATGAACACCTGGCAGGTAGAGTGTTTAACACTGTTAAATAGTTCTGAAGTGCACTGAAAATATAGGCCTTGTACACATGGATATCCAGATAACTTCCATTTCTAGACAAATTTTGAGAGTGGATACCAGCACAAAATTCCTTTAATGATTTTCAAATATAAAAAATAAAGTAATTTGCATTAATATGACAAAACTGACTACTTTGTATTTTTTGTTAGTTATGCAGAACTGCTCAGAACACATTGGTTCTACCTCAGCAATCTCTTGAGCAAATACTGGCTCGCCTAGACCAAGTCAGTTTATATGTTTTGACGATACTTCCATCCTCAAGCAGTGTTATTGCAAACAGGGAGATTTAATTAAATACTTGCATTTAAAATAGATGCTGAGAGAGTTCATTCAACAAAAAGCACGTGAGAAAAAAAAGGGATTTAAGTGAGAAAGTTGTAACAATTGAGACATAGGAGAGAGACATCACCAAAGAAATATTTGGTATAATTGCCAAAGCTCAGCAAAATCATTAAAAAATTAACTCTTCAGTTTGATGACCTAGAAAATAGAAGGAGGGAAAATAATGTGCATATGAAAAGGATTAAAGATGAAGCCAAGAAGCAAGGCTTAGTGGGTTTAACTGGGTGGAATTAAAAATTGTTTAAAGAATGATGAGATGACAACAGTAAAAAGAGATTCAAACTGGCTTCACCAGGAAACAGATCTACACATTTTTCTGTGAAACTTCACTTGTATTATCTCAATAAAAGAAATGTTCAGAAGAAAATAACAGAGAATGAGCTAACTGTGAGTGATCTGAAAATAGTGTGCACGCACACACACAATACTTTTGGCTTTTAAGGAACACTATACAAAGAAAAGCAAGTACAATACTAACAAGGTTTTCATTACTTCTAAAGCATTGAACTTGGGTGCACAAGAAAGAGGACTAGATGTCTAATAATTAGAGAGAAAGTAGAAGCTAGCAGAGATACTGCCATGTGTTATGTAAACTGGATAGGGTTACACATGGAGATCTTTTTACCACTATCATAACCCATGTTAGAATAAAAAGAGGTACTAGAAGAGGACATTTTTCATAGAATCATAGAATCATAGAATCGTAGAATGGCCTAAGTTGGAAGGGACCTTAGAGATCATCTAATCCAACCTCTCTGTCATGGGCAGGGACACCTCTCAGCTAGACCAGATTATTCAAGGCCTCATCCAACCTGGCCTTGAACATCTCCAGGGAGGGGGCATCCACAACTTCTCTGGACAATTTATTCCAAAGTCTTGCCACCCTTGTACTGAAGAATTTCTTCCTAAGATCCAATCTAAATCTATTCTCCTTCAACTTAAACCCGTTTCCCCTCGTCCTGTCAGTGGACACTCTTGTAAAAAGTCCCTCCCCAGCCTTCCTGTAGGTTCCCTTCATGTAGTGGAAGGCAGCAGTTAGGTCCCCCTGGAGTCTTTTCTTCTCCAAGCTGAACAATCCCAGCTTCCTCAGCCTGTCCTCGTAGCAGAGGTGCTCCAGCCCCTGGATCATCTTTGTGGCCCTCCTCTGAATGTGCTCCAAAAAATCTATGTCCCTCTTATGGCGGGGACACCAGAACTGGACGCAGTTTTCTGGAAGAAAGGGACATAATAGGTTTACAATAATATTCAGAGAGACAAATTTAAAATGTTCAGAGTTCTTGTCTAACAAACTGAGGAAGTAGAATTTATGTTAGTAAGCGATTAGTAAAAGGAACTTCAAGTCAGTAAGACATGTATAGTTATGTATAGATACACAAGATAAGTTTATTCAGAGAATGCTTTCACATATACCTGAAGTATGTTATAAAGGAACCAAGTAAGATGCTTCGTCAGATGGAGGTGTATTTGGTCCGTTTTATCCATTATTCACATGGAGATAATAACCACCCTCCTATAACAGATTTTAGGCAAATTTCAAAACGCGTTTGGAGACAGCAAACAAGGACTGTCCTTGTCAGTCATGAACAACCCACTTGCCGCAACAGGCCTGTCTTTCTTGCTGTTACATGTCTGTGGAGATTTTCCGGTACGGGTCATGATTGCATTACCCATCCTGGTGGCAGGAAGCACCCAAGGGAGCTCTTCAGTGAGTGTCAACAGGGCCCAAAGCCTGGAGGTGGATCTAACTGGGGTAGGACCCTGCCCAGGAGGCAGCTTGGTGAGACACCACAAGTGTCCCCTCGGCCACTCCCAGAAGAGCTCTACAGCCTGTGGGACCGATCTATGCGAACCTCTGCTAGGGACAAGGTGAGAGCAGCCATCCTTCGGCCTCTCCACCACAGAAGGAGGAGCCATAGTGCTTCTGGCCTGGCAAGGGAGCTGCTGGGATGCGCGATCCCACCATCAGTGCCATACCCAGGATTTTGTGGCTGCTGCTACAGCATGCCCGAATCCTCCAGTTTTGTTTGACTGTGGAAAACTTTCCATGTCTTTGATTCCCATCTGTAAGTCTGAGCTCAGGGGGCAGGTGTCTTAACAGGTCACACCCAGCACTTCCAAACCGAGTAACTTCCATCAACCCTAACGTGGGCTTTTCCCACCTTCTACTATGCCCTAAACGTGGGCCAGGACAAGTCGGGGGAACTGCCCACCACCACCAAACCACCGTCCCGCGGGCCAGCACGACGCATCCCCGCCCCTGCGCCGCGGGCACCTCAGCCCGCACACGCAGCGGCCACGCCCGCTCCGAGGCGGCCGCCGCCGCTCGCCCGCAGCCCGCCCCGGCCCCCGCTGCGCACGCGCCTGCGAGAGCCCCGCGCAGGCGCCTCGGCGTGCCCGAGCTCTTCGCACCCTCCTCTTCCCCTGCGGCGGCGTGTGGCTCAGGGGGGCGTGAGGGGCGTAGCGGTACCGGGTGCGCGGCGGGGCGGCTCCTCCGGCGGGGCTGAGTGAGGGTCTCGCCCGGCCCTGGCCCTCTCCCCGGTCGGCCGCGCCTCGCCCGCAGCCGTGGTGTGTACGGTTGCCATGGGAACAGCGGTTGCCGGTTCCGCCTGGCGCAGAGAGAGGACCGGCGACCTGCGGGTGCGGTGGTAGTTCCCGACTCTCCGCCGCTGAGGAGGGCCGCCCGGCGGGGCCGTTAGGCAGGCGGAGTGCCTTGGGCGGCGCCCGGTGCCGGCGGCAGCCGTCACCCGCCTGGCCCTAACGCTCGTCCTCGGGGGCTGCCGCCTGGCTGCGGGGGCGCGGAGGCCCGGGCTGGGGCGAAGCGCCGGCGTGTGCGGTAAGTCGGGCAGGAGGCCCCGCGGAAGCGGCCGTTTCCCAGTGGCTTGCTGCCCCCGTGTCCAGGGAGGAGGCTCGTTTTGCCGGGTTTGGGTTGGTTATGTGGCAAAGCCAGGGTCAGCTTTCGGTCCACAGGTGCTGCTCGTTTGGGAGCTCCGCCTGTACATGTTATTTGGCGGCCGCACTGAAAATCTTCCTCTGTGGAGAGTTGCAGGCTCAATTTCCTGTAACTTTATTCTCATTTCTTTTGGGCCGTGATCTCTCTGCTACAAATTTTCACCAAACTGAAAGTGTATCAGTTGTAATTGATAAGTTGCTGATGTTTAAAATGATATCTGATAATACTCGTTATTAGTTCACTCTTACTAAACCTGTATTTGGATGCTGGCTCTTCACGTTTGCTTGGGCAGACAGATGTTGATGAGCAGAATGTTCACGGATTGAGTAAGGGCTTTCTCCATCCTGTACTTAGTGGTTGCGAGTATACTTGCTCTGTATGCTGGCAACTAAATGACATTGGGTTTGAGATGGGACGTAGGATGGCAGAGCCAGTGTGGTGCCACATCTGGTGTCGTCATCCGTGCTATGACCCAGCATAGGTGTTGTGAGGATGCAGCTATCTTGCTTCTGGAGATAGGTAGGATTAATCCGGGGTTATTTGATCCTGTGCCACTATCTACCACTTTCAGATCTTCCTGTACAGCAAAATCCAGACTTCTGGAGTAAACAACTGGGAACAAAGACAAGAGCACAAGTATGGTTTCTCAAACACTGGTAATACTCTTCTACCATCTAGGAAAGAGACAAAGAGGAGCTCTTCATTTGTGCAATTTAAAGGCTACCCGTGAAAGGAGGGACAAGATCTGTGCTTACCAGTTATGCTGTCCCCATTGACCCTGTGACATTCCCTTTATCTGCCACCTGCTGGGACTGGGAAGCAAAATGGGAACACTGTTGGATTTTCAGAAAGAAGCACTAATAATTAGAATTGTTTTTTATTTGCAACTAATATATTTTATTTTTAGAAGGGTATAAAGTAGAATTTGTGGAAAACATGTAAGTTCTTACAAATAAATACAAAACCAGGCAGAGCTAGTCTTGTATGAATAATGAAAACCAAGGGTAAAACGAGATTGTACACGGAGCAGCCAGTGCAGTCATTTCCCTTCCACTCTTGTACTGCTCCTTTGTCCTGTACTTTCACTTTTCAGCTGTTGTGCTCATTTGTTGCACCCTGTTTTAAATTAGTGTTTTGGCATTGCAATTGAATGATTCAGGTATCTCATGCTCATCAAAGTCAAGAAAACTTCTGGTGACTGGAGGGTTTTTTCCTTATGCACAGATCTACGTAGTGGTTTTCTAGGAAGGAAACTGACGTAATATAGCTGAAGCTTCCTCAAAGCTTCTGGCGTGTGGGATGCTGGAGAGCAGACAAAACTTCTTTCCTGAGTGCTGCTGCAGCAGGACTAATGCTTAGATATTTCAGCCTTAGGCTTTATAAAATAGGGAGTATAAATTGTCTTTTTCTTTTGAGAAAGAGACGATGATTGTGCTGTGATGGCACAGCAGCCAAGCTCATTCAGATAAAGGATTACTTGTGTTTCTTCAGTACTTGCAAGAAAGACTAAGCTGCCTTATCCTATTGTGTGTATATACATATATACACATCTCATATTTTGACACTGCTAGTTTCTCTGTGCTCTCTTACATTTTCAGGCTAATAATTAATAATGTATTGGTATCGTGTCACTACCACAGTTCTGAATGTGTATAATACTGCCTTACCACCCAAAATGATGAAGCACTGGTGTTCTGGTGGGGTCAGCAGCCTGGCCTGGGGGCCCACTCGCTGCTGCCCTGTTGTGACACCTGCTGCTGCCCGCTCACCTTGCTGCTCAGACAGCCGAGAGGGGCCGTCCTCTCCCCCTCTCCGATAGAGCAGCCATGCAGCTGTCGAGCACTTGGACTAAGTCCCAGGTTCCACTTGCAACGTTAATTGTTAAAGTTTTGTTTTTGATGGCTTGGAAGGGGGCTAACAGTGGTTGAATTGTGGGCCTTAACTAATTAAGCTTATAGTAGAGAAGTTCCTTTGGCAGTTAGCAAGAGGTGAAAGCTTCAACCAAAAGTTGGTATAATGGAAGCTGGGTCTCGACCGGGGCAGTTTTATGTCTAGGATAGAAAATTTGCAGTTGACGGTTGAATTAACAAAACTTTCAGAGGATCGTATCAGAGATGATGCTGTTCCACAGAAATGCATTGTATCTTTCAGGTTGCTTCTTAGTTTAATGATGGAGATCATAGACATAAACCCCATAAATTACAAATTTCAATGTCAGAGCAAAGAGATTTTTTAAGAACTAAAGAAAACGGTGTCCTCTGGAGATTAAGATATTAGATTACTTGAGAAGATTTATATTACCTGCATGTTTCCTTGCATGGAAACAATCAAAAGGGCAGGGAATGAAAATAATAAAGGGGAGTTGGACTAGATGATCTTTCAAGGTCCCTTCCAACCCCTGACATTTTATGATTCTGTGATTCCTAATCAATATTAAAATTTAGCAAGATGAGTGGAAATATATAGACCTGAAAATAAGAAAGGTGAATTAATTCAAATTCGTGACTTGTAGAATCATATTGATTATGTTTTGATTATGATTGAGAGCAGTGCTGCAGAAAAAGAATTGGGGGTGTTGGTGGATGAAAACCTGAACATGAACCAGCAATATGCACTTGCAGCCCAGAAAGCCAGTCGCATCCTGGGCTGCATGAAGAGACCCCATCTGCAGCACTGTGTTCAGCTCTGGCCCCCCAACATAAGAAGAACATGTTGCAGTTGGACCAGGTCCAGAGGAGGGCCACAAAGCTGGTCAGGGGTTGGAGCACCTCCTCTGTAAGGACAGACTGAGAGACTTGGGGTTGTTGAGCCTGGAGAAGAGAAGGCTCCGTGGAGATCTTATAGTGTCCTTCGGGTACTTAAATGAAGCCTACAGGAAAGATGGGGAGGACGTCCTTATCAGGGAGTGTAGCCATAGGATGAGGGGTAAAGGTTTCAAACTGAAAGAGGGTAGATTTAGATTAGATATTAAGAAGAAGTTCTTTATGATGACAGTGGCGAGACGTTGGAACAGGTTGCCTGAAGAAGTTGTGGACATCCCCTCCCTGACGGTGTCCAAGGCCAGGCTGGATGGGGCTTTGAGCAACTTGGTCTAGCGGGAGGTGTCCCTGCCCATGGCAGGGGAGTTGAAGCTAGGTGGTCTTTAAAGTCCCCTTCAACCTGAAGCACTCTGTGATTCTGTTTTAGTATTTATTCACAGGTGTTGTTTCCCTGTATGCTGGGTAATAACTGCATCATATATGTGGTCTATGCAGAAGATGTTCCACTTGGAGGTTAAAATCTTGACTCCCTGGGAGAATGGGGAATGGTAATCTGCCTTCCCTATTCAGTGAGGAATGGCTGTATAATTGCTTCAGACTGCAGTGGAAATCCCAACATTTTTGAATCATGTTGTAATAGAGGGAATAGTAGGGAACATAGAGAGCCAAATTCAGTCACAGTGAAGAAAAATAATGTGTTTGTGGTCATCGGAAAGATTAAAAATGCTGTCAGGCACAGACTCCTGATCTGCTTCCATGTTTTGTAATTACGCATCTTTATGCTTCTTAGCGTCTAATATTATTTTATGTAGTTCAGTTGAAGAGGTTGGGTTATGTATTAATTAAAGGAACTAATGTCCAGAATGTACACGCTTTCAAAGAAAAAAGAGGCAGTTGGAAATGTGAAAATGCGGAACTAGGAAACTAGAGAAAGTTTAAAAAGCAGAATAAGAATTTTAAATGGTTTAAGACTCATAATGAATTTGCTCTAAAATGACAAGGATGGTATCTAGAGGAGTGCACCAGGATAGTGACTGATTTTGGGAGTCTCAGGGATATGATGAAACAAGTCTTTTACTGCCCACTGCATTTGCCAGAAGATACAAGAGAATGGAACACTGGTTGAAACTTTGGGTTGATAGTTCATTTTATATTAGCGTTATCTTTACTTGCCTGTGCTTGGGGGTGATTTGGGGAGGTATTTCTCAGAGAAAAAAAAAAAGGATTACTTTTTCTTCCCTGTCTCTGCTTGTCAATTACTGATGTAATTGACTGTGCTTCAGTTACTGGTAATAATACCTCTCTGACTTCCTAAGAAGTTGCACCTGTAAGATTGATAACTTATATAAAGGGTGTTTTCAAAGTTTGTTGGAAAGAAACTGTCTCTTTACAGCTTATTATTTGAATTCCTGTTTTGGTTATGACGTTTTATAAGTAAATTTTCTGTAGTACTGGAGAGTACAACATTTGGCCCAGAAAGTACTGTGGTACCAAGTGTGGTGTATTTCAACTCCCTCTAAAAAAACTAAAGGTTTTCCATGTCAGATGCTTTCTGCTTTTCTTCAGTATTTTCCTACAGAACTGAGAAATAGTGAGGGAAATGCAGTGTCACTGAGCCTTATTTTCAACTACTTCAGCACTGTCTAGGTTTTTGTAATAATAACCTCTTTAACTACATTGCAGTAGTATCACCATTGATGAATTAATAGTTTGTAGTTTAAAACTAGCATTGTGTTCTATGCCTTCCATATATATTGTGTGGTGTTCTTCCTGTGGACTACTTTGCAGAGGCATGCAAGCTTCAAAGAATAAAAATACAGAAAAGACAGAACCATTCTACAGGCTTTCAGTGCCAAAGCAGAAGAGCAGTTCTGAGATTATAAATGAAGCCAGAAATGTCTTACGAACACTAAGAACTCGGAGACCTTTTACACCTACAGAGGATCAAAGGAAACTTTTTGGATCAGGATCCTCACGAGCTCCTCAGAATAGACCCCCTTCAGTTTTTAGGTACTTTGGCTTTAAGATTTTTTTTTCAGCTATCCTTCAGAAGCAAGAGATTTGATTCTGTAATTATGTTTCTGGTGATTCTTTTCCTGTGTTAATCTGTATTCCTAATCACATCCTTTGCCTTCTTCTAATGATCCTTACTGTTGGTGTTAATCTACATGTCTGGGAGGCTTCTGTGTGTTAGAGCTACTAGAGGCAGTCATTAACACTAATTTTCTATATGGAGAATACTATAGGAAAATGGTCTGTAACTCACCTTTTACTTAAGACAATGTGTGCTTTTAATTGAGATAGTCTTCATCTTTTCATAGAATCACAATTTCCCTTAGAGACTGTGAAATCTTGCTTGTTTCCATGTAAACTATATGTTAGATCTTTTTTTCAAAGCTTTCTCAGATCTTTTTAAATATAAAATTGTAGGTCTTCAAGTTCAAAATGCTCATTTTTAATCAAAATTTATACTACAAAATTATTTCTGTGTGGAATTTTATTGTGTACTATAATTAACAGAGCTCTATAGGTCTGCCACGTGTGACAAAATAGGCAAAGAATTGTATATTGGGCTTTTTTTCATCCATTTTCGCAGTCACTTTTTAGCTGCCCATATGTGCCAATGCTGTAAAGACTGTAAAGAGGAGATATGAGCTGTATTTGTAACGGTAGGTGTCAGACGTGCCAGAAAGGACACTGAAATATGTTTGAGGGGGCGTACAAGTAAGTCAGTGTCCATGCTGTTTTCATGGCAGCATGACTTCAGGCACTCAATGTATCTGACATTCCTTACTGCATCATAGGCCTTGCCTTGCAGAAGGTGAGAGCTTGAGCATGGCTTGGCTGTTTGTTGGTGACCAGGTAATGAGGTCCCTCTGGCTGACATCCATGCTTGTTCTGTCTGTGCTTATCCTGCGTATATATATATGAGCATGCTCATGCCTGCACAAACCTGTTTTTTCTGCCCTGTAGTGTTCTGCAGATTGTGTCAGGTAGTTTGAGCACTAACCACGATTGAGTTTGTGCATGAATTTAGGCTTATATTAGAGAATTGTTACAGACATGTATGAAACTAACTGTATCGTGGCAGGTGTGCAGGTGATCTGGTAATTCTTCTCCCTCAATGATTACTAGATTTGCAAGGTTAAATGGTGTTCATAGAAGAGGAGTACTAGTATAAAAGTGCTCTGTTGCTCTTCCTTTCTTTCTCCTTTCCCTGTATTTGTTGGCAAAGGGAATCATGCAATTAAAAAAAAAACCCACAGACAAAACCAACAAAACACTTGAGTCTGCTTTACTGGTATTTTGTTTAATTTCTTTATACTAGTCTTCATGCATCCAGTTTTGATTTGGCTGAGTCAAGACCAGCGTCTGGTGTTCGTCTTAGTCCACTGGATCATGTGAGTACTCTGAAAATAACTCATGCAACACTGACATAAAAATATGTGTATCAGTAGTGTTAGGAAAAAACATGGTTTAAATAGGTTGGGAAGAAGTGGAAACGTGTTGTAATGTTAGCCTGAGACTTATGAACTCAGTTTTGTCATTTTTTTTCCCCTCAAAGAAATGTGAAAATAGTTTAAACTGTTTAAATACTGCTGTATTGCATTGTAATTCTAAGTGACATTAATAAAATCAGAAGATGGATACTTGAGTCAGCTTTCTTGTGTATGATTACTAAACCAGAAAAAAGTCATAAGCATTGGCACGAGCTAACAACATGCCCTTGCCACTAAGAAGAGGCTCATGGTGTCCTGGGCTGTGTTAGGTGGAGTGTTGCTGGCAGACTGAGAGAAGTGATCCTTTCCCTCTGCTGAGCACTGGTAAGGCCACATCTGGAGTAATGTGTCCAGTTCTGGTCTCCCAGTACAACAGAGACATGGAGCAACTGGGCAGAGTCCAATGAAAGGCCACAGATGATGAAGGGACTGGAGCAAGGCTGAGAGAAGTGGGGCCATTCAGCCCAGAGAAGAGAAAGCTCAGGAGCAATTTTGTCCGTGTATCTAAAAACCCAAAGGGAGGGTGCAGAGAGGTTGGGGCCAGGCTCTTTTCAGTGACAGGACCAGAGCGAGTGAGTACAACCGGAGGTTCCCTCTGAACTTCAGGAAACTCTCTTTCTGCTGTGAGGATGATGAAGCCCTGTCACAGGTTGTCCAGAGATCTTCCTGGACATCGTCCTGGTCAGCTGGCTCTGGGTGGCCCTGCTTGAGCAGAGGGGGTTGGGCAAGATGACCTCCAGACATCCCTTCCAACCTCAACTGTTCTCTGGTTCTGTGATCAATAACTTGAAAGTAACTAGGTTGTTTGTGCTTTCTATTAGACTTACAGATCTATACAATATAATGATTGTACTTTATTTAAAAAACAGAGGTACTTGTAAGAGCCTCCTTTTCTGTTCTGTGGAATTTTGGAATTGTTTTGAATTTATAAGTGTATCAGCTCTTTCAGTTTTTTTTATATTTAATCTTTAAATATAAGATTAAGTCATGATCATTTGTTCAGTACCTGAAAGAACAGAGCATGCTAGAACAGTTAAGTATTCTCGCTGCATATATTTTTTCTTCAAGACAGTAATCTAAAGAATGCTAAATTTAGGAAATGAGGGAAGGGGAGGAAACCAAGAAGTGTTATACTGCAGTAATTTCAATAAGGCATTTATGTGACTCAAATTCCTGACTATACTTATATTTAGATTAAATATATCTACAGTAGGATTTAAATGCTGATGTTAATTCTTAATTTATCTTTTGTGTTAGAGAGGAAAAAAAAAATAGAGAAAACTGCTGTTAAGACTGATTCAGAAACTGCCTTTAGTGCTTTACCAATGGAAACAAGTTAGTACACTCTAAACGTAGATCTTACATTAGTTGTGGTGGTTGTGGGAAGTGAGTCTCACCAGCTGGCTGTCTTAAAGTAATATCAAGCTCAGAACAATGGAAATGGAGACATTCTAATGGATCCTTTCTTGTAAGGATATTAGTAGAGAACCTTGATCTTGGAGGACAATGTGTTTATGTAGGGCACAACAACTATTTTGTACCAAGAGTTGGTCGCATCCTCTAAGATACTGACGTAGATCTAGAACTTGCATGTTTCTGGATTGTCATGGTTTGTCTCAGTGTGATAGGAAGTGGTACATGTGTTGTGAACGCATTGGAAATGTTTTGGAAATGCTACTTCAGTGCTCAAAAATAAATCATAAACAATAGGTGTGCCTTTCGAGTTTGTAGTGTAAGTCTTTGGCACAATTTTTTTTTTTTTTTTTGAGAAATAAGCATACTGCAGATGATTTTAAATGAGTATTTATGAGGGGAAAAAAAAGTAATTCTGAGTTTCAGTTGCTTTACTCGGGTTAGTTTTTGTTTTTCTGCACCCCTGAATGTTTAAATGGCTTTCTGTGGTGATAATGGTGTAGATATCTGGCTTATTCAGTGGAACGGTATCATTAGATTCTTGATATGAAAATAAAAATTTCTTAATGAGCAAACCTTTGTAACTTTATTCTATTCTGAACTTCACCCTTTGCATAAATAATGTGGGTTTTATTTTAAAATATATGAAAATGAAATTATCTGTGCTTTCATTAAAACATCTTTATCTTTGTTACAGAAACCGATACTAGTTACTTCTGCAAAAGATGAAGATCCTTCCATTTCTCTTCCAAAACCTCCTGTTGATGATGCAGAGGTTAGAAAAGTCAGCAGTGCTCGGGCACACTTATTTAGAAGAAGTTCTCAGGGAAATTTCCTTTCTGCAAAAATGGTTACTTCTGATGAGAGTAAGAATGTCTTAATATGTGTTACTTCCTGGAAAAATAACAGCATGATGAGTTTTGATATCATTAATTACATGAAATGTTATATTAAAGGACTTGCATATCCTTTCAGAATAAATTTTAAAAATATTTAAATGGCTTTAAGGCAGTTTTGAAAATGTGATTTCCGAAGATGATACTGGCTTTTGCTTCTGAAAGTAAGTTGAAAGCTACTCAGGTGTCTTTTTTTTTTTCCCTGTGGGTTTCTGAGTAATGGTTTTTTAGCTGAAAGTTTTCTTCAGTGGGTAAAATTAGCATTAAATGCTGAAATGTTTGAAGAGATAATGAGATGGCATCATCTAAGGAGATCCCTTTATGGATTACTCAGTATAAAAGGAGAAGTAAAAAGGAAAGATATATCTTGACTGGCCTCCAACTACATTGTATTTGTTGTAGAGTTTCATTAGCGGAAACTTAATAAAGGTCGCTAAATATGGGATTTGAAAGTAATTTTCTTTCAGATGGAAAATAATATCTTGGTTTCCTGCACGTTGACTCGTAATAAAATGTTCTGGAACTCTATCTCAGTGACAGCTTTTACATTGCCTGGGATTGTAACTTTATATGATAAACTGAATATCTCACTTTTTTACCTCAGTAGAAAATAAGGCTTATACAAAAAATACCAAAGTTTGCCTTGTTATTATGTATGTATTCTATGAATGTATTTTTATATCATATACCCTCTGTATCTAGTTCAATCTGTTAGCTTTCATAGTTGATGTTACTAATTGGAAAAGCTAAGAACCTGATGTAGTTATAGCCCGAGTTTGCCTCTTTTCCCCTTTGGGGATCATGCAGATATTTATCCAGTTTTTTTTTTTGGTGCAGATTCTTATCATGTGTACATACCGAGGTGCAAGATTAACAACTACCTCTTGCTTGAATTTATTCAAAATGCTCAAATTCTGAAATACGATCACTTCTTTTGTAAGGTACAATCCACCTATGTGTAAAAGGAAAATAAAAAAATCAGATGGAAGATGTTAAATGTTAAAACACAAAACCGAAAGAGTTAAAGAAATTATGTTCATAAGAACACTTTGACCACTTTGCTGTAAATAATCTTAAGCTTTCTCACCTTTTACATCAATACAAGCAAATTTACATAATGTGATATGACAAACATTTTGAGTACAGTTACATGTATTTATTGTGTAAGAACAATTCTACAAAACGTGTTCTCTTTGGCTATTTCAGATGAAGAGAAGCTCGATGAAGAACCAGCTAAGATGAATAATCTTTGCAGAAATAATAACTTCTTAGCAGAGCAGAGGTCATGCACACCATTTAATGATGAAACTGGACAATTGATTTGTAGTGAGCATATCAGTGGATTGGAGGGAGAAGACTTTCGAAAAGGGACAGCAGGAACGTTATTTCACGTGAGAGGAGAAAGGTTGGTATTGCTCAGGTATGGTAATGCGCACTTTTCACACAACCCTCATCCTAGATATTCAGTTGTGCAAGTATCAAAATGTTTAAAATTGATGGAATTTGAAGGGAGCACTATTTAAAGTAAAACTGTGCTTAGATTATTAGAGAAAAAAAATCCTGTTTTTTAGGAAGCTTCTACACTCATAAAATTAATTTGTTAAAAAATGTCGGTAGGAAGTCGCTTGAGATGAAGGGATTTTAATTTTGTTTGAATTTCAAAACTAAGTCTTCTAATAATTGCATAGAGAATACTCAAGTTTAAATTCAATGTACTTGCTTCTGCAGTTCCAGCCTGTTGTTTTAGGGTGCTGGACATTCTACCCTTAGCTCCACAGATGAGTAGAAACATGTTTTCAGTTCTGGTGTTGGGGAAACACATGATCATACAAATAAACAGGCTTAAACTAATTGGCAATAGAGACAGATCTCTTTTTTTGTGACTTTCATTTATTATATTTTTTAGTTCATTTTTTTCGATGACCAAACAGGTATAAGAGATTAATGAAACCTATGTGTGTACAGTCTGTTTTTACTGAACCTAGATTAGTATGTCCATTCTGTAATCTACAATTAAGTTGTTGTTTTTTTTCCTTTTTGATTCAGATCTGAATTCTTGCACAGGGAGGAATAGTCCATGGCACTATGTTCGGTAGATCTATCAGTTGCTGCGTTAGTATTTGGACAAACAACCATTTTGTGCTAATGACATTGACAGATTTGACAACATTTACAACAAGAGTGAATAACAGTTAATTTTCAGAACACATCCTATGAATACTTGGTCACTATTAAATATAAATGTTTGCTAGTAGATATCTTCTTTCTAGCGTGTTTTTGTGCTTAGGAAAAAATAATTTCCCTGGATGTTCTTGAGCACCTTTGGTATTAAGGAGAATATTCTTAATTTTTTAAAGTGAAACACCTTTCATTTGCTAAGTTGGCAATAGTACTGAATAGTTTAGAGAATGTTGTCTATTGAGGCTGTTGCAACAAATGATACATAACAGAGCTACTTTAGCATTCATATGTTAAACTGAAAGCAGGATTTTTTTTATTTTTTTAAAAACAGACAGATTCTCAAAGACTGGAGACTGATGGGAATAAAGAAAAAGTTTTGTCGGTATGGAGGGAGGGAAAACAAAAAAATAATCCCAGCAATGAAAAATGGGTTTGAAGGAAAGTAGAGCACCAAGGAGAATGCTTCAGTACAAAACTGTTTTCTTCTATTAAAATCAGTGTCCCAAAAGACTTTTTTGGTAAAGACTGTATGGATTATCTTACTACATATATTACTGTAATTTGACTTCTATTTAGTAAAGGCATAGTGTGAAGTACTTTAATGTTTCAGTTAAAATGGATAGATAGTTAGTGGTATCCAAGTGTCTCTAGTAACAAAGGGTCAGGTGATATTTCTACTAATTGTAAAGAAAGTCCTTCCTTCTGAGTCGTAATTTTAGAATTTGCAAGTATGTTTGCATGTGTTAACTCATTATACATCCTTGCTATCTGTTCGAAATAATACGCTTCTCCTTTATAAACCTGAGATCTCTGCAAGTTTTTAATTTTGTGGTTTTGTTACTGGTACCTTTTGCAGTCACCCTTTCATGTGGCATTGTGTACCATAGGCGTTTTGTTTTCTGGTAGCCTGAACCACAGAATGTTGTGGTTTACCTTCATTACCTTGATAATTTTTGAGAATGACTAGCTTCTCTATCGAAATATTCTTAGGCACAGGCACAAAACGTCTATTACCAAAAAGATTGCATGTTGCTACATGAAGTCTTATAGGACATTTTCACTTTGGTGGTTGTGTGTGAAAGGGATTTTAGAAACTATAAAAAGTTGGAAGGGGAAAATTATATACTCTTGATTTTGTATTCTTCAAATATCATTGTGCATATTTGAAGAATAGGTTGTCAAGGTTCATTTTGCGTAAGCTCCGCTGGCTTAATTTCTTTATGACCTGTTACTTACTTTTCTGCCTCTTAATGGGATGGCTAAAATAGTAACGATTCTAACCATAAAAGATGGAATGTTAATACCTGTAGCTTGTCATAGCCGTGTTTGAACTACAGAAAATAATACTAGAGGTAGTTGAATCTCACCCGTCACTTAAATTAGATCTCAAATTACTGACCTTGAGATAACATATATTAAAAAAAAATCCAATCTTGTCCTGACTAGATTTATCCAAAATAGAAGAGTAACATAATATTCCTCTCTCTTTCTGTGTTGAATGCAAGAGCTGTATTTCTGAATGGTGCATCTTTATCTTCTTTTGTGGGTTGTGCATCCTTTCTGTGTACTCGAGACAGAGATTATTTCTGCCGATGCTGTCCGTGCTACTTTGTACCCTTGCACTAAGAATCACTAACAACATGTAGGTGCTCCTATGGTCTAGAGTTTCAGGCGTGCTGCAATGTGCGCAGAAATAGTACAAAATGCTTTCCCCTTACTAAAGGACAAAGATCCCTCATCTGTAGCAGCTCATGCCGTTGTATTATGGAGTGGCTTTGGGTAATCTCAACTGCTTTCGTACATTCTCATTGCTAAGACTTATGCCAGTAAACACATTTATTCAGTGTTCACATGTGATACTACACGATTCAGGCAGACCTCGATCTATATCCTCTTCTGAGTTCAGAGATGTCATTTTTCATCTGACAAGGCAGTTGAAAGGTATCACAAACCTATCCTTCAATATAGTCCATTGAGTTTGGTCCCGATACGGTTCCAGTACCATAGAGGGTGATTGCAGTAGCAGAGTTTTGGCATTCTGTCTCAGTAGAACATGTTTACAGGTACTGGATGATCACTATGATTAGATTGCGTCTGCTTCTATGTCATAAAAACTTGGGGCAACTTGTATGCAGTTAAAAGGTATTTTCTATTTCAAGTACATGGTATTCAGGTGTGATAGGATGAGGGCTTAAAGGAATGTAAAAACTTTTGTTACCTGGAGTCCTGTCATTCACCATATGAAGCACTTGTGTCAGCCTCAATTCTGTATCCCAGTGATTTAAAATTCTTGCAGGAATTAAGCAAGAGGATTATGGAAATAGTACATTTCGTACAGGAGAAGGTACATGAGACTCCCTACTCTTGCCACAGCTCCTGTATATGTACCAAAATAACTTTTCTAATAAAGCTGATTTTCTAATAAAGCTGACTAATGATGAAACTGTAGAGCATGCCAAAAGAGCATGGCAGATTCCTGCCATTAATGTCATTACATATATTTCAGAGAACATAAGGGAAATGTTTTATTCCAGCAAGACACTTTCCATCTCAGATTCTTTTGTTGTCCCAAGGACTGATGAAAAGAATGAAGAGTGCTGATGAAATCACTACTGCTTTATAAAGATACTGGGGGAAAAAAAAGATAAAAGAACCTTTTGAGAGGAAGAGTTATTTGT
This sequence comes from Trogon surrucura, assembly GCA_020746105.1. Lineage (NCBI taxonomy): Eukaryota > Metazoa > Chordata > Aves > Trogoniformes > Trogonidae > Trogon > Trogon surrucura. The sequence goes on from CM036618.1 coordinate 51,848,118, forward strand.
CATTTTGTTTGCAATTTTTTTTGTCAAAAACAGAATAGGCATATTATAACGGAATAGGCATATTAATTGAAGCAGATTGAATTTATTGACACGTTGCCTCAGGAAAGCGAGGAGCAATTTCTGACAATCATAAGGAAGCTAAGTTTTGTTTACATCTTCATCCAACCATTGTGCTTTGCCATCTATTGTGATTGCTATAGAAATGAAACTTCTAAAATGTTTTGTGCATTCATATATTTCAACAGAAGTGTCAACAGTGATGGCAGATTTGCTGATGAAGAGCAACAGCTTCCCTGGTGAGAAAAGATGATTTTTTTTTTTCTCCTCCTCCACTTTCTCAATATTCTGAAAGCTTAGACGTTATTCCAGGACTCCTTAGAAACGTAGGTGCCTTCAATGAGGAAAGACTATGTGGCAAACAGTGGCCTGCTCTACAATTTTTTTAATAAGTGTTTTCTATAAATAACTGCAAAAGGATTAGAAGGTACTGCAAAGAAGATATCCTATGCCCTATTTTCTATCGCCATTTCTGTCCTTATTAAATATCTGCTTGACCAAATCCTTGAGAGGTATTCATCAACTGTTTCTGTAAGAGTAGTTTCTTTTGCTTTTCAGTGCTTTGGAATGCTTCAATAAAAAATTATAAAGCAGGGGACAAGGGAATACTGGAAATTGCTTCTGTCTGATTGCTTAAACTAGGTTCACATCTGCACCCAAAATGTTCGTTCCTTTTCTCCTCAGAAAAAGGGATTCCTACAGAGGAGATTTCTTTCCTGAAGGGAACACCCATTCTGTTTTTCTTTGGATGAATTTTTTTAAATGAATGACGTGGTGTGGTTATTAGTTTTGTTGTATTGTTTAGCTGATACTGCTGCAGATTCTCCAGACTTCTTTCAGGATTTGTCTTTTCTTATTATATATATTCACAACTTCTGGAGTTCTCATAAAGACACTGAAACAGGAAATTAATGTCCTTCTAACTAATTTTTGTGTATTGCTGCCTCAGCTACGCCAGCTATTGAGAGATCATTGATGTAAGAAAGAAAGAATTAAATGATGGGAAAGCTTTCAACAGGTAGAGTTTTGTACAGTGTTTTCTAAGGAAAGTATGACACAGGACTGTCATGGTTTAAGCCCACCCAGCTGGCAACTAAACACCATGAGGCTGCTCACTCACTCCTACCCCTGCCTTGGTGTGATGGGGAGGAGAAAATGTGATGAAAAGCTCAGTGGTCGAGACTAAAACCAGGGAGGGCTCATTCACCAGTTAGAGCCACAGGCAAAAAAATGAGTAGGCCTGGAGGGAGATAAACATCAGTTTAATTTAAACAACAAAACCACCACCGATGTACCAATCAGGTCAGAGCAGGATAATGAGGGATACAACCAGATCTTAAAAACACCTTCTCCCCATCCCTCCCTTCTTTCCAGGCTCACAATTTCTCTACTTCCTACTCCCCAGTGGCGTGTAGGGGCAGGGACTGGGGGGTTGTGGTCAGTACATCATGCATTGTCTCTGCCGCTCCTTCCGCTTCAGGGAGAGGGCTCCCCACAGTCTTTGCCTCTCACAGGAGACAGTCCTGCACAAACTTCTCCAGCTTGAGTCTTTCGCAAGGGGCTGCAGCTCTCTATGAAATGCTCCAGCGCAGGTCCCTTTGGGGCACAGTCCTCCCAGCGATGGACTACTTCGGCACGGACTTCCCTCAGAGCCATGAACACTCTCGGGCACAGTCCCCTGCTCTGACATCGGGTGCTGCACAGGCTGCAGGCAGCTCTGCTGTATGTTCCCCCCGCCTTCCTCGCTCACCTTGGTGTCCAAGTCGTTGTTCCTCTTGCATCCCCCTCCTCTCCAAAACAAAAGAAGTCGCCTAGCAGATTTTTCGATTCTTAAATATATTTATTGCATAGGTGCTGACTGGCTTGGCCTTGGCCAGAGGCAGATCCCTCTTGGAGCCAGGGGAAGGTTCTAGAAGGTTCTCGCAGGAGCCACCCTCCTACCGAACCCTGCCAGACACTGCCCTTCCAAGAACCTGCCTGGTTTTGTATAGGATTAGGGGATACTGAAAGAAAATAGGGAGTGAAGAAATCTTTTCTCAGAACTTTTTATAGACTTCTTCAGAAAAGAGCAACTGGTAGCTGTTATCTCTAGTCTCTTCATTTGTGAAAGTGGGAGTTTAGGCTCATTTTTACTGTGTGCTTCAAAGTGAGTCTTTGTACTATTGTCATTAGTTTCAGGATAAGGTCATTGGTCTCCAAATCTGGGAGATGTAGGTCTGGAGAGTCCTTATTACCAGTTGAATGGTAATTCTAGAATGGGAATGTGTGCCATTCAGAGGGTAGAAAAAAAATGCCAATTCAGTCTGTGTATGACTACAGTAACAATAGATTTAGATTGAACTTTGGTTTAGAATTAGAATGCTTGTGCAAGATTCAAGTTAGGGAGATGAAGATGATGTGGTTTTTGAACTCGTATTTAGGCTAGAATTGTAGGTGTTTTTATGGTTAGAATTCGACAGTCAGTTGTCTGCTTGCTTAAAGACACTCTGCCACAGATAGTTATTGTTAATATTTTCTGTATTAGGCAGAAGATACAAACACTGAAAAATAAAAAGGCTAAGGATATAGGTTTTTCATCAACCTTTATTATTCTTTTAAGCTATACTATTTAGCATGTGCATGAAATTCTTCATCAACAGCCTGTATAAATAGAGTACTATATTCTTTTTATCGCTGGAACTGTCATAAGTAATGGACTATGCCCATGATTGTGTTTGTAGAGGAATTGTTATTTGCTCATCTTTAGGATGACTCAGAGTGTAGCTGGACTATTTGTCAACATATTTTTGCAAATTATGTTGCCTTTCTGCTATTTATCCTCTCTCATATCAGTAGTATCAGTTATAGTCTCAGTTATAGTTTTCACTCCCTTTCTTTTTTTCTTTTCTGGTGGTGTTACTTACAATATAATCCTCTACAATTCAGAACATCTAGATTATCAATTCTTTCAATTACTTGCATGCTTTTGAAAAGCTTTGTAGCTGACAGACAGGACTGACTAGAGGTTTGTGTAACTCATTTAATACTTTAATTTATATTTCTTTTAGCCATCCGCAGATAATTTACTGTGTCTCCATTATGTTTTCTAAAAGGAAAATAGTCTTTAAAAATTGAGCTGTTATACTAATTCTTTTTCCTTTGAGGTTTCTACATTATGATTGTATCTATCTCGTTTGTCCCTGAGATGACATCATAGAAAGGAAAGTTCAGTGGTAGTTGAGTAAAATAAGGACACATTCTCTTAAGTTGCTCAGTGAAGGTCAGTTCTTTGTCTAAAAACATAGAATGCTTTTCAAGGGCTAAGTTGTGGGCAGGAAAACCACAAAAATATATTCCCTACTCTTCAACCAATGGAAGATAATACAGAAAACTAATTCTGGTGTCCTTTTTTGGTGACATAAAAGGTCTGGATAGTATAAATAAATAGGAATAAAGGGATTACTGAAAAATGCAAATGTTAATTGGCATACAGAAAAACTAATTTTTTACAAGAGTGAATGATAATGCAAAATACTGATTTTTCTCATTTTACCAAAAGCTAAAACAAATTCCTCTTAGTTGCTTTGGCAAAAATACTAGGATGTTGTTTATACTTCCTTTCAATGTCTACAGAGCAATGTCTTGTTATTAAAGTCAGTAACTATGGTTTAGAGTTAGAACTCTTTGTTTCCTGATCACTAAACACTGAGGGTGGAAGAATCAGGGTAGCAGAGGGCTTGTGTTTGCAAGTGGTGGTTCCTAAGCGTTGTGTAACTGAATGTTGTCTGAGAACATCAGTCACAGGCTCTCGCTTGCCTCAGCATCACACCTGACTCCCCTTCTCCTTTGCCTTGGGGTTCTTGGACCACCTTGTTGCCTGCTGCCGACTCTGGGTCTGCTGCATCATCTTTCTTGCCTGGATTCCCAGGATCACCATTAGTTTCTTTTAACTTGCCCTGGAGCTGCCATCCTTTTTGAGGTGAAGTTGCTGACTCCGGCTGTGCCGTGCTAAGCATGGTCTAGAGCCTTAGGTGTCTCTGCACTGTGCTCCCCAGTGCCCCTGCCAAGAGACCTGATGGGCAGTTCATGAGACTGCAGTTCTGAATCATTTAGAAAAACAGTAACTGGCAGTCGGTATATAAGCAACCCCTTGGCTGATAAGCCAGAGGGTTGTGCAGCCATCCAGAGTGACGTCGACAAGCTGGAGAAATGGATTGACAGGAACCTTGTGCAGTTTAACAAAGGCAAGTGTAAAGTCCTGCACAGGGTGAGAAACAACCCCAGGCACCAGTGTATACTGGGGGCTGTCCAGCTTGAGACAGCTTTGTGGAAAAAGACCTGGGAGTCATGGTGGACACCAAGTTTGTAGAACAGCTCAGGTTGAAAGAAAGGAACTTCAAAAGATCATCTGGTCCACTCTTTGTGGAAAAGGGCGCCTAGGTGAGATTGTCTAGCCCCCTAGTTCATTCGTGTCTTGAAACCCAGTGTGGCACGTGAAATGCCGGGTCTGGTTCTAGGCTCCTCAGTGCAATAGAGATATGGAGCAGCTGGAAACTGTCCAGCTAAGATGATGGAGTCCTTCATATGAGAAAGGGCTGAGAGAGATGGGACTGTTTACCCTGAGGAAGAGAAGGCTTGGAAGGGGCCTTATCAATGTGTATAAATACCTGAAAGAAGGGTGCGTTGCAACACCTTTGTTGGTTGGATCACAAAAGCTCTTCCTTCTTCTCCATGGCAGGCACTCAAAAGAGAAAACTGAGTTATATTGGTTGTATATATTTTCATAACACATCCTTGCAGCTTTTCCCTTTGTAGTCTGTATAGAATTTGGGAATCTTTGGTTGAAAGGAGAATACAAAACTGTTAAATAGCCAAATGATCCATATCAATAAAAGGTATGCCATCCTGAATACTGCTAGCATTACTAATAAACCTAGATTACAGTGTAGATGTAGTCACACTCTGAATATACATGTCAATAACATCTCAAAGAACAGTCTTTCTAAATGACATAGCTGTTTCAGGATTACCCACAATTTAGGGGACTGAGCTCTAATGTAGTCTGAGAGAACACTTTTGTGCCTAGTAGTCCTTTTGATGAATCTGGCTTGCCCAAGCAGGCCCCCAGCATCTGCTTAGCATTGCTCCAAGTCTATTCTTCTTACCACTTAGTGAGATGTCTTGATTTTTGGTTGTAGATACACCATGTCTGGCTTTCCATTGCACACAACGTATGTTTGTAAAATCAGATGCTCAGTGCTTGTATTTGTGTATAAACAATCTGCATCTTTTACTTACTGCAGTGCCTAGGCTTGTGAAAAGTTAGAAATTGTTCTCCTAGACATTTGAAGATCTGAAAACATAAATAAATCAAGGATACAAAATAAATTTTATAAAAATGTAATTCACGTTTTTGGGTTTTAAATTACGTAGAAGAAAGGAAGTTTCTTCTGGGGGCTGAAGGAAGTGGAATGAAGGAAAATACATTGGGGAGAAATTGAGTTATTATTGGGCAAAAATGGAAGAAAACAAGTGGGAGAATACATCAGGGTGAAAAACATGAAGGAAGAAACTGAAGGAGAACTGCAGGCAGGGCACTGCAACAGCACCTCTTGTTTGCTGGAAGCATCTGAGAAGCTTTTGGTCACTATTAGAAGACATTGAGCAAGGTGGACTTTCAGTGTGACCTATATATATTATATATGTATATATATGCATTTATATATAAAGTCAAAAAGTTAAAGGGTTCAAAGGACAAACAATGAAGCCAACAGGTGCTTAGATATGCCTACAAGGAAGGAACTTAGAAGATTAAAATTGTGGTTCTATAGACATAGAAAATGCTCTGCAGGTACAGATGTGTAGAAATTACATACTTGTAATTACAGTTTTCTGACCTGAGAAAGGGCATCAAAGAAATAAAAGGAAATTGAGGGGCAATAAACTCAAATGCCTTAGAAATTTTGTTTAAAAATAAACTGAATCCCACCTCAAACTAAATATTACTTTAGAAAATGTGGTGAGGCCGACATTTTTTGAGAGCACATGGCTGATAAGAGATCTTTCACATGATGGCAACACAGACTAAGGCTTCTTATCAGGAAGGAACTTCTGAAGAGGTTTTTCTGTGAGTGTCTGTACTTACCAGTTTCATCATGTCTTCTGATACACTAAAAAGAGGTAGTTGAAGATAAGGTTTTGGACTAATTAGATGATGTTCTGTTTCATATAAAATGGCAGGTGATGCCTTCAGAAAGCTGGGTGCAGTGGTTTTTTTCCAAACATCTTCCAAGTTATCTTTTCTGATTTAAAAGTTGCTAATGTTTGAGATTTACTACTATTTGTAAAGTTTTATGTGGAACTGACTGCGAGAAATGGTGTTTTGTTAGTCAGCCTCCATAAAGTCCTTGGATGTTAAGCCTGATATTCCTTCTATTTCTGTCTATGGAAACCGGTGTGGATCATTACATCTTCAACCAACCCCCCACGCCAAAGAAGTTGCCTTAAGCACTCATGTAGAATTTGCCAACAAAAGATACCTGTACATATGAAGTAAAGGGCACTCTGAAGAATCTTGTTATCTTCCGGATCACAAGGCTGGTAATTTATTTCCATTTCCTTGTTTTAAAATGGAAGATAAATCTGTTTCCAGACACCAGCTAGTGTCTACTGTGTGTGGCTTCCTCACAGCTTGTACTCAGGCCGTGCCTTGCACTGTCTGCTTGTGAGTAGCTCCCTGCCTTTGTAAGACTGTTCAGATTCCTCTTCACTTGGGATAGAGAAGCATTAACTTGTTTGTATTAGGCTATGTGTCCCTTTTAACTAGTAACTGAATAGTCAGTGGGGCACCAGGGCTACATATGTACTAATAATTAATAAAAATTAAACAAAGGAGTTAGTCTCTGACTTGGTGGCCACCTGCTGTGTCAGGAGTTATGTTAATGTAATGAAAGGGTTTTTTAACCCCCTCCCTACACCACACAAAGTACTGGCTGGGAATGTTTCTGCTTCTGCTTATCTGTGCCCAGACATTTGTCAAGGAAAGTACTGCCTTTATTGGGCAAAAATGGAAGCAAGAGCGTAAAGGTATGGAAAAGCGTGGCCCAAAATTCAGGCTTGTTGCCAGACTCTCTTACAAGTCAGGAGGAAGCCAGATTCTCAGATATGCAAGACTCCACAGTATGAGAGGAGAGCCCAAGTGTTATTCCTCCATTGGGATGTTAAACTCATGTTTGTGAATCACACCTTGCTGTTGCATGCAGCTTCTTTGGAGAGAGCTAGCCCAATTCTTTGCCTCTGGGATGCAGATTTACCATCGACAAGAGTGTCATGGCAAGAACAAGCGAGTAAACATCTAAACACGCAGAGTTTCTGAGTAAATACTGCTTTCACTTAATTATGTGGTCTTTCACTGGGGAAAAGTACTGAACGCTACTGCAGTGCCGACTTAGAGACTACAACTTCCAAAAGGAAGGTACGTTCAAGAAAGCAATGTTCCTCTTAGGGGCTACTGTGATCTCTGTATATGTGAAGGGTAGAGATGATCCAGTTGCCAAGTTCTTTTTCCTCTGTAAATCATCAGAGCCTCTGTCAGTTGATTTCTTGATGAGTCTCTTATCAGATGATCAGATTTCTGCCAATTGGCTTTGTTTCCAAGGCAACCTCTCTCTCTTGAAGAGCCAGTTCCTTTCAGTAGTAGGTAACTTATTTTTTAGAGTAGGTTGATTACATTTTAACTGCATAGCTCTTAACAAGATATTGCTGCTTAAGTTTCAGCCCTACATGAAAGTGAAGAGATAACAAGCAGAAGTCTGTAACTAAAATGGAGCTGGCAGCATGGTAAAGATACATAAAGGGATTTTACAGTCTCACAAAATTCATAAATTGTACATACTCTCCAAAGATAAGCCTGCTGACCAGTCATTCTCATTTATATGTGTATTCAGTGTATTCTTCTTCTAAAAATGAGTTCCAGTTAAGCTGTTTAATTTAGGAGGATGTTTCCCAGAAGTACAGATAGTGCTGTGAATACCAGTAGTACAGCAACCTGCTTTCCTGCTCACGTAGGTCTCTAAACTGGTTGATACTGGTGTTTGAGAAATCACAGGTTCCAACCAAACTGGTTGGTCTTACCCTTCATCTCACATATGTGGTGTTTCTATCTGATAAGTGTTTGCATTACCACATCCTTTGCTTCAGTGTCTTTTCTGTTGAGCTGCTTTTGTTTCCTACAAAACCTGTAGGATTATCATTGTTGAGGTTTCTTGAATTCATCCTGTGGAATTACATTTTAGGGGAAAAGGCACAGGCGGGATGTAGTTACAAAACTTTTTCTGAAGAAAGCAAACTCAAACATCTGTTTTCATATAGGCAGGCAGTATATTTATGCCTACATGTAATTCTGAAGATATTGATTTCTGAGTATATCCGGGTTAGTATGAGGTGACTGAAGTTGTTATTCTTTTGCTTATCCAGTGTCCTTTCAGGTTATAGTCTTGAGTGCAGGAGTGGCTGAATCTCGTAGAATCATTTCTTAGGCTTTTAAAGTTCACAGGACAAGTTATTCACACAATTGGAACAAAAGTTAGATTTCTATTAGTACACTTGAACTGTATTTAACATGTGCTGTAGAAACCCTCTTTTTTTTACAGACGTCAGTCTATTTCTGAGTAGAGATGTAAGCATTTGTCTATTTATTTATTTCTTTATTCTTAAAGCATGGCTTCCCCAGAGGAGTGGGAATTGCCATGTGTGAGCAGAAATAATTTCAAGATGGTTTGTGTAAGCGTTTGGATTTTGGAGCACTTAAGTCCTCGTGCTGTAGAAAGAAAGCATGATTCACTCTTAGCCATAATGAAGCAAGTGTTCCTCTGTAATGTGATTGCTTGGGCAAGTTTTGACTGATCGCAGTGAACTCTCCAGTCCTGTCTGTAGGGAAGTGATCTTACAGGAGCTTTGTCTTCTCTTCTGTCTCCATCTGTTGATAGGATGACTTACGTCTTCTGTCTGGACTGGCAGACAGGATTTAGGCGCCAATCCAGCAAACCACTTAAACAATAGTTTAGCTTTAAGCCTTATAGCAACTCAATTAACAGGTTAAAAAAAAATTAAATAACATTGCTAACACACTACTGTTACCTTCAGAAGGAAATTTAGGAGATTAGATTGTATTGGTACATGAACTATAAATGGAATAAGAAGTGTTAAATTAAAGATACACTGAGAATAGAAGACATAGATTAAGACCTTTGTCTTTAGTACAGAATATAAAGGAGGAAAGATTGCTGTTTAATAGAAAAGGGAGTTTATGTCTTGTATATTTCTGCTAGATCAGTGTTGCTCGAGAGTGCAGCATGGCAAATGGAATAGATTTTTCACAGAAGTACGTAGGAATTTCCTCTGACCAAAGAAAGACTAATACAATCAGCAGGAATTGCAGCAGTATTTACCATTGCGTTACAGGGAAATGATGACAGACGCGTTTCCTGTACTGACAGAACTAGTGACCACCGTGCAGGTAGCAGTAGTTCACAGGCAAACCTGGGAATGCTAATATTTGCTTTAAAGGTTACTAATGTGTTTCTTTCTTTGAAAAAATTCTCTCTTTAGATCTTTTCAAGTGTTATTTCCATCAGAAGAATCACTGTCATTGTGGAGGGATGAACGTACAGTTTTAAGCTAGTTGAGTTTATGTTCAGTTAATGAAACTGATGATGAAGTAAAAATTGCCTCTTTCTGAGTTTAGTTTTTGGTTCAGCTTTCGGTATTACTGTACAAATGGAAATGCTTTAGGTTTTGTGTTCCATAATGGTGACCTCTTGTGGTGCAAATACGTCAGTACTTTTGGAGGAGCTCTGTAATACACGATGGAGGAAGTTGTATTTATATGTTGTTTTTAATAACAGTTTTAACTGCTAACTTAGTAAAATGACTTCTCATCTTTTCCAAATCGTTATTAATATGCAGATCTCGTACTGCGCGTGTGAAGAAAGAAGCATTTTGTGCATTGTATTCTGATACGCTTTGTATGTGTCTGTACTGTATCTTTTAGTGACCAGATGAAAAAGCCTGGCACAGGTTCATCATGGCCAAGAAGTATGGGTTGGAAGAGACAAGTAGCAGGTACTTCATATGGCATTTCAATCTCAGAATGTCAAAAAATGCAAAATACAGTCTAACAGAAATAATGTCATTTTGGTGATTTGAAGATCTTTTTCTTCTTTATTCACTGAACGTTGGTTTTGGTTTTCTAGATGTACTGTGTTGTTTTTTTCTGTTGTTGGTAAAGAGAAACAATGGTCAAAAGATCTTCAGTCTAAAAGTCTGTTGAAATTTTCTCTGTTTTTCCATTAACACCTTGTTTGCCCATCACTGCTTGTAAACTGGCATAGTTGTACAGAAACTAGTAAATTATGCCAAGCTGTATTAGCAGAGGATACAGATTCTGGATTGCCCTGCAGGGATGCATTTTCCTAATTTTACTTAACAGATTTTAATTAATATTTCCTTTAATCTGGCATGTTTCATACATGGCAAGTGCATATTTGAAAGTCTGATATGGAAACCTGAAGTTTCTACTCTGCTGTTATTATGCTTTCTTACTGTTTTTCTAGAACTGAGAAGTTCCATTACTCTGGATCATTCTGGTGAAGGCTGTAATGTGCTCTGCTTTCATTTCCTTCAGAGGAGCTGAGAGTATTTCTCATGTCACAGGACTTAGTATTCTGTGGGGCTTTATGTTTATAAGCCTTTTTAATTCATCTGTGTTATTTTATTGGTGCTATTGAAAAAATCATGTGTGTTATTAGATGGTTTCCTTCTATATCTACTTTCTTTAACATTATGTAGCTTCCTTAGGTTGTGCATACTTCATTTTTAATCCCAAAATAAACAGTGGGATAGCAATAAGAATTCTAAATAATTTCTTCTCTATAGTGGGGTTCTTGGGGGAAGTGTTCATTCACAGATTATTTTTATTGCTTTATTTGATTTGTGTTTATACTTCTATGTTTTAGAGACGAGGTAGACTTTTTTAATATTGATATATTCGTAGCCACTCAGTATTCTGTGAAAAGGCTACACATGATAAGTCAAGCAGTACACAGCTTTTGAAAGCTCAGTGTTGCTAAGGCTCTTGTATTTACATGCTAAAAACAGCAACCAATAAATGTAGACTGATTAGTGATTTTTTTTTTTTTACCAGAATGCAAAGCTGTGGTTAAGACCTATGAAAAACTGAGACAACAAACTTCAACTCTCTGAACTCTTTTTTCTCGAGTATTTTTGCTGTTGAATTGTGATTCACTGAATTAGAAGGTTCAGGACAGCTTCTGCAATATTTTAAATACAGCTAGTGCCATAACTTTTCATCAGCACCTTAAAAATCAGCCAGGACAGAGAAACATGCAAGTGTAGAATTTATTAATGTTTCCTTTCTTTTTAATCATGTATTTTTTGTTCTTTCTTATTGCTAATATTAATATTGTTTAGTAAAAACTGATTATCTTTTTTTTTTTTTTTCCCTAGTTACAAGATATGTTTTTTTTAAAAATTATGCCACTACGACTTTTAGGTTTCTATATTTTTCTGTTAAATGTGAGACAAGTGCAGCAGAGGGGCACAAAAAAATCAATGTTTTTTTCTGAACTAAAAATTGAATGGCTTTGTTAATTTTTTTCCTAGTGAGAAGTGTGGTCATATCTGCAAATGCATACATGAACTATTCTGTTTCTTGCTTCATAAAGTTAAGCATGTGGATAGTTAAAAAGTCAGTCCCATCTTTCAGTTTAAGAGAGGTAGCTATGAATTGGAAAGAAGAGAAATAATTGAGTCAATATGTGGGTTTTGTGGCAGGAAGGAACAGTGCAAACTATTGTAGCGTTCTCATTTCAGCTGGGCTCTTGCATTATCCGGAGCAGAACTTTCACTTCATGGCAAATGCTCCACAGTGTTTTATTAATTAAGCTACTCATTAATCTAAATAGGACTGTTAACTCATTTGATCTAGAAAATAAAAAAGGCCTGCAAAATAAGTAATAATAATGTTACCTAATAGCATATACTTATATATATGTATGCACAGACCAACAGTATATAGTTTTTGTAATAACATATTGACCAGTGTATTACTTAAGAAACAGCAGCATTTTTGTATAATGTGTTTAAGTACATATAACTGTTACATTCATCCTGTGTGAAATATAGGTTGACAGTTAATACAAATATACAAAATGAGTCTGGATTATTTTTTTAAAGAGCAGCCTTTTTATTTTAAAAATTCACTCTTTAAAAACATAGTCAGGAAGTTTTTGGTTATTTCACTGTTCCAAGTAATGCTCAGTAGACGGTAATTTTTAAGGTCTGAGATACTGTTCTCATGATGCAAACCTCTCAAATACCAGTGTTGTCATGCATAGTATTACTTGTGTTTGATAATGAATATGTTAAGAATTTACATTGTCATTTAGCTGAAAGAGCTAGTAATGAACAGTAGGAGACACTTTCTGATGGATCTGTTACTTAAAAAAATGTATATATTCTAGTCTTAATGGCTTTCTTCATGTTCTTTAGTGAAGCTGTGTGACTTATTTCCCTATTTGAAAAAAACAACCATACAAAGAAAATGACAGACTAAACCCCATCTTTATAACAGCAACTGCCTGCAAGATAAGGAGTTTAACCTAGTCTTGAACTCCAAAAATATGCTTATGTGCACCTTGTAAGCAATTGTGGGATCCTTTAAAACTCAAGTTGTGCAGAAACTCTGGCTCTTCAGCTGTCGAGGGCCAATGGTCAAGACCAGAGTTGTGTCACTTCACGTAGTGTCAGGTGAATGTGAGAAGGGTGCTCAGCAAGTCACAATAATTCCCAGTGATATTGCATCCGTATGAAAGCCAATCCTGGAATCCATTTTTTGATAAACTGTATTTCGCCAACTTCCTTGTCCAATCTGAAAACAGATCCGTGCTCCTGGTCGTGTTTCCAGAGGAATTCCAGACCACTGATTTTTTGGTCTGTCAATTCTTAACTTGATGTATACTGATAAACTTTCTTTGTCATTTCTTCTTGCAGTATATAAAAAAAAAATTGAAATATTTTTTTAAACTTCTCTTTGTGAGGTTGACAAGGTTTCTGATAATGAACTGTAGCCCTTTCTCAGTCTCTGTGGAGGAAATTGGTTGAAGTTGGCCAAGAAAATTGGGAGTTCATTACCTTCAAGGTTTCTGAGGAGGCAAAACACCTTTCAGCCATCTGTAGTTTGCTATTAATTTCCAAGATGCTGTGTGAGAAATTGTTTAATGGAAGAAAGAATAGGAGGGAAACACGCATTTTACAAAAATTTAGCTGGGAAGCTCTTGAAACTAATTGCATAAAGTGCTTAAAATAGCTAACAGGATATAACTGACAAGACTATTTTTCCCTAACTGACCAAAGAGTCAGTTAACCAAGCTTAGTGTAATAAAATTGTGCAGTCCTTGAGGATTGTCCATAGTATGGATATTTTTTAACACAGAATGAGCTGTCATGTGGACATGGAGCTGAAAAATAGTAGGACATGTTGATGTAAAAGTAGTCATTACCTTCCAATTCAGCGATCAAATGAAACATTAATGTCAGTGAACAGAAACAAATCTGGCTTTACAGGTACAGCTTTACATATCAAAACATTTTTCCATCTAGTTTCACTTGAAACTTTCCTTTTTGCAAAAATGTAAATAAACACAAAAGCTGGAATACGTACAGTGACCCAGAATACAGCAAAATGTGACATTTTTAGATTTTTTTTTCCTGACTGATGAATAAAGTATTTGTAGCTATTTATTTGTGTAGAAGTTGAAACCTTCACTGAATATGTGCTTTTGTTTTGAATGTATTTTGAAGGCTTAGAGGATGAAACAAGAATAAATGAATCAGAAGAGAAAGAAATCTTTTGGCATGTAAGGATTCTACCAATTCTGCACGAACTGGAAAAAGGTGGATACTACTGTTCTTGAAAAGGTGTATTTTCTGTACTATTTCCTGGCAGATACATGGGACTTATTTGTGTTTACTACGAAAGAATAACAGTAGTTGAACTATGTAGCCTTTTATGCTTTCGTAAGTGCAATGACTTTGCAGTGTAAAACTAGCCTGGGCAATGGTCTGGCGGTGGCCCTGCTTGAGCAGGGGTTTGGACCAGATGACCTCCAGAGGTCCCTTCCAACCTCAACCATTCTGTGATTCTTTAAATAAACCAAGAAACCTGATTTAGACAATTTCTTGTCTGCTTAAGTTACCTTATTTTAGACGATACAGCTCTGCCAGCTTAGCAGTCAGTGATGAGGTAATAATTTTATGAATAAAGTACCGCAAAGATACTTTTAAGCATATTGAAGGTCTAGATTAATTTTAGAAAACTAAGGAAATCTTAATGAAAATTTCTATTTGTGCTTAAAGTGTTAGATGTCTCAGAAAAGTATGTAATGATTAAGAATATTGAAGCAAAATTCAGTAGATTTAAGTATGACTTGAAAGACCAAACTCTGAAATCCATTTTAATGTTTGGTTCAAAAGGTTGTTTAGTTGCCTTCTATAGACATTATTTGAATGGTGGGAATATAGAAAGTGGATTTGTTTTTACAAGTGGTTAAAAGTGAGTGTCGAATTAGGGAATTGATTCTGTTTTACAGGATCTTTTGCAGTGTTCATTATAGCATGGTACAGATTAGGTGTGTTGGGGTTTTTTTTGCATAATTTTGCAGATGTTGATGAATATGAAACACCTGTGTGGTACTGAGTGATTCCCAAACTGTATCATTCTTTTAAAAAGATGGGATTCTCATTCACACGTCTGTACTAACATGTAGATAAACAGTGATCAGGAAATTTGATAACAGCTATGCAACTTCACTTTTTCTTTGCCTGATGTTGAGATTGTAAAACACGAGCCACCGAGTTTTGCATAGTGAGATGTTCTTTATAGGTAATCAAAATATTATTTGAAGGTAAAAATCTAGTCATGCCTTTCCTTTGTCATGAATTTAACTAAGGAAAATCAGATTTCATGCCTCTTTTCCTTAGTCTTTACTTGATTTGGTTAGTGTGTTGATATTTTTTTCGCTTTTTTTAAAAAATCAATTATGGCTTAGTTTTTGTACTAATAGATGAAATTATCTAATTATACAGTCTCACTAGCTGATTTGAAGGTAGTCCTACGAAAACCTTAAAGTTAAGAGTTTTGCTACTTCTTGAATAGTCACACAGATTGTAACTGAATTACATCATTGCCACCTGCAGCTGCATCTCATTGCTTTGTTTAGGCTGTTTACTGCACAGTTGCAAGTTATCCTACCAAAATGAATATTAGAATTCCATAATTTTAATATTTTGAGTGGGTCTGTTGGTATTTCAGTGTTTTGAAAATGTTGTGTGCAGTCATGCTTTTCAGCTAGTTCCCTGCATGTGCATTGAGGTCACATTTAGTTTTTTATATATTACTAGAAAAGCCATTTTCTTCCCCTTTCTCCCTGAAAAATATTTGCAGAAAACTTCCTATTCAAAAACAAATCCAAAGTTTAACCTGGAACTTCATTATTTTCTCAAATCCCCTGAATATCATGCGCTTGGGATGATCATATGACAAAACCAAGTAGAACCTCAAAGTCTCTTTTTCTAGAGGAACAAATACTTTCTTTTGTTACATTCCAGTCCTCGAGGAAAGAGAAGCTGCAGAAATGCCCTGTGGGATGTATGACGAATAATTTTTGTTGTTGTTGTGAATTTTGATGAAATAGAATGGGGACGATGCAGTTTTGGTTCCTTGCCATTCCTGTTTCACAGCTTATTGGAGCAGCGGATTTAGAATCATAGTAAATTTTGTGAAATTTTCTATCATAATGGAAGTAGAAGTGGAGTAAAAACAGTCACTGCTGTTCCTCAACTGCGGTGATTGCAAATTGAGAGGTTGCACGCGTTGCTCAGCGTGAGAGCTGGTGGGACCTTGAATTTGCCCACAGGTTTGGGACCTTAAATGAGCTTGTTGTCTTGTGATGAAGTTTATACAGACAGGAAATCACAAGTGCTTTGCCTTCTTGTATATGACTCTATTTCATCTGTGAAGTACATCCTGAGTAAATGCAGAGTTTATACACGCAGTTTAAGTGGGTTTATGTGGTGCTTTGTTAATGTCACCTTAGAGACAAAAGCAAACGTAAGAGAAAGAAAAAAGAAACCCTTGCTCTTGAATTTTAAAAATAGGCAAAACTTTTCCTTTTCCCTCTAAAGTAAACATGTACATGATTTCATTGTGCTGATATGCAAATTAGATAATAATTTGCTGCGGGTTTCATGCTTGTGTTTTTTAAATAGTGTCTAAGAGACTCAGGTTAAGAGATAGATGACTTTTTTTTTTTGTCAGTAGGCCAACAATCCACTCAAATATATCTTGCATATCTTGTATGCATTGGAGAGTTCTAACAAGTTTTTACATTCACTTATTCTTAATCCCAGCAAGATTTGATATATTAGGTTATGTATATGTACAGAAAAACATTCCTTAACTGTCTCTTTCCCACATGTTTGGTGGAGCTCTTTAAAGAATATGTTTGGAATCACAGTTCCCTAGTAGACATTTGGTCTATTAAACATTTAAGGTGAGTTTCATTTTAGCTGTAGGTATTACTTCGGCTCTGTGATTTCTTGGATTGAGTCTCTTCTTTTTAAAAGGTAGAATAAAACTATTTCTGAGGGTTGGATTATCGTTTCCAGAGATGTATTGAGCACCTTATTTTTTTTTGTTGTGCAACCCATTCTTTATTTTGTTCCTCTGTGTCTTTGTGATCTCTGGAAAAGGTGGCACTGATAGTTATTTTTTTATTTATGTCTCCCTTCCCACCCCTTTCAAGTAGAAGACAATATAGAAAATCTTTGTCTGGCTTGCACCAAGCTCTATCAAGCCTTGAATGAAGGAAATATGCTTCGAAAAAGGTTTAAAGGAAGAAATGTGCTTCTGAAGACATTATATAAACTTGTAGATATCGATTCAGATCTACTTCACCTGAAGCTGGCAAAGATTATTCTGGCTGTAAGTGTTTTAAAATACTGTTTGGTAGAATGTGAAACTCAAAATTATGAATTACAAATTGCATTTGATTTTTTTTTTTACCATGTGTTTAAACTGTGTCTGATCTAACTCTTCCTAAGCACAATTTCTCACCATATGGATGCTAGTCTCCCATTCATCCAGACTGGCACTTGTTGAAACCTGCTTTTTGCAGAGAAGTTACAGCTGGGGGAGGAAAGGAGGACACAAAATAGGATAGCAGCTGTATGGTAGCAGAAACATTGCTTAGGTGTGGAAAAGAGGCAATGTCCTAAGTTGAGAAACACATGCAGGGATTTAAGCAAAACAGTAATTAAAGGAAAATACGCTTGAAAATGAAGCTTAGTTCTTGAATAATATCTTGATCTTATTACACACCTTCATCTGAAAGTACCGAAACATTTTTTTTCAGAAAGTAAATGAAATTATCCTTTTCCCCAGTATTTTTAGTTAAAAGTCTGAATCGAGTTGGTGCTTTTGAACCTATTGGTTCAGCTTCTACAGAGTATGTATGGACAGTCACTGGTGAAAGGATACCAGGCACCATCGTGTTGAAGGCATTTTAGTAATTTTGTATGTGTGTGTTTTGAGGGTGGTTCTCCTTTAAGATAGCGTGTGTTATTTTAATCAGAAGATTTCAGTATATATTCAGATACTACATAGATGTTAAGTGGTACTTTCTTTTGTAAATTTTCAACAATTTTACTTCTTTTCCATGATCTTTCAGTGGCCATTACTACATCATAGGAACTTTTTTTTTTCCTGATATATGAGAATAAGTTTCATTGTGATATGTGATGTTCATAGAATAGAATCATAGAATGTGTTGGGCTGGAATGTACCTTTAAAGATCATCTAGTCCAACACCCTTGCAGTGAGCAGGGAGTTGTATGGGAGTTCTTTGTGGTTTGGCCATAGATGCCAAACCAGTGAATCTTGTGTGGAATTTCTTTGTATGAGTGAATTAGAGGGGGGGAAAAAAAAAAAGAAAAAGTGCAAGTTATTGATATACTACTACCTGCAGAAAATTTTATGTATCATTTATATCCCTGTTTCGGCAGGGTGGTTAGACTGGATGATCTTTTGAGCTCACTTCCAATCCCTAATATTCTGTGACACTGTGATCATCTGTTACTTTACAATGAGCTAGATAGAGCTTAAAGTAGCTAGGTTTCAGAATCCTTTAATTCTGCAAACTTTTCAGTTTGGTTCAGCGTTCTGTCAGGGTTTCAGATGGAATTTAATAGTTCTGTGAGAGTACAAGCTTGCTATGGTGCCTGAACTTGTAAAATATTATGGTTTGTATGTAGATTTTAGTTGTTATTTTTGTTTTTTGCTTTGTAGATGAAAGTGGATGGAAAAGGTCTTCTCGGTGTGTGCAAGCTTGCCTTTAACATTTGCAGAAATGAAAAAAATGATTACATCGTTCAAAAGGATAGATTATTGGGTATGTATTCTGTTCTTGCATATAAGTTAGATGCTGAAATTCAGTAGTTAGACTGATTATCTTTCAAGAAACATTAGAGTTAACTTAGTCACACACACCTGCTAGGTCAAACTAACGGTCCATCTAGTCCAGTATTCTGTGTCTAATGATGGTGCTAGGGGATGCTGTTCAGGGAGAGCGTGGAAGCCTACGTGTTTTGTAGTCTATTTCCCCTGTACTACCCTAGCATCCAGTATTGATACATTCTGTTAGGGACATTAGATGGTGCATCCTCGCCTAATCATTTTTTAGTCTCTGTTTATAGATCTTTTGTTAATTAATTTGCCTAATTCCTTTTTAAACTTTCTAATTCTATCTGCTTCTGCAGTCTCATAGAGCAACAAGTTCCAGAAGTTTGGAGCAGTCTGTCTCCTGTTTTAAACCTATCTACTTTTCATTATACCCCTGCTTGTAGTTTTACAGAATTGGTAGGAGTTCCTGGTCAGTTTACCCTCCACCTTCATGATTTTTAAACCACAATCATATCATATATCTCTGCCTTCTTCTCTTCAGATTTAGGCATCTCAGCCTTTTAGCTCACTCTTTGAAAAGATACTGTGTCATTCTCTCAGTTTAGTAGTCGTTCTCTGTACCTTCTCCAGCTCTGGTAGATCCTCGAGATCTACCAGATCTGTCATGGGTTAGGGCTGGGATGGCCACTGAACGCTGGCAGATGCTCTTCAACCCCTCTCCTTCCTCAAAATGGGAAGGAAAGTGGAGTAAGGCAGAGACTCACAGATTGGAAAACTAAAACAGCTTTGATAAAGCAGTAATAGAATTAATAAAAATAACTATGTGCGAATATATACAAATCCAATATTCCCTCCCGATACCAATGCCCACTGATGCTGCAGACCTGGTGGCACCGGGGAAGCCCCAGGCTCAGCGGCAGCGAGGAGCTGGATACAGGAACTCGGGATCAGGATCAAAGGCAAAAGGTGGGACAGAGTCCTCCTTGGATGCCTGCTGTTGGAGAAGAGAGATTAACCCCTGTGATCCCTCCATTTTATACTGAATATGATGTATATGGAATGGAATACTCTTGTTGATCACCTGTCCTGTCTGTTCCTCACCAGAGGTGCAACCTTTTACTTCCTTGTGACCCCTTTTACTTCCTGGCACCCCCAGCGTGGCACACAAGAGCCAGCAGTGACCTTGGTCGCTGCAAGAATAAGTATAAGCAAGAGCCTTTCAGCATACCAGTCCCAAGCAGGAACTGTAAACATGAGGCCTTATCACTTCTAACAGCAGACACTGTCTGCAAAGACAAGCTGTGCAGCTTCTTAGAAGAGACTGAGCTGGAAAGTAAAAATCACTGAACAAAATTGGTTCTGTTTAGCACAAACCAGGACAGATGCACAGGACAAAACATTCTGTAGAAGTCAAGATGTGTCTGCACCAGATTTTATAGAAGCTGTGGTGTTGACCATCGGTGATTGTTGTCAATGTGCTTCCCAATGACTTTTTTAGCTGCTGCTGCACACTGAACCAATGATTTGGGGACAATTGTCAGCAATGGCTCCAAGATCTCTTTTGTGATTGTAACTGTATTTGTGTCATAACGCACCCCTTGCAAATAGGAGAAATATGAAGCGAATGACAGTTTATGAGAGATACTCAGTATTGATGATGGTCATTCCTTTCATTAAAACTTTGCTATGTTTTATCATCATAGGCCATGACCTTGCAAGCATTTTTTGAAGGTGCATAAGTTAAAGCATATGTGTCTATGTGCTTAAATAGATGAGAGAATTCATGGCCTTAAAGTTTAATATGTAAGTGTTGTCAGAAATGAAGACTAGATAAGGCTTTCAGTAGTAAGGTAACAGGAAAGGACTCAGAGAAAAGAGAACGGGTCAGATTGCTCAACTGACTTTGAATACTGAAAACTACAGTTTTGTGGAGATTAGCATCATACAAAAATCTGGACAAAATGAGTGCCCATGTCTGTGTAAGCAATGGGTTTTTTTGCTCTCATTTCCATCTTCACTCACTTTTCTTTCACTTGCTCTTCTTTTCCTGTATTTAAAAACTCATGAAGGAAAGAATATTTCTGATAGAGTTTTGTATGCTTGGTTTTTTTATTTGCTCTTTATGTTTTGGACCCACCTTATCCAGGTTGAAGACCTGGATTATCATAACCACCCAGATTCCTGTTGCAGTCACTGGGTTATAGATACAGGGTTTTTTTTCTTCCTGTCTCCCTGTGCACTATTTACGTGCAGTGGAGCAGCTCCAGTAGAAGAAATAAATTAACTGTTCTTCCCAAACCAGACAACTACTGTTCAAGACCCTGTTTGATACTGAGCAGAGCAGGGATCCAAAGCTGATTCCTCACAGTGCTACGGCCCGAGTGATTTAGCTGACCACAAATGATTGGTGAGGGCAAGGGTCTGGGCAAGAGCCCAGAGCGTGTGTACTTCACCCGTATACACCATGTACTTGGAGAGAGTTTCAGCTTGAGTTGAGACAGAAGAAACTATAGAAATCTCCTAAGTGTAATGAGGTGGGAAAAAGTTTTTATTCAACTGAATATAGCCCAGGGTGCAGAAGTTAAATATTAGTTTCAATCACTTACTAGGAATTCAAAAGTATAAAACTAGTTAGGATTACTTATTTTTTTTAAGATACACCCACCAATTTCAGGATGTTACAATTTGTCTGTGAAAGATATATTGGGCTTGTGCTAACAGCTGCTCATTTTAACATTTCAGATATCTAACGGTGATAGCATAAATCAAAACTTTTACAGTAACTTTACCTATATAAAAAGTAAATGTAAAAAGGCTACAAAGAAATTTCAAATGTGAGATTTGAGTTAGATACCTGTTCTTTTTAGTGCTCCATTTGAGATGCTTTAAGACATTTGATTTTTAAGGAAATAGTGGGAATAAACCTCTTTAGAATGTCTCAAGTTTAGTATGCAAAATTCCAAGCACACACAACCACTTTTGCAAATCTTGGATGAGGATTTCGGTGATTACTACAATGTGTTTACAACTGGTGCTGGTCCTTTAAGCCTGGGAGAACAAAAGTCAGGCCCATTCTCTTCTTCATCAATAATTGTTTCTTGGCTTCAACCCAAATACCCAATTTTTCTAGTCCACTTACTAGAAATGTAAGAGTTCAATCGGAGTGTTTTTTCCCAATTGTTAATCTCTTAAATGAGTGGACTGTATTAAATGTAAATGTTAATTTTAGGTTTTCTGAATAATGATTTTCCTTTTAGATTGTTTGTTGGAGGTCCTGAGAACTGAAGATCTACAAAAAAACAATGAAGCTTTCCTGTATTGCATGGGAGCTATAAAATTCATGTCTGGAAATGCAGTACTCATTAACGAAATGGTCAACAAAGGAGCTGTTGAAATGTTGCTGCAATTAATGAAGCAGATTAATAATAAAAAAGAAAATGACACATGTTTCTCCAACTTGGGCCACCTATTAGTTCAGGTTAGCATTCACTTTTATTTCTAGAACTACATACTTCAAAGGCAAATTAACAATTTAATTGGAGGTGATAAGCTAACCTTGTGTGCCAATGACAGAGTTGTACCTATATTTGAGTAGACGTGAAGTCATTCAGGACCTAAATTTAATTATCATAGGTATTTTTGTGTAGTCAATTTTAAAGGCTTTAGAAATTCTGCAGTTATTAGAAATATTTTTAGGTACCTCATAAAACCAATTTCTTATTACTTTATGGTGCTGATAATGTTTTGGATACTATAGCAGATGAAAATGTGTTCCCTGTCTAAATTCTTTGAACTGATATAATAAATACAAACCAGTTCTGCAATACTGTAGGAGATTACAAAAAGCTTTTTATTACAAGAGTGGTGCATTTTTTAAGATGTGTATGAAAATATGGCTCTGTTTCTTTGGCTGTTTTTGAAGAACTGTAGTTTAAGGAAAAGGTTGTTGTGAAAACCAACACACTGAATCTTTTTGAAAGCAACACGGTCAAAACTGTCTTTTCTCATATGAGCTACCTTGGTAAGTTAATGGCTATGAAAACTAATCCTTTGCCCTAAAACTGCTTAATCCTTAGTGGTCTTGGGAAAAAAAAAAATGGTTATGTAGCTAAATCTTAAGTTATGCGTAGGATGTGGGAAGTTTTTGTATTTGTTGAGGATTTTCCTGGTGGGTTCCTGGCATTTGTCTTGGAAATTATTGATGTAAAAAATAGTAAATGGTGCAATTGCAAGGTTTTGGGGGCTTCATGGTAAAATATATTGGACAATTTTCTGAGGTGGTGTTAACCATAATTTTTTTTACTCGTTATAGCAAATGTTTTTTCATTCTCTACTTACTTACAAATGAGATATTTTTTTTTTTACTACTTGAAATTATATGAGAAAACAGACAGCTTACATCATCACGTTATTATTGCTGATTTTTGTCTGTTGATTTTGGTGGAGCTATGAAGTAGTCTCTCCAGAACAGTGTGTTTGATCTTAGTACAAACATAAACAGATTGGGAGATCATAGAATCAGAATGTTGGGTTGGAAGAGACCTTTAAAGGTCATCTAGTGCAACCCCGCAGCAGTGAGCAGGGATGTCTTTAACTAGATCAGGTTGCTCAGAGCCCCATCCAGCCTGACCTTGGATGTCTCCAGGGACAGGGCCACCACCACCTCCCTGGGCAACGTGTCCCAGTGTTTCACCACCCGCATAGTAAAGAACTTCTTCCTAACATCTAATCTAAATCTACCCTCTTTCAGTTTGAAACCTTTACCCTTCGTCCTATCACTACACACCCTTGTGAAGAGTCCCTCCCTGTAGGCCCCCTTCAGGTACTGGGAGGCCGCCATAAGGTCTCCCCCAGACCCTTCTCCAGCCTGAAGAGTTCCAACTCTCTCGGTCTGTCCTTGTAGGAGAGGTGCCCCAGCTGTCTGATCATTTTTGTGGCCCTTCTGGACCTGCTGTGAAGCACCAAATGAAATGATGTGGCTCAGTACTTATATTTGGCTAAGAAAGTCGCAAAGTGGCAAATCGCTAAAGATTAGGAGAATATATGATGAAACTGGAAATTTTGTGCTTGTTGTGTTCCTGTTTTCTTTCCTATCTGATTCTGTCATCATTCAGTTACTCTATGGATCACAAAATTCTCTTTTATACGCTTCTACCTTTAGAATTGGGAATGTTAGCTTCCTTGTGGCACTGTGAATTCTTCAATTATAGAATAATTTGTGCCATTTTGTTGATATCATACTGTATATTCTACGCAAAAATACACATGTGATTTCCAACCCTTCTTTTTCCAGGGAAGGTGTACAAACTTCAGGTGTTTTTTTTTCCCCCTCTTGAAAAGTATTGAGGATGGATTGGGGTTCCAGAATAGATTATATTCTCAGTGTAATTTGCAAGGTGATAGGCAGTGACTTAAAACATCTAAACTAAAAAAAAGTAATCTTAGATGAGGAAATTTAGATTATAGTTTTGCTCAGCATTTTAAAACCTAAATTAGAGATATGTATCCAGTATCTTTTTCTTATTTATATAGTTTAAAAATATTTATCCTTCTGAGAGCAGGAAAGTGATGGTTAAAGGCGCAAAGCATGTTACTTGCTGACATTTGCAGGCTGCTGTTGACATTAATCATATAATACATATAATGGGAATCCTGTTAAGTAGAAAGAGATGGAAATCTATGATAAATAGATGTAAAAAGAGGTTTTTTAAGTAAGTTGAGGCATTTTAAAATAATAAATGATGTCTAAGTACTTAAACTAATGAATCAGATTATTGTCAACTGTTTGATTAGCTAGCTGTCTGAACTTCCTCACAACTTTAAAGAAATGCTTTTTCTTCCATTATTTGTACGTGGATAAATTAAGTTTTTTTAATCAAGAGTTTAATTTGCGAATGTGTGGAAGTAAAAAAAAAAGTATGAAGTATAATACTTTTAGTCATTATTATCTCTGATGTTTTCAGTATGATTGCAAGTGTAGCAAAACTAATTTCTTCAGTTTGAAAAGACTGGCTGTTCCTCACAAGGCCTCGAGTATTTTGTGGACAAGTGAGAACTGACAACTGGTTTATGTTGAGGTTGCCATTTCTCTTGTTTGTATTCTCTTCCATAGTAGTACAGATACTTCATTTTTCTTCCTCATGTGAGAAAAGTAGTGAATCCTGCTGCTGTGGAATTCCTGTGTGACTTTCTCATATCAGTTCCTTCAACAAATATACATAAACGTGCACCATTTCTTTCATGTGAGTTAATTGTTCAGTCATCACAGACAGATGTAGGAATAGTTCTGTTTTCAGGGTTACAGTATCAAAGAAAGTTTCTTCTCTGATTCATGTCTTCAGAATAAAGGAAGTTTTTGTGGCATGCTTTAAAAACACATAGCAAAAGATCAAATATCCAGAGACATACAGAAATAATGAATAAATATAAGTCTTCAAGAATAGAGAGCAAATTATATTGAAGGAGAAAAACGTGGTCTCTGAGGGAGGCTCTGCCATCTCTTAATCCTGATAACTGAAGTTAACAGGGACCAGCTCTTCATTCTTTAACTGTATAACTGCACAGTCACCAGATGGCAGTGTTAGACATAAACTTGCCAGGTCCTTTTTGTGGGGATAAAGTGCTTATCCTGTTTCTTCGTTGTTACATTTTATGCAGAAGCTCTGCAATACAAGAATAAAAATGTTTGTAATAATAGCTATTTTTCCTTAGTAGGGGGTGTGAAACCAAGGTAATCTTCGACTCATTTTATGTTGCTTCACCTAATAGTCTGATTATATTTGCAGGGAAAATGGTAATGCTTATTCAAAAACCAAGGCTTTTGAAGTGTCACTGACAAGACTTAACAAGTACTCCATGTTCCTTAATTGAAAAGCACTTAAATGTCTTCTCCTTTAAAAATAGCATTTATCAGCTGTTAAATTTTCTATTAGAGTGAATTTGATCTTTCACATGGCAACATCAGGATTAAGGCTGGTGGGGATTACTAGAGCCAATTGTTATGCATTTGTCCCTGAAACATGGTGCCTGCTTGAAGCAATCAGAATCTCTCTTGAATTTATCTGTTGCCTGACTAGCTTCTATTATTTTTTTTATTTGTACTCTTCAAATTTCACTCATGTACCAGTTGTTCCTTTGTGGATATATACTTCTATAAACTTCTGAATTTCGCTGTCTTGCACATTTTAGTGTAAATGGTTCTTTTGCATTACTTTTTCCTTTCCATTCTATCTTTGTGTGAGGATGCCTCTTGGTAGAATTTACTGCTGGAGGGTTTTGACCATCTAACTGTCTCGGGCAGTGAAAAAAACTACCCTCTTTTGGAGGCCTCTGAACCATTATCTATTGATAAAGTTGTGGATTTTTTCATCATCTAATATGTAAGGCTCTGCTGCAGTGAAAACCCTGATCTGGGCTTGAACAACACTCTTAGTATGCGGGGTATCCTTCATTTTCAGTATTGCAGACTTCAGCTAGAGCTCAGCAAATGCAGTCCCAGGCTGACTGTGAACATCTCGTATGTGAACGTTGGATGCAGTCTTCTGAGTCTGTTCCGTTTGGCAGGAATTTTGCCACCAAAACTTTTGAATAGCGAAGTATCTGATCAGAGTATTTTCATTTTTCAATATTTCTCGAGTATTGTGTTGATTTTTGAAGCATCATGACTTGTTAAAGGAGCATATTTGGAAATACACTTTTTTGCAGCTGTTTAGTTAAAATAACAAAAACCTTCAGGTGTCTTCTTAAAATATGAGCAACAGGAGGGGAATGGCTTCCATAGGTTCAGTTTCTGTTTATTCTGAATACAGTATACATTTCATATTTAGTGCTGAAGTTAAATCTGTTCACATATCACATTCACATTATCCCAGTTTTTCCTTTCCCTCTGTACTTTGCTTCCCCATTTTGGTACATTTTTTGTTCTCCTGTTGTTCCATTACAGAACATCGTATGGTAACTGAAGACACGTACACTTTTGTCGAATTTTTTGAAGTAGGACAGGTAATTTGAAAGCTGCTGAAGAATGGGCAGGGTAGTCATAGAATCTGATGAGCAAAACCTCCTCAAACACAACAATTTAACCTGCTCTTTGTCAGATTGTCCCTTTAGATTTAGCGCTGGACAAGCAGTCTAATTCGGTGATGAAATAGTTAATTTCTAGAGTTTTTGGTGATTATGAGCAATTTGAACAGATAGTATTTGCCTTAACAAACACCATTTAAAACCAAAATCAAAGTTAAAACACCTTACTCTTAGAATAAGGAAGATTGGAAGTAATCGTATATTCCCATTAGATTAGATGACTTCACATTAATTTTCTAGTAAGTTCTGATTGAGATCAAGAGTTAACATACATGTCATTGCCTGTCTGACCTTGGAAGAGAACCAGAACATTTCAAAATATCTAATAGCTGATTCATTTTGCATATCTGCTGGGTATTTTATGCTTAAAACTCCTTGAAATAGAACAGTATCTTCTGAAAATATTTTGGGCTCTGCAAAATAACCTTGAGAAGCTTTTCATTTTTATGCTGTTCAAGTAGTGGATTTCTCTTGATCTTGATTAACTTTTAATTTTTTTTAATCAAAGTGCATTTTACTGCCATTTAAAATCAATTCACCTTAGTTTGAAACATAGTTATTATCAAAATATATATTATAATTCAGTATTAATTTGTAAGACTTAAATATAAGTTTGCAAAATCAGACATTATGCAAAAAATCACTTTATCCAAAGAATTTCACCTAATTTCCAGTTGCTATATGGTTATATACATGCATACAAGTCTTTTATACATGTATGCAAGATTTTAAAGCATCAAATTTCTCTCAAAGATAGAGGTTACATGCAGGCAAAGACCAGTATGAATCTTACATTTTCAAACAATTATTTCAATGTACACAATTCTGTTGCTTGCACATTTCCTGTTCCAATTTATTGGCAGATATGTACCTACAGAATGTCAACAGGGCCTTCAGACTGCCTTAGATGGTAAAAATGAGATTTGAGCTTAATTAAACTTCCAGAACAGAGTGGATTTGGTTGGGAATGGCTGTGATTAATAGATGTTTAACTATTCCGTGTGCAGCTGACAGCTACTTTGCGAAACTTGGCCGACTTCCCTGCGGCGAGGGGCCGGCTCCTTTGCGGTGCTGCGGTCTCCGAGCTCTGCGTGGCGCTAGAGCAGCGTATGAATGATAAAGACATCTGCACCTATATTGTCCGGATATTCAGGTACGTATAGAACACGGGGTGCTATTTCTGCACACAGTCCGGGCAGTGTTACCCCTTCGGGTGACCTCAGAGAGGGCAGGGTCAGGCACTAAAATTGGACGACTTACGTTGAATTGTGGTGTTTTGTTTTGTTTGTTTGTTTTTTAAACACTCTGCAGAGTTTTTAATTATTTTGTATGATAATTGTGTCTTTATTAATGCTGATAGGATTGTTTAACTGTAGCCATGGATTCGTTGTCCCTGTGAAAAATGTTTTGTCTTATTGTGCCGTTCCTTGATCCCACAGCTTCTGACTGAGATTTTTAAAGTACGATTTCTTGTATTTTAAAGCTGCATAAATTGCTAAGTATTTATGAGTCCTATTTTAGGCCATGTTTTAAAAAATGAATATGAGAAATTACACAAGCGAAGTTATGGTGGGGACTCTCTATTGTGAAATAAAATGCAGGAAAGAGAAATGTGATCAGTGTTCATTGTTTTGAGCTG
Organism: Trogon surrucura; assembly: GCA_020746105.1. Taxonomy (NCBI): domain Eukaryota; kingdom Metazoa; phylum Chordata; class Aves; order Trogoniformes; family Trogonidae; genus Trogon; species Trogon surrucura. Next base: position 51,876,413 of record CM036618.1, read on the forward strand.
TCACAGAATGTTCGAGGAGATTAGTCTGTGGGATCAGGGCTTGAGTGTGCAGATGGAAGCGCTGAAAGAATCTCAGTTTTATGAGCAGGTCAATGGCTGCTTCCCAAGATGTGCTTTTTAGAGAAAGATTACTATGAGTGAATCACCCAAAAAGATCCTTTTGTAGTCTGAATAGTTTCTCTGTCAAAAATCTTCCAGTTACCAAGCACCAGCTTGCAATATCCAATGCTAAATGGCCTTGGAAACAAGTTAAGCATTTTGAAGAAGTTGTGAAATTAACTGTTGATAATTTCAGGAGGAGTTGGGTAATGAGCACAATTTATGAATGCTCTTCTGAATGAAGTATTTGCCATTGCTGCTTTGTTATTGTATTGAGTCATGTTGCCTGTGGCATTGCTGTGTTCCCTGGCATTCTGATACGGACTTCTCTTCCTGTTCAGCCCCTCCAAGTCATTCATCACGTTCTTCTTGCTAGGTGAGATCAAGTTGTGCTTCGAAGAGCAGCTACATAGGGGACTGTCATTACTTCCACTTCACAGCTAAAACCAGGCAAATCTTGTCCTTTGCTGTTTGTGCTGCCTATAAAGCATATGAATCGCTTCCCCAGTCCCACGCCACCTTGTCCACGTCTGTTTCTCTAATTCTGTTCCTGAAAATTAGTTGAGTTTTAGGACTTTGAGCATATTGACTTCTTCTAAAGGAGACAGCATTTCTTTTACTTGCAAAATGCTATGAAAAGTGGGGTAATGGGTTTGTAATTAAGTGTAATCAATACTTACACTGTAATTCTGACAAGGACATTTACTGGATCTAGAATTCAATATGGAGCAAAAGTAATTTGACTTATTTAAAGTTTCATACTGTTTCTTTTTTTTTTTTTTCCTAAGTTTAGGGAACTGCATGCTCTGAGGATACAAATTAGCCATAAAATCTATATAATTAGCTTCCTGGAAATTGGAGTAATGAAAATGAAATTATACTGTGCAGTACAGAGGACAGATTTTAATTTTGTTTTTTTCATTTAGTAATATAGAATCAAAGAGTGGTTTGGGTTGGAAGGGACCTTAAAGATCACCTACTTACAACCCCTCTGCCGTGGGCAGGGACACCTCCCACCAGACCAGGTTGCTCAAAGCCTCATCCAGCCTGGCCTTGGACACTTCCAGGGAGGAGGCATCCACAACTTCCCTGGGCAACCTGTTCCAGTATCTCACCAGCCTCATAGTAAAGAAATTCTTCCTAATATCTAATTTAAGTCTACCCTCTTTCAGTTCTCAATCATTAACCCTTGCCCTGTCCCTGCACTCCCTGATAAAAGAGTCCCTCCTCAGCATTCCTGTAGCCCCCCTTTAAGTACTGGGAGGCCTTTATAAGGTCTCTTTGGAGCCTTTGCTTCTCCAGGCTGAACAGCCCCAACTCTCTCAGCCTGTCCTCGCAGGGAAGGTGCTCCAGCCCACTCCTGATCATCTTTGTGGCCTCCTCTGGACCTGATTCAACAGGTCCATGTCCTTCCTATGTTGGAGGCCCCCAGAGCTGAGCCCAGCCCTGCAGGTGGGATGTCAGGAGAGTGGAATAGAGGAGGAGAATCACCAGCCTTGATCTGCTGGCCACGCTTAATAGAATGATTATAATTTTCTCTCAGTAACTTTAGGCAGCTTGTTTGTAGAGAATGTGTTTAGTCTATTCAGATTATTCATTTCTCCAAGTCTGGAATTGGTTGTAACTGAACTCAATGCAGATATTTGCTAGTTATGACTACACATAGGGAAATAAAGAGGTTATCCGAGTTTGTTCCGTTATTGCAATATTTCTGGTATGACCAAAATGTGTCCAGTTCCCTATTTTTGTAATAGTCAGGGTGAGGAGTTTAGGACCAGAGCAGCTGTTATGGAATACACAGGTAGAATCATGACTGCAAGGAGGTTCGCTCGCTGTTATTTGCAGGTGAAAGATGTGTTCAGTTAGTGCTGTTGCTGGGCTTTACTAGATGGGCATTAGGAAGGGACCGGTTGTTTCCTCTCCCTTCTGACCTCCCATGTCATCTTAAAATTACAATTCTCCCATGTAATGCTACGAAGTGCTAGCGTTGGCATACTGTGCCCATATGGCAAGCAGGTTGGGAAGCTCCCTATGTTCACTTCTTAGCGTAATTCACTGTGGCAAAGCTAGCTGGGCTTCTGTTGTGCTCTTACATAACTGCGTATGCGTCTACTAGGAGTATTTGCATTTGTTTCATTTGTTGAAAAATATAGCTCTGAGATGCAAAAGTAGAGTGAATTTCAAAAAAAAAAACCAACTTCTGTGGAAAAAAGTACTCTGTATTTATGTATATTTTATTTTTGTACCTTTGTAGCAAGCTTTCCTCCTACAATGACTTCTGTGCAGCTTTAGCAGACTGCTCCAGATGTTACGTCTTATTTTTAGCCCTTCTAAACAAACACCAGAAGCAGCAGGTCAGTTTTTTCATCTCTTGATTTTTATATGTTAATCCTCTGATGTGTCTGTGTATTATTGTGTATAAGCTTGTTTTCAGTGACCTACTTTTACGCATTTACCAAATAAAAATTTTAAATGGTTGACAGCATTTCTAAGTAGTAAATAATTGAAATGAAATAATTTAGATTAAAAATTCAAAGCAATACAGAACACAGGTAGATGATAAATGTGTCTACCCTTTGCATGTGTAGAAGCAGTCCTTTGAGTACTTAATTATATTTCTTACTTTTTAAAAAGTGCTTTTTAAAGCAAATAGTTTATTTTAATATTTAATAGTAGGAAATTGTTGGGATTTCTCCTGCCTTCCTCTCCTGCAAGAGAAGTGTGAATTCTTCAGTTATGCTATTTCAAAGCAAAGAAAGATTTGTTTCTTAATAGCTGTGTAAGGTATCAAAATGTGTCTCTCCTTGCCAGAGAAAACCATATGCCTAGAGTATCACATTCAGAACATTCACCTGGAAATAAATGTTTAAAGTCTCTCACAATACCTTGTATTACGAAGTAAAATTATAAGAGTATGCTTGCTACCAGCTTCGTTAGAACTTCAAGTGCCCAGTGTTGCTGTATCGTTCTACAATATCATAGTGATCTTTCCTATGTTTACTGGAGTGCAAGGCTCTGAGAGTTTGGTGCAGGATCATGATTTTTAGAGATTGTCACATTGGTAAGAGTGGAGTTGCAAATTACTCATCTCTATTGCCAGGTAAGATTTATGAAGAAAATATTTCTTATGTAAAGCACAGATGTTCAAAGGTGGAACAAGGTTTCAGAAATAAAACATTAAATCACATTAAGATTATACTTAAAAATAAGAAACTTCCTTGGCTGCTCCAGCGTCTAAACTAGTTTGAGGACATTTAGTTATGCTGTACAATTTAGCCCAGGGTTAGTAATTCCTGGAGAATTGTTGGAACGAGGTCTTTCGTGCTGCTGTTAATGAAGATAACCACATTGGCTACACTGGACAATCTGTGCTTCCTTCTACCAAATACAGAAATAATTTTTCACTTTCCTGTTTACCTGCATCCTTGTTTTCTGTGATCGTACACATGGAAAAGGAACAAAGGTTAAGTTGTTTCTATTCATTTAGATACCTGTTGCTTAACCTTTCTACAGCATGGCTGAGTATTTCTAGGTTCAGGATGCTCTTGCACCATATGGTCTTCAAAGATGCTTTAGTAAAGCGCTATGTAAATAATATGAGAAATATCAAAGGCATGATATTTTACTAGATTTATAGGTATTTTCCCTTGAGAGCACTGTATTAAAACCTCGGCAAATGCTGTGGCTGGGAATAAGGAGCTTAAATTGAGTAACATCTTCCTCTCAATCTTCATTTGTAGTTTTAAGAGGAACTTTTCTAGGCTCCTGAGATAATAGCTTTGTGTCATAATGAATTGTAGGCTCATATATAAATTGAAATTGTTTGTTGTCAGGTAGTGTTCAAAATGTAGCTTCTTACTTGTCTACTTTATTAAGTGGTCCTAAAAGAGATCTTTCTTCACTGGATTAGTATTACTTTTTGTGCTAAACTGTCAGTTGTTTTATCAAAGTACAAATTAGTGAAGAAATAGCTTCTATGTAAAAAAAAATAAAAACCAACTTAATTATTATGTTGTGATTATACATGCAGTGTCTTCAGAATAATTATTTCTTACTGCAAACTTTAAACAAGCATGCAACTGTCAGTTGTCAGCTTAGTGAGCCCCTGCAGAAACAACAGGGACATAGATGATGTAATGCACCGCTTTTTTTTGTAGTGTATAATAAACACTTGAGCTGTGAGGAGTGCAAAAAAATGTTTTTTTCCTGAGGTGTAGTTGACACTGATAATCTTTCTTTTAAAATGCTGAAAAATAGTGAGTTATAGTGTGAGTTGGTATGTGTTAAAAGAAAACAAGTAACAGCAGTGTGAGTAAAATGAGTAAAATTGCCTGCTGTGGGAAGAAGCAGCAAACAGGAGGATAAATGAGGACTAAGAGCTGATACGTTAAGAAAGTAAATTGTGTGAGTTTTCTGAATTTTCAGGTTGCAAAGTTTGTGGGATCAGGTTTTTTTTTACAGACAGTCGTGACAGCTAGAAACATACCAGGGAAAACAATTGAGACAATATTATCAAGTGCTTTCATACTGGTGACTTAAAATAAGCATTAAGTATTGTGAAAATAAAAATGTGAGCATTGGAAATAAGATTAATGACTTGTTCCCATGCCGCACACTGAATTCCACAGCTGCCATCCCGTATAGTCTCTGTTTTCTCACTACACTGCAGTTTCAGCTTTTGTCGTCTTTTTTTTTTTTCTCTCAGCTCATTTTCTCTCTTGAGTAAGAGCATCTGAAGGAATGGAAGAGTAGTAATTTAACTCTGTGAGAAAGGCTTTTGGGGAAATTGGATTGGCAAGTCTTGCTAAATTCCACGTGTCATAGTCTTGGGTAAGGAGAGGAATGCAGAAGGTTGGAAAAGCTGGATCTGCAGGGCGGGACTGGAGAATTCAGCAGTGCTTTTCTTCTGAAGTACATTTCTGTTGCACTTCCCTTACATGGTTGGTTTTGGAACTCACATGTGTTAATAAGAAACAAAAAGATCCGTGGTAGCTGCCACATGCTGTGAAAGCTGCAAATGTTCTTGTAGAGCCTCTGTCTTGCAGGATGCACTTTGCATGCTTCGGTTTCTGGTCGACTTTTGCTTTTTGCCTACAAAAATCTTTTAACAAAATGATCTTCCCCTTTGCCAGATCGTTACCATCTCTAAGGTTTGCAGATAAGCTATATTAAGGATGACTTTCTCAGGCTGTGGTTAATGTCATGAGGAGGCCATGCTTTTGGAACAGGGAGATGGCCTAAATAGGGCGGTAGGTCCTGTGAGTAAGTCAGGTGCTACCTGAGCTTAAGTGGCCTTTTGGGGCCCTTCCAGCTTCTGTGTAATCTTTCATCAGTGTACAGTTAGCAGTCTGGTTTCAATCCAAAGTGCACAAACACAGGGTGCAATACTGAAATTGAAGAAATCTTTTACCTGTTATATAGAAAATATATATACCTTAGCCTACTTTTTGATTAGGAAACATTGGTTACGTATCTGACATCATTGGATGCAGCAATCACCTATTCAGCAAAAGAATTATCACATTAGGTCACAGGTTCATCCGGCCTGCTGTCCGTACTTGGCAGTAGTGAAAATCAGATGCACAGAGAACAGTAAAAACAAAGCATATATGATTGTTGCTGTGTATAATTACCAAACCTCCAGCTCTTTCCAGTTTGGAAGCTTCCTCAGTGAGCCATGGAAGAGCAACTGATGTCATCTACCTGGACTTGTGCAAGGCATTTGACACTGTCCCACATGACATCCTTTTCTCAAAGATGGGGAGACATGGACTTGATGGATGGACCGCTCAGTGGATAAGGAACTGGCTAGAGCGTTGCACTCGGAAAGCTGTGCTTGATGTCCGCGTGGAGACTAGTGACAAGTGGAGTTCCTCAGTGGTCTGTTCTGGGTCCAGTGCTGTTCAACATCTTTGTCAGTGACATGGACAATGGCATCAAGTGCACCCTCAGTAAGTTTGCCAATGACACCAAGCTGTGTGGTGCCGTGGACTCACTTGAGGGAAGAGATGCCATCCAGAGGGACCTTGATAGGCTTGAGAAATGGGCCAGTGCAAACTGCATGAGCTTCAACAAGTCAAAATGCAAGGTCCTGCACCTGGGTTGGGCCATTCCCAGGCACAAATACAAACTGGGTACACAGTGGGTTGAGAGTAGTCCTGAAGAGAAGGACGTGGGGGTGTTGATGAGAAGCTCAACATGAGTTGGCAGTGCGATCATGCAGCTCAGACGACCAATCCTGTCCTGGGATCTGTTAAGAGGAATGTGGCCAGCAGGTCAAGAGAGATGATTCTCCCATTTCACTCTGCTCTTGTGAGACCCCACCTCAAATACTGCGTCCAGTTCTGGTGTCCCCACCATAAGAGGGATATGGATCTGTTGGAACAAGTTCAGAGGAGGGCCACAAAGATGATCCAGGGGCTGGAGCACCTCTGCTATGAGGACAGCCTGAGGGAGCTGGGATTGTTCAGTCCTGAAAAGAAAAGAGTCTGGGGGGACCTTATAACTGCCTTCCAATACCTGAAAAGAACCTGCAGGAAGGCTGGAGAGGGACTTTTGTATTTGCAAGAGTGTCCAGCGATAGGACAAGGGGAAATGGATTTAAATTGAAGGAGAATAGGTTTAGATTGGAACTTAGAAAGAAATTCTTCAGTAAGCGCTGGTGAGACTCTGGAACAGATTGCCCAGAGAGGTTGTGGATGCCCCCTCCCTGGAGATGTTCAAGGCCAGGCTGGATGAGACCTTGAGCAACCTGGTCTAGTTAAGGGCATCCCTGCCCATGGCGAGGAGGTTGGATTGGATGATCTCTAAGGTCCCTTCCAACCTAAGACATTCTATGAATCTGTGGTTCTATGATTCTCTATGTATGAAATCAACCTCGGTTGACTTATTTTCCATGAAATTCTACATTATACCTCTACCTCATATGAACTTCTAACATGTTAAATATCCATTGGCAAGGAATTGACACATTAGCTACCTACTACACAGATAATTCCTTTTGCTTGTTTTAAATTTGGCCTTTACTATCTTTATTTGATACCCTCTAGTTCTTGTATTGAAAAGTTAGTAAATATTTAATACCGTCAGTCCTTTCACACCACCCCTGACTTTCCAGACCTTCATCATATCCTCTTCGAATTACCTCTTTTCCAGTTCCCTGCTGAAGAGTCCTTCCTTACTTAAGAGTTCTTCCCTACTTGGTCCTTTCTGATATAGAGGCTCTTCCATACCATTGTGCATCCGTGTTGCTCTTCTCAGAACTCTTTACAATGCTGATTCCTGTATCTTTTTTTTTTTTTTTTGAGATGAGGAAACCGGAACCTGGCAGTTAAGATGTGGCCGTATCATAGATTTGCATGTGTGCATAAATTATTTCCTAGTAATTGCTGATATTTTATTTGCTTTCTTGATCTCCTGTAAGCATTAAACTCCCATGAGGAATCTGTTATTAACCCCAGGATTGCTCTCTGAGTACTTATGGTTGGTTCGAAGGCTGTAATTTGGACTCGATGATCTTAAAGATCTTTTGCAACCTGAATAATTCTGTGATTCTGTGTTTGCTCGGTGTTTTTTCACAATCATTTCATGTTTAGCTGCATTTAAATTTCATCTGCTATTTTATTACCAATTACCTACAAATCCTTTTTCTGCTCTTCAGTCAACATTCATCTTTGCTACTTTGAGTATCTTAGTGTCACCGGCAAACTCTCACGATCACTGCTGTCCCCCACTTTTCCATGTTGCTTGTAGACAAGTTGAACACATCAAGTCCTAGCACAGAACCCTGTGGAATCCTGCTGGTAATCTTCCAATGCACCATTGCAGAAACTGCTCATGTACTCTGTTTTCCATCCTCTAATTTACCTATAACCAGATTGAGAGCAGTCCTGGAGAGAAGGATTTGGGCTTGTTGGTGGGTGGTAAGATCAAATGAGCCAACAGTGTGCGCTTGAGGTCCTGAAAGCCCATCGTATCCTGGGATGCATCAAGAGATGTGTCACCAGCAGGTGAAGCGTGGTGATTCTGCCTTTCTACTCTGCCCTTGTGAGACCCCACCTGGAATACTGTGTCCAGCTCTGGAGCCCCCAACACAAGAAAGACACGGAGCTGTTGGAGCAAGTCCAGAGAAGGGCCACCAAGATGGTCAGAGGGCTGGAACACCTGTCCTTCAAGGACAGGCTGAGAGAGTTAGGCTTGTTCAGCCTGGAAGGGAGAAGGTTCTGGGGAGACCTTGTAGTGGCCTTCCAGTAGCTGAAGGGGGCCTACAAGAGGGACTTTTTACAAGGGCCTGTAGTGATAGGACGAGGGGTAATGGGTGGAAGCTGGAAGAGCATAGGTTTAGACTAGATACAAAGAAGAAGTTCTTTACCCTGAGAGTGGTGAGGCACTGGAGCAGGTTGCCCAGGGAGGTTGTGGATGCTCCATAACTGGAAGTGTTCAAGGCCAGGCTGGATGGAGAATTGAGCAACCTGATCTAGTGGGAGATGTCCCTGCCATGGTAGGGGGGTTGGAACTAGATGATCTTTGAGGTCCCTTCCAACCCAAATCATTCTATGATTCTCCCTTACAGCATGACTTTGTAGTTTCACTAGAATTTTAGTGAGTGCCTTTGTCAAAAGTCTCATGAGAAGCCACGTGGGTGATACCAAATGGGTATTATTTATGCATGTTTGTTGCTCCCTTAAAAGAACTCAAGAACTGGGTAAGTCAGAATTTCAGTGTCTTAAAGCTGATTGTATTTATCCAACCGTCCACTAATTGTATTGGTTTTTTTATGGTCTCTTCTAAGTCATCTGGAACAGACACCAGACTTGAATCTCACTTGAATCCTTCTCATGCTTGTTACATTTCCAGTCCCTGGGCATCGAGGCAGTTTTGAGAGCTTGCACATCACTGTTAGTAATTAAGCTGTTTAATTAATCAGCTCTTTTAGAACTGTTGGGTAATTAGCTAGTCCTGGTGATCTGTTTGCAATCACTTCAGTTTTGGACAGATCCTCTGATGAGTCTTCCCCAGAGAAGGCTGTAGTGTCAAAATCTCCACAGTTGCTTTCACATTGGGCATGAATCAATGCAAAGCACTCAGCTTCTCTGTAGTGACATTTTCTTCTCTGAATCCTCCTATTTTATCCTGATCATCAATTAGTTCTGCAGATTCTGGCAACCTTCCTGGTCCTGGTGTGTTTGAAAAGATTTGTTACAATTTTTGCATTTCTTGCATCAGCTAGTAGAACTGCACTAAATTACAATTCTAATTTGTGTGCCGCTTTACCTTTTTGACTTAACACTCACTTTGTCAAAAAAACAGTTCGTTGAATGAAGAATAGACTGACGTTGCCTTGTCATCCTCTCTAAGGAGATGTCAGCATTTTTCAGGCTCACTGTGCCTGGATCTGTCAAGCTCTCTTCCTAAAAGCATCTACCAAGTAGCGGGTCCCAAATCAGTTTATAGTCTTCTGTGAGTAAGCAGGCTTCTGCTTGTGAGACTTTGTGTCTCCTGTCAAGAGAAAGACTCATTCCAGGGCTGTCGCACATCCTTTTTGATCTTAGGATTGCTGCGGTGGAAAAGGTTGTCACAGATGGGGCCTGTAAATGCAGAGAATGTCTCCGCTTTGTGTCTGGCTTTATTTATTAGGTGAAGGCTTATCTGCGTGTAGTGACTGACCTTCCTGCTGGTTTTTTGGCTGGCTTATGGAGGATTCTGCAACGCACTCCCAGGAACCCACTGTCTTTTTCAGTTGATCGTAGAAGTCAAAACAAAACAACCATAGACACTTAACAGTAGAGTCTAATGCTACAGCTGTGTTTAGTTCAGAGCTACATATTTGCCTCTTAAATGCTTTGAGAGTATTATCGGTACTCTGCTCAGCAGTGTCATAGTCTTAAGAGATACCACAGATTTATTTTGTTATTATTTTTAGTGGTGGTGTGTTTCTGTATCCATAGCTTGCCTTTAAAGAAATGGTTATCAGTGCTGACCTAAGTGTTCTTTGTGTTTCGGTGACTCGCTTTTCCCCTCTGTGCCATCCCTCATGTGGGCTGAGGACAGGTTTTGCGTGACAGCATGATCCATCATGTCACAGAACTCACCCAGATTCCAATATCCTTAAAACTGAAAAAAAAAAATAAAAAAGAACCCTAGCTCTGTGCTGAGTTATCACCTGCAAACCAGTCAAATCTGTGGAACAGCCACACAGTTTCTCATTCACAAATCCGGAGGAAATAATATGGGAGAGGAACCCAACTGTGAATGGAAAGGAGAGTGGGTGCTGTTCATGCCACTGCTTCTGCTGAAATACTTGTCAAGGTAATCCTAGGAAGAACTTACATAGATACTGTGACTCTTTTCTCCCACATTTACAAATACATATTTTCAGCTGTATTCTTCCACCTTCTAGCCCAATATTATAATAGTGCCTTGGACAATTAAGAAAAAACTATGAAAGGAGTATAGTAATTGACCATTAAAGAACAAAAATACAAAATTTTTGTCCTGTGTTTTGTGTGCTCACATGCATCTTCATAATTGGTCATTCATTCTCTTTGAATTAACATGTTTTTCAAGAAGGAAGTATCCATTTTAAGATAAATATTCTAACAACTTTGAAGGAATCTCCCTGCTGGTAAATCTGAATAACCACAAAAGGTCACCCTTTCCCTACAGTATGATTCCTGACAGTATGCTGGGCTGATAGTATATTTGTATCTTCCTAATACTTCGTGGTTTTTTTTCCCTTTTTTTTTTTTTTGTCTGAAGAAATGGCAAAAGTGGTAAGCAAAGTGCAGAACATGTGGTATGTAGTCTGAATATAAAACGATCAGGAATGTAAAGCTCAAAGTTTGTAATGAACCAGCCTTCACTGGCGTATATCGTATAGAAACCTGTTGTTATGGTGTATCGAAAGATAGAAGAGAATAAATGTAATTATTAGATAGGGAAATATTAGAATATCTAATAATAATAATATATTACTACTTGGTGGGAGAGACACCGTCACCGAAATATTTTGCATTATTTTTTGGTATTCAAGTTTGGGAACAGCTCTGAAAAGAACTAAAAGAATGATTAGAGCTTTAAAAAGCTAAGATTTAGCAAATCAGTTTATCAATGAGAAAAGTCAGACTATTCACAAGTTGCCTGTTAATAGAATCTGCACAAGGAAGACATTTCTGTTAGTAGACCATCTTTAAATATAGGAAAAAAGAGATAATAAGAAATAGTGGCTGAAGCCATACAAATTTAAAATAGTAGTAAGAATAAAGATTTTAACCAGGGAGATCAGTAATCATTGGAGCAATACCAGGGGGTGGTATGATTTTCAACTTCTTTTTTCAATTTGAGATTTCAAATTTTTTTTTTTTTTAAGAGAGTGTGCACTGGTTTTCATCAAATGTTGTTCTGGTGACAGTATGCTTGCTTTTCTTTGTTACCTTTCGCAGATCTCCAGATGTTCACAAACAAGCCTAAGGACATCAGTTCCTCATTGCTAAAAGTCATTAAGTGGAAATGAACCTTTTTCTGAAAAGTTTACCTAAACAGAGCAGAGTTTTGGATGTAGAAGTTACTGAGAAGGGTCTTGTGATTTGCGATACGCAGAAATAAAATTGCATTCATCCTCTCCTCCTCAAATGCATTTTTATTAACCAGAGAAGGAGTTTCCCTCTTAACTGACAAAGTACTCCTTGCTGTCACTGTGGCAAAGCTTCTCCTCTCTGCTCCTTATTTCAGGTCCATCAGTCATTTGCTTTTTGATACTTTCAGGGTATTCTACAACCTGCCCACACCACCCTTTTTTTCTTCTCTAAATTGAGTTTCATTTAGGGTCAGTTTTCATTTCTGGGTATGACCAGGAATTTTCAGTCAAAATGTCACTTTCGGATGAATCCTTACTGTGTTTGGAAGAAATTAGCTCCAGGGTGGCATAACTACTGCTGTTTTTTCTGTAAGTAGACTATCAGATCCTGCAAAGAAAACTCTCAGATTTTCTTTCAAGGGACATTATAAAGCAGAAATGAAGTGTAAATTAGATGTGAATCAGGAGCAGTTCATACTGCTGGGCAGGTGGTGGAATCTTGACTACCTGCATTGAAGCTTGTGTAGCATGGAAAGCACATTTCACTTCACAGAATCACAGAATGTTAGGGGTTGGGAAGGGACCTCTGGAGATCCAACCCCCCTGCCAGAGCAGGGTCACCTACAGCAGGTTGCACAGGATGGCATACAGGTGGGTTTTGAATGTCTCCAGAGACAGAGACTCCACCACCTCTCTGGGCAGCCTGTTCCACACTCAAAGTAAAGAAGTTCCTCCTCATATTTAGATGGAACTTCCTGTGTTCAAGTTTGTGCCTGTTACCTCTTGTCCTGTCACTGGGCACCACTGAGAAAAGGTTGGCCCCGTCCTCCTGACACCCACCCTTTAAGTATTTATAAGCATTGATGAAGTCCCTCCTCAGTCTTCTCCACACTGAAAAGCTCCAAGTTGCTCACCCTTTCTTCATAAGAGAAGTGTTCTTATCCTATCTTTGCAGCCCTTTTCTGTACTTTCTCCAGCAGTTCCCTGTCCTCGAATGATGGAGCCCAGAGCTGGGCACAGCACTCCAGGCAAGGCCTCACCAGCACAGAGTAGAGGGGGAGGATGACCTCCCTTGACCTGCTGGCCACACTTCTGGATGCACCCCAGGTTGTCGTTGGTCTTCGTGGCCACAAGGGCCCATTTACTGCTGGAGATTCAATAGGAACTCGTCTGCTGGCATATGAATTTTTAGTTTCCTACTAACCCTCCCCTTCTGAGGGTCCAGACACCAAATAGACTAACAACAGGTACATGGCCAACATGTACAAACTCTAGAATGGCCTCCTCTCCCTTGTTTATCTCGTTTTAGTTAGAAATAACTAGCCTAAGTTGCTTTCCTTTGCTACTGATAAGTAAACCTGTACTATATGTTCCTCTGTTCATCATGCTTTACACTGAAAGGCAGGTACGCTTTAATTGCCGAGATAAACTGCTGTCAAGGTCTGTGACTCAGCAAGTACATTGGGTACCTTTGCTGTGAGGGCAGTGCAAGGAACAGATAAGAGTTAAATGCTGATGGATTATGTCATGCCATTACAGCATGAAAAACAAAAATATCAGTTTCTTCACAGGGTGGAAGCAAGGGGAAAAAAACAGGTCTCTTTTTCAAGCTTTTCTTGATCGTTTTTTTCAGATTTGTTTGTACAAGTGAAGCTGCATTGCCTCATATATAACCTTCCAATCGGGTTTGGGTACACCCACTGGGCAGCATATCTCCCATGAATGCCACTTTATAGAAAGATTAAATAACTGAGTGCAACTCCTATCTTTAATCTGCCTTTAGTGCCATACATGTTAAAACCTCAATATTATATAAATTAATTTGATAAATGTAATTTTTCTGTAAGTGTGCAAGAACGCATGAAATTTAATATGCAGTTAATACTCCAGACATTTGGAGATGCATAATAATCTCATTTATCATACTGATTTCTTTATTATTTACAGAAAGGCTTATGGGTCTCGTACAGGTTTAGTCTTGCAAGCAGTTTGAAAATGCCATTCATCTTTCCATGTATTTCTTTACACAGCAATTCTGGGCTGGTGTTTCTTACTCTCGCAGTGCTTGCATTTAAAAAAGTATAGCCAAAAAATAATACAAACCCTTGAGTATTATTCTGCTCAAAAGAAGTTGTACCAGCTTTTCTCTTTGACTCTGCTAGCTAAATTTTCACTAGAAGATAGTGAAACTTGGGTAATGCGCTATTAAAACCGGATGTGCTTAGCTAAAAAGAAGTATTTGGTAAGTTTGTTTTGCTAGCTTGTAGGTGGAAAGCGCAGCTGAGATCACGCTGCTCAAAATATCAGTTGATTGCTGTACGGTACCTGTTTGTCTGTTTTCTGATTGGGTAGAGCTGTTGCTGGGCTGATACTGTTTTGACCAAAATTAGAAAGTCAATATAAACGAGTCAAACTAGACTGCCTGCTTTTTTTTCAGTTCTCTCTTCTGATTCATCAGTTGTTTGTTTCAAATTCTTACAGCCTTTGTGAATTGGGGGTTGTGCCAGCAAAGGTGAAAGCTCTTAGTGGTTAGTCAGTCAGAATGTTCATAAAAATTTGTCTCGATGACATTTAGATGCTAGCAAAAATATGATGCCTGGTTAAAAAAAAAAAAAAAAGTGGAAGTGGGTCCTGCAAAGTGACCTATGAAGTAGGTGGATGCACAAACCTGTTCCTCACTGAGGAGACCTCCTGCTTCTCATATTCAGGGATAGCATCTGTCATTTTGACCCCAAGAGGATGTTAATGCCAGTGTCTTATGGCAGAGGCTTAAGACCTTAAGCTTGCCTATGAAGGCATGTACGAAAGAAGAATTCACTGCTTACACGTCTTTTTCTCCTATCAGTATGTGTACTTCATCAAGTTGGACTGTGCCTGGTTAACTATTGTTAACACCATGGAGGGTTAGAGCATCTGCAAATATAACTGTTACATTTGAGTAAAACACCATGTAACTTTTTTAGCAAAATGTTTGGGTAATGCAAGTACAGCAGTTTAGCAGTTGAGGGTAGATGGCTAAGGCGTGATGTCTCTGTTGTGTAGGATGACAAGGTTGTAGGACACCTGTCTTTAAAAAAAGAAAGAGAAGGAATTGGGGAATAACGGACTGGTCAATTTAGATTACATTTCTGGTAAAAATTTCTGGTATCTGTAAGCAATTTGACTTAACAAGGGCATGAGCAATGAGCAAGAGCTAGTGTGGATTTGAGAGTAACAAATCAAGGAGAAGTAGTTCAACCTGCACAATGGGTAACAGGCTTAGAGAAGGGAAGGTGGTGGTCTCTGGCTATCACAACAGACTCTTGCTTACTTGAAAGCTTAGTAAGCTCTGGCCCATATGATTATTCTAGTTTAAAAAAAGTGATGGGTTTAGATGTTCTAATATTACTGTGGGGTTGATAAAAATGGATGACCTGTACTAAATATATCCAATTAGTAATTACCCCAATGCTATGCTAGTTCTGTCAGATGTTTGTGATTTCTTCTGTAAACTAGGTTATGAGAAGTAGCAGCATAAAAAGATTATTTCTAGTTGCTGTATTTGACATTCCTTCAGATGTTCTGGACCTACTATTAACTGAATTGTGAGGCAAATTAAGTATTATCATCTTTTTAAGCAGCTAATAGCTTCTGATGTTTTCTGTGTAATATGGTTTATTTATTTTGTTGCAGGATTTGGTTATCCGTATCATCTTTATTCTTGGTAATTTAACAGCAAAGAATAACGAGGCCCGTGAGCAATTTTTTAAAGAAAAAGGAAGTATTAACACCTTGATATCGTTATTCCAAACCTACCATGAACTTGATTTGAATGCACAGAAATGGTACCATGAAAGAGGAGGGGAAGGAAAGAACCACCCAGAGCACCCTTCAGAAGCAGAAGATGTCCTGATAAAACTGATAAGTGTGCTGGCCAATCTCTCCATTCATCCCAGCATAGGAGCAGCTCTGGCAGCTGCCCATCGTGTTGTAGAATTACTTGTTACAGTACTAGGTAATAAAATCTATGTTGTGTTTGTTACCTTTGTTCAGTCTGTAGGGAGAGTTCAGGATTTTTCTACTTGACCTTCTTACCTAGGTTGAGCCATAACTAAATCCGTTCCATTGCTAAAATAACAAAGTCAATCTGCTGATTTTCATAAACTGTGCTACGTAGAAAACCTGTTTGAGACAGTGGAAGCATTGCTGCTTAGGTATTGACTTTTCAGTGTCTGGGGAAGGATGCTGTAGAAGTCTTTAATTCAGTGATCAGATCTGCAGACGTGGTCATTAAGGGTAAGCAAACATTTTATTTTAAATGCATCTCACTGAGTTGATAAATAAGGGAAGTCTGTTTTTCTCACATGTTACATACATGTCGTTGTTGTTGGTTGTTTTTTTTTAAGCTTTGGAGGTTTTGTGCCTATTCTGGATTAAGTATTCTTTATGTTCTCTGCACCCAAAACTTTCTAGCTTCCTCAAAAAAATTCCTCGTTTTTTTCTTTTTTTTTTTATTCAGATTTCCAAGCTTTATCTTTTCTCAGGTGGAAGAGTATCCCTTTCCCTCCAAACAGAGGTTTAGGGGTGCAGTTCCCTCACCACTTACTGATCCTTCTGTAATTCTAATTACAAGCTAGGACTGGGCAGTCTGTTCTCCTTGTAACAAAGTTTAGCAGTGGCAAGATGCATGTCAAAGAACTCCGTATATTTAGTGTGTAATGAGAACATTAAATAGTATGTGAAGACAATCAGCCTGATTAAATGCTAGTTCACCAGTGTTACCCACCAGCTATGGAGCATTAGAGGAGGCAAATTTACAACTTTGTTCTGGCTTAGGGAACTTCCTGGGTTTAAAGTGTCTCGCTCATTGCGTAAGCACTTTTGAGCCTCAGAGCTTCTCTCTGCCCCCCTCCTCTCTTCTTGAGCACTTATGAGGTTTCTACAAAGCGTTGTTTGTTTCTCCCTATGAACTGACCTCTCTCTGCCTTCCTTCGCTCATGATTTCTGAGGCCAGAAACCTCAGATAAATCGGTATACACAGCTTTCAGACTTGCTAGTGTAATCTTACACTGGCTAACGTTTTGTCAGGAACTTTGAGAAAGAATCTTTCAAATATTGTTAAAGAGGTCTTTTTTTTGTCTTTTTTTTTTTTTCTCGCATAGTACCTGACATTTCAGTGTAACAGTCCTTGGTATTTCTGTGTGTCTATCACAGAGGCCCATTTCTGCGTGTGGATTCTCCTCAGTTCTATCTTAAACCAGCAAACAGGATCTGTAAAATGTCTTAATTAACTAGATTTTAGACCTTATTGCCTTAGTCACGAAGATTTCTTTAGATCACAGAATGGTAGAGGTTGGAAGTGACCTCTGGAGATCATCTAGTCCAACACCCCTGCCAGAGCAGGGTCACCTACAGCAGGTTGCGCAGGGTGCTATCCAGGTGGGTTTTGAATGTCTCCAGAGCAGAGTCCACCTTCTCTCTGGGCAGCCTGTTCCAGTGCTCTGCCACCCTCAAAGTAAAGAAGTTCCTCCTCGTGTTTAGATGGGACTGCCTGCGTTCAAGTTTGTGCCCACTACCCCGTGTTCTGTCAAAGATGAAGAGTTGGAGAGAATGACTTTGTGTTGCCATTTTTGGATCAGCTGTTCCTGTTAGTTTCTACCATGTTATTGAAAAACAGAACAGCTGTCTGTAGTAGTGGCCATGTAAACTATGATTCAGTTTGCTTCTGAGATTTAACACACTGCTAAGTTACTCATGTGCGGGTGTGTATTGACATATGCGTATGCTTTGTGGGTTTTTTACCATCAGAATACAAGTCAGTCGATGACTGTGAGGAGTTGGTCATCAATGCTGCAACAACAATCAACAACTTGTCCTACTACAAAGTGAAGAGTTCTGCTGTTGAAGACAAGAAGCTACGTATTGCTGAAAGTAGGGACTTCTAAACCAGTACTTTCTGTATATCTTTTTGAAACTGAAAGTTATTCAGGCTATATTTTGACACTGCAGAAAATAAAGACACTGGTAGCGTCTGTGCCTTGCATACCTGTCTCCCTAAATAGACAGGACACAGGGGAGAGACAGAACCTGAAATTCACACAACAGATAGAATGAGGAGTAGAAAAAATATTCCAGCTGTCAGTGTAGTGCCCTGACTGGTAGGCATCATATTCTTTCTAGGTAACAGTTCTGCTGTTCTGTTATGAGTTATTTTATCTCCCATAAGCCAGCTGTCAGAGAAATGTGGAAACAAACGACTTCTCTGTCTGTCCCATTCGCTCTCCCTCTCCTCATTTTATTGTTAGCATGCAGGACCAGCCTCATCATCTTTCCTCTGCCTGAACTGAGGTGGAAAACCTTTTTATGGAAGGCCAGCAGGCTTCCTCCTCCAGGAGATATTTTGAGGGTATTTGTTGATTGATTCAAGTGGTGGATCCCAAAGACAAGTTCAAGGCATGTTCAAGGCATGTTCAGTAATGCAACATTCAAAGACTGTAGTATTAGGAACAAAGCCAACCTCTTTTCTATATTTTTAATCTCACTTTTCTGTGGTAGAAGGGTTAAAGATTGACTAATTTGAGTCCTTTATAGGATGGACTGGTTTCAGTGGTTCACTTCATACTCACAGAAGACTGGTAAATGTAACTTCTGTAGCTTCGCTCCTTTGCCATGCACCAAAAACCTACATGATGATAGGTCTTCTTAGGAACTGCTGAAGGTTGCAATCTATCTGCTGAAGTTACATGCTAATCATGTGTGAAACTTTAAGCAGGAAAGCAGCAAGCAAGTAAATGCTTCAGACCCAGGCCAGTATTAAGTAGCTGTTCAGAAAGAAATGTGTTTGCTTGTTATAGCAGCACTGAGAGAAAGCAGAGCTAATGTCAGAAAATAATTTAAGTTTTAGGAGACATCCCACTGTAAGACCATCTGTTCAGGGTCTAAATTAATTTTCTTGTATATTATAACATTTTTTTTTGTTGTCTTCCTTGATTTTCAAATGAGCCTGCTCAAAACTGTAGCAAAACTGGCTCTTGTTACTACAACTGTGTTTAGGCTATCGTTGTAGCTGCTCCTTTGTTCCTTTGCGTTTAGCCCCATATTGGAGCTCTTTGTCTCATCTTCAGAGCCCCACACAATTCAGCTGTTGTTCTACCATCGGTTCACTCCCTTCACTGCAACTGGACAGACAGATAACTGTTGCCGTTTATTACATTTATCGCTGTTGCTGCTTGCGTGCTGATATTGACAGAAAGCCAAGCACATGTTTGTGATACACAAGTAATTGTTTTTATTTCTCTGCAAACCAATAGTGCTTCTAAAGCTGTTAATGAGCAACAATATGGATGGAGTTGTGGAGGCTGTCAGAGTCTTTGGCAATCTTTCCCAGTATCATGAGATCTGTGACTTCATCATAAAGAAAAAGAGTGAGTTACTTTTGCATTTGTAGGAGTCCTGTTTTTAAATGTCTGTAGTTCTAAAACGGAAAGATTGTTAATAAGCTGTCTTAGTTAAAGGGTAAAAGCAGTCTTCTATGTTCTTTTGCAAGTTAGGCAAATGTTAGAATCCAATAATAGTCATTATAAACACCACTTTATTTTAGTTTCACAAAGGTAAATACTACAAAACCTCGATTTTCCTAAAGATTATAATCTTGAAATTTCCATTTGCTCCTTCAGTTTTTCATCACTACCAGTTCGTAGTGATGTGATACAAAATGAAAATTCTGGTTTAGGTTCATAATCATAGATTTTTGATGCCCATGTTTGACAGCTTGTTAGCACTTTGTAACATGCATTGAGGATGTTTGACTGCCTCGACAAAGAGACCTCCTTTTCGCCTCTGGGTAAAGTAGATACAAGTCTTCTCAAGTCCTTTTACTTTGGGTGTCTAAATTGCTTTGGGAAAAACAGTAACTCCTTGCTGTCCACAGAAGGTGTGTCATAAGCTTAATTAAACACCAGTTCCCAGTTACATGTCAGTGCTGATGGGAGGTGACATGCTGCAATATACAACCCCTTCTTTCAAGGGTAGTCATGTCACTGTTTTTGGAGAAGATATGCAGAGGGAGAGCTGACACTTAGCAGCTGGTTGCTGCAGAGCCGTCTCAGACGAAGGACTGAATTTTCCACCTGAGAAAGCCCGTGGTGCCAGGGTGCCGAGCTGGAGAAGAGCTGAGGGGCTGCCTCTCTGTGAGGCAAGACTGACTCCCTCACTGGGGTTGCCTTCCAGTGCCAACCGAGCTCAGCACCAGCAAGTGCTGCCAGATGCTGCACGTCCAGCGTCTGCTTCTTGCCTGTCTCCAGCAGGAGCCCTGGGCTGCAGCAGTTCCAGCTGGACTTGGTGTAGCCTGGGGCAGCCCTGCTACCCATGGAGGGAAGAACTTCCCTCTCTGAGTGCCACATGCCAAATCCTGGCAGTTTCTGCTGACTGTGCAATTGAAAGGAGGTTAAGAAATACGCTGTAATCCAGTTTTGTCAACTTACCCTTTTCTGATTGGATTTTCATGTTGCTTTGGTGTATTTTTATAGCTAGAATTTTGTATGCTGCTTTGAAGAAAGCTGGTGCTCAGGCATGATGTAATAGTGGCTGTTACTCTGGGTCATGCACCTACCATGTAAATCACAGAATCACAGAAAGTTAGGGGCTGGAAGCGACCTCTAGAGATCATCTAGTCCAACCCCCCTGCCAAAGCAGGATCTCCTAGGGCAGCCACATAGGAATGCGTCCAGGTGGGGTTTTCAAAGTCTCCAGAGAAGGAGACTCCACAACCTCCCTGGGCATCCATCACCCTCATAGTGAAAACGTTTTTTCTAATGTTTTTGTGGAACCTCCTATGTTCCAGCTTGTATCCATTGCCCCTTGTCCTGTCATTGGACATCACTGAAAAGAGCCTGGCTCTGTCCTCCTGACACTCCCCCTTGACATATTTATAAACATTTATGAGGTCACCCCTCAGCCTCCTCTTCTCCAAGCTAAAGAGACCCAGCTCCTTCAGCCTTCCCTCATAAGGGAGATGTTCACAGTCATATGCTACAAGGTTACATTTTTGGGCAGTGTATCCTGCCTTTGACTGCTTTCTAAGTATACATGTTTAATTATGTTGTAATGCCACTTGTACATAGATCCATCTTTGCAATAATATTGTTTCCTTCTTTACAATCCAGTATACAAGTTCGTGATTACCTTGCTTGATGCCAAGAACCAAGACGTCTGTTTTTCTGCCTGTGGAGTCCTGCTCAATCTCACAGTAGATAAGAACAACCGAGCTCTTCTGATGGAAGAAGTAGGGATTGGGAAGTGAGTTCCTGATTACACTTACAAAAAAAGGCAATTTTGTGTAGTTTGGCCGAAGAGTTTCAGTCAGATTCATTTTTACTGGGGCCAATGACTTGTAATAAGGGTACTTAACAGATATTCAGCATCTAATGTTCTTCAAGAAAGAGTCTTTCATGTTCTTTCATATTTTTTTTGCAAAAGTATTAGAATGGTTTAACCTACCTCAGAGCCAAAAACTATAGAATAATCCCCCAAGGTCCTGATATATATAGCAGAGGAGAACATCATGCAACGAAGCAACAAGAGCATTGCAGAGCTGCTTGACTTAACCGGATCCTGCATGGGCTACAGTTAACAGCCATCAGTAATGTGTGTATCTGTTGCAAGTATGAAGATTACTTCAGGAACTAAGATGTCCCACGTGGTCTCTGGTGATTTTTGTAACTATTTTGTACTGTAGGGAGAACTTTCTGATGTAGCTCCTGAGTCTCCTCCCTGCGAGAGTTCAAGTCCAAGGCACTCGCCTTGTAAGTGGTGTTACTAGATCTTGAACAGCCATTGTGGATGCAACACTTGCGGCTTTGATGTTCAGATAATAGCAGATCTGTCTTAATTGGAGCAACATGAAAGATCATGTTCCTGTGCTTGTAAAGTAGTTGATACAACCCACATTTATGAAACAATGTGCCTAACTTTGGAATGCTTTCCTGTTCATACATCGTGTAATTACTTTTTTATACAGGGTAAGCAATGCATGGTTTGCTCGTCCTTCCTTCCCATGTTCTAGTTAGCTTACAAAATAGAAAACTGAAAAAGAAGAATAAAATTAAGATACAGGCAAACTGAATAATAAATATGAGGCTTTTCTATTCTATAGTGTATTCTATAGAATATAGAATTGTATAGAACACAGAATTTTCTACACTGAAAATCTGTGAAGAAGAAAGGAAGAACAGTAACAGCATGGAATAAATCTAGAGCATTTGGAAGTGATTTTTAAGGAGGTCATCCTGTCTGTGCCAGACCAGCTCTGTGAATTTTTGGAAATGAGGTTATTGTACCAATATCTAGTAGCCCTAATAAAACATGGAATTAGTCTCATCAGAGAGATAAACTTCAAAAAATTGGGGCAAGGTCTTTTGGCTTTTCATTAGATGCCTCCCAGTCTTCCACAATGACTGCCTTCAGAGAGGAGAGAAAAAGCAAACCTCTCTTGGTTGCTCTTCAATTACTGCTATTTTCAGCTGTACCGGGGTATGATATCCCATGTTCTCTTTACTAATCAGCAGTGAAGCAGACAGCTGAGGGAAAGAGGGGCTCATAGGGTTGGGGAGGAGAACAGCAGCGAAGGATTACTGTTAGACAGGTCACTAGGGACAGCAGGTGAAAAATAATGTTTACTTCTGGTGCCCCGAAACTGGCGAGTGCTGCTGTTTAGTAACAGGAACTCTGGATAGCTTCTGTACATGAGCTGGTGCAGGCAGCAAAGTTACAGCTTAATTTCAGAGCCCTGCTTACGTTCTGCATTTGGTATCTGTGAGAAGGCGAGATTGAGAGAAAGGTTGAGAACCTAATGGACCTAATAAAACTGGCATTTCTGAGAGGAGTCCATTGGGAGTGCAGGCTGAGGAAATACAAGAAGGGGCGAGATCTGCAAACTAGTCAGACTTCACTGAATACAAAATGTAATTCTGTGAGTCACGGAAGCAGTGAATTCTTTTGGGTTTGTCTTCTGGTCAAATTCTCTGAAGTGCAATAAGCTGGATATTCTGACTGAAGCTTTTTCTGCATTCATACCATCTTTTCCAGAAGAATTCTCAGTGCCTGATAAGGTTTGGCTTGCATTGCAATCTATGCTCTAGCAGTAGCCATGGATTTGGGACAGTTGCAGATCATCATGAAATTTGATGAAATTTTAGTGTCTTTGAGATGGTTATGCCTGTGATGTATGCGACTGAAATTGGTTGGCTGGGTTATAAATTTAGGGGAGATGGACAGATGCAGGCAGACATACGCACATATATGTTGACAAAAGAAAAAAAAACCAGGGAAAAAGATTAAATGAAAAGGGAGAAGTTACTGAGGAAGAAAGTAGCATCTTAAGTTTGTTAAAGTAGAATTTTTCTGCAAACTTCCATGGAGTCTGCGTACACTTCACGACCACTGGTTTTTGTTTGATACCAACAGGTTAGTTGACTGTTTACAAGACTTTGGGCCAGCAGACTGGCAGCTGGCTTGTTTGATATGCAAAACCCTGTGGAACTACAGTGAAAACATCACAAATGCGGCCTCATGCTTTGGAGAAGACACCGACAGGTTGCTGGTGCTGCTCACGTCACTCTTGGGTGAGATTCGTAATCTCGGTCTCTTTTCCTTGATAAAAGAACTAATTGCTGTATAATTGTCCTATAGTCACTCTATGTAGTCTTCCTCCTTTACTTTATAAGCACTGCTTTTGTTATGGTTCTGTTTTGGGTAGGTCATTTGCAATTACCTTTTAAAAGAAATCTTTAAAATGTAAATGAAATTAAAGCAAACCTTAACTAATTTTGATTTGGTTTTAACTGGAAACTTACTTGCATGCTAGTCAGACTGAGACAGAAAGTGGCATCCCTGTGGTCTCTTTTTATTTTCAGACAACTAGAAAAGTAGGGGGACTTGTGAGGGTTTTTTTCTAGTTACAACAGAATTACTGTTATTCATTGTGGTAATCATTCCTTGCATTACATTCCTCGCTGTGATGGAGTATATCCTAATGTGAGCAGTAATTCCACCTATTTATCTGAAAATACTCACTGTTTTGAGATCATTAGTACACTCTTTAACATTCTGCAACAGAACCGCAAACTTTACGGCCACACTCATGCTTTAATTTTTGTGGCATGCAGCAAGGAATGTATATCATTGTTTTAGATCATTCTTATTTGTTTTTCCCTCTGCATTTGACACTGCTTATTCCAGCAACTGATTGCAGAGTCCAGGCTGGGTAGTAGTTGGAACTGTCATTAACTAGTACGGCTTTTGTCAAGTGGAAGTTCGTGCACAATTACAGGTGCAGTTCCAACACAATTGTAATGCGGCTGTAATGACAATTAATTAGAAATAGGTCAGAAGTAAATCAGAAGGCGAGTCTTTCTTCACGCTGGAGCCAGAAGAGTAGCTGTAGAAAAAGTGCATCTTTTTCATTGGACCAGGTTCCTCTGTGTGCTGAGAGCCAACAAATTTTAGCAGCTGGCTAATATTGTCCTGCATCTTCCTCCTCCTGTTGTAACCAGTAACAGCCTTGAACTGTCCCTGCTCTGATTGTATCGGTCAGGAAGCAGGAGGTGACCGCTGACAGTCCGTGGACTGAGCTTAAGCATCAGCACAAACGTCAGGAAGCAGAAGAAGTGAAGCGTGGTGCAGCAGACACCTCGCTTCACCTGCTGCGCTTGGCCTCCTCCCCTTTATTTTTCTTTCCCCTGCCTGGCACAAGATGACAAAAGATATGAGGGAGCCCAGAGGGAGTGGAAATAGCCTGAGAAGACCTTGTGCCCACGAAAGGCTAGGCAAAAGGCACCAGTTATTTTTCTTTGGCCCTGGCTGATCCCAGCAGCCTGGGATGCCAGCAGCACTGCTCTCCAATGGCACTGTCATTTGCCTTCTTTCAGCTGCTTTTGAGTTTCTTGTCACTTTATTGGCTCAGAGCTTCTGGAGGCTGGTGGTTCCAGGCCCCTGGCAGCAGCGCTGCCTTGCTCCAGTCCCTCAGGAGCAGCAGTGTTGCTGAGCTGCTGTCTTGAGAAGTTTTTTTGTTTGGTCGTTCGGTAAAATCTTTCTCCCTCTCTTTTCCCCGAATTTTCTTCTGCTTACCTTTACCCCCACTATCAATTTGAGGAGGTTATTTTGGAATTTCAGTACAGAACATAAAACTGGCTTCCAGGGCTATGGGGCCCTGTCTTGCCAGAGTCCCAGGGATGGGTAGCTCTTGGAGACTGGAGTCTGTACTCTCGTTTTCAGCTTCCCCCACAGTGTGCAGACCCAGTGTGCTTGTCTGGCTCCTGGGCTTGGGGCCAGTTCTTCTGCTGTTTGGCCAGTACCCAGTTGTGCTGGTTTTGAGGAGGGTCATGGGAAAATTAAATTATCTGAGGATGCACAGCTTGCATGTGGGACACTGATCCTCGCAGATCCCCAGTGTTATTCACGTTCTGCTTTGGGAAATTTACTGTTTTGGTTCAACACTTCAGCTTTTGAACTGCTTCTGACCCTTGTTCTTGTAGGCTGGAATTCCCAACCTCAGTGAATCCATAAACATTCAGTCAACTTCTGGGGAACACAGCTGTCTAATGAAAGGGAGAAATGTCTCTTGCTCTGTGTTAGAAGATAGTTAATATGGGGAGAAGAATCACTTCAGGAGTGGGCAAACAAAACTCCTAACGCCTTATCTTCCTCTTCACTGTCTCTCACTTCTCTGCTGCTGAGATTTATTTTAGATATGCTGGGCTACTGTGCCACTGATATGACAAGAGCTAATGGTCACAAATTGCAATAAATAAAATTTCAATTAAATATTAGGAAATGAAATTTCCACTGTGGCAGGGGTCAGGCACTGGAACAGGTTGCCTAGCAAGGCTCTGGAGCCTCCGCCCTCAGAGATGTTCAGTACTCAGCAGTACATGGACCAGAGCAACCTTATCTAGGGTGGCTCTTCTCCAGAGTGCCTGTCCAACCTAAATTATCCTGTGATAACATCAAATATAGTTTCTGGTGTCTGAGGCTGGATTTTTATCTCTGATTGCAGGGTTTCTTCCTGCAGAGATACGACATGTCTTCCTTCTTGAAAGAATGGTTGCGTTTCTTCTCTTTAGTACACAAAGCCTCTGAATGGCTTCTCTTTATGCACAGACCCTCTTGGAACCCACCTCCCAATCAGCATCTCTTTAATTCTGATCACTTCAAAACAGTGTAGTGGTGTAAAAGTCTAAGTATTGTTTGCAGTTACCAGTAACTTCCTATGGAACAGGGCCCATCCCTGTGCAAAAGTAATGTCGTCTCTTCCTTGCAGCTCAGGCCACATGCTCTGTGCAGCCACCTCGGCATTCTTTTAAATGGGAATAGTTGCTGTTTGAGCATCTCTTTTCTACACAAAGTTTGACTCAAAATGTGGGTAACTGAAGTTACCACGTTTGTCTTCGGCTCCCAGTTGTTTTTTTGCCTGCTGTGAATGTGAGCTCCCTTACAGAGTTACTTATTTATCCGATTGAGAACCTGGTGCTCTTTCGTAGTCACACGGGACAAAGCTCAGCCACGCTGCTCACTGGGTGCAGGATCCTGTCTGCATTTTAGGCCCATTTATGGCCTAAAGGCTGTCAAATATCCTTCTGTTAAACTGTGTGAAACCACTTGTTCGGCATTATCAGTTCCATTTGTAGATTCCTGATTTGGGAGCTTGCTTCTGGTTGCAGACTGATTGCTTTTCTCTGTAAGGGTTCATTTCTTTGCCATGTCCAATGCCAGGCAACATGTAGGGGAAATAACTTGTGATGATTTCCTTTCATTCCTAACGTTGCCTCTATTAAGAGTATCCTGTTGTTTTCCTTAGGAAGTTTGGGAGGGAGGGAGGGAGGCCATCAGTAATAAAGTAACGAGTGTGATTCAAGTTCTTGATAGTATAGTGTGATAGTACAGTTCGAACCACATTAGCAGAGCAATATGTGACAGGAAGAACATAACTGCGGTTAGATGAATTGATGACTTACAATAGCAAAATTGCTATTCTAAAGTTAAAATCCATGTATTTTTCCAGGCCGAGAGTCACAGTAGATGCCTGATCATGCAGACACAGTTTAGCTGTACCTGTGAGGTGTGAAAATAAAACTTGCAATACCTTGTTTGCTGGTTTACTGACCTTAGCACCTTTTATTTTCAATTAAATCTAAGTCCTCCAGACAGTGATGCTTAGTTTGTCTTAAACATAGAGTTGTTTTTAAGTCATCAGCATACATGTGTGTTAAGTTGTAGGTACTGTGGTTCTGAAGTACATAGTTGGGTAATTTTCATTCAGAACTGATCACCGTATTTTCCTTGGTTGCAGATGAAGAGCTGGTGTTGGATTACAGCCCTGACAGAAATTTAAGGAACTACCACAAACTATATTGGGAAACAGAGTTCAAACCTGTGGCAGAAAAACTTCTTCATAGAATTCAAAGCCATCACTCCCTTTGTCCAGCTGTGACTGTTACTCCATTTTAATCAGTCTTGTCTGTGGGTTTTTTTGCCTTTTTTTTTTTTTTTGGTGATGTAGATTGTACAGATTATATTTCTAATATACCTGTACACTGCTATTGATAAACACATTGGGAGAACATGGCAATTTCTTTTTAAAAAAAATCAGTAAAACCTGGCATTTATATACTGGATACTGTCTTTTGAGATGTTTGGATGAAATTTTTGTGTGCATAATTACTTTTTCAATATATTTGAGCTGGTAAAGCAGCTGTTTAGTGTGCTTTGTTTATTAGTTGGTGTTTCTTGGCTGGGGAAATTAAACAAAACTATATGCTGGTCTTCTAATTTTTAAAACATTGATTACTACTGAGTACCTGGGCCTCTGTGGTATCAAAAATGCTGTGTGTAATAAAAGAATGTTACGTGACAGGAGATACATCTTACTTAGAGACTTCAATACACTTTTACTGTATATGAAATTCTGCAACAGAGTAACCCAAATGCTGTGTTATATGATAAGCTTTGCTTTTCAGATTGGGTGCTGTCAGGGGCAAAATTGCTCCCCTTTATTTTGGAGATCTCCCTTTCTTTACTTGACAGCGTGTGGCGAACTCCTCCCAGCTCCTGCCTTGGCACTCGTGGGACACGGGTCCTGGAAAGAGGATTTTCTGAATTGCAACTTCACAGCTTAAGGCAAAACAACCATTTCCCTGATACAAGAAAAGATTTTAGCTATTCTGGTGTGTTCTTTCAGAGCTTGTTGGACCACCTTGGCCAGCCGTCTCCTCTGGGTTCATGTCTCCATCCACAGGATAAAAAGGCTCCGCATCCTTCACCTTCTTCTGACTTGCTGGTGGCGTCTCTGTTGCCCCGGTTTCATCCTTTCAGTGGGTAGCAGTCCCTGCTTGCAGTCCACCGATCAGCTCCGTGGGTGCGTCGCTGGCCTCGAGCATTAACAGCCCAACTGGCTACAGAAAGCTGTACCGCCCTGACCCATTTCTCTCCTTCCTGACCTCAGATCGCTAAGACTGCACTGCTGTGCGGAGGCTCCTGGGCTGATGCTGAGAGTCAGCAGCCTCGTGCTGTGCTGTGCGCGCCACAGGAGCATGTCTCCAGCCTGCTGCTCCCTGCAGAGACGCTGGAGGAATTTCTGAGGCAGCAACTCCGAGCTTGCTCAGTGACACCGCTGCACATCCAGCAGTGTCCAGGCTTCTGCTGCCAGGTGAGGAGGTGCCATGGCGGGCCTGGGAAGCAGAGCAGAGGTAGAAGGGCACGGAAAGATTTTTTTTTCTTAGCTTAGGTCCCTGCTTCTACATCCTTGGAGACTTCTTTTACTGTTGATGGAGCAGAGGAGGGGAGATTTCGTGGTTCAGGTTTTGGGAATGGTGAGGAGGAAATTTCAAGGAAGATAATGAAATTTGCAATGTTCCTTTTGTCCCAGCAGCTTGGGTATTTCTCGTGATTAGTGAGGCTCAGCCCTGCAGTGAAATTGCCTAGGGAGCGCGTGCGGCAGCCTCTGACGCCGTGATCCATGGGAGAGAACTTCTCAGTTGTTCAGTACAGTTTGGCTCTAGCAACAGCTCTGCTGAACTCAGAAAGATCTCTTACAATTCATTCTTTTACTATTTTACTTTTAGCTGAAGTTGAGGGGGAAGGTAAATGGCTTCAATGCCCCACTTGTTTCTTGGAAAAAAGAATGGATTTGCTTTTGGAGGGAGGAATTAAAGAAAAGACGATAGGTAAATACTCCCCTGTGGGGGTGGAGCTAGAGGTGTTTATTCTTGGAGTTCGCATCGAGGCACAGGGCAGGCGAACACGAGGCTGTCTAAGGCTGGGTGGGGATGCAGTAGAAGAGGCCTTGTGGCCAAATCCTGTCAGTGGGTTGACTCAGAATTGACAAATGCTCTGTAACTGCTGTTCTGCTCAAGTCAAGGAGGAGATGTAGGCAGTTAGGATTTGTTCAAAGAAAATGAGCATTATGTCAGTCATTACCGATCAAACAGTAAAGAGGGGCCTGGAGCACATTGTAGGTGTCCTGTAGCACTGGGCAGAGCTGGGTATCCCAGAGAGAGCAAAGCTGGGGCAGTTGTTGTGCAGGAGCTCTGGCCTCACCTTGAGTGTGGCCAGTGACAGCTTCAGGAAGAGGCGTGTTCAGATGTGCTGGATAGAGCAGAACGGGCAGCAGAAGCTGTGGAGCACCAACTGCAAAAACCCAGCAGTGGCTTTCCGTGGAGCATGGCTTTCTCTGAAAAAAACAACCTGTGGTTAACAAAGACCAAGCACCTTCTACCAGTTGGGTGTCTTTGGCTCTCATGTGGTTTCAGGTGCCCATTCCTGTTCAGTGACCAAGCACTTCGCCTCTGTCACACTGCTCTTTATTTTTTTAATCTGGGGCAGGGAGTGTGTGCGCACACGTGCATGAGATTTTGAACTGAACCTACAAAGATGACAGAAAGGCAAGGGCTGCTGGGGCTCTTAATTGCTGCTCGCAGGGCAGATGGCTCAACCATGCTCCCCTGAGCACAGACTCAAAAGAAAATCCTGTGTGCGTTTGGGTTTTTTTTGTTTCTTTTTCTTGTTTCTTTTTCTGTTGTTTTAATAGTGTCCTACCTGGGTGCACTTCGTTCCCATCACTCATGCTGGTGCACACCGTCTCCTTTCGTGCACTGCCTGGCCTTTCGGACGGCATCCCCCCACCGGCGTGTTCTTCTGGGGTGAGCTGCCAGCACCACCAGTGCCCACAGCAGCTGAGGCGCCCTGACTGCTGCTCACACGAGCTGCTGCACACGGTTGGACTAGATGCTCTTAGAGGTCTTCTCCAACCTTGATCATTCTATGACTTCACCATTTTCTTGTTTTTTTAAAGACTAACCCCACTGTCCTTAGTTGCCACTGTGCTTAGCAGCTTTGCTTATGTTCCAGTTAGGCCCACAAACACATAACTGTTTTTAATGGGAAATCCCCAAACATTTTCAGGCCCTTCCTCCTACATAAGTAAGTAGGTTTGGGTAGTTAGGATTGTCTGTATGTTGTGGTTAGTGCTCTGTTAGACCCCCCCAAAAAAAAGCAGCAGGAGACTCAGGTGCTGCAGAAACTCTCTAGCGTGGAAATATATTTCTGCCATGTCCTTAGGCACAGCTTAGCTTTATGATGTGCCCTTAGATAGGAAAGTTTTGCTGTGTTTCTGGAACATTAAAAATCCCGTATTTTTAGTTAGGAGGAAACAGCAGATGCTTCCTGTTAGTCACAATTTTTGACAGTTTATTAATCTTTCTCCCCTAGATCTTTTTTAGATATTTTAATTTCTCAGACTGTAAACTTAATACAGAACATTGAGAACAGTTTAAAGAGAAAAAACAGTCTGAGCTGAGAACCAGGACAGAATATTTAATTCTACTTTTAGGCTTGGGAAAAATTTCCTGCCTTACAAATAAGGCTCCCACCCTCCTGTGAGCAGGCAGAAGCTTCCACACCTGAGGGCACACTAACCCCCCCCCATTACAGCCGGCTGCAGGAGTGTGTCCAAGAGAGTTCATCACTCCCTTGTAGAAAATCCCCCTCCTGGTGCCTGTTACTTCGTGCTGTAAATTCTGCGGTGTGACTGCACAGCCCATCCTGCTGATGCCAGACATCATCCTGGCACAAGGCTATGAGAATTAGCAGCCTCATCTGGAACTAAGTTCACTAATGGGGGATTTAACAACCAGTTTAACTCTTAGAACAGCACTTAAGAGGTAGTTATCGAAAATTAGTAACTATATAAATATACAGTTGGGATCCCTGATCCTATCACGCCTGTTACCTGTGAGGAAAGAGAAAAATCTGATATGACAGAGTGTACCTGAACAGAAGGTGGAGGGCTAGGGGGAAGGATGACATCAGAGTACATGAGAGGTGTTCCTACTACAGTTTGAGTGAAGATCTGAATCTATTTTTCAAAGTTTGTTTTCTCCCACCTGAAATTGACTTGGTTGAAAAATCCACCGTTTGTCGTGTGTGTTTGCTCAGTTACTGTTTCAAACATTTAAAAATGGTCTTTGAACCAAGTAAGCAAAGCAGGAAGAACAGAAAAATTAAACCACACGAAAACGCCAAGAGAAAATGTTGTTACCTTTATTTAAAAAATACCAGTAATACTGACAAATTTAAAAAGCAATTCACACTCATACAAAAGTATTCATGTGTTCTCCAAAACCACTGTATATTAAACATCAGCATTGTAATCATGGTGTTGATTTACTAAAAATAGTTGGTTTTTAGCCTAGTTATTTAAGCAACTGCAAAAATCAGTAAGACCAGCGTTGGGCATGTAACACAGTAGGACTGTTTGGCAGCCTAGAACAACATTCCCACACCTTGTCCTAGCCCCTCCTTGGTTCATCCTTGAAAAACAGGACAAGAAGCTACTCGACACGTGGCGTAGTTGGATCTCTAAAAAGCTCTGAGGACTCGAGCCCCCTTCTTTCCATAGGAAGACCGTTACGCTTCGGAGCTCACCAAATAATGCTGAACAAATGTCCTGTAGCATTTTAAGGCTAAACTATTTGAGTAAAATTGACTGCTACCTTCCAAATTATCAGTGTGGACAGAAGAGGTTTAGTTCTGATTTAAAAAAGAAATCTAAATAACAAGGCTTTTTTGAAACCACACACAATAAAGGCTCAGACAATAGCAGTGCTCACTTTCACTTTTAGCTTAACTGGAACAGCCTGTGCCTGTTCACTCCACCAGCACAAATAGCAGCATCAAGATTTTCTAAAATTATTCTCATAGGGAAAGCAAATGTCATCAAGTCCCACTTCTTGTCACGCTCCAACTCCCGTAGTATTTGCCTTAACACAAGATCTACGTATCTATCATTTGCTATATTGCCACAAGTTCACAGAGCATCCCGTGCTGCCTAAAGCCAAAATCCCGTGAGCAGGCAGCACTCCCGCACAACCCTGTCTTCTCAACTGCCAAGCGTTCGCTGCCGAGGGGCGGCAGCGAGATTCCAAACACGGAAAGAGCTGAAACTAAAGGAGTTATGGCACAATGGGCGTCT
This sequence comes from Trogon surrucura, assembly GCA_020746105.1. NCBI lineage: Eukaryota > Metazoa > Chordata > Aves > Trogoniformes > Trogonidae > Trogon > Trogon surrucura. The sequence continues at coordinate 51,908,590 of CM036618.1, forward strand.
TAACTTAGAGCTACCGTTGGTCCTGAGGCTTCGTATCTTCCTCCGCCACCACTGCAGCTGCAGAACATTCCAACGTCGACAGGCAGCCGGAGACATCAGGTCATATAGCGAGTAATAGCTCTCAGAGCGTAAAGTAGTTCGGCTTGCATCCGAGCTTCTACCAGAAGCAAATTTACATGGACCTGCGGGAAAGAAAAGACACGACACTTGAACGGTGCGTTCTGGCGGACGCGCTCCGTGGAAAGGAAGTCTGGGGGGGCTGTGGTTTTTCGTGTTAGTGTCCGCGACAGGAGCGGAGGGAGTGCTTTGCGTTTCAGCTGCCCGGGCAATTAGTTCTCACTGAGGGAGGGGAGACTGACCCAACGCTGCACGTAGCGCAGGGCAGTGGTGGGGCACAGGGACGCTTAAGCAGGGCCAGGTGCATAGGAAGAGACAGTCACCCTTTAGTAGACTAACTGGTTTAGCTGGGGAAAAAAAAAAAAAAGAGACAAGCTTTCAAGCTCACAAGCCCTTCTTCAGCAGGGGGCTCTGCACAGCTTCAGAATAATCGTTCAAATTTAGTGTGATTGAGTTAATCGGGTTAGGTACAGGCAAAAGGGTGGTTGGTACCTGCGGAGCAGAGGGGGTTGTTAGCAAAGGAGGAGGTGATAAGGTCTTTTGCCCCTGTGGGACAGAGAGAGAAAAACACACAGGTAATTATCACCTGAACAACACGGAGGGGTTAGCTGAGGTAAAGCACAAGAAAAATTGTAACATGCCATAAAAACTATTTATCTTTACTGACACAGAGGTGGTCAGTAGATATCCGACATAAGAATTTTAGTTCCCCAGCTCATCTTCAGTGTCTCTACTCTGTTTCTTTGAGGGTGAAATCAGAAGCCACGTGGGGGAAGGGGTGAGAAGTATTCTCAGGCTGACGGCAGGACAGCTGTGAGTGCATTCTGGCACTTAACACCTGTGTGTGGCTTCCACGAGGATGGACAGTGATTGTGGTCAGTGACACACAGGTGCACGATCCCTCGATTCTGATGGCTACGGAGATGCAACGTTTTGGGTTTTAAAGAAGGATTTGTGTGCTTCAAAAACTCATCTCTATCAGTCTAACTAAAACATACGTAGCATTTTACTTGAACAACCTTCAATCATTGTAGTTATAGTACGCCTACGGCACCTTATCAGCATTCATTTTAATGGAGGCCTCCACAGGAAAACTGGAGGACATGAACTTGATGAAGGTAAAAGCAAAGGATATTGCTGGAGGTGCGACTGGGCCTGTAACCCAGCAGCAGGACTTCAGGCTTATCACAAATAACTGCTAAAAGTGACCGTAGGACTGCAAAGCCCTTGGGCCACCAATCCAGCTGCTCTGGGTGTGAGGCCCAGTGACAGGACAAAGGGCAACAGGCACAAGCTGGAACACAGGAAGTTCCAGCTAAATATGAGGAAGAACTTTACTGTGAGGGTGACAGAGCACTGGCACAGGCTGCCCAGGGAGGTTGTGAAGTCTCCATCTTTGGAGACTTTCAAAACCCGCCTGGAGGCGTTCCCGCGTGATGTGCTCTGGGCAATCCTGCTTTAGCAGCGATCGCTAGAGGCCCCTTCCAACTCTGACAATTCTGACCCCACATCAGTTCCCTGGCACAGGCAGCACCAACTGATGGAGGAGGAGGAGGAGGCGGCGCGCCTCACCTCCCCACACATTCAGAGCTTGCGCAGCCCACGTCAGCTGTTAGCTAGCAAACATGCAGTAGGAAACAAAGAACGAATTTGGCCCAGGAAGTACTGCACCTCCTGACGGATTCCCTGAACGTGAGCAGAATCCCAGTAACATCAGCTAAAGCTGAGCTGCCAGCTGAGTAGCTGTGGCTGCTAGCGCAGCAAATGGATCTAGGGCCTGTGCCCCGTGCGCACACTGTACCTTCTCAGAGTGTTCAAACTGCCTCCAGAAGCTATCATACATTCTTTTTGTGGTCTTTTCAGGAGTGCAAACCACGGTCTTGATATAAACTTTAAAGCTGCGGTCCAACAACTGATTAATTTCACCATAGTCATAATCATCGTATCTGTTCAGAATTTAAAAAAAAAAAAACAAACAGAAAAATGCTTTCAAGAACCAGTTATTTCACACGCATTGTTTCCAAGTTCCTATGGCAAAACAAATTATTGTGTAATCTGTACCACTACTGGCCCTCCCCCATAAACAAAAATATGTTTAAAGCATCCTTGCTTAATAAATAGCTTTGCTTCGATCTGAGAAAAAAAAAGAAAAACTAATATGTTTAGCATGAAAGTAGTAAAACTGACCTTATTCCAAACATACAATGAATATAATTCCAAATAGCTCGTCTTAGCATTGAGGTATCCACATCTTTGTGCATGGCCATTGTGTTGTAAGTCAGATTATAAGCAATATGAAACTTCTCGTCAAGTAGTTGTCCCACATCTGGGTAAAGACGATTAACCAAGGAATAGCCATGGTCTTCCCAGGAATAATCCTTAGAATAAGTAAAAATGCAGAACAGAGCATTTCAGAAATGAACTTGTACAGACCTGGTGCTTTAATGTCATTTATCTCAGGGCAGACAATCCGGGGGCAGGAAGAAGGGCTGGGTTGTTCATTTGGTTGCTTTAAGCCCCGGGGCAGGAGGTCATAGCAGGGCAATTCCCAGGTTTGGTACCTGGCAGAGATCACGCGCTCGAGCCTCCTGACGGCAGCCCCCGTCGCCGTTACCTGAACACGAAAGGTGGGCACGTGCATTCCGTGCCTGGAGAAGTCCTTGTAGCCGTAGCTGGTATCCTCAAAGTGACGAGACACGTCTCTTGTCGGTGCCGATTCTTCATCTTCTGTTAATTTCAAACAGAATTTCACACAATTTCAGGAAGAACAAACGGGAAGCGTGCTAGCGGAAGGGAATCTCAATGAACACATGGTTTCACTGGACTACCTGTGTTCAAATTTTTTGATGCAGCTCCATGTGACTGCAACTACGATTTTTTAGAAGCAACTCCATGAAAAACACTTGGGACTCTTTCCTACAGACAAACATCTTTTTCTCCCTTCTTTTGTGCACCTCTTTATCCCCTAGGTCTAGGGGACATTTTTCTCCTAACTTAAGGGATCTATCAAGGGAAAATCTGTTTTGGAGCAGAGAACTTTTTAAAAAAGAGACTTCCATGCCAGCTTTATTTTAGAGAAAAATCTTTTGAAGAGCCTGCAACAACCCTGAGCTTGTAAGAGATGAAGTATCATCTCAGAGTCATCTGAAAAGTCACGGTTTGTACACTTACATAGCTAAGTGTGTTAAGAACTTCTTTTTACAAAGACGTGGGAGATGCTTAAATCTCCTGTGAAGCTTTCTCTCAGGAGAGAGATTCTATTTCTGCTAGAAATTCCTATTAAACATACTGCTGGTCAGTGAGTGTTATTGGTGTGCTTGAGAGAAGCCACGAATCTCTGCACTTCTTTGCTTTTAAGTGTTCCCAGAGGACAGCAAGGCACCTCTAACTCGTGATCCCTTCAAATAATTGATAATATTTTTGAGACATCTAATAATGCTTTTCCTTTTTTTTTTTTCCTTTTGCAGTAGCACATATTTCTTCACAGGATTTGGAGAAGTCTAAATAAATACATATATACACACACTACGTTTTTTCTACCTGAAGAACACACGAACATGCTTTCTCTCTTCTCTCTTTCAAAACGTGTGGCCATCTCTTCTTGGCTGGCTTCCTCTTCATCTCTGCACTCCTGTAGCTGCTTCATTTTCTCCATAAGAGCTTCAACTTCACAGACAGACTCTGTAGACTTGAAAAGGAGAGAAAAGTATTTAATTTCCATGTAACTGGAAAACTGACAACGGTGGCAGAAATCGTCAAGCCAGTTCTCCTTCATTTACATCTTTAAATATTGATTTTTTGAGGAAAGCAGTTCTTGACAGAAATCTCTACTAACCCAACAATTCACATTTAATTATCATCTTTCCTCAGTTAGATCCCTGGTATTTCTAGCATATTTCAGGCATCACAGCTTTTTGGAACAAGTGGTACTCACACTAAAATTAAAGTAATTTCTCTTAATCTAAATGTTTAACAACTGAAAACCAAGGAGCTGTAACAGAAATTCTGATAGAGGAAGTAACCACAATTTACTACCCAACTGTATTTTTCCCCTTCTCTGCTCACAGAGAAGAAAAATATTGAAAGAAAAAGGAAGAGTGAGTGTAAATGCAAATTTAATGAAGCCTCAAAGGAAAGCTACTGCAAGATAATCTTATTTCACAGGAGTCGTTTTAACAACACAACACACTATTGATTCAGTATCTGGTCTTGTAAAAATCCATCAGCGCAAAGCAAAATAAAGTTATCTTCAGTTTATACAACTCTGCCCCTTTCCTCTGCCTTTTTGCTCCTTCAGAGAACCAGCACGCACCAGGAGCCAAAATCCATTGCAGCAAAGTCTGACAGGCAAGGAACCTGCATTGAAAATACCCCGTTAACACTGTCCAAACCAGCAGCGAGCTCACATCAATTGCGCTTTTCATTAAGTGGAAGCAGGTACAGATGAGCGAGCGTAACTGCTGTAGGCAGGTGATGCTGCCTGAGAGACAAGAGTCAAGAAAACTGTGAGTGATCTGTTGGGTGATGTATCACAAACACCTCAAGGCAACAAGGCCAAAGACTGGCATCAGGGGAAGAACCAACTTTCCCCTGCCTCCATGAAAAAGAAAAAAGAAAAAAGAAACCATTCCTGGCCACTGCTGCTCAGGAATGAGCGTAGGCCAGGAGTCGTCTCTGTTTGCTTGTATGAATGACAAGAGACCCCAAAACCAGACAACTGAGAGACTGTATCTTTGTCTCCTCCTTCAGTAACCTCACCCAGTTTACCCGTGTCACCTCAGCTTCTCCTAAATGTAGCTTTCCAGCTGGTTAGCCCTCACCTGGATTAGGCTAATCAACCCTCCTCGCATTAAGTTTACAAAGAAACTACCACTACCGAAAGAGATCGTTTGTTCAGACAGATACTTACTGGAATGCTACCAGTTGGGCTGGCATGGATTTCATCTACCCCGTGGTAACCATTTGTAATATCGCATATGCAGTAGTTACTGACGGAAGGGGGCCTGAAGGTGTGACCCCCTTCGCAGTCGATCTCCGGGCTGATTCCACAACCAAACGTGAAGGAAGCGAGGGAGTGGTAGTGAGTGAGGAGAACGACTGCGTGGATCAGCTCTGCCAGGGACCAGCTGTTCTCTTCAGTCTTCAGAAGTTGCTTTAAAAATAACACAAGACACAAGTATTAAGCGTTCAAATGATCCCACCTTATTGCAGTTTATCAATCGATTTCTTTACCAGGTAAGATTGTTTTTCCGACATCCACAATTCCTTCCTAACTCTCTGCTGCCGTCAGTGTGCTCTGAGTCCTGCGACCTGCCAGGCACAGCCTCATGTGGTTAAGCCACACAGGAGGTGACTCCTCTCCCCTCTCCGCCCCTCAGCTATTTAATCAGCTGGGGTTTCTCGTTCTCGTTGTATGGTTTGTACTGAGGCCAGGCCGACCTGCACTGAAATTTCACACCTCTGATGAAGATGCGACCACAACAGTCACACGTTCCTTCAGCTGGTCTTTACAGTCCCAGAAAACCTGGGCAACAACTCCCAGATCGGCTGCGTAAAAGCTCGGTGTTGGAGCCGGGCCCCCTCCATCTTGTCCCTGTGGGTGGAATGTTCTACATTCGACAAGAAACTTCAACCCTCAACTTCCCCCTCAGGCAGGAAAGCGTGGGAGGTTTGGGGCCTTCTGGCAGAGTGTGCACCTTCTCAGCAGAGCCTGCCACCACCTCTCCACCTGTCACACAGCACCCAGAAAGTCCCAGTGCCCACCCCCTCCTCACTATGGGTAAAGAGAAGAGCAAAGGGGTTGCTCCAGTAACCATGGCCAGGCTCGAGGCAGGCTCACCCTGGAAAGTGGCTGATCTGCGTAAAGCCCTCAGAGGAGGGGCAGCAGAAGCAACTGCTTAGTAGCTTGTTGGTCACAGAATGGCCCAGACTGGAAAAGACCTTTAAGATCATCGAGTCCAACCATTAACACTGACAAAACCTAGACTAAACCTTATCCCTAAGCACTATGTCTACCTGACTCCTTTAAATACCATCAGGGAAGGGGACTCCACCACTGCCCTGGGCAACCTGTTCCGATGCCTTTCAGTGAAGAAGGTTTTCGTCGTGTGCAAGCTAAACCTCCCCTGGTGCAACTTGAAGCCGTTTCCTCTTGTCCTATTTGTTGTTACTTGGGAGAAGAAACCAATTCCCACCTCGCTACAACCTCCTTGCAGGTAGTTGTAGAGAGTGATAAGGTCTCCCCTCAGCCTCCTTTTGTCCAGGCTGAACATCCCCAGTTGCCTCAGCTGCTCCTTGCAAGACTTGTGCTCTAGACCCTTCACCAGCTTTGCTGCTGCTGCAGTCCTGGCTGGCTTCTACCACCACGGCTCCCCTGGGCTGTGCTGCCAGCCCGTTCCCTCCAGCCCAGCCTGAAAACTGAGCGTGTGAACCCAAAAACGTGGTGATGGGTGTTCTGCCTCACCTCTTGCAGCATCTCAGAAATGCTCAATGGGTTTTGGCTACTGAAAGCACACAAATTAAGAAAGCGCAGATCTGAGCGCATCAAGAGAATTCTGACACGACAGCTCTGCGATGTCAGCGCGCTGTTTTATCTCGCAGTATCACAGTGATGTAGCACCGCAAAGAAAGTAACACAGAACATCTTTCACCCTGTTTGGCTCTTAACCCCAAGAATCTGTGATTGCATTACTGAAAAATAAGGGTACACACACATTACTCCATGAAAGGTTTACCTCAATATGTTCCTTGGTGATAAGCCAGGGTCGGTGAGCCAACATCTTGTTCAGTTCTCCTAAATTTTGCAGTTTTTGCGGCGCGTTTTCCAAACCATTCAACCATTTAGGGTCTCCACCGACGTGAAGGAAGTCATTCACATGGAGGTTCACAAGGTAAGAGCACTGATGTCGTGCTGCAGCCTAGAAAGGCAAACACAACTATGATACGGAAAACAATTACGCTTAGTGCTTTATGGCAGATACCGTAAGTCATCATTTCCTCAAAAAATTCAAGAATAAGGCTTGCAGTGATCAAAGGCTGAAGTAAAAAAAGCCACCACACTGGGATTAACATAGCAGCCCATTCTGATTATTGTAAATACTCCTCATAGACATTGCAGCTATGCTGGCTACAGAGGCAATGTGCCTAAACCCAGGGAGAAGTGCAAGCGCAGATTTATTTTATGTCCTGAAGCGAATACGGATCCGTACTGCACAGGGCTCTCTGATGGGGAAGAAGCAAGGCTGCTTTATCAGCACAAATAAAAGCAGTTTTTAGAAGACATAAAGCAAGGGGGGCTAAGGGCAGCTTTTCAGCAAAGAACAGACCCGGAGTATCATTTACACAAACAGTAATACTTCCCCCATCGAATGAGACACAGCCCAAAACTTTAATTCAATTTCAGCAAGCACAGATCATTGAACTGGCAGATGGGAAATCAACCACTTCTGGCAGAAAAACTTGCTTACAATTTAGATTCAGAAATGGATGATGAGACTATTGAGTTAGGGGGAGGTGGATTTGACAGGCCACACACACACAAACAAGCCCTCCTGAAAAACAGTTTCTGAGATACTAAGGAAACCAAAAATAAACAATTGTCTTATTTTTATAACAGATTTTTTTTCCCCTTCTTTCTTGCAGCCCTACCAAAACTATGAACATAAAGTACCGGTCTTACAAAAGCAATTTGTAAAGCAGACACAAACAAGCCTACTCTGCTTTTCCCCTTAGCTCCCGATGAAATGCTTTCCCAACCAGAAACTGCAAAACACGCTAATAACTGCTGCGAAGCAAGACCAGAGAGTGTTGCCCAAGCGGCTTTTTCTGCTCGCTGCTCGATGTTCTGGCGTACCATTATCCCGATGTAGTGTCGGTAATGAAGCGGGAGCGGACCGTCCATTTGCAGTAGATAGTGCTGAGTTTTTAGAAAGCTTTCAAGGTACTGCGGGTGGAAAACCATCACCAAGGTAACGTTGTCCAACCGGCCCAGCGTCGTGAAAGAATCGGCAAACAGCGCGTGCATCATGGCGTCTTCGTTTCCCACTTGAATCGTCTGATTGGAACAGAAAGAGCAATCAGCAATATTGCCTAAGAAGTACCCACAAAATAGTAAGTCGATAAATTACCCCCAGCACCCAGAGGCCCCAGTGAAAGGAACTGTATTATAAATCTATTAAAGGCGTTAAATCAGTGCACATAATGCAAGGCACAGAAAATCTCTTAATAGCTCTTATTTAGGAGATCAGAAGCGATTATATCAGCAAAAGGAGACTTTTGACTTGACACTTTCAACACTCAACTTCTCAATTTTAACTTGCCTTCACTTTCTTGAGTCCCCCAAATTGATCTAACTTAGCTTACTATAACAAAAAAAAAAGCTAATTAAATAGATGGTTTTTTCCTAAGGGAAAAAAAGAGAGAAAGAAGTAAAAAGTTAGCTAACATGACAAGAGAGAGAAATACATGGAAACTGAAATTTAAGGCTCTTAAGATTCCTAGAAAACCACAGGCATATTGCTAACTTCTCCTCTGCTCCAAATTCTCTTACCAGACAAGCACCAGAAATGCTCAGCCACAGCGCACTGAAGCTTCTCAGATTATGCAGAACGATAGAGGCAGCTCAAGAAAAAGCAACCCCAGAGCATGGGGGCAGGTGCCTTGTGGACCAGTAGGAAATTACATCCGCATGTTCACAAGGAAACAGAAACTCTTACAGAGACAGTATTGGGTTTCTTTTATACTGGATAGAGGTGCAGGAGGGATCGTAACTATTCCAAAGCTCCCTGGGGCTCTCACTGCTTCTGTATGCTAGAACTGTGGCCAAAGTCTCACCAGGACTGAATGTGATCACGACTGAAATTGTTTTGCAGCTCAGCAGCTGTCTTGAAACCAAGTGTGGGTTACTACTAAAAGGGTGTTCCTTAAAAGCATAAAGTTCACTGTGTACTTGAAAACACTACCACACCTCCTTCTCGGGGATGAATCTGCTTGGTCCGTGTCCCAGTGGTCTAGGAATCCTTATTCCAAGTTCCTAGAAAAGAAAAGTACACCATCTCAGCATTTAGTTACAAACAGCTTTTCAGCTGTGGTTGCAAGAAAGAGAAGAGTTCTCCATTCAGAGCTGGGCTTATTTGGGTACTCGTGGTACTCTTCCACGGGTACTTTCACGAGTACCGTTTGTACAAATGCAAATCATTTTTTTATACAAGTGCTTTATAATTAGCCACACATGTTTACAGTGCACTGCACCAATCTAGCAACAAAAAATTCAACAACAAAGGCTCTGCCAACTGAAGAAAACACACACAAAGTTATATGCACACACGCACACACACACTACAACCTGGTTCACAGAAAATTCTGCATAAAGCATATTTTGGCAGGGTGTCCAGGACAAAGAGTTCAGTACATAGCCGGCTGCGGTGCGGTTATGCCACTGATATGAAACGAGACTGCTCTGTGTGTGTGTGTGTGTGTGTGTGTGTGTGTGTGTACATCCGCAGTACACCAGCACATAACACTCTGTGCATCTGTCAGGAAATGAAACAGCTGTAACCCTAATCAGATTTCTTTTTCCCAACCTCAAAGAGCTCTTAAACTGCTGAAAGTACCTGATCTACATTTGCATCTGCTTTCTTTGCAAGGCAGGATAAAAAACTATTCGCGGCGGGAGGGAGGGAGAGGATTTTGTTCCATCAGAACAGGGCAGCCACGTCCTCACACATGTCTCTGGCCGTGTTGCCTCGCAGGTAGGAGGGAGGCCGGGTGCTTCCCCCAGCAGTTCACCGCTCGCCCTCTCCCCCTCAGCCAGATGAAGCTTTCTGCCAGGTCTCCGGCCCCCTGGGCTGATGGCGATGGATAAAGACCTGGGATCAAAGCTGGGGATGGAGCCGAGTGCTAAATACTAGGCCGTATATAAACTAATAGTTTGGGCTCCTTATCTGTTCCCTCTCCCCTGCTCACCTTCGAAAACACACCCATTGTCTCAGTGCTGTAGCCCAAACCACTCATTTTCTGATGATACCAAGCCCACCCAGGTTCTCAACCGGGTTTAGATGAATAAATATCATGTATTGAGCCAGTTCAGGCCACACAGAGCAAAGGGGCACCTTCAGCTGCTTCAGGCCTCAAGAGCAAATGAAGCCCCTAAAAGCTGCCTGCCAAACACAGTTTTTAACTTTCCTACATTTTCCCCACATAGATAAAAAGGCTGTTACAAACAAGCTACACTGGTTGCAGCCACTATTGCACTTTTTCTGCCTTGAGGTTTCTATTTGCATGAGTTCACTATACGAGAAGTAATTTTATTAATCAGTTACCGTTCCATGAACTTTCCCCTAAGATTAAAAACCAGCTTCAGAGAGCTGGAAATAATCAGTACGGGTCCCAGGCAGAACGACCAAAGCCCATCAGGCTCTGAGAGTCTCCTTAAGTCCTCAGTGAGAGGACTTCACTTCTCAAGTCCTGTTTGGATAAAGTGAGATCAAAGGGCAGCTCTTACTACTGGTCGTCTCACATTTTCCCCAGGACAGTAAAGTTTGCAGTGCAGTTTTTTCCTGCTGAAGGTCCCAATGCTCACAAACAAATTTTGCCCGTCAGCCAAGTCTCTAGCAATGCCACTTGTAAGATGGAATTTGTATCTTGAAAACACCCTGTCTCCTCAAAGGTCTAGCACAGCTTCTTATCTCGGCAATGTCTATGCTAGCAAATTAGAGAAACTTCTTACATCCAAATGACAGCAAGGAAGAAAAGCATGTACGTATCATTTAACTAAGCAGATGTCTGCAGTTGTCTGCCAACTCAAGCACTCCAACCTTGACGTTTAATTTTTGAATAACTATGTTTCAGGACAGTTACAGGAAGAAAAAAAACCCCAAGATTTAAGAACCTGAGATCAGCGGGCTGCTTACATTTTTGCCTCACAATGTAAAATACATCAATATCAACACACTGTTTTTAAAGCATGCAGAGGTCAAACTGCTATGATGACACTGCATGTAACAGGTTACGTAAGTAACCAAACCCTCTCTGCAAAGTGACTCTAGAGTTTTTTTGAGAATTGAGTAAGTTGCTTTGGTTTCTCTCAGGAGAGAAAGCATCTCCCTGAAACCTGGAGCTGGGCCCCAATCCCGTACTTGAGAAGCCTGGGTTTAAGTCTCTCTTCTGACAGAGATGTTACAAAGGATTTACGAACATGAGCCTCCGTTTGTCATCCGCAATGGGGGGAAATATGATTCTTCCAGAGGGTGCTGAGAATAGAAATAAGCTTGTTGTCATAAGGTGGACAGTTACCACAAGTCACGAGAGTTGTCTAAATTCTGACTCATTAGAAATCTGACAATTGTTATTCTTCAGTTACAAGTTACAGCAGCTTTTTCCCTCTTTTTCAGAAGCAGCTTTTGATCAAGTTCTCCTAGCAATTCAGAAACAGCGGGCAACTCCAGGCGCTCCCAGCATCCCAACATTTCAAATAGACAACACAGTAATAATTCTCAAAACAGCATCTTCCCTTTGTTTTGAACATATTTCTATGCTCCGTGATGCCCTTCGCTAAGCCTCCACCTTCCAAATACACTCAACTCCAGAAGCACACCTGTCCAGCTTCCACTCTCAAAGGGAAGGACCTGCTTCTCCACCAGCCACACCACCACGCCTCTCTCCTGCACCTTCCTCTTAAAGCAGCTCCTCACAGGCACTTGGAGATGCAGGCAGGGCTAGGATGAGCAGCAGCTGCAAGCAAACGACATTTATTTTGGTTATTAGAAAAGTAAAAGCAACTGTCATGCAATTCCAGACCGTCAAGTTGCACACCAAAGAGACCTACTTAGTCCCGTGTTTTCTGCATCAGACTTCTGGCTTCTTTCCTCCTGTTTGTTAACCTTGCCACACCATTTCCATTCAGTCTAGAAACTGCCACTCTAAGCTCAGCAGAAAGCCAACCACAACTGAGGCTTTAGGTGCAAATAAATAATAATAATAATAATAATAATAATAATAATAATAATAATGCAGAGGCACTCCATCTTCAAAGACAGAACATAAAACTCAGATGTCTGCAAAGCTGAGCCCCAAGGATGGCACAGATTTCACCTTCAACACCCAGCAGGTGACAGGTAATGGAGGGAGCTGGGCCTTGCCAGGTGACAATTCACTTCCCTGCTCACCTTCCAGATGTACCTTGACAGAGAAGCAAGACTTTAGCCATATAAAAGTTGTATCCCTATGCTGGCAGGGACGACCTCAGAAACCACAGAAAAGCCACCTCTTTCCCCTTATGTATTATAACCTGTATTTCTGCACAGCCACTTTATTACTTCCACGGGAACTATGTTCACGAGACACCCACCATTTCTGAATCTACGTGTCCCTCACACGTGCCAAACCTGAGCATCTCCTCTCATCTCCTCTCATGTGTTTAACTCACGCACCATTCCTGTGAGGTAGGGCAAGCGTATTACCTCCTATTCAGAAAACAACAAAAAAACCAAACAAGAAACAGAAAAGCTGCATGTCTAACACAGGCTGCTACAGAAGACTGGCAGCTTGAGCTAAGCCCTCACAAGTCGCGGACTAACGCCGTAACCATGAGACTGTGTGCCTCTTCAGAGACTTCTCAGCCAGAAAATGTGTTTTAAGCAAACTTCCACCAAGCAACAGCTTTTCGGAGCTGAGACAGAAGAGTTAATGAGACAAGTCTGCAAGCTTAATTATATACTTCCCAGTTACCATTCTCTCTCACCACACTGTAGCAGTCTTCATACATCCAACCCCGCAGTAGCAACCAGATCAAAAATCTGTACTGGATGCACATATATGCTCAGAGAAGACCACTCCAAACTGCAAGCACGCATAAACTCACTACTTATGGCTTTTCTGTATCTTAAGACTCTGTCAATCAAGTGCATTTTTAGGTAAATTTGTTTAAGTGTCTTGGCACTAACAGCATTCCTATCAAATTTAAGTAAAAACTTGAGTATGAAAATTGAACTGCGAATGCAGAAGTTTTTAAATACTTCAAGTACAACATGCATCACCTCTGCTAGTAATAGAACATCATCTGCTTTGGATCTGAACCTCTTTGAAATGTAAGAAAACAAAAAGTCACTCCTAAACAGACTCCCCGTATCAGAAATTGCACCTAGAAACACTGAAGCAGAGCTGAGTCACCAGCTGAGATGCTGGGCCTCTAGAACAGCAACCCAAGCTTCGCTACAGCTCTGGCTCCTAGCACCCCTGAAACGTTTTTTCAGACCCCTGTTCTTCCCGCACTGCTGGCTCCTGGCAGCTAGAACCCTGCCTCCTATCACAAAACCTCTCCCAAAAGTCAATTATAGTTTTGTGAGATGAGTACAGGGACTGTTACCAAACTGTTCATTTTCAGTCACTTGGGATTCACGAGCTGAGCACCAGCGAGGAACCACGCTCTTCAGACTGCTTCCCTGGTCTTAGCACGGTGAGTCATTTTGCTCCCTTCAAGTACAGTCAGTACCAACATCAAATGTTGTATCTCCTAGAGACATTTATTTACATACTTACTTAAGCCTCCTCTAAATGGCAAATAAAAACACTTTATCATAGACAGTCAAAGCGAAAATACAATTATCTATCTACTTCACTAAACCACATCTGGATTAGCATTTTCACCTGAATCATCCATGTCCTGATTAAGCCCTAAAAACTGCTAGATTCAAACAAAATTATATGAAAAAAACCACACTGTAATGCAATATAAAACAATCTCAAGGAAGGAACTGGAGAAGGGAAATGAGTCCGAGGTGACCTTTTTGGGAGGTAACACTTTCCTAGACAACCAGTGATCATTTTACATAGTCTTAGTGCATTCCTACCCAAGCTTAGGGTTAAGAAAGGCACAATGAGCTGTGGGTTAAAAAACATTTCAACACAATCTCCTGATATAATCACCAAATGTGCCAGTGCTGAAAATTCTGCTTAGTATACTATGGGGTGCATTTGAACCTGACACTAAAAATACCCATTTAGAGCTTTATATGCTTACAGGATAAAATGCCCCAAAGCATCTAAGTGTCCAAGAAACTCGCATATCCAAGGGAGACTTAAGCACTTACCAGTCTACAGTCTAAGAGGCTCTGTGCTGCTGCTTCCCTCACTGTGTCTGGTTCCTACTTCCCCTTTAAAGGTCACCGACAGCAAAACCTCACTGGTGGGGACACTGACAGGCTATGAATTTGGAGTTTCCTTGTTTAGGACCTTAACGACAATGACTGGCACAAACTGGTCTCACAGGACAAGTTATTTATCATCAGCTTATACGTACTCAGCTTAAAAGCTGCATTTTCAATTCTGCTAAGCGCAGTAGCTACTGTAGTTTCTTCATCAGATGCGTAGCTTTTGGAAATGAAGAGACTAAGAAACAAGAAGTATTGATTAAATACGATTCTTTTCCTGCAAACACTAAAAAACCCCCGCAATCCTGCACCTTTTCAAAGTATGGCTCTAAGCAGATCTGGCAAGTTTTCCTAGTTTATTCATTTACCTAATCCAGAAATAGCTGTGATTGTTGTGACTGTCTCAAACAAACCGTGATTCACATGAAAATGACAGAAAAATACTCTCCAAAATGCTCATGCACTCTACATTTTTGCCCTGCTTCCCTTTCCCGGGTATCCTTTGACTGCCACTCCACTGAAGCACTAGACATGTCTGCGCTTGCAGGGATTTAAAGAACTGAGAGCGAGTCCTCCCCCTCTGTCACAGAGCACTTTGTTCTGCAGACCTGCCGCTCTTCGCCGGGATTAAGAGCACAGCAAACGTTGAACTGTTTCTATTTCACAGAATACGTTACCTTTATATGAATTTAAATGCCTAAATTACTTTAATAAGTGATCCTGCTCTGGCAAGGGGGTTGGACTAGATGATCTTTCGAGGTCCCTTCCAACCCCTGACATCCTGTTCTGTAATATAAATGCAGTTTCTCTGAAATACCAGATTTTAAAAGTCCCTGAAATACCAGATTTTTAAAAACATCCCTGACGAGCCTGTGTGACTTAATTCAAGGCAGGAATCAAGGCGAGCGTGTGCCCAGGGTCACACACTCCGTTCGCAGCAGCAGGGATGGAAAGCAAAGCCCAGACTCCTCAGTTTCAAGCTCTGACACCTCTTCCCCAGTCACCTTCTAGGACTGACAACAGCAGGAGCGGGTTCAACTGGAGCAGTCTCAAGGCTGCCTGCTCTTCCTCGGCAGCAATACCTCTTCCTGAAGCGGTTTTTGAGACCACAACCCAATCGACTTTTGACATGAGCTCACCGAAACCCAGAGGCTGAACTTCAGCACGACCGGCGCCCGGCTTTTCTGTTCGCCGCTGCCAGAGTGCGCAAAGGGAACAGAAAACATTAAGCGGATTCGGAAGGAACGTTTGCAGTTCCCGTGCTGTAAACACTGTTTAAATGCCGATAAATCAGTGATGGAGAAACAAGTTTAAGGGCAAAAAAACCCCCAACAAACTACCTGGATGCAGCTGAAAATCCCGCTCACCCCCCCACACCCCCCCCCCTCCACCACACACACCGCCGGTGACGGTTTCTTCCCGCCGCCCCAGGCGCTCGCCCCCCGCGGGTTACCTGGTGCTGCGAAAGGGAGAAGCCGGCCTCGACGCCCCCTCGCCGGCGCTGCGGGGCCGAGACCGCGGCCTGCTCGATCTCCCCCGGCAGTCCCGCCCCTCCACGGGCGGCCGGGGGCGGGAGGAGGCCGGGCGTCGGAGAGGGCCGGTCCCGACCTCCTCCCGCCCCCGGCTGCCTGCTCCCGCAGCCTTTGTCTGCTGCTCTCGCTGTCTATCGCCTGCTCGCAGGCGGTTTCTCTTAAGGGTGTACAAGTCATACTGACTCAGACTGGCAGGGGTTGGAAGGGACCGCTAGACCACACAGGAACATGTCCAGGCGGGTTTCTGAAAGTCCCCAGAGATGGAGATTCCACAACCTCTCTGGGCTCCCCTACCCTCTCACTAGAGAACTATTTCCTTATGTTTAGGTTGAACCTCCTATTTTCCAGTTTGTGACCCACGTCCTGTTGCTGGACACCACTGGGAAAAGTCTGACACTGCTGTCAGGAGAATGTGGCAACAGGACTTGAGGCAGCAGTTCTGCACATTTTTAGTGCTAAAGCTTTAAAGACTTCCTTTCTTCTCCGCTTTCCAAATGCCACCACCTCTCTAGGCTACGCAATTACCTCTGGAAAGGCAGAGATACTTTACTTCTGAAGGCTTAGCAGCAGTTATAAGGTTAAATTACCTAGAGGTGCCCAAGTACCACAGCTGCTTACCTGGGGCCTAGGCTCTAAGCTGGTAAACATCTCCAGAAGAACTGAAGTGTGCTTCAAACCTACTTGCACTTCATAAAATGCTTAACAGAAGCATGGAAGAAAAGTAAGAATGCAATACTGGCAAGGAAAGTTGCATTTTGTGAGCTAATAAAATAAACTAATGAAGAACACTGTTTAATTCCCACTGGCTACTTCCTTACTTCAGGCCAAAACATAACAAAAAGAGAAGGAATGGGCTCCTCTTGCAACACAGGCAAAGAATGGCCTTGTGCTCAGAAAAACTGTTGAAAAAGAGTCATTACCTGGAAGCTGAAATGCCAGGTGCCTCACTGTAAGAAGTCTCCCTGGATGTCAGATCTCTCATTTCATCCTCTTCAATTTATTGGTTAGCACCCTTGGAAGAAGGCGGGTGGAAGGGAGTGAGAGAGAACAAAAAAAAATGCAGCACTCCCTTAGTTCCATGAAGTGTTTTTCTCCACACTGTGATTGATTGCCTTGCCTAGATATTTGTGAGGAAGCCTGTTTATGTTAACATCTGTTCCTATACAAAGAACCTTGGCAGATCCACATTTTTGTCTGACATCGTCCAGGGGAAATTCTCTCTCATGAAACAACCAACTCAACAGCAGAGTGTTATACCATGTTCTTTGCTTTCTGCATCAGCATAGATGAAGGCAGTGACAGCACATCAGAAAAAGTGTGCACAAAGGGGAAGAGGAAGTTGCACAGCCATAGCAAACAAATAATAATGGTCTTAAAAGCTCTCCCATATGGCCTGAGTACACAAGCTCTGCTCAGGCCCCAGGTAAGTCTCTGCCTTAGCAGAATATCATCACCCTGGTCTGTCGCAAGCGCTTCTTCCACCCCAGCCCTCGCGCAAGGATTTCCAAAGGGCAACTCCTCCAAATCGAAGAACACGCAGAACCGAGGCACACGCTCATCTATAAATCAGTACGCAATTGCAGGCTAAAATTATTTCTGTTTGGGGGCTAGTAAGACAAGCTAAATGAGCAGTTTTGTGAAGGAATATTATCCGACACTTACACAAAACTCACAGGGGTACCAACGAGCGTGGAACCCAGTGCAGCCAGGGGACACAGGGACAGATCTACGGTGCAGTTTGCATAACTTGGGCATTCCCCTGGGGAAACATGTTTGTCTGACCAGGTATTGATGCAAGTAAACAGTGATCTAGTGAAATGCTCATAAGGGAAAAAACAACAAGTGTTTAACAGGAAAATATCAATAGATACCAAGTTTCCTTTCACCCAGAAAGAGTGAATGATAGATACTACATGAAGTCACCTAAAGCAAACACCACCTAAACCATGGAAACCTACTCATACCAAGCACTTCGGTAAAAGCTGCTTGCATAAAAGGATGACATTTAACATTTGAGCACTCTAAGTCATCAGAAATCCAATTTTTCCTTATTGCTACACTTAAAGAAATGTCCTGGTGAAGCTAAAAGGAGACCCAAGCAGTGACAGTGTGAAAAGACTAATCCTGCAAACACTTATGTCTTCACTTAGCCTCTGTAACTTGGAATAGTTCCATTTCAGTCCAATAGGGCGACTTTTTCGAGTCAGGTTCAGCACAAACAGATGACTCTGAAGAACTGGCAAACCAAGGTCTTAAATTCTTTCCATAGAAAAGCTATTCAAGCAGGAGGACTTGAAATGCCTGTTACTGCAATGCTCTGGACATCAAATTAATATCTTGGAGGATGATCAAACAATTCTTTCTCAGGAACAATTTACAAGTAAAAACAGGTAATTCATTGGGCCTCTGAGCTACCTGATTTGTATTAGTTCTTCGGACTGGATTTCTCTCTCTTGTGGTTTCGTAAGGTGGCGCCAGCTGTGGCAAGATGTAGCAAGCTTAGCAGAATGGATGTAAATATCAGCATTTGAGTCTGAGTGTCTCTGAACCTCCTGAGACAGCTCACGGCAGCAGATGCACCGTGTCTTCCACTGGCAGCTACGCCAGCTGAGGAGGTGACTGCGCTAACCCAGGTGTCACTGCCCCCTCTCCATGGGGGGGACAGACGGTTCTCATCCCCGAGACCTGCCCACCCAGCTCTTGCCAACCTCACGCAGTACTGCTTACAGTCACAGTGAGTGGCTGGAGGAATGTTTTGGGTTGTAGAGTCGGTAGCAGGATGATTGATGGGTGTTGGGTTTTTTTATATTGTTCAGATCTTAAGTATTTCTAACAATGACCAAATCTAAGGGGACATAACTCCTAGCGAAGCATGGGGCAAGAATCTCTTCAACCGGAACAGCTCAAGCAGCTCCACCTAATCTGGCACCTTAATGAAGTCACCAGGTGTTTCAGCAATGACTAAGCAGCCCAACACCACCCACTCTGAACATTTCCCTGTGGATTCGTCTCATTCCTCCCTGTCCACAGCCACTATCTTGTTCATAACAAATTTCAAATGTATCTTCTAATCTCTTCTATTCCTTTATTGCACACTTGTTATTTCTAAACTAGCAAAAATCTTTATCATGATAACAACACAGGAGGCATAGCAATCAAACTATTCATTACAGTCATGAAAGAATTTAAATTAAATAGAAGAATATATCATCCTAGCATGCACATCAAGAAAAAATGGTCAGTATTTCAAAGCATTCTTCTTGATTCAACCGTAACAATCTGATTTGTCAGTCTTCAGAAAACTCATTCTGTTAGAATTAGTACATAATTCTAGGAAGGAGAACAAACTGTATTCTCTACACCACCAAATTTGCACTATATGTGTCAAAAAGCACCAGCCCTTCGGAATGGCATCGCACCTGACAACTTTATAATAATAACAAAGCCAAGTTGTTTAGGAGAATGGAAGGCTGACAGATGGCCACATCATAAAATCATAGAATGGCCTAGGCTGGAAGGGACTTTAGAGATCATTTAATCCAACCTCCCTGTCATGGGCAGGGACGCCTCTCAACTAGATCAGGCAACACATGAGGACCAAACAGGAATCGAACCCGCGACCTTTGGTATTTCAGCACCACGCTCAACCGAGTGAGCAAAACTGGCCGTCATCAGGAATAAGTTTAGACCAATATACAGAAGCTTTCCTTTGGCAGTCTTTAGGACTGCAAGGAGACTAAAGGTTTTACAATATTCAGAGATTATATTTGTTGTCTGTTCTTTGAACCTTATCTGTCCTTGGGATGCAATATTTTTATTCTAGCTCTTTCTTATGTGCTGCTTTCTTAATGGCCACATCTTCAGCTTGAATGGGCGAATGACGTGCAAGTAATCAAGGGGTTCTGTGAGTAATTACAAATGAGGACATTTCTAGTCCACTGTATCCCTACCAAAAGATCCAGCATCTTTTCTCTCAGAGCTGCAAGAGGCTGAGACTTGGTTGTTACACATGGGCTGTTCTCGCAAGTGACTGACTTGAACTCTCCAAGCTCCCAGAACTTTAGTGGCTTTATTTGTTCCCTGAGCTATTTGGTTTGTCACTTAGGACCCTTACTCCCACAAATACAGGAAGTTCTTTACTATGCGTGTGGTGAAACACTGGAGCAGGTTGCCCAGAGAGGTGGTGGAATCTCCATCCCCAGAGACATTCAAGGTCAGACTTGATGGGGCTCTGAGCAACCTGATCTAGTTACAGATGTCCCTGCTCACTGCAGGGAGGTTGGACTCAATGACCCTTGGAGATCCCTTACAGCACAACACATTCTGTGGTTCAGAACAGTCATCCTTCTGGTAATTTCTATCTTTAAGTTTTCTACAACATGCCCCCACCTCTAAACTGCAAGTTGTGTTGTTTTTTTCTCTCCCCAAAGCTTGTCCAATTAACACTCCTTTCTGCAGTTATTAGGTAGCAGAAGTACGAAGTTTAATTTATGAGCTATAATAAATTGAGATCTTCAGATTATTCATGTTTTGGCAAGGACACGAAAACAGTCCTATGTTTTCTAAGGCTGTTACAAATAGGTAGATTAAAGATGCATATCTAAAGCTTAGTAGGTTGAAATAATGTTTTACGAGATTATTCTTTCCCCTTTTCATGAGAGTGCACAGCTCCTCCTAGGCTGATAAACAGCAGCTGAACTATAAAAGTTGTTTGTCTGCCTTTCTGTGAATACCCAGCTTTAGAGAAGTGGGTTCTTCTGATACTGTTCTGAGGTGGCTCCAGGCTCATGCACTACACGAGAATAGTCTGGTTAACAACTCCCACCAGACCTGGCTCTCACAAAATGGAAGTCTGTGTTGACCAGTTTCAAAACTGATCATGATAACTCTTGGGTAACTTCTGATTTTTTTTGGTGGCTAGAGGATATATGAGAGAGGGCATCAGTCATCCAGCTGCTGCCTGCCACTCTCTGGGGAATGGAACATCTGCAGGCTGCTAGCCACTCTGCAGCCTCTCTTGCTACTAAAACATCAAGGTTAAAAAAAACTAGTTTAGCCTTAACAAAAAGAGTGTATTTGCAATTCAGTCAAGAAAAATAAAATTTTACCCGTAACTGTTTAGAACTGGTTTGGCCTAAAGAGGCAGTTCGCAAACTGCGCGGTCAGCCCAGCACCCAAAGACATTCTGCACAGCTTCTTGGAGCTGGGATCCAGTTTACTATCTTTTTCTTGGGCCCTCTCTCTCCAAGATGAATACTGAAAAGGGACAAACACCCTTTCTCAGGTGAGTAAAAATTCACCCTTGGGAACTTCCTGCATCTCCCAGTCCTAACTGATTCAGTTAAGGGCAACGAGACAATACAGTGCCTTGCTTGCTGTGCTGCCTGTAACGCTGTCTGAACGTGCTTCACCATGTAAAGATGCTGTTGGAAGGCCTGTCCTACACAGATGGGTTAGAAGTTGTCTTTATTACTTTGTGCGATCCACTGCAAACAAAACCGTTCACACAAGAGAGTAGCTAGTAGGTCAGGAGAGGTCCTCCTGCCCCTCTACTCTGCCCTGGTGAGGCCCCATCTGGAATACTGTGTCCAGTTCTGGGCCCCTCAGCTCAAGAGAGACAGGGAACTGCTGGAGAGAGTCCAGCGCAGAGCCACAAAGATGATGAAGGGAGTGGAACATCTCCCTTATGAGGAAAGGCTGAAGGAGCTGGGTCTCTTTAGCCTGGAGAAGAAGAGGCTGAGGGGTGACCTCATTAATGTTTATAAATATGTCAAGGGGGAGTGTCAGGAGGATGGAGCCAGGCTCTTCTCAGGGATGTCCAGTGGTAGGACAAGGGGCAATGGATACAAGCTGGGACATAGGAGGTTCCACGAAAACATTAGAAAAAACTTTTTCACTATGAGGGTGACAGAGCACTGGAACAGGCTGCCCAGGGAGGTTGTGGAGTCTCCTTCTCTGGAGAGTTTCAAAACCCACCTGGATGTGTTCCTATGTGGCTGCCCTAGGGGATCCTGCTCTGGCAGGGGGGTTGGACTAGATGATCTTTTGAGGTCCCTTCCAACCTCTAACATTCTGTGATTCTGAGAACGCCAGTGTGTGCCTTCAAAGCACGGGAAAGCCAGCTGAATCATTTCTCTCTGAGCTGAAGGCTTCTGGGTTTGTTTTGGTTTTAAACAGCATTTGACCTCAGAATTAGTCTTCATATGGAAAGAGACGAAAAAGCAATGCAGCGTAGCTCTTTGGTAGCTTCTGGCAGAAATTAGACACAGTAGCAAGCACAAAAAGTGCTTTCAGGAGTACTGGAGTGTAACACCTGGCTCTGGAACTGGGCGAGACCACGACAACGACTGCCGAAGAGCTCAAATGCTGTCCGAGTGTCCTGTGAAGAAGTTGCAACTAAAACCTGCTTTTGTACTCTGGTACATACAGGCATGCAACCCAGAAGACCTCACCAGAAGCTTTTTGTCATCTTTAACCTTAAGGGCTCAGGTGTATTTCTAGAAAATTGCTTGAAAACTCTGAGCTGAGTCTCATGCCTGACTTTATTTTGCAGATACAACAAATAAAAATCTTATTTCTGTAGAACTTTCACTGAGGAACAAACTATCAATTTATAAAATTTACTGTTAGACTTCAAGGCAATCCTTAATCGCACATATAGCCACTCTACAGCCAAAAACCTACATGACTTTTTTTTTTAACTAAATTCAATTCTTTCCTCACAAAAAGACAATTAAGAATAGAATGTAACAGAAGCATGCCATGTCATTTAATGCACTTCAAGCCATTTTTCTGTAACCCGACTGTTACAATGAGATAAAATCCAGTGAAATAATGTTAAACAAATATGGGAAGTACCGCTAGAGATTCAGGAACCCCTGTATCAGTATGTGCAGTTTGGGGTACTGTTTTGTGGCTTGCTTCTTCCACAAGCTCAGTGTGCCTCAGAGCAACAGACAGAAAAACAAAAATCAGTTCTCATTTTCAGTTTTCACAGTCTAGCTGTGCCCCAGATAATACACATTATTTGAGTTTATGAGTTTTGGAAAACCACTGAATTTTTTTTAAGAGGAAAAAAATTATAAATAACTATACAGCCGTACTCCCCTTGTATTTTCTGTAATGACCTATCTTCATGGTAAAGTTGCACATTCTCAAGACTGAATCTCTCTCCATATTTATTTCATATATAGAGCCAAGTACAGTAATATTATAGGATTTATCAACTCATTTAGAACATTATCTTGGCAACGAGTTAAGTACAAAAGTAACATCATCCTAGACGAGTAACTCACATCACTGATTTAATGATAGCAGTTAGGTACTATCAGATAGGTACTATCCTCTAGGTACTTATTCAACACCCGATTGTTAAAAGTTAAGGAGATAATACCAGATCTGCCATTTTCATGTCAAATCTGTTTCTTTTATACTCAAAGACAAACCCATGAAGACCTCTGCTTGAGCAGAATAACAAAGAAAACCCCAACAGATTAATCATGTGTATCTTGCCATTTTTGGCAGTTGTTATTGGTGTTTTATTTAAATTTGGACAGCACCGTATTTTTCATTCTTCCCCATGTGGGAAGATGATGTGGCTAAGACATTTTGACCCAAATCATTTATTGGCTAAAAACAGAAGAACTGAAAAAAGCACCGTTTTCCTGCTGATATGAATCCTAAAAGATCTGTTCTGTCCCCTACTCAGCAATCAGGACCACTTCCTACAGTCAGTTTTACTATTTTGACACTTGCATTAATACATAGCTTCTTTTCTATTACAGAATCATAGAATCATTCAGGTTGAAAAAGACCCTTGGGATCATCGAGTCCAACCATTAACCCTACTCTACAAAGCTCACCCCTAAACTATATCCCCCAACACCACATCTAAAAGACCTTTAAACTGTAAATTTAAAGGACATGGACACCCGGCCAGGGTGTCAGCAGGGACCAGAAAGCGCCAAGAGCCAACATCCCTCTGCCAAGCCCCGGATTGGGCACAGAGAGCTGCTACACCACTGCCAGCACCTACCCCAAGGCCTTTGTGCACGTGTCCCCATTCAACGCACAACTTCTCCGTCCTCCCAAATCCCAGGTTTCTCTAGAGCTTGGGGAGCTCCCTCAGTGGACAAGGTGGCCTGTCACTGAGCTACCTGCAGAACCTTACCCTCCAACCCCCAGTGCCACAGTCTGCAGAGGCTTTGGGTCCCTGCAGGACTGCTGTAAGATCTCAGGGAGACTTCTGCAACCGAGTTGCTCAGGATCTCAAAAACACCACAAACTTTCCTTGGCTTGCAGTGCTGCCGTCTGCAATAACGGTGTCCAAACAGTGGAATGGTTAATAACTCGCTCCACCTACCTTCTGAAATGCATATTTGCTAGGGGAACTGGATTAAACAGTAGGGGAATGGATTAAAGCTAGAGATGGATCGGTTCAGATTGGACATTAGGAAGAAGTTCTTCACCATGAGGGTGGTGACCCTGGCACAGGTTGCCCAGAGAGGTGGTGGAAGCCCCATCCCTGCAAGTTTTTAAGGCCAGGCTGGATGGGGCTCTGGGCAACCTGGTCTAGTGGGGGATGTCCCTGCCCATGGCAGGCGAGTTGGAACTAGATGATCTTTAAGGTCCCTTCCAAGCCTGACAATTCTATGATTCTACAACTAAATCAAGGTAGGCTTGAAAACAATTCTAGTACTTTCCATCCATATACTGTTAAGTGCCTGTCTCTGTTTTTTTTTCAGAAGGTTAACCACAATATTGGAACTTGGTCTTAAATCCACTGTTTGTTAACAAACATAAATCAACCATTTGGGCCACCGTGACTACTTACTATGCAGCATTTTAAAAATGTGGTTGTGGGGTCTCCTTCTCTGGAGACATTCAAAACCTGCCTGGATGCGTTCCTGTGTGACCTACTCTAGGTGATCCTCCTCTGGCAGGGGGTCCTTTCCAATCCCTAACATTCTGTGATACTTCAAAAGTCCCAGGAAAGGCCAGCACTGTATGTGTAACGTCTCAGACTCAAACGTGCTGAAACCACATGGAAAATACACATAGAGGACATGCTGCAGAAGATGCAGAGCTCTCAGATTTCCATAGTGGAATTAATATTTTGCACTCCAACTAGCATTAAAGCCTGATTTATAGCAGTTTTCAAATCTAAGGTAAATAAGCGAAGTAAATAAATAAAAATGCACACATACCATACTAAACACACAAATTTTACTAAGGCAGTATATTAATATAGTGATAATGTCCTTAAAAAAGGGTTTTGGTGTTTACAGTTCACATTTGAGCCTGTGAATCTGTTTTACTGGATACAGAGCTATAACATTCAGACACCTTCTCATTATGCGATTAAAGCTACAAATCTATACCTGTCCCTCTGTTTCTCACCAGTGGGACAGCTGCCCTCTAACTGCTCAGCAAGGTTTTCAAGTCAACAGAAGAATGCAGCAAATCAAAACTGGGGCAGAACTGGACCACGTTTTCAGTACCGACGAAGAAGCAGCAATGATCACCGAAGCCTGTGAACTAAACTACTTGCAAAAAATTGGTTCATTTGCTGACATGCCTGTATTACTAACGACAGAGAGGAGGATTTCTCTTCACCAGGGTGTGCTTGTCAGCTTTCTGAGAAGTCCTCCTCTTAACAGAGACTCATTCATTCAATTATTTTTGTAAATGTAAAGACTAATTTCATAAGAGTAACAAATGACTTGTAACGTACTGTGAAATCTGACTTGAAAGACATCTACCTGTACCATCGCACTCTTCTGAAGCTGGTAGTGCTGAGGCAAAATCAAATTGGGATTGTAGCCAACAAGGGCCAGAGACCAACTCCTCAAGCTGTAGCAAATAAAGAATTACTTGGCAAAGTGGAGGTCTGGAGTTGTCAAGGATCACTGTACAACAACTACAACAAACAAAACTGGGATGAGACTAGGAGAAATTGTTCTGGTGAGCTTAGACCTGGGACTCACAGAGACACCAGAGCCAGGAGAGCAGAATTCAGGCATTGGGCTAAGGAAAGAGAGAGGACTCCTCAGGATCAGCTGTCTGGAATTAAACTTAAGGCTGATGGGAGTCCTTTTGCTAAGGCAAGGTGTTTGGAGGTCCACAGCCAGCAATAAAGTTTAGAGCTTGCACTAATCAGGATCTAGAAAGGGAGGTTCAGCTGTGCCACATGACAGGGGTCCCTGGGCCCCTCTTGTTGTTTCCAAGAGGGAACAACGATACTCTTTACTCTATAAGAATAAATAAATAAAACCCTGCACCCCTGATTTCATATTGCATCATCTATGTTCTTTCTTTCACGTGCAAGGGCCACATCTTCTACAGTAAATTCATTCCCAGAGCTACAGAAGATTAATACAGCATTACACACACACGCAGGCACTTTCTTAATAGCTGTCCTGCTTTAGTTCTTTTGTTGAAATACAATCAAGACATTTCTGGGAGGGAATGTTTTATACTAGGGTCACTTGAGACTTCAGGTTGCTTCTGGCAGCACATTGCCCTGACTGAGGGAAATGGTCTTGTACAAGCAATCAAAATTCATCGCCTGACCACGCCTAAGCTGACCTGAACAGGAAAGAAAGATAACCCCCATATAAACTTGCACAGCAAATACATTAGGAGTGGAGGACTTTGCTCTGTTTCATATGATACAGCAACTGGACAAATTCTTCTAACGGCCCTGAACCTTTCTTAATCACAGCTGCTCTGAGGGGCACAGGGAAGAAGGAGCTAGAGGCAAGCTGGGGAGACACTCACTAAAAGAAATCACTGGGTAGGGGCCCCACATTTCGGGATGGGAATGTGGGCACAGCCAAGGTGGCCAGCGTACATGGTATTAAATCAACAAGTTCCGAAAAAACATTAAAAGTAACTGCAGCACACCCAGAACATATGGAGCTCACTGGGCGCTGCCTGTGACCTCCCAAGCGTTGCATGTGCAGTAGGTCTGACCCTGCCCCAAACACATCCGACACCCGGGTGGATGCACACGGCTGTCATTTTACACCATGTAACCAGCTACCAGAAGCCCCAAATGACCAAATTCATTTTTTCCTTTGTCTATACAGTTTTCGAGGAGGCGAGAGGAGGACAGGGCAGGGGTGGATAGGACAGGAATGTGTGTGGGTAATGACAGTGCTATTTATGGGGTCCTGAAAACAGAGTAACTCTCTGCATGGGCACTCACTGATGAAAAAAACCCAACAAAAGAAAACCCAACACAACTGCCCACTCTGCTTCATAACAAGATAGATGTTCACATGAAACAAAACATACATTTAGATTTTTTTGCTTAGAATTCCCGTCTCTGAATTGTTGCTCTACGTATCAACAAATGATCCTTTGTTTTAGGAAAGCCTTGCTGGCCACAAGCTTCCCAGGAGAAGGACACAACATCCTCAAGCACTGACAGGCCTTCCTGGTAATAAGCAACCAGCCTATATGGGGTAGATGGCACAAATCCAGGGCTGAGTACAGAGGAATCACAAGAACACCCTCCAAGAGAGAGGGTAAGTTAAGAAGGCATCTGGATATAAGAGTGACCAAAAGGTACCGGCCCTAGTTATCCTACAACCCTGCTATCCTGCCTTGCGTGCCAGCTTGCTGACATTTATGTGGCTATTAAAAAAAGAGAGAACAACCACAAACAAGTCACTATGCAAAACTTTGTTCTAAAAGTACACCACTAAGGAACATTGGACACAGAGATGTCCAAGCTAGTCTTAAAGCAATCAGCTTCACGTTGAGAGCTACTGGCTAAAAATTCTCAGTCAACAGTAGATGAAAACAGGCTCAATCCCAAGCACTGAGGAGCATGGGAAGGACTACAGCCTACTTAAAAAGTCAGGAATATAACAAGAGCTGCAGTAGAAACAGAAGTCTGAACTTGGCAAGTAAAGGCCTTTTCTGCTCCTTTTTAAACACACAGTCTTGATGGAAGATGTCCATTTTAAAGTAGTTGAAGTTTGCATTTGAGTATTGCACTTTCTTAACTGAGCTATGCATGATTAAAACATTTTTTCTAAATAAAGTACAAGAATGTAATGATAACTGGGTGGGGTTGTTTTATGAAGTTTGTTGACAGAATAGAGCAACAACACTTTATAGTTTTCAAACAGTAAATAAAACCTCTGAAAGCAAATTTATTTCATGTTGACTCTGTCAACTAAGAAAGTATCAACTTAATTTTAATGTCATTCACCCTGCTATTTTGGTCACCATCAGATTTGAGGGAATACAGCTGTATCCATTTTTCCCGTGTGTTTTATCCAAGTCTCTCCCTAAATGTTTTCCTCCTCTCCTCACACAAAACTTCCACCAACTGTTGGGAGAAACTATGCAAGTGCATTTGACACTAATATGAACTTCCTGATCAGGCCATCTACAACCTTTAGCCCATGTTCCCAGTTGTCTCAGGGGGCAAAGGGAGTGGGCAGCTGCTCAGAAAGCTTGCAACAATACATTGTGAAAGGAACATGAAGGGAACTACAGCTGAAAAATTAGATCTAAAGATTTAAGTGAACTGCACAGAGAAATAGCACATACTTTGAATCTGCTACCCAATCTCAAATGTTATGTAAGCGTGCTGTGGGTAGGACCCTGGAAAGCATACAGTTCCTGTGGTGGAAAGGGTGCTTAATCTCCATGGCTTGCTGCCTACAAACAAAAGTTTACATCAAGCAGAGGATCCCATCTTCAGTGTCTTTAAATCAACTTGAAAACTTATGAAAGCAGTGTTGCAATTCTGTGAAGTGGGGGGGGGGGGGAAGAGGCAAGACCCAGAAAGAAAACTTCCAAGGTTTTCAATTAACTTTTAAGTGACACTTCTAAGAATCAGCATGTCTGTTCCACACTATTAAATTATCTTCCAACCTTTTCCTTTGCCCAGTATTTTTTGCAAACTGACTAGTACAGCCAAAGGCACATAAGAGACTCGGAACAGCCCACACAAAGACATTTCAGCAGGGCCCGGGGTTCATGACCTATTTTACATATTGAAAATTTCCTTCTATGTGAATCAATTGTAGATAACGGAACTCTTTACATTTAGATGATATCAACCTATGTGTGCATCCCTCAATACACGTGTACCAGTAAGGCTGGTACACCATGTTCTTCCCTGCTAGGAAGCCCCTTCCGCAAATACAATCACATAATTCAGAACACAAAAGCCAGCTACTGAAGAAGACACCTGAAAGAGACAAGAATGTACAGAGTACAGCTGGGCTTTTAGACTCAGATCAGTGCACACTGATCACAATGCAGCTGCAAGCTGACTTCCCTCTTCTCAGCCTGGGCTCCCTCCTCCCTGTAGCACATCCCTTCTCTTCATTTCTCTCACTGTTCCACCTTCCCTGCCATTTTCTTACCCCCCTGCCTTGAATTGCTTACTGTTAGCCTGCTTGGACTGTAATTATAACTGAATTGTGCTCTGGATCTGTGCAGCAGCTCTTCCAGCTTGCCTGCCTCAAGACACTACTACCAGGAGCACCCGTGGTTACTCACCAGTGCCATGTGCAGAACAGAGGATGTTCTCCCTTCAGAGCATGTGCTACTCCCAGTCAGTAGAGGCAAGAAAAGTCACTATGACTTGAGTCATGCAAAACCAGTTAATACAGAAGGAAAACAGGGCAACATTTTTCTGCTGTTTTCTTGTTTGCAGTCTCTCTTGCCCCCACTGCTTCCCAGCCTAGGACAGCTCAGCTCTTCCAGGACACAAAAACTAGAACTGTAAAAGGTGTTAGAGTGATGTACTAAAGCTCCAGGAGAACACTCCACAAGGAAGGCAGGCCCTCAGTACCCCTCTAAAGCTCCACTGACAAGGACTTTCTTTCAAGGTACACAAGAGCCTGATTTCTGCTATGCTACAGGTTGCTGCTATTTCCAAAAGGTCCCTAGCTCTGCAAGAGCAGGTTATTCCTCTGCCGATGGATCATTATCAAAGCCACTTGCAGACTGAATATGTGTGAACTGCCCCAGTCTGGCAGAATTTATCAGGGTTTGAGCTTGTTATTATGAACCTGAAACCTGCACAAGTTCACTACATGCAGGGTGAAATTCAGGTAGTGCCACACCACAACTTCCTCCTACCTCGGAAGAACTCAGAAGGCAGAGGTCAAAAACTCTCCCAGCACATCATATACATGTAAAAGTAGAAGAAAACAGGCTGCACTCCTTCCCAGTGCCTGACAGCTGGACTCGCTAGTCACTAAGGGCAGGGGAAAGTACAAAACCAGAATAGGCAGTTTCTGGAAGTGAAGGAGGGCAGGCCACAGGCTTATGTGGGAAGAATAAAAAAGAGCATGTGGGGCCAAGGACTCCTAGGGAAAAGCATGCCTCGACCTGTCTGCCTTAGGGACAGCCCCCTCCCCTTAGTGTAGGGACTCACTCAGAACAGCAGCTTCATAAGCTGCTGTGTAGTACATCAGCAGTGAGTGGAAACCACGTCTCTCAGACTAAAAGCAGTTTTCAGAGGGATGACGTTTGGTACGTAATTCAACTTCACTGAAGTTTCAAACAGTGAAAGTTCAAGATAGGGAAGGCACTTCATGGAAAACATGAGTTTACCCAAGTCTGTGACTAAACTGCAACTGTATGCTTCCCAGTGGGACCCGAAAGCTTTGCTGTGTAACCTCTGCAGATGGATTCAATTCTTAGAACCGAACTATCAAGTTTTATCATTAAGTAGAGCTGCCACCAAACAGAAACACGAAACTTGAATGTGAAAATAAAAGGGCAGCCTATCTATTCCTTCCACTGCAGCTACTGTATTTGCTGTCTCTCTTTGGAAAAACACTCACCCGAGCTTGGGACAATTCCAGCTGGTTACGTCAGCGGTTCATACACCAGCAGTTACATGTAAAAACTAGTCTTCAGTGTAACTTTATGGACTTTATTACATTTTCCTTTTAAAATTAGCAGCATTATTTAGAGGCAACTTGCATTAAATCTGTAGCATCTGAGGGAAAAAAAAATCCTGATGCCTGCCTTTATTTCTCCTCTTCAGCACAAATACAAATCACAAAGAGCATCTAATCATCACACAGACTTTTAGAAACATTGAACTATCATCGACTTTGCAATTAACGCTACAGGCCAGTGACAAAAAACACGAATACCTGTTAACAAAATTTAACAACAACAGTTAAGTCTCAAAGTAAAGAGGGACCCAAAGCCTTTCAGTAGGCAAGCAACAGCAAAGAGCTGGCAACACTAAAAGATTTAATGAATACAGCAGCATTCAACAGCAACTTGAAAACTTTCTGCTTGGGTAAGGCTGAATTATTTAAAAAAAAAAAAATCTCCATTTACAAACAGTGTGGATGGGATTTAAACAGCCTGTGTAAGAAGGATGAAAAGGCAATTGAAAAGTCTGTACAGATAGGAAAGCCCAGAGAAACTGTGCCCTCAAATTCTGTACATACTGTTTAACCTTATCTCTGTTTCAGTCTCCTGGCACTCGGAGGGGGTCAAACAGGCTGCCTTATGCATAGCTGGTGAGGTGGGCCCTCTGTTAGGGCTATTTAATGCTTGTACAGTGCTTTGAGCTATACTGTCCCCTCACTCCCCCCTCTCCCTCTTTTAAAGCTATGTACTAAAAGTCATAATTTACCATCCCCCACAAGGTACAGCTAGCAGCTACCAAAGAGAGACATAAATTGCAAGAGTCCGTCCAGGCACGCTATAATGACTAGGTGTTTTCCTTCCTTTACTTAACTGATGATCTTGCTATTCTCTGTTAGACTGCTATAACTGTACACCTTCAATATAACTAGGGTAAATATTGACAACGGGGAGGAAAACGGGGATTTCTGGGAGGAGGAGGAGGACTGGGTGAGAGATGAGAACTGGGGTTTAAAAGTTTTTTTTCCTCTTGCCTCCAAAGTATCCTGTAACATTCTGCTTTACACAAAAGTTATAGTGGCATTTAATTTATGTATCACTTCTTAGAATAAAACTACAGACAGCAACACATAACTAGCTCTTTTCATCCATTAATCCCTCCCCTATCCCTTCTCATCTTCTCATCTCATCCAAAATCCAGCCTATTCTGGTAATCTAAATTGCCTATTTCTGATGCGTCTTTTGTGAGATGGCCAAAGCTAAAGAGCATTCAAGGTGAAAACGTACAATAACACATCTTGTCTTGGTTTCCCCAGCCTGTAACGTAGCCTAACATTTGTTTTGCTTCTTTTGGTCTTGTCCAGGATACAATAAGAGCTTTATGAAAAAGCTCTCTAAGAATCTGGGCCGCTGAGTTGAACAAGGACTATTTAGCCATGACACGCAGCACTGAGGAGAACGGCTCCATAAGCCAGCTCTGGAAGCAGCTCTGCCATCTCAGCGCAGCGCTATGCAGCAACGCTGGACGGCTTCTGCAACCCAAGGTTCTCTCTTGGTCCAGTCTTGTCAGAGCTAGTTCAGGTGAGTCCAACACAGCACCACAAAACATGCTGTAAACAGATTCCCATTACTTATCTGCGATATTTATCAGTCTATGCTTTTTCCAAGGGGTCACACGAACCATTACATAAACATAACCAGAATATTACTTGCAGAAGGGCACAGCTATTCCACTGGGAAGTGGAGTTTTATTTAAGAAACAAACAAACAGGCCACAGATATTTGGGAGAACATCGCCTCCATGCAAATTTAGGGTGGAAATGAAGAACATCAATATACAATAGCTCTAGGGAGATTCAAATAGCTAACCAGCTTATTTGCTGTATTTGCATAAACCACACAAAACACTCAAATTCTGTAGGAGATACACTGTCCTAACTCTTATAGCTGCAAAGTTAATCTTTTAAATGCAGTTTTACTGTAAGTCAACACAACCCTGCCTGCTTCAACATATTTCATCATGGAGTTGTTATCTGCTTACTGTACACTCTGTATTCATGAGTATTACTACTTATATTTTGTAAATATGGTTTTATATCCTGTAGAGTAAGAATTATATTGTAATTCGAAACACATTTGTGACTGTTTCGTTTTGTAGCAATGTGTTCATGGTCCACTCCTTACTCTGGATGACATACTCAGGGAATCCACATCAAGGAGATGGAAAGAGACATAGCAAAACCAATCTTTCTTCAAAGCTCGTAGTTCTTTTAGGCAGTTCCTACTGTTGAAAAAAAAAGGGGGGTTTCTCGGTACTTATTTCTGTTTGGGCTGCAAAGTCTGCATAGATAAGGTAGGTGGGTCTTGTATTTATTAGTGTCCCTTTCTGTTCACACAGAATCACAGAATGTCAGGGGTTGGAAGAGACGTGAAAAGACCATCTAGTCCAGCCCCCCTGCCAGAGCAGGATCACCTACAGTAGATCGCACAGGAACGCGTCCAGGTGGGTTTTGAAAGTCTCCAGAGAAGGAGACTCCACAACCTCCCTGGGCAGCCTGTGCCAGTGCTCTGTCACCCTCACGATGAAAAAGATTTATCTAATGTTTTTGTGGAACCTCCTATGTTCCAGCTTGTATCCATTGCCCCTTGTCCTATCACTGGACATCCCTGAGAAGAGCCTGGCTCCATCTTCCTGACACTCCCACTTGACATATTTATAAACATTAATGAGGTCACCCCTCAGCCTCCTCTTCTCCGAATTAAAGAGACTCAGCTCCCTCAGCCTTTCCTCATAAGGGAGATGTTCCACTCCCTTCATCATCTTTGTGGCTCTGCGCTGGACTCTCAAGCAGTTCCCTGTCCCTCTTGAGCTGAGGGGCCCAGAACTGGACACAATATTCCAGATGTGGCCTCATCAGGGCAGAGTAGAGAGGTAGGAGGACCTCTCTTGACGTACTAGCTACTCCTACGACAGCAAAAAGGACTGGATGGCCATTCTGTAAGGGCTGTGGAAGATGAGGTGAATGTTAAAAGTTTTAAAACCACCTTGCATCTGAATGCCCTCAGGCAGCTGCCCCATTGAAACTCCTTAAGAGCATTAGTCATAGGTTCCCTGCTTCAGTGCATGTACTGAGAGGATTATGATCTAAAAAAGCACAATTTGGTTCCCTCACTGTAACCTCATGATGTTATTGGCGCATTTATGAATAGCCAGATCTCCGTGCAGCAGGGCTGCTAATAGCATGGCAGGTACCACTCATGCTGCAAAGCAAGTGATCTCACCTAGGCAGCTTGTGTAAACACAGCACAGCCACACAAATGGGACAAGGTTCTAAGTGTATTTAAGGTTATTCTACAGGAATATTTACTGTGTTTCCTGGATACATATTAAATAGTGCTTTTGGGGGTTCCCTCACTGATTTTCTATTAGAAAAATTCATTGAAAGAATCAGAACTCCTTCAAAGAAGGGGTTTGCCATTGTGGTAATTTAGCATACCATAGTCCAAAGAGTAACTTTTCTACACAGTATTTCCAAACCCAGCAATCCTTCTTTCTGAATACCTATTTCCATTAAGAAATATTCTGCTACCACAGGCAAGAACTGATGCACTTCTCAGTGCCCTGTTTGAACAAATGTACACTGCTGGAACAGGACGTACTCTCCCCACAAACGCATTTTGGAGAAGTACTATTTAAAACTCCCTGGATGTGACAGTGAAACTGAATTTAAATTCTGAAAGAAAAAGAAAAAAAGAAATTCAAACCCTTTGAAAGAAGTTATTATTTGTGTACCTTCTCCCTTAAACCAATAGGTTTTACTTACTTGTTGGCAAACTGACAAGTCTTCAGTTATTCACAAGGTCTACTGGAAAGTCACTAAAAATCAAGAGCAGGTAGATTCAACAATCTAGTGGTCTCCTAGAGAAACAGCGAAAACCCAGTTCTGTCCAAAGTAGAGGAGGGTAAGTACTATTCACCTGCATTTAGTCTCCCCTATACTATGCCTTGCATTAATACTACTCAGAGAAGAAGTTTATTTTATGTAGAGCAGTGTTATAGAACAGAAATTCTGTAGGAGAAAATATGAAGGTCAGTAAGTATGAAATTTCAGGTTTGCAAAATATCTGCCAAAGAATCTTGTAAGAAAATAAGGTTTACTTTTAAATAATTATTTCATTAGATCAACTAATGCAGCTGGAAGACTACAGGGGCAAGCTCTACTTCAGATCAGGCTTAAAAGCTTATCTACTTTTATCAATTGTATGAGCTCATCTAAGAAAAGCCATTACCTCTCCCCACAAGACTGATTTGCTGTTATCACAGCTACAGCACTATTTTGATTCGAAAAAGAAAGAACAAGCTTAGAACTTTTGCTAAAAGCTTTTAGTTTTTAGGTTGTTTTTTTTTTCCTCCCCATCAAAATAGCAATTAATTCTTTCCTTAAAGGCTCCACTGCTGCAAATACCAGAGGAAGAGAAGAAATACTGGTCAGACAACTTATTTTAGCGATAGATGCTCTGGATTAAGTGGGATTTCAGAGAAAAACTCTGTGCTAGCCAAGTGATAAAGAGGTTTAGTCAACAGCTTTGCTATTTTTGAGGTAACTTTGTAAAGTGAGCAGCTGTTTAGTTTCAGTATATAGTTACTGAACTCTGCCTGGCTTACTTGATGGATACAGAAAGGACTAATGGAAGATCACAGAAAATTATTACACGTTTTTCAATTATTTGATCTCCATGATCACTAAGAGAAATACATTTGAAAGAAATTAGTACAGCACACCATCCTTAGGAAACAGTCACAAGGAAATTACAAAATTATCCCAGCTGTAGAAAAAGGACAGATGGGACCCTTGAAAGCCTGTTCAGGACTAACCACCTTCAGCAGAATCAACTACAGCTTTGTCATCCTGACAGACGCTTGCGTAACCTGCTCGAAGGCCTCTAATGACAGATGTGCTATGACGTCCAAGGTGAAGAGTTCTCGAGTATCCTTATTATTAAGATCTAAATTTTACGTGGTACCATTATCTGAATTACTCTGCGAATACAGAATGTCTCTTCCGTGCTATATTGAAAACAAAATATTAAAAAAAAATCTTCTTTTTCTAACTGCTGAAGAATTTAACATACCACCAGTTCTCACAGACTATATTGCTAAGAAAGACTGTTACTGTGCTGTTCTTCTGTGTCTACAACTATCTTTTCATCTAGATATGAACTGAAACAAACACAGATCCAGAGGCAAACAGCGTAAGATATAATGCCTGACAGAGTAAGGCTGACGGCAGGTATTTCAACTTAAGTGCTGCCCAAAGCACTGTTGTTTTCAACTCTTTTATGGCCACAGTGGATTTGTGAGAGAGGAGCAGGGGGACACGGATAAAGAAAACTGTGATTTAAAATTTCTGAAGAACAATTGCTTTGTGATAAATTTTTCAGAGCAGGGGAATGAAGCTACTGGGAAAAGCAGCAGCACACAATCCTGAGAACAAAGCTTTGCAGATGATTAAGGAGGGAGAAGGAAGACAAAAAATGAAGGAGCGCTCTTGCTGTTCTCTGATAAAACTCATAGATTCATAGAATGTTCGAGGTTGGAAGGCACCTCTAGAGATCATCTAGTCCAACGCCCCTGCCAGAGCTGGATCCCTTAGGGCAGCCACACAGGAATGTGTCCAGGTGGGTTTTGAAAGTCTCCAGAGAAGGAGACTCCACAACCTCTCTGGACAGCCTGTGCCAGTGCTCTGTCACCCTCACAGGAAAGAAGTTTCTCCTCATGTTGAGGTGGAACTTCCTGTGTTAGAGCTTACACCCATTACTCCTTGTCCTAGTACAGGGTACCACTAAGAAGAGACTGGCACCTTCCTCTTGACCTCTACTCCTCAGATATTTGTAGATGTTAATAAGGCCCCCTCTCAGCCTTCCGCTTTCAAGGCTAAACAGCCCCAGTTCTCTCAGTCTCTCTTCATAGGAGAGATGTTCAAGTCACTTAATTACCCTCATAGCTCTCCGCTGGACTCTCTCCAGTAGGTCCCCGTCTCTCTTGAATTGGGGAGCCCAAACCTGGACACAGTATTCCAGGTGTGGTCTCACCAGGGCAAGGTAGAGGGGGAGAAGAACCTCCCTAGGCCTGCTGGACACACTTTTCTTAATGCACCCCAGGATCCCATTGGCCCTCTTGGCCACAAGGGCACATTGCTGTCCCATGGACAACTTACTGTTCACTAGGACTCCAGGGTCTTTCTCCATGAGGCTGCTTTCCAGCAGGATGACCCCTTAATCTGTACTGGTGCCTGGCGTTACCCCTCCCCAGAGGCAGGACTCTACACTTGCCCCTACTGAACTTCATGAAGTTCGCCTTCATTCTGCTCTCTAGCCTGTCCAGATCTCACTGGACAGCAGCACCGCCTTCAGGTGTGCAGTACATCACTGAGAAGAAGGGTGCTTCAAAAGGCTTAGATGCCAACTCTACTCCCTCCTGCTTCAGCAAAGCTCTTGCTAACTTCTGAGCATTTCTATTGCTTCTCCAGGAGCCCGAGTCTACTAGCTGCTGTAGTCATACACATAAGCCCTATTTCCACCTTTATTTGTCAATCAATGCTGGGTTTTTCTTCTCTGTTAAACTGGCTGCTTGTTCATCATTATGGCTCAGTTTGAGGCAATGATCAGGCACTTCAATCGACATGGAATAATTTCACATGCACACAAAGTCTTAGAAAGACACTTTTTTTCCCTGCTTACAAGCTTACAATCTCTTTGGAGAGCAGCAGAAAGAAAACATCATGCTAGAGCATTTCCCACAGTGGGAACACAGTCAATGACTACTAGTTCCAGGAGCTGCCATAATATAGTAACAATAAATGAATACTTGGGGAAAAACACTGAAATCTGTTGTTTGTCAAATTATAATATGAATTAGTATACTAATCCATGAAGGGAAAAAGCCTATGTATGTAATCAAATTCAAGGAGAAATCACACTCTACACATATCTGATAGAGATTTATTATTATTGTCCTCTTTAAATACATTGATCTTATTTATCCAAACACTGTACATATCTGAAACCGAAACCTTACTTTATCAGCAAGAGAGGTAATTCTTTTTCCACTGTTTGTCTGAAAGAGTTCTTCACACCTCCTTTAAAACATAGTTATGCTCAAGCAACATTATCTGGTTGCCCTTGCACTATATCACAGTGATTCCAAATGAAATACACTTAGCTCATAAACAAAGGCTTTTTTTAAAAACAGTTTTATGCAGTCATATAGCTGGCTTTGCAAATTCTTCTGGGTCCAAAAGTCTAAAGTGCAGATCTACACAGAGTGCAGCCCTACACTGTGCCAGTGCAAGAAGGTGTCTGAATGCAAGCCAATTCCAGCATAGAAACTATAACCATGGTACTGTTTTCACAATTTCAGAGCTAATAAACCCTGCCTCTTAAGATGAGAAACAGGTCTATGCCTCCTGGAAGACACGTAACAATAATGAAAGTTCAGTTTCATCCCACATACATACTTGCAATACCACTGTTTCCAGATCATTAATAACCACACAAAACTAGAACCGGTATGTGATTTGAAGCAGCTAAAATGGCTTTGCTGATGCTGCTCAATGCTGGACCACCACCGTCATATTCTTATTCTACTAGAGAGTTCACTAAACTAACAGGGGGCAAAAGCAGTGAGCATTCATGCAAGCTGCTATGCTCAGCAGATAACTATAATCACGAGAGGAGACAAGACCCATTGAGAGAGCAGTCTCTTTACAGCTTTTGCTATATGCAGTATTTGTAGTTAAACTGCTACCGATTATTAAAATGGGTTTGGTTAAACTGTCACTGACTATGTGTGTACCTTTTTAAACACTGTTTGCAAAGGGCTTAGCCAAGGAGATAAAACCAAATCAATGAGGGGCTTTTATAAGCCAGCGTAAATTTGTTTACATCAGGACTCAAACCAGCTTACACTTTACTGGTGAGCTGGGTTATGTATGGAACAATATTTGCAAAACAGACTACTGACAAAACTCCGTAAACGAATGCTGCTGTCCTTGCAATACTGTCAAGTCAGCCTGGGAACAGCTACTGCTGTGGTTTCCTTGTGAAAGTGTAAGCATGTTGAGATCTGATACCAGACACTGTAGGAGTGCAGGGGAGAGATTATAATAAAGACAGAAAGTCAGTTTCAATTCTTTATCCTCATAAATTCACTAGGATAACAAAAGCTCTGTGTGACATACACGCAAGTAATTCTGGACTTGCAGCATCAAAACCGCAAGTTTGAAGCTTAAATATTTGAACATGATACTGCTTACCAATACCAGATGAGCCAAGCAAGATTCCAAATTTTGGCCCTTTTCTGCTTCAGGCAAGATACTTATGAAAAGCTTACCCTCCAAATTAGCAAATTTAAATATGCACAACCCAAATATCTGCATGTTGTTTACTTGTAATTCAGAGTTAGCATTCAGTTATCTACAACTGCATTCAAAAAATCTACTAGATTACTGATGCCAATTTATTGTCGAAATGCTGATTCCATACAGTGAATATAAAGCAAGGAGGACAGAAAAGAAATTTAAGAAATCACTCGCTCAGCCATTACTGGGCATCCAAAAAAATTGTAGGCTGAAGTGACAGCACACCTTTATTTCTCAAATATGGTAATAACTCTCTAAAACAAAAAACACATTATCTGTGCTGTAGCAGGATGACCATGAGCCAGCAGTGTGCCCTCGTGGCCAAGAAGGCCAATGGCATCCTGGGGTGTATTAGAAGGGGGGTGGTTAGTAGGTCAAGAGAGGTCCTCCTGCCCCTCTACTCTGCCCTGGTGAGGCCGCATCTGGAATATTGTGTCCAGTTCTGGGCCCCTCAGTTCAAGAAGGACAGGGAGCTGCTTGAGAGAGTCCAGCGTAGAGCCACAAAGATGGTGAAGGGAGTGGAGCATCTCCCTTATGAGGAAAGGCTGAAGGAGCTGGATCTCTTTAGCTTGGAGAAGAGGAGGCTGAGGGGTGACCTCATTAATGTTTATAAATATGTCAAGGGGGAATGTCAGGAGGATGGAGCCAGGCTCTTTTCAGCGGCGTCCACTGACAGGACAAGGGGCAATGGGTGGAAGCTGGAACACAGGAGGTTCCAGAAAAATATGAGGAAAAACTTTTTCACTGTGAGGGTGACTGAGCACTGGAACAGGCTGCCTAGGGAGGTTGTGGAATCTCCATCTCTTGAGACATTCAAAACCCGCCTGGACGCGTTCCTGTGCGCTCTAGTGTAGGTGATCCTGCTCTGGCAGGGGGGTTGGACTAGATGATCTTTGAGGTCCCTTCCAACCTTTAACATTCTGTGATTCTGTGATTCTGTGATTCTGTAATACAGTTTCAGAGAGATGCATAAGCAAATCACATAGGGGAAATGGCTCTCACCACTGTGTGTCTTCAAGTAAAACCAGAAATTTCTAGAACTGACAAATCATAAACCTCAAAACCAAAGAAACCTGCTTGCTGTACACCCTGTGTGATAACAGCTCAAAATGATACAGTAAAACTTGGTATATCCTGTAATTAATCTCTGGAAATGTTGTGATAAACACTTGTATAATATGAATACTTTAATGCATAGAATTTTTCAAAACACAAATTGTCAAACAGTTGTTGGTTATAGCACGCCAAAAAATGCTGCACTGCTCAATAAGACTAGTGCAAAAGTTTAAATGGGTCTGCACCAGTCTTTAAAACAGTCGAGAAAGCCTGGACAATATGCTCTTCTTCCCCCTTCAAAGAAAATGTGAGAGGGAAAGGAAGTTTTATTTTGTAAGCTTGGAAATTCAGGTCTAGTTTATCTGAGCCAGTAGAGAACTAGCATAGCTACACTACAATTTTAAGCAAGGAACATTTTGGTCATTGATTACAGTGTGCATAGCCAAACTTGGCGTGACTCATTCATTTTCCAACTGTGCTTCGACATCTAAAAGGCCCTGCCAATCAGCCTGTTTCCAGGAACACCATCTTTTTTGCACACCTGCCTGATGGCTTGCAAAGAGGATTTCAGACTTTTGTTTTCCTTGAGGGAAGCCCGAGCTCTAACCCAGCTCCTACCTCCCAAGACCAGCTCCATCCAGCCATGCCCTGGGCATCCAAGCATCTCTTGGATGTGACAGCCTTGTCGACAAGGTGCTTGCCTCCAGATTCTCTGGGCCTCTCTCATCCAGGCTCAGTCTGTATGGCTTGGCTGCCAGAGGATCACACTCATCTGGGCGAGCCCAAGGAGAAAACTGCAGTGAAAAGTCGCTACAAAAGGATTTCGTTCTGGATGAAAAGGGTATTATAGAAAAAGGAGGAGAAAAGAATCGTTAGGCCACACTCGTCTTCTGTTAAGAAAAGATATTTTCTTATTTGTTTAATAAATAGAAGTAGATTAAATATCAGAGACAAAATATACAGTTATTTCTCGAGAATTCAAGTGTATTTACAGTTCTACTGAGAGTTTAAATAAGCATCACGCAACCATTCCTTTACAAGGGAACTTTTATACCCATTTTGAACAGGACAAGTCTCTTAACCAGACGAAAACTGTCAACGTCTACTACCACAAAAATTTAGTAATTTTTCAAATTCTGAAACAAGGATTCACCTTGTCAAATACATAAAACAAAACATCTAAATTTTTAAATATCTTGAAAGATTCCTATAATTCATCTGACTGTAAGTTACTGGGACTTTGGTGAACAATTCACAGCTATTTGATAAACATAGGGAATACTGCAGTTTAAATGCAGTTCGTAAACTGAGAAGACCTTCTTCGACAAAAAAAGGCTAAAAAGCTTGCATTTCAGACACCCGATTTTAAACTTCTCGCGTTAGCCATAATATAATGCGTAT
Source organism: Trogon surrucura (assembly GCA_020746105.1). Taxonomy (NCBI): domain Eukaryota; kingdom Metazoa; phylum Chordata; class Aves; order Trogoniformes; family Trogonidae; genus Trogon; species Trogon surrucura. Next base: position 51,950,128 of record CM036618.1, read on the forward strand.
GTGTGTGCACAATATGTAATTTTTAAATAAAAGCATCTTCCTGATAAGGGAACCAGCCTCAGCTACAAAAGCCATAGCTGATTTCCTGCTCTTTCATTAGGCCTAAAAAATAAGCCAAGGCAAATTAAAAAAAAAAAAAAGAGTGCATATTGCTACTTCTCCAGGAAAAGATTGGTACAAGCCATCTAATAGTCAGTTAAAGAGTTCAACTATCAAGGCCAAGCTAACCTGACACTATCTTAACCAAAAATCCTTATCTGGATCTTTGTCCATATTTCAATTATAAACAACATTATCCTTATTTACTTATTATATTTTGGTTGATATTGTTACTGGTGAAAAATAACTTGGTTAAAATTATTTGCTACAGCTGCTATTTCCACTAACATATGCAATTAGGATCTAACAAGATGTTGTGACACAGGCAACACGTGCACATGTGGCTGTATCGTTGAAAATACACTTATACAGCCCTGAAAGCTGAAAAGACTGCCAAAACCTCTGAAATTCAGAAGGCCCAGTGTTTCAGCATCTATTGTCCTCCTAACTTGGAATTAAAAGCTAAAATTTTGAAATTCGGAGATGATCTAATAAGTGGAATGGAAAATTAAAAAAAAAAAAGTAATGTTACTCATGCAAAATCATCTGAATTTCCATTTTTAATCCTCAAAGTTCAACAGCAACACAAATTGTCAGGCTAGAAGACAGAAAGTCAGGCTGGCGAGAATTCAAGCTAATTTTTAAACTGGTTGGGCTTCTTTAATTTCACCTTAAATATATATATATAAAGAATGGACTGAAATGGCTACTGTTCTTTTCAAGAATTTATAGAGGATGGGCAAAGTATCAAAAACCAGGGAAACAAGGAACACAGTGCTTTTATCTAAAAAAGGAACCAGTTCAGCCAGATGAATTTCAATTCCTGAAAAGAAAAAAAAAACAAAAACCCAGAACAGAACAAAAAAAAACAAGCAAAAATTCAGCAAAAAAGTTTGTAAGAGCCCAGACGACAACATACAAACTTGGTGAAAGGTGAAAATCACTCTGACATGCATGTTGGGACACATCCTCATCAAATCTTTCTATCTTGCCTTCCACACAGGATAGCAGGTGAAGAACTACTTTCAAGACATGTTACAATTATGACTAAGCTCAGGAAATTTTTTTCCTCGATGCGAAAAAAATGAACAGCAATATGAACACAAAACTGTCTTACACTGGAAGAGCAGCCATCAGTGGCTCGCTGCCAGCATGAGCAGACACAGCATGTGGGATTCCACAGCAAACAAACGGTTTCTGCACAGAATGAAGACCCGAATTATGGAGAGAACGCTTGCTGCACCAATAAACCAATAACACAGGGCTTGTAAGGACTGAGGGAACCTGAGAGGACAAACTTGAACTTCTCATAGAGAAAAGTTACAGGATCACCTAAAGAAGGGAACGTAATTCTTAGGGAAGAGATTTAAATTATCGCTCTCCGATAGAAATTACCAACTATACAAAGACAGGAAAGGGAAACAAGATGCTGAAAACACTCTGCTTGAAAAGAGTTAAGGTTATAAAGGATTATGGCACCACGACATGAACATGAAAAGAATCCCACAAAGCCTTAACATGATTCATATGCAGTATTTTAGCTTGCAAGACAGAGGAAGCAAACCTCTCTGTTCCTACTCGTTTTGGTCAAAGCACATCACAGACGTGAACTGAATGCTGTCCTCCGTATTCTCACCAACAGAAGTGATTAGATGCCTAGAAAAGATGACTGAGAAAGAAAGACTGGAAACACCACAAATACATTTAACCTATAGAGGAAGAGAGAAGAGAAAGGAAATTCTGTGGATTCTTGACTGCTGGTAGTCTTTAAGAAAGGCAGATAAACTTTTCACACACAGCCTAGATGCAATAGTTGGTCCTTCCCTGGACAGGGCAGGCATCTTGACAGACTCAACAGATCTCTTCAGGTCCTTCCCTATTCCATGGTTCTGTGAAAACACATTTTAATCTAGCTAGCTATCCTGCACATAAGGACGAAGAAAATAATCAACACATACACATGGGGAAATAATTTGGAGAGCAGTGTCTCCAGAAAGAACACGGGGAACTGTAGATCAGGCTCCACCATGCATTTATAGCATGGTTCAGCTGCCTAGAAGGCTATTTTGGTATAAAATGCATAGAAGTAGGAATAATGAGTAGAACAAATTACCACCTTTCCTGTATACGCTATGCTATCTGACTATTTAATAATATGACAACTTTCAAAAATTATTTGGAAATACTGGAAGGATTTTTATGGCTTGTGTTTGACTTGATAGAGAAAAGGGGCTTCTTTGTACACAGCTTAAAAACCTCAGTCTAGACAAATTATGAAAGTTGAGAGATGACTTGGTTTTTTGCATATATATATACATATATATACACACACACACCCCTAAGACTCATTAAGATGTCTGAAAATGAGAAAAAGATTGGAAAAAAAATCAAGATTGTTCAGATTCATAAATTAGCTCACAGAAAACTACAATGAAGGGAACTTGACATTACACAAATGATCTTGCAGAGATACCATTTCCTATCAGCAAGAACAATTAAACTCTGAAAGCTTCTACTACAGGAAATGGACACCACCACTTCAATTTTTTAAGCAAGATTAGAGATCTTTCAGAAAGATTTCTTATATTCAGCTTCTGGGAGAAAAACAAAACTCCATGACCTACATATACAAGAGATTGAATCAGATTATCACAATTCTCTAACCTGGCCTAGCAGCCGAGACGTTTCTTTCCCTCGGCTATTCTGTTAGATGCTTCCTAGTCTCTGCATTTTGCAGCAGAAGAGAGCCAAAGGGACTGACCACAAAAGCGACCTGAGACAGAAATGCGCAGAAAGAATACAGTTTGAGGTACCTGAAAGGCAATAGCCACATAAAAATCATTCCTTAAGTTCCACAAAGTAAGAGCTTTAAGACTTGGCAAGCAGAAAACTCAGGAAGGGCCATAGAAAGAGGAAAGATGCAAATGGGGAAAAAGAACATAGCAGGAGGAAGATGCCCACTATCCCTCAGGAAAGAAATGGTGACCTGCCTCTTGAAAAGGCTCTGGGTGTGAAATATGTGCAAAGAGAAATGAAACTCATCTGCTCCCAAAAACTGGGAAGAAAAAAAAAAACACATTCCACTTTCTCTAAAGGCTGCCTGACGTGTTTCATGTTAATTGTACCTGAGGTTTTCTGTTGTCCCTCCACAGGCTCAGACTTGCCTGACAAAGCAACGCCAAAGTCACTTTGCTTTCAGCGATGTCACAAAAAGCAAGCATGGATTTTATTGCTGTACTGATTAATCCATGTCTAAACCTACCCTGTACGTTACATATAGACAATGTTTACATTTTAATTACTGTATGAGCTGTTCCAAAGGAATCTTTCCCTTCCCTGTAGTAACATCCAGGAGAAAATTTTCCAATAATAGATTATGTTTCCAAGCATGCTTATTGTCATAACAATTTAACCTTCAGCCCATCCTAACAACTACTGCTAGAACAAATTCTCCCTTTGGCCAGCAATGCATCAAGCTGTACTCCAAAACACTGTCAAGGCTGCTACTAGATATTCAGCGGAAGACTTCAGCAATGTAACTATTCATGCTACCTGTCTGGTAAAGAAAATTTAAAATTGCTAGTACAGCTGGATCTTTTCTGTGACAGCAAAATCGCACATATGACATGCTTACAGCTCCCAGGCTTAAGGTCTCAGTAATTTTGTCACAATGTTGTCACAAAAAATTGCTAATAATAAAATACGTCAAAATAAATTATAAAGTAGTTGGAAAACAGAACTGAAGTTACATATAACTATTTTTGTTTAAAGTAAGACATTACTGTAGAAAGGATTCCTAAAAACCTAATAGCGAAAGATTTGTTATGCTGCTAACATGTATGTGACTCCAGACTAGTCACGATAAGATATTTACTCAGAAGAGGGGTAACCTTAAAACTTTTTTGTTATTTAGGAAGACATGTCAGAGTAAGTTAAGTTGAGAGAGATACAGAATACACTCAGAAATGGATTAGATGCTTAATGAAGCTTGGACAGGACCACTCAGAAAGGAGTGGGGATTGGGAAGTCCCCAGAATGAAAGATGTTCTATTACAGGGTTATCAAGTTTTCAGAGACACTTAAGGGATGCAGGTGAATAGAGGAGGGAAATGCAAAGAAAAGCAGTCACAGGCAGGGTTAAGTGTGGTACATACTGAACAAGAAACCCTCTATGGAAAGAACTTTGTGATTTGAGGCTGAAGTCATGTGTAGGAAAATAACAGAACTTGGTTTTCTTCTATCAATCTCAGTAATAAAATAATAAGGATATAGAAATGCGTGGTAGATACACATAGCATTCCATAAGAGTGCTGTATGTCCAGGAACCCATGGAATAAAGGGTGATACAGAAAGGTGCCTTTTAAAAAATAGTCCTAGAACAGCTCAGTCCTCAAGTCCCATTTCTGCCTAAATGAAATTCTGAGTTCATGGGGCAAAAAGATGAAACCTTTTTCTATATATGATATGGAAACAACATAACATGGAAAAGTTTAGATATGTGAATAAATATATATATGTGTGTATGTGTATACATATATCAGGGATGCACAGAGAAGAAAAAGAAATTATAACGTGGCACACATTACAGATCTGAACAGTGAAGAGAAAGAAAATGTCATCAGCAAGGCACACAAGAAGAGAACAAACTGACTATGGTAAAGCACTTTTGAAGCTGAGCCATCTAACAAATACGGGAAACATTCTCAGAGATAAAACACTCCACAAAGCCCACTGAGACAAAGTGTTTGTTTAGTAGACTGGGGATTTTTCACAGTATTATAAGGTAGGTTCTGCTTCTCTTTTCAGTGTTTTAATTACTTTGCAGCCTCTGAAAAGACTGGCATTTAATATTATGATCTTCTAAAAGGGGTAAAATTGCCAAAACCTCTGAAGTCCTGATTTTAAATGTTCATATAACTTGAACTTCAGATGTCTTATAACAGTGCTCCCTACGCAGAAGAACAATGCAATATCACTAAAGCAGAAGCCTGAGTGATCGTACAGCTAATGACATCAGAACAGAAGAATCACTTTCTGAAGTATTTTGAAGAATCGCTTTTAATGTAGAGATGTAACAGTAGCTCATATTTACTGAGTTCCAGTTAGTGTTCTAAGCATTTTTTTAATTTTATTTTTTTAAAGATGAAAGTGAAATTTAAAATTCTTGCCAATTTATTACCCAAGAGATGCATTATAGGCAATAACTCCTTACTGAGCTAGGATGTACCTGACAGTATTTGTGAGCTGAACAGGATAACTTAGAGTTGTCTGGTTTGGTCAATACTTAATTTTCACATGGAAACTAAGAACGTATGAAACCTACCCAGGAGGAACAACTTCTGTTCTGGGAAATATTTCAAATCTTTTTCTTCCTAATTCTGAATGTGTGGACAAAGAAGCAATGCCTATAGCCTCATATTTTAATTGCTAGTGGAGGACTATTCGGCCTACCATTTATGGATTCACAATGCTCTGCCAGTCCTAAGAAAGGTTGTAATATATTTTTATTTATGATTTTCATGTGTAAATCATATATTTAAAAAGGACCTAATTAGAGTTTAAACTCCTCCTCCTCCCCCCCACGATGAAAAGATACAATGCACAGCTTTCACTGTAGGATAAAGCTGATGAAAGTGATTAAAATAGAACTTGCTGTACAGTTGCTCAGAACCACACTCTTGTTTTCTGCAGTTTCAGCATTTCCAGAACTTGCAGGAAGGCATAAATAGACTACAACAATGAAACAGAGCTCCACCATAGATCTGAGACAATGCACGCAAATGCAGCAACTTCCCTTTTTCAACTCTCAATAGTCCCTGATCCATATAATATTCTACATCAAAAAGTTTAGAAGATGGGAGCTGGACACAGGAAAATGCTCAATTTGCCCTTGGAGTTTATGTTCTTGAAATGTAATTGGGCAGTGACTGTGGTGAGGATCGCATTTTCAAAGTAATTGAAGGGAAAAGTCAGCATTCAAAGGGACAGAATTTAGGCTGCATGAATGATTTAAAACACAAACAGCACCTTGCACAAAATCCCACTGAGCTTCCATCCTGGAAACTTCAGCACTGCAGCACAAAGCTGCTGGTGGTGGTGCCGCGGAGCACAGGGGTAACTTTACTCACAAGCAGAAGCTTCTTTACGCATCACAGGCTCTTAGACTCCAGAAATTCTAGTGACACCCATGTTCCAGCCATGTTCCCCATCTCCGCACCATGGGAAAGGAAAATATACCACAACTACATGTCTAAACAGTAGATTTGCCAACAGAACCCAGTTTTACCCTCTTACACCTCCACTTTCACAACTCAGCTGAGAGCTCTCTCCTGTTCCCAGGCAATGCTCCCAACTGCTGAAAAGTTTTCAGTGGCACGTAGCTGCACAAAGGGAAATGCTTCTTTTTAATACTTACACCCCTGAAAAATCTGAGTGGTAGCCACAGACAAAAGAAAATGCCCCTCATATCGTTCAACTGCTCTTGCCAAATATCAAAAGATCTGCTGCAAACAAAATGGATAGACTCTCTCAAAGTAAAGGTCATAACAATCTTTTCCAAGAAAAAGTTAGAGCATCTTTGCACATAATATTGTCTCAGAAATACAAAGCAATACGAATCTAGAAATATAGGTATAGCTATAAAACTCTCAAATTAAGACATAGTAATGATGAGACCAAAGTACTTCTATTGCTACATTATATAGCTGTTAATAAAATGGAGAAGAATTTGTTGTGTGGAAACACACTTCTGAGCAGTAGTATTATAAAATAGAAAAAAAAGAAAAGTCCTAGATGCAAAAATACAGAAACTTATCTCTATATATGGTGACTTCCATGATCTATTTGATCTATAAGCCAACCAGCCAACCAAAATTACTGAATCATGCACTTCTTCCCCCAAAATCAAGCCATATTTAGTGTTTTTTTCCAGCTCTGATTTAGTGACCTCAAACATTTGTCACTTGCAATCTATCATTCCGTTTCAAGTCTTTCTTTACTCTTCAGCACATTTACTTTGGGGGGGATTCTTTCTTTTCAACATGGAGAGGTTACAGCCACCTGTCTGCATAAATAGAGAGGAGGGGGTTTAAGCTACAGTATCTGGAGATTTTACAGTGACTGTAGAAACTCTTTACACATTTTTCCCTTAGTTCCCACTTGAAGCAGAACAATATAAGTCAGTCCAATCCCTCTGTGGAGGAGGCAACTATTTATCAGCTTCCTTTTGGCAAAGATTTCTTTCACCTCTTATTTTAAGGCACTGAGGGTACCAAGGTGTTTCCTGCTCAGCCATTTATCACAGCAGGCTTATGATTTATTTTAACAAGAAACACAAGATTAAAAGGATATCACAGAAAGCTTAATGCCCCACAGCGTAGGGAATGTAGTTCTAATAGCCACCAAGACAGGGTTTCAACCCTGAATATTCTCCTACCAAAGAAAGCACTGTTAATGCATGTTTAGTCATAGCATTTTACAGACTGCTGGTATATTCAGGAATTAGTGTCCTCTCCACATTTTCCCCAGTTAGACTCTTCATGAAATTACGAACAAGTTACATCTAACTCCACAGAGATAATAGGGGGTTTTATTTTTATATATATGCACAAATATACAGATCCTCAACACCATGTTACAAAAACTTTGGATTTCTTCTCTCAGGTCTCACCTTCTACCATGCTGTTCCAAAACCTAGCCTGAAGAACTTAGCTCCTATATAGCTTCCACATCCATTTCTAGATTTAAGATTCTTCATTGTAAGAAACAGCACCAGATGATGAAGCTTTGAAAGTAGTACTAAGTTCACATAACTTTGAAGTCACTAGAGATTTGATAAAATCTATTTCTTTATTTGGCTTTTAGCTGCTGACACAACAGATATGTTCCTACTTCCTCCTGGAGACATGTAATTAAATTCCAGAATTCATTAAATATTTGTGCTCTGCCCATCCCCTGGGCTGCATGATGAAAGATCCTGGACAAGTGAGCCTAGTTGAAGGTAAACATTTCCCTCACTCAAGGATAAAATTTTAGCCACTATCTTCTAAAAGAAATTCTTTTTTAAAACGTCACCTTTTCTTTGAAGAATTAAAAAGAAGAAACTTACAAGATAACATTGCACTTCTTCTTCCTCTTAAATTTATCTTTACTATTTGTAAACTACTGCACCCTCTCAGCATAAGGAATTACTCATTTCTTCTCTGAACTACCCAAGCAATCCATTTTCTATTTTCCCAGCCAAACATCTGTACTTGCCTTCCCCCATCTGCTGTTCTTGTTGAGTTAGTTTACCATCTCTTATCACTGCAACTTCCTTTTCGGTTTCACTGGACAGTAGATTGGTGCTTTCCTGAATGAGGATGCCTTCCACTCCATCTTTCCCCTTCACTAAATTGAGGTGGTAAGATGAAACACAGCAAGCAGAGAGGCTCCTCTCCTGTGCTTAAAAACTAAAAATTATTTTATTTAATTCTGTGTAACTCATACATGCCAGTTTTTCCAAGAGTCAAAGCAATATATTAAAAAAACCCACAACAAAACAGTTAATGACACATTTTAGTCATGTATTGCCCACGTTATAAAAACCTGTAAATGAAAGAATCTTAAATGAAAAACAAAAATCTGTAGTATGTGTATCCTACAGGCTGAAGAATCAGAAGGCAATACATAAAACCTACAAATTATTTCTGTAAGTCTCACTGTTTTGGTGGTTGTTGGGAGCCAAGAATAAACTAATGGATCAGACTGAGGAAGGGAACTTTCTCTACAGCAGACTCAACAGCTTCAAAACCAAACCACTCTACCATTTTATCATACTGACCTATATTAAAATTTAAGACTTAAAAAGAGTTTGCTTAGACTACAGTAAAACATTTAAATAATTCCTGGTCTTCTTGCATCTAATGGACACAGACCAAATCTGAAGTGTATTGGGAATTTTTTATTATCTGAATGCTCTGTGTGTGCACATAGAACTATAAAACTTATACCAATGATTAATTCCAGATTGAGTTGACTCAAACAAGTGTATTAAACTATTTCCACACACAGTTTCACTTCTGCCTTGTGTAGGATCATCTATTGCTATTAGCAGCACATCAGGACCTTAGAGCAGTATACATGAAATTCAGCTACTGGTAGTCCATATCCTTCTCTAACCCTTCTCCCAGGAAAAAGACTGTATGTATAATATTTTCTTCTCATATAACTCTTGATTTTTTTAAATTAGAAGTAGCAAGCTTGACACGTTCTCTCTTTTTACATTTATGGAGGAAAAAGAACCGATGGAAATGGCCTTGAACATACTTGTTTCCCCACAGGCATTTAATACATAATCTAGAAACACTCACCTACAAAATAAACAACTCCGTGTTTCCAAAGTCCCCTCTATGCCTCAGGAATACAGTTTTCAATTGCAGTGCTGGGTTGAGCCTTTTGCAATCTAAGAACTCCTTTTACAATACTAAGCTTTGTGTATCTTTTAAGTATTAGACAATTATGGGTGATCTGACAAAACGCAGGACCGCTCTACAAATCAAAAAGAAAAAAATAACTAAGTTTAGTTGGCAAAAAGAGACAGACTATGTTGACTGACTGACTGTTTAGGTCAAATGTGAGGTGACAGCCTCCCTGAGAAGAAAAAAAAAACAACTGCACATAAACACTATGCTCTTTCCTATTAGCATCTCCAGATACCTATCACCCACGATTACTAAAATTAACCCTTACTTTACCAGTTCTTCACCAGTTCTCTTAACCAGTTCTTCTAAGAATTGTAAAACATTATTTTAGCAACATGTTCACCTCTGGAGATGAAAATTGGTCTAGGCTTTTTGGGGTGGAGATAGGAAACCAAATCTCTTGACAATTTCATTTCTTAAAATCTTACCAAAAGTAATCAAACCCAAGTAATTTAGCATAGCCTTCCACTTCTAGCTTTAAAAATGGCATAGTTTCTCAGATATCAAAGTCATCAGTTTGAGCTGGCTAGAGTTTTGTGGGACAATGCTGCACCTAGGTCAAATTTAAGGGAAACAGCATCTTCAAACAGAACCACAACTGCGCAGATGTAAGCGTCAACAAACTCTCCAATAAGCATTAATCCTTTCCAGTGCATGATAAGATCCACTGGAGAAAGTTTCAAACTAAAAGCATCGTCTATCAATATTCCCTGGCCCTGTTCCTTTTGCATATACTTTGTCAATACAGCAGCTACAACAGCAAACATGAACCTAGAGTATTTAACCAAGTACACCAGACTGACTTACTTTCTCCATAAGAACACTACAGAAGTCTTAACTTAATAGTTTACTGAGGTTTAAGCTCCACAGGAGAATTAAGGCATTGACAGTGCTGGCTGCTTTTAATGAGAGCTAATATGCAGTGTGGGAGGCACATGAGCTGGAGAGTCCTCCCTGTGCCTGTGGATACAGGCACGTTGGGGCTGTTCACTAGGTCTTCTTTGCAGAAAGGACGAGACAGTCTCTCATTCCACCAGAAGCATCAGCTCCTTAAAATATTACCTTACCATTTTGGTTGCACTACTCCCACCCTCTTTTTATTCATATCCCTCCCCACCTGAGGACCGCAAAACATTGGGGAAGATGATTCTGCTGAACAGTCACAGCTACATTATTATCCCAGCAACTATGGGGTTTGCTTTCTGTTCCCCACTTTTCATTTCACATACATAAACAGAGCAGGGAGAAAAAAACATCTGGCCACTAACAGCCCTGCTTTGGACACCTTTAACAAGGTAAATCCTGTTAAAAGGTGCTTTGCTCAGTGGCCCCTCATTTACCATTTTGATCCTTGCCCTTTTTCTTTCTACTTGCAGGTGCAATCCTCCCCTTCCCCCAGCAGCGGGGCTCACTACAGGTTTTCTGCTTTTGAGGAAGGGCTACTGGTATGTTTGGGGCAAAGGCACAGTCACGCTTCAGTTATAACAGCAACAGCAACCAGGATCGAAGGCCCAGAGAACAAGATAAGGTAGGAGTTTCATAGCCCACCCGCCTCGCTTGCCTCCAGCAATCTGCCACTCAAACTACGCTAGAGATGGGGCAGAGCATTTAACACCTTTCCAAAAACCTCTCCCAATCTGTATCAAGTTGTGTGAACCAGTATAAGCTACTGGCAGCCATACTAAGCTACAGAAATAAAGCTTCAAATTGAGCTGTGCCTCACTAAAAAAAATAGAAGCCATCTCATTTTGCTTGCAACCTAGCCACCCAAAAAGAGCTTTCACTCTTTACTGTTTCATATGAGGAAGAAACAGAAATACTGTTCCCATTCTTTACACTACTGATTTTAATACTGCGCCATACCACTCCTTCACAGTTCTCTTCCAACCTGACTCTCAGCCTGGTTAAATACTTTTCACCCTTCTGGTCCATCCTTGCCCCACTTCTCCATGCGCTCTTCTTGTTACTCTATACTTTTTTCCTTTTACTAGAATACAACTTGAATTCGTTGTTACGAAGTTTCTTTATTTCATTCTTTCCCTGCTATTTGACCAAGAATGGAACAGACAGATCTATTGTAATTTCACTGTTTTCTGAGTAGTAAACACATACAGTGCAGACTGCCAAAGTATGTAAAACAAGAACTGGTGTTTCCTTACATGCACTTGTCAGTGGAGAATGCTATCCTGCTATCCAATCACACTTTTTGAAGCTCTCCGCTACCAGCTTCCAGTTTTACTAACCAGCTTAGCAGAAGCTAATATTTTAGGAGGTTAGAAGGTTGTCATTTAGCTTTTGTCTTTGTGCTAAGACCTCCACTATTCAACATTTTCCAAGGCAACTGAGAAGACATAGCTACCTTTCAAATTTAGATCTTAAAGCCTAGATTCATACTTTAGGCTTATTAAGTCTCAGGTTATGGAAACATAATGCCAGTAAACCAAGGAAGCCCTAAATTGTTATATGGGCCCTGAAGCATAGACATAAAAGGTTCTTCTCAGAACTTCCTACAGCTTACAAAAAGAAAACTAGAGGTGGAGGAAGCAGACAGAAAACCCCCTTTCGTTAAGCAGATCTTCAGAAGGCTCTGCATTAGTGAACAAGCTTCCCTCCTGCACACAGTTATCCCTTATTACACTAGTTTAAAAATATTCTAGTCACCAGTTACTAAGGTGAGCATAAAAGAAATGAGGTTGCTAGCTCTTCCATTCCTCTCCAATAAGAAAAAGGTTTTCTTTATCGGCAAAGCCACTGCTGATGGTTACATAGCTTAAAATTAACAAAAAAAAAAAATTTGAATCAACCATACCATTCCCATTCCACTCCTCCATTTGCAGCTCTTCTGCTGAAGAAGGCTTTTCTCAGACACTTGTCTGGGTTAAGAATTTAAACAAACAAGATAAAAAGACTTGTGCATCAGAGAATTTAAAATATCTTTTGCTAGTAATTCCTCCATAATTGTAGGTGTTATTTCCTCATCACTTCACTCCAAAGAGCAAGGAATTTTAATGGGATAATGTGAAAGCTTATAAAACCATCACTGAGGGTGCAAAGATTTAAGAAAGGAACATTTAATATTGGTTAAACAACACACTAATGTAGCAAGCCTAGTCTTCTGAAAAATCTTCAAAAATGTTATTTCTATATAGATAAGGAAAATACAGGAGCTTATTCAAAAGCTGGTTGACAACTGAAGTATTACCAACTACTGCCTTTATCGATATTTAAATATAAAAGAAGGGAAAACAATTACTCTGGGGGGAAAAAAAAAAAAAAGCTGAACTTGGGGTTTAAAGAGCTTTCTGGCAGTCAGCTTCTTTCACCTTTCATCCTTCCTCCAATCCATTTCCATTCTCATGCTCTCATATTTTTGCCTCTTCTTCCTGAGAGCCATAACCCTTATAGCCAATATTCCTGTACGTAGTGCTTGTCCAAACACTTGTTACTTGATAAAAACCACACATTCCTGATTCACAAACTAGCTTTTCACAGCCAGCTGGTTCTGTATGCATCTCATCTGAAGCACAACAAAAGGTGTATGCTATTTTCCATATAATTTTCTTCCCTACCCCCTTTTTTTCTTTTTATAGAGGAAGTAGGTTAATGAGTTCTGATGTATTCGGTTATGCCAGATACTTACTCAGCTGGAACATTCATTGCAGCTGATCAAATCTCTCATTCAGCTATGGTCTGAAGGTATCTTACATAGCACTTACATCGGACTTCATACCAGTTTAAATGCTTAACTTTCAAAAAAATCCAAGAAAATTCCAGATATATTTAAATAGATTTAAATGGAAAAAATAAGCATCTCACTAAAATATGATCAGGAACAGCAACCTGGTATTTACAAAAACAATGAAAGACAGTGTTGCAAGCATAAACAAGCAAACACAGAACCTGTAACAGAATAACTGCCTTCAGTATAAGCTGAAGTCAGTGCATTGTAAAATCTGAAGAACAGCTTTCAACTCTAGTTAAGATGCAAGAAAGTTCTTCAGTATCACATATACCCACCCATAAAAAATACAAACAACAGATCTAGACAACTCACACAGGCCTCATTGTATTCAGGAGAAAAAGAGAAAAAAAAAAGATAAAAAACAAACAAACCCCCCAAAAAACAAGAGAACTGATTTCATTCCACTCATTTAGCTCTAGCTCGGCCGTTCCAAAAAGGTTAACAGCATTTCTTCAAATTTATTTGGATATTAAACACAAGGTAAAAGATCTCTAGATGACATGTAAAAGATTGTATCTTATTTTTAGGAAATAAACAGATTCCAGAGGTGTGTTCCCAGCCAGCCAATCCCGAGGCTGTCGTGCAGCTCTGCCACCTCTCCCAGCCCAATCGCAGCTCCGAAGGGAAACTCATTCTGCTGTTTGTCTCGGCAGTGCTGATGACGAATGGCTGCTTCAGGGGATGAGATCAAGCTGTGTGGTAAAGCTTTCTATTTGTTCCATCTGTTTTTCTATTTTAAACAGCTGCAGTGATCAGCCCAGCACCTTACATTAAGTACATGTGAATTTCATAAGAGAAAACCTTTATGTAAGTGGAAACGGGAGATTTGTCCTCCCGTTCTCAAACTGAACACTGGAACTTCTGCAAACAGCTGCAGAAATTTACTATTATTTTTTTAATCTACCTTCCAGGAAAGGTATGGCATAAGACGAATCAATTTTACAGCTTTTAGGTGGTCAGCTTTGCAGTCATAGCAGATTTCAAGAGGATGGCATTTTCCACCTTCTTCCTGCTAGTCCCACTTTGTGATATGACTTGTAAGATGGCAAGAGAAGAATATGCAAGCAGAGTATGTTTATTAGAATATGCCCTTCAAACACACGAAGACCTGACATACAAGCATTACTTGCAGTTGTGCTGAGGTGGTGCTAGAATAAGGCTTGCCAATCGAGCCTGGCTCCAAAGGTCACTGCTTTAAAGGAATGCTTTACAATAAAGCTTGTTACTGATTTCTAAGCTGAAGAGACTAGGCAAACATACTGAGATGAGCAACGGGGTTTTTTTTTTTGTTTTGACTTAAATTTAAACTAAGCTTTCTGGCCACAGCCCAATTTGGCCGACTCCTGCTTTCCCTTATACTTTCAGTATGTTGTTCTTTGTAGCCTGACGCACTGTGTAGCCTTGCCGTGTTCTGCTGAACGGCTTCCTCGCTTCTCAAAGGTGGCTATATTGCAATGGCTGGCAAACAAACCTCCGTGTCCTAATGAGAATACCTACCCTACTCCTAAATTCAAATGTTTTAGGATTCTAAGGAAGCAAAATGCAAGCACATGTGGATGCAAAGACTGTAAAGTGGTTATTTTCACCTCCTTCTATTACTCATGCTCTATTTTTCTCCTCCAACTTAAATTCAGTTCCTTTGAAAACGTGAACATACTTAGCCAATTCTGCATTAAAGAATGACAATAAAATGAAAAGGCAAATAGCAGCACTGTAGCTGGCCTGTTCACAATATCAGAAGAAACTATTACATCTCTCAGGTGAGATAATTTCTACCCTATTCCATCTATATATAATTTTCTTCATATTAACATTTTACGCTATAGGTGTTTTCTGAAGTGCAGTAGTGTATAAAACTCAACCAGAAGTATTGCAACTTTAACTACACATACCTCTCTAACTTTATCCTAGCAGCTTTTCAGATAACTTAAAATTCCTGTAAAGCTCCACGAACATTTTTTCCATTTTACAGATAAGCAAACTGAAACGTGGCTATAACTCATCCAAGATGATGCAGCAACTCAGAGAGTGGCAGGGCAAGGAACAGAACTCATCTGTACTCCCAGGGCAGTCCCAGAACTGTTGTGGCCATCTCAATATTACTGAAGAAGCCTAAGGTACATTTTGGGGAGAAATGCCTGAGGAAGATTTCTTAGTAAGGAGTCTTGAGAAGTCAGGGAGAACACTCACATGTCAAGCCCTTAAAAGATCAAAGTCTCAGTTACATTTCTCTTCCCTCCATGCAACAAACCAACATAAAATGTACCTCTCAACAGAAGGACACATGAATGTGAATGTAACACCAATCTGGCAAAGGCTTCAGAACATATGATCTTAAAGGCTACAGGCAAGAGCTCTGATTAGCAGAATTTGAAGCTGACAAGTTCATAGATTCACTGTAAAACTTTGCAAATACAATGACTGAACAACAAAATAACCACAACCCCAGTGCTAATTTCTTAGGAAAAAATCCAAATTATTTTATTAGAGAATTGTCTGTTAGTACACTTTATATTACTTCCTAAGTTTCATTTTAGAGAAGATTTTAATCTTTAATTAAGTTTTAAGATTGGCAGAGTCTTAGAACCTTTAAGAAGAACTCCAGGACAGGGATTGTCATCTTCTGTGTTCAGACAGCAGCAAACTTGAAATTTTGAATAATATTCTAATGGTAACACTATACATAGTTAAGTCACATTACAAAGGGGTTTTCTTTTGGTTTACTAGTAAGCACTGAAAAAATAGCGCAAAAAGCCTCTGCACGAGCATCTTGAAAAAGACATCTCAAAGTAACCTGGAAAGCAGAAAACCTCAAAACATGCTTCTGCACTTACCTCCTTTCAGCTCTCGGAGCTGTATCTTAGATTTACGCAGATGCTAAGTTGTCACACTGTCAAGGAGCTGCAATGCTAAATTGTGACTTCCCACAAGCTGACAGGTTTTCTTTGGTTTGGGATTTCAGACACTGTTTGCTTTATCTCACCTCCGCGCCCCCCCACCCCACCCTGCCTCAGCAGTGCCTTCTTCTATGACGCTATCACACGTCAGAAGGACGCGTTCCTGCAGCCCCGCAGCCTGCATGATGCAATCTGGAAGGAGTGTTACTGCTATAGGTCCAGTGTGTGTTTTATGGGCACACTGAGTTAGCTCCTGTCTCTACAGTCAATACAGAAATCGATAGCTTCACGTAGGAAGTACTGCTGGGACTGAATAGACATTTAAAAAAAACCCGACGCGTTGATTTCACGACACATCAGTTGGCGGCATGAGATACTGCAGGAAAATAGCAAGATGATGGCAAAGTCGCAAGTAAGGGCTTACAGCAATGAGCAGACTTGCTGAGAAACCACGGAAGGTAAAAGGCTGAAAGGAGGTCAGTTTAGGACAGGCTAACTATGGTAGTCATCAAGTGCAGACATTAATTTGATCTATGCACAGACCGCTGAGACAGAAAATGGAATCTGCAAATCAGATACCAGAGATGGTCTATCTCAAAGAAAATTAATAGGGAAGATATTGATGAGTTAGTTCAATGCTGCAATGTAAGTGTAAGAAAGGCTACAACAGTAATGCCCCGCAAGTTTAATTAACGTAAGAGAATTTGCACAAAAATGGTACAGTTAAAAGTCCGCAGTTAGCCTAGGCGTGAAGACGTTTACTGAATGGATTTTACCATTCAAGTTGCTTTCATTTCCAGATTCTGCCAGTCTAATATTCGCAGGTTCTACTCTTCCAATTGCTGGCTGTAGAGCTTAGTGAAATGATCGATTGCTAACTGACAAGCATTCTTGTTCCTTAGCAAGATCTACGCTACTTCATTCCAATAATATGATTTTATTTGGCAGCTGGTACATACAAAATAAGCATTAGGGTTGTGATTCACTACTTGGTTGTCTCAGCAATCTAACACTGAATGAACTTCCTTCTCCCTGCCATTTAGTAATGCTAAATAGGCTAAATAGGCAAAAAGGTTTCAAAACTTTCTCTACAGAAAGCTGCATATTCCATGGGGCGCTTTTCAAGGACAAGAACAACAATCAGCCAGAAGCGCCTAAACTCTAAAGCAGTATTTTTTACATTACTATTAGCTGTATTTTTGCCTCATACCTTTTCCCATCGCCCCATATAAACACACAAAGCTCCAACTTACTGAAAAATACTGCTTAGTTTTGAATATATTCTCAAAGCTTTATGTTCTCACAACCTTTACAGACCATGGAATTCTCACTTCCATAAGTGTACCAATGAAGGGGAGATAACACAGAGCAAGCTTCAGAAAGATCTTTCCTAATTTCACAAGCTACTGCTTTGATCCCCCTCACCAATCTGTCTCTCTCTCTTTTCCCCTCCAAAACAGTAATTAAGACTCTCTCCTGCTTCAGCTCCACCTTTACAGAAGAAAGCAAGTAGCATACATTACAACCCCTGCTCAGTTCTGAGAGCACTGCTCCACTTGGAGTGCCTGGCTCCAAACTCACCTGAAGCAGTGAGCCCAAAAGCCTCTGTTCTCCAAGAGGGTGGATCTTGAGCCAGAGGTACAAACTGCAAGACTGTCCTTCACTGAAAGTCAGCTCTCTCAAATTCTTCTACACTAGGGAGAAAGAAGGAAAAAACTGACTGGAAGCAATGGGATTTTTAGAACTTGGACCATCTCCTTACTCCATGAAAGTCTAATGCCAGAGTTAAGTGTCTGTTTTTCTGTTCAGCTTTTAACAATTCTTCTAGAAGTTACAGCTCACAAACCAGCACTTGGACAACATAAACAGTGGGAACCAAAGAGCTCATTACTCTTTCTTTAAATCTCTGCTATTCCTGGACTCTGGTCCAGACACAGGTCAAACTGTACTCACTCAAGTCTCTTTAAATCACCCCTTTCACAACCCCAACTGGGTCTAATAACCCAGGAGGCCTGTCTGAGTAAGATCTTTGGCCCACAACAGAACATGGCACTGTGGGATAGATTAATACATGTACATAGTTTAGGCTGGGGAGATTCCCAGATTTCCAGTAGAGAGAAATCAAGCACTACCAACAGATCATTACACAAGCACAGACTCCACTTTGCACAAATTGCTCCTTTCCCTGATTTCACAGACTACGTGTCATAGTCCACAGTAAAAGCCCAAATGGAGTCTATCCTTCCATTCGAGGACACTTGACTTAATCTTAAAAGGAAAACTTCTTTTTTTGTTGCTTGTTTCTTTGATATTTTGAAGATTAAAATCTTAAAGAGAAAGGAAGGAATCACTGCAAAGGAAGCCTGCTAACCTGACAACAGGCCAACCATCGGCTTTATGCTAGCTATTCCAGAAACAAAACAAAAAACCCCACCACTATTCTGAAGTTTCATATTTATAACTCTAGGCTTCTGAGCTCATAAAAGGTCACTAAATGATCACCCTAGGAATTGTATAATCAATCCATGTCACTTGGGGAAGATCGGGGTAAAACCACTAGCCCAGTCTTGTGGGAAGACAAGGAGAGAAGTGGCCATCATCTGCCATCTTCTTTAATCTACTACCAAGAGATGAAACCAATAATTGTCTACAGCACCACTTGATCTTTGGCATTTGCTACAATTCCTTCCTTCCCAAAATCTTCTGAAAAGTTTTGAAGACAATGGAATATATGCTTTAGCATGCAGGCATGCTTTAATGCAGAAAGAAAAGTAAACATTAATAAGCACTGTTACCAGAATAAGTTCACATGATTGCAATTTACCACAGTCTTGTGAGTTAAATCTTGTCACTTCAGCCACAGCAACTGACAGTACACTCCCTGCTTGACTTGTTTTACACAGCAAATCAGACAAGACAGTTTTTACAAATGAGCTACTCAGAAGCTACTCATGGCAATTTACTTCACATGCAGCTCATGTGAAGTTACCCTAAAATCAGAAGGCCTGGGTATGAAGGGAAGTGTTGCAGCATATCCTGTGAGTTCAGTCACTGAGAAAGACACAGTTGCTCTTCAGGTTGCAGATTCTCGCAGTCCTGTTGACAGAACCTCTGGCATTTCAGGGTGCTCCTGGCCATCCACTATGAACAAGATTCAGCTGCACGCAGATCTGTGTTTGAACGAAGTTCTATTAAATGGAGTTGAAGCACAGTGTCACTAAGGAGGCATGTATTTCATCTCCTATTGTTTGATATAATTAGAGGATGGGGAAACAAAAAGGCCTCTGCACATTTAATACATGCTATTATGTCATCTAGTTGCATGTTTGCTGGAGGCTTACTTCATTTGGCCTGAATATAAACTTGGAAGAACTTCAGGTTCTTTTAATGGTAATGATCTAGTTCCTGTATAGTACAGTCAAGTGAAAAAGCTTGGCATGGGAAAACTGAAATAGGAACAACAGTACAGATTTCTCTTCAAGAAGAATTTAAGCTTCATCTGTATTAAGCTCAGCACAGCGTACGGTACTTGTTGAGACTGCTTTGCTCTTCCTCCAGACTGTCCTGCTGGTTCTGTAATCCGTTTCAGCCACTTAACTGCAGTAGAGCACGTTACACACATCTTGGTGCACTTGGGCTTTGAAAGCAAGCTGCAAGTCCAGCCAAGACCAATTATTTCCTTTCCAGGTGCCAAACTGTACTACCACAACACCACCGATACTTTAAAGAACTGTTCTGTTCCTTTAATGAACCTTCTCGATCAGAACATTTTTCTCCAAAACTCACAGAATTCAAGAGACCCACACTTCTGGTTCAAACCTCCACTAACCTTGTAGAGCCATTCAAGTATAAAGCAAGAGTGAACCTACAGTGCCCTCAAGTGTGAGGGGATGTGAAGTGGAAGAAGCCTGGAGATCTACTGGGAAGATAAAGGCTTCAGAAAAGACACTTAACTGAAGAAAACCATGCTTATTCGTACCGGGAGAAGGGGTTGCGGGTGGAGGTGGAATGTCGGTTATGCATTATGGACAGACATAGTACATATGCTACAAGCAGGTGCAAGAAACAAATGACAAAACATCTCCACTTTAAACTGCGCCTTCAAACGCTTGTGAGTTGGAAGTTTCATATTCATTCTCACCACAGAACACAACAAAGGCAGTTTAGTTACCTAATGTCAAAGCCTTTAAATGGTATTTAAAGTAAGAGGTATCTTGGTGAAAGGTCAAATTTTACACTGTAGAGACAAGTCCAGTGATGCTCAAGAGAAGACTTCCTCAGTGCCTGATTCTTTTAGCAAAGACCACACTTCAGTCTGTCACCAAGGAACACAAAAGTTGCATTTTCTGTAGTTATTTCAACATTGAGAAGGGTAATGCCCCTTAACTAGCATTCACAAAAACCTGCAAGTCAAGTTGCAAGCCACCTAAATTAGCCAACAGGAAGCACCAAAGAGAGGAGTGCCTCTTCAGTATCATCTCTCGTTTTCTGCCTACCACCAAAAGGCACCTGCACCTAATTCAAGACCACAACCTCAAGCCCAGAGACTGTCTCTCTCACCTTGGTGGTTAGATCACTTAAACAACATAGAGGCCAAGTTCATGTCATTAATAAGCCTGAGGTGATTTCAGCTTCTCCTCCCCAAACAAAGTTAAGCTATTTAACGATGGCAACACTGTAAGCACTTCTACCTGCACTAGTCCTGCCTTACATGCAATCCTTAAGGTGTTCACTGGCCCAGAAATGAGAGCAAAAGCTAGTCCAATTCTCTTATCTTGGGAGCCCAGGCACGTAAGAGGCATGACTTTGAAACACCTCAGGCAGAAAAAGTGCTGAACCTGGAGTCCTCACTCTTTGGGAATGCTCTAACCACTAAGCCATTACTCAGGAGTGGGAGGGGTGGCTCTGGTTTGTTTTGTGCAAAGCACATCTGATAGGTCTTCAATAAACATGCTCTGAGAACACCATGTTCTGCAGGCTCTGAGAGGAGATAGAGAGGAAAACATTTAATCTCTGGGTCCAGAGTGAGCTTGAGCATTGGTGTGGAACTATTGCCCACTTTCAAAACTGAAACACTCTTACGCATGGTTGAACATCTGATGAGGTTCTGCCTAGCTGCTCACTTTTACCTACAGGGTTAGAAGGATCCTGAGCTTTGAAGCTTTTTGAACTCGGCTATAGTCTTTGGGCTGCAGAATTGCCTTTCAGTCATTAGTGAAAACCAGGACCTTTGTCTTGCTAAACAATTATACACAACATAGAAATCCCTATGTTGCTGACCATAAATCTTAAGAAATCTTATTCCATTTAAGAAAAAAACCAAACAAACCAACCCAAACACCCTGTACCACAAAAACATCAAAACTGTGATGGTAATTCCTAAACTACTAGAAGTTGAGCCTACCTAGATGATTCCAACTTGCAAGCTTACATTGAACTAGGGAGAAAACTTTTTCCTACAGTCCCATCTGTTGCAGAACATCACCCCTTTACTGTTCTGTGAACTATAACAAACAAAGCAGGGACAAACTGGTCAATGAAAATACTTCATAGTAAGCTCTGTCACAATCACAACCTAAATGTACACCAAGTATCTGAATTACCATTCGCATCACCTGGTAGGAGGCTACCCAGTGTGTACGCAGAAGTAGTACAGTATCGCATAAAAAAACATCGCAATGAAACTGCGTAATTCTCTCAGTTGCACACATATGCTAAGAGAGTTGAAGTAATTTGAGGAGTACTTTCATCTAAGAGGCTGCAAGCTGCAACACTTTTTTTCTCCCCCTTCTTTAATTAGAAATACCACCTGTGTTCTGATGTTCAGTAGAGCCTGGTAATAAAACTTCGGGGGTACACAGATTCTGTTGGGTCATTGCTACAGCTGGCCTTGAACTATCCAGAGCACCCTTCCAGCTGGAGGAGCCTTTGCCATCAAGTTATACAGCAGGAGAGAAACCTAAAGCACAGCACAGCAGCCAGGAAGTTTCACCATCCTAAAGGGTTCCTTTTAGCATGCCTGAGCAAGTCCTTTGTAACAGGCCACAGTCACAGAGCAAATTATGTAGTTTCTTCTAGCAACTGTGGACTGCCAATGACAAAGAATTATCTTTTCCATTATCTTCCTTTACACTAGCGGCCAATTAACAGTATTTAAATAGATTTTTCTAAAACTCAGCCTGGACAATGCAGTAGTTTTATTCTGCTTCTAACAGGAAAAGAAAAAAAGAAAAAAAAAAGGTAGCAAACAGTAACACTACCATGCAACAGACTACTTAACAGATTATACAGTTCAGCAGAAAAGTTGATTGTAGAGATAGCTTAAACATGTATTTGTTTAATATGAGCTAAGAAGTCGCAAAAAATTTAAATGTCAGCCCTCTCCTCCCAACTAGAATCTACTCGTGGGATCTCTCCTTAGAAAATTATTTAGCTGCTATAAGCTAATGAAAAATTCTTCACTGCTCATAATTAAAGAATTATTCACCTAAGTTCTCTGACAATTCCATTCCCGTCTCTTGCTAGATCCTTCAGAAAATGCAAACAGACTGATTATGGCTATTATTTTCTCCTAATACCTATGCTAGCATTTTCTGATTAGATCACACAAAGTCTATGCCATGGCCAGCAACAGAAGGCACTATCATACAAACACAGAAGACTGATTTCCTTCACAAATATCAGCTTTTTGATACCAACTGTTTCACAACTCCAGTTTGTTAGAGGATTTTGTCATTGGTTTTCATGTTTTTTTGCTGTTTGGGTGGTTTTTTGTTTTTTAATATGTGGAAATGCATGTCTCCTGTGTTTAGAAGAGGTGAATTCTTGCTGTATGTGCATTCTTTCTTTTTTTTTTTTTAAAGATTGATGTAAAGTCTTGATTAACACTATAGAGATCAAATTCAGGAAGTTTCAGTTGATGATAAATTCCTTATAAGAACTGAGGTTATGAAAATGAGGAATTAGATGGAAGTAGGCATGTAACTTGAATATAGTGGTTAGCATTCATAGCTAATATATGAAGTGCTACAGCAATCTCATTCACCTACTATCACAAACTTCTTATTCATGCTTGTTCCTCTTTTCCCTTCCCCACAACTGTATCACTCATCACTGCTTTCACGTCTAGGTAGAGAAGTCAGTCATGTACAATTATGTAATTTTTAAAGAAAACCAGCAAGATATCATCACCAACATGAAATGCCTAATCATATGCCCCACCTCAAGAAGGTTTCAGGTTACTGTTCTGTAACCAGAAATAGCACAAAACAGTAAGTTAAGGACAAAAGTTTCGTTTTTCAAGAGTTTTAGAATAACAGGTCTCAGTGCACCGTGAGGTTACTTCAAACAAATGAAAAACTGGAACTAGAACATGAGACATGAAGTCTCCCCCAAGTGTTCCTTCAGATTCATTACATCTTTCTGCAGCGATTGCATCAGGTTCAGTTCATTTACATCACATGCACGTTAAAACAAACCTGTGTGAGAAACAAAAGAATATGGATACTATCCAAAGAAAATGGTTTGCTCCAGTAGAGCTAAGGTTAAAAAAAAAAAAAACAAAAACCTATTCCTGTCTCCAAGAAGCCTGTCAGAGCTGAACTGTAACAGGCTGTCATCTCAAGACTTCTACCTGCTATCAAACCCTTTCCATGTGGAATTTTGTGAAGCATGCTCAAATGAGCAAGAGTTTGCTTAAGCTAATTTAACTGTAAGCACTGGCGTGGACTTTTATCTGTTTACTGCTGCAGTAACTGGCACGCCTGATAGCCCACAACCAGTGAGTCAATTTGGTCCCGAAAACACTGCAGCTGCGTTCATATGACATTACATTTAACCTCCTACACCTTGCTAAAAGGTACACAGCCACACAAAAAGAGATACTGTGCTTCTGGGCTCCAAAATCTCCTCCCTACATCTCTCTGCTCACAGTGTAACACCTTGGAATAAGAGATAACCATCACTGTCAGCTTGCCACAGGGATCCCCAACCTTCTGGCCACAAAAGGTCCAGGAAACCTGAAACCCAAAGAGGAAAGACACAATTCTTCATAATAAACCCACTGATAATGTTTTGAAATGGAATGCTGCAGCGAGGTATCAAGATGCGTTTGGACAAACCGACCAGCACGATCCTGCAAACATGCCTGCTTCACTTTACCATGTATGAGCAGCCATGTTAAGCCAGGGCTGCTCCCAGTAATAACATTAAGCAGCTGTGAGGTGTTTTTAGGATAATGTCAAAACTGTCTGTTGTACACAACACTTTTAATGAAGTACCTGCTGCTTTATTTTTCATCCATGATTCTTTGATCATCAGATGGTAATAATCTACCTTCAGTATACAGTTCGCACTGCACATGTAATGGTAGGTGGCCAAAATACTACTGCTAAGATAAAAAAATACTCCAGTTCAAAATTAAAATCCTCAGGGGGAAAGAAGAAAAAAAGCCATCTTCTAATTAAACAGATTTCAGATTTAATATCATAATAATGGACATAGGATACCAACCTTTAATCTGAATAAAGAAAAAATGTTTTGCCCTTGTAATACAAGAAAAATCTGACCTATTTCTGTAGCACAACATAATTATTTTTTTCCTTCTCCAAAAAAAATTCCAGTAGCTGAACTTTAAACATGTCATATAAGTATGTACTTCATCATAGGTTTGTAAAGTTAACATATCCTTGTTCAGCTCACCTCATCAATCTAAAAACTGTATTAAAACTACCGAGTTGGATAAAATCCTTCATGCCAGAGGAACATAGAAACTTCCTCACTGCTTTGACATTAATATAGAGCGCTTCTGCACTGAGGCAAATTAATTTCACAGCAGCAAGACAACAGGTATTTTTCCTAACGTGAGGAAGTTTTAAGACCTCAGGTACTTATTTCTCCATGTGACATCCTGTCAATAAATAAGATGTCCAAGATGAGGCAGACCAGGTTTCAAATTCCAGTTCAGTCCAGATCCCACTCATGCTTGAGGATACTTGTATGTCCAAGGCAAATGCTCTAAGATATTTACTACTTTAAAGCAAAGTACACAATTTCTACTGCTTGAGAAGATCTATTTCGTCTGTCCAACTGCCCTCTCAAGTTACTCATCTGAGAAGGGCAGAATGTGAGAACTTGATAGTTTTTGGCTATACTAAGCCTATTTTTCTTCTAGTCTTCGTGGGACTTTCACTCATTACTGAGGAAGCACTTTGTCAAAAGCAGTACATTTTCACAAACAGTTTTTATTTTTATATGCCAGTCATCACTGAAACAACCAAGCAAATGCTGGTATCCCAGAAAATTGTACACCTTGCTCTCTAAAAACACACCGAAGAACTAGTTCAAATACTGTGGTGGCTTGACCCTGGCTGAAGGTCAGGTGCCCACCACAGCCACTCTATCACTCCCCTCCTCAGCTGAACAGAGAAGAGAAAATATGACAAAAGGCTCATGGGGCAAGATCAGGACAGGGAGATTACTCAGCAATTACTGTCACAGGCAAAACAGACTCGACTTGGGAAAATTAGTTTAATTTATTACCAATCAAATCAAAATAGGATAATGAGAAATAAAACCCAATCTTAAAAACATCTTCTCCCCAACCTTACCTTCTTCCCAGGCTCAACTTTACTCACGATTTTCTCTACCTCCCCCCTTACAGCCTAGGAAATGGGGGTTATGGTCAGTTCACTGGATATTGTCTCTTCTGATCCTTCCCCCTTAGGAGGAAGACTCCTCACACTCTTCCCATCCTCCAGCATGGTGTCCCTCCCACAGGAGATAGTCTCCCATGAACTTCTTCAGTGTGAGTCCTTCCCCCAAACTGCAGTTCTTCATGAACTGCTCTAGCATGGGTCCTCTCCACATGGTGCAGTCCTTCAGGAACAGAGTGCTCCAGCGTGGGTCCCCCATGGTGGGGGGGGGGGGGGGGGCAAATCTGCCAGCAAATCTGCTCCAGCATAGGCTCCCCTTCCCACAGGTCCACAGTCCTTCCAGGAGCCTGCTTCCCATAGGGTCACAGACTCCTTTGGGCATCGACCTGCTCCAGCATGGCGTCCTCCACGAGCTGCAGATGGACTTCTGCTCCACCGTGGACCTCCACGGGCTCCAGGAGGACAGGCTGCTTCACCGTGGTCTTTACCACGGGCTGCAGGGGAATCACTGCTCCAGGGCCCGGAGCAGCTCCTTCCCCTCCTTCTTCACTGACCTTGGTATCTGCAAAGTTATTTCTCTCACATACTCTCAACTCCTCTCTCCAGCTGAAGTTGACTGTGTTGTGGGGTTTTTTCCCCTTTCTTAAATCCCAGAGGCACCACCACCATCGCTGATGGGCTTGGCCTTGCCCAGCAGCAGGTCCACCTTGGAGCCAGCTGGCATTGGCTCTATTGGACACAGGGGAAGCTTCTGACAGCTTCTCACTGAAGCCACCCCTGTAGCACCCCCACTACCAGAATCTTGCCACACACCTAATGCAAATACAGTGCTGTCAGCATGGGGAACACCTTTATTAAAAAACCTTCCTCACACATTTCCTAGATTTATTTCCACTATAAGAGAGAAATAATGTTGCAAGACATTTCTAGAGCTTTATAATTTTCTTCAGTAATGACAGTATTCCCTTTAGGATACTCTCCTGCAGAAGAGACTGAATTTCAAACTCCGAGCATACTCTGTGAAGAGTCATTATCCCATCTAATTAGTTAAAGGAAAGCAACTCCCATAAGGACATAATAACTGTTTCTCTCCTATGTTTGCTTATAACAATCGGAATGTTGCAGGAGCAATTATACAGCATGCTGGTTCAATTCTTTATTCATTCTAACCTCCAGAATTAAGAATTCTAGTAACTTCCTAGACCAAGCTTCCGCTTGCCATCCCAAAGTCTCATGGTTCAATACTTCCCAAACAGAGCTCGATATTCAGAAGCACAAACTACCTAAGAGGTATCGCTCATTTGGAAGAGAACATAGTTTACACATTTTATTATCCACATTAAGACTGTCTTAATCTCCAAGAGATGGAGTGCTTGATTTCGGTGAACATCAGAATCTACTATTGCAGCAGATACAGAAATCATGTCTCAAATGAGACTAATAAATTATATCTGGCGTCTCCTACTTACAGGAGACGAAGATACGTTGCATAATTTTATCTCTACTAAAATGCCTCCATGCTCTTTAAAAATGAAATAAGTAATGCTTGGCTTAAGAATTTAGAGTTAGTTCTTTGTCAGATTGCCTGCCTTTTACCATACTGTATATACTTAATAACAACTTCTAGTACATGCTTTTTCCAATTTGATTTCCATTCACATTTCTTGGAAGTTTCGAACAACAAAAGAACTCCTTGCTTTTTACAAGTCCTACCTAGTAGGATTGTCTGCTCAGTTATTTGTAAATTGTCCTGATTTAAGCTAAACAATTCTGTTCAGTGATTTTACTTTTCAGCCCAGTCTCTTCTAAGAGGCTGCACTTTCTGAAGTTAACAGCGTGTTTTTGCAGACAGTGGCTGCTGCTATGAGTGATAATGCCTGATGTTTATAGTTACTACCAAGGATTGGTATGCAGAAAGGCTCTTGCTTATACTTGCTCCTATAGTGATCAAGGTCCCTGCTAAATCTTGCATAACACGTTGGGGGTGCTGGGAAGTAAAAGGGTCAGAAGGAAGTAAGAAGTTTCACCTCTGGGGAGGAACAGACAGGACAGGTGACCCAAACCAGGCCAAAGGATTCAATTTCATATTAGACATATTCAGTATAGAGCCAAGGAATCATGTGAGTTTAGGGTTCCTCTTCAATGGCCAGTGTGTCCAAGAAGGACTCCGTCCAATCTTGTGCCTTTGATCCCGATCTTGAGTTCCTGAATCCAGCTCCTGTGTCTGGTTCCCCTGTGCTGCTGAGCCTGGGGCTTCCCCAGTGTCATCTGCTCTGCAGCATCAGCAGGGATTGATATCAGGGTGGTGGAAGTCAGGTTTGATATCAGTTTTGTATATATTTTTCTTCATTATTTCCTTACTAATACTACTATTGTTTACTAAAGCTTTTTATTTTTCTTCTCCATTCCATATGTCTTTCTGCCTTATTCCTTTTCCCTTCCCCTTTGAGGAGGGAGAGGAATTATTAGAGACCATCTGTCACTCATTTAGTGACCAGACAGCCCTAACCCTTGACAGATAAATATTCAATTATTATACAGAGAATATATTTAAAGATTAGTATTCCTTTTTCTGGTGAAGTTATGAAAACACTCACAGGATGATACAGATTTGTATGTGTGTTTCTGTTACACGAACAAAACTGTGTCTCCTTACAGCTGCCTAAACAAACTACATATAAACCTCAAATAAAAAAAAAAATCTGAGTTTTTTTGTAATGTAGTTCAAGTACATAGTCTTATGGGAAAATGAAAGCATACCTAGTTAGTGTCCTAACAGAATTAGCATCAAATTAACTACTTTGACCATCAGCAAGTGACAGAGGATCTGTCTTGCTTCCAAATTTGTCCTGCTCTAGACAGCAAGGTAGAGCTAAGCTCACTATGAAACCTTATGCTTGACCCTGTATAGATCCATTCAGCTCAGCACTGGTGCAACCAAGGTGGGGGCTGTGACATCCCAGGGGCTAACGTACAGCACATTTACTTCACAAATGTAGAAAATGTTTTGTAGTAACCCAGAAGAAACAGTATCTTTCTCTCTAGCCTACACCTCCACAATAACAAGCTATTTACCAAGTGTACTGAGACAAGCCATTCAGGATAGTGCAAAGTACCAGCATGGCCAGATTTCTGCTTTGGCTGGACTGGTACGGCACAAGAGACTGGGAGAAGGCAGCAAAGGTCACTCTCTCAGATTACCACTCTGGCATCTGGCCCACTTGACCTCCCAAGCAAGGTGTCTTTCTGCCAACTTCTGTGTGCAAACAGGGCAGAAGAGATGCAAAATGTTACTGCTGCAGAATCGCCATGTGCAGACCAGACTACATCACACTGGATAAAACTGGACAGGTTTTACCAGCAAAGGCTGACCGGGGATAAGTTTGCACCGGAGCCATATCTTCAGCACAAGGTAGAAGACCTTCAGTGGAACGAACTGCCTTGGGTCCTCCCACACCAGCATCCTCGAACAAAGCGCAAATGCCTTTAACAGCTGCCAACTGAAACCGGTCATTACCAACTAGGGTTAAATGGGGCTGGCATGGAAAAGGTGGCTCTTACTGCTGCATCAAGGCATTTGCAGCATTAGTCTGGTTTATCAAGAAGAGGCAAGCACTGAGGCATCTAGGTAACCAGCTCTGAATAAGAAATGCCCCAAACAGGCCTGAAATGAAGATGAGATTTTACAAAGATTTGGGGATATGTCTACATTTTGCACATTTACTTCATAGAAAGCTTCTCAGGTTGTATAAGAAGCATTTACAAAGACTCTCAGAAGTTTCTGATGAGCTGAACAAAGATGAGCTGTCTGAATTGACACAGAAAAGTTCAAGTCTTACTTCTGGGATGTTGACACTGAATGGCCCACTTTAAAGACCGATTTTGTCCAAATTCTTCCTCCATAGTCAGGCGAGTCTACAATTAAATTTTTCATTCAGAGTTAACTATTAAGGAAAAAAAAAAATGTAATTGTGACCACTATTTGACCTTAACACCATTTCTGTTTATTTAAGTAACACTGTCACTGATGTATGTATGTCACTACAGTTCTATTTGGAACTCTGTCAGTATTAAAAACTAAAACCCAAGAACCTTTTCTCCCTGGAGGTATTTAAGAAACACATAGATGAGATGCTTAGGGGCATGGTTTAGTGGTGACCTGGCAGTGCTAGGTTAGTGGTTGGACCCAGTGATCTCAAAGGCCTCTTCCAAGCAAAGAGATTCTGTGATACTTCGGAAGCATACCACAGCCTACCACTATAAAATGAGCACTGAAAGCACCATGAAGCAGACGTTATTTTCTACTACCCTTAGGAGTAATGATTTGCACCCCAAATTCAGTGTATGAAGACTGTACTTGCCTGAAGGCTCTTTTACCAGTGTGAGCAAACATATTAGCTAACTCTAAAAATGAGAAAAAACAAGTCTATGCTTCAGTATCAGTTATTCACTTAATGCATAAGCTATAAAGAGTTAACTATTACTTTTAGAATCTAAACCAGACATATTTTACACTTTGCAATACAAACAATATCTCCTGCATTAAAGATTACAGCTTTCATTCCTAGTGAAATCTTACTCAAAAACTTGAATCCTTTCACTGAAAAGCCTGACACCAAGTAATGAAAGAAAGAGAAGCAACATTTGACCTTCCCAATTTGCAGATACTCTTCTTCTGACAGATTCTGGACAACATTAGCTAGAGTTGCTATGTCTGAATAGTGAGAAAAGCAAAACACTAGAAGCCAAGACCAATAGACTTTCTAAAAGCCAGACAACGTTTCCATTTGGCTTCTTTTCCTGCATCCTGGAACAGAACAGTAGCAATAAAAATGTCAGAATTAAGTTTCTCTATAGAACACTATTTATACATCAGTTTCTAGGTAAATATAAGCAACTATTATAAACATATCTCTTAAAATTTAAAAAAGTAATCCGGGTAAAGTTACAATGCTTCCAAAACCTTTTCTGTAACACAAGTGCGAAGGACAGAATGGACACATATGAAGTGTGAAAGCAATCTTGTCCTCATAAGGACTTATCTTCATAACGTGACAAGATCCAGAAAATGTTACATGCATGGCAGCTGCCAATTATTTATACTGTTAAATTGACATAATTTTGCACTCAGCATCGATTCAAAATTCAGAGAAATAGAAAGTTTAAGAAAAGCTTCTTCCTTTCTTCAGTCTTTCCTCTACATGGAAATAAGTGCAAATATAGTGAAGAACTAAAATATAAGTAAGTATAAAATCCAAACAGTTTAATCTGAGTGGAATTTGCTGTTGGCAAACAGGCTGCATTTTAAAGCTGAAAGCTTTGTTGCATTAACACATCAGGGACAGTGGAGGCTCAGCAATAAACTGCAATGGAAAAAAATCTTTTCAAAAGGAGGTACCCCACCTTCAAAATAATAAAAAAAAAAAGCACACAGGAAAGGCTTTAGAGCTTTAAATAAGTTTCCATTTTCACATTTGTTCCTCCTTTGAACAAGTATCAATTATTCCATGTGTACTCTTTAGGAGTTTTGGAATCCTTAATTAAAATACACATTTCTCATTGTTTAAAAACAATGCAGTAGCAAGAAAATTTAACAAATGAGGTTGCTACACCTTGAGTCTCAGATATTTAGGTAGGCAAAGCACTTGTCAGGAAAGACCCACAACTAAGAAAAATCCTACTAGAGACTCCAGGAAGCATAGAAAAGCGAAGAAAAGTTACAATTTCTAATTAAGCTACAGGAAAAATAAACAGCCACATGCTTTCAGAAGCACTGTGCTTTCCTTTAGCACAATGCCTGTACTCAAAGTAAATTCTTGTAGCTGCACAGAAGGAAGACTTATATCGGATTACGTGACAGAAGTAGGTGTTCTAGCATCACCTCTATTTTTAAAATAGCAGGCCAATATATTTTGCAGTAATATTCATGCGCTAGTACATGACACTGGGTGATACTTTTGACCCAAATGACTTGCAAGAACAAGCTTGCTTTCTACATAAAGCTGGAGTAAGGAAAATGGTTAATTGTTTACTAGATTTAAATAGAACTAAACCAGTTCACCTTCCCAGCGCAGCTTTTGGCAGCAATCTAACCTAAGCTTTCCAGAAGAAAACACAAAGAAAGAAAAATAAAGTAAGAGTCATTGGAAACATCAAGAAATTGGTAAACAAGAGCAAAACCACCACTTAAAGTTTTGGATTTAATCCTTGTATGTAGGTCCAAGTGAAGATTTCCATGTTTGACTTGATTTCTGCAAAGTTCCCCCCTCCCCTTCCTTAAACTGTAAACAACTTACCGGAATAGAAAACCATACTGACAGCAAACCATATTTTTGGAAATTTGAACACTTGGTATCCACAGGAAAATATACCTAAGCTTTCAAAGCTATTTTTCTGTCCTACAATGGTATATTCAGTACTTTTCCACTATGTTTATTTTAAAAGGAGAAACCCTGACCTGAAGAAAGAGTCAAGAGTAAGATGACAAAACAGCAAGTGTTTCTTCAATGCTCACTTTGCTCTCGTAACAGTGAGACAATGTAATTTTCTTATAAACAATGTACTTTGGCCAAGCTAATGGAAGATGTCTTATTTTACATAACCTAGGAGTCCATATTTTTTTCTACTCCACACTTTGCATAACGTATAACTTCGTGCTTTTCACTTGTTTGAACACTTCCTCAAGATGCATAAAATTTCTCCATACATGAGCAAAAAGCATCTGAGCACATGCCAGCAGCCAAAAATGAAGACAGCTACTTACATACTAAATAGGGAAAACAGATTATTAGATTCTTTTACAAAAGAAAATAGAAATAAGTTGGCTTTTTGGCATCTTAAAGCAGAGCAGACCTTTCAGAAAAATCAATGCAGACAAGGGAAGGATCACTGCTACACATACACCATTAGTATCAGAGTCAGAAAAATAATTTAATATAAATGAAGTTCACACTAGAACACATGAACGTAGACTGGAAAGTATCATCTCCAGCTATGAGTTTAAAAGAACGGCCAACTTCTAGAATTACCTCTAGAAAGAGAAGCAAAAAAAAAAATAATCTAAAATAGAGCTCATGTGACTTAGCAACTGCTAGATCGGGAGAACAGATGCCGTTATTTACAAAATGCATTCAAGCATTTCTGGTTTCTACAGATCTCTAGATATTAGCTCCTATGAAAGAAATCAGGAAACAAACCTTTTTTTAATGTAAGCCACCAATGCACACCCTGCAGTTGCTTACCTCATTAGTAAATTATATGAGATGAGGAAACGCTTGTGTTTGATGTCTTCAGTTGAAAGCATTTCAGTGCAGCCAAAAAATAAAAATCAACCAAGCCTATATTAACAAGTGTGTGCTTCACTCTTCACTTGTTTTGAAAATAAAAATTCTAGTTATGATGTCCTGAAAATGAATTCAGCAGAATGATGTAAACCCATAAATTTTGAGGTCAAGTTATTCCAAACAATTATAAGAAAAAGCTGACTAAGCAAAGCTCATTTCCATACAAGAAGAATGGCATACAGCTAGCATGGAAAATTATGGAAAGGTTCCAAACACAGAAATAGCATTAGAAGTGACCCAGATATCCTACTTTACATCACTTTGAGAACCTCCACTGTTTTCAAGCAACTCTTTATTCCAACCAAAGACATTCTCAGGGTCGGGCAATTCTGCAGTTGACAAGCTCAACAAAAGAAAAATTCCCTTCGTCTCTCTCAACAGACTGAAGCCTTCAAAAACAACGCAAGCAGGCTGAAGGAGGGAGGAGTCAGATACGGCAATCTAAGGACTATCGACAATTCAAAGTTTCTTAGAAATATCCTCACACCCCTGCTCAGAACATTGCCTGATGTGTCAAGACTAAGTCTTCTCCAGGCAGCCTCGCCACACACGTGTGATACAGACCCAGCATCAGAACATGTTTACGATAAATACTGCGGCAGTGCAGTTCTGTTTGTAGGCTAGCAGAGGCTGTAAATAAGACTAATCATTTAAGAGCCTTGTGTCGTTGCTTCAGTATCCTTCCCAATATAGAGAAGAGCAAGAGTATCTGAACACCACAAAAAAACCTCTAACAGACAAATATTTTCTAAGTTAGCCATCTGGCAGAGTGACATGTGGCTTTTGAAGAGAGCACCCTACAATACATAATTAAACCCATTCCACCTAATAGCTGGAAGAGGCAGAGATACTTTTGTGAACTCACCAAAACAAAAAACAAAAAAACAAAACAAAACATGTTTTCGTTCACTTTACATAAGAGTACTATGGGAAACAGAAACCAATTTGGGTATTGGCATTGTGCAAGGAGACTAGTAGTCAGCTTTGAAATGGATCAGATTCACCACCACCAGTGAGGATACTATATTTAAATTTGTAGGCCTGAATAGACTATAAATTTAAGCTGAGACACCTTTCCATGATGACTGACCAACAGTAAGCATCAGAGAAGAACATCACTATCATGCAGTAGGTCACAGTCAAATTAACTCAGTCAAAAAAACCAATCCTACCACTCAACAGATCTGCCTACCTACAGATTTCAAAGGTCAATAAAGTTACTGATGTTGTGCCAGAAGGCTAAAAAGATGGCAATTATGAAGGCATTTATCAAAGAATACACCAGGAGGAGATTAGCAATTTGGAAAGTTAGCCAGTCTCCTGTAATACTAGAGTGATCAGAATAAACCACGTGAGAGCAAGGAGCATATTTGAGTTTCTCTCTCACTGCTGTTAAGCAGCATGCACCACAGAGCTCAGGCACAGTATACACAAAACAAAGAGATAGTGAACTTGACTGTAACAAAAATTTAGTGATGAAACTGAAAAATTTTATCCTTTATGAACATAGGGGAACTACCGCCTCCTCTGCTGGCAGAGGCTTTATTTGTCCTGTGGTAGAAAAGGACAGGATGTCTGCTCTAGTTGTGACTAGAGGTCTTCCCATCCTTTCTGGATGTTCATTTAATTTAATCAAATAAGAGAATACATATTTGCCTGCTGTCACGACTCCTCTCGTTATGTGCTGCACAGCCCTCTGCAAATTATGAGATTCCGCTACATTTCTGCACTGAAGCAAAAGGCCTTAGAAAACAAGGAGGTATCAACAAAGCCATCCAAAGTCCAGCCACTGATTTTCAGTAGGAGGCAGAGCTTCCAGACTGCAAGTTCCAGTGCTACTTAGATGGTAAATAGTCTGGAAGATCAAAAGGAAAGCACTTAGAGGGTGCCTCCTTCCAAGCAGTTACCAACACAAAACACAGCAAAAGATGCTGGAAGGAAAAATCATTCAGTTAGCAATGGTCTGCTCTTCCCAGGGAGAGATTAAATTAACTTATCACTCCTGTCTGATGTTTAAGAATAGTTTAGACAAAGTTTTAGTGATGAATGTAACTGGATAGTCTATGACATTGCTTTATTATCCTTTAAAATTTCCCCCAAATGTCTAACTCAGTTGTTGCTGAAATTCAGATCAACTGATCATTCA
The DNA here is from genome assembly GCA_020746105.1 of Trogon surrucura. Taxonomy (NCBI): domain Eukaryota; kingdom Metazoa; phylum Chordata; class Aves; order Trogoniformes; family Trogonidae; genus Trogon; species Trogon surrucura. Next base: position 51,985,469 of record CM036618.1, read on the forward strand.
TTCTAGCTCATGCTTTCTTCCTTTCTGCAGCAATCTTTTCATCCCCTCCATCCCCCATTTATCTAGGAACAAATTGTCTTAGCCTCCTTTATAGCCAATTTCTTCAAGCTTTCTTCACAAGGAGTCAGAGGTCTAGAAGATAAAAGCTCCCATTAGCTATTAACATAATTTTAAATTCTATGGCTGTTCTCCAGTATTCTTACTCTCCCTCCCAGCTTCTACTCTGCAATTCAACATGCACAAAAGTTTCTTAATCAAAATCATGCTAGACGGGACCTTGTAGAATTTGTATCCAGTACTGGTTACCTGACCTTCCTTACCTCCTGGAGACAGTTTTTCCAGCTTATTTTCTTCACCACATAGTAGTTCCTAGATCATAATTCCCTAGCTTGTTAATAAGAATATAATGTGAATATTGAGGACTCCAACATATCAACATATTAACATTATAGCATCTCTCCACACCATAAGGCCTTCCATCACAGAAGAAGTAGAAATGCTGGATTTAAAATTATCTAGCCTGGATAAATCTGGTTTGGCTGTTGTTCCAATTCTTTTTCTAGGCACTAAAGGTGTATTTCGTCACTGCTCCAGTATTTTTTCTTTGAACTGTAGCTCAAAAATCCACCAGCTTCTTCTTCACCCCATCCCACTTAGCCCATACTGAAGAGGTTACGCACCATAACAATGGTTTTTGAGTCGTCTACTTCTCTCCACTATCTTGAGATTGCTATCCACTATATGACATCGCCGCAGTTAGTTTGGTTTTTTAAAAGCACCTCAGAATGAATTTCATCAGGCCCTGCCAGACTGAAAAAAACTATTGCTTATCCAGCTAACCTTTTTTTTTTCCCCCCCTAGCCTAAGAGAGCAGTATTTATGCCTGTTTCATGGCTATTAACTACACTGGCTGGATTAACCATTTCAGAGAACATTTCAATCGCCTCAGCATTATCTGTTAATCCATTCATCTGTGGATCTCCGATTCCTTGCTTTCTTTCAATATCCCTTTTAGCTACACCTCACTACGTATGCGACTGTCCCAGTTTTGTTCATGCATAGTCGTGTACTTCATGTGCATCTTCAGCAACATGCAGTTTCCGGTTTCCTGTATGTTTCTTGTGTTTACATTCACAAAAAGATGAACAGAGAGCAAAGTTCTTCATTACTAATTTTACCCTTCAATGAATGTGTGTGGTAATATTACATTACTTCTCAAAGAGGTTGAGACCAGGTTTCTTCTCCCTTATGTTTGGCCCCAGTCAAGCTTTACATACCAAATTATAAGTTTTTTAACATTTGTGGGGTTTATTCTGCTGTTCTGTCATATTTTATCCTATGTAGGCTAACTTCGCATCCCTCCTGCAGAACCTGCCTCCCACCTCTGCATTCTTTTTGTTAATCCAAAAGACTATTTTTATGAATTTACACACCTCAGCAGAGCAGTATCTTCCACTCTTTTTTTTTCCAGAAGACACTGGATGGTTACGAGAGATTTTAACTGGGAAATCTCACACTTTCAGTGATTCCTCTTCAGCTGCTGACGTACACCTTGTATTTATATTCCAGTCACATATATCTAATTGATCTGACTGAGGCTGGACAGAATACTTTTAATGATCACATGTTAAGATCTTCCACTGCTGTTCATTTCCCATATGTTTGTGTAGGCGCGCAGACAATCTATCATACTAGGTGGAATGATCCGCTATTCTGCAAGGTCATAAGCAATATGCTATAAATACATGCAAATTACCACATATGCAACAAGTTATCCAAAAGCTACGATACATTTGTTTTATCTCAAAACCCACTCATATTTTCATACATTCAAACTCTTTTCACTTGGTTAAAGTATTGCAGTTGAAATACCTTTAAAATCTTTAAATATATATGTATTTGGTCAAAATGACTTTAGCAATTTTGCTTTTATTAATAAAAGCAAAAAAGCCTTAATTAGAAAGAAGTAGGCTAGTTGGCTGATACTGTCTCTAATAATTCTTACCAAAGCAACTTGTCTAATCTAAATGAGCAATTAGATATATTCTCTTAGGTGCAAAAAATATATATTATTATATATAAATATATATAGCTTACAATAAGAAACTCATTATCCTAAACATAAGTCAAAACAACAAGAATTTACATTAAGCAATAATTTATTTTTACAGATTCTGATACAGGCGATACTATTACTAATAGCATTCCTAATATTATTTATTACTATTTATTAATAGCAAAGAAGAAAGTTGTACACTTAAGATTCCACCATGTTTCAGAGGACTTTTTATCAAAAAGGAGACCATAACAAAGGCAGGCTTAGAGGGATGCCATACTGACACAGCCTGTTGCCAAGCCTGCAGCTTACACCAGCCATATAATGCATTCTACCACTTGCTCGAGACACAAAGCTGCAAAAAACACCAGCACCAAGAATAGCTGCTCATGCCTAAATATTTGTTGATTAGCCTAACAGGCAAGAGGGCACGAGCCTCAGAAAGAAATAGCTATCAGACCACATGGAAAATTCAAATCTTTGATTTTCCCACTGACCTATATTGGATGCAGGGCAGAAGGATGAAGGAAAAACGTTTTACAATTCTCTATTTCATAGAGGGCGACGGGGGGGGAGGGAGGAAATCATTCCAGGCAGAGACTGCTAGTTGGACCATCCCACAGGAAAGAAAAGGAGGACAGCACCAGTTCCCAGAAAAATGTTTCTCCTGTCCCAAGCTATATGTCATTTGATAACTTGGCAGAGAATAAGGTTTAGACAGCATAATGGTACATATTGCTGTGGACTTAAAAGGTAGTTTAGTATCCCAAAACAGGGAGATAAATACAAGTGAGTCCTTTAAGTACTGATAATGTTCATATTTTTATAATGTTACTAAGCTATTTAGCTTTAGAATCACTGCTGAAAGCCATGAGTTCTATGGGATAATTATATTTAATAGTTTGCTTTATCTGCCATCTTCATTACAAAGACTTGAATAAAACTCCTCTTGGCCATGAAATCAGCAGAAAATCATTTCACGCCTGACAATAGTCCACAGTATCCAAAATGGAATACTTGGATTGGATTATTTCTTCCACAAATGCGGATCCAAAGATTACAATGAAAATTTTCATTTATGAGTATGGCTGTAAGTAGTAAAACTTGCCATTCTATATTCATAGAATACTTCTCTCTTAGTCTACTGCCTACAAAGTTACAAAAGCAGCTTTTAAAGATTTTTCTTAAGGGTACACTTGATTTTATTTTGCTTAGCTTGTTATTAAACCTTTACTGCAGCTTGTATGTACAGTTGGTTTCATATCTATTATATCTTTCACATCTATTTTTATTCATCAAGCCAGCTACGATCATGGGATTTGAACTTGCACTTGCTTTATCAAGATGGACTTATTTTCTGCAGGGACTTTTCTGACTATTTAAAAAAAAAAATTAGTAACAAAGTTTCTAAAAAAGAGTAATAGTTGAACATAGCAGCACCTTCATACATAAAAAACCTAAAAGGGAATCATCAGAACATATACTCTGACCACCTCCTCCTCCTCTCCTGAGAGATCAGCACCTGTTTGGCCTTTGAAGAGACTGATAACCTGTGCCTGATAAAAGCAAGTCTTCCCTTTGCTGTCAGTTCCAGTGACTCATCATTCTCACTGGCAATGGGCTCAGTTCATGTTTGAATCTTTAACAGGGAAGATGTTGAGACAAAGGTGGCAGATTAAGTTTTCAATTTAATACTCAAGGGTGGGGTTGGTTTTTTTTTTTTTTAGTTTGTTTCACTGCTTTGCGTTTTTAAAGAAAAGCAGTATAGCTGTCAATCCTTCGCATAGGCAATAGGCTGACAAAATCTGCTTTGAGAAGGATGCCACATGCAGCTCAAGCTGTATAAAATAAATTCTACTGTATTTATCACATTGCACACTACTGAGAAGTTTAGACAAAATAAACAGAGCCTCTCTCAGCTTCAAAAATCCAAACCCAGAGCTCCTTTGAACCTTCACTTCAGGGCAAAAATGGATCTGTGTAAGTATTTTAAAGGCATTTGTATACATGTGTATTTTTATATATAATATATAATGTTTCATATATAACACATGAGTGTATTTTATATATTATAAAATTTACAATGTGTGTTTTTTCACTAGATTCCCCTATATTAAACCTTTTTATGTTCAGAGAGAAAAAGCACAATAGTGGGAATCAGGTAGCTAACTCCAAGCACAGCTCTATGTATTCACTTGGAATTAAAAGAAATACTTGAATTTCCTTTTCCTCTGCAGCAAGCAGTATTTTTAGCAGTGCTGCTGGACCTGCTGATACAAGCCCTCCATCAGAATTCCAAGACCACAGCAAAAACTTTAGGTGAGCAAGAAAACTGGAGTGCGAGTGACTATAATTAGACTCGAATAACAGTGGAAGAGTACAAAGTAACATTTATTTTTGTTAGCATAAAAGGTCAGTGAATGTAAGCCTCTACTGGCGACACAGCTATAAGCCATTAAAAAAAAAAAAAAAGTTTGGATCTTACTGATTGCAGTGGAGAAATTATTTACCAGTAAACAAAAAGGGGATTTTGACAGGCTCCACTTTAATAGTCTTGAAGCTCATACGGCTTTTCAAAGCTCAAAAACTTCCCATACCGATTTATATCGGCTCTGACTGTTTATACCCTAATCTTTCCTGCTTTTGTATTAAAGCAAACTAGTAACAGCACCGCACTCGTCGCACAGACCAAAACTAGAGCGTTCAAGTTGTCATCTTAGCACTGCCTTCGGGATGCCCCAACGATCAGCTCCTTTCCAGCCATTCATCGCTAAATCCTCCGCGCCGGATTGCACTCGAAAACTTGACGCTTTCTCCCTCTCCCCCCTCCCCGCCCCGTCTTTTTAACAACGCTTTTCCGAATGGCTCTTCGGACTGGGGCGGGGAAGGGGGAGCAGTTAACCTGTATTACTGCACCAATAAGCCCGACCGGCCTGGGTGAGGCTCCCCTCCGGGCTGCGCAGCCGAAAGCCGAGGGTGCCCCGCGTGCCGCGGATGGGGCCTCGAGCGGCCGCGGGGGCTCTGCCGGCCCCGGCCCGTCCCGCGGGGGAGGTGGGGTGTGCCGAGCTTACCTGCACCCCGCCGAGGATCGCCTCGCTCTTCTCCCTCACGTCGGGGAAGGGGCAGCGCTTGGAGAGCATCAGCAGCCGGGCCAGCACCTCGCTCAGCCCGTCGCGGGCAGCAGGAACCAGGAGCCCGTCGGCCGCCCGGGCCGGCGGCAGAGCCGCCGCGGGAGCGACGGTCTCGCTGCGGCGGAGAACGGCTTGCCCGATGGTGTCCAAGGCGGCGGCGCGGGTGGCAGCGTCGCGGCTGCACAGCCCGTCCCAGCGCACCTCGCCTTCCCGCTCCTCCATGGGGCTGTCGGGCTGCTTTCCCACCGCCGCCTCAGCAACCCCGGCTCGGCCGCCCCATGGCGGGCTCCCGGCAGCCGCCAGCCCGCCCACAAAGACGACAAACGCGGCGGCGGCGAGCGGAGAGACCGCTGCCCGCGCCGCATGGGGGGGCAGGGCGGGCGGGAGCTTCCCTCAGCCCCGGCGGGCGCCCCCGCCAACCGCCGCCCACCGAAGCCGGGGCTGCCGAGCGAGCAACGCCGCTGAGGCTTCGCCTCTCCCGGCGGAGAGCGGGGCAGCCACCACCCCGCGGCGCCGGCGACTCCTCCTCCCCGCTCCAGGCATGAAGGGAAGGGGACGGCGCCGGCCCAGCCTCTCCGCCGCGGCGCGGGGCGGCCCCCTCAGCCCTCCCCGCCGGGGCCAGGCATGACCGGGCCGCCACAGACCGCCGACGAACCCCTTCACCCGGGGGTGGGGTGAGGCGGGCCAGGGATGGGCAGGAACTAGCCCCGCCCAACACGGTGTAGCCCAGAAGACGGACGTCTCCACCAGCCAATCGCCTTTCAGCACTCGCCGCGGCCGGCCCAATCGCGACAGCGCCCGGAGTTTGGGGGGTGTGTCGGGATGTGTAGTCCCGCCGAAGCGCCAGCGGAGAACTACGCGTCCCGGCGGGCAGCGCGCGGCACGGCGGGGGCGGGGCGAGGGGCGGGGCGTCTTGCGGTTAACGGCCGCCTCCCGGCGTGGGCTGGGCCGTCCTCGCGGGGAGGTGCTCGCGGCTGAAGCCCCGCCCGCCGCGGAGCGCCTCCGCCGGGGGGGGGCGGGGCAGTTGGGCGCCGCATCCGCGCTTGATTTTCTTGGGGTTTTTATGGGGTTTTTTGATTAATTTATTTTTTATTTAACTGTGCGTGTTGCACCGCTACAGGTCATCAAAAGCAAAAGGCTGGGAACAGACAGAAGCAAAGCAATTCCGGTACCGGATTTGCTTCACAAATTTGCGTTGGCAAAAAAAAAATAAATAAATAAAAATTAAGCGCACGCGTGTTTTAAGCGAAGTCTCGTTGGGCGTACGCGTCAACAGAAGCCTTTGATGTAGCCTAAGTAAACACAGGAGCAGGAAGGGGAAAACAGCCGATGCAAGCGAAATGCAGCGCCTTCAACGCTTGAAAGGGGTGGGGAAAAAATATCCCTGGAGTATTCAGATTGGACAACAGTTCCACAGTGGTTTTATCCAAGTTAATTCAAGGGGGTTTTAATTTTTTTTTAAAAAAAAAAAAAGTGGGGCTGACAAGCGTGGAGCAGAGAAGTTGCAAGAAATATCGATATATATATAAAATATCTGAAGGGAGGATGCCAAGAGGACCAAGCCAGGCTCAGACCAAGAGGCAGTGGGCACAAACTGAAACACAGGGGGTTCCACTGAAACATCAGGAAACATTTTTTTCACTGTGAGGGTGACTGAGTGCTGACACAGGTTGCCCAGGGAGGTTGTGAAGTCTCCATCCTTGGGGATATTCAAAAGCCATTTGGTCATGGTCCTGGGCATCTGGCTGTAGGTGGCCCTGCTTGAGCAGGAGGGCTGGACCAAATGTCCAGAGGTCTCTGACAACCTCAACCATTCTGTGATGAAGTGTAATCTGCCACTAAATGAGCTGGTATTGCTGTTTGCCTTGCTTTTCCTGCAGGGAAAAGGAACTTTTTTTGATAAAGTTGGTTTTCAGCCAGTTCACCTCTTGGCAGAGAAGAGGAGAGGATAACAAGGCTGAACCACACATTTGCAGCTGTCACGTTAAAATAATCATAAAACTACAGTTGTGAGTTTACTGAAAGGCAAAAGAATGCTTGCACGTGAGTCAGAAACAGGGTATTGAGCCTATAGGGTCCTGCATAATTGTTTTACATTTCTCACGTACACATTTGTCACTCTTAAAACCTCAAAACTGAAGCTACTCACATACCATAGAAAGACACAGAAATGGCTTTTGAGTGCAGGAACAGAGCCTGGGCTGGCTCACTGACACCAGCTATCAACAGCTCTTTTATTTGTGAAGAATCTGGTTTCTTTATCTGACATTCCTTTTGTTTTCTGGCACTGTTTCTCCAAAGCTTGCAAAATAATTGTCATTCTGTCACTACCTGTACCTTTCAAGAAAGACCAATCTTTTTTTTTCCCATAAAATCCTTTCTACAAGGAGCCTGTGTTGCCATTGTTCGGCAGCAGGGACAGGCCTGGACTGTTTTGTGCAGCTGCTTCCTCCAGGCCTTTGGCACCCTTGTGAACAATATATCTACCGAAATCATCACTACCTGTAATAAATGTGAGTCTTGACTTCTCTAAGCACTCAAGGCCTCCACCCATCATAACCGATGGGTTCAAAGAAAATAATTCTGCCAGTGCCTTTTATGTTTTCTTTTTTTTTTTCACATTAACTAACACTTCAGCTTCCCGTCCCGTTCTGTTGTCACTCGTTATGATCACCCAGTTTTCCTGTGAATAGACATGTCACGTATGCTCGCTTTATTTCTATCTAAATTTTGAATTCAGGAGTTGGATAGATCTCATTTTTCCCATAATAAGTTTGTGCTTGCTGGGTATCTCTGACAATGGCTGCATACATTTGAGATCAATAAAGTGAACCAGAATCAGAACTGGACACAGTGGTACAGCTATAATCCCACACTGAATGCTAAGATTGATTGAAAGTCACAGCACTGCCTTTTATCTTTTAGAAGTTGTTTTTTCCACTGGCTGCAAATGAACTCTGGCTACAGGAAACAGATTGTGAAACTGGCTCCAAGGCCTAAACTTCAGATTTCAGCCCTTTGTTTTATAGATTTTAATGTAGTACTTTGGTAATGGAGATGGAGGTGGCTTTATTTTTTCCAAACCAAATCTCTGCAGTTTTCCGATGCCAGGTCAAGCTTCTGTGTGTACTGCAAGACATTGTGGAAATCAAGGTCAAAGGCCACCAGTGGAATTAATCAGAGCTTGAAGTTAGGGGAATGTGTTTGTTTGATTTGCATGTTCACTAACTAAAGTTAATACACTTGTTTTTGATCCCTAAAGAATGGAGAAGAGAAAGGCAGAATTATGAAGGAAACAATCTGGCAACTCATCCAGAATTACAGCATTTGAGTTTTTAAAGTGATAAGCTGAAGAAAAACAAATTTGTGGCTGTTTTAAACCTCAGTATTTCCTTCCTTGATGATTTATCAACTTCCTTCTTTTTTTTAACTAGATAAGGACTTTTATAGCCACATGCAAATGATATTCAAAGGCAGCATTATTTTTTTAAAATATACAGTAGTTGTATTCCTGTCCTTTCTGAGACATAAGATCTAAATTATATGTACTTTTTAAAGTGCTCTCCCATTTCTGTTTGTCACAAAAGAGCACTTCACAGCAGAACACACTTAGTCCATTACTGGGGAACTAGTAATAATGCAGTAAAACACACAACTAAGAAGGAACTGCTCTTTAAATTAGATTGCTTTCAACTGCTTTTATTTACACCTGGATTTGTTGAGGCTTATTTTATTCCAGCTAGTAAACACCTAAGATAGCATATTGCTGCACTAAATGGGCATTCCACAGTGCTTCATGTGTTTTTCTTCAAAGCACAGTAGCCCTCTAAGGAAGCAAAGTTCTGGGACTCCTGTTTTGCTGAGAGACACCAGAAGGCCAGAGGCTCTTTCTCTACTGTCTTTGAACCCGGGCCCAAGCTTGGTGTCAAGCCCAGACTTGTGTATCATCTCATCAGACGGGCCTTGATGATTGAGCAAGCTACAGCATAAGATGTGGGAGGAAATGTGTCCCTGTTTTACATTTGAGCATGTGTTTTTACACCTACCATGTGTTCTGACTACTGGGGGGGGGGGGTGTATGTTTGCACCAAACTGCCACTCTACCTCCTTAGAGGTCACAAATTAAAAGAATAATTTAGCCACCAGCTTCTTCTAAGGACACCAAATCTTTCTTGCAGAAAGACTAGGGAATAATTTTATGCTGAAGGGTGGCTTGCTTTGAGAAGAGCTGGGCTTTGAGGTAGCACAACTAGAGGCCACTTGAACTCCTGCTGGACTTTGCCAACTCTCTGACTATACTCCACTTAACTGTATAAATGTAGCCTGAAAGATTAAGGGCTAGGCTCTGGAAAAGACTAGGAGTAAATGAAAAATTCAGATCCGAAAAACTCCACTGGGCAGCCACCTGAACTCTGTTAGTCTGTTTCCAGAATTTCCCCAAGCTGAACCGTCTTGGCACCTTGCTCCCTTTTGGGCCCACTTGTGGGTAGGTAGAACAGCTCTAGGATCATAGAATCATAGAATGTCAGGGGCTGGAAGGGACCTCTAGAGATCGTCTAATCCAACCCCCCCTGCCAGAGCAGGATCCCCCAGGGCAGCCACACAGGAACGCATCCAGGCGAGTTTTGAATGTCTCCAGAGAAGGAGACTCCACAACCTCTCTGGGCAGCCTGTTCCAGTGCTCCGTCACCCTCACAGGAAAGAAGTTTTTCCTCGTGTTGAGGTGGAACTTCCTCTGTTCTAACTTAAACCCATTATTCCTTGTTCTGTTACTGGGCACCACTGAGAAGAGATTGTCTCCTTCCTCTTGACACCCACTCCTCAGATATTTGTATACATTAATAAGATCCCCTCTCAGCCACCTCCTTTCAAGGCTAAACTCCTCTAAGAGAGGTCCACATGAAAGGAACCTCCCTGAGTCCAAGAAGTCAGATTCTTCTGTTACAGCCACAGCTGACTTCACTGCTCGGGCACATTTGGTAGAGTGTTCACCTTCAGTGGAGCAACCCAGTAATAAAAGCATCAGCTTTTAGCTCAAAGGGATTTATGTCAACATCTTGTAACTCCCAAGAGAGTGCCCCAGGTGGTCAGAAGGACTGCAAAATGGAATAGAGAAGCATTTATCATCTCACCTGATTAAAAAACTCCTGTTTTCTGGTAGCTATTTCCAAGCCAGTGCTGTTTCTTATCCAGGAACTATTTACTACAAAAAAAAATGTATAAATAAAACCCAGCATTCTCTTTCAACAATTAAACTAGATGAGAGAGACATATCCTTGGTTTACTCTGTCTTTTGCCTCAGCTGCCTTCTCCCTGTCCTAGACTCTTACACGCCTTTCTGAACAGGGTCATAACTTCAAACAAACAGCTAGTGACTCCCTATTTCCTTCCTGCTCTTCCTCCTCCCAGTCTAGCATGGTGGTCAGGGATGCAGCATCAATGCTTCCCAGGAACTCCCACTTCCCGGCCAATGCTCAAACCACTGGGTAACTGCATAGAGAAGATGGACACTATTTCCTCCAGCTACACTTTAAAAGAAAATGAACATTGGTTATTGGGAATTTTTTATCTGTTGACAGCCCAATAGGCCTTTCAAACACCTTTGGCAGGCTGTCTGTTAACACAGACCTTGGTGTTTTGCAGTAATAACACAAAGAAAAATGCTGTGGCCAGCGGCTACATGAAATGAAGTCACAGACCAGAGAACCTACAGGGACTCTTTATTCATTGTTTTAAAAAACAGGTTTTGGCACTCAACACCAATAGAGGGCTCCAAATTCTGAGTCCCAAGAGGACAAAGGTGCCAAGCACCAGGGTGGGACTTCACACACATCTATGTTCATAGTTTTCCTGCACACTGCTTTTGTTATCTCCTCACTTAGCGTGCTGCTTTTTTTGGCCAGTTATACCTGCACTTCTTTTACATGTAGGGAGTGCAAGTCTGTTATTACCAAATTCGGGCTTCAGCCCTGAGGCTGAAAGGCTCATATATCCTGCAACATCAAGCCCTTATCGGTCCCATCCATCTGTGATTTAAGGTCACACAGAATAGCAAGAATTTGAGTCAAATCTCTAGAGATCCACTAAATTACCTTGCAGTCAGAAACCGTACATCTAGTTAATAGGGGAGAAATGCCTTTTAAACAATTCATAAATAACTGAAGTTACTTTTATGTGTGCAACGATGTGCAGGATTTTGTAGCATCTTGGTCAGATTTTTCCTGCATCTCTAAAGTCATGCAAGTTTAAATATATGGCTTGTATGTGTCCTGGTATAAAAGCACCAGGATGAAAGCTCTCTGGGGCTACCTGGTACTGGTGGAAATCACAGTGGAGGAGGAGGGGCAGCTGTGCCTATGGAGAGAAGAGGGTGGGTCAGGTCACCCAAATGGACCAATCATGATATTCCTATGGTCTTCAGTATATAAGGTCCTCTAAGAAGAGTCCTAGGTTCTTCAGTGCTTGCTGTGCTGGAAGGGTTGCCATTGTCCATTCATCATCTTTTCCTGTGCTGCCTACTTCCTGCTTTCATGCTGCAGAAGAGCCCTATTCGTCAGGACAGGCTGTGTTCCCCTGCACCACTCCACATGGGAGTGGCACAGCTCCTCTTCTGGGTTTTTTTTTGGCTATCACCAAGAGTTCTGGGCTGCAGTAATCTATACTGACTGAGCATTCACACAAGACCGACATCAATATGGTAAACCACAGGGAGCTGAAACGCACCATACTGACTAAGGAGGAATAGGGCTCTTTACAGAAGACCTCATATACTGAGCACCATGGGAAGGAATACCATGATTGGTCCGTTTGGGTGACCTGAATCCTATTTTCCTCCCAATAGGCACAGCTGCCCTCTTCTTTCATTATGATTGTCCCATGGTACAGGCAGCCCCAGAAAACTTTTATCCTGGTGCTCTCAAACCAGGACAATATGAAACAAGTACTATTATGTTGCATGACTCTGAATGCTGTAATTTTCCCACCCAACTCAGGCAAAGAGTAGTGACAAACCATTTCTGAGTACTCATTGTACTGTTTTATCTACAAACTATTTGGCATTAATGTTTAGGATATTGTGTCTGTTCAGGACTCACAATATAGATGTGTTGGAGTTACCGTGAATATTCTGAGTCATGTGAATAGGTCATGTTATTTAAAATTATTCTTCAGCAAAATAGGCCTCCAAAATAAGATTGAGGAGTTGCTCTGACTCAGATTTGCTTGCAATCTTTCTGCATTTTTAAAAACAACTGCTGCTGACAAAAGATGACTTTGGGAATCATTTCTTGTCAGGAGTGAAACTTATCTTTTCCTTGTTAGAATGTGGTTTTTTCTCGTTCTTTTTCTTAGGTTGCCTCATGTACAAGTGGAGAATGGAGTTATTGTTCCCTGATAGGTGCCTAGTTATCAACAGTACAGGAATATATGAAAAAAAGTGCAGGGGTGATAGTAGGTAAAAAGAGATAAATCCTTTGTGTTTATCTGCTTGTCCATGTCATGCTCTTTGAGTTATCTGGGTAAAAATCTACCTCCTACTCCATCTCCATGATAGGTTAAAGGGTGTTGGATGACCGACACTTTCCCTGAGAAAGTATTGGTAAAACCAGAAGTTTACTTTGAAAATAAATTCCAAAGCAACAATGAGGACACAATCAGTGTGTTTCATCTGCCTAGATGACAAGTTGCAACGTTCAGAACCATCTTTCAATGATTCCATTAAATATTTGAGACATAGAAGGTGAAAACTATCATGCACTAAGTGTTTACTGTGAATGAGTCCAAACCTGCAATAACTATCCCTTATCTCATTATATTTCTTCACTATGATTGTCATTTCAGCCCACTCTTGTAAAGGTATTTGCCCCACCCAACCCTAATAAGTCTTTTCCTTTTTGCATTTGCCCTTTTAATCTCTAGTTATTCTGCCTGCGCACAGATACACTGTCTTCTACATGGGAGACAGTTGCCCTTGAAAACCTTCCCTTTCCACAAAAGCAAAGTCTTCCTCTTTTTAATCAAGTGTCAATAGCCAGAGCCAGTAATTTCTTCCCGCCTTCTCATCTATCGGGGCATATGGGTTCTACTTTTCTCTCTAGAAAGATGTGAGAGCTGCTTCCAATCTGATGAACAAAAGCAGATTTTTGAGGGTGAAAAGAAGTCACCAAGTTGAGCAAGCTACATATGGAAGACAGTGTGATGGCATCAGCAGCAGAATACAACAGTGAAGAGAAAAAGTTATTTTTTACATTTTTCATGTAGAGTACCGAGGAGAGTACTTTTGATTTCCACATCAGCCAGTGATGATACTAAGAGCAAACAGCATCTGTTGGAACTAGATCCTAAGTATGAAGGGAAGAAATTTGATAGTTATTCCGGTGGGGGGGGGGGAGTGGAATGGCTCTTTTCACTCTGTAAGAACCCCTAATTTTTTTGGCCTGCAGAGGGAGAAGGGAAAACAGCAAAGAACAAAGCCATAGGATGATATAAATACAGGGAGAAGAGAGGAGATGAGGGAGAAAAAGAAACTGTAATGTGGAGGTGGATGAAAGGAGATAAGAATAGAACTATGAGAGAAGTGAGGAGGTATATTAGTGACCATTTACGGTATTTGGTTTTGTGTTTGATGCTTATTACAAAAAGGTTTTATTTAATTACTTTGGACTGATTAAAGACTTGGAAAGGTAATTATTTTGATAACACTATATTCAGGGTCAGATGCTTTCGTACTAACACAGCAATTGCTACTGGATAGGAATTTTCAGTCTTGCTCCTCTAAATGCTAAATTCAGTCATCATTTGCTCATACAGGTTAAAGCAGTTTGCAGCAACTCAGTTTCTCTGCGAAGTACTGAATATGATTTTATCATGCACTTATGAATGAAGCCAAATTTAAGGAAGAATTGGGTCTGCTGTGCTCATTGAAGAAAACAGCAAAACTCTAATGATGTTATGACCTAAGGTTACTGTCAGGTTAGAGCCCATTCCTAAAAAATAATTGTCTTTAAAAAAAACATATCTTTTTCCTCACTTGGTTATTTCTTTGCCTTGTTCCCACCTTGTGTAACTTGTTCCATTTCTTTCTTCTTTTTACTTCTGCGACTTTTGTCTCTAGCAAGCAGGAACTGAAGAAATAAGAGTATGAATGCTCAGAAGGTCTGGCACAATGAAATAAAAGGTTTAGGTGTAGGGGAATTTCTTGTGGAGGAGAGGCGTGGTGCCCCTTTAAAGGTGTGGACAACCCAGTTTAGGCCTAAAAAAAGGCTCTGTCCTTGGAGCTGCCTTGGGGCACGAAGAGGAGGAGGTTTTATCTGTTTTGTGAGAGCTTTGCAAGATGCTTGGCTGGAGGTGCTGGCCCCGGGGGGGAGAAGGGGGGGCGAGAGCAGCCTGCATAGTTGAATGGCACTACCCAATAAGACGCTGGCACGTGTGAACCTGTAACTGACCAACTCTGTTAAGGGGCAGGCGCAGGGACACTGCTAAACTGTATATATTGAGCTGTCCGGAGCAATAAAGGGAGGATGACTTGTAGTCATATTGGTGTGATGGTCGTTAACTTGGTCGGCTCTCCAAAGGGACCCTTCTAGATTTAGGAGTCTTTTTTCTGTTAAAATACCAGGTTTTATTATATGTCACAGTAATGAGAAAACACAGAATGTAATTCTTTTCCTTTTTTTCCAAGATTGAAAAAAAAATGATAGTATTAAAGTTCTTTATAAGACTTGAAATTTAGGAATGAATAGGTTTTGCTACAGTGGCATCAAAGAAGAAACGGAGTACATAATCATTGTATATCCAGTTCTGAGACTATTAACTTCTATCTCACAGTTTGTATAACAAGCTAACTCCCATGGTTTTGCCTGTGTCAGTTTTTCAGAAAAAATCCCAAGTTCCTTAATTGCCCTAAAAAATTTTAGTCATTCATCCTAGATTCTTTTAAAGTGGGACACAACAACTTAAAAAACGTGTTGAAATGCCTTATTGATTCAGCGAGGTGTCACTTCCTCTTAATTTTGCAGCTGTCACCACTTCATTTTGAAACCACTTAAAGAAGGCACATGAGCACCAGTTACTTAGATATACCCTGAGCAAGGTCATATGTTTCAGGCTGATTAAAGCAGTTGTGTCAGGATGCTGGAGGCTGGATGTTCCTAAAACAACAGTGCAGTTTGCCTACAACAACATTATTTATTTATTTTTGTTTGTGAAAGGGCTGTTCTTTTGTCGGGAATAAAGCTGGAAAAGCGTTGCAGCATAGCTAGTACAGCTGACCAAGCTTTTCTCTTGATTCTCAAAAGAAAGTGAAATGGGAAAAATATAGACCAATTTGGGTTGTGTCATGAAAGTGGCCTCTCACATAACCTTTCACCAGCAAGGCTTGGCTCAAATAGACAGGGCAGCAGCCAGCATTCTGGGAGTTCCTTGGTATAGCCTGTGTTGGGGCAGTTCTTGAAAATTTCTCTTATGCCAGATAAACAAGTGAATCATTCCTCAATTAATCTTACAGTTTGTTTTCAGTTGTGAAAAAAAACTCACTATGAATTGTGCATGCCCCATAGGTCAGGTCAGAAGATAGACATCTTTGTTTCTGAAAAATGCTTTGATCCATTTTTTCTTTTTCTTCTTTGAAGGTGTTCCGACAGCACCTCTTTCTTTGGTTCTAAAAGGTTGCCCTCAGCAATTTGAATGAACGGGGATCTCTGTAAGATAACAAACATTGGAGAACTTGGAAGAATCACTTATATTAGCACATTATTCCCTTAATTTATGTCTTTGGGGAAACTGTTAGACCAGTGTTATTCCTTGAACCTGCTATATTTCAAATGCAAAAAGCTTTTCACATGCTGCTTTACAGTATGGGGCATAATTGTATATGTGGCAAAAACATTTTTGAATTTTTAACTTTAAAAGAATTTTTCTGGAAACTTTTTTAATGATGTGGCTAGCAATGGAGGGGAGGAACAGCATGGAGGAGCATGAGGAAGTCATACATGGTCTTTCTGTAACATTTAGGATTTTGGTGTGTTGAATAATTCCCTACTATTTGGCATGTTTACTTGTACTAGACAGCAGTAATTAAAATTTCCATTGATTCTTACGGCAGCCTGATCTAGTACTCTTGCACTGAATGCAGACCATATTAAGCAGAAATAAATGTAAGTAGTGTAAAGGTAAGTCACATTAGAACTTACATGACCATAATGAAATGGGAAATTCTCTGTTTGTCTTAAGACCAGCTCCAGTTTGCTTGCTGTCCTCTAAGGTGTGAAAGTCACATATACAGGTAGCACCTGAGGGTGAGATTGCTCCCAGCTGGCTCGCTCCCGGCCCGCATGTCACAGTGAGCCAACAAGCAGATATGGTCCTGCTCATCCTCACACCCAAAGGGCTGCAGCAGGGCAGAAGGTAAGCAGTGTAATGGCATTTATGCAGTGCTGTCACAGAGTTAATTTGCTATGACTGGCACCATGCACAGGGTTGCAGCCATGTGGCACAGCACTCCAGCAGCTTCCTGACTGAGGCTTGGAGACAATATAGGTGCCTAGACCAGGCTGATGGTTAAAGACAGGCCCATCGGCAGCATTAAATTGCCCCATGCTTGATGCAGGATATGTGTGAACTGGCTGCTTTGTGTTTTTCTGGGTAAAAAAACACTGGGTGTCTCACCATCCTCACTGCATCCACCAATGCAGGCTGGGTCGGGTTCTGGTTAAAAAACCCAAACGGCTGGCAGCAACTCTGAATGTGACCTGCACAACACAAGTGCTTCGCCCTGCTCACTGCAGCAGTGCAGGCTGCTGGAGTGGGGCATGTCCCCTCCCCTCCCCTCTCTCCCCCAGCCATAACCAGGGTGTTTTGTCAGCCTCTGTTTAATACGCATACCTCTCCCTTGGCTGTTCCCCAAACTCAAACGAGTGCACTAATTTCCTCAACTAAGGGCTTGTCTAAACAACGGTGTTTTGGCTGCTTTAACAAGTGTTGTTCAAGTGCTAAATCCCCTGAAGCCTCATAGAGTTACATTAGTACAAACATTGCCTTTCAGGATGCAACAACTGCTTTAAAGACCTCTTTAGAGCTCTATACCAGCATCTGGGGTAGCATGGAATTCAAGAGTGGTAGGTTCAGCTTGAAATTGGTGTGGGACATGTAACCCATTTTCGAAGGCAAACCTGTCTGTGGTGGCTTTATAGGATTCTGGGGGAAATTGTTGATGGTAGGACAGTTGATGTCAAAACCTACATCAAGCTACGTGAATATTTCCTGATAGATTTCTTGTCCTAGTGGGCTGAAAGTGGTCGGGATGTTTGGTGGAGTCTTGCTGGCATAGAGTGACTTGGTCCTTTTCCTGGCCCATGTCCTTGCCTGAGGTCTCCAGTGTTGTAGAGATTACTCCTGTGCAGGATGGTTATTATAAACTGTATTTACCTGCTAAGATATTAAAGGACTTGTCTACACCGGAGCAACTCTACTGGAGTAATTACGTTGGCAAGGCCTCCAAACGCTATAGCAACCCTTCCCTCAGCCTGCTTCACACAGCCTCTCTGCCTGAGCAAACTGTGGCAAAGCAAGGTGTCTGTAACTATGTCCACAGAAGGGGTTCTGCAAACACAGGTGTCTCAGTCTCATTGTATTGCGTTCCCTCAGACCCCTCTTAGGAGCAGCTTGGGGAGGTTCCCCCCCACAGCTGCAGGGTGCATATTACCATCTGCAGTGCTGGCAAAACTGTGGGTCTGCACAGGTTTTCTGGTGCTTTATTCCCTCCCTCTCTTATTCATTATTTGCTTCGGATCACCGCCCTCCTTACAACTGTCCACAGACCTATCTCCTTGGAAACAGCAGAACTTGTTTATGTGATGGTAATAAGGAAACTAATTGATGCTTAGCAGCTGCAGGCACACAAGGGAGCCATGTTCCACTACCAGACGTTTGAAAAGCAAGTCTCTCTTATGCTGACTGATGAAAGGTTAGATGGCATGAGCAATTTAAATTTTTTTTTATGGGAGGGTGGTGAGGCACTGAAACAAGTTGCCCAGAGAAGTTGTGGACACCCCCTCCCTGGAGATGTTCAAGGCCAGGCTGGACGGGGCTTTGAGCAACCTGTTCTAGTGGGAAATGTCCCTGCCCATGGCAGGGGGGTTGGAAACAGACGATCTTTAAGATCCCTTTCAACGCAAACCATATTATGACTCTATGAAAAACCACCTTCTTCCTCTGCGAGCTTCCAAAGTTGCCTTCCCTTATTCACAGCAGCGGTAGGAAAATTGCTTCGTGCTCATATGTGTGTTTTTATGGAGTTTGTTAGTCTTGTTTATCACCAACGTGTAGAGTTTGAGAAGCAATAGGAATATTGGTAAGTCTTGCTTTTTGCTTACTTTGTGAAATGGTGTGCTGGTGCCCTGTGGCCTGCCAGGCCCATGTCCTCTCCTGTCTCGGCCCTCACCCTGATTATAGCCATGGGATGCTCTCATCCGTATATTGAGACTTCTGCTGCTCCCTGCTTCCTGCCCTTCACTGCTGCTGCCCCTTGTGCTGGTGGGAATGGCCGATAGGCCTGTCCGGCAGAGCCGGCTGTTCGACTTGGTTGGGTGTTGCTGGTCCTCCAGAAAGGAGCTGTGGAGGCCCTATAAGCTGCTTGTGTGGCCATAAATGTGGCAGGAACATCAGGTGGGACCTCTTGCAGGAGAGGGCGACGTGCCTGGCTGCCGGCTGGTGCTGACCCAGCGCTGAGAGCTTGTGGCCAGAGTGGGATGGCAGTGGTGGGGCCTCATGGGGACTCTTTGGAAAAGGCCTGTGGTGCAAATGTAGCCTGAGCACACCCCCTCTTGTGGGTTTGGGGGCCCATGCCAGTGCCAGGGGGGCTGTGCTGGGGGCAGGGGGCACCCTGAACTGCAGAATCCTCCCTGGGGGTGTTAGCATACACGAGCAGCTGTGTCTGGGAGGCCCCAAGTCAAGCAAGCCCTGGCAAAGAGATGCTCATGTCAATATGTATCTCTGTGATGACAACTTGGAGGAGGGAGGAAGTATTTCGGTGTACCTTTGGCTTAGTGCATACTTTGAAGAGGCGGTGTGGATGGGTGATGGTTTTTCCATTTTTTACAGACTCTGAAATAGTCCTGGAAGAGCAGTTCCTGGAAACTTTTTCCATCATTGAAAACTGTCTTCCCCACCCACTCAATACAAATGGCTTTTCCTGGGGTGTGCTTCAACAGCAGGTTCCAGTCTTGGTTTGAATTTCTTTCTCTTGTTACTAGGTACCTCCTTTGGGTGACTTTCTTGGGGACTAGCATCTGTAAATAGCCTTTCCCAAGTGAGAAACCTGTTGCAGTTGCATGCCCTGTATTTTGAAATGGAATTCTACCAAAATTGTTACAGCATTAAAACTTCAGTTAAGTCAGCTGAAATTGTATATACTCTTCATTTCTCACACTGTATCAAGTGAAATGCTTGGTGCTACTTTGATAACTAGCTGTGGTGTGATTTAAAACTTGCTTTAACTTCCTAAAGGTTGTATTAGACTAAAGCACCTTCTGCAAATTTCACTGTCCGTGTCTTGAGTATTACAGGCTATGGATTCTGAATTGAGGAACAGTTTCATAGGAAGCTTTCTTCAGCCACCAGATAAGATGTTTCCTGCAGCCTCTGCTTATGTAAAATCAAAGAAGTTGGCAGCTGTTGGTGGTGACAGGTCTTCTATCCCCAATAACAAAGGTAAAGTCAAAATATGCCTTTAAAGTGGTCTTTTTAGTTGTTCCCTGTGAAATCTCTTGATCAGACAGACTCTCTTTTCTATTTTAATCAGTTCAATGACTTGCTGAGATTATCAGACTGACACTGAGACAGGATGTATATGTGTCCTGAGGGAGTAGTCTCCCTGAAGTCATATGTCTGGAATGGAAACTACTGCAAGTCTTCTAACATCCTTATAAACTTTGGCTTTGAAATTTGTTTAACTTAAAATCGTCAGACTTCCTCTAAAAGAAAAGGAAAATGCTTCAAACTCAACAGAAGCAGTCCACGACTTTAAATGCAGCAAAAAAAGGTCATCAGTATGGTACCCTGACTTGAAATTGGCTTTGCACAGTGCTGTTTGACTCACTCTAGTTTAAAATCACTTGTAAGGTTTTTTTGTGTGGTATGATTCCCTGGAAGAGCTTTTGAATAACGCAGACTCTCAGGAAAGTTAGCAGCGTGAAAGTCTGTATGAAATATGGGTCCACTATCGTTGTTGTGTGCCTTCATGTGTGATTACTTTCTGGAGCTTACAGGGCTAATGCTTGATGGCTTAGCATATCTGGAGACCTCAGTGAATCACAAGGATGCCATACCTGGATTTACTATTATGGATAACTTTGCACAGGCATAGCCTATGTGTGTGCACGTGATCACTGTTCTTCACTTGAATTATCGTGACTTCTGCAGTCATCTTTTGTCATACAGAGTTGGGGCTTTTTGGATTAAAATGTTCACTTTAATGTTACGCAGCTAAGTGTTGAAGTAAGCAAATGTCTGGCATGCCAATAGAAAGGTAGAAGAATCAGCTCCACTTCATCTTTCTTCTCTCTTATGTCTGTGTTTTATTTCTTTTTGTTTGTTTGCTTTTAAATGTTATTCTAATGGGGCTATGATAAACTGATGAGAGTTGTTAGGGAGCTAGCAGTATTTGATGGGTATTCCTTTACGGAGAGAATTTGTCTAGGAAAGCTGTCAAGGCTTATAAAATGTCAGAAAAGAAGCGTGACTTCTTATAGAATATGTCTTAAACTTCCACAGGTATGTGTACTTTTTGGAGAGCTAGGAGACTTTGCCTTGTAGCTGAAATTGCAACTGTTTTTTTGGCATAATTTTGACACGTACTGATTTGAGGTTAAAAGCAACATCTCACAGACTTGTTTCTACAATTTAAAGATTCATCAAATACAAGAAACCAGACATTGAATCATTACCTTCTGAAACAGTAAAACTTTTAAAATGCATCCTCTACTAAAGTGTCCCTTTGTATCTGATTTTCCCCCATCCTGAGTCTGTTGTTTGGGGTTTTTTTATCTGTCCACACCAGTTGCATTATACCATTGTGACCTAACTTAGATACCTGTGTTCCCTGGTTCTGTGTACAGAGAAGTCGGAAAGTTTGTTTTACTCAGTTTGCCATGATTTCTTTGTACTCGCTGTCATTTGGAATGAAAATAGTTTTATTCATAAGGCCCATGCTTCAGTTATGCAGTAAACATGTCCATTTTCTCCCAGATATGTTCTCTGTGTGTTAGTGTACTGCTGGGGAAGGTAATCCATTTTGGGGGTGATCCTAGGAAGAAAATTTAGGTAGTATTTTGTCGATTTAAGTGTTCTGTAAAAATAATAATAGGAAACTGTTACTTAAGGTGTAGCTCTTGCATTGTTTGCTAGCTGTTGTGGCAGCCCTCAAAACTCTTCAAGAAAAGATTCGCCGTCTAGAGTTGGAGAAGTCACAGGCTGAAGATAATCTGTGCAGCCTCTCCATAGCAGCTGCTCAGTATAAGAAGGCCTTAGAGCATGAATCCTACAAAAAGGACCTAGCACATCAGGAACTGATGCAACAGAGGAAAGGTATTTCTCTTGGCTGATAAGGTGTAGCCACAGCAACTCTAAGACTGCATAATCCAGGGAGTGTTTGTTTATTTTGACAAACTGCTAATTAACGCACCCTCTGTCCTAACCCTTGACACCCTCTCCTTTCTTTTTTGCTTCAGAACTGGGGAGGAGCAGGAGTCTGATAATTGTAAATCAAGTCCAGATCTTGTTCTTGTGTATTTTAACCAAGTATTATGTAACCCATAAAGCTATTTTAAAGAATAAGCAGATTTCAGGTGGTATGTTTAACTCCTACAATAAGCAAGCAGCTGCTTACATGTATAACACTGCTAACTTGAGAAAAAGTGAGACGGGAAGAAAGTAGATTCTGTTTAGATATCTTCTGATATAAATCGAAGTAACTGCAGTGCTCACACCTTTGGAATTCATATTAGGGACTAGCTCTGGAAAAAACATCTTGATTCTCATGTCTTTTATATAAAAAGTATTTTAACCGCGTGACTTGTTCAGACTAACAAAACTTTTCTTGCATATTTTCAAGATAGAGAATTCCTTAATGAGATGATAGAGTGGCCAGGTGTGTAGGTCCCATTGCTGTACTGACTATCTTTGTTTCTCTCTACAGATATAAGCGTGCAGTTAAAAGCAGCACAATCTCGCTGCTCCCTGCTGGAGAAACAGCTCGATTACATGAAAAAAATGGTTTCCAGTGCAGAACTGGAAAAGAAAGTGGTTTTAGAACAGCAGGTGAAGCCTTTTACCATGCTAACAAAGTAGTGATACAGTTAAAGAGTATAGAAATGTGCAAGATCTGAACTTTTTAATGGCCATCATTTTTCCTCAGCTCTGCTCAGGGTGGTAGCAAACGGAAGCCATTTACTGTCTGACTGGCTGCTGACAACCATTTAATGAATTGTATGAAAAGCCTCCCTAGGTGGAACTCCTAATGAGCAAACCCATGCTAATACTTGCACATTTGGTAGACAGAAAGGCTGCTGGAAACTTAAGTCCTCTTTGTCTGCCTGGTATTTTTCATCACTTCGCAATTTAAAAAATATGGAATTTAAACTAGTGAAACACCTTTACTGTAGTGTGTTTGGTTTTGTGCTGTCTGAAACAATTTCAGTCAGCTGCCAACTCCATTCTCGCTTACTTTTTTTTCCAGGCCCAGCTTCAGAAAGAGGGAGATCAGAACTGGTTGGGACTGCATTCAAAACTTGAAAAGCTTGAAATGCTAGAGAAAGAGTGTCTTCAGCTCACTGCTACTCAGAGAATTGCAGAAGTAAGCATGCATGGAAAGACAGTCTGAAAGTCAATAATATGATCTAATTTATATGGCATACTGCTAATAGTAGTAAGTTTTGCAAAAGTTTCCTCTGTTAAAGCTTAGATCGTAAAGCATACTTAAGTGAATGCAACCTTGGCTTTATTTGCATGGGTCTTTTTTTTCAGTCTGGGCTTTAAAAATTCCTACACTCCCGTTTTATCCCTGCCTATACAGTTGCAAGCTGTTTTGGACTTCTGATTCAGCATGGCAAACTGAAGTGTGACTAATCATTCTTGCCTTCAAATTCAGGACAAGATCAAACACTTAGAAGAAAAGCTTTGTAAAGAGGAGCATCAGCGTAAGCTACTACAAGACAAAACTGCTCAGGTAGACCGAAAAATTCTATTTTATCTTTATTTTTTGTGACTGAAGAATGCTATTCTCTCTGTCCATAGCACCCGTTGCTCAAGGAAGGGCTTAGGTGTAGTAAACTGAGTCCTATATTAGTATTAGTACTGTCTTAGTTAATTGGTGGATAGATTTAGCTCGGTTGGATCTGCGTCAGCAAACAGAAGGTGCAGGATAGTTCATTTCCTTTTGATGGCAGAGAAGCCAGAATAATATCACTTTTGTGGTGGACCTTCAGCATTGTTTAGCCAGAACTGTTAAACATGCCAAAAAAAACCCCAACAACTCCTCCTATGTTTAATTGGGAATGGGCTATTATCCTGTTTATCATGGGCCTTTATTTCAACTTTGAACTACAGAGCAATCTGAGGATTGTCTGGCAGGTTTGACCTCAGTGTTACTCAGATGGGCTCAGTTCTCTCTGCCCTCAGACTGTGAGATCCAAATGTTCATATTCTTTGGATTTTCTGATCAGATCCCCAGCATGCAGCAGGATCGGCTTGTCTCAGCTGCTGATTGTCACAGTGGAAAAATACAACTGCTGCAGCTGAATGAGAAAACGAGGACTTCTATGAGCTGCAAGATCTGCCTGATACCATGCTGTCCTAATAATCCCTTCAGTTTTTAAGTGTAGCTTATGCCTTCCAAGCAGGACAGTTAATAGTGCCATTAATTGGTTCTCATCCATGCATGACAGAGGGAATTAATTAAACTGAGTGATTTCATAGTTCTAATATTACATTAAATGGTTGTTTTATTTTTTGCTTATTCCCACAGCTTCAAACAGGATTTGAGATAAATAGAATTTTGATGTCTACAGTAACACCTCAAAATGAACCTAAAAATGAAAATGGGAAGAAGAAAAAAGCTAAGAAGGTAACATGAAAATTTTTATTAGCATACTATTGCTGATAGCTTCTGACTTGCACAGAGATTGGAATTTGTGAAAAATGATGATGTAAGAGGCATTTGATTTGCCTGCTGCACTTTACTCCTTTCCCAAAATGACGAACAATGCTGAATGCTTTTTTTTTCTTTTTTTTTTTTTTTCCTTTGATAATTAAAACTGTGGCAGGGCTGGTAGCACTTCACTGGAAAACTTTCCCTTACCAGCATGACAATAACCTCTGTTAAAGTCTTACTGCCATCCCTCAAGTCCTGTCTTAGCTACCTTTCAGTTTATCTGGCAAAATTAGTTTCCAGAGCAATTTTAACTAGGCATATGAAAATGGTGTGTTTTGGAGGGATTGCTGACATCAAGAGAACTAATTTTGCAACCCATGTTATAGGTCAGTCCAAATTTTGCAACTGTGGTTTTGTAAACTTAACTAGGCAATGTTCAGTTTAATGTCATCCTAATTGTCGAACATCTGCAATGAAATTTACTTGTCTTTTGGAAAGTCCTACTCCTTCCACACAGAAGAGGGAAAATATTATTTATTTATTTTTTTAAAACAGAGGGAAACTGAAATGACAAGTTTCACTGCTTGTTTACATATTGTTTTACATATTTATATAAAAAAATAAAGTTTAAGTTTGTGCTGTTGAATCAGCAGGTTGGAATTTCTTGTATTGTATTTTCTGTCCATCTTATGGCAGAGAAGTCCCACAGTGAAGAAAATGCACCTTTCACAATTACATGTGAAGGCTGGAGAACTACCTTTTGTGGCTGGAAAGGTGAGTGAAACCACACGTTCTTGCTAAATTAGCATCTACGTTTTGAACAAGTCTGTTTTCTGTAGTTGTTAATCACTTTTGTCAGCAACTTAATAATTCTGCCTTAAGTCTGTCAGCTCCAGCCATTCTGTTAGTGCAAACGTTCAGAGTGTGTTACATATTATGAAGCATCGCAATCCACATTTCTCATCACGAAGCCAAAGAGGAGCTACACCTGGGATTTCAGGACGCAGTGTGCTTTCAAAATCTGCGTCCTCTTGTTCCACATCACCTGCTGCCACTGGAAGTCTTTTGACCATACAAGAGGAGCTGGGCCACATGAGCTTGTGAGTACTCATCCCTGGTGCTATGAGTAAAAGTGAGTTCAGTGGCAGGCCTGTGAAGCTGCAGGTGTGCTGTAGTTGAAACTAGCCTGTTTTTAAGTGTTTCTGCTTTGTTGACAAAATGGTCTGAGCAAGCCATTCTTTCTGTTCTGGTGTTAGTTAAACACCAAGCTCAGTTAGATCTTTTGAGCAAGAAACACACTTTTCAGCTGAGTTTCTTTGCTTCCACATTTGGTACTTAACCAAGCTGCTATTGAAGTAACAGCTGCAGCAAATGAAAAATCTTTCAGGCCTGTGCTTTTTAGTGCAAACCAAGAATGTTCTCCTGCAGAAGGCTGCAAAGGTGGTGTTAATGTTGAGTAGGGCTGCAGTCTGCGTGGTAGAATAGGTTAGTATAGCTGTGGCAGGAATAGTCCTGTCATGACATCGAGCCTATTGCTTTGTCCTCACTCTTTCTGATGGCCATTTGTGCTGAGGCAATCTGACCTTCATTCCCTTTCCTTGTGGGTAACAGGAACACTTGCTAGTCCTGTAAAGGGGTTGTGAAAGAGGGACTTGCATTAGATGGGAGTTCATGTGTCTTTCCAGCCATGCAAGTAAATGTGAATTACACATTTTTGTGTTCTTAGGCACCTTCACATTAATGCAAGCTTGTACAGTTGTGGGCCAAAGCTATGTAGCTGGTCATAGTAGACGTGCTGACATGGTGAGCTGTGGTTTGAACAGAGGAGGATGTGTTGGTTAAACCAGTTAGGGTGTTGACACTGATTTGAAATCCTTGATGTGGCAAAATTTAAACTGGCGGCCAGTGTCTTCTTCCAAAAGCAATGTTTGGCTTACTCATGGCAGTTCAAGGTCAGGCAGGGTTTTTTTCATAGCAGCAACCAGTTGCTTCAATTAAACTGTCAAGAAGCAGCAGTTACTCAGAGGTCAGAAAAGCAGCAGTGACCTTTGAAAAGACATTATTTATCTAAGAGATGGCTTCTGGTTTTGACGAGTTCAGATGTCTAGGTATCAAGCAGATCTGCACAGTTTCTTTAAATTAAGCTGGTTAATTTAATTAACCACACTGCAAATATTTTTGAGTAGAATATTTTAATTTGAATAATCTGTCAGAAAAACTGTACTTTAAATGCACTAGTTTAAACAAAGCTTTTCTGTACTACACTAGGCTTTCAAAGTCTGCACTAAATTGGGCAGGAAGTGAAAGTACTGTATTGCATAGCTGCTCTTCATTTTCCAAATTCTCATTTTACACACTATTACACATGTAGTTATTATTATGACTGTGGCAATAGGGGGGAATAAGATGCACATTAGCTGCAAGTTTGGAATAAGAAAATAAGACCCACTGGAAAAACCTTTTCTTTTCTAATGTGAATATATTCCAGATTGATGTGTATTGTGTGAGAGGATAAATAATGCTAAATTGCTGTACTCTGGACAAATTGGTCGGCAACTGCTGCAACACACGGAGAGTACTGGAAGAAATCCTAGAGACTACCATGAGTGCGTAGTGTGCCATTCTTGTCTTTAATAGTGAGCATCAAAAACTTCTGAAGAAGATACAGGAGACTGAAGACTCCAAAGTTCGTGAAGACCTAGAATGGGAGCTGGATTGCCTTGTGAAACAAATGGAGATTAAAGGAGAACAAGTATCCAAACTGAAAAAGCGTCAGGCTACTGTAAGAATAAAATGTAAACTCTCTAGCTAGTAACACATGAGTTGAAAGGGTGCCACAACTCTGCCTCCTGTTGTCATTAACTAGAATGTCACTGGAATGCTTAAGCCAGAATGTTCCAGTATGGATGATTATAATTAGGCTGCTAGCTCAGTGTTCTTGTACCTCCAATTCCTTCTTCTGATCACGAAAAAAGTGCCTGCAGCTGGCAGCTTGGTATCTGTGCTAGGGGGAAAACTTCCTGCCCTGTGGCAGTTCTGCAATATAAAGCTGGGTTGCTCAGTCTGTTGCTTCTGACTGTGCTAAGACAAACTGTTGAGATTTCATTCCTTTGTATCTTGTCCCTCTGAGGAATGAGAAAATAGAAGCTTTGATTCCTTTACAGACTGGATTAAGTACCCTTTATATTATTGACGTATTAAAGCTTTTTATTAACCAAGTAGTCTGCTGACCACAGCTTCTCCAAAATCATAGCCAGACAAGTCTTTCGGTTTTGTTTAACCCTAACCCGTAGTCATTTGTTTTAGAGCCATAGATAGCAGCTTGTCATACATGCCCACATAAAATCACCCTTCTGCAGACAAACAGCTTAACCCTTTTGCAAAAATTTTGTTTGGAACATATGACAAAAAAGGTAATCTATGTGGAATAGTTTTCTGTTCTTCCATCTTATATTTCAGGATAAATAGACTCACCTAAGAATTTTACTTGTACGGGAAACAAAACAAAACTCGGTGTGAGACCTTATGAAAGAGGGAGGTGATAGTTAATTTAAATCTGACTGATTTTATTCATGATTTTACTCAGATCTTTTATTGTCCATGTGATTGCAAGCACAAAGGTGCGTATGTCAAAGCAGAATTGTCAGAGTTGCATATTAGACATTGACTGTTGATTCCTCACTGCCTCTCTTGGCAGTGTCAGCTGTTTTCTGGATAAATCTCATATTCTTGATGAGCCAGCAGTTACCGGGGTGTTGTTTGCCTCAGAATCTTGCTGAATTCATCCTCCAGGAACCCGAGACAACGGACAACAACTGCACCTTTGTTTCTTCCATTTGCATGTCTTTGTGGCTGCACTCTGCCTTCATTTGGGGATGGTGAGAAGAGGAACAGCACATACAACATAGTGCAACCTTGTCGTCATCCCTGCCTATTATCAGGGAGCAGATCTACTGACAAGTCAGCTGTGCTCTGGTGCAGCCTTATCAGAGCACACGCCTTAGGGCCGTGATGCAAATAGCACGTTCTTCGTGTTTGTCTGATTACTGTCCATCATATCCTGGTTATCAGTACAGGCCACTCCTGTGACCTTTGGCCTATAGCATTTTTGCTGGTGCTACTGCACACAGATATTCCTATCGGTATTTTTTACAGACCAATCTTGATATTTCTGATGCATGTTTCTGCTTTTAGAACCTGTCACACTAAAAATTCTGTAGTCATCTCTGTGTTTCACAGTTAACAATAAGTTCTAGAATGCAATTAAAGTTAATTATTTTTAGAAATGGACTTGAAGCCTAAATTGGCATATGGAATGCTTCCAGCCTAATTTTATCTTTGGGAGTGACCTTTTCGTGCCAAGTGCAAGTCAAGACTTACTATTTGACATTTAAAAAACCATTCTTTAGCAATCAACCCTATTTAGTCTGTTGTCTAGTTTTGTTTGTTATGAGGCTTCAAAGTCAACTGCTTAGATACAGTAACAGATAATAAACAGTATATATTTTATAGGTTTGTAGAATGTTTGGGGTTTTTTTGTTAGAGCAGTACAATCTGAAATGAAAAAAGATATTGTAAATATAAATTGGTAGCAGATGACATTCCGTCTCTCTCAAGCACTTTTACCTTAGGGAGTGATGAGGTTCAAGAACCTACTGAGTGTGGATGAGGTCAGTTTTCTGTAATGCTTTCTGTGTGGGCGAGGTCAGTTTTCTGTAGTCTTCTCAGTTACAGCAAGACAACTGTGTGCAGGATTAGTAAGTTTGAACTTGGACATCTTCAGTTTGGAGTTTGGTAGAAATCCAGTAAGATCTGCAGCTGTAGGTCTTCCAATTTTGTAGCATTCTAATTAGTGTTCTTTCTTCCAAGATGCAGAAATTAAAGAGAAGAACTCAGAAACTGAAGCAAGGGGCAGCTCATGTCAAACTGAAGTGTGGTGACCAAAGGGAAGTAAAGGAGATTGCAGTCACTGAAAGGGAAAGCATGTCTAAACCTTGTCCTGGGCAGAAAAGCAAAACCTCTCTTCAGTTGCTAAAAAATGTGCGAAAACTTCAGTCAACACTGAAAAAAGATGATATCATGTGGGAATGATAGTTTGAAGATTACTGTATTAGTTTTTTAAGTTGTCTGACAGTAAATTTTTTATTTCAGAAAATACCTTTTCAAAATAAAATATACATTCTAAACTGCCTACTGTCTGGTAGGTCTGCTTGTTCATGTCAGAATTAACTTTAATGTAAGGTAGCTATAACTGAGCTACACTGACTTGTGATGTTTTAATGGATTAATTTAATGTTTACTTGTTAACTTGTCAAATAAAATTCTATACCATTTTTAACACTTAAAATGGTATACGATCTTTGGTGTCCTGTTCCTCCCACTACCAAGGAGATTCTTGGACCTCGCTTTTCCAGAATGACTTGGGCTAGTGCTTGTGTTCAAAAAAACCCAGTGGATTTTTTCTCTAACAACTGAAGATGATTGCAACTGAGGCAGAAAGGGTATTGTCTCTTATTTATATATACATTTTTGTTGTTTCTAATATTATCACTTGATAAGCTTTACTGATAGTTTTAGTGTTAGGGACAGCCTGGGACTGGAAGGACAAACCGTAACATGGTTAAACCACAACAGCATAAGTTGGTTCTTTGTAAGTACATAGAAAGGGCCCCTACCAAAAGCTTGGACGCTTGTGTTCTCACCAATAGAATCTGCTTCTACCACAGTATAAAATAATTGAGCTATCATAGAGGAGACCGTGAACAGCCTACCGGTACGTGTTGTGGAATTTGTGTACACATACAGATGCAAGAGGGGTCTTTATGTTAATAGTCAGTTCTGCTCTTTTCCATCCCCCACTGTGTACATATGGTAAAAGATATCTCTGTGATGTCAGATTGACACTGGTTATTTAGTTGCAATAAATTCTTGTCTTCAGGTTACTTACTGATACTGATTTTCCTGGGTGTTTGCATATATCAGAAAAAAATAGCTTCCTTGGGATGTATTGGTGAAGTTTTGGTATAAAGAGAATGTAATGGTCTTCTTCAGCCCCTGTGCAGATATGGATAAAAATTGGAGGCATGCTCTGTTGTCAAGGGTTTTGAATAAAGACTAGTAACGACGTATGATCCTAATGGAAAGTTAGGTCTCTGGATCAGTAAGCTTTGTTCTGGCACACTTAAAGAGAAAGGATTAGGAAGATTTTAAGACAATTTAAAATTAGAACAAACGGTTACAATCTTTGACAGGAGTTGTGTGTGTGAGCTTGTGGGGGCAAGGGGGAAGTTTATAGGTACTAAATATCTTTGTCAGGACTGTGGAAGAGCAGGTTGTTCAAGTGATATTTGGATCTGGTTTTCCTACACTCTTAAACAGTATAGATGTCCTTCTCGTTATGGATTGTCTCTAGCCTAGAAAAGCATGTCGTATGCTTAAAAACACTTAACCACGGTTTTAAATGTGGGATTTTCCTGGTATAGACAATGTTTCTGAGGTAGATTTATACATTTCTAGACACTGGAATTGCTGATACTGAAGACGAAAGAAAAATAAGCATTTCTGCTATTAACATTTGCAGATTGTACGTACTCTGCTGCCACAAGAGAAGCCTTTGCCATTTCTAGGGGTAGTTAAATCATCTCTGAAGCTCTCTACCTGTGTGTGAGAGAGCAAGCGAGAAGCCTTAAGCCTTCCCTTAGGCCTTAAGGAACCTAAAGCATTATATTTCACCCGGAGGTCCAACCCTAGACAAAAAACATCAGGCAGTGGATCGAGAGAGAAAAATTGCCAGCAATGTACCGCAAATGCGTAAGAACAGGTGGAACGACTTTGAATGGCAGCAACGGCAGGAACGAGAGCAAGAAGTGCCCTGGGCTTGTGGCTGGGTATGAAGAGGCCATCGAAGCTCCTGCAGCTTGGGGTTGCTGTAGGGACAGCTGGGCCTGTCTGGGCAGGGAGCGGCACATCAATCACCTTCTGCCTCTGTGCCCTGACCTGGTATTTTTGTTGACTGTAGAAACCCAGGGAGAGCGGGGCAATTTTGGAGCTGGAGAAGGAGGGCCCCAACTTGTCTCTTGGACAAGGGGCTGCAGTGGAGAGCAGCTTTGGATCCATCAACCAGGTACTGGACAGGGCAGAGCTTAAATGGTGAAAGCATTGAAGAGCCAGTCTTCAAAACACGTGTGCTGACAGGGGCTGTCCAGTTGCAGAATAAAACTGCTCTATTTGCCTCTCTGTGAGGCGAGTGGCTGGAGGGAAGAAGAAAGTGGCTGGCGGAAAGGCAGCTGGCTGTCTTGTATCTCTGCTTGCTTTGGGAAGGTGAAGCTCTCCTGCTCGGACCCAGGAGCTGGGATTTGAGAGAGAAAAATAGGAGCGGATGATATGTGAGCTTACGTTAGTTGACAAGGGTGCATCACTTGTATTTCAGCTTGAAGATATTGTTGTATTATAATAATTCTTTTGTGCTGCCTTTTTCTGAAGCTTTTATTTCTCTAATGCACATCCTTTCACACACTAAAGCAAAGCAGATGCACTTCAGAGTCAAACCGGTTACAAAGGAAGTATATCCCAAACAAGTTTTTTTCTTGAAGAACTGGAGAAATTTGTTTCTAGATTGTACCGGGGGGGAGGGAACGCTAGGGCGGGTGATCAGCTTATGTATTTATTAATTAGCATGTTCACAGTTTGAGGCGATCGTCAATCACGTACACTGAACAATTCTGTGGAAACTGCTGTGGTGAAGTTAAGCTTGTGCACAGTGTTGACAAGGTGTAGATTTGTGAGAATTAGGCAGACAGATTGCAACGAGTTTTGCAGGGATCTGAATGCTTCACTTCTTATGCTCCAGAAAAGTTCTGGAACTCTGTAAACATACATTTGGAGAAAGCACAGTGGTCAGAGCAGGCTTCTTCAAAAGAACAATATGTTTTGGCTTAATAAGTGCTTGCTCTACTCTTTTACAGATCCTTGTTTTGATTTATATCCTGCATGTTTTTGTTCATGTCCTCAGACAAAACTGTGTTTTCTTTTTTTTTTATTAATGTTTTGAATCTGGCTATACAAGGCAGCAGACAAAACCACACAGTGATCCCAAAAAAAGACTGACTTGTTTATTTACTCAAAATCCAGGGTTATTTTAAACTGAGTTATGCAAATTTGCCACAACAGGTTTTGTTAATATTTGAATCCAGGGTCATATTTTATGGCTAGACATTAAGGAAATTGGACAAAAAAATGTAGGTCAAACAGTATAATTACAAATATAGACCAGCAAATTGTATCCAACAATAGTTCACTTTCCTGCTGCTAACGAAATATGCTAGCACAAATTAATGGCTTGTTACTTAAGTCTGCTGGAAAGACTGTCCTAGTACAAAAGGCATTCAGTTTGAGCATGTGTGTTACAATCTTCCAACCAGCAAAGCTGGAGGTTGGACATAGCTATAAATCCAGTGTGTTCTGGGAATAGAAGCTGGCAAAAACACTCTCAGCAAAATAATCAGGGAAGGATCTTACTGGGATTTGGATGCTGGCTAATGTAACTAAGTGCTGCAGATGTTTATGTGGACGAAAAGACACTCCCAGAATAAGAATACTGTACAAATACAGGATGATTTTTATAGCAGAAAAAACAAGGAAGTGGGGATAATTAAACACATGCTCTTAGTTCTGATGAAGCATTTTCCGTTTTCCTCGTTTTTCCCTGTGCTGAAGTGGGCAAGGCTACCTCCACCATATCCCCTGCTGGGTCCTGTTAATCCTTCTGCAAGTCACTTGGGTTGCAGTTCTGGTGCTAGCCTCCATGGGATCCCTGTGTGGGTCTCATAGTCTCTGCTCTCAGCAGAGAAGCAAATGTTTCTGAAAGCTGTTACCTTAAGGTAACAGCTAAAACAGGTCGAATGAATCTTATCCCAAATGCCTGGTTCTCTCTACTGACTATGAAGCGGGTCTGGAGTGATTGGTGAGACTAAGTGAAAGTACTTATGGTGTACAGAGAGTTTGGCCAGACACGTTCTGATGAAACCTGGACCTTTTCCCTCTGATTTCTGGGAATCCTGGGTTAGCATTTTAAAATCTTCAGAAGTACTGGGTAAGTCCAGGGCTGCTGACAGCCTGGGAATCCTGTACGTTGCCCTGCATGTTTCCTCCAATTTTCTTGTCAGCCCCTTGTGCATTGGTCTAAATGTGGGTGCCTGTCCTGAGAACGGGCTTACTGTAACCACCCGTCGTGAGTAGCCTCACTGGTCTGAAACTGGGAAATGTGGGGCTCAGTGCCTTGTGGTTCAGGAAGGCACAGTCTACTGTAGCGTTTTATTTTGCTGGTACTTAAGATGACTTCTTGCAACCTGACTTTATTTCTGGGAAGCTTTACTGTTTTGCCAAAAGTTTTGTTTTATACCCAGAAATGGTAATCTTATAGTCCCACTGCAATGCTGCTAACTAAACTTCTGTGTTCCCCAAAAGCTAAATAATTTACAGCCATATCTGAATTATTTTTATCTGAACTCAATTGCCTGCATAGTGGCATCTTTTCTCTTGGTTCCTTTTAATTTGTATAGCAGAAGAACTACTTCCTCTTTATTTTCCTTAACAATTTTTAATTTAGCTGGTATTTCTTGCTGTAGTTCTGGGCTTGATTTTTTTTTTTTAATTTTGTGATTCTCTGCCTAATCTTGATGACTTTTTGGTCAGCTCCACCACCCTCACTTCCAACTTCTTCCCTTGGCTTTTATTTTGAGGACAAGTTCCAGTTATTTTTTACCATTGATTTAAAGTTTATCCAGCTTCTCTGATGTTGAAATCCTTGAAGATTTAGTTGCATTTGACTTTTCTAATTACATTTATAAATTTCTCTAAATTAGATCCTTTTGGATTTTATTAACACTTTACAATCAGGTCTCCTTTTGTTCTTCCATTCTAACCCAGATTATGACCATTTCTCTAATCTCAGTACTTACCAGCATTGTCTGAAATACCATCTACATTCAGTGACTAACTGAAGACATTTGTAGAGCACAGCAGATTTATTTTTTTTTTTAGTAATAATCTAGGAAAAATCTTTATCTTCATTCCCCAAAGTAAATCTAATGCATGTAGATTCCCTTTGGACTTTGACTGGTGGTAACCATTCATAAATGTCAATTCATTAAAATACCTGACTATGTCATTACCTTTACAGTAAATTCAGTCTTTCTAAAGCATCTCATATACTGCTGCCATGGTGTGGTTGCTATTCTACCTTGTTTTTATTATGCTTATAGTGTTGGATTTCATGTCTTACATTGTTAGTTCAAGCTCTCACATAGACGTCTGTTTACAGTGTATGCATATACTGGCTGCTACTCATTGATTTCATGCAGATCCATGGCTGGGTTCTTTCAGTTTGATTTTTTTAGGCAATACTTCCTCATTTTAGTCATCCTGTCCCCTACTGTTTCTTTGTACTCTTTTTTTGCCTGAATTTCTGCTTCTCTCAGCTGTGAAATTTAGGTGCAGAGATCTGAATTCTCCCATTCCTTCTCACAATCGCTTGGTTTGCAGTTCTTATTATCAGCAAGACCAAGAGACAAGGATTTGCCCAAGATCTTGAGATACCGTCAACTAAAAACCCCCAAAAGGTACATCCTACGCTGCTGTGTTCAGCCTCTCAACCATCTCTGGTGTTTGCCAAATCAATCCTGTGGCTGCTATCTTTCAGTGGTCTCTCATGAAAGAAAAAAAGGAGACACTGTGTGCCCAGAGCAGCCAAACAGATTGTCCAAACCATTGAGAAACAGGTGCTACAGATGGTTGCTCTGTGATTGATTACACATGAACTAACGTCTTCTTCCACTTTTCTTCCAAGACAGAAGCTCCAGATCTTTCCGCAATGGCTCGCTTCTTCCCTTATTAAGACAATTTCTTTTTCCTATTTTTTTCTTTCTAATTAATTATGGCCCAAATGACAAGTGAATAGAATAACTCTAATTCCAGATGTTGGGAAGAGAGTACAGCTACTTTAGAAATTCTCACAAAGCAAACGTTTCTTATTAGAACTGAGTAAATTTAATATTTGTGGGTTATTTGCAGAAAGTACATTTTCAGGAATTGGCATTTCTTGCAAATTCTTTCATTACTTTTATCCTGTTCAACTCCAAATAGTAGTTTCAGGTGAGAGAAATGGGGAGAAAATCGATTTTGAATGACAGCATATTTTCTTTCAGAAATAGTGGAAGGAAAATGTTTCAATTCTTTTGCAAAATGTTTTAGTCTTTAAGGAACTGGGTGTGGGATGACATTTGTTAGTGGGATGCAGGAAGATGCTTGACAATTTTGGCCCAAACCAGGTTTTCTCCTATTTTTTCTCAGGCTGGCAATTGAAACTGGAAAAATCACATTCACCCTGTTCTGCTCCTGATATTAAAAGTCTCCTCATGAAAGGATTATATATTGTATATATTATATATTGTCTGTATAAGAGTGGGAATTTGTGCTATTTGGACAATTCTCCAGGTCCAGAGTTCACAAGTGCTTTGCTCTTGAGAAAGATGCTTTTTCTTGACTGCTTTGTCTTTTGGTGTTACAAACTGAAATAGGCAAAATGGATGAAGTATACAAGATCTCTTCCACTGAGAAGGTCCAGCAGCTGGAACAAGAACTAGCAGCACAGCTGGCAGAGCTAAAGGCAGAGACAGAAAACAACAGGATACTCCAGCGAGTACCAAGTACGGCATACAGGTAACAAGAATTTTCTGGGGAATGAAGGAGTGAGATTATAGCAATGCATTGCCTCTCTTCTTGAGTTTTGTTTGTCATGATAAAAAAGTCATGTCTGCATAACTATTTAGTTTTGAGACCTGAATACACACATGTGAGCGAGGAATAGCAGCTTTTTCATTGTGTGTCTGCCACAGAATTACAGCTGAAATGGAAGAGAATGTCAAAACATAAATTGAGTTCATGTTGCATATTGTAAACAAAACTTTAAATCTCCCTAACACGTCAAGTATTTTCTTCTTGTAGTGAAGAAGAAATAGCTTCAAACCTGGTGCTGGGATGTAGAAACAGAACGGTCACACAGAAGACAGCCGCTCTTGCTTTCGTCAGAGATGATGAAATGCTATGACAATGTACCCGGGTTTGACATTATGCTGTGAGGAAGCTGGAGACCACCTCGAATATGTGGAGGAAAGTGGAGTTGAAGAACACTTTGAGTAGGACACTTGAGACAAAAAGGAAGGGAGCTGGACTTATATTTCCACTTCATTTTCTCTAGATTATAAATCTGCAAGTACATGAGAGATCGATGTAAAGATGAAGGGAATAAACTCCTGTTTGCACTTACAAATAGGACAGAAGATAATGGGCTAAAATTCAAGCTTTCCAAAGGTAGTGGAAGTCAAACACTGATATCTAGACTAGGGGACTGCTGATCATTCATCTTCAAGAACAAGACAGACAAACACCTTTAGGGAACAGATTTACTTTTTCCTGCCTTACAGCAGTGGAAGTGGTAGATGATCAGAGAACCCCTCTGGGTCTTACCTTTTTAGGCTCTGAAGTGTTTCAGCAGTTTCCTGTGTATTGCTTTTGGGCAAGACTTTGGAACCCCCCCTTTTTTTCTTCTTCTTCTTCTTTTTTTTTCAAATAGTCCAATTTTCACCTATGTTTTTAAATTTCATGCATTCATTTTATTCGGTTACATGAAAATTATGTAATGTATGCTTCTCATGAGTATAGTGGTCATGGAATCATAGAATATTTCAGGTTGGAAGGGACCTATGAAAATCATTGAGTCCAACTCTTTGCTCCCTGCAGGGCTACCTAAAACTAAACCATATGACTAAGAGCATTGTCCAGACACTCCTTGAACTCTGACAGCTTTGGTGCCACGACTATTGCCCTGTTGAGCCTGTTCCAGTGACTGACCACATTCTCAGTGATGGAGCTTTTCCTAGCGTCCAATGTTGATGTACGAGAATTAAAAAATGAATCTCTTCTAGAAGTTTTCTCAGCCTCCTCCTTCTGTGATATGGACATCTTAGGAATGAAGTTGACTAAACTGTGAAGGATCCTTGTCAAGGAACTCCAGGGCATAATTGTGGGTTGTAATACATGTCCATAGGATTGGCAGGCATCCAGATGGAGCTTTTAAGGTTTTTGACTAAAAACTAGAGGTGGAAGGAAAGAGTTTGCACAAAAAAAAATCTGCTAATTAAGTAAATTCTGCTACTTTAATCTACATTTTTGTACCATTAAACTTGCTTACTGTTAACTTCATCATCTGAGTTGTGTTGGGCCTGTCAAATGTTTGATTTATGCAACTTGTATATAACATCCTGTTGAAGTTTTTTTTTTCTTTGCAGTTCTGTTGCAATTCCAAAGGATGCATCTTATTTCAGAAAAGAAAGGGATGTAATACTGAGGAA
Source organism: Trogon surrucura (assembly GCA_020746105.1). NCBI lineage: Eukaryota > Metazoa > Chordata > Aves > Trogoniformes > Trogonidae > Trogon > Trogon surrucura. The sequence continues at coordinate 52,023,209 of CM036618.1, forward strand.
AGGCTTACAGGTACATAGCCAAAAAATGTGCAGTAGCTTAAAAAAACCCTCCTTGCTCTTTATCATGTATTAATTGAAAATTAAAATAGAAGAAAGTGATATTTTTATTTTTAATCTGGGCCTGTAAAGATGGAATGGGGAAGGCCATAACGTTATTTGCACAGTAGTAAACGAGTATAACTTTTTTTTTAATTTGAATAATAACGTGGACCTGGCTCTGCGGCTAAATCAGGTTTGTTTACGTGACAGTTCTCAATTAAATTCAAAGCCTAAACATAACCTCTTGTTATTCAGGCTGATGTCGTGCAGAGGGAGTCAGAGAGCTGCTGGAGAAGGGAGCACACGGCGGCAGAGTTCCCTCTACTGCTGCTTCAGGTGGGGCTTCCGCTCTCTGCTAAGGTGCAGGAGCTTTCCTCTGGCCCAGCAGGTTGCACTGTGCACATTCGAAAAGAAAACCAGTATGAAACTCTTTCCTGAAAACGGCCACGAAAATCTTAGTGCTTGTTTTTTCCTTGTATGATGTGAGAATTTCCTGTTTTTCAGAGAATCTAAACATGGTCAGGGGGGCTCGGACAAGCTTCTCCCAATTCTCTGATGGTTTTGTGCTGCTCTAGTGTGTCTGTGCTGTGGGTTATTTTCATTTTTAAAGTGGAGTTCGAATTTTTAGGTCCAGAGGACTGAATTCTGACATTTTCCTTGTATTAACTGCTTTTTTCATTCCCACATTAATACTTCCACTGGGATGGCTTAGGGGAAGTATCTATATAACAGTACAATGGTATCTGGTGATTGATTAGCTGTTGTTTTGGTGTTATTCTCTGATGCTAATGATGATCTATATACTGCCTAAGTTTCCTGTAATGTTAAGCAGAGTAAAGGGGAAGAATTCCCTCTCTTGACCTGCTAGCTACACTTCTCTTGATGCATCCCCGGATGGGGTTGGCCTTCTGGGCTGCACGAGCGCACTGCCGGCTCATGTTGAGCTTCCCGTCTATCAACACCCCCAAATCCTTCTCGTCAGGGCTACTCTCAACCCCCTCTGTGCCCAGTTTGTATTTGTGCCTAGGATTGGCCCAACCCAGGTGAAGGACCGTGCACTTTGACTTGTTGAAGCTCGTGCAGTTTGCACTGGCCCATTTCTCAAGCCTATCAAGGTCCCTCTGGATGGCATCTCTTCCCTCAAGTGAGTCCACGGCACCACACAGCTTGGTGTCGTCGGCAAACTTGCTGAGGGTGCACTCAGTGTCTCTTTTACATACACAGACAGAAGCAAAGTAGTCACATCATGGAGGAATACAATGATGCAGTTTAGAGGCCTGCAAGACTTTCAGTGGCAAGGGAAAAAACCAAATCTGAATACCTCCTTATTTTATGTAGTTTCTTTAGTGATTTTATTATATGGGTGGTACAAGTCTTTGATGGAATGAACTTCTGGAATTATGCAAAATGGATAACGATGGTTCATTTTTTTTTATGATTTGTGTGTTATTTTACTACTAATTTTGCAACTAAATAGTTTGCATGGTTTCTAAATTACTGAGAATAATAACAGATATATTCTTAACTCCAGGTTCTCCAGAATTTGCCAATTTCTCACAGAATGAATGTGGCTGATGTGGTCCAAGAAAAGTGGAATAAATTAAGAAGTGTTTTTTATAAAAACTCAGCTATGTTTAATATTGATGTGTTTCACTCTTCAAGAGTTTTAAGCAGAAATGGTGAGAATTTATCATCTTTCCTTTAAAACCGTAAGTTCTACAGATAATGCATTTCTTGATGTATATTGTTTGAGAAGGGTCAACAGTGCAAATGTTGCCATCCTTTGTTTGTATGCTTCAGGAATTTGGAGTGTGGCTTTTCAAGTCAGCAAGAATCCTGGAAATCTGGTGACCAAATTCTGGAACGTGGAGTCTTGAATCTGCAGCAGTCCCTTCTCTGGCTTTACTGTGCCCTGGGCTGCAGAAAGAGCTGGTTCCAAAGGATATTTGTGGGATCAGCTCAGTGGAGGATCCAGGATATTGTCCTGATTATGCCAAACCGTGAAACTCGCCCTTCCAAATTTCTGCAAGAAAAATATTTAAAATATTTCTGTGGGTGGCCTGTTTCTGGAGAAACTAAGAGAAGAGAGCTATAGTTTTAAAACTTATACTAAAGTATCTCTAGAAAAATCTTGTGGTTGCTTCTGAGTTCTCTTTCCTTTTGAAGGAAGGGAGTGAGTGAGGTTGTTTCTGTAGAGCTACCCTGTGAGTGGTGCTTAGCAAGCAAGGCAGCATTCCTGTTGCAGAGTGTTTTACATCCTATAATTTAACCCATGCTTTTACAGACAGAGTGGGAACGGTGTGGAACTGTAGGAGCTGGCCAGGGTGGAGGAATGAAAAGGCGCTCTCTTTTTTCTCCACCCAAAAACCTCTACCATGAGGAGTGTACCTGCAGGTCTGCCCAGGGGAGCAAGACCCAGCCCTGGCCTGGAGTGGCACTGCCCAGCCAGTGTCAATGGATTGAGAACAGTGCTAAGGAAAGGGCAGTGTTACCTAGGACAGATCAGAGGCCTTTAGTCCTTAGTGGTCAATTGAAGCTCTAACTGGTTTAGCTGGCTGTGCTGGTGCAGCCCTCTTTCACTCCTCATGGTGTGGAAGTAAGGCAGCACTGCCCCAGGAGTACGATGCTGCCAGTGTTAGGGCACAGAGAGAGGAGGGTTAAATTCTCCTCTCCAAGTAAAGCCTCTTGAACAGGCCATGTTTTTCTCATGTGAGTGGGATAGGAGAGGGAAGGATGATCCATGATCTGAGATACTAGTATGTGCGGCTAATAATGTTCAAGGAAGGGTGCAAGACCTACGATGTTGTGGAGTTCATCTGAGCCATTCATTTTGCCACTGAGTTGACCCTTATTTGTACTAAAAAGCAAATCAGAAGTGCTCTAGCTCAGTTTGATCTACAGTATCTGGCGATCTAATACTTGAGGAACAGCATCACATTATCATCATAAGCTTCATTCATCTGCTATCTAGATCTGAGCTTCACAGATGAAACAACAGAATGATTAAAAAAGACATTAGAAACAAAGCTGAAGTAAAGCATAGAATAGAAACACATATGGCCCTTTACTGCTGAAACAATGAGATAATAAATTAGATTACATGTAGTTCCACTAAACCCCAGGAGTTTTGCTGAACTTTAGCAAACTGCAACGTGCCTGTTAGGATCTTTGTGTGTATCAGCAGTACCCACCAATACTGGGTACAGAAAAATCGATTGGCACTTATTTGGACTTTCAAAAATCTTTGGAAAAATAGTAGCAGAAAAAGTGCTACTGTTTGTTATGGCTTGGCCTAAGACAAAACCCAACCAATCAAACTCCCAGTGTTAAATATGCCTGTCAAAGAGCTGAAAAAAAAGGGAAGAAAGGATGACAAAACATACAAGAATGTAGTAGTTTTGGCTCTTCAAGGATGAAGGAATACTTATATCCTTCAAAGCCTTGAGCAAGCCTGAGGTGAGCTAAAGTACGAGAAGAAAACATTTCAGTTCTTCTAAGAAAGGGTGCTATGTTGCCAACAAACACTTTAACACTGATGCCAGGCCAAATTCAGCCATCGCCAGTACACCCTTGTTTCAGCAGTTGGTGATAGGAGTATCATGCCAGAATCAGATGCCAGAGGAGTGATAATCCTGAAATAGTAACATACTTGAAGTTCTTGTGACACTCGAAGATTTGGGAGGGGTGTGTGTGTGAGAAGAATGCTGTATACCACTGAGCCAGGACTCTGTTCAGGCAATAAGGTTTGTTAGCTGTTGTTCTTTCCATGCTTAGAAGATAGGCATTCCTCCAAGGATTGCAGAGGTGCCCTGACTTAAAACAGCTCTGAGTCTTTTGGGGTCTGGTGGAATGCCCTCTCTTAAAAGAGAAATGAAAATCATAAAAATCCATACAATATGGGTTCCCCCTGCCATCACATTCCATTCTCTGACACACTTGTTGTTTCAGGACAAAAAAAAAAAAAGGGAATTACATCATTGGATGGATGCAAAGCAAAGGCCACTGACAGGATTGCTTACACTTGTCCTACAGTCATCGTAAAGTGCTGATGTTCTCCAGCTGGTCTGATTATGTCTTTTTTCAGAATCCTGCCAGAAGGACACTTTGCCTCGGCACAGCACTGAGACTGAGGAGCTGAAACCGCAGCTCCAACTTCTGCTTTCTCACTTTGGTATTGACTATAACCTTAAGGATCTCAAGAACTCAGCTGATGAGATGGAGCTCTTTTCCTTGGTATGTAAAAAAAATGTACTTCTCAATACTAAAAAAAAAAAAAAGATCTTTAAAAGTATAGAAGGAAGTTTCTTTTATTATAAGTGAGTATTTTTCACCACAGAAAAATAAGATTGTTGCCATTTTTGCTCTTGACAGGAAGCAGCAGAAAGGTCCCGCTCGCTCCCGTTCATAACTGCTGACATTTGTATTTTCAACATCATGGCTCTGAGCCTGTACTTTTGTTCTCCCAGCTCTCAATCGTGCTTTTTGTGCATTTTTCTCGAGTTTTCCTGCCCTAGTTTGGTGTCTCCCTGAGCTGTGGTACTTCCACTAGAGGTCGGCTGTGACCCGTCATTGCCCAGGACCTCACCAACATCCGCGGCTCAGGGGCTACCAGCAGGAAATCTGTGGGTTTCATCTTTTCTGTCATTTCAAAAGGCAAAACCAGCAAAAAATCTCCACCGTGTGTCCAGGGTCCAAAAAAAGATGCATAGCTGTTTAACAGAAGTAACATACTGCTTTTAAATGCATGGCTTGCCTTACAAATCATGCCTTGTATGAGAACAGGTGGTAAAACTGAAAAGGACAAAGGTTTGGTTGCATAAACTGGTCTGTAAGTCTTTTCAGATTAACATTTGACTAGTCCAGCTGAACCCACTGAACTGTCTGAGATAAGCACAGGCAGACGTGTTTACACAACAAGGCAATGTTGTAAATTACCTTCATTGCAGGCTGGCAGTGGCTTACTAATTTTTGAACAGAATTTTCAAAGTACGTTTCGAGGCTAGTTATATTCTTACTGAAGCTAGTCACAATGAATTTGTCATTGACTTTGAGTAAAAGGCAGTGTTTTCAAAAATCCCGGTATTGTTTTGGAGGCTCCAGAGTTAACAGCAGGGTGTTTCATTGTGTCTGCTGGAAAGAAAAGAAAACACAGGACCAGAATATCTCCTTTATCACTTTATTTATTTATTAATTTCAGCTGATAAGACACAATATTAATTTACTATAGGATTTAATATCCAGCTTGAGAAATTTAAAACAGTATCATCTACTTTTATGCTTTAGGTTGTCAAAACATTGCGAAGCATCTTCTGCAAACAGTGGGTGATGAGAACATTTCCAGTTTATGAAACAGAGGTTTCTCGGTCAGAGAACTGGGGCATGCTAGATCCAGCCAGGGCTTTGAAAAAGAGAGACAACTGGATCCCTTTTTTAAAGATAATTACGAGGAACTTTCTTTTTCAGTTTATGTTAGTCCTACCAGTGTTCAGGATGTACCAAGATACATTTCAGCCATTAAAGTCTAAAATGTTTCTTTTGAGTGATGATTTCTTAATAGTTCAGGCCATATAAAAATACTGTATTTCTGTATAGTCATGAGCCCCTTTCAATGTCTGTTGAAAATCAAAAGTGAATGTATTACACTTTCTTTACTAAATATTGCCTCCTATATAATTATATTCATAAATGTTGTGGTTACTTTTATGTCAACCAGATAAAGCCTAAAGCAGATCCCTGGCAGCAAAAGCTTTTGGTAAAACTGAAACACTGGAAAAAAAGCAGATAAGCTGATGGACCTTCACTCAAAATTTGTAGAGATAATATAACTTAAAGTGATTTATTTTGAAGTGATTTTGGTCACTTCCAGGGAAATCGAAATCTCTAGAGAAAGGTTGCCTGAGGTTTACGTGTTATATATATGCCTGAATTCATTAAAGACCCATTACAAAGGTGCTATTGAGTCTGTATACAAATGCAAGAAGCATGGGGAATAAGCAAGATGAACTAGAGACCTGGGTGCCGTCGCAGAGCTATGATCTCATCACAATTACAGAGATATGGTGAGATAGCTCACATGACTGGAATGTGATAAAGAACGACTATATACTTTTCAGGAAGAATAGACTGACAAAGCGAGGTGGTGGAGTTGCTCTTTATGTAAGTAAGCAACTGGAATGTATTGAACTTAACCCAGGGCAGATGACGAAAACATTGAAAGCTGATGGGTAAGAATCAAGGCATGTGCCAACATGGGAGATACTGTTGTAGGGGTCTACTACAGACCACCAAACCAAGAAGAAGTTGTTGATGAGGCATTCTACAAGCACCTGGAAGTAGCCTTGAGATCAAGTGACCTAGTCCTCATGGGTGACTTCAGTCACCCTGATCACACAGCCAAGCATAACCAGTCCAAAAGGTTCCTGCAGTGCATTGATGACAACTTTCTACTGCAGGTCGTTGAAGAACCAACGAGGGGAGGTGCGATGCTGGACCTTGTATTAACAAACACAGAAGGTCTGGTTGTGTGTGCTAAATTTGGGAGCAGTCTCAACTGTAGTGACCATGACATGTCAGAGTTCAGTATTGTTAGGGAAAGAAGAAGAGTAGTAAGTAAAATCTCTACCCTGGACTTTAATAGGGCCAACTTTGCCCTCTTTAAAGATCTGCTTAGAAGTATTCCGTGGATTAGGGCTGTAGAAGGTAGGGGGGCACAAGAGAGCTGGTCAATATTCAAACTCTACCTCTGCCAAGCCCAAGATAAATGTAGTCCTTTAAAAAAATAATCAAGTAGAAGAGGCAGGAGACCTGCATGGATAAACAAGGAGCTCCTGGAAAAACTTAAATGTAAGAGGGAAGTTCACAATATGTAGAAAAAGGGTCAGATTAATTGGAAGATTATAGAAATGCTGTCGAAGTATGTAGAGACTCAACAAGAAAGACCAAGGCTCTCTTGTAGTTTATTTTGGCTAGGGAGGTGAAAGATAACAAGAAGAAATTTTTCATCAATGAATAAAGGAAGAATAAGGAGATAGTGGTTCCACTACTGAATGAGGTGGGAGGTACAATAACAGAGGATGCAGAGGTGGCAGAATTGCTGAATGCCTTCTTTGCCTCGGTCTTTACTCCCAAGAGCAGCCCTCAGGAATCCCAGTCACTAGAAATGAGGGAGCAAAACTGGAGGGAAGAAGACTCTCCACTGGTCAGTGAGGACTGGGTTAGAGACTTCTTGGAGCAACTGAAAATGCACAAATCCATGGGCCCTGATGGGGTGCATCCACATGTGCTAAGAGAACTGGCTGATGTTGTTGCTGAGTCCCTCTCCATTATTTTTGAAAAATTGTGGAGAATGGGAGAGGTGCCTGAGGACTGGAAGAAAGCCAATGTCATTCCAGTCTTCAAAAAGTGCAAGGAGGACCCAGGCAGCTACAGACCAGTCAGCCTCACCTCCATCCCTGGAAAGGTGATGGAGCAGCTTGTTCTGAAGGCCATCTTTAATCAAATGGAAGAACAGAAGGTTACCAGGAGTAGCCAACATGGATTTACCAAGGGGAAATCCTGCTTGACTAACCTGATATCTGTCTATGAAAGGGTGACCTTCTATAAAAGGGTTGATGAAGGGAGAGCAGTATATGTCATACACCTTGACTTCAGTAGGGCTTTTGATACTGTCTCCCATAACATCCTCACAGGAAAATTCAAGAAATGTGAGATATATGATTGGACTGTGAGGTGGATTGTTAAATGGCTCAACAATAGAGTTTAGAGGGTTGTGATCAGTGGCTCAGAGTCAAGCCTGTGGCCAGCAGTGTTCCCCAGGGATCAGTACTGGGTTCACACCTGGAATATTGTGTCCAATTTTGGGCTCCCCAATTCAAGAGAGACAATTATTTGCTGGAGAGAGTCCAACGGAGAGCTACAAGGATGATCAAGGGACATCTCTTCTAGGAAGAAAGACTGAGAGAACTGGGGCTGTTGAGTCTTGAAAAGAGACGGCTAAGAGGGTACCTTATTAATGTATATAAATGTCTGAGAGGTGGGTGTCAAGAGGAAGGTGCCAGTCTCTTCTCAGTGGTGCCCAGTAATAGGACAAGGAATAATGGATGTAAGCTAGAACATAGGAAATTCCACCTCAGCATGAAGAGGAACACTTCTTTACTGTGAGGGTGATGGAGCACTGGAACAGTCTCCTTCTCTGGAGACTTTCAAAACCCGCCTGGACACGCTCCTGTGTGGCTTCCCTAGGGGATCCTGCTCTGGCAGGGGGGTTGGACTAGATGATCTCTAGAGGTCCCTAACATTCTGTGATTTCTCCAACCCCCCCATCTCTTTCTCAGTTCAGTGGTTTCAAAAGGCAGCTTGAACACTTGCATAAATATTCAAAAGCTCTAAGTCAGGTCAAAATTAGCCCTGGAATTTGTGTCAAAGGGATTGCTCAGAACAGCTTTTTTTTTTTTTTTTTTTTGTGACCAAGGTTCAGGCTTGAGAAGGGGAGATGCTCCCAACAGTGAGGTACAAGTCTTAAACTTGGTATAGCACAATGTGCCCCAGGGAGAGGTTACTGAGTGTCTCTCTTTTGATTTTTAACTTCGCATATTCTCTTGATTCTGGTGACACGTTGCCATTTTTGGCAACTTTGAGGATGTCCTGCAGGACAGCTCTCTAGGCTGACAGACTCCTTGGACAAATGTCAATGCGAATTTCCAGGTCAGGCCCTCTTTGCATCCACAGTGAGCCTGAGGCACTCCAAACACCTCGCATCATTGTCTTGCAAAGGGTGATCATCTCTGAAGAGTAGTATTCGTTAATCCTAACTGCATCTTATTCACTGCATGTGCTCTGCAGGGCTGACTTGCATATGCCCTGTAAACTCTGCTCATTCACACTTGCTGCAGATACACTAATGAACTGCAGTGTGTGATGAGCTAGTCTGGTGCACTGGGGTCTTGCCCCATTTTTCCAGTGACGTTTGAGCGGGTCTGGCATGCTCCTCTGTAAAACTGATGTAACAGTTCTCTGCCTCTGAAGGATGAGGAAAACTAATGCAATTAAGATAGTGAACTGCTACCGTAGGATTGGTTCTGTGTAAATACCTCAGCCAGTAAAACTAATCTGGTGATCAGAGGAGGAGGTTACTGCCTCTCATCTGCTGGATGAGCCTGAAGCACTGTGAACTTTAAGGATATCTTGCAGTTTAGTTCCTAGTATTACACAGGAACCAGAAAATAAATCCCATCTCTGAAGCTGTGGAGAAGTCATGCCACTATTGTGCCTTCTTCTATTAATAGTCACATTCCTGCCAAATGGGAAGTCCCTGGTGAGCTGTCCTTCTTTTCCTTTAGCACCTGGGAGGTATTGGATACACGAGAGCAGCCTAAGCTCTATCTCTAGCTCATGTGAGACTATTTCAGCACTAAAATGCCACTGGGCTCCTTGGTCTTCTCTCTCCAAGGAACCACTGCTACAGTCCATCCAGATACTTCTGTTCTCAGGCTTTAAGGTAGGCTTGCTGTCTAGAAGGAAGGTAGTGAACTTGTCACAGTGTCCTAGACAATGCTGTGTATGTGTTTGAGTTCTGGGCAAGCCTTGATTCGGGACCCTTGTGGGGGTTCCTGCCTTCTTTGGCAGTGCTAGCTGAAGAGGGGGGGCATGGGGACTGTGTGTGGCACGGGGCAGAACAGGGGAGAGGCTGTCAGAAAAAAAGCAATGAAAGCAACATGAAAACACCCAGAAACAGGCAGAAGCAGACAGTGCTGTCTCAGCAGAGTAGAGCCCTCAGTGCTGTAGCTACAGACCATACATGGAGTTGGTGCCTGCTCTGCTGCCCGGCCATCTCGGGATTGCTCAGGATCCCACCAGCCTCCTGTATCCTCTTTAGGCAGCCACTGGCTTTGCCTACACCTGAAGCTGAACTCAGTGAAACAGCAGCAGGGACCCTTCGTAAGCAGTTTCTCTTGGGCTGATGGCAGGAGGATGCTAAGGCTGTGCTGGAGCAAACTACCCCATGGCTTGGGAGAGGGGAAATAGAGGCTCCTGGCTTCCCACCCTACTCACCTTCCTCAAGCCTCTTCCCATTGCCTGACTTCTGATTTTGAGTTTCAGTGTCCAAGAAGCCTAAAAAGAAATATAACTCTAAGGGAACAAAGGTGCTTGGCAGTGAAATGCTGGATGTTGGCGGTGTTTAGTAGAGAAGCAGTAACAGATCAGAAGTTGTTGACTCCCTACCAGTAAGAAAATTAACGAAGTGCTTGGGAAATATGTGGAAAAATAATTTCCATAGGATCTGATATGTAATTCACATTTTTATTAAACACCATTTGCACTCCTTCCACTCCCCGTAATGATCATTATTTATTTTCCTCCAGTGTTAGGCAAGGTCTGTTTGTTTTCACTTTTCAGCTTCTTTGTTCAAAACGGATGATAAAGAAGAGTCCCATAAAAGGGTCTAAATCCCCTTAGAATTCCTGTCAATGCTTTGCTAGAATTCATATCAACAGAATTTTACTAATGACAATATTTCTAAAGCATGACAGTAGTCTTCAAATTATACTTCTGATACAAGGGCAATAAAAAAAAAATCCTGCAAGGTTAGATGTGGTTTTTAAAAATTACTTTTGTACTACTTCTAATTTTGTTTAACTTGGTTTTGGCAGTACTCTCTGTATATTTAATCTCGCTTGTTCCTATTTAACATTCAGTATTTGCTCTCAAGGGTTTCACAAATTGAGAGAGAACTCTTTTTAAATTGCAGAAATCAGGAAGTGTATCTGTAGACTTTGCAGCTGATGTTGAATTTACAATATTTTAAATGACTGAATGGATTTGATTTTGGTGATACTCTTAGAAAAATCAGCAATTTGCAGTGTTTTTTTAATTATTATTTAAGTAAGCTTTTTTTAATGATTCCTGTTTTGAGACCTTTTCCCCATACTAGACAATTAATAAAGAAAACGTTCTTTCAAATCTTGCCACAGCATGGAATTTTTCTGGAAAGCATGAGTGAAAGCCATTATCACCATTAACAGAGGTAACAATGGTTTTACAGCTTAATGAGACAATGGAAAAAAATAGTACTTGTTTTTTCCACAGTGGCTTGCTCACCAAATACAGTATGTTTGGTTGTGTTCAAGAAATACGTCTACCTCCTTAAGGGTGAGGGTAACAAGAAAGGAGAAAGGAGATTACCCAGTAGCCCCTTCCCTCCACAAATCACAGAAAAAAATGGTTTTGTATTCTTTTAGCCGGTATATTCCCTCCACGTGCTATGACAGGCAAGTCCACTGCTACATTTTCACCTTGGGGAGAGTGGCAACAGAGAACCTTGGCAAATAAAGGAGAAGCAATAACAAACAGTGTTGCAGAGGCTTCCTCACTAGATACTGTGAATTGACCCTGACTCACTGCAGGATGGGGACTGGCAGGCCAACTCATTTGCCTTGTGAGCCTTTTGTCTGTCTTCCATGTGGTTTGAAACAAGGTCTCAGGCACAGAGAGGGTGATGGAAGGTCTCCAGGAACACCCGGCTGTGGTGTTTGAACCACATCCTGTTTGGTCAAGTTCTGCTGCTTCTCATGCCTCAGGACAGCAAGGCTACGATCGTGTCTGGAAGAAGATCTACGCCTGCACTGAGTCCCACCAGGTATTTAGAAAGGGAAATGATGAATAATGATTAATTAAAATGTCCAGCAAGCCTTTGCCACCTCTGGTAGAGGGCTTGTCTAACAGATTTCTGCTTGGATACCAGCGTTCCACTTTTTCAAAAGTCATTCTCCTGCTACTGTTGCTAAGCAGGACCTGCCCAGCTGCAATGCCAAAGCTGTGCATGTGATGCCTTCTTCTTGGTCTCACTAGCTGCCATGCTGACCAAGTAGCACAAAATTCCTCCCATGTAAAAACAACATGTGTACATGCCTGCAGCAGGGCTGGAGAGTCCATCTGGCTGCAAGAAATTGAAGTGTGCCCTAGTATTTACTGGAGAGTGTCATATTAGGGAATGGGTTAGCATGGGTGTATGGAGGAGACGGAATGAAGGATGGGGGGATGTCTCAGTTGCTGGAGGCTGCCCAGCAGGTGAGCACCTGTGACCCTGACAGCAGATGTCTCCTTTGTGCAGGGGCAGGTGTGAGAGAAAGTTCCTCCTCTCAGGGAGGAAGAGGCATTTGTGGACATGGCCTCACAGAGGTTCAGAACCTGTCAGAGCAGAAGCTATAATAGTACTTCGGGTTTTGGGGAGGAGGAAAAAGCCCCTTAAATGGGCTGGTTGGCAGGCTAGTGAGTGAGAAGTAAGACTTGCTGCTGCTATTTGGCAAATTTGCAGTAACTGTGACATGCCATACATGACGAGCTCTGTGACTGAGCCTCTGAATTTGAAGGTGTTGCTTTGATGGATTTTCTTTCACAGCTGTTGCTTTAATGAGCAGAAAAGCATTACGCACAGGACTCTTACACCTCGGAAGTTCCTGTATCTGCAGCTCAATGTTTCGTTTGGTTCACTGTACTCATGTCTGCCTGCCTGCACCAGTGGCAAGTTAAGAAAGGACTGAACAATCTTGCTCTGGTGTTGTTTATTTATTTTATTTTTTTTTTCTTTTTAAAGAGGAAAGATCTAAGCAAAAGGGGCTGGATGCAGCCCCAAAGTTCATGAGAAGGTCTGGCACTCCTCTTGGCCAGGACCAAGCAGGGCAATGAGTAATACAGTAGCAGGGGAGAGGGAACAGGGGGAGAGAGCCAGAGTTTAAGCCTCTCCCCATTCCCTCTTTCTGCTGATTAGTTGGCTCCAAACCTGATACCAACTCCATGTTCAAAAATAAAAGTGCATTTTTCCGTCAGGAAAAGCTCCCACGTGTAAAAACATACAGTTCTTCCTATCTCAGGCTGACCTTGACCAGGAAACATTTGATTACTTAATGAAAACTTTAGGAAAAAAACCTCAGAACATTGAGTTGACTCATGCAAACTACATGATAAGTCATTTTAAAAAAAGAGAAAGAAATCAGAATTGCACTGTACATTTTCTGTCAAGTGTACTGAGTCCAGGACTGGGTTGGGAACCTGTTTGGGGCAACGCAAAGGACATGACTGATCTTGATTTTGAAACAGTGTAGTCGTGATTGTTACTGAAAAGCTAGAATTAGATCCTTGACAAAAAAAGCACTGTCCAGGTCTCAGAGTTTTTAAAATAAAAATTCAACTCCTATGCAAAAATGTGTCATTGCTTTTTTTTACCTTGTTTCACTGGCGTTTTTCAGACAGCATTTTCTGTATGTTTTTAATGCAGAAATTTTGAGTGGAAAAGCTTCATCCAATGCTTAGTCCATATACTTATTGTGATATTTAATAGAGAAGTGCAGTTAGTGCTGTTGATTCAGGAAAATATATTTCAGTTCTATTTGATCTGACATTATTTTAAGTAATAGAGATTGAAGGACCTAGTTTTTCTAAAATTTAAGAAATTTTGGAGTCAATGAGGACAAGACGAGTGAGGACCATCATGCTTGGGAATAAGGTAAGGACAGGAAAACCAGACACAGATAATCTATCATTGCAAAGATTACGTAAAGACTTCACTGTTTGGCAGTTTTGAAGATTTGTTTGGCTTGTAGGGAATTTTGGAGGCAATATATTTGTGTCAACTTGCAAATTCACAGAAACAGCCAACAGAGTTGGCTGGGTTTTTCTGTGTCACTTCTATGCATACCTTTGTTGGGATGTCTCATGCCAAACAGGATAAATTTAACAAACACCCTTAACACACATAAAATAATTTTGACTTATGCCTTCCAAGTTAAAATTAAGTAGTAAAATAAATTGGGGTAGAGAAGTGGGTTAACATGACAAATTTTTTGTATATACTTAATTGTCTGAGGAAATTAGTTGGATAATGCCCAGTAAATCACTGTCCATAATGTTCTACAATTAGTAAATACTATGTGACTCATAGCAATCTTCTCATTTACATTGGTAGTAATGCCAGTTTAATTTCACTGGTGGAGTAACTCCTAATTCATATGAGAAGTCCTTGATAGAGTTGATAACAAGGCAGGTGTAGCTGTTTTTCCTGCTTGCTGCTATTCTTCTACTCTTTATACTACATTTTGAGTGTGTTGGGAAGGAGTGAGGGGAAAAAAAAAGTATTTTTACATGATGTAAAGTAATTTTACAGAATGTTAGTTAAGACATTTAAGGTGTACTTGTGTTGGTGTGTTCTGCAAGCACTACAGTAAAACCTTGCTACAGCCCAGCCTGATGTTACTTTGTTGTTGCCACACTAAGATTTTTCCCTGTGCTCAGCTTATGAACTGCCAGAGCCCAGAAATCTTCTCTTTTGTTATTGAAGGAGGAAGAGGATGGAGTAGGAGGTCAGACATGTCACTAACCATGGCTGGGTTGAGATGTTGATGAAACATATTTTCTAGATTTCTCTGTGAAAGTTCCTCTACTAGACCCTCACTGCAGTCTCATACAGTCCAGTGACTTTATAAGGATAAAATATAAGTTTCCACTAAGGACTGAAAAGCAATCTAATATCATCGAATTATATGCTACAATAATTTCACTGCTGGGTGGATCAAATTTGATCCAGCAAGGCACTTCCTTTCCTTTTTTTTTTTTCCCCCTTTTCTTATGATAAAGCCTGTGCATAAAGCTGTCAAATAAGAATCGTATGCATGCTTACCAAGCCAATTTTTAACTGTGTGTGCTGGAACTAGGAGCTAACTACTCAGGGTGATAACACAGCTGTGGCTCGCAGTAAGGAGGATGTAGGAAATATCAGCTGCAGTAATCTGTCAGAATGAAGAATGAAAGAGGGTAAAAAATTGTTTCTATGTGTACATATATGTATTTAATAAAACCTGAAGGAAGGAAGAAAATTCATATCGACCTTCTTCTCTGACAGAAGCAGTACTCCCATCCTTTTCCATTATTCCATATCACAGGTCTCCATGACACTCAATCCCATCAGTGGCAGCAGCCTTCTCTTAGACAAAAAACATAGCAAAACTGTCTATTTTAAAAAGGTTGAGAAATCTCCTTGAGTAATTACATTTTGCCTCTCTGGAGAAAGGTGTAGTTATACAGGCAGCTCTCTGCCGCTAGGATTAAAAGAGGGCACAGCGACTGCCCACAGGGAGCATGTGGTGAGGAGAGGAGCCTACTTCTCCTTTCTTTTCTTACGTCACCTGAGACTCTGGGAGCTAAAGGTAAACAAATTCAACTTTAAATCTGCAGATTTTTTTTTTTTTTTGAGGAAGGAGGGCAGGGCTGTGATCCCACTGAAAATGTAACTGTGTGTTTGCTCTGGTTTGTTTCAGTGAGTGTGCTTGGGGACTCTTAACTGCTTCAGGTCTGTGGAGAGAAGCCTGACCACCAGTACCACTAGCCTTTCCCTCAAGGCTGGTCACCTAATTCCCAGCACAGAAGACACCTCCTGGGTCAGTGCTGCCAAAGGAGGTACCGGTGGTTTTGGTGGCCTGAGTTCACAGCTGTTTATTCACTACACACCAGCTGACTGAGATACCTACCAGCCTTTAGTTTTCCAAAACTGCAACAGGAATACCTAATCCAGTTCTCTCTTCCATGCAAGCTATGTCATGATCAATCGCTGAACCATCTGAGGGATTCAGTGTAGCTTGTTCCTCAGAACCACATGGCTTTCCTTAGCAGACTAAATACCTGCATCTACCAGTGGTCTGTAGCAAACCTCTGAGAAACTTTAGACACGTAAAAGTGTAATATCAGTCCTGCCTGCCAGATAAACATTTACTTAGACCACTGCTGCTGGCTGTGATTAAACTGGGACCTTTATAAATGTAGGATTATCACACAGAGTAGATGTTCCTGGAAATCTAAGGCATTTTGCAATTTATGGATATGCTTGCTTAAGGAACTCCTAACAATTTCTAAAATGCATTATTTAGACTTAGGTAGAGTTTAGGATTTACTGTTTTTTAACCTTGGATGAGAATATGTGATTGAAGTGATATAATTAGTACACTTAACTTCACAGATTGGAAGAATAATAATTCTAATTAAATTCCTAAGGCTTATCAAACTTTGGCTTCTGGAACTTTTTAAATAAAATATACTGAACAGAACCAATATATCATGCTGACATTAGTGGTTTGATGTCATATAGTATTTTGTCTTTTGAGTTGTAGAATTTCCTTACAGCTCTTCTGTGTTACAAAGTTCTCATGTAGAAAGCTTGAAGAAGCATGAAAGTATTTTAATAGGAAGGGGTTTTTTTCAACATTTTGAGCACACATTTATTTGTCATTTTCTGAAAACTTGTTTGTTTGGGATTTTTTGTTGCTGTGGAAACACACAAAATCAGACACACAAGTCACTTCATGGACAAGTTGTGGCTAGAACCAGAAAGGAAGTAGGCTTCCTGCCCCCATTTGTTGCTTATGTTCAGACTTCAACACCCTCCCTCCAAAAAACACCTAAACCAAGAAAATTTAATGTCCTTAAACATAAAATTGAAACTTCTTTGAAAATAAAATGTGTGGGGAGGACAGAGAGTTGATGATATTTTTAAAATACCCTTAGTTTTATTTCCATATGGCCACACTTATCTTTTAAAAATCTAATCAATTAACATTCCTAAATGAAAAGCTACTTGGAACTAGAAAATTGTGATTTTCCAATAAAGAAATGTTGAATCAGGTGGTCAACCATCTTTGAATTTTCAAGTCAGAAAAAGTAGTTTAAAAACTTTTATTTTCCAATGGGAGGTGTTGGTTTTCAGGGAAGCAGTCGTGATAAACTCTCCTTGTAAAGTGTGCATAATGTACATTTTTTTAATTCCCTTTTTGTTTCTGTCGTAGAAGAAATTTTGCAGAGGGCAGTCTTGACCTTCCACTTAAGCACTCTCTGATCCGGAGATTAGCTGTGAAATACTTCAGAGAGCTCCTAGCAATGAAAGAATCATTATTTCACAGTGGCCGTTTTTTCCCCTGGACTAATATATGGATATATATATACATATGCTTGAACTTCCAATGAAAGCTTAGATAAATATTTACTAATCCTATTACAGTTTAATTGGCAACAAACCTAGAAGCAGGGGCATCAGTATTTCCTTAACAACAGTTACTAATGTGGTTGGTTTTTTTAATTTTCTATCACACTGCATAGCCTACCCCTCAAGAACTGAAACAATAACAGAGCCACTTCATTGGCAAGCTCACTGAGACCTATCTAAAACTGAAACTGAGATTCTGAGGCAGTGTTGCACCCTCCCTAGTAGACTGCTTGGCATGGAGATCATCAGAGGTGTGAGTTTCAATGACAGAAGGCCCTGCAAAACAATGTGTTACGTGAAATTAAAACTTTTTTGTGTCCCCTGTTGAGATTCAGCTTGGAAGAAAGTAGATAAAATATATGTAGGTACATAAGGGTTGCTTTATAACTCAAAAGGGATTTGTTAAGTCCTGGTAAACCTGAGCAGAGCTAGAGGAGGAAAGCCAAAAGCTGTAGGCAAAAACCATTGCATATATTTATCCATTACTTGAGTTGTTGCTGGAGACATATAACTATGTATTAGCATTTTTTTTATGGGTGTAAGTAATATTTAGAAGGCTTGGGTTAACTCTTTAAAACATGACCCCCAAAACAAACATACTGGGGGGAAGTTTTTCATTTCTCTTTGTTTTTGTTTTGTAAGAACCCTCCAGCTTTGTAGCCACATTCCCCTTCAGCAGAATGCAGTAGACTTGACAGAGATTTTTAAGGCTGGGCTAGAGTAGGAATCACCAGAAAAAAAAATTCAAAATCTTGGAAGTGGAGATATTTCAATGAATGTTCTCCATAAGGATGTTTAAAAACACAACTAAAAAACCCTTCTACCTGCTCTGGCAAAGTCAGCCCAGTATTTGCAGTTATTTACCTAAATCAAATTCAATTTCATTCTTCTATAGAGGGCTTTGATTTAACCTTTAGCAAATTCTGCACCCCATCACTAAAAGAGTGAAACAAATAGTCTGTTCAGAAGAATGTGGAAAGAACAGAGAGTGCAGAACACTGTATCAAAAAAAAGAAATCTGACCAGGCTGATCCAACATTATGTTGGAGTTAGGTCTATATTTTGCAGGACTGCCTCATTAACTGTATGGTGAAGATCAAATTCTGATCCAGCAGAGACCTGTGAAGCTGGCAAGCTCTTCTTGCCAGGACATTTAAGTTTGACTAAGATTTCTATGACTACAGTGAATACCTTTTCCTTTCCTCCTCCTTTTCTTTCAGAATGTGAGACATCCAGGTGCTAGCAGGTAAAGTTTGTGTAGCCATGGAGATCTTGTAAAGGTAAATATTAGGAGAGTCAGTAAAAGGGGGAAGTCCCAATACGTTGTGTGTTATTATTTGGCGCTTAAAGGAGAACAAAGGTGCATTACATACCAGGAAATAGTAAAAAGAAACAGTGGAAGATGAGCATCTTGTATTTGTTTGTGAGCTACTTACAGGAAGAACCATTTTTAAAGGCTTCTATGGCTATACCCCTATACCAAGTGTTTATTTACACTGGGAGATTGACTTCTGTAATTATATGCCTAGAGACCAATGTATGTAATTCCCTTTGTGGCACTTTTAGTCGAGAAATGGAATATTTTGAAAGGTAATGCCACTTCTGCTGACTCCAGCGCTGGTTTCTTGCCTGGGGTGTTACCAAGCTAACTAGTGACTCACTGTCAAGGTAGATGATTCTCTTTTAAAGATGATGATGTGGTGTTTTTTTCTTTTTTTAGAAAAGTAAGATCACTGTTAAACTATTCTTTTGAACTAAAGCTGATGTCACAGTAATTTAGGACCTCAGCCAATGGGTGTTTCTTTTAATTAGTTCTAAAGTCTTTGTGTGTGTGAGCTTATCTCCAAATCTTGCAAGTGTAATTTGCCCAAGAAGGCTTTAAGAAATTTGTTGACTATGTATATGAATATCGATATAGAAGACACTTTTTCCCAAATTCGAGCTAAAAAGGGGAAAAAAGTTCTAACTTAGTTCAAGAGTTAATCTTGCTTCAATGGCTTCTTGGTGTTTTTTGTGGATTTATATACCCAAAGCAAAACTAGGCGCAATAGAAATTTTGTACAGTTTGCCTTACTCCATGATAGTAAAGCAGCAGTGTAGGTATTACCTGTAAAAAATAGTATTTGGCAATATTTTATGTTACTGTTCTTTGCTAGTGACAAAACACCATGTTCCTAGGCCTGGTCCACCCATAGATACATTGATTATACAGAATTGCAGTCTTTGCAGAACTGACTACTTCTGTCTCTGTGTTTCTCTTTCAGAGCATAGGTCCACAGTACTGAGTTCGTGGAGTTTGCAGTGGTGGAAGACCATGATGACTTTCACACACAGGACCAGCAAGGGGTTTATGTAATATATGATGTGGCTTTAGAGGACCTGAAGTAGCTTGAGAACCAGCTGCTGCTTGTTGCCAGCCAGTACCCCAAGAAAGATAAAAGTAAGATCCAGAAGTCCAAAACACCGGTGATAATTTGGCTTGCTGTTTTCAAGGTAGGTCGATGATGTGACTTCTTGAATTGTCGCTGTACTTCTGCAGGACCAAGTTCTAACTGGATATTTGGGACCTTTCTTTATCCTCCTAGTTAGCTAAGTGATTAATATATTTCAGAGACCTAACTGAGCATGTGGAATTGCTTGTCACATGTTGTCAATGTCACAGTTTTGCACTTATTCAGGGTCGTGGACATCAAAGTCATCCTGGAGGGGAAAATAACACAGAAGGGACATTTACTGATGTAGTTAAGTAACATAATGAGCAAGCACATCTTCAAGGCACAGAAAAAGTCAGAAAAGAAAAATGTTAATTGTTTCTGAATGTCTTTTAATTGATGTATTGGATTGCTTTCCTACAGAGCTAAATTTACCTCCCATCACTTTTAAACTTTTATCAGTTGCAAATAAGAAGCTGCAAAATAATTGATATTCCAGACTTTCTTTTTTTTACTGCTGCTTTTTTTTTTTTTTTATATAGTAGGAACTGAATTGCAAAAGACTGTTTTGCAGATTTCTGAAAAGAACAGTTGCACTTCTAGAGTAGTGAGGAGAAAGAAGCTTGTAATTTTTGAAAGTATGGGGGAAGGGCCCTTAGAAAACAGTGAGTAAATGGCACAAACAGATACGATATTCTGAGAATTGCACAAAATGTCTCTTAAATCACTGGAACTACTCTCCATATTGACAGGAAAATATTTTTGGTGATTTAGTGTACTTCCCTAAAATTGATTGTTCTGACAGAGAATTCAGGGCATATCTGAGGATTAAGATGACGAGAAACCTTTACAAACCTGTGAATGCCTAAATGTCTGTCAGGACCTTCTCTGAAGTCACCTGGAAGTCCTCATTGTGGACCTTCTGAAGTATTTTTTGTATAAGGAGAGACTGAGAGAGCTGGGACTGTTCTGCCTGGAGAAGGCTCAGGAGGCATCTACTTGGTGCATATATATATACCTAGTGGGAGGGAATGAGGAAGAGGTAGCCAGACTCTTCTTGGTGGTCCTTGCTGATAGGACCAGCAGCAATGGGCACAAACCAAAACACGTGAAATTCCACCTGAACACAAGAACGCGCATTTTTACTGTGAGGGTGGTCAAATAATGGCATGAGTTACCCAGGGACATTGTGGAGTCTTCATCTATGGAGATATTCCAAACCAGACTGGACATAGTCCAGGGCAACCCAGTCTATGTGATTGCGTTTGGGAGCAGGGGGTTGAGCTGGATGACTTCCAGTGGTCCCAGAACCACTCTGTGATTCTGTCATGGCAGGGGGCAGACTACTAAACGAGGTAGTGTGCTCAGTTTTGTATAGCAGTTCCCGTGCCCATAGGTCACTTCATTACCACCCTCACACAGTACATGCGAGGACTGATCATGTACAACCTCTCCTAGTTCCTTATGTTCCTTCTTGTTATGGTCTCTTTCTGTGTGCCATGAACTCAAACACTTTTAATGCTGATTTCTCCAGTGATCGTGGGCCTCAAAGGACTCTCTCGTTCAGCTTTTAATAAACACACTTAAAGTCTAGAGCTGAAGAGTAGCTGCTGAAGCTTCTTCTATTTACCCCATGGCTGATTTTTGACCATGCAGCACTAAACATTTCAGAT
Organism: Trogon surrucura; assembly: GCA_020746105.1. Classification (NCBI taxonomy): domain Eukaryota; kingdom Metazoa; phylum Chordata; class Aves; order Trogoniformes; family Trogonidae; genus Trogon; species Trogon surrucura. Next base: position 52,044,376 of record CM036618.1, read on the forward strand.
TCTCTCCACCTGGTTTATTATTTATTGTCAAAATTATCTCTAATTTGGAAAACATTATACCCAAGAAACAAAGCCTATGACTTCTTTAAGGATTTCTCATGGACTGCTAGCGTAGAAATATTTGTAGTGATTTTTTTTCCTTCTTTCACAGTGATTTTTAAATTATGAAGACTGACTTTCCTAATAGCAAACCACCTGAAAAGAAAGCCCTTCCCTGGGTCTGCACTCTGCTCTGCTATATCTGTCTCTAGGCAGATCAAGGATAAGAAGGTTATTAGGAGCAGTCAGCATGGCTTTGCCAAGGGGAAGTCATGTTTGACCAACCTGATAGCCTTTTATGAAGACATAACCAGGTGGATGGATGGTGGCCATGCAGTGGACGTGGTCTACCTGGACATCAGCAAGGCCTTTGACACCGTCTCCCACAGCATCCTCATAGGTAAACTGAGGAAGTGTGGTCTGGATGACCAAGTAGTGAGGTGGGTCGAGAACTGGTTGAAGAGAAGAAGCCAGAGGGTTGTGGTCAATGGGGCTGAGTCTGGCTGGATGCCTGTGTCTAGTGGGGTCCCTCAGGGGTCAGTACTGGGGCCGGTGCTGTTTAATATATTCATCAATGACCTGGATGAGGGATTAGAGAATGTTGTCAGCAAGTTTGCTGATGATACGAAGTTGGGGGGGAGTGGTTGACACACCAGAAGGCTGTGCAGCCATTCAGAGAGACCTAGACAGGCTGGAGGGCTGGGCGGGGAGAAATCTTATGAAGTTTAATAAGGGCAAGTGTAGAGCTTTGCACTTGGGAAAAAATAACCCCATGTGCCAATATAGGTTGGGGACTGCCCTGCTGGAGAGCAGTGCAGGGGAAAGGGACCTGGGGGTTCTAGTGGACAGCAGGATGACCATGAGCCAGCAGTGTGCCCTCGTGGCCAAGAAGGCCAATGGCATCCTGGGGTGTATTAGAAGGGGAGTAGCAAGTAGGTCAAGAGAGGTCCTCCTGCCCCTCTACTCTGCCCTGGTGAGGCCACATCTGGAATATTGTGTCCATTTCTGGGCCCCTCAGTTCAAGAAGGACAGGGAGCTGCTTGAGAGAGTCCAGTGTAGAGCCACAAAGATGGTGAAGGGAGTGGAGCATCTCCCTTATGAGGAAAGGCTGAAGGAGCTGGATCTCTTTAGCTTGGAGAAGAGGAGGCTGAGGGGTGACCTCATAAATGTTTATAAATATGTCAAGGGGGGAATGTCAGGAGGATGGAGCCAGGCTCTTTTCAGCGGCGTCCACTGACAGGACAAGGGGCAATGGGTGGAAGCTGGAACACAGGAGGTTCCAGAAAAATATGAGGAAAAACTTTTTTACTGTAAGGGTGACCGAGCACTGGAACAGGCTGCCCAGGGAGGTTGTGGAATCTCCTTCTTTGGAGACATTCAAAACCCGCCTGGACGCGTTCCTGTGCGCTCTATTGTAGGTGGTCCTGCTCTGGCAGGGGGGTTGGACTAGATGATCTTTAAGGTCCCTTCCAACCTCTAACATTCTGTGATTCTGTGATTCTGTGATTCTGTGATCTCCTTGTGAAATTTATCTTTGAGTAGTTTGTGCTGCTTCTCTTTGATCTGAGAGTGAAGATGAAGTGGTGAAGACAATCTCAACATGATATGGTGCTGTGAAAAAATAAGCTTCTCTTCACTTTCCTCCCCTAGTTTTCCTGTGCTCTTTCTAACTTTATCTCTTAATCTGAGTCTTCTAAACTCCAGTCTTTATGTCACAGAGTATTTGTTAAAAGATGAAGGAAGAGAGATGTTTAAACCAAATGCCTGTGCTTGTTTGCTTGCAGAATACTCCAGGGCCCCCTAAAGCTTATGGGACTTGAAATGTTTTCCTGGCCTGGGGTTCCCTGGCAAGCAAAATCCACAACACTGTGCTATAAATAAGAAAGAATTACCACAAGTCCTGGGACTCCAGGCATGTGGAAATCCGTCTCATACTGTCATCTGCTTGTTTTCTACTTATTTTTTTTTATCTTAAGCGATGTATCTTGTGAGCCATTCAGTGGCAGCAACATCCTTGGCTGGGCACATGCCTCTGTGGATTGATTTGCTGTTCTGCTTGACCTCTGGACCTGTGAAAGTGCTTTCCTGGGGAAAAAAAAAGCACCAGGTATAAAAGGTTTTTTAGGACTGAAACGAGTGATTTACAACCATAGAATCATCATAGAATCATAGAATGGCCTAGGCTGGAAGGGACCTTAGAGATCATTTAATCCAATCCCCCTGTCATGGGCAGGGACGCCTCTCAACTAGATCAGGCAACACATGGGGACCCAAAGCGGATCAAACCCATGACCTTGGTGTTATCAGCACCACGCTCTGAGTGAGCTAACCAGCCCTCTATTCGTACCCACCAATTCATTTAAGTTGCATAAGGTTCCCTTTCAACAGCATTTCCTGTTGTGTATATACACAGACACCAGACACCAGGGCCAGAACGTGTGAGTGGTGGAGCAGGCTTCAGATGCTTTAGGAGCCTGGTGCTGGGCTGGGCACAGAGGACTGGAGATGCTGGGTGCTGTGAGTTGGGTTCAAAGGATGTCGTGTAGTGGCTCTTTCAATAAGTGAGCAGAAATGCTCTTGTTGTCAGACAGCAGCCTCTGTATCTGCTGTGCCAGAGACTGGAAACACTTCTGCAAGGCCTTAGGGAGAGTTGCCTACCACCAAATAATTGGGAAGGATAATTGGGAAGGACAAGGCACTCTCCAGAGAAAATCTGCAGAGCATGTTGTGTCCCTCCTTGTGTGCCAGGGAATGGAGCAAATGCAGACTAGGAAAAATCAGATCCAGCCCTGAGGAGCCCGGGTCACCGGGAAGTCCAAGATTCAATTTTTTTTTCTGCAGTTCTGGCTGTCCCTGATTTCTGGGGCTGGTGCAGGAAACTTTTTATGGCCATCATTAGAACTGTAATCCCTGCATCTTTGTGAAGCCCATGGAGGAGAGATTCAGTCTGCAGCTGGCTAGGCTCATGATTTGGATTACTCTCTGTCAGAGGGAACCATTAAGATATTTTTTCTGTTACAGCATTAAAAAAAATCCATTTAATAATAAAACATATATATGATTTGATATGTATTATAAATTTATTTCTTCTTTGTGAGTCAATCTATTTGAGCAAAAAATGCCATAGTTAAGTGTGATGTTAAAAACCAAAACCCTAAAAATACATATTAAGTGATTTGTAGGTTTTCCATTCACAGGGGCTGCTGCATATCCTGCAGGCTTTCCCTTTCTTCTCTCTAAATCTAGTCAGTTTGCCATGGGACATTCAAGCATACGGTGTTTCTGCCCAAAGACTTCAGTCTTGGAAGCTGAGGATTAGACAAGTCCAGAGGAAGGGACCCAGAGGAACTTGGAAGTGTATTTCTGTCTGTGGGGCTCGCTAGTCCCAAGGACAATGCTCTGAGCATCAGGAAACAGAAAGGAGCGGATAGTCCACTTCACAAACAGGTTGAAATGGCATTAACTGAGGTCGACTTCACACACTTGAAATGTTTTGTTCTCAGTCCTGGATTAATGTAGGGGCAGCTCTCAAAATAGGAGTGCTAGAGGGTGTTAGGGAACCTCCTGAGTACCACTGAAGAGGCTTTAAATAGAAAACCTTTTAAACTAAAATAGTTGTATGTAGTTTAGGAATTCTCCCAAGGCCACTCTCCCATTTTCATAGAGAAGCTTTGTGTGATGGAGCTGTATGAAACACTATCTAATTGCCTAGTTCATGAAATTTCTGCTGTCATCCCAATAGTCTTTGCTTTTTATTGCTATATGATCATGTTACCTCTGTGAATCTAACTTTTATTTTTATCACAGGCCTTCTGTATATGGAAACTTGCTTTCTTTTGGAACAAGAACTCCCAGCAGCAAAGAATGAAACTTCTACAGCAACAGTGTCTCTTCCAGAAACATCAAAGCGTATATTCTGGAACTATTCTCACAACTCTCTAGGCAGGATTAAATGTACAGATGTGTTGTTGCTGGAGGTCTTTTGCTTTTAGCTGAGATTAAATGAAAGTGGGTCTCGCTAGCTTTGTTTCCAGCTGGGACAGAGTTCTTTCTGAATGAGGAAACAACAGCCTTTTGTCCAGCAGCTGAGACAGTTTAGCTTAGTCAATATAAAACGTGTTTATGGCCTGTTGCTTAAGCACTGTCTTCACTTTCTCCAGAACAGTTAAGGTCAGACAGGTCTAAATCAGAGAACTTGACTGTTTCCATTGAAATCTGAATTCTCTGCTACCGAGTTACCTCCCAAGCCCTTCTGCATCTTCTGCTTCCACAGTCTTCTGGTCTCAGTATGGAAAGTAATACGGATGCTTTTCCACTTCTGTGTCAATGAAAAATAGCCAGATGTCGATCAATTCATATTGACATTGACTTGAGTAATTTTTCCAGAAGACAGACAATTAATATTTTCAATCCTCTAATTGCCATCTGACAAAAAAAGTACTGCAATGTCATCTGGAGAGTTCACATACTGTCATGCTTGGCTCATTTCTTTTTCTGTCCCAAGCTGCGGGTACTTGCAATTAATGCTTTTATTTAAATAAAAATTTACAGCTATTCTGGGTAGAGAAGCCTAAAGAGGGCATGTGCCTTTGTATATCTTTAATTACATCTTCAATTAATTTGGAGTTTCTCCAAAAAATACAAAGCAATTGTGATGGTCATTGCCAAATAAGATGACAGGAAGTCTTGGATGAGTCTGCATGTTTCAGGTTGTGGGAAATGGAGCTTTTCAAAGACATGAAAACTGTGTGTGTGCTGGAAAAGAAACAGAGAATGGATTAAATGTGGAAAGGAGTAGGTGTTTTTCAAGTAGTAGGTGCATTGCCTTGTAACTTTTTTAAAGGAAAAATATGTAGACTAAAACATCTTCATTCTCCAGTAGAAAAAAAAATCCCTAATGTTAGCTATGCCAGATGTGGAAGAAATTTCTCCTGCGGGCTGTTTATTCCATGCTCTGTTCTTGAGCCTTCTGCTGAAGCATCTAGCAATCTCCTGTTACAGAAAGGAGATGCCATCCTGGGTTACTGTTGGTTTGATACGGGTGACAACCTCCATGTTCAGAAATCTCTCCCCAACAAAGAATAAATATTTGGGTGAACAAATATTTCTAAATGCACTTCTGAATATCTCATCAGCTTCTAGAGGTTTACTTTGAAACTTACCAACATGGTTTGGACCCAGAGGAAAGGTTTACTTCGGTGCAAGCGATGACTGAGACCATGTGTAAATGTCCACAGTTTAATCTCAAGTGGGTACATATACAATTGACTTGAAAATGTGTATACATCTAAAGACAACTTTTTGCAGCTTGTATTTAAATGCAGATGAATTACTTTTGCCTCGATTTCTCCCTGCGTGTGACTTTTATTGGCTAATGTCACTTAAGTTTATGGCTGAATTTTAGGTAGATGCCCAGAGGAAATAGGTCCATAAGATTTGGCGGAAAGGTCAGAGAGTTGGCATCAGTGAATCTGGACTTCCTTTAAATGTAATCACTAAGCAGCTTATCTCTCTTAACACTAGCTAGTGAGTAATTATGCAGTTTGCTTTTTCCATAGAGTACCTTGTCTTGTAATAGTTTCTGTGACTGATTGTAAAAAAGTTGGGAACCAGCACCTGAAAGTAAGACTATCTGAAAAAACTACATGTTGAAAATTTTTTCATGTTATTTAGTCTCATGATGTTTAGATAGCCAGGAAAACATTCAAAGAAGAAACATGTTTCCTCCCCCATCACCTTTACACTGCCCTTCCATGACAATGGGTTTGATAATTGTGCACTGGGACATTAATATTCCCATGGGTACAGACTATTAAACAGTAATGATGAAAGCAGGCTCTGAGGGTAACCTCTCTTTAGGCTCGCTGCGTCCGTATCCTTACCTGACTTCACAACTTTCACTGCCCTTTGGCCACAGCCTATTACTCTTCCGAGCACAACAGTGGTGGGACGTGCGCATATTGTGTTTTCACACCCGGAATCCATGTACTGTGGTACATGTGGTGTAGACCTGCCCTGTGTCCCTCATCCTGCAGCACTGGGGCTTATAGGGAGGGTTTGCACAGAAGATAGAACACACCCACAAGCCCGGAGCTCCTTGTTTCTAGTCCCTTCCGGTTTCCTTCTTCTGTCTCAAGCTCCTTGGCCCTGTTGCTCCCCCAACACAGGTTTTGATTTTGTCTTGGTTGTCCAAGGGCTTGTTTTCAAGTGCAAACAGTTTTAATGTGTAGGCATAATGGATGTGAAAATGTGGTTAATAAAGCATGTCAGCTAATGAAAGAGAATTTTGAACATTTTCTGTTTTCATTAGCAAATAAGACTACTTAGATGTGTTCCAATATAATTACATTTATTAAGGCTTCAATTCTATTTTCAGATTTGATGATTGATCTCTGATGTGCACTAAAGCCATTGCAATTTATTCTCACAAATTAACTAGCAATTGCAAGGTTTCTTTATATATACAATTTATAAAGGCTTTATTTGAGAGCTATTTATTCTTTCTTTGTTTTTTTTGTTTGGTTGGTTTAAGCCCTACTTTGAAGAACATTTATTTGCTGCAATTTCACCCTTCTCTTGGTCTGGTGTGTTTGATCCCCAAAGCTCTTGAGTATATCTACCAGGAATTCTACAGCATTTGCAGACCAAAAACAACCAGTAAAACAAGTGATCTAGAAAAACAAGTGCTTCAACTAGTAGCTGATAAGTGGCAAACCATGGAAAAACTAGAAACTTTTTGCAGCACTCGGATTCAAAAAGATACAAGTCCCATTTTTATGTTTAGTAATAGCTCTTTAAAGCAAAATGCCTTAGAGTGTGTTCTTGCGAGTTCATTTACACTTGATGGTTAAAATTCTGGCTATGTGATTCTTAATTGAATTATTTGCTTATGAATGGTGAAGATTCATAAGATTTTTTTTTTTACTGTAGATGAACTCAGGGAAGTAGAACTCTTGATCTCATGCCAGTGTGAAGTAGGAACAATCAGCTTAATGAGAAGGAAAATAGACGCACTTAAACTGACATGAGATCACAGTAAGTCTCCAGGTTTTGTGTTTGTGTGTGTACAAAATAAATTAACAAAAACTAGACATTAAAGCAAATATTGTTATTTGCTGGTGGAGCCGGTTATTACTGTAATGTCCACCATTTCCTTGTGTAGAACTCTGGTTATAATTTTTATTAATGTTAATTATTGTAAATGAAATTATCCATGCTGGTTGTCTCTATCAGGATGATTCTTTTTTAATTACTCGGCTTAGTTGCTGCTAAGAGCAAGAAACAGAAAATAAATGGTTTTATCTGCTTTCTCTACAAGATTGTAATACAGCTATGCTTTGGACCATACTTTTCAACTTTGGGAAGACTCATTAGGTAGTGATATACCATGCTTTAACTCCTGCCAAGTTTGGCCAGCATAAATTAAAATAAAATATGCTATTGCAACATTCTCATTAGGAAGATATTATCTGAAGTTTCTGTGTGCCCGATGTATCTATAACCTGGGGCAAATCAGGACTTGCCCCTGCCCCTGCAATAATAGCTCTGGTCTTAGTGATCTGTATTTGATTTGGGGTCTGATCACTGTAAGTGAATACGAGGAGCTGTTAGCCTGTGCCGTCACCCGCATTGCCTTCTCCGGAGGCAGGGGAAGAATCTGGGTGAGCAGGTGGCTGGAAGTCACGGCACTTCCGCCATAGGAGCTGGAGATGGACAGGAGCACTGAGAAAATACATCTGGCTTGGTAAGTGGGGTGTTGGCCAGTAAATGCGAATGAAGATTGAGTTAGATTAAAAACTGGGAGACAGAGACTAGAACTAGGACCCAGTGGGTTCCTTCCTTTTGGAATGAAAAAATGTGGGGAAAACAAGTAGAGCACAGATAAGAGCTGGGGCAAGAAGGTGTCTCAGGTGGGGGTGAAGGGTTAAGAATGGTTTGGTAAAGAGATCAGATCAAGCTGTCCAAAAGCAGTGAGGACAGGACTTGCTAATCAAGGTAGTAGGGATGAAAATGAAAATTGTGAGGCATGGAGGCAGAAGCGTTTAGATGAAGTGACTGTGAAGCCATCAATGGCTAAGAAAGTAAAGAGGCAAATTTAAGGCAGAAGCCTCCTAGGATACTGTCCTCCCTGCCCTAAAGCAAAACCCAAGAATTACTTATCCAGCATCTCTCTGCTGCCAAGAAAATCGACTGGCAGTGTCCCACTACCCTCTTGTCCACAGCAGATCACAAACAATTCTGTGCTTTTCAAATTCTAAATCCTAGAAGTCACTGGCATGGATCTGTGCATGGACCATAAAGTTCCCACACTGCTGTTGCCAAGGAGGAAAAGGAAGGATTTTGTTGTGTTCGCTTCTTGACCATTTCCAAGCTGCAAATGAGACAAATGCATGCAAACAGGCAATGTTTAGAAAGACGCTAAGGTTGTAAAAGTCAAGCATTTAAATTTTAGGAAATTTATCTTTGCCAGAGTAGATTTCATTTGGTTTCTTTTCGTATATGTGTGATTATGCCTATATAATCACATTGTTTTTCTTTATGACTTGGTATGCTAAAATCAACATTTTTGTCCTTCCTGGACTGCTCCCTTTGTGACCTTGGACTTAATTCTTTTATGTTATTCCAACCATTCACAAAGGATTCTTTTATAAGATCCAGTTTTTATTCCCCATTTGACTTTCTAAACATCTTTCAATGTCATAATAAATGAATTACCCAGAGGTGAGGTACAGGTGGTGCCAGCCTGGTAACAGGTGGATTTCCTACGTAGAAATAACAGAGTGAAAGTGAAAAGAAGAGTGAATTCTGGAATTAAAAGACTGAATGATCCCTGGGAAATTGTGAGATCTTTCTTATTCATGCCAAGCCAAGATCAGCTTTACTTACGCTATTCCCATGACATAAATAGCTGTCCTGTTCTTAAATGTATCACGTGATAGACTTTTTGAGCAGTCTGTTGTAGTGCTTCATCAGTTCCTCCTTTAGCAAGTTCTCCTAAAGTTCTAGCACGGACATGCTTTGCTACATCTAATAAATCTAAACTTATTACCTGCTTATTACTCTTGTCTGTGTTGGAAATATTCTCCTTGTAGCCCCTCTATTCTCCTTGTAGCCCCTCTGTGGAGAAGCACATAAAGATGGGTTGTCCTGTCCCACCCACCCAGAGACACAGAATTACAAAAGCACATTGTAGAGTACTGGGTAAGAGGGACAAAATAAAGTTGCACAACTTCTGATACTTAACTTCAGGGTGCTGACTTTTCAGTCTTTTTGTTTGTTTGTTCCAAGTGTAGCTGTGAAGGTGCAGCGAGGGGCAGGTGTTAACATCTAGAGTTTCATTACTAATAAGTGCATGGCTGGGTTCAGATTTCCTCAGATTCTGGGGTTTCTGCTCTTTTGGAGGCTTCCACCACCCCAGTAGAAAAGGGGTCCAGCTCTGCTGACTTAGATGACCATATGAGTTTGTTGTTCCCCTTTTTGGTAGCCTCATACATACAGTGGCATGTGTACACTTTTTAGAGGAGGAATAGCCTCAGCTAGTAATAAGTGAACTGAGGTACAGAGCCCTCACCTTTAGAGAGGTACATACATCTGAAAGCCTTCTGATTTTTTATTGTAATAAAAAAGGCAAATATCTTGTGTAAATAAAATATATTTCATTAAGTCCTTTGAGTAAAGCCAGATTATACATGCAGTGTCTTTACCTTCAAAGTGGCAAAACATAAGTGTATTTTTAGGAGTCTGGGTGAGTACAGCTCTGACCTTGCAGGGTTTGCAAGTCAAAAGCAACTCCAGCCAAGAAAACTCCAGTCAAGAAAAATGAGAATGGTGCCCTAAAGTATTTAAAGGCCTTTTCCATATGTATGTAAATGATTTCTCCATTTCCTTTTTTCACCCCCGTTCTTTGCAGTTATTTGCTCAGGTGTTGCTACAAGACCCTGTGCTGATTCAAGAGATCGCTTTGTCACTATTAGAGGTGGGTGCAGATAAAGAAAAAACAGACAGGCAGAGAAAAAACAGACAGGCAGAGAAAAAACAGCTCTTTATCCTGGATTCCTTCTCCAGCCTCCTGGAGCTTGTCACGCTTTGGCATCGGCTGATGGAGGAGGCAACAGAGAGCACGAAGTTAGCAAGGTCAGTGAGTCAGCAGAGCTGATTTAGCTTTGGTGACCTCAGAGAGGCGTGGTTTGTAGAGAAAAAAGTAACTTCTTTTAAATAGACCTCCTACTGTAGTTGGAAAAAAAAAAAAAGAGAGAGAGGGAGAACCTGCATTTCTATTGTGGAAGATATGTTTGCTCTTTATGTGGAGATGATGTCTTCCCAAGGTTTGGAGATGTTAATTAGTTTCAGAAGTTGAGAAGGAGATCAGAGTCCATGCAACTCCTCAGACTGTAATGGGAGTGGCCCCTTCTCAGTGAGAATTATCGTAATTTTGTCAAAAGGAGAACAAACATGAGGAATTCACTGATTGAATGAACAAAAAGATGCCATCTTCTACAGAGTTTTACCCAGGCACATATTATTTGAACTGCCTTCTTATGAAGAGTAGTGCAACATAAGAAAAGGCACATAAGAAGTACAAGTTTTGTTCACCACTAGAGGTAGGAAAGCATGAAGATTGTTCTGGCTATACTGATCCTGGCAAAGATAATGAAATAATCTACACAGAGGAAGCCAGTGTTATGCATTTAGGGAGTTATCAGCTGGAGAAGACGGCAATTTGCACAGGAAGATAAAGAAGATAAAGACTGAGCTAGTGAGACTACAAAGGACAGTGTTGAACTGCTGGCTTGGAGGCAGGTTATTGGTGATACCCCTATTGTTCAGCTCCATATAACTCGACATTTTTATTAATGATCTCAGCAGAGAACATTCAGGACATTGTAGTGCTGGCAGATAAAACTGATATGGAAAATAAATGGAATATCTCACAAAAAGAACTCAGGGTTCTAAGGACTGGAGTAGTAGGAAAGAGATAAGCATCAATAACACAAAGCTTAAGGTTATGCATCATAATAGGAAATTCTACTGTGAACTTTGGGTTTATTTGTTGGAAGCACAGAGGAGGAGAAAGAATTGGGTGTATAGCTGGCCGTGGGATGATTGTAAACAGCCAACACACTGCAATGATAGCAGGAGGGAAATCTTACTGTGAATCTGGCAATGAGTTTTGCAGCCAATACAGAGAGGGAGAATTGATGCTGTGTATATTATTCTGGCGAGGCCTCGCATGGATTATTAAGTATAATTTGGATATTTGTGGTCAGGGAAGATAAATTCAGATTGGAATGGGAGCAAAGATGATCTAATAGCATGCTGAAGGGAAACAGAGAAGGTATTTTATAAAAGCAAATGAAATATCTTGGCTTGTTTATCCTTGCAAAATGAAGGCTGAGAGAAGATAAGATTGTTCTCTAAGTACACCAGGAAGATAAGCACTAGGAATGGAGAGGGGCTATTTAAGCTAAAGGCCAATTTTGGCAGCAGAACAAATGGGTTTAATCATTGTGAATAAATTTAAACTGAAAATTAAAAGGAGTTTTCTAAGAATCAGACAACAAAGTTCTGGACGAGAAAGAGCAAAGTGTAGAAAACTAATAGTTTTGAAATGGGGCTTGAGTCATTTATGAATAGGATTTAAGGGATGTGATTGCTTGCAATAGCAAAATTGATTGTGTAGGATAGATGACATTCTGGTCATGTTTTTTCTTTGTTTGAGCCCTTTCTCTAGCTTTGTTCTTGAAAAGTGAGCAGCATTTATTTTCAACAACAGAGAACCTAGACATCTTTACAATATGTGAGCCACGACCATTCGACTTAGTTTGGTGGAAAATGTAATTTTCCGTCACAACTCTTTTCTGTCAAAATAAGGTCTTCTTGAACAGCTATAATTTGATATCTGGAACTTTCTTGGGCATACTAACAAACAGGTTAACTTACTTCAGTCCAAGCAGTTACATGAAGCAAGATCTCTTTTCTTGGCAGTTTGTGTTTCTTGTTTGAATACTCAGCTTTCTATTAAAATACAGATTCTAGTTAAACATCTACTGGTTGAGATAACTCACTGTGTTCCTTCGCTCATACACATGCAAGGATACACACACATACATTTTCTGGTAATTAATAAGGTGTAAGGTAACGCAACAACTTTTCATTTAGCTGAAAAATCAATATCCAGTCATCTTTTTTTTCATTAAACTAGTAGGAACTTAATATCTTGAAAGCCCTGTCTCTCTGTCAGGTTTCATTAATATTCACCAACTGATTTAGCAGTTATCCAGAGGAGACAGATGAGCAGACCAGACCATCACATGGCTGCGTTTCTTTTGGGAACAGGGCTAAAAGGATACAGTCCTCTGAGGGTTACATGCTTAGAAATCCCTGAAAAGTAACAGTAAATTTTCTTTTTCCAGGATGGGAAGTCAGTGGGAAATTATGACAAAAAGTAAGACTTCATGATATATATGTAAGGTCATTAGGCATAATTTTATCTTCATTTAATAGAAGATGCTTAAACCAGTCTACATACCAGTATAAACATATGTAGTTTATTCAATGTGACATTCTCAGGGGCTTTTTTTACATCTTCTTCTGATGTGCAGTTCATAGTTCATTGTAATATGAGCTGTTAGAGACTCAGATTCAGACTGAAACATCAGAAAGTTTAGCAATATTTTTTTCCTGATGTGTGGAGTAAAATGGAGTGAGTGCATCTACATTTGTGGATTCCTCTATCTCACACCATAGCTTCTGTCAAATTTGGGGAGGACCCACCAGAACTACTTCTACTACTTGCTCGTCTCTCCATCCCCAGAATCGGAGGTCATTTACATCTGAAAGTACGCATGTATGTTCTCTTCCTTACAGCCCTCGTTGCTTCTCTTTGTTCTTCAGTGTTCCTCAGTCCTCAGTTTCTGAGTATTCGTCTTCTACCATTTGATGAAAAGGAACATCCTTTGATAGAGCTAGACAGGGTAGCTTTAATCTGAAATTTGCTTCTGCTTTTATTTGACACAGTCACCTTTTAAATATTTTTTTTGTTTTTTTTTTCTTTGCACAATATTAATAAGCAGATATCTATGCTCATGTCTGTCCTGTATTGGCTATTCATATGCCTACACTGGTCAACTAAAAGAGCAACATTTATAATAATTACACAGAGTTCTTTGTTTTAAGACATTAGAGTTGATTCTGGCTGTGCTCCATAGGATTATTGGTCGATACTCATGGTGTCTTTTATATATTATTATGTCTCCTCCCCTTTTCTTTCCCTTACCTGGCAGGCAGGGAATGCAACCTGACCTTAAAGGACAAAGAGCTGTGACTTCTAGGTGTGTCTTTATCACATTCTCACAACACAGCTTCTCTGGGATCTGATTTCTGGAGTGATAGAAAACTTCCCTTTGGTGTTAGGAGGAAGCAAGGGAGAACCTTAGTCCATTGCAGTTTGTATCAAAAAGTCCAATTCTCCCCTTTTAACATTTCATACTACATGTGAAGAGCCATCATGGGCCAGATCATGTTTCTGTGGTCTTGCATCTGAAGAAATGCAGGGATGGATCTACAGGGAGAGAACAAAAAAGCAGGAGAGTGTCCAACTTCTTACACTTGATGCTTCAGAGATTTCCTGAGTTAGCAGTTTGATCTAGACCATGTGTTTCTTGTCTGCTGATGGACTACCCTCATAGTTTGTTGTACTAGGGAGGTTATATTTGGGTTGTGTCATCCTGGAAGCTTCTAGAATAAATGTTTCTGAAGTTATGCAATCACTGTTTTAATAGTAGTAAAGTATACGAGCTCTGCTTGTCTATTGAAGCTTCCTCTCTGGCATTTAGTCTTCTTCCCAATTTCTAGTCTAAAATAATATTCTTCACCTCTGCCACATGTAGTCCTTTCTAAATACGAGCGTTTAACATTTCCCTTGTTTTTTTTCTTATGACATTGTGGACTTGCAACTTACTGTCCTTTGTAAGTGTTGTCTGTGTCAATCAAATGAGCGATACTCAGCAACCATCAGCTATCTGGATACAACATTTCTTTGATTTTTTTATTTCAGATGACAAGAAATGTTTTAAGTTGAATGCAAATGTCACATTGAAATTAACCTGACGGATGTAGGTTTCAAAATGCATATTTCTTACAGCAGGAGGAAAATTAATGTTTCAAATGCCTCTGTGCAGTTTTGTTTCTAGGTTATATAAGGCTTTTGCAATGGAAGCAGGTTTTGAGGAGTTCCATTTGTACATGAGGTCTGTACTCTTCAAATCTGCAGCTCACAGGGAGAAAGCAGACCACCTCCCACCAGTATTCATTACATCCCTCCTGGAAGATGACAGCTGTGTTGACAGGTAGACTGATTTTTTTTGTGTGTTTCACAGGGCACAATCTCTTTAGATTGGATGGGATCATTAGTCTGCTTAGGCTCCCATATAAGCCAGAAAAAAAATTAGTGTGCAAAGTACATAAAACTATTCGGGCAGAAAATGTAAAATGCCGAGTGATTTGTTTCCTTTTTGTATAAACTCTGGGATTGAATAATGCTAATTTAAAGCTGTTGAGCAGTGAAAGGGAGGAGACACTGAATTTGTGTGGAACACTGACAATTTTGGAACTAAACTGAATTTCTTTTCAAAGTGAGGGATGGCTAATGGGGCAAGCCTGAAAGTGATTGCCTCAAACCCCGTAGGTAGCAAAACGAGACCTGAAAGTGTTGTGAAAAAAATCCTAATTCTCAGCACAAAGAAAGCTTCCTCTCTTAGAGTTACACTGCACTTCATGACTTGGTATGTTTGTCCTTTGTTTTTCAGCTCAGTGACTACTGGACCAAGTCTCTGCATAAGGAAGAGGTTATTTAATATCTTCACTTTTCCTATGGGAAAAGTGACTGAACAAACAGATTTTACAGTTGCAGTGATTTACTCTTTAAAGAGTTGGTAAATATGTGTGTGTATATGCATACAAAAATACACCAGTTTGTGCATATTTTATATCAAGGCTTAGGAGGAAGAAAGGAAACAACGTGTGAACTCTCTTACTAGATTCAGGGAGGACGTCCTGTGAGTCATTCCCTGTCGCTGGCACGGGCAGCAGGGCTCCCTTCTGACCTGTGCGTTTTACCGGTAGCAGTCCTGGACTGCTGTTTGCATCCTATTCACTTGCATACGCCCTAGCCTGCTGTGAAAATTGGGCTGTTCCAAGCAAGTTTAGTGATTGCAAGCAACCTGGAATGAAACTTCAGCTGGTAATTGAATTGAGGCAGTGATGGACATCAGAGGCCGGAAGACAGTGCAGCTCCACAAAAAAAACCCACACTAGGAACCTATACTTTAAACAAGGCATGACTAAACTGAACAAGTAGATTTTTCACTGGTTTAGACCAAGCTCATCTAGGAGGAGCTAATGAGTCATCATAATGTCAACCACGAAACATCACAGGATATATATTTTTTTCTTAGAAAACTACTTCTACAATCTAAAGCAACATTGTAAGACCACTGAAGTAGAGACTAGAGTGACCAATTTAGTTGTTTGCTATAAATTTAAGAGGCGAAAGGAATTAAGACTTTATTGTGGTCTTCCAGTACCTGAAGGGGGACCTACAGGAAAGCTGAGGAGGGATTATTTGCAAGGGCATGTAGCTATGGGATGAAAGGCAATGGATTTAAACTGGAATAGGGTAGATTTAGATTAGGCATTAGGAAGACGTTCTTTACTATGAGGGTGGTGAGGCAATGGAGCAGGTTGCCCAGAGAAGCTGTGGATGCCTATCCCTGGAAGTGTTCGAGGCCAGGCTGGATGGGGCTTTGAGCAACCTGGTCTAGTGGCAGGGTGGCTGGAAGGCTGTCTGGTGGAAAAGGACCTGGGCGTTCTAATCAACAGCCGGCTGAATATGAGCCAGCAGTGTGCCCAGGTGACCAGGAAGGCCAACAGCATCCTGGCTTGTGTTAGAAATTTTGTGACCAGCAGAAGTAGGGAGGTGATTGTCCCCCTGTACTCAGCACTGGTGAGGCCACACCTTGAGTATTGTGTTCAGTTTTGGGCGCCTCAGTATGAGAGGGATATTGAGGTGTTGGAGGGAGTGCAGAAGAGGGCGAAAAAATTGGTGAAGGGACTGGAGAATAGACCTTATGAGGAGCGATTGAGGGAGCTGGGACTGTTCAGTTTGAGGAAGAAGAGGCTGAGGGGGGACCTCATCATGCTCTACAATTACTTGAAAGGACATTGTAGAGGGGTTGGTGCTGGTCTCTTCTCACAGGTCATTAGGGACAGAACCAGGGGGAATGGGTTCAAGTTGCAACAGGGCAAGTTTAGACTGGATATTAGGAAGAAATTCTTCATGGAAAGAGTGGTCAGACACTGGAACAGACTGCCTAGGGAGGTGGTTGAGTCGCCTTTTCTGGATGTGTTTAAGTGTCGCTTAGATGTGGTGTTGGGTGATATGGTTTAGGGGTGAACTTGTAGTGTAGGGTTAATGGTTGGACTTGATGATCCCAAGGGTCTTTTCCAACCTGAACTGTTCTATGATTCTATGATTCTATGTCCCTCTCCATGACGGGGGGTTGGAGCCAGATGACCTTTAAGGTGCCTTCCAACCTAAAGCATTCTGTGTGCAATTCTGAATATATCACTATTTTCCTTTCATCCTCAGTTTGGCTCCTTTCTCTGTCATATTCCATATTTATAGATCATTTTGATTTCATTGCAGATGTATTCCATCTAGCTTACCATCAACCATCCAAGAAATCGACAGTCACATTGGAAAATTTAGTTTTCATACAAGAGATAGTGTTATGCAGGTGAATGATTTAATTTGCAGAGTAAGCAAAAAAAATGTGTATTACATTATTATTCATTTGCTAGAGTATGGAAAGGCCTCAGTCATGTGTTTACTAGATGCTATAAACTTCTCTATAGTTATCTTTCTCTGAGTGTTAACATGATTTAGTCTATTGTTTTATAATTAACTCCAAAAAATTTGATTGTTAATGTGGCCTAATCCAGGAATCCTTACAGTGACAGAACTCTGTAAGTCAGATGAGTTTTGTTTAAGAAGCTTTGTTAAATAAGGCAGGATGCCTGTGTATGGCTGCATGCACATATAGCAACAATGTTTGGTGTAGAGAGTTCTGTAATGCAAGAAAACAACCTTAGTCTTCAATACAATTTCTCGTACTTAGTCCTCTCCTCTTTGTACAAGAATATAAAACCAGTATCACAGACTGCCAGGCCATAAACATCTCTTCTTTAAAGCTCTCTGCAACATCATCTTGCCATCAACCCAGTCATGACCTGTACTCTGCAGCAGAGTGGCGTGTAATAAAAAAATTGCCATGGAAAAATAACTATGTTTTATTCGTTATCTATTCCTTTCCTAGTCTGTTTGCACTTCACTGCACTGTCTGGCACTGTCCCACTCTACAGAATGGAGCTGAGAATACAACTTACTAAATAAAAATGAATGAAATATTTCCTTGATCTCTACATTCAGTCACGTTTCAACTATAACGACATAAATATAATAGAATGCTCTCCCTTAACCTTCCTTTCATTGAATTAAACTACTGAAGTACTACAAGACAGAGAGCGATGTCTGTAAAGTAACCTGTCTTTTAAGTGGCAGAGGAAATGCCTAACACATTGTTTTCCCTCTCATTAGCTCTTGTGTCCATCTGGAACAAGGAACATGCAACTTATCCTGGCCTGCCAGGTCATTCAGAAGAACGCTCTTTTGGCGGCTGTTCAGCAAATCTCCTTTTGTTCCTTGGTCCAGCCTCCTCATACCCTGGGCTTAAAGGTTAGCAGCATCTTCTTCCTCACATTGCACTAGTAATAATGTGTTTTGTCAGACTTAGCCCAAAGAAGGTGTCTGCTAATTCTGCTTGCGATCAATCGGGTGGCAGTCCTGCACAGCACTTGGAACAGCGTCACTGATGACTGCAGCAACTGCAGTGATTGTGTATTAGCATATGACATAAAAAATAAATGGTGTCGCATCAGTGATTTATTTGAAGTCTGTTAGTTGGGTAAGTGATAAAGCATCGCTAAATATATACCTCAAGAGAGGACTGAAAGAGGTTGGAGATGAATTGGATTCAAGAGGCACTGGATTCAAAAGCCTGTGGTATGCAGTAATGCTAACAATCGCAACCTGACCTTGAAATATGCATTCTTCTGGGGTGGCAAAACCATTGCTTTCATTTGTCCTGTCTTCTGAAAACAGAAGTATGGTCAACATTATTTCTAACAGGAAACATTTATGTCACCCTGATGCTGTAACATTAGTTCAAAAGCTACCTGCCAG
Organism: Trogon surrucura; assembly: GCA_020746105.1. Taxonomy (NCBI): domain Eukaryota; kingdom Metazoa; phylum Chordata; class Aves; order Trogoniformes; family Trogonidae; genus Trogon; species Trogon surrucura. The sequence goes on from CM036618.1 coordinate 52,062,716, forward strand.
AGTCACTGAGCCATTACTGTTCCTCATCTAATATTGGCTCTTTTTTTTTTTATTTATTTTTTCATCCTATGTTTAATATTTGATGCTCAGGAGCTACCCTTGCTTCACACATGCTAAACTGTTGTAGAGCTCTGCGATGCATCTTCTTATGCAGCTGTTGTGCCTCTTTCAGAGACAGCTGCATTACAGTGATGAGATAAGTGACCTTGTATGCGATTTCAAATAAGCAAATAGAGATTCTTTAGGGCTTGTCTCGCCTTCTCTGTACTTAGATGTCCTTCCATATTCCTGAGGACATCCCCTCAGCCCTGTCTTGCATCCCCAATACTCCTCATGCTCAGTCCCTTGCTACCAGGCAGTATCCTCAACTCATTCCTGTGCATGGGAAGCACCCATGTTTTGCTGCCCACCTGGGTGAGAAGTGCTGTGTTCTGTGGCAGGTTCATAGCCCTGCACGTGCTGACAGCCTGACTGTTGTGCTGGGAGCCCAGCTGGCTCCTGCCTCTTGGAAGCTGAGCAAGCCAAGCAAAATGGCCAGGAATCAAACTGTCCTTGGCTTTCCCCGTGGCAGAGGATTCTCCTCACTAGCTGAATGATGATTTTGCAAAACTGGAAGGAGCTTTACACCCCTGAGACCTCTGTTCTTAATGTCAAAAGTATTTAAAATTAGTCAGGGGTTCAAAATTTGTTAGAGTTGGGTTGAACTAGCTAAAGGAAAGACATTAAAATATTTAGTGTCTGACATCAATTTCGAGTTTAAAAATGAAAAAATATGTTATCATGACTCCCTGTTGTCTCATTTGGTGTCACTCAGAGCTGCAGCATGAGAAGGGGAGGAAAAGTTGTCTCATGCAGCTCTGACTTACAAGCTTCTGAGCGCGAACTGCTGTTCCTAGAGCAGTGTCCTATACGCTTCTTTCTCTAGATCAGAGGCGAATGTAAAGGAGATCCTAAGGCAAACACTCCTCCCAGAGACTGTCAGCTGCACCAGGACAAACTTGTTTCACCACTGCATGGTTTGCATCCTGTCCCAACATGCACAGGACAGAGATTCTACAACATACGGTGGAGATCCATTGCCCCCAAAAAACTGATATCCACCAGAAGAAAAGTTTAGCATCGGGCGGTCAGGGTTGCCTGCTTGCCACTAGCAGGAACCCTTCTCACCACTGATCTCACACAACTTCTGGCAGCACACAGACCATGTCCTAGGGAGCTGCTGCACTCTGCAGCCACATGGTAGGCACCCAGATGTTGGCAGCTGGATGGATGGCTGTGCAGCTTCCCAGGGCTGTCCATGGTCTAGCTCATCCCCGAGGCTGGTTTCCATTCCCTCTCACAGAGAAGTCTGAGATTCCCTGTCTTCATTTCTAATCAGATCCTGCAGGACTGAAATCCTTAGTGAATCTAAGAAACCACAATTTCCTTCCCAAATTGATCCTCTGCGCTACCATACAAAGCTGCTGCCAACCATCAGTTGTCTTCCTCTGGAAACAGCTCTTCATCCCCCAGTTGAAGAAGATTTATCTTGCAAACATTTGGAGTTCTTTTCCTGTCTAAATGCCAAATGATTTCTTTTCCACAGAATGCTGGCAACTGTATTGTTCATTTTCAAATGTCTTCTCTCCTCTGTAAATCATTTAGTGGCTCCCGCATCCATTCTGGATCAGCTTTTTACAGTCAGTGGATATTAGCTAACTAATCAAACTCACGCACAGATGGCAACTAATACAACCAACGGAGGCAGTGATAAGGAGGTCATGCATCTGTTATTCCACATTAACACATAAAACTTAAGAAAAAGTCTTTCATGACCTCCTTATGTAGGAAAGGAAGATGGCTGCAGGTGTCACAGGCTGTATCTGCGCTGAGAGACCCACCGGTGCTGTGGGTGTTATGGTGCCCACCCAACAGAGGCCAATGCCTGTGGTGGTTCCCTTCGGCCCATGTAAAGGAGAGCTTTTTGGTGATGCCAAGGTTGCTGTGTGCTCTGCAACACCCACCACAGTCTGGGGGTTGATAGCCAAGACCTGTGGGCTGTGCTATCAAGGACAGAGGCTTAACCAACCCAGTCTCACCATGCTGTAAGCCCTCATGCAGATCAACCTGTTTCATACTGGTCTAGGACCTTCAAAACAGCAAACTTCCATGTATTACATGATAGGCTGAGGAAGCTGGAATTGTCCAGCCTGGAGAAGAGAAGACTCTGGGGGGACCTACCAGCTGCCTTCCAATACGGGAAGGCTGGAGAAGGGCTTTTTACAAGAGTGTCCAGTGATAGAACAAGGGGAAATGGATTTAAATTGAAGGACAATTGGCTTAAATTGGAACTTAAGAAGAAAAGGGTGACAAGACTGGAATAGATTGCCCAGAAAGGTTGTGGATGCCTCCTCCCTGGAGATGTTCAAGGCCAGGTTGGATGACGCCTTGAGCAACCTGGTCTAGTTAAGGGCATCCCTGCCCATGGCAGGGAGGTTGGATTAGATGATCTCTGAGGTCCCTTCCAACCTAAGACGTTCTATGGTTCTATTTGTAACCTCACTGACCATTTTTTCTGTTCTGACTTGGTTTATAAGCTGAAATATTTCTCAGGAATGAAGACACTGCTCTTGTCTGCCCATTTATTTCTAAGGCAGATGCTGACCACTGATTTTTTTAATAAATGTCATATGTTCCCTGTGCTCAGCCAAGCAGGAAGAATTGTTCTCTGGGCAATAAATCCATTTTCTACAACACAGCAGAGGTGTTTTTTGGTAGATCCATCTGCAAGCTGGAACTAACCCAAGCCACATTAGTACTTAGTTATAGAAAGGAACTCAACTCTTAAAAAGTGGGGCCTTTTCCCCCATTTTTGTCTTTCCTTTCCTGCTATATGCAAAAGACTATAGCTCTCAATGATTTGCAGGGGAATTAGTGTGCTTTTTTAGCTCCCCTGGACTTGAAAGTGTCTGTGCCACTTTTGAAATACTATTTCAAGAACTTGGAAAAGTACCACTTGTTCCTACTTGAAAATTAGGATTATTTTTATATAAATATGCAGAAATTTCTGAGGTTCCTTCATACCAGGAACTACTGGGACTTAAATAGATGGTATGGAGGTATGAGTGTGGTTTTTTGTGTTCATGGGGAGGCAAAACAATTTTCCAGACAAGTGATCTAGCTATATAATTATTCATACATATTTGAAAATGCAAGTGTCTGGGAAAATTTATATTTTACTTGCAGCCGATTGAACATCAAGAATGTTGTCTGATTTATAAATTGAGTACTGCCTCTGAGTCTGCTGCTATGCTTCGTTATGCCTATGCTCAATGAGAAATGTTTTTTTCCTGTGACTTTCAATGATGCCAGTGAATTATTATATCATAAAGCTAGGGTAAATGGAAGCATAGAGAATTGCAAATTTACACTGATTTAGTAGGAAGAGCTGCCAATCTTTATGAGAACAAGCACAGAGTTGATATTCATAGTATTTTAGGAAGGAAATATAGGTCTAACAAGTTGGAGCAGTTCAGCAAATGGAAGAAACTCAACGTGTGGGAGAAATAGCAGGTCGGCTGCTGCAAGTCACCACAACAGCCACTTCATTTTCTCCTGGGTGTTCTCCAGGTTCACTCTCTACCATCAAAAGGTGTTTTTTACAGACTGGCCAAGCCCCCTCCACTGGGTAGGGATCAGTCTGGCATGTGTGAATCTCGAGCGCTACCTGCTTTACGTTGTTCCGGGCCTCCACTGCGAGAAAATAGAGTGATGGGATCTCACTCATAAAGGCAAATTCCCAGAATCCCTGTTTCTTGGTGTGAATTGGTGGTCTAATCGCTATGGTTGTCTCACTATACCCGGGGGATGAGGCTCTGGCTTCACATTGAACTCTATGGAGATTACATGTTAATTTATGGAGGAAAGCCAAATACCTCATAGGAGTTTCTAAGCATCAATGAGTTTACAGTTGTAAACATTTCAAAATTATGACAAATAATAAGTGGACTAGGACAAGGCCATTAAATATGACTTCGCTCCCCCTGTAGAACCCACTCACCAGCTCCTTGGCCCAATTTCCTGGCTTTTACATGGGGTACTGTGTACTGGCAGGGTACTGGCAAGACACAGAGCAATTTTGTATATTATTCGGTTTTCGTCAGCTGGAAGTTGAGCACTGAAAACTCAGCACTAGTTGAACAACCTGTAGTTTGAAGGTACAAGTAAAAAGGCATTCAATACGCCCAGCTTAGCCCAGCCAGCTTCATGGTTCCTTTTACTTCTTTAATGCCAGTATGAGGAGCTAATTTTTTCTTTTTCTTTTATTTTATTTTGTCTTGGCACTATTTCTTTCACCATTTAATTTGCTTACACTGAAATTAAACATGTGTAGACTGGGAGACTTTCCCCAGAGCTCGTTTCTGATAGCTGATCCACAAGATCCAATATATTTGTAACAGCTATATATAAGGAATGAGTAAAATGAATGCTGTTGGAGAAGCTGTGTCTAATCTAAAGAAGCTACCTGAGTGGTTCAGATGGAGGTTATCAGTTTACCTTTTGGGAGGTTACTCTTCTCATGTCCCATGCTTTTTTTGCCCCTCATCAGGCTTCCAGAAGCTTTCATCTCCATTCAGCTGGAGAAATGGGGACCCCAAGATAGGATGCTGAAGACTTTCATGCAGAAGAGAGAAGCGCTGGGCAGCAGGCTGCAAAACCTTGTCAGTACGTCAGGATGCTCCTCAGCATTTTCGAGACTGTTGGTTTTCTGGCATGTAGGCAAAGTGGTGGCTTTGCATTTATTCCACGGTTACTTTGGGGAGAAAGGCAACCTGGTGGCAGGTGTGGAAACCCCTCAACATGGCCCAAGCATGCTAGTCGGGTACAAGACTGCAGGTGGTGGCCCAGCTCCACCGGCTGTGGTGAGAAACTTGGGTGAACCTTCTTCCACCTCTCTGTCTCCTCATGGTCTCTCATGGGCACAGCTGCAAGCATTTGTGCTGGAAAGGTGCATGGAAAGCAGTAGACGTGGCTAAATAAAGGTTGTGGATGCTAACAGGCATTGCTCCTAAACCATTTCCAGCCTGGGTAAGGAGTTAAATTCTGGCTGTACTTATTCTTTTAGGTGCAGAACAGTTCTGAGATTTTACATATGAAGTGTCCAACAGATCCTTGAGAAAGATGCTCTATAAGGAAGGCTCATTTAATAAATATTTCTAGCAGTTTTGTTCTTTTTAATTTTAGAAACAGATGTGTTATAAAAAATAATTGTAAAGATACAATGATGCATATAGATGTTGTCTTATGCAAATTCCTCTTTGCCCGGCATCTAAAGGTGAGAACATGGATGCTGTATTAAACTGCTCATGATTCTGTATCTTGTGCTGAATACACTGCGGGTTAGGCATGGCCTTTAAGAATTTACCAGGTAGTAAAATCAAACTCCTTCTAGATAAGCCCTTAATGGATATTCTATTTTTGAAATAGCCAGTATAAATAATTTAGTTTAATGTACTCATAAGCTTCTTGCTGCTCAGTAGGCTACAAGAGTGTATGAGGAAATAACTGCTAGCTGCAGACTCTTTGGGGAAATACTAGAGAATTTGTGAACAACATTATACGAACCAGACCTGAATAAAATAATTCTGAATTTATTTACAAGACTACCTTAATGGTCCACTGGGTCTGGCATACTGTTTGGATTTTTTCTTGATGTTTAACCTCCTTAAACTGTTGGAATTTTATACTTCAAATATTTGTAATACAGTACATACTCTGGAGAGTTTTTAAAAATTGTATTAGTAGACAATATTACAAGCATTTTAGCTTTGTTAGATTCATGGTACATCTAAGTCCTACACCATACTGAGAGAATATTGTGTCTTTAGAGGATGAAGCTCTGAAATTCAAAAAGATGTTGTCGTTGAGTATTACCATAAGTATATCCGCTATAGATGTTTACTAGTATAGACATTTCCATACAAAATTGTTGCGTTTTAAACATAACTCTTGCTCTGAGAGCATGTGGATAATATGAACTTACGGACTTTCTATTCAGAGTATTATGAATATACCACTAAGCTATTTTGCAAGCTGAGTAAGAGAATATTTTTAGTGGTTTAGCAGGAGAACATAGTAGGCAGTACGAGCCATGATTCTGCATGAGTAGGAAATATGGATTATTTAAAGAAAGTATTGATGATGAGATGCTAAGTAGAGGCACACAACACGAATACTTTTTTGGTATTTCAGCAGAAATACCAGATAAACATCATTGACAAGAGCTTTAAATGATAGTACAAGTAATGTGCAGTAGATCAAAGAATGAATGAATGGGATGTGTATTATCCTGTGAATTCCATCTAGCTTGTAAGACAATTTAGGAAAAAAAACAGAGGTTCAAACAAAGTTGTACTTGATTTTATTTTTTTAATCCTATGTTCATAGGTCAATGTTCTGTGTTTTAGGGTTTTTATACCCACGTAAGTTTATGTTTCTAAGACCTTTGACTTGCACACAATATCATGAGGCTGAGCATGCATGCCAATAAAGAAGGAAGAAAGAAAAAGGAAGCAGACTATTTCTAGTGTACTTTCACTGAGAAGCAGACCGTACTTGATAAGCCACCCTGGACTAGTTTATGAGTTACCTTTGGACTGGAGTGTGTGGTCTGTTATGAAGTCACCTGAGAGCTGTATGTTCCACATCCACTCTGTCAAAAGACTGGGCAAGGACCTGGCATGTGGACAGCATCCCGGTTTGTCTTCTCCTCATCTGCCCAGGTGTGCAGGGGTGCACCGAGCAGCCTTGGGAAAGAGCACAGCAAGGAGCAAGCTGCAAGCTGGGCAGCTGTTTCATTTAGCCATGTTTTGCAAACGATGTAGCTTTGTATCATGCTGCAGATGCAAACTAACTTTAACCCAGGTACAACTTATCAAGTCTGTGAATAAGGACAGAGAGATGGGTCTGGAGGTGGTTTGCAGGCAGGGCTTGGCGTTTCAGAGAAGCTCAGCGATGATGAACTCTGACTCAGGGTCACTCTCTCTAACTCCCAGTTCTGCAATTAACCCGTCATCTCACTTAGCTCCTTCCTGGTTCTGCTTCCTTATTGTAACACAAGTATCAACATGTACCACAAAGCAGCTGCTGTATTAATTAGTAGATATTTCTAAAGCATTGTAAAGATATCTGTGTGGTGAAAAGCATTAAATCTGAAAATTTACCTTGGTTCTTAAATGCCAGTTTCATGGGTTTTATCATGATGGTTGTCAGGGTACAGAGGAATGGCAAAGATGTCCATATAGAAGTAGATTAGGTTCAACAAAGGTATAGCTCATCTGGACCAATCATGTCCCGCACAGCACTATACACTTTGAATTATACCTTTTTAGGCTGAATCAGCATGTGTCCCAGCACGGCCTGAGAGGTCAGCTCACTGGCTACTACAGCAGCCTAAGAAGCCTCTTAGAAGATTTCCCTGTCATCAGAGACAAGTACTTCATAATTGGACTGTCTCAAGTTATAAAAGAGGAGGAAGACTTCAAGGAAAACCTTGCAGCTGATCCCAGGTTTGTATCATGTCTGCAAGTGTGTTCCTCAGGGACCGAGTCTCAGTCAGTGCATATTACTAAGTAAAAGTGAATACATATTTGTAGGGGAACGATAGTCTGAAAGTGCCCTGATGAACCGTGTTTTGTTAGTCCTCAGGCATTTTTTTGGTGAATGAAGAGCGTGCACAGTCAGAGTCTCCTGCAAAAGGCGGCATAGGGAGAAGGAAAACTTTGGGAATGTGCTTGCTTCTAATCTCAGCACTATATGTAAGGGAAAAACAAATGGATAATTCTCATGACGTAAATCCTCCGCATTAATCATCAAGTGAGGGTTGCTTTACCCTTTAAATTTTATTTATTTAAGATTTAAATGAAAACTGTTAATAAATTGCAGGCATGTGACCTGACGAAAGTTAGGAAAGGAGAGGAAGAGCACATGGCAGACTAGGGAGGGATGACCCTGTATCATCTGCTCCTTTCAAAAACGACCTTTTTTTTGGCCATGTCACAAGGATCTCCTTCCTCAAAAGTTGTGGCTAGCAAGACAAGCCCTTCTGCTGACTTTCTGTAAGTATCTGGGTTCCCCATGTTAGCACCAGCAGGCAGATGGTTTTAGACGCGAAAGTAGTCCCCCAGTACACTCGTTTTGTTCTCAATCATCTTGTTCCCCAGCAAAACAGAAACTCGGCAGAAAACACATGAAAAACATCTGTTAAGGTTCAGGCAAAAGCTTCAGTTCTGATAACAAAGATTGGGAGCATAGTTACAAGCCCAAAAAAATCATAAACCATGGCTCAATGAGACACTTGAGAAGGTGATCGTCACTCCTTCCCTGTTGTTTAACTGCATGTTAACTACAGACTGTTAAGTAACCCCAGCACAGGACCATAGTACGAGCTGTTTTTCTTCCTTTATCTGCTGAAGAGGGTCCCTTCGGAGAGCTGGCCAAGTAACGACCATCACACCGATACGGCTACAAGTTGTCCTCCCTTTATTGCCCCGGACAGCCCAATATATACAGTTTAGCAGTGTCCACGCACCTGCCCCTTAACAGAGTTGGTCAGTTACAGGTTTACATGCGCCAGCGTTTTATTGGGTAGTGCCATTCCACTATGCAGGTGGCTCTCACCCCCCCTTCTCCCCCCGGCAAGGCTCTCACAAAACAGATAAAACCTCCTCCTTTCCGTGCCCCAAGGCAGCTCCAAGGACAGAGCCTTTGTTTAGGCCTAAGATGGTTTGTCCAAACCTTTTAAAGGGATACCGCACCCCTGCTCCATAAGAAATTCCTCTATAATCTGCCTACTTTTATTGGGTGTTGCTTAAGCCACTGTATTTTGTACTCCTGTCTCAGGTGTTTTTAAGCTCTATAGTATTTTGCCTCTTCACAGAATCACAGAATGCTGGAGGTTGGAAGGGACCTCAAAGATCATCTAGTCCAACCCCCCTGCCAGAGCAGGATCACCTACAACAGAGCGCACAGGAATGCGTCCAGGTGGTTTTTGAATGTCTCCAGAGAGTAGTTACATTTAGTAGTTACATTTCAAGCTCAAGGTATCCCAGGTTGTTTCAGTCTGAGGGTTCATGAGTCACACAGTGTCTGTCTTCTGCCCTTCTGCCCTGAACTCATTTGGGAATTAGGACAAGTGGTGACTTGTAATAGCAACTGTTTTGATTGTCATCCTAGTTTATTAGCAATGACTGAACCAAACACGATTTATTCGCACAGAGGAGCTGAGTTCAGCTGCAGAAGCTATGCTTCTGCAGTTCTTGCTCTGCACTACCTGCTACTCTTCATGTCATGGGGACATCAAGTAAAGAATAAAGCCGTGGTGCATTTCAGGAGTATCCATCTCATGACATGGAAGGTCCTGCAGGGCACTGGCTGTATTGGGATACTCAGCACAGAGATCTGCAAGTTCTAGCACTATGCCCCCTAATCAGATATTGGCTTGTGCCTCTTGGACCTGTAGCTTTCCAAAAGCAAGGGAATATTTCAGTACCCTCTAGTATTTGATAGGGTTATGATATTATACTTCTTCAAAAACGTTAATATGTGTATTAACTTATAAGCAGTTACACATTACCTTTTTTCACTTAAAATGAAACATCTGAAACAATGAAACATCCTGGAAAATATGCATGTATGCTTATGTAAGCCTTTTTGTTTTTTACGTAGACTTGAATTTTCTGAGGTCACCTGTGCTTTGATGCTTGTCTGTGTCTCTCCAGAAGCTTGTGGCCCAGCCACGCTCATTTTCATACCGCTTGCTCTACCGTGCTGCTTTTCTGTGCTTGATACACAAAGGAAGCCGAGAGGAAATCAGGAAATCCTTATTTGCTGGAGAGAGAGGCCGGCGTGGAGATGCCTGGGGAGCAGACAGCCTGGGGACCACTGCTGCACGTCCTTTGCACCTGCACCAACAAGTCCCCATGCAGGTAGGCACAGAGACAGGGAAACATCCCAGAAAGGGAGCTGCAAGGAGCTGGAGAAAAGGCTTTAATTGAAAAATAGCTCCTGCCCTTTCTGCCCCCCTGCCCTTTTTTTTTGTCCCTGCCTTATCAGTTATTACTAGTTAATGTTTGATTTTCTGATATTGTTTTAACTGAAGCTAAGAAGCACCTTGTAGACAGCAACTGTCAATTAGTTATGATGAAAGCAGAAATTTAGCTTCCATCTTGCCTACATTTAGAGGGTTATAGCAGGACATTAATTCAATTGCTTTCTTATCATCTGAACTAATATTGTTGCCTTCATTTGTGGCTGCCAGGCACTTGGGGGGTGAGCAGGTCCTGCCTTCCCTGCCCTGCCCTGCCCTCTGAGAAGAACCTGCAGTAAGAAACAGTGCATATGGTGTACAGGGGGAAGGTGACTAGTTATAGAGGAGGAAATACAGGGATAAAAAAATATAGGTAGGGAATGAAAAGGGTGAAAGAGAAAAAATAACATGGAATGAGGAGGAAAGGATGAAAGAAGAGACTCTGGGGTAGGAGCAGAAGAAAAGAGAATGAGAATAGTTATAATGAAAAGCTTTCTGCAAATACATATTTATGTATTTGCATAAGCCTAAAATTCATTAACATCAATGGGAAATGTTTGAGAATAACCCACTTAACTTTAGAAGCCTGCATCTTACTAGGCTTCCATGATAATCAATAGGTGCATCAAAGGGAAGACTCATTGCAGACTCCTGCTTTAGGATGAGTTGAGCTGTGTCCTGGAAGTGCTTCTTTCTCTCTCCACGGACTTGGGGGAGGTGCTCATATTGTCAACTGCATTTGGTTGGGTCAACCTCCTTTGCTGTCTTCGTGTTATGTAAGTCCAGCTGCAGTGGAAAGAGGGGAAGGCTGTGGATACATACTCTGCATCCACCCGTACTGGCTTTCCTAAGCCTTAGCAGTATCCCTTAGGAAACGGCAGAAGCACTAGGTGCAATAGAAATGTGATCTAAAAGAAGATAATAAAAGGCTCCTGCAGCAACTGCTGTCTTAAAAGTAAATGTTAGAAGCAGGAAGAAAGGAAAATGTAGGACTGTGGCTTTTGGGCCACAGACATCCTGTTCTTCCCTTCTCCCCTGCCGTTTTCCTTTGTTCCCAGATTTGGCATGTGAAACTAGGTCATAGCTCTTAGCCATACATGTTTAAAAGTACTAGTCACGCTATGAGCATGACATAGTATCTCTGGGATGTTTTAGGGGGTTTTAGTTTTGATTTTTTTTGCATAAAGTAGAAAATCTGTTTTATTTTTAATCTGTCCCTGCTCACTGCATTGGGGGTGGGACTAGACGACCTTTAGAGGTCCCTTCTAAGGCAATGCATTCTACGATTCTGCAAAATGACACTGCAAATCATTCCTGTGTTGCTGGGTCAGGTGGCAAATAAGCTTCTCTGGATGCAGTGGACTGTCCTTATTTTATCTCTGAAGAAGTTAGGTGCCACATCGCAGCAAGGTGACATAGTGTTGGGACTCTTGCAGACATGGCTACAGAGAAGCCACCCTTAACATCCTGTGGTGTGGTGGGGAAGTACAGAATCTCTGACAGGCTGCCCACAGTCCTTGTCCACCGAAGCCTATAAAGACGAGGCACATCTGGACAGTGTGCTTGCTTCAGAATTTGGAGGAAACCCTGGTCACCCTGTTTCCCCTCTCCCCACTGGTGTCGTTTCTGGTCTGTGACGCAAAGCGGAGGAAGTGGAGAGTGAGAATACTAATCTCACCCTGAAAAGCGTCACTTGTCTGGTTTCCCTAGGTACAATTTGTGCTTATCATTCTTGTGCAAAAGTTAGTAGGGCACAGCTGGTTAAACAAACCCTGCCCAAATATAATTTCCGTGCTTACAATACAGAGCATTTAAACTTTCATTACTCCATCCCACCCAAACCAAAGGACTGTTTTTTTGCATTCAGCCTTGCTTTATTTTTTTCAGACAAAAAGAAAACAAAGATTTAAAGCCTTGAAAAACTTACTTCGTAACGAGCTGAACTTAATCTCCGAGCTGAATTTATATCTCTTATTTCAGAATGTACTAACTGCATATTGTACTTCATCTTGTTCACGTATGTGAAGAAAAGAAATGGCACATTGTATATAAAAACAGGAAAATACATTATTCATGTAATAAATGTTGGGGTTTTATATCTTTTGGCAAAAAAAAAGTGGGCTGTCTACTAGTAATTGTACCTCGTATTTTAAAATAATGACACAGATTTTTAACGGCTGTCTGCTGCTTTGCCCTGCCTGTCTCCTGTTCTAGCCAGCCAAAGGATGTTCCTGGGGGAAGAGACCCTGAACGCCCTCAGCACAGCAGCTTACGTCCTTGCTTTATAAATCAGATGCTTTAAGAAAGTTTCTTTAAAATTTCTCTCAAATTCAGCAGGTTTTGGAGGTCAAACCTTTATCTTGTGTTCTATATATCAAAACTAAGTCATGATATGCCTAACACGCACTTGCTCCAAATCCTAGAGGCAAATCCTATGTGTGTTCAATCAGTTTTATCAAGCTTTAATCCTGTATTCAATCAATCAGTTTTACCAAACTTTTAAACAATGTCTTTCTGGGAAGTGACAGGCAGAAAGAAGCTTCAAAGTGCTAAACACCTCCCACTTCTTGCAATGACTCAGATCCTTCCACCCTCGATCATGATCTTTGCTGTCTCCAGATGGATGCACCTTCCTTAACCTGTGGTTCATCTCTCACCCTACTGAAATGCTGATCGTGTTCAAAATGCTTCCAGAGAAGGTCAGTATTTGCTAATGCTAAAAAATATTTCGTTCTAGGCACTAAGCCACGCACGTCTTTTCATGTGCATTACAGTTTAGCTTGTCACTGCAGATGGGAAAATAACCATCAGCAGTTTTAATCTGGATGCAGCTAGCATGTGCCACTGACAAAGAGTGTTGATGAAGAGTGCCTGCCAGGAAGGAGAGCCCTTCAATCCTCTTAGTTTAGAGGTAGAAGCAAAAGTAAAAGGAAAGAAAGAATCAAAAGTAATTAAACCAAAACCCAGCCACGCTCTGTTGCCTTTCCCTATCTGTGACTTATTCCCCATCCCACTAGTTTATCAAGAGCTGTCCTTGTATGCGGAAGTGGCAGGCTGGGACCTTTGTGTCCTCTGACTTTTTTCTGCTGAAGACAGAAAGGGGACAGGAGGGAGGAGGTACCTGCTCTGGCTCTGGCGGTGCAGGAGTTGGAGACAGCTCAGTGCAGGGTGGAAGGACTGTGAGGGGAAGGCTACCTGGCCATGTCTATTCAGGTAGATAAAAACACTGGAAAAAGCAGTTGTAAGAAACACCAGAGAAGTTGCTAAACAAAAAGCTCTGACACCAGATGGGATGGTGACAGCTGGGAGTGATATCCTGAATGAAATCCAGTGCCTGCCCTTGCTCTGGGAGCCCCAGCAGCATCCCACGGAGATCTTGTTTTATGCCTTGTAGTAGTTGTGGTCCTGGAAGCAAAAATATTTGCTACTTTGGTGTGTTTGCTTAGGGACAATCATCTGAATGGTTTTACTTGTGCATTTGTCTTGTCTGCAGGCTGCTCTTAGAGCTTTCTACCTAAGCCTAGAAATTGTTGGTGCATCTCACAATGTAGTTTAGTATCTCCTGGCCTTTGCTCAATCAGGAAATTCCCCAAACTGCTTTTGTGCCTTAAACCCAGAGCCTCTGACCCCATGCTGGGGAGTGATCGACAGGATCGGTAAGTAACACATCATCCTGAAGGTAGATGGTTCCAGGTGCAAAAGCAGATGACAGCAGCCTCTCAGTCCCAGGCCCTGGTTCTCATGGGGGATTTCAACTACCCAGATGTTTGCTGGAAGTCCCACACAGCCAGCCATCCTCAGTCCAGGAGGTTCCTCCAGTGCATCGATGATAACTTTTTGATGCAAATGGTGGATGAGCCAACCAGGAGAGGAGCGCTGCTGGACCTTGTGTTCACCAACAAGGAAGGTCTGGTTGAAGCAGTGAAGGTTGAGGGCAACCTTGGCTGCAGCGACCATGAGATAGTGGAGTTCAGGATCCTGTGTGGTAAAAACAGAATAGCAATCAGGATCGCAACTCTGGACTTCAGAAGGGCCAACTTTGGCCTCTTCAAGCAATTGCTTGGGGATACCCCTTGGGACAGGGAGCTGCAAGGTAAAGGGGCCCAAGAGAGTTGGTTGGCATTCAAAGACCATTTCTTTGAGGCTCAGGATCAGTGCATCCCATCAGGTAGGAAATCAAGAAAGAGATCCAGGAGACCTGCTTGGTTAACCAGGGATCTGCTGGGCAGACTCAGGTGGAAAGGGAGGGTGTATAAATTGTGGAAGGAAGGGCTGGCCACTTGGGTGGAGTACAGGGCAGCTGTCAGGGAGTGCAGGGAGGCAATCAGAAAAGCTAAGGCCTCCTTGGAGTTAAAACTTGCAAGGGAGGTCAAAGACAACAGAAAGGGCTTCTTCAAATACATTGCTGACAAAACTAATACTAGAGGCAATGTAGGCCCTCTGTTGAATGAGATGGGTGTCCTGGAGACAGAGGACAGAAAGAAGGCAGAGTTGCTGAATGCCTTCTTTGCCTCTGTCTACACTGTTGGAGACCGTCCTCAGGAGCCTCAGTCCCCTGAGGCCCCAGAGGAAGTCATGACAAAGGAGGAGTCTGCCCTGATTGATGAGGAGTGGGTTAAGGATCAGTTTGAACACTTGGACATTCATAAATCCATGGGCCCTGATGGGATGCACCCACGGGTGCTGAGGGAGCTGGCGGGAGTCATTGCTAGGCCACTCTCCATCATCTTTGGTAAGTCATGGGTAACAGGTGAGGTGCCTGAAGACTGGAGGAAAGCGAATGTCACTCCATTCTATAAGAAGGGCAGGAAGGATGACCCGAGTAACTACAGACCGGTCAGCCTCACCTCCATCCCTGGAAAGGTGATGGAACATCTTATCCTTGACACTGTCTCTAGGCATATCAAGGATAAGAAGGTTATTAGGAGCAGTCAGCATGGCTTTGCCAAGGGGAAGTCATGTTTGACCAACCTGATAGCCTTTTATGAAGACATAACCAGGTGGATGGATGGTGGCCATGCAGTGGACGTGGTCTACCTGGACATCAGCAAGGCCTTTGACACCGTCTCCCACAGCATCCTCATAGGTAAACTGAGGAAGTGTGGTCTGGATGACCAAGTAGTGAGGTGGGTCGAGAACTGGTTGAAGGGAAGAAGCCAGAGGGTTGTGGTCAATGGGGCCGAGTCTGGCTGGATGCCTGTGTCTAGTGGGGTCCCTCAGGGGTCAGTGCTTGGGCTGGTGCTGTTTAATATATTCATCAATGATCTGGATGAGGGATTAGAGAATGTTGTCAGCAAGTTTGCTGATGATACGAAGTTGGGAGGAGTGGTTGACACACCAGAAGGCTGTGCAGCCATTCAGAGAGACCTGGACAGGCTGGAGGGCTGGGCGGGGAGAAATCTTATGAAGTTTAATAAGGGCAAGTGTAGAGCTTTGCACTTGGGAAAAAATAACCCCATGTGCCAATATAGGTTGGGGACTGCCCTGCTGGAGAGCAGTGCAGGGGAAAGGGACCTGGGGGTTCTAGTGGACAGCAGGATGACCATGAGCCAGCAATGTGCCCTCGTGGCCAAGAAGGCCAATGGCATCCTGGGGTGTATTAGAAGGGGAGTAGCAAGTAGGTCAAGAGAGGTCCTCCTGCCCCTCTACTCTGCCCTGGTGAGGCCACATCTGGAATATTGTGTCCAGTTCTGGGCCCCTCAGTTCAAGAAGGACAGGGAGCTGCTTGAGAGAGTCCAGCGTAGAGCCACAAAGATGGTGAAGGGAGTGGAGCATCTCCCTTATGAGGAAAGGCTGAAGGAGCTGGGTCTCTTTAGCTTGGAGAAGAGGAGGCTGAGGGGTGACCTCATTCATGTTTATAAATATGTCAAGGGGGAATGTCAGGAGGACGGAGCCAGGCTCTTTTCAGCGGCATCCACTGACAAGACAAGGGGCAATGGGTGGAAGCTGGAACACAGGAGGTTCCAGAAAAATATGAGGAAAAATTTTTTTACTGTGAGGGTGACCGAGCACTGGAACAGGCTGCCCAGGGAGGTTGTGGAATCTCCTTCTTTGGAGACATTCAAAACCCACCTGGACGCGTTCCTGTGCGCTCTATTGTAGGTGATCCTGCTCTGGCAGGGGGTTGGACTAGATGATCTTTAAGGTCCCTTCCAACCTTTAACATTCTGTGATTCTGTGATTCTGTGTGTGAAATGCTGATAGTGAGAAAGGGACAAAAGGAGCATGAAGATCAGATTGATATAAAGTGAAGAATAAAGTCAAGATGAAAATGCAACCTTCTTTTTTCTTTTTTCTTTTTTTCTGCTCCATTTTACTGATGGAAGACTCTGGTGTTTCAGGAGCAGGTCCACAGCACCACAGATCTATCACGATCTCACAGAAAAGCAATGTACCTACCAGGGTCAGGAGGTCTACTCCAGCAGGGAACAGAAAAATTGCTCTTCCACCTCTAGCCCAAGTGTCTGTTAAGCCATCTGGTCAGCCTGTGATGATTTTATCTTTACCAGAAGATTAAAAAACGCAGGCTTAGGTTCGTTTAGTAATCTATCACTTGATTCTCTTTCCAAAGGGTGAAACAGCTGAGGTGTGTGTCATCCTGCATGAACAAGTATTTGTGCAGAAACATACAAGTTTCCCTAATAGCTTTGACACATTGTTCATGTTAAACTGTACTGCAGGAGTGGGATTTACCTGCATTTCCTTTAGTGCTAGCAGAGAGGTTTGTGACTCTCCACTGGTTAGTGAGGATTTGGTTAGAGAACTATTACAAAAACTGAAAACACACAAATCCATGGGTTCCAGCTGGGTGCACCCATGTGTGCTGAGAGAGTTGGTGGATATTGTGGCTGAGCCGCTGTCCATCATCTTTGAAAAGTCATGGGGAACAGGAGAGGTGCCTGAGGACTGGAAAATAGCCAATATCCCTCCAGCCTTCAAAAAGGGCGAGAAGGAGAACCCTAGCAACTACAGGCCGGTCAGCGTCACCTCCATCCCTGGGAAGATGATGGAGCAGCTCCTGCTGAAGGCCATCTCTAATCAGTTGGAAGAAAAGAAGGTTATCAGGAATAGCCAGCGTGGATTTACCAAGGGGAAACCTTCCCTGACTAACCTGATATCTTTATAAGAAGGCATGATCAAATGGGTTGTTGAAGGGAGAGCAGTGGATGTCATATACCTTGACTTCAGTAAAGCTTTCAATACCATCCCCCATAATATCCTTGCAGGTAAACTCAAGAAATGTGGGATAGATGGTCAGAATGTGAGGTGTATTGTGAACTGGCTCAGCAACAGAGTTCAAAGGTTTGTGATCAGCGGCGCAGAGTCAAGCTGGAGGCCTGTGGCCAGTGGTGTTCCCCAGGGATCAGTGCTGGATCCAGTTTTGTTCAATGTCTTCATCAACGACCTGGATGAGGGGATAGAGTGCACCCTCAGCAATTTCGCTGATGATGCAAAACTGGGAGGGGTGGCTGACACACCAGAGGGCTGTGCTGCCATCCAACAAGATCTCGACAGGCTGGAGAGCTGGGCAAAGGTGAACTTCATGAAGTTCAGTAGGGACAAGTGTAGAGTCCTGCCTCTGGGGAGGAATAACACCAGGCACCAGGACAGATTAGGGGATGTCCTGCTGGAAAGCAGCCCCATGGAGAAAGACCTTGGAGTCCTAGTGGACAGTAAGTTGTCCATGGGACAGCAATGTGCCCTTGTGGCTAAGAGGGCCAATGGGATCCTGGGGTGCACCAAGAAAAGTGTGTCCAAGAGGTTGTCGTGGTTTGACCCTGGCCGGCCGCCAGGTGCCCACACAGCCGCTCTCTCACTTCCCCTTCACTGCCAGACAGGGGGAGAAAATATTTCCAAGGGCTCAAGGTTTGAGATAAGGACAGTGAGATCACTCTCATTTACTGTCCCGGGCAAAACAGACTCAGTTTTGGGGAAATTAGTTACATTTATTAAAAGAACTAATCAGAGAGGAGTAATGAGAAGTAAGAAAGAGCAAACAGATCTTAACAAAGAGAACACCTTCCCCCCATCCCTCCCTTCTTCCCGGGCTTAACACCAATCCCAGCTTCTCCACCTCCTCCCCCCGAGCGGCGCAGGGGGACAGGGAATGGGGGCTGCGGTCAGTTCATCCGATGTTGGTTCCACCGCTGCTTCTTCACTCCGGGGGAGGACTCTTCACTCTTCCCCAGGGCCATTGTGGGGTCCCTCTCACGGGAGACAAGCTTCACACTCTCTTCTCCGCGTGAGTCGTCCCACGAAGGGCAATTCATCACAAACTGCCCGATGTGAGACACCTCACGAGGGGCAGCCCACCCCTTGTGAGTCTGAGGCGCAGTCCTTCAGGGGAAACTGCTCCAGCGTGAGCCACCCGCAGCATCCCAAAAGTCCCACCGGCCAACCTGCTCCAGCGTGGGCATTCCTCTCTTCCACGGGCTACAGGTTCCGGCAGCGACTTGCTCTGATGCGGGCTTCCCACGGGCTACAGTCCCCTTCAGGCATCCACCCAGACGGCGTGGAGTCCTCGGTGGACATCTACGCAGTGATCCTCACGGTGGACTTCTGCACCTCACCCATGGGCTGCAGGGGGACAACCTGCTTCACCATGGTCTTCACCACAGACCCGGGGGACTCTCTCTGCTCCGGTGCCTGGAGCTCATCCTCCCCCTCCTCCTTCTTCAGTGACCTTGGTGTCTGCACAGATTCTCACTCCTCCATCTCTGTGCCAGCCGTTATGGCGCAGTTCTTTTCCCCGTTCTTAAATATGTTTTTCACAGAGGCGTTCCTCTGCTATCACCTTACTGATAGGCTCAGCCTTGGCCAGCGGCGGGTCCCTCTTTGGAGCCGGCTGGCATTGGCTCTATGAAACTTGGGGAGCTTCTAGCAGCTTCTTACAGAAGCCACCCTGCAGCTCCCCCGCCCCGCCGCCAAAATCCGGCCAGGCCAAACCAAAAGAGAGGTCTAGGGAGGTTCTTCTGCCTCTCTACTCTGCCCTGGTGAGACCACACCTGGAATACTGTGTCCAGGTTTGGGGGGACTTGAACATCTCTCCTAGGAAGAGAGACTGAGAGAACTGGGGCTGTTTAGCCTTGAAAGGAGATGGCTGAGGGGGGACCTTATTAACGTATACAAATATCTGAGGGATGGGTGTCAAGAGGAAAGGGACAATCTTTTCTCAGTGTCGCCCAGTAATAGAACAAGAAATAATCGGTTAGAACATAGTTAGAACATAGTTAGAACATAGGCAATTACACCTCAACATGAAGAGAAACTTCTTGACTGTGAGGGTGACAGAGCACTGGAACAGGCTGCCCAGAGAGGTTGTGGAGTCTCCTTCTCTGGAGACTTTCAAAACCCGCCTGGACGCGTTCCTGTGTGACCTGCCCTGGGTGATCCTGCCTTCCAGGACTGGACTTAATGATCTCTAGATGTCCCTTCCAACTCCTAATATTCTATGATTCTATTGGTTACTGCTGTCACTGGCCACCTTTGCTGGACACTATTACAACAACATCTTCAGGAGAGTTGCTCATCCAAAGGTAATATGTCTTTGGATTAAGAGGGATGAAATGCTCTTTGGAGGTGCTAAGATTGCAGGAGCACAATTAAACTCAGCGCCTGATAATTAGACAACTGAAGTCACATGTGATAATCCTGTCCCAAATGCTGAAGTGCTCTTGGCATTTGTTTTTTCACACACTGGATTATTCTCACAGCATAGTGAGCTGGAGTTTCAAAACATGGCACATTGTGCATACCTCCTCAGGTGCGGGGGTGTGTGCTGCAGGGCAGGACTGTTTTTATGCCACCTAGAAATATGTTTCTCTGTCTGTACACTTGCTGCTCCTCAGATGCAACTCAAAAGTAAAAACTTTACCTGCACAGCTTCCCTTCTGTCACGGCATCTTTTAAAAAATGAAGAATTTATTATGATGGTTGGGTAAAAATATTAAATTATTCAAGAATTGGGAAAAATACACAAATTACTAGCTTTGTATTTTAATGTCTCCAGATTTTATCCCCTACATATTTTTCTTTTTATGTGAGTGAGATTTTTATTATCAGTTCTGAATTTATCTTCTTGAAATTTCATTTTGGAAGGGACAAAAGGACTCAGTGAATCATAAATACCTGTTACGGTTTTTATTTTAATACCGTGCTTGTGAATGTTTGATTTTGAAGCGGGTTTATTCTCTCTAACAAAAAGCACTGCCTGTTCTGTGGTGTGTGCTCATTGTACCATCAAGTATGTATTAGTAACTTCATTTGTATATGGCTGAGAAAGCTCACGTAAATTAGCACGTTTAATGAGCTTTGAAACAATCAAGAAGACTGAGCTCAGTCATCAGTGAGAAACCACATAACCAGACGTAGGAGGAATATTATGTGCAACGTATTTCAATTTCAGACATACCTAGTGTGTGCCTAGCTACCACATTTTTAAAACAGAAAATATGGACAATGATGGAGTCCTCAGTACTCTGCTGTCTGTAACGCATTTTGCACAGACAATTTAACTCTGTTGCTTATGACTGAGAGATCTTTCTTGTTTATGCTGAGGAGTAATTTCCCTCTCTCCCAAATCAGACCATTTAACTTCTTTAAACGATGGCAGCCCCTGCAGCCTGATGGAGAGAACACTGGGTTTCTATAACAGGTGCTTCCAAGTTAAATCACTGCTGCTGTGGGAGGCAGTCAAGCCCTGTGCACACAATTCCTACAAACACCAAGTAAGAGCAAGTGCTCTTGTAAAGGTAGTGACTTGTAAAGACTCATCGGTTTGAGAAGTTTTTTTCTAGGCTCAAAGGGAACACAGAAACTTTAGAACCTCAGCAGAAAAATATTCATTAGCTTGCAGAATTAAGCCCCAATAGTGTTTTATTAAAGACAGTTGGAAAAGTTGTCCTTATCAGTCTTTATCAGGTAGTAACTAGTTTAGGTCTTTGCAGTAAGTAAAATGTCATCTCTGGACGTGATTCTGCTCCCGTCTGACAAATCTAATCTCAGTATGATAACCAGTAAGATACACTACCGTCCTTGTTGGCTTTTTATAATAATTGACTTTTTAATGGGAAGGGCTAGTAAAAGAACTGATCCTTTGAGATGCTTGTAACTTTTCATTCCTACATATTTTCCTCCCTGACCTCACTATAGCCTCATGATTCTCCACCTGCCACAATTTCTTTTCTTAAAGCCTGGTTTTGTAGTGTTGAGGTGAATGTAAACACTCCTCTGCCTCTCATGGGAGGGACAAGAAATAAAAAGGTCATGAAGTACAAAACTCCTGGAAGGAAAATGAGTTTACAGAACTGAGATATTTTTACACATGCTTCCTGAAACACTACTTGATAACCTTAATGTTCTTGGGACTCCAGGGTCCGAACTTCAAGACATACAGAAAATGTTCGACAGCCTCCAGAATTCACTGGATCCCAGTGCAGTAATCCAGTTGCTAGCCATTCATAGAGAACTGATGTTTCTACAATTTGATGTAGCAACCAGGCATCAACTATGATAGGAATTACAGACTGCTAGGGACTGGTACCTTTTTCAGAAAGAGGCTTTTTTTTTCTGTTTACAAAGAAAGAAAAAAAAATCTAGGAAAGATGCACTTAAATTTTGTCCATAGTAACAATATCATGAAAAGCGTAAAAATTTTCTTTCCACTGAAAGTGTCAATTTTCCTTTAAAAATGGTGAGAATCCGTATGTGTATCATTGAGGGATCTCAACATGCCATGTCTGAGTACAGCTGTCCTATTATCTGTGCATTATATCACCTTTATGTTGTGATTCACTACTTTAGTAAACAGGGAATAAATCAGGGAGGTTGGTAGCTGTTACAGAGGTGGACTTATGAGGTAATATTTTTGCTTTGCTGTGGGATCTACATTATATTTCCCTCTGTCAAAGAATGCTTAATAAGCAGGTACAAGACCTACCTGCTTATATCAAGATTGAGGTTTAGCCTCCTGTAAAATGTTACTCATCTCATCACAGAAATCCGACCAAGATGTACTTTTCAGGTCTTTTTAGAAGGGAACTGCCTTCCTTTTTCCCCCCACTGTCCTCCCATATGTGGTCTGTCAGTAATGGTGATAGAGTGGTTCAAATATACTCAGCAGGATAACCTTGGCAGGACCTAAACAAGGGCAGGACACGCAAAAGTAAAGGAAATTACAGTTCTCCCCTTGACAGGTGGCACGATGCAAGACTAGATTTGCAGGCGTAGCCTGTGTGGGGCAGGGAGGCCACAGAGCCCACCAGAAGAGAAACAATTCCTGGGCTTGCTTTTGGGTAATGTGCAGGACTGAGTAAGAGCAGCCATGATATGCTTGCAGAAAACACCCCCAAAGGAACAGTGAAAACCAATAAATATCACCATAGCTGAGCTCTGCTTCAAAATAAAAACTACATAAAAGGGAGAATACTTGCTGAAAGAAACCTAGAAGGATTAGTTAGGGGAGTTAAATCCTTGCAGATGGCGTGGAGACTCTTTGGGGACATACTGGAGGCACTCAAGAAATGCATACCGCATGTGAAGAAAGAAGAAAGGGTAAGAGGATGCTGGCATGGCTAAATAGCAGGATTAAACAGATTATTAAAGCAAGAAGGCATCCTTCAAAAAGCTGATTCCTCATTCAAATGAAGAAAACAGAAAGGATTATAAACTGTGGCAGGATAAATATGAAATGATTCAAGACAGCCCAGCAAAGATTTTGAGGAACAATTTTGCTGAAGGCATCAAGACTAATAATAAATCTTGTTTCAAATGTGTCTGCCAGAGAGTCTGAGAGGCCAGAAGACGATCAGGAGTGTTCAGTAAAAATAAGTCAATAACGCACATTTTTTACAAGTGATTTGTTAGTTTCTGCATTCTCTGTGGAAGAATTTGAGGAAGTTTCCACACCAAAACCTTTCTTTATGCAAGATGCATCAGAAGAGCTGCTTCAAATGGAAGTATTGCCAGGGAAAGTTATGGGACAAGTGGACTGAAATGAAGATGAACAAGTTGCCAGGACCTGATGATATTCAGGAATTCTGAAAGAGGCAAGGACTACTTTTTTTAAAAGAAGAAAAAATCCTACCTATGGTGTGTAGCTTCTTGCTTAACACTGTCTTCTTATCTGGAACTGGAAGTGGCTGATGTGTTGCCAGTTTTTAAAAAGGTTTGCAAGGGTGATCTGGCTAATCACAGCCTGATAAGCCCAATATCCTTAGTGTTCAAACTGGAAGAAATTGTAATGAAGTGGATGCATGGACAAATATGATGTATTTGGGAAGAGTCAATGCTGCTTTTGGACAGTGCGGTCATGGCTTACAAACTTATTGGGGTTCTCTGAAGATGTTAACAAACACGGATAAAGTTTGTCTGGATTCCCTGAAAGCTTTAATAGTCTGAACAATCATTGGATATGTGAGGAGACAGTCACATTCCTAATTAATTTGTTGATTTTGGAAGAAGGCAGCTGTAAATGGGCAACTTGTGCAGTGGATAAGGAAGGTTACCATCTACCAGAGGAGTTTGAGCTTCCTCCTGTGTTGTTCAGGTGCTCATATATGACACTGAAAAAGGACTGAGGCTGAGGTGGTACCTTGTGTACCTGATATTGTGACACCCAGGATACCAAGGGCAAGGGCTGACTAGAGAAGGACCTTACAAAACAGAGTGCTGGGAAAATAAAACAGCAGATGGAGTTCATCATCAATAAAATGGTGTACCTGGGAAAAAAATATGTGACTTGACCATTACCATGCAGTCATGAAATCACAGAGTTATGATGGATAATTCTGTCAAAACTTCAGCTTGGTAGCAATCAAAAAGGAAAAAAGGCAAAAAAAAAAAAAAGCAGATTGATTCCATTCAGAAAAGCAAAAATAAGAATGCCATTACACTGCTGAATAAATCTGTTGATGAGCCTATGCAGTTCTGGTCCCCACCTGAGGAAGGACAGAGAACTTGGAAAGGTTCCCAAAGGAGCCACACGAATGATGAAAGGTTTCTGGGTGGAACAAGTCGTACCGCTGGGGGAGAGCTCTGTAAAACCATCAGTCAAAGGCAGGGGATAAACAAGGAGTGTCTGGGTCTTTTCCAGCGTAAGGTGCGTGACAGGTGAACAGCAGGTGGCTGGCTCTGAACAAAAGAAAAGAGGTGGTTCTTCCACATGGCTTGTAATTAGGCTGTGGATTTCTTGCTGTGGGATGTGGTGGGTGGTAAAGGTTCATAGGACTTGGAGGGAGACACAGGCTCTTGAAAGACAAATCTACCAAAGGTTATTAGGCATTTAGCAATCACCTCTGGCTCAGGAAATGCCTGAACTGCAAATTCTTGGAGGCTGTGAGAATATCGGTGGGAAATATCAGCATATGCTTGTTCTGCAGATTTTGGTAATCTTCTCATGAATTCACTTTTGATCACTGTGGGAGATAGGACTCTGAGCTGGATGGACCTTTGCTCTGATCCAGTGCAGTGTGAAATAAAAGCACAAGATAGTTTTATCTTCTTGGACGTTTCCAGAAAAAAATCTTTAGTCTACAAATACGTACAATCACTAATTGGTGAGGGAAATGTTTTACTCGAACAAGGAATTGTGTGCTAACACAAATTTAAAAATGCAGCATATTAGATGCTTTACCTTTCTTGTTCCTTATTGCCAGTGCAATTAGTTTCCATTTTCTCCACATCAGGGCTTACATTGTGACGTTAAATCGCATTTAATCTCTTTTGAACTTCTCTGCCAAGTTTGATCCCAGAAGTTGTTATTTGTCCCCGTAATTCCTTTGTTAGTCTTGCAACTGGTGCTAACGCCATATCGTTTTTAAGAAAAGAGTGCTTGTGTGTTCAACAAAACCAAAAGAACAAGATCCTTGTCGTAGAGTTGCCATTAAATGGAGGCTGTGCAGCCACAGAAAGAGTTGCAGCCTAGGTTGTTTCTTATACTGCAAGAACTGGTTCAGCAGGGGCTCTTTGTTTTAAAAGCATGGGAATGAAGTAAAGGAGGATTGAGGGTGACGAACAGGCTGCAATGAAATTACAAAGTCATGTCCAAACTGGGTTGAGTAATGTATTTACATGATGCATAGAGAGCAGTAAAAAGTACGTGAGATTGCACAGCACAGCGTGGTCCAGGCGTGAGGAGCCAGCTGGGTCCCAGAAGCACCGTACAAGTGTGTGGGAATAGCTCTCTGCTGGTTTAGCAGCTTCTGCTGCTCAGCTGGGCTCTGGCATGTCTGTGTGTCCCAGCCTCTGCTGTATGAGACCGCGTGCATTTGCTAGGTGACACCAGGTCTCATGAAAATCAGTGGGGAGTGTTGTTGTTAAGCTTAGCTCTGGACCACAACTATCCTATAATTAAGGTACCAAAGCTTCACAAGCACATTTGAAAACATTGAAGAGCTTTAGTGTCGCTTGTGCTTTGCATAGGAAATTATCTTAAAATCAGGAATATGAGGGAGTAGAACTCCTGAATTATTATCCAGCCTATTATCCACCTGAGCATCCCTCAGATGCACAGAAATGCATTTTCCTGTAAATGTCCCCAGACAGATGCACTTTCACACATGCATCTACATCATTAACAGTTGTGTCTACTTGTTTTAATTATCATATTTGCTCCTGTCCCTTTCAGTCACTACCATGTTGGGTTATAATGGCGTTCAGGTAATTTTGTTATAGACCATTTGAAGAATTTTGAAGTCATCTTACTTGTTTTTCAATACAAACATTTTGGTTCCTTTACAGGGAAACATTTTTGTCCTCAGGGAATGTTTCAGCCTACCAGAGTGTTACAGACAGGATATACCATGCGCTGCCTCCACTGAGTAACTCTGTGATTCAGAGTGCATTTGCTTCACAGCTAAGGCTCCCACAGCTTCTGGATCCTCAAAGCTGCAGGCTGAGCAAAGCGTACCCTCAGAGGCATTCTTTTTCCATTTGCACTGAACTCCTTGGAGAACAGTCTTCTGCGCTTCTTGCTGGTGTGCTTACTCCTTCCTTACCATGATGCAAAGAACCTAAGTGCTAGTAGCTAATTAAAAAATGTTGCCATTATCACAGCTTATTAACCTGAGTCACCACTAGGAGCTCTAGAAAACACTCTCTACAGAAGTAAATGATGAAAATTTGAGATGCAATGTAATCACATTGATGTCAGCAAAATGGAATTATTCTGAATGATAAATATTAGTGATCCTACTAACTTTCAGGGTTTTATAATTACTCTTCTGAAGAGCTCAGAAGGGTAATTACAAAAACTCATCACCTAATGTGATTGCCTAACGTGTCTGTCGTGGCTGTGTGCATGATGTTTAGGTCTAGTACTTTTCTTAGCTATAGCATCACACAGATTTACATGATGCCAAATTACATATCTATGTGTTCAAGAGGCACTTTGAATGACACCAGCAAAAATAGCTCATGTCATGTTAGGGAAAGGAAAGATGAGTCTTGCTGGGGATATGAGCATGTTCCAAGGTAATGGGCAGTTTTAAATAATCATCCTAATCTCATGTTTCCTAATTTTAATGCCATCCTGCTAAGTACCCAATATCAGATACTATCATTTCACCTTTAATAATGCCTTTCCCAAACAATGTGTTATAGGTATACAACTTTCTGCCACCCCTGCCTTGACTGAGGTGACAATGACAGGCAGGATCTCCTTAGCATAACTGAGAAACAGGATTTGTCCTGGCATGCAAAATCTGGGTTAATTTCTTTCACGAATAGAATGTCCTGACATCTCTGAGATAGGACCACCAACATATGACTGACATTAGGTAGGTAAGGACATGAGAGCTATTTTGTGGAGGCAGAAGTAGCACAGTATCTTGGTAGGAAATGTATTCTGGAACAAATCTTTTTGCTTCTTTCTCAAAGAGTGACAATAGGTGTTCTCTCTGTTCTAGTACATGGCCTACTTTCAAAGTCAGAGCAGAGTGTATCACATATCAAATAGCAGCTTGGCCTCTGAGTTGCCTTTTCCTGATCACATTAGATGGGACTCTTAGAACTAATTGAATGTTGTTCTTATTTATGAACAGTAATCTCTATTCTTTTAGACATTCATGCATTTTCCTTGGAGGACATTCCTAATGGAGGATTGTTTCCAGTCACTAGCAACACAATTAATATAAACTACAACAAGCAGGTAGAGTGAGACAGCAGCCTTCTGCTTATATCCAAAGACATTAGGACAAGATGCAGGAGAAAAACAAACTAATACTCTATTGTTTCCTGTCTCTGTTTTTTTAAAAAAACATCTCCCCTTTCGATGTCCAAAAGCCTATTTTACAATTTCCTTCATATCTTTCTTCAAGCACAGCAAAGCATTTTTACTGTTAATGAACCTATACATGTAACTTTCCAAGTGTCCTCGAACTAGAGAATCAAATAATTTTTATACACATGTTTTAGGACCATGGTGCTAAAAGCTTGAAATTCATTTGTGTTTAAGACAGAGACCCCTCCTCGTGCTGGTGATTATCTGAGGTTTGCTATTACTGGTTAAGCTCTGTGCAGAAAGCCTTCAGAGGCTCTCCCTTCCTCTCCAGCTGTGCCTGTGCAGCCTGAGTGATGCCAAGTGAAGAGTTGCTCATCGGGAGCTGGTGGCAATGCAGTTTCTAGCGGAGGATGTCCTGCAGAACAGCTATGGCTGCACTGTGGGAGATCATGCCGAACACCAGGCCTCATTAGCTAAGAACAAGCAGGTACCTCTGACAACTCTGTTTGGGACTGTACACCTTCTATGCAGGACTCCCACTAGTTTTTGCAACCAAATCTCTGTGAACATAAGCGACCTAAAGCTGAGGTAATAACCTCACCTACTCCTGGCCAGCTGGTAAGAAGCAAAGAGAACACTCTCTTCTATAAATCCTGAGTGCTCTTGAGAGAAGCCCCAGCAGCAGGTGCCCCTTCAGGGGCTGTTGGTATTGCCAGTCTCCTGGGGAAAACAGAGACTGTCCTGGCTTCTCCACACACCCCACTGAAGGTTCAGCTCTTCCTTTATCAAGAGCTACTCAGTGCAAAGGGGAAAGCAACAGCCTGGTCTCTGTCTAAAACCAAATCTAGTCAAGGAGAGGCAAGGTACTTCCAGGCTGTACTTCTCCAAGTACTTGCATTGTGGACATGTAGTGGAATTCACTGTGGAGTGTTTGCTGGGGGCACCTAGAGCCTGCCAGAACACAAAGGAGGAGAGCTTCAAACTGTTTGTGATGGAAAACAGATACACTGATCAATTTGCAAAGTAAAATGAGTGGAAAGGACAGGTTTAGTTATTTTAAGGTCTGCTTCCTTTATGGTCCGACCTAAGAGTTTGATTTCTGTAGAAGTACTTTTAGTATACACCAAGAAGAGTGTGATGCTGTTGAAGTGACTCATTTGAGGAAAGCAGCAATAAACCAAAAGATTTAAATTCTGTGCAATTTTATCCCCATCTCTACGGTCTGTGAGTACTCATTGTAATCAAAAGGTAGCCCATTTTTTTCCTGCACATTTTGAAGGATGCTGCTGTAAGACTCCATTGCAAGTTGTGACTGCTCAATAGCCTGTCACATGTCTCATCTCGCTGTATATTTCATGAGATGCTACTAAGCAAAGAAAATCATGTGAGGAGTTTGTCATAGCTTTTTGAAGCAAAACACTTCCCTGTGACTTACAGCAGAACGTGGCAGAAATGGTTGACTCAAGTGTTGGCTGGTTGCAGAATAGCAGGAAGACCTGCAAACTTTTGCTGAGGCATGTTGATACAGTCATATCACTTAACTTGCTCACATCTTCTCTGATACTGTGGAAGCAACTAGAAACATTAAAGGCAGAATGGGGCGAGCTCAAGTTGAGGACTGAGGATATCGATACAGTTTCTCTTTGCAAAGAGTTTTGTGAATAACATGGGTAAGTTACTCTGGGTGCAAGAATATTCCAGAGTGACTGAAAAGATTAAAAATGAGAAAAGTATCTGCATTCTCCATCCATTTTCCTTCCATACTCCTCTTTCACTTGTTTGGGTTTTTTTTGTTATTTTTCCTTTATTTTTGCTTATAATTAACCTAGTACTTTCACTTTTCTCTAAAAGCTTGAGAGCTACCTTTTGTTTCTTTGTTTTGGTACAGTTGTTTTCCTCCGTTTTCGATGTCTATTCAGATTGCTGATAATGTTTTCCAAGTGCATTCTTCTCTGTTGTGTGACCCGTCTCTGTATTTCAGGCTCCATGAACATTAAATACAGCACTTGAAATAATGGAAATTTTGGAAGCCTGGTAGATAAATCATAGCAGAATTCTTCCTAACTCTCCTACTTGGCTCAAGTTTGAGCAGTCAAGAATAGAAAATTGGAAGATTTCCATCAGAGAGGCCCTTCTGAAAGTAGAATATGAAACACAACTTTTTAAAATAGATTTGTTCCCTAAAACCACAAGAAAGGAAGTGAAAGAGCAACATGACTCAATAAGGGTGAAATCTGTGCATGAGGCACTGGAAGACATCATTGTCTTACAACATAGAATCATAGAATGCGCTGGGTTGAAAGGGACCTTTAGAGGTCATCTAGTCCAACCCCTCTGCAGTAGACAAGGACATCTTTAACTATAGCAGGTTGCTCAGAGCCCCATCAAGCCTGACCTTGGGTGCCTCCAGGGATGTGGTTTCCACCATCTCCGTTGGGTCCCCATGTGTTGCCTGATCTAGTTGAGAGGGGTCCCTGCCCATGACAGGGAGGTTGGATTAAATGATCTCTAAGGTCCCTTCCAGCCTAGGCCATTCTATGATTCTATGATTCTATGATGATCTCTCTGGGCAACCTGTTCCAGTGTTTCACCACCAGCATAGTAAAGAACTTTTTCCTAATGCCTAATTTAAATCTATCCTGCTCTAGTTTAAAACCATTGTCCCTTGTCCCATTGCTACATACCCTTGTAAACAGTCCCTCCCCAGCTTTCCTTTAGGCCCCCTTTAAGTACTGGAATGCTGCTATAAGGTCTCCCTGGAGCCTTCTCTGGGCTGAACAGACCTAACTCTCTCAGCCTGTCCTCACAGCAGAGGTGCTTCAGCTCTCTGATCATTTTTGTGGTCCTCCTCTGGACCTGCTCCAGTAGGTCCCTGTCATTCTTGTGTTGAGGGCTCCAGAGCTGGACGCAGTACTCCATCTGGGGTCTCACCAGAGCAAAGGGACAGAATCACCTCTCTCAATCTGTTATCCATGCTTCTTTTGAAGAAGCAAGACTCGGTGGACCTGTCCCCTACAAGGCCAAGGCTTTTCATATTGACAAATCTGAATCCATCACAGAAAATCTGTGTGTGTGCAAAGAACTGGTATCAGATCTGATCCATTCTGATCTCCATTTATCTGCATCCCTGTGTTACCTACAGAAGCTACTACCAGATCAGAGGAGGTAAAGTCCAATGCTGGGGTCCCACGGTCTTTGCCCCTAACCAATTTATAAACTCTGTGGAGGGAACAGCTCTGGGACAGAGCAGGACTGGGTCCCAGGTGGCTGGGAGTTGGGGGCACAAGCTCTCTGTGTAGACCAAGGAACATCTTGTGCTTCTACCATGGGGCTGGGCAGCTGTGGGAAAGCCCCTGCAACTCCAAGCCCCTCTGGTCCAGTAGCTCTCTTGTGGCAATGCCTGAGATGGGGCTTAGCAGTTATTGTCTTTTGTGAGGAAAGGTGAGCTCCCTGTCCTACTTTGCTTACCCTAGCCTTTGAGCAGGAGCTTCTGTAGAGGCACCTGTAACAGCTCTTTCACAGCTGGAGATCTGCCTGAAGTAAGGATGGGACTGTTTTAAAGCACCTGGGACATACTGTTTCCCTCCTCCACATCCCCACGCATCCCCTTCCACAGATGAAAGCTCCCTACTTGCCTCCCCAAGCTCTGTACTAACCTTTGTGCCGTGCCATCAAGGGTTTAAAAGGCATCAAGGGTTTAAAAGGCAGCATGATTAAAGCAATAAAACACAATGAGGTATATATCCTTTGTTAATGGCTCCTCTGCTTCTAAGAGCAAAGCTGTGTCTTGGCACCTGGCACTTAGAAGCACTTAGCAAATCCATGATCAGATACCAAGGAGAGCAGGGGGAGGAGGTGGAGGGAGTTGCTTGGTCTCTTTGAAGGATGGTGATAGACATTTCTTACCGGTGACCAGATTTCCCTGCTTTATTTTGTCGACCCCTTTTCTCTTCTCCTCAAGTGTTTTTTTTTTATTATTACAAACTTGGAGAAATTACTGAACTATGCAACAAGGCAGGACCTCTAAAAAAGAGACTGTCCTGCTTGTAGGTCGAGTGGGGCTAATGCAGCGAGCTGAGACTTAGTCACATTCTGCATGATTTAGGAACAGGGGCAGGGAAAGAAAATGTTAAGGTCAGTAAAAGCAAACACAGTAATTCTGAGAGGGAGTGTGTGAAATACCCATGTCTTGGTGATTCTAGCACAGATATCCTGTACCCGGCCACGAAAGCCCTAGTCAGACAAACAGGCACAGAGGAGGAATTTGGAGAGCCCACTACAAGCACTCGGCACATACTTCCTCCCCCCAGAGGAGCATCAGATATTGAAATTAAAGCGTACCAGGTAAGGGAGGAGGAAGGGGGGTTATTAGTGGCGTGTTACCAAGGGCCATAGAGCATCATATTTTTTATGCAATTTCTGATAATTGAAGTCCAGCATGGGCCTGTGGAGGCTGTCATGGGGGGAGGTTTGGCAGCAGTGGGTGACCCGGGAGGCTCTGTAAGGGCACCTCTGCTATGTGGAGCCAGGGGAGTGTGGGTCCTGGGAGAACCCAAAGCAACAGGGGAACCTGCCTCTGGAGTATTCATGGCACAGCTCTAGGCATACAGTCACCCCCAAATGATATTAACTTCAATATTGGTCCTGAAAGTACTGTATTTTAGGGAAGAATGGAAAGAGAATTGCTTTGGTTTAGTCTGCTAGTTTTCTCTTGTTGGCAAGCTGCTTTATAAAAGCAGAATAGAGCTATAGTAAGAGCTAAGTATTAAACTTGATTCTAGCCTCAAAAGCTTCTGGAAAGCCTAGAAATCCACATGATCCACGATGTTCAGAAGAAAATTAACCAGGAGATTACTCTAGTCACATCTGAAAGAGCCAGACAAGGAAGCAGTGTCCCCACTGGTAAGGAGAATTAAAATACCCTGCCTGGGAAATACAGGAGCACCAGTCCTGGGTGGGAAAAGTAGTCTTGATGCCTAACGGCAGTGAAGAGCTGTCCTGCATGTGAAGAGGTGAGCACATTTGCTCTCAGGTCCCCACTCCCCTGTGAATCCATCTGAAAGCCAGGGACCAGCTGAATAGTAAGAAGGTATCACTGATGAATAACAGCCTACCCTCAGGAAACTCGCTGCTGTTTTGGAGAGCCCACTGTGAATAATTCCAGAAATACATCTAGCAGGAATCTGTGAGGAATTGTGTACTGAGATATGATTCACTTTTCTGCACAGACATGTTTATTCTGTCTGTTCAACAGATTCAGATTTCCTAAACCTAGGAGCTCACTTTCTTTTGATAAAGTTCAGCCATAATCATTGAAAGGACAACTGTGCAAACAAGGCTGAACGCTAATTATTCTGGAGTTTGCAGGCAGCCTGAAACTGACCAAAAGGAAATTCCTTCTTCACTCCTCTATGTCGGAATGTTAATATTTTAGACCTAGAAGTGCAATTTAAATGCCAGGCTTTTTACTATGTTAGGTGTTCACTTGGTACTGTTACTGCTTAGGTGTGGGCAATTTGGGTATTCACAGGCACAAAGAGTTAAACAAATTAAAAGGGGAAATAAAAAGAAAGAATAGTGTGCCCTTCTGTCACTGGTTGCAGTTGCAGGCAGCAATAATTAGTGCACAGAAATGTTTG
Source organism: Trogon surrucura (assembly GCA_020746105.1). Lineage (NCBI taxonomy): Eukaryota > Metazoa > Chordata > Aves > Trogoniformes > Trogonidae > Trogon > Trogon surrucura. The sequence goes on from CM036618.1 coordinate 52,095,639, forward strand.
ATTTCACAAAAAAAAAAAAGCCATATTCTTTACTCAATATTTACCAAAAACTCCAATACACAATCATGGGCCAGGTCACTATTAACAGAACCAGTCCATAATGAAATTGTATTTTGGCTTTTGTACCAGAACAAATTTGATATTGCTGCTCAAAAAAAATGCTTTGCAGTCTATTTGCAATGACATTTACTTTTTGTTGTAAACATTTTAAGAAAGCTGAAAAACCCTAAGCTATAAAGTGTACCCAGTGTCAAATCCCAGGGATTACTGAAGGATCAGTATTTTGTGACAGTGATACCTACCGATGTTTATTCTATTTTTTGGCTTTTTTTTTCTTTTTCTCCTCCCTCTGTTCATGTAGAGCTCTGGAAACAGAGTAATGCATGAACATTTCTCAGTTGTACGACCACAGATAGTTGAAACATTTGTTCAGAGGCTGATGGAAAACTACCAAGAATCACATACAGAGGCACATATTCTGTCTAAGCAACAGCTAAATCATGTTTGCAGCTTTATTTATTAAAGCTCCTGTCAATCAGTGACCTAAAAGAGAAACACATTTCTTAAGCTTATGAGCTTAGATGCAGATTATGTTGGTGTGTAATAGCAGCATTGGCAGCAAACTTGTGTATTGCCCTGCTGCCTTCTGACAGGTTTATTTCAGCTCTCAGGACTGTAATAATGGGAAGATGAGTTAGGGCTGCAGGTTTATATGCAACCGCAATGCAGGATTGCAGGACTTTGTTAATGGATTCAGCGGTGGGAACTCTTCTTCCTGAGTCATTGCTAAACCAGGGGTATGACACGCTGTTAGGAAGCAGTTTTAGAGTATTTTTTTCAGTGAAACTTAAAGAAAATACGACCACTTCTGGTTAAAAATCACAAAATGGGTTTTTTTTGAGAGATGTTTAGGCTCAGCTGCAATCCAGACAGTTTCTGAACTAGTAATAATTTGATTTTTCTAATAAAAATTCTCTTTCAGCTTCAGATGTAAAAAAAATACTTGCAGCTAGAATCAGTCAAAAACCTGACAAGTCTGTTTTCCATTAGTTCAGTGAAATTGTAGATTGGGCAAAAGCATTTACATTGAATCATTTTATCTTTGTTTCATTTTGATATCGCAGGTGCACTGTATTTACAATAAGGTGACCATTCATTTTGATATATGCTGTATATAGCAGCTCTTGTGACTTGGGCCACCTGTAAGGTTTCTTATTTTGTTTTCCCAGGATACTTTTAAAAAAAAGTAATTTACAACAGTGTCTCATCATATTGGGCTGTGACACCATGGCCAGAGAGCCCAACAACTTTAAGACCTACTTCATGTTTTATGAAAATATTCCCCAGCAGCAACTTTGCTTACTTTACCAGAAAGAACGAGTATGCTCAAAGCATTGATTCTACTCCTGGAGAACAGGGGAAAGTGGTTTCTCTGGGTGGGCGGCAGTTGCTAAGTAAAAAAATATAGTCAAGCTGTCAGGTCAAGAAGTTGTTGAAGTAGATTTGGGCTATACAAGCGTGTTTGTGCTTTGCTTCAGGAGCCGCACACAGTGGAAGAAGGTGGCAACCAAAGCAATCCAGCTCTGATCCAGGTTGGTGATGGTGGTCTCTCGGTTGGTAGCATTTAGTGGTCTCATTCGGGACGAGTCCCAAATTTGGGACATGTAGGCACGTGGTGACAGTCTTTGCGAAGAAAGGTAGGGGGGCTCTGGGGCTGCTATTTCTGTCCTCAGTGCCAGAAGTCGTGATAGAAAGACTTGTAAAACAAAGATAACCTGAAGGCAAAGGTAGCGGACTGTCACTCTGTGGTTCACCTTCACAATGGTAACCTTCTAAACGAGACTTCTGTGGATGAGTCTTTTCCTCCATAAGACATTTTTCCTGAGCAATTCAATCCTGAGCATTGACTGGGTTAGACAGAAAATTGAGGTGGGTCAGGCCCACAGGCTGAACTGCAGTGTAGGTACCAAGCATGCTACATCACAGCTGCACAACCAACTCCTCTTAAGTTCTGAGTACTTGCCTTTGCAGCTTCAGCTGTGTTTTACAGAGTAGCTGCTATGTGTGGGTGGAATGTTTTTAAAGAGTGAAACTCAAGCAATAAAATCAGCAATGCCATTTTGTGATATTATGTGATATCCTTGTAATCTCTTGGCTGACTTGGAGGCTTCGTTGCATCAACACAAACTCCACTGCTAGAGGCACAACTATGGAAGCTAAGAGGCTTCTATGGAAATCAACACCAGGGAGAAAACTGCTTGGGTTTCAGGATGTTTGCACAGCAGTGTTAGGATACCTGCTTTTTGGATTTCATTCCTGGGCTCCTTTTCTCATCTGTCCTCATCACTGACTACAAGATGCCAGTTTTTCTCTGGACTTCTTAACAGTTTCTAGCCCTACTTTCTCATTTTTTGCCCTACTTTCTCAAGCTTTTTCCATTTTTTTGCCCCTGCATCCTTTTCTTGTACAGTCTCTTGTCAGCAATCTCCCTTCCCTGATTTCACTGTCATGCTGTCATGTCCCATATATGTGGGAAGGATGGAGAGAGAAAATGAGAAACACACAGGAGGTTTCAGCTGGGTAGAAGGATACGAAAAGAGTCTGTAGGTCTTTCCTGTGATCAGTAGGCAGTGGAGTCCCTCCTTGCCTCCACATTGCTGGCCCATCACAATCAAATACCTCTCTCGGCTGTGTTGTACTGGAAGGCAGTGGCCCAAGGTGGCCAGCTGCCTGCTTTCTCGGGGCTCTGCTTCAACCCCAGAAGAGTCCTCCTGTTCCCAGTTCCACCTCTGGCTAACTTAAAGCAATTAATGGAGGTTACTGCAAGTCTGAGGAGCAAGCTCAGCTGTTCAGTGAAGGTGTTAGAAACCATGAGAAAGGTTCAGGCATGATCAGCCAAAATGGAATCGCAGGTAGTTTAAAAACTAAAAGGTCTCTAAGGAACACACATGAACCATTTTAGTTGTTTGTTTGGTTTTTTTCTCAAGCAAAGCTTTAGGATTTCACTAACTTCTTGTTGAATTTACAGAAAAGACGCACAGAACAGAGGAAAACTAGTGCTCCTCTGAAAAAAAAAAAAAACACCAGAATTTTTCAGCAGGGCTAAAATACATATTTTTTTTTCCTCAACATTCATTTTCACAAGTATCTCAGTAATGTTTGCTATAAGACAGAAAAATTGACACCAAAAGTTTCAGCGAGAATCCAGTGAAGCTATTAGCATTTACTACTTAGATCTGGCATGTGGAGGTGCCAGGCAACCTTGAAAGCAGACTGTGCTGTTGGCTGTGCCTACAGTCCGCAGTTGTGCCTATTTCTTATCTGAATAATGTAATATGCTAAGAATGATTTTTAGCTTTCCTCCATTACATTCATCTAGTTCCAAATGCTGCTCAGTGGTAGGAAAACAACCAAACATTTATACCTAGCACTGACTTACATATGTGAAATTTAAATTCTGTCATTTAAATCTTTTTAAGTTCTACCACCTTCCTATCTCTGCTAACCTGTGTGCCCTTTCTGAGAGTATGTTAATTGTGAAATATCAACAAAGGGAGCACGTAATTACTTTTATCACATATTAAATGGTCTGTATGTACAATCTTATCAGTAGACAGTGTATTTGCTCCAGTAAATGCATTACCTCACAGGTTACTGAATGAAGCTTGGTCACAATTCTTCTGACTTGCTCTCTGGAGGCAGAGGAGGTTACGCTATGAGAGGCCACCAACAGAGCAGAGCCATCCACAAGATCTTCTCCTAAAATCAGATTCCCTGGTCCTGCTCCCTAGCCTCTTTGTGCCTCTGCCCTCTGCACACATTTCCTTCTGTCACTTCTTATACCTGTTAGCCAGATCTTCCTTGACGACCAGAAACAGCCTTTTTAAGATTGTATATGAAACTCATGCATTTGCCTCCATCAAATATTGGTCATGAACTGTCATAAAACTTCCTACTGTTTCCAGGGAAGACATGTTTCTGAAAGTAAGAGAGATGTACAAAAAGCATTTCTCCATAAAATCAAAGGATTATTTTCATCAGGCCTCTCAGTTAGGAAGATATTCTTGCTCTGCTTAATTTGGTATCCCACAATGTACTCGGAGCTCTGGACCATTTACTGCTGGGCTGTGGTGTTTGCTCCCCACTAGCTTTGCTCTGCCATGATAGACTGTGAGGCTGTGCCATGGGATGATTATGGAAATAACCACTCTCAGAACCCAGCTCACTGACTTAGAAGAAGAAGGTCTTTGTCTCAAAGAGAAGATTAGAAAAGAAGTACGGGATCAATATGAATCATTAGTGCAGAATCTATTTATGACTGGTGTCCACCTAAAAGTAGGCACAGAATAAGAGAGGGTACTCGATTGGTCATTTTTGTGCTGCTATATAATTTGCAAACAAGTGTAACACTCAGAGGAGTAAATTGCTGCAGTGTGCCAGGTGGATGAATGGGTGAATCATTTATCTCCTGCTGCTAGAAGCATCTTGTCAAAATGTCTGGTAGAAAAATAGTGTACCTTTTCCAAGAGAGGAGGCGTATTCTCGATGGAGCAGGTAACACATTAGAGAGAGTGATGGAAAGCACTTTTTAGTTACAGTGGAGGGAACTTTTTGGATATAATACTTCAGTTTGTAATATTCTGCATTATTTTTCTTGGAAACTTTTTGTCCACTATGTAATTCTACTGCTTGCTCTAATGATGCTTTTGTTTTCAAGTAGTTCACTGACCTTATAGTCACTTAAAAAAATGAGATACCCCAATCTAGCCTGTAAAAACTGACCTGATTGTGACCACATGTATTATAAAGCAACTAGCTGCATCAGATCCACATGCCCATTAATGTCTGTGACCAGGGCAATAGTGACTTGAGGAATGTCGTAACTTCTTTTGCAATCCTGAGGGTGAGCCCAGTTTCCACGAGAGAGCCTGTTTTTTCACCATGGTGCTGCTACTTTCATTAAATACATACATCCCAGGACTGCCAACAGATTGCCAGCAAATGATACAATTGAAATTGCGCTTGTTGTAGTGACTGGATGCAAGAAGAGTATTTCTCTGTCTTCCCGATACCTTGATTCAAGGAAAATAATTATGAAGACCGACCATCTGGTTGGAGTTGGGAGGCTTATTAAATCTTCTGAATCTTGGTTACCCATATGTACACACTTTATCTCTTACAGGGTCTGATTGTAATTGCAGGGAAAGTTGGATGTCTATTGCCCTAGCATTGAGCAATGAGTGTCTGAAATCATCAGTGAAGTGAGAAGAGAAGGACTTGACAATATGATTGATCTGAAGAAAAAGTTTGGCTCTGCTGAAAACAATGGTGACTTAAAACAACATTTGTCTAAAGTAAGAATATACATATGTGTGTCTGTAAGCAAACATAAGGGTAATATCCTGATTAATTTTGCTGAAGATGGCTTAAGTTATTGCATTCTACCTGCGACATCAGTTGGGTGAAGAGCATGCAAATGGTCCGTTACTAGAATCTGTTATTTGCTACTCATTTGTCAGGCTGTCATGAATCTATAATATTTGACTGTGTATTTATGCTCCAAGTGCAGAAATTTTGAATGAAACCCAGCCCTTATACCCTGAATAACTTCATGTATTTGAACTGAATTTGGTTCTAAACTTTGGAACTCTGCTTTCAGCCTGAGTGAAACTAACACTGTGCTTTCTACACAGGTGAACATCAGAGAGGTTGAACTTGGGTCTGAAGAAGTATAAATGTGAACTCATGTTCAATCACATGTCAGCATTGTCATGTGCCGTCACTGTCCCTTTTTTTGGGGTGGGAGAAAGAGAATGTGATGCTTCAGCGACTCCGATAAATATGTGGATGGGACTTCGATCTTCTTGTCATGCAAGCTGGTCACATAAAACAGTGAGGACAGAATCCTTTTTCCTACTTTGAAATCAAAAACACATTCAGCTTTATGTTTTGAAAAAATGCCTCAAACCTGGTGTTCTGGGAGTTATAAACCGAAGTCTGGAAAGGTATTTCCAGGTTACAACTTCAACATCAATCCCTTTTATAGTCAGACATATTCCTCCTCAGCAAAGTTCAATTTTTACTGAAGTTACGGTAGTCAGTCAGTGAATACAAATGAGATAAATGGATAATGGCTGAATACTTCTGTCTAAGTATGCCTGCAGATCTCTCAAGCTGAGAAGCTCGTGAAGCAGGATATAACTGTAATGCCAACAGAGTAAGAAGGGCTTTCAATACCCTCTAATGAACCTGGGGATGGGGACAGCCAGAAGTAACTGAGGAACCAGTGGAAATGGAAGAGATCCATGTGTGAGAAGGCTGCAGAGAGACTTCCACTTTGCAAAGGACAGAGCGCTGAGGGAGTGAACAGGGGCAGCAGAGCTCAGGTGCAAAGAGATGTGGTTTGAGCAAAGTCATGGGACCTTGGTGGGCTGGAGCACACCTTGGTCATTGATGGTTACAGAGTGTTTAAGAAGGATCAGCAGGGAGGAAGCGGAGCTGTGTAAGGAGTAAGTCCCTGCACAGAGCTTGTGTATGGTGGAGATGTACTGTGTGGAGAAAACCTATGAGTCAAGGTCAGAGGAGAGAGGAACATTGGTTATGATTAATGACTGTGGTGGGGAATCTGTTACAGACTGCCTCCTCAAGATAATAAATTGGATGAGCCTGTCTATAGAGGGCTAAGAAAAGTATTTTTTCTTTGAGATCTTGGTGTTCATGGAGGTTTTAGCCATATGGAAATTACTGGAAGGGGAACACAGCGTTGTGAAAGCCTAGGCAGTTTCTAGAAAACTTTAGTGATAATATCTGAAAAGCAAATGCTAGAGGAGCTAACCATTCCTACTTCTGCTGCTCACAAATGGGGAAAAACTGGTGGTGGTTGCCATGTGAGGCTGCAGTGACTATGCAATGATTTCAGGATTAGGAGAAAGGTTGCAAAATTGTGCTGCAGAACTAGGACTTGGGACTTCAGGAGAGCAGTCTGTGACTTATTTAGGTAATTGCTAGGCAGAATCTCTGGGAAACTGCCAAGAGGGGAAAAGTGCTATGGAAAGCTGGTTGATTTTTAAAGAAAACTTAAAACCCTGTTAGCAAGAAGACCAGGGAGTTTAGCCTTGCTTGCCTTTGCAAGTTGATTCTTAAAGGACTAAAACACGAAAAGACTGCAGGTAGCGGAAACATGGACAGGCAACAAAGGTAGAATATCAGAGTTCAGACCCATAGTGATGAAATTAGGAAGGCTAAAGATAAAACTAACACAGGACACAAGAGGTAAGAAGGCAAGCGGACACTGAATGGTAGAGCTTCTGTACAGGGACACCTCTGCCAGGAGGGCCAGGACCTCCAGCAGTCCTCTGTAACCTCTGTAGCACCTTCCAGGAGGAAGTCTGCTGTTTTGAACAAAGGAGGAAATCTGATCACTACACTTTTCATGAATCCACTGATTTTTTTGGTCTTATTAAGGAAATTGGACCAGGTTACTGAACATGGTATGAACCAGAACCCCCATTTGGCATTAACAGTGTTTGTCACCATTAACAGTGCTTCATTTCGGAGGAGTTTACCTGCTTGCTGTTTTGGATTAAATTTCTTCCTTTTTTCCCCCCAGTTTCTGGTCAATGTTCACATTTGCTGTTTCCCTGGAGACGCAGTAATAGAAGTTTATTGCCAAAGGCTGCACCGTTTCCAACTGCAAAGTTTGAGCATCTGAGAATTGAAATGAAATACAAATAGTTGCATGTTTTTACAATTGTATTTACTTCCAAACCACGTGTTTTTTCCTGGGGAAGGTAATCTTTGTGGGTCTCCTGTCTTTTTTAGCTGGAAGAGCTGCAGCTCCTGCGGGAATATTAGGCTAAGCAAAAGCTGGTGTGTAAGCTCAAGTCTCTGAAATGCTGGAAGCAAACCACCCAGAAAGCACAGCTCTCGGCGAAGCTTAGAGTTGCTGAGAAGGTGGTATTTCCCTACCATTTAATCTGTTATTAGTGTCTCATTTTCTGCAAAACTGAAAGTCGGATTGGGCAGGCTCACTATTACTAGGTGAGCCTATAAGAACTCATGTTAATGTCAGATTTTAGGTAAAATCCCTAAACTTCTTCCCCTCTATATTGTGGGTATAATGGTGGTCCTCAAATGTGAAGAGCATGAAGCAAACCCCTGATGCTTGCTTGAAGCAAGAGTTTAGGAATTCTGAGTAGCCTATAGTATTCTTAATTCTGTTGTTGACTCAGAAGACTAATTATGACATTGTATCAAAATCAAGTATTCCACAACTCACCAAAACATGAAAAAGAAGACAGGCAGACATGGAGTGAAAATTAACTAGACTGTCAGCTTGGGAGGTAGGTGAGGTTTGGGTGTTGGGGTTTTTTTTTGGTTGTTTTTTTTAATTGGTATCTTCTTAAACAAAGCAGAACACAGCATGAGGTTTATAAATTTAATTACACAAGTACAAGACGAAGCACAAAAATGACTAAATTAAACTACAGTGAAGATAGATGGAAAGAAAAGTGCCTCATTGCTTTAAATGAGGCTGATTAGAATGGAACAAACAGGTTATTGACTGTTATATAGGTTAATTAGCTGCACATGTCAAGCAAAGGAAAGGCAGAGTGAAAACAAAATGGTTTTGGGTGCTTGTTAATTTTAAACCCAGATAAAACTGAATGTGCATACACTTAGTTCAGTTATATCAGGGAGATGCTAAATCACTACAGTATTTTATTAAACAGATCAGTCAAAGATGGACCAAATTATTGCAAACTATTGCAAGTTAAATAAGAAATGAGAACTGTCTTCACAGGATTTAAAAGTCAGAAACTGAGAAAAATAAATGGGAAAATCTGGCTTTTTAAAATTAGAAACTAGCTCATCTTGCTTAGACAGAGCTTCCTTGTGTCGGACTGTGCAACAATCCTGAGCATCTAAGAATTTGTATTTCATTGTCCTCCACTCCAAGTACCTTGTTTTTTTCCAGTTTAAATGGCTGGGAGAGAGGGCTGCTAAATCAGTGCCTGACATAGTAACATATATATACATACATATTTATGTTTGTGTTTTAACACAAACGAAAAGACTCTGCCCAGAAGGAAAACAAGCTTCACCACACACTTTCTTTACTTTAGACATAATGAAGGAATAAACAGATTAGTAGATTGACAGGTCTTTCTAACGCATAAGAAAGATCAAGTTTCGCATTGCTCTGAGCTTGCTGGCACACAAGAATTTGAATTGTTTGCATGTGAATATAATTAAAGACGAGCAGTTGTACCCATATAAAAGATTATCTTCGGTTTTTCCCTTTAGAGTGCCCCTCTTGTCCATCCTCTTCCCCACTTTGCCTTAAAAAAAGGCACAGCCTCTGTTAGAAAATAGGAGCAATTCAATCCCACTTGACTAAAAATCTCCGAGATGTTTGCCTTTCAATAACCCACTGCTTTAGAAAAGAGAGAAAATCACCGCTCTCATCATTGTTTCTGTTATGTACTTTCTGTTTACAGGAAGCTCTTCAAAGCAAAACAGAGTGTCTGAATGTTAAGATGATGGCAGAACAAGAGGTGACTTCATTTCAGGGGCAGCTCATGTCTGTAAGGAAAGCTCTTGCAAAACCTCAAGCAGACAACAACAAGCTAAAGAAACAGCTACAAAACCAGGTATCTCAATTCAACATGTCTTGACCCATGAGCACAACAAGCTGAATTCTCCTCTCCCTCTCACTTGCTTTAATGAGGATTTTGCCCACTGTTACCCTAGGAGAGAAATGGATTAAAAACAAACTACATCATACACTTAACTGAAGTTGGATGTGTTTTTTTAAAGCACTGAAACCATGTATTTGTCTGAGTGTTTTCCTCATTGCAGATAGAGAGAACTAGAGAGAACTGCAGCATCTTGGACGAAGTTTGAGTCATGTACCAAAGTGACAGCTACAGGCAAGACATTTATGTACGATATCAACAGTGTTGGATGTATTTTTAGTAGAGGAAAAGACAGTGTTAATATTTTATTCCACAGATTAAGAAAACCCACAATTACAGATCTTGACATTATTAGTCTTCTACCCAATAATTAAGTTTAAAGAAAACATTCAGAGGTGGTGTCATTAAATCCAGAACAAACTCATTATACTTTTTTTTTCCCCATCTGAACACGTTCATGGGTATATCACTGCCACAGTAAGCTGCCTTTCACTTTGACACATGGTACGCAGGCTGAAATGGCTCATTCCTCAAAGTCCAGCTGAAAAGCACACCCTTCACTTGCAATATACTTCATGCCAAGCAGCATTATTTTATGAAAAACAAGTCTTGTCAAGCCAATCTCACTTCAATCTGCTGATAAGATTACAAGTTAGATAGATAAACATAATGCTAGAGATGTAATACATATTTGGAAGAGCTTTATAATGCTTGGGCTAGCAGCACATAACTTTTGTATTTTAGATTTTAGTACTACATAATATCAATAAAAATGCTAAATGGACTGAGAGGTAGACTTTTTTTACATATAAAAAATGTGTCATTTTCATTAAATGAAGATGGTTTCTGATGCATTTCTACAGGGGTTGGTAGCAAAACTACCAGTATTGCACATTTCTGTCAGTGGCCTGGAAATAAATACGAAGTAGATTATAAAACTTACCAATGACATACTAGGGCAGGAATGTTAGTGAATTTGATATGGCACATTTGGTGAATAGAGATGTGCGTAGAGCAGGAGTACGGAACCATACAGACAGCTCCGTAACTTGGTTATCCCTTTGAAAAGCATTTCTGTGCCTGAATAGATGAAGAATGAGAAGAAAGGAGGACTTGTAGAGAACAGGGCAACTGCATGCCTGGGCAGGACAGGGATTGTAACACACAGGTCCTAACTGGCCATATAGCATGGTACTGGAAAGGATGGGTGCTGCAATCTTTTTGTTTATGAAAACTAGTTTGTAGCTCTATGTACAACACACTGAAATACTGCTGGTTCCAGAGTGTATTATTTAAAAAAGGCAAAGAAAAAATTGAGAGAGTGCAGAGAAGAGTTATGAAAATTACTTGAGGGTGGCAGGAGATGCTTTCTAGCAGATGGCTCTTAAAAGGCTCAGTCTGTTTAGCCTGTCTGAAAAAAGACTGACCTGATTGCAGTGTACAGGTATTTTTGTTGGGAGACAATAGCAAATATTAAAGGCTTCTTATGGAAAGGTATAACAAGAAGTGGTGCCTAGCAGTTGAGGCCAGACAAACTTGAAAACAGGAAATTAGAAACAATGTGATTAACCGTGGAAATGACAGTATAGTCTAACTGAGTATCTTCAGGTCAAGACCGGCTGCCTTTCTGGGAAACACGGTTTAGACAAACCAACTTTCTCATTTCAGTACAGGGGTAATTAAGGTAAACATGATACTAAAATGTCACATCTGATGGCTCAATTTCTCCATTCTAAACTTAGCGGTCTATGAAACTCCAGCCCTAGTAAGATTTAGAGAGCTCCCCAGTGAAAAGTATTTGGGCTGTGACTGCTTGTAGCTCTTTGTGTTCAGATTTTTCACCCTACTGAAGTTGTCTTTGGCTGGTAAATCGGTTTTCTTCACTGACAAGCTGTCAATTTATTTCTAGAAGACCCACTGCATCTACCACCTTCCTACCAGCTGCTTTTGTTGTTGTTGGTTTTGGGTTTTCTTGGGTTTCTTACATCAGCTTCTGATTCTTTTTCTTCTTCTTAATTTCTTTCCTTGGTACAGATCGTGATGATGGTGTTTACAAACAGCAGACAAACAGCTGCACAGGAAGTTGATATGGATGGCATGTAATAGCATCACATTAAATTGTGGTACAGATTCTTAAATGCAGTCATACTTCCGGCTGTCTCTACACACCGGGTACAAACAGCAATGTTTGAAAACCCTGTGCTCATCTTCCCCTTCTCATTCCTTGTTTATACATTGTTTTAAAATCAAGTTCCACATGCAAAGCAGAGGTTGGCTGCAGAAAGCTACAGCCAACTGAGGAAATTGGAAGCAACTGCATTCTTGTTTATTTGCAACTGACTCAGCTCTACACATGAATGCTGGTTTAAGGCTCTTCCAACAAGCAATGATGTAGCATTCTCTTCCCACCGCTTCTTACCTTTCCTTTGCGCTTCCCATTCCTGCGACCTAGATTTCAATTTTGAGTTTAGGTTTGACTATTGTCCTTTCATAAGATCACAGGCTAATTCAGATTTGTTTACCAGCATTTCATTATCTTCATTACCAAGCCATATGGGAGTGGGTGTCTCCTCATTCAGCTCAGCTGGGCATAACATCCGAGGACTGGCCACCAGGGTTTAAAAGGGTATCTAAAAAGGTGAGTATGAAAATGGGGGAAGCAATTTAAGTCTGAAACTTTTGTGGTGGTAGAAACAAATGCTGTTGGAAGCAGTACAGAAGGCGGCACAATGAAGCTGAGAAGAGACAAGTACTCAGTGTGACGAAAGCTGAAAATATAAAGATGGTTGAAGAGATGGAAGAACAGAGAGTGAAATGCCTAGCCAAGGAAGCTGAAAAATCTTCTAAAACACCCCAACTTTAACAAAGAGGGATCAAAAAAGAAATGCAGCAGGTAAACTCATAAGCAGATTTGAAAAAATAAGACCAGTAGCATTTCTGGAGAGATGTCTCAAATTTTAATACTGTCTGACCACATCCAAGTGTATACCTGCAAGTGCCTGATTTTCAGAGCTTCACTGTAGCCCTCCAAGTGCTCCAGGTGAGGGCCTTGCAGCTAGGCCCTGCCTGCTGGGGGCACTTCTTAGGGCCTTTCTGTTGAGCCTGGTTCAGTACCTTTGCTCTAGAAAGTGAGTATTATTCTCCTTATTTTAGAGGTAAACAGCCTAAGAGCTCATTTAAGGCACTGGTGCAGTGGGCATAAGTGTGTGGTGCTGGACAGAACACGCTTGCACCCCTGGGGGGGATCAGGGGGTGTAGCTGCAGGTTCCAAAGTGGTTCTGGAGGCTTGGGCCACCATGTCCCCCATTGGGATGTCCCCTAGCAGCACACCCCAGGCCTCTGCTGTCCCTGTCACCAAGCTAAACGGGGAGCTCTGGAGCCTCACTCAGGCTCTTCTTCCCTCCTGAGGCCATGTTCCTGGGTCTGCAGTGCCTGTCCCTTTCCTGGCATTTCCCAGGCAGGGGCTTTGACTCCAGCACTGCAGAGCTGACAAGCTGCGGTCCTCTTGCTTCACCTACTCTGTATTTGACATAAAGCCTGTGCTCTTGCCTCTGTTTCACATATATTACACCATTGTTGCCCAAATTCTGGACTTCTGAAGGAACGTATTGGGAAGGGAACTGCTTTAATCCAGTCTGGCCACAGAAACCCATTATTTATCACTAAAGTGATGTCAGTGTGCTGAACTGACAGTATTGAGTTTAAATCTGCTACTGCATTGTTAATCATTGATGTCATGTAACTGAGTAACAAGATCCACTTTATGATTATCCTCGTGTAAAAGGGGCTGTAGAGCTTTAGCTACTTCAGTTTAAAAACTGATTTGGCCAAGAAAATGCAACCTCTGTGTTTAGCACAGCTAGTAGAGTGGGCTCTTGGTTGTGACCTGCAGTGCCTTATTCGTAGTGTAGCCTGCAGAACACAATATTGTTTGGCAACCATTTGATTAGATTCTAACTAGATTAATCCATCTACTGACAACTTTGCTGCCACGGAAGTCTCCTCAGCCTTGCTTTTTTTGGTCTATAGAGAAAAAAAGCTTCATAAATGTATATGAATGCCTCTCCGGTAAACCAAGCAAAGTATATTCTGTCTTCAATCTTCTAAAACATCAAAGTGAAACCACAGGCTGTTTGTTTTCCTGAGTCAGGATGACAAATGCCATTGTGCGGGCGATAATTTCTCAAGCTGCTGGCATGTTTTTTACCCAAAATCACGAGAGACTTTTACACAGCCAAAGCACTCAGTGCAGGCACACAAAACCACTCATTTTATTGGTGTCTGTCTTCGAGGGGGCTCTGAACTATTTTGCTGTGCTTACAAAATAACCCTTCAAAAGATCAGAGATGTCAACAGCTGGACCAGCCTTTGAGGAGAGCAGAAAGGAAAGCAGTAACTGCAGTGTGCAGGCTTTTATTGCCACACAACAATCCCAGCTGCAGCTAGTGGATACATGGCCATTAACACTAATGAACTCTGTATTTAAACTTAGCTGGGAAATTACAGATTCTGTGGGAGAAATGAGGGAGAAGAGCTGCTGTTTTTGCCACATACCTCTGCCCGGAAAATGGAGGTAGTGTCTTGTCTGATTGGGTTTACGTGCAGAGAACAGTGAGAAAGGGCCTCTGTACTGTTTTTATCTTCCTCCAGCAATGCCTAAAATGTAGATTGCTATTAAACAATAACAAGAATGTAAATTTGCACTATTTGTGCTGTATTTTGCATTCAGAGGGATTAAGGATATGTTTAGCAAAGCTGTAATTACAAATTATTTCAACCAGCAAGAAGTGATGGCCTCTCATTGACAAGAGCACACAGAGCAACATCTTTTGCTTTAAATCGAGGCCTCTGCTTTGAGGCACAGCTGTTAGATGATCTTTTCCTTTTGTTGCTGCCATTAATCCTTTTATCACCCTTTAAATCAGAAGCCACTTAACCCAAGAGTACAGTTTAAAAGGGGAGGCCTTCCAGCAGGTTGATGAACTGCAGCGTCAAGTTTATGACCTGGAAGCTGCCGTTTCCCAGAGGAATGTGACTGTGGGTAAAAACAGGTTGTGTGTTGCAACCTGCTTCCTTGGGGAAATAAGTCTCATGAGCTGTGTGTTCATGTCTCTGAATCCCTCCTTAGCCCTTGAAGCAGTAGGCAATTTAAGCCAAATATGAAAGAGAAGGCCTCCTCTGTAACGAAAGCATTTAGATAGAGGAGAAAGACCTAAAATAATACTGAGAAAAGCCAGACAACTCAAAAGCAACGTGCCTTCCTACCCCACAGCTCCTCAAGCAGTACAAGAAACACTGACACCTCAGGTTAATAACTTCAAACCATGACTTGCTGTCTTTTGCTTTGTCTTTTTGTTGCCGTGGGAGATACAAGGGGAGTTGCATTTAGGAGAGGAGGCAATTAGGAAACAAAGGAACCCAAGTGGTAGAAAATCAGGTTTCATTAGTGGCTCTTGTCTTGGAACTGCTTACTTGGAAATCATGTGGGGCAGCCAAACAAGACTGTACCCTTGTAATTCTATTAGATACATGCCAATGATTGCAGGTGTCTTTAGAGGATCTCAAAACAGCAATGAGAGCTTTCTAGCCCTTAACTGGATTAACCTGAATCTTAAACCTTTAACAACAACAACCAAAATTTCTTCTCAGCTGTTTGTTAGGTAACTTTTAAAGATAATACTTATGTAATTCCTGTAGTTTAAAAAGCTTGATCAGGGATTTCTACTCTTCCTGCCTTAAGTTGTTGCTTGGTAACTTTTTAACCTATTACTTATGTAATTCCTGTATCTTAAAAAGCTTGATTAGGGTTTTCCACTCTTTATTGCCTGAAGTTGTTCCTTTTCTGTGTGGTATCAAAATTCTATGGTCAGTCTGACAATCTCATGTCAGTTAACTGATAAATTGATTGGTGATACCTAAATTCCTAGTAAATTAAGTAAACAGGAGAAAACTCCAATGATCTTTCAAGGTATATTTCTATGTCATAAAGAATATAAAGTACTATAAATATAATTATATTTCCTTCTGCAGAATACTGTTAGTTATTCCTGCCAAAGGAAATTGAGAGATGCTCATAAGCACACCACTAAAGACAAGGCATTAACAAAACATGGGGCAATAAAGAACAGGGAGGGATCTTTTGTTGATGCACAAATATACTTGGTTTCTCTGGGTTTAAACCAATCAAGCTCAGGGGAGAAGTTGGTTTAAAACTGGTAAATCACCATATTATAACTCTGCAATGTATCGTAGCTACCTTTTTACTTGTGATTTTTTTTTTCCTATGTATGTCTGCAACAGCAGATGGATGTTGTTAGGTTTGGTTTGTTTGGGTTTTTTCCCTTTCAAAAAGGTAGACGGAAGACTGCAGAGCTGTTGTTCCATAGTACAAGCAGTATAAGAAGTAATTTTCTGGGCAATAAGTCAATATTAAATAGCTATCATTTTTGATGCATTAACACTAGTACTTCCCATATGGCAATCCAGACTTGTACCATGTAAAGATTTTTCTTTTCTGCTAATATGAGTTGCACTCTGTCACTTACCTGACTTCAGACTGATGGCATTTGGCCAGACCTATTTGTATAGGGGCAGCAACCTTTACTTGGAATAGCCCTGTTTCAACTACAAAGGCATGGGGTTTTTGAAACATGTCATGTCGACTCCAGGAATTTCCAGCATAGTCTAAGACTTCAGCCACTTTTTAAGAATAACCTGTAGATTACTAGTCTGAGTCACGTTCCCCAGCTTTTTCTTCATTCTCTCCCATCCATCCCCACATCTTCCTCTCCTTCCCTCTCTTGTGTGCCTAGGCCTTGGCCTGTCTCAGGATGTAAAACAGCTGCTGCACTCACTCCTTTCTGGGTTCACAGTCGGTCTTCTCAAGCCCCTTCTTCAGGGTGCAAGGGTGCTTGAATCCAGTCTGGGGAGTTGTGTGCTGTGGGCAGCTGCCAGCTGCTCTTTCGCTGATTGAGCAGAAAACCTGAGTCCCTTGGACATGCACCCTGAAATAATGTCAGAAACAGCTAACCCATGTGGTCTGAGAGATCTTGGGTCACATCTGAGGACGTGGAGGAACACTGTCTCACCTAAAAAGCGCAGGATTACAGCTCCACAGCAAAAATACTCTCACTTTTTTACTGCAAGTTAGTGGGAAAGGTTAACATAGAATTAAAAAGTGGTGTACATGGTTACAAATCAGGGTTAAATCACACTATGGCTAACAGCAAGCATAGCATTTGATTCAGTGAGATTTCTTTAGGAGCTTAAGGATTGGCATTAAGTCCCTGTTTTTCAGAAATCTACAAAGACTGGAATTTGTTAGTGTGTCTGGGAACACACCATTAACACCCACTCCCCCTTTTAATCTTGCCTTTCAACAGGACTGGGAAAGACAGAGTTGTAAGGAAAACAGTCATATATAACGAAGTAGACTTGGGGCAGCGAGAATTTTCTGCTTCACTGAGATGTCTCCTGCTGGACGAATGACTGCTGATACACTCATTACTATGAATGAAAAGAGGGTGGGGCAAGCTCCAAAAATTGCAGATAGTTGCAGATGGCTTTTGCAACTCTCTGCAAATAGTTTCTGTTGTGTCAAGATCATCCACGTACCACTTTTTTCAGACTAAGCAAGTTATTATTCTACTAGTATTATGTGGAGTTTTCACAGCTTGGTTTGGGTTTCTTCTCGTTTTTTTTTTCCCCCTTATTTTTCTTTTTACCCTAACATTCTGCTTGGTGGTCAGAAACAACAGCTTTTGCATTTAGTTGAGTTCTGCTTTAACCCTGTGTTTTTGGCAACACTCCAAGTTCTGCAGGTCAGGCCCAGAGCAGCAAGCTTTCAGCATCCTCTCAGCATGGGGATTACCAGCAGCAGCATTTGAATTTTGACCCAAGAAGCAGCAATGGACCAGCAGGAAACACCCAAAGACTCCAAGTGAGTAAGGTGGCATTGGTAATAAGCTGATAAGGTTGCAAAACAAGCAAATTCTCTGATAGTTTGCCAGCCGTGATTTGCATTATACACCCAGGCAGGTTTCATCTAGTCAAATCCACCCTCTTTAAGAGCAAGCTGACCAGTATGTATAACTAGCAAACTGGGAAAAAAAAGGTTCCAGAAATGGACTAAGGAAAGAGGGCAGGAGGGAGGTATTTAGTTAGCAATGGTCCACAAACGATTATTATTTTTTAGTACCATGCCATGGTTGGTGACTCTTTTTATGGTACTTACATTTTCAGGTGCCTTCTACATGGAAGGAGAAAATGGCAGATAGGCTATTTCCACACCTATACAAAAAGCCTCTTCCTATCATCTTTGTGCAGCTACAGAAACAAAGGCTGCTCCAGAAGTAAACCTAAATGTATTTTTAACCAGTCCAGGACATTTTATAAAATGCCACTGAACTGGCAACCTTGAAGTAAGAGACGAACAGTTTATTTACAAATCAACAAGAGGCAGTAACACTCCGGTGTGGTGCAGATGTATTTCAACATATTCAGAAGCAGTGTTCAATACCAGCTCCAGGTGGTTAACTTGCTAATCCATTTTAGGTATCAGGTGATGCAAATCCTCCTTCCAAGCAAGAACATCACTGCCTCTCCTCCCTTCACAGGCAATGCAGCACGGTACAGAATCAGTCACAACCAAAAGTCTTCCTTTTATTGTGGTAACCTCGGAACACAGTGGCACAAAACATAGCTAAGTGTTTAGAGCAAAAGCATTTGGTCTGTTTTATTTTTTTTTTTTTTTTAAAACAAAAACCTGCTTTCCTATTGTAACCCCTGACCACATCCTGCCCAATGCAGTGTTCTGGTTTTGCCCCCAGAGGTTGATGCCGGTATGCAGAACCTTTCATGTCTGTTTAAATATGACTCATCAAAGTGTCAGCATCTTCACCTTCCCTAGCACCTTCTATTTTCTCTACAAAGAGGAGGGCAGCTTCTGGCACTATGCTACACTAACTAGAAGAAAACAGGAAAAAAATTGCATAAATCTATCTGCATTTCTTTTGCATGGAATAAAGCTTGCTTTTACAGCCCAGCCAATAAAGGACTCAAAAGTTGTCTTTCAGAGATGTGTCAAATTGTATTGCAGGTTTTGATGACTCAGAATATTAACCTATGTGACTGTTAGCCCGGATGCTTGTGAACATGACTAATCAAATACCTCAGTAATCTTTTTATAGATAACTAAGAATTAAATTCAGGCAACCTTTAACACCACTGCATTGATTAAACACTGAGTAAAGGAACTCGTAACTTCTGTTACAAATACTGCAGTATTTAGAGATAGAGGATTCCTAGAATAAGGCTTACATCTCCACCATTACTGAAACAAGATTTATTTTATTCAAGCTTGTTGCTACATCAAAACAAGTCACAATACACTCATAATGCCGTGGAATCAGTTATCAAATTACATGAGTTCTTTTCAAGGTATGCCTTAAATGAATGACAAGGTGACTGCTAACTATCCAAGGTCAGCTGTCACAAGAGAAGCCATCAAATGCGATTCTAGCACATTCCAGACGTCAATTTAGAAGTAGAACAGTATCATCAGTATGAAGCACTTATGTGCCACTGTAGCAATAGAAAGGAAAGGGCCAACTCATGCTAATTATTACAGCTTCTTGATAAAATACTTCAAATATTACTCAATACAGCCAAATCGAAAGGTGATTTTTGAATAAATGCGATGCCTACAAAAGAACAGCAGTAACACAGGACTGGTGCTACAGGGATAAACAATTGTGGATGGGCTTTCAGTGCTGCACCTTAGCAAAATCTTCATTTAGTCCTTCTTCCTCCATTTCCATGCAGCCTTTCCAGAAACACTACTGAAGTTTTTTGCGATCTCCCATAATACGAGACTGAGTTATGTCAGTACAACTACTTGCGAAATCATCAAGGTCATGATGTGAAACTACTGAGTTTACTTCAATCAGAGCTGGTTATCATTTTTGTCAGCCAGCAACTACAGAATTGCACACACACTGTTCTCTTCTCCGAGCATGCTGACAGTTATTCCCCAGCAAATATCCTTCTCTTTCTCATGCAATCAGCTAAGAAATAAAGCTCAGAGCACTATCTTTTTCATGAATGTCAAAGATTTAACACCATCTCTCTGGAACCACAGACTGCAATCCCTCTGCAACCTGACATCCAGTATTAAAAGCTTCCAGCAAGAGGAGCATTAAGCCTTACAGGTTGTTGCTGTTCTTTGGCTTTAAGAACAGGGTTAAATTAACATGGAAAACATGACCTAAGTGAGAATTCTTTTGGAAACGATTCTAAATCTGAATCAGTATTGTTGTACATACCAAATGCAAAGCTAATGCTGTATTTTAGGAGAGCTAACTTAATTCTTCGAACCTTTCATTCCTCCCTCTTTCCCTACAGAGTTTCTCAATTCCTACAGAAAACAGCTCTTATCTCCAGAAAATCAGCAGACAGTACCCTCAGGGATTGCTCACATTAAAGAAAGTTTACAAGTCAAATTCCATTCAACAGATTTTATTTATCAATTTGGTTTTGCAATTACAACTGTTTCAGTTTCCTTTCACTGAAGACAAAATACAAACTTTTACAGCAACACTTGCAGAGAACATTCATAAGATAACAGCTTGATATTTGCACAGGTTGGCTTCAAGAAAAAGCCAGGTAACTTGGAGAGTCACTACAGTTCAGTGCCTGAAATTGCTTTAGGGGCAAACACAACTACAGATCTATGAGCTACCTTCCACTTCAAAACACAAGGCCAAGAAAAACAGCAAGTTGTTACTTCAGGTTGGCTTTTTTTTTTTGCTAGTACACAGCCGATGCTGCCATTTCACAAAGGAGTAATTACTTTCTATAGCGAGGCAGCCAAGCACATGGTGAAGATGTGTAACCCAGCCTCCCCTCCCCCCAAACAACTCAAAGGGAAACAATCCCTGCCACAACTCCGTAAACTGTGGATTGTACCTCGGTGGCAAGGCTAATGAGCAAGCGGTGCATAGTGCAGGCCTTCCAGAATGTGACTAAATCGATAAGAGTGCGAGCTCGAGTTTTTCAGATCAGCATCTGTACATGTCAGAGATCCTGGGTTTCCTAAAGTCTTGGAAAGTAGTAATTGCTGGCACCAAGAAAAATTTAGTAGCTAAGGCAAGGTATCCCTTCTAACCCTTTTAAACAAAATTTGAGGCAAAAGATTAAGCAACTTTAAGGCACTTGAAAATTATTTTTAGTTTGCTTTACCAGCATACTCGATCAGCCACCTAAATGAGAATCAGCATAGCTCATGAATAAGCACTTTAGCAACATTTTATAGAGCAACGGTTTCTTGTAGCAATGTCTTCCATGCTATGAAGTGTTCTGTAGCACTTTTCTGAAGGTTTCTCAAAAGATAGCCCTTTGAGGCCAGACAAGAAAATAAAATCTATACCAGGCATACAGTTTGCTTTGCTGAGCTGAAGGAGAATTGTCACATGTTACAACAGAGTATTTTGCTCACTTCAAAGCACAGAATACAAGCTCATGGATATCTTTTTAAACAAACGTAATAAAATTCTTCTGAGATAGGGAAAGGACAGATTAAGTCATTTCACAATAAGGCCAAGGATGTACCATCTGACCCACACACATACTGTTGCTGGAAACCGGCTGCTCATTCTGTTGTTTTATTAAACCTGAGCTGATTGTCTTACATTTTGCTTAGAAAACCAAAAGCTAATGAACTCAAAGACACAGTACTGGTGAGTAACTTCTGTATTTTGTAGCAATTTGGAGTTTCTGCAGCACAGTAGAAACACCACCATTCAAACTAGAACACAAAAAAAAGCAACACTGCACTTCTAAGTTTCCAACTGAAGTGCACCTAACTTGCTTTGTATTTAAATTCCACTACCATTACTGTCTGCATTAATGCTATAATTTTGTATTGGGTACCAAATTCAAGTCAGAGCTAGTAAGACAGTACTACAGATTATCCCAAAATTGATCATCAAGTGATATCATGAAATGCCATGTATTTATGTGCTCTATCTACCACTTAATTTTATCTTCCCTCTTTCCCCTGGGTTCATTTTTACAGGTGCTCAAGTCAGTCCACACTGGAGATGATGTACCTTTGATACTCAAATGACATGGCTGATCCAGCCAACAAAAAAAGAAGTATTATTTGGCTAAATAGATTTTCTTAACCAGTTCACTGCAGGGTGACATAAACCTGATGTCAGGAAGCAGGGGAGGGGAAAGAAAAAAGGTGTAGCCCTGGCAGCCCCTGGCAAATCCTGACTAGGATCAAATCAGCAGATCCTCTGAACCACCCTTAACTGCTCCTTCAGCAAGCAAACATACCAGAGGGTAAAAAAAGAAAAAAAAAAAAAACAAAACAAAAACCCCAAACCCTGAAATTAATTGCAACAAGTTTAAGAACTATCTGAATAAGAAAAAAACTCAGGATTTCCCAGACACCAGTATTTCAAGTATAAATGGACGTTGCCTTTTTACATAGGGAGTGAACTGAATTTTATCATTATTTCTATGGTTGGTCTTGGTAGGCCAGAAAAAAAAGGTAAACAAAGCTTCTGAACATTCTGTACCATGCTCCCTCACCCTCAAACAAGTCAGTAAGGGACAGCCATTTAGTGTAAAAAATTTTAAAACTGAAATGCTGATGATTCTATGTAAATGTATTCCATTCTCCTATATAAATCTAGTACTTATTAGTTTTGTCTATCTTTGAGCTAGGTGGGACACTTTTGCAGCCTACTGATTTTTAGTCTTTTAAGGCACTAATCTTCACTTCCCACGTAGAAGGATTACCCCTACATCACCTCTCTACCCTCAACATTAATTGGAAAGAGCATAGGATTTCTGTTTGGAATGCAGTATTTTTTCAGGCAACCTCTATTATTGTGTAAAAAAAAAAAAGAAATGTTTTTTATTATTCTGTTAAGACATTATATACTTCTACAATTTTGTTCAAACATTCTAGCAGCACGCTGTAAGAGCCATGAGCTAGTAGAAATGATATTTCACTCCCTGAAGTCAGTCACCAATAATTCACATCTCAATAAAACTGAAGGGATACTGTATCAAATGTTGATTAAATTAGCTTTCACAATAAGTAATCATGAGATTGTCTACTCAAGACAGTGTTGCCACTGAATAAGAATCTCTGAACGTCTACATTTGGCATATTAAAAAAGTCCCACAGCAGCAGCTACTAAAGGAAAATAAGACAGCCACTAGAACCCATGCAGCATATTGCAAGTAATCCTGTTGAAGAGATTCGTATCACCTCTTGCCAAGTATAATGTTGCAAAAATAATCTTTTAAAGTCTTCTTTTAGAGATTTAATGGATATTATGAACTGCTGTCTTCCAGGAGCAACAGAAAATATTTTGGTTCAGTGAACTACAGGTGTTGGGCTACTAGTCCATTATAAAGTGGCAGGTCCTAAAGTGTGTGATAGTTTCGGTCTTTCGACTTGCAGAATTTGTACAGGAAAAACACAACAGCCTGCAGACCCAGAACAAGGACAATTCCACCAATGAAACTCGCAGCATCAAACGTAGATTTGCGTGGAGAAGGTGCAGAAGTAGGAGTCACAGTAGTATTTGTACCTGTCAAACACCACATTAGAGGTTGTGAGTGCATAATGCTCACACTAGTTTTACAAATTTTACTCTTGGCTTCCTTGTATTAAGATAGCTCAAAACACCCAAGCACCAGTAACAAAACAAAAAAAATACATCAGAAGTAAAGATATGTTAGCAGCTGCATTTAGATTAGGCATACTGAAATTCTGATCAAATACTGTTTGTACAAGGCCAGTTATTTATAGATAAACTGCTCTAGACCTTGATACTGAGCAAATCCCAGCAGGACTTCATTTGTACTTCAAAAACTCAAAGCTTTTCTCCTTTACATAGAAGTATATTATTGATATGCTCACATTCAAAACACATTTTCCAGTCTCTGCTGCTTGCTCCAGTTTTTTTGCTTAAATTAAAATTAAATTATGATCTTCCATCTGCTGTACTTTACCCTGAATTATGCTTAAAGAAATCAGCTGAAGCCACAACACATACGAATCTGGAAGTAACAGCCATCTGCTGATGGCTACTTTTAAAGAGCTTTACTTCATGAGAGCTTTTCATGAAACAGGATATTCAGGACTGATGCTGAAATAAAATACTTCAGCTTATTTCCATAGCTGTAGTTCAATTTTTTTTTAAAAAACAGGAATCCCATTACTATGTTGCAAGTGAAAAATAAAACATCACCTACCAAAACCAAGTGAGTTAGTAAGTGACTTCCAGCCACATGATTAAAAAATAGCCAGCTGATTTCGTTTGACCAACACATTTCTTACTTGTAATACCTCAGATTGCTCTGTTTCTCAGGGCATTACCTTGCTACATACACAGATCACCTTAACAAATTAATCGTACCATAAAGTTAGAAGTGACAATAGCAGATATACCAATATTACTTAAGTGTTGTCACTTGGTAAATATTTCAAAATAACATTTTTAAAGCAACATTAAGTATTTCATGCTTTAGTTATGCTAGTAGTAGCAGTTACCTGGAATATGGGGTGTTGTGACAACTGAAGTAACGGCAGTTGTAGGTAGAGGAACATGTGTGGTTGCATTGGTGATGTTAGCTGTTTGAAAGAAGACAGTATGCGCATACCATAAACTTCAAGAGCAAAGTTCGCAAGCACCAAAGTTTTTATGAAAATGATTTGTCTTGTTTTTCTTAAACAAGGATAAGCTTTGACCTCAAACTGTACCGCACACAATTTAGATGTTCAGTTGCATGGCATCAAGCCAAGTTTCTGCAATAAAGATTTCTTTCAAACTTGCATACCATTTTTATTCAATTATTTCAAGGTTCTCCACAGAACAGATAGCAACTCCTCATTCAAACAAAACCACTTTTCTTTCAAGTACTAATATAAATGCTGGTATCTGAACAAGAATCAAGACAGCTGCTTCAAGACAACTGAGAATCTGCATTAGAGCAAAGGACTTGACTTTAAATAGCCCTTAGAATCAGTATTTATTGCACTAAAAAAAAGTAATTAATGTAATATCTCTAGACAGGAGAGAAACACAGGGTAGCAAAACTTCCTCTTTCCCTGTCTATAAAACACCAACTGTGAATAACATGACTAGAATAAGCAATCACTCACCTGTAGCTACATAGTCTCCTAAAAGCTCTTCCATTATCAGTCCAGAACACTGGGTCTCTGACCTCGTTTCCCCTTCCCCACCCTACCCTGGGACAATTGCCAATATTTGTATGTTTACTAAAAGTTAAACATCACCCTACTGTACATTAGGCTGTTCTCAGCCTAATCAAGTACCAATTCATTACCTTCCAGTTTCCTTATGCAGCAGATGCTTTTACAGGTGATTTTTTTTTTTTTTACATGAACTTCACTGCTAGGATGGAAGCACATGTAAGAACAGAAATTTCTGAACTTGGCAAAAACAACAACCACCAAAAAAAAAAAATCCAACTCATAAGAACTCACAAATAGTGGAAATGACTAATCAAATTCAAACAATTCCCACCGAGCCAATTCTTAACTATAGTGGAAAGCAGCATTTTCTCTGTTTTTAAAAAAAAAATCCACTTCTTCCAAACCTTGGGACCATTTATGTATGCCATACATCAAATGGTTAGTAGTCATGCTGCTACAGCCATGTGTGGAAAAAGCCCTTGTCCTTGATTTTATTCATCCATTTCTAGTTTACTGCCATTTTACATTGTGGTGTTATATTACCTATAGTAGTATGAACTGTAGTAGAACTGGCTGTGGTAGTATTGGAAGGTGGCGTAGTAGTATTGGAAGGTGGCGTAGTAGTATTGGAAGGCGGTGTAGTAGTATTGGAAGGCGGCGTAGTAGTATTGGAAGGCGGCGTAGTAGTATTGGAAGGAGAAACATCTGGAGCAGCTATGAAAGAATGAAAAGTTACATTAGAAGAGATTACTGATCGTATTTAACAACAATAAAAAACCCCAAACAACCAATCCCACCAAAATGGAACAGCAGCAGGCTGAGTTTTAGGAAGTTCATAGAACACCAAGTTCTACTGTAGTTTTGGTTACAAAGCAGCTGAATGTTCAACCCACCAGACCAACAGCAAAAGTTGCACAAGTGAACACATGAAAAACCTTGTCACAAGCACAGCCCTTTCAAGCCAGCGTTCAACTGGCAACTCAAAATTCCTCAAAGCAAATAGCTTTGTGACTAGCAAAGGGAGAAGAGTCTTAATAGCACCAGAATAAACTGTGCATGCTTTACTCAGTAAGAAATCAGGCATTCAATAGTGCTTTTCAAGCTCATTGCAACTAAAATTGAACCTGACCTATCACACTCAACTACAAATCAGTGCTTAGACAGCTGAAGCAGTACAGCAGGGAAAACCAAGGCATCCTCAAGAATTTGAAAATTTAGCTAAAGCTCTCTCTTCTGAGGGCTGTTGCTGACTGTAGGTGCTCTCAGCTTCAGTATGTGCTGTAAAAAAAAACAAACCACTGTGAAGCCTTCTGTGGCTTAACTGTATTAACCGAGTTAATCGCATACGGACAGCTTATCCAAGGCATTGCTTAATCATACACTGATCCATCAGCAAGCTTCCTGCTGAAATACCATTAGGTCCAGAAGCCTTTAATGCTCAGGGTCATTTAAATGTGGTTATTTACATCTCGAAATAATTCAGCGTGGTGGGAAACCAGAGCCAACAGTTTCTACAGATACATGCCAGACACATCAGAATCTACATTCCCTCAAGTACCACTCGCATCAAAAATCAGTTTAGGGCCAACTTAATGTTTTCCCATGTCAATCCCCAAAGGCAGTGCTGAGTCATGACACTGTAAGAGCTGATGAGGTACACAGGTTCATCTCACACCAACCGAGATCCTCTACCAAAGGTGACAAGTTTCCTTGAATACACAGAAGCTAAAACACCACAACCTGATAGTCACTACAAGTTTAACCAGAATAGATGGTAGAAATTCTCCTCTTCTCTATAGAACAAGGTATTGTAACAGCACGCTCTCTTTGGAAAGCGCTGAAAATTATGCTTTTAACACTCCTGATTAACAGGCGATCGTTACAATTTTAGAAACAACACAGAAGTCCAAGTCAAGCTGAATTATTTCTGACTGGCTGCCACAACCACAAGATAGCCCATAGCTGTGTGAAAGCTTCATCTCTGTCGGTGTGAGACAGCCTCTTCAGCAGCACCATTCAACCAGCCCAGAGGAAAGTACTAAGAATTTTCATTTGCTGTTCCAGACTTCAAAACCAGAAAATCCTATTTTTTCACACTTCTTGACAGCTTTCAGAAAAACTAAGATTGGGGAGGCTTTCACAAAAGTAATTCAAGATTTAATCTAAATTATTCATATCCTGCAAATATGCTTTGCACAGCAAGCACAAATTAATGAAGAGATTGAAGTAGATACACAGCTGAGCACATTCCTACCATGAAGTATTTACCTTACACAGTTCTACAACCCAGACCCTGCACTTCAGGACTGCATGAAGAACTATGTTAGTTAACAATTTTAACAAGAATAACTTATGAACCTTACACTTTAGTGCAAGAAGCAGCAATGGACTTAAGAGGTGAAACTTTATTTTGTTGAGCATAAAGCTTACTGTCTTGAGGATGCTGATAATTTCTTCAGGATACGCCCTAATAGGAAATATCACCCATTTTAATCTAAGAAACCAAGTCAGTAGCCAGGGACACGTGCCTAGCAAAACATGTCACGCATCTTCAAACAGCAATAGTAAGCAGTTAGCTGAACGCACAATGAAATTGTGGTTTAGTACCGCATAACATAGGTTTAAACTGGAAGCAAAGGGCTTATTTCCATACTTGTACACGCTTAAGTAAACTGTAGAAGTCGTGTTAACAAAAGCTGAAGAGATGAAGAAGTAGTAAACACAACGGCTTCATATTAAACAATGTGAAAGCTGAATATCTAAATACTTACTAGAACACTGTTCTTCAGCTGCACAGGTGGGATACTTTGTTCCTATTTCTGTTGCATTTACACACATCTCGCCTGTCAGAAGAGACAAGAATATTTACAGGAGCAGAGCTTTAAAGTGTTTGAGACACTGTTCCTAAATACTAAGAAACTCTTCACAGGGCAAGCTAAACATCATCTTCTAGCCAGGATAGCATTAAAGCCACTTCAGTATGCACAGCTTCAGTATTATATTAATAATTAGAAATAATTATTAATATCATATATTAATACTTAGAAATCAGAAGAGTTTTAATATTTCCTTTCACTAGTTACCACACAAATCATTGCACTTAGGCAAAACTTATATATGGCTACGCATCACGTTGCAGTAACAGTATTGCTTAATACTTTTTAATTCAGAGCCTAAAAAATTAGACAGTTTCTACTATTTGTGGCATTTTTCAAGTTAAACATTTTGTGTCTCTATGGCAGCATTATAAAAAAATAATCTTATTGTCTTAAGACAAAAGTTAGTTCCAGCTTTTCAAACAGATCCTTGACCTTAAAATTGCTGAAGACATCAGTTTCTTATGTTTCTTATCAGTTTCTACTTTTTGAAAGAACAACCTCATGTGCCAGTGTAGGTTGGGGACTGATGTGTTGGAGAGCAGCGTAGGGGAAAGGGACCTGGGGTTCTGGTGGACAGCAGGATGACCATGAGCCAGCAATGTGCCCTCGTGGCCAAGAAGGCCAATGGCATCCTGGGGTGTATTAGAAGGGGAGTAGCAAGCAGGTCAAGAGAGGTCCTCCTGCCCCTCTACTCTGCCCTGGTGAGGCCACATCTGGAATATTGTGTCCAGTTCTGGGCCCCTCAGCTCAAGAGAGACAAGAAACTCCTTGAGAGTCCAGCACAGAGCCACAAAGATGATGGAGAGGAGCATCTCCCTTATGAGGAAAGGCTGAAGGAGCTGGGTCTCTTAGCTTGGAGAAGGAGGCTGACGGGTGACCTCATTCATGTTTATAAATATGTCAAGGGGGAGTGTCAGAAGGACAGAGCCAGGCTCTTTTCAGTGAAGTCCAATGACAGGACAAGGGGCAATGGATACAAGCTGGAATATAGGACATTTCACAAAACCATTAGAAAAAACTTTTTCACTGTGAGGGTGACAGAGCACTGGAACAGGCTGCTCAGGGAGGTTGTGGAGTCTCCTTCTCTGGAGGGATTCAAAATCCACCCAAATGCGTTCCTGTACTGTGATCCTGCTGTGGCAGGGGGTTGGACTAGATGATCTTTCAAGGTCCCTTCCAACCCCTAACGTTCTGTGATTCTGTTATTTTCTACCTTCACACCTTTGTCCCTTGTTTCAGATTTCAACTTCTCCCCCAAAGAAGTTACTCAGATCCCATGGGTGTTTGCACTTGTGTGCCTGTTGGTCAGACAACACATGTTGAATTCAGGAAATAAGCTTTTTGAAGGACACTCTTGTACCAGACAAGCTACATACAAAATCCTTTTCATAACTTCCGAAGTGTATCAGCCCTCCTATGTGACCTTTCTTGTCATTTACAATCAAGTACCACAAAAATCACTATTCTATCAAGCCATTTGCTCCTCATATTCTGTTTCCACCTCATATAAGAAGTACAATAATCCACCTGCAGACTACTTATGTAGTCTTTCTATGACTGTCAACAGCAACTTCTCCTCCTCCAGGACTGACTAGCAGAGGTCTCCTACAATGGGAGAAGCAAGCCTCTAAATGAGGCCAGTTAACGCTTCTTCAGCTCTGTCAACCCTTCAGGAAGCTGCAATTCTTCGTTTTGGGAACCTTGCTTTTACCCAACGTTTTTTAATGGACTCCTCTCCCTCACAGAGTAGTGGTTGCAGCCACCAGGTCTATGACAAAATCTCAAAAAGGACTGAAGCACAGTGATGTGCCTGCATGTCAAAACACACTCATGACTCCCAACAGCAAACACAAGTCACCAGTTTGTTCTAAAAGCGTTCCAAAACATCTAGCAAACACTAGCTTATCAACAGCACAGATTTAAATCATAAGCCTTAAAAATGTGGGATTTTTTTTAACATGTTAAGCTGTCTCCACACAAAAATCTGAAATATTTAACAACAGATACAACTTATGAGTTAACGCTCCATTAGGCTATCAAACAAAACAGTGTATTTGTGTAATGAACATTAATACAGATGAAGTAGGTATAGTTGGGTGTATAGTTCTGCACGGCATAGTTAGGATCTGCACTTACTTTCCTCATGTTCACATCTGATCCACTTGCAGCCTTCTACCTTTGTGCCATTACCAATACATGAACTACAGTCAGAAAGCTTTTCACAGTTGTCTAAAAAATAATAATAAAAAAAATAAAATGCATTGATTAGGACGATATTACCACTGTCAAAAAAGCAACTTCACCCACAGAAACAAATCTCAAATCTGTGCCTTCCCATCTGTAAGTCTCCCAGGCTAAGGCATAGCATTTCTCACTCAACTGAAAGCTACAATTTAGTAACATATTTGACAAGACACAAATCCATCTCCCTC
Source organism: Trogon surrucura (assembly GCA_020746105.1). Classification (NCBI taxonomy): domain Eukaryota; kingdom Metazoa; phylum Chordata; class Aves; order Trogoniformes; family Trogonidae; genus Trogon; species Trogon surrucura. The sequence continues at coordinate 52,125,889 of CM036618.1, forward strand.
CAGGCACTACAGATATTCTGAAACCAGACCCCACACATACACCAAGATTTTGCTTCATGCAACCTCTAACCATAGTAAAGTCAGATAATAGAGGATATACTACTGTAGCGAAGCTACCAAAGTCCCTAAAATTAATTTTGCGGAAGTTCCTTGAAACCTCAGATGGTAAGAAGCCTTATTCCTTTTGATTACATTTCCCCTTTAGGCAATGCAGCCAGCTATAAATAACCCACCAGTAGAAAGCAACCAACACATGGGAAACAAAGACAAGAATCTAGAGGACTTCACATACAATTGCATGTAAAGGAGAGGAAAAAAGTCAATCTATTGATATTTTGATCATAGCAGAAGCCAGCATTCTAAGCAGTCCAGCTGCTGCCTTAAAACCATAATGACAACAAATCCACCATCTGGATCAAATAAGACCTTCTGTCAATCTACAACTTTACCGCATTAATTTCAATGTAAGTCTTACTCATACTGCCATCATACTCAGGAAACCCACATACAACACGCAATTCCTTACACCACATTCTCTTCAGCACATGTCACATCACATCCACCTACTCCAGGTGCCTTTGGGTTACCCTTCACTTTGCTCTGCCCTCTAGGGAAGAGAATGCTGTTATTCACAGAGCTTTGGCAATCAAGATGGTAATTTACATCTCAAGATAACAACTACAAATACATGAACTACCTTCGGTATCCTCGTAATTAGAATTAAGCCTGAATCCACCCAGCCTTTCTCTTGGTTATGGTAGGATCAGACTAGAAACATTGGCACTACTTCTTCGCTTTTAAGAAAGGTAAGAAGATATGAAAATACCTTTGTCAGTTTGCATCAGAGAAGTATGCAACAGACTCGACCTCCTCCTTTCAGAAATAAGGCACTTAAACCACCTCAACAGCTGTGTAATAGTTGCTGGATAACGTATTTCAGAAATAAATGTCATTATTCTGGGTATAAATCTGAAGAATGATCACAGCACACAAAACATCTACTTCCGATGAATGAACAACATTCATTTTTGTTAATTCCTCACCGACACAGAAAATTTAGCACAGTCTATCTGTGGAGCCAGCTAATATACCAGGTGCACTGGCATGAAGGAACAGATCTGCAAGAGTAAAGGATCGGAAGATATCTTTAATCACACCAAAAGGTTTCAAGGATGAGCTGTTAACCTCAGAATCAGTGACACAGTGTCAGATGTTCTCTCAATGCTACTCCTGCTGTGAAAGGCTCTCTTAGAGTCTTTATATGGGATAACAGCCCACTCCCCAGCTTTCCTCATCAGCCAATGCCTGCTCTTCACTGGAAAAATGGTACCACGAATTCAGCTCTGAAGCTTAGGCAAGGTCACGTTTGCTCCCAAGATAAACCTGTTTGGATTACTGGCTCTTACACAGGGTAAATTCGGATATTCCCCTTACACTTCGAGGGGAAAACGTGGAAACACTAACAGTCTGTCCTGCTAGACCAACACTGCCCTCTCCCGCTGCACGGGAGAGACTGTTACCCTCTGACTCTCGGCAGTCCTCGAGCAACTCACCGTCCCGACAGGGTGCCCGATATTGGCCTACATCATGTCGCCGGTGGTAGGGCTGAAGAGGAAATCTAGAAAGGCTGAAGCAGAGTTACTGGGCAGTTTCACACTTAGAGGCACCCTGCGCCCTTACACAACGCGGCCAGAGAACAGCGGAGTACTTCCAGGGCAACTTACTGCCTTAGCTTTTTGGGGCGGGCGGCACATCTTGCAGTTCTTAGCCGCGTAAACACTTTAGCAACGAACTCGCAGAGCCGAAAAGACGAGACAAACCCACGAGACAAATGACGAGGCTAACGTCATGATAGCGAACACCCAGCAGCAGCGACATACGACCACCGCTTACATAAGTAACTCCCGCAATATGGCTTGTACCAAGTTTGCAAGAAACAGACGCGCCGCGTACGTTCTAGGGGACACAAAGCCAGTGGCTACCGGTCGTGTGCTGCAGGCCCAGACGAACACCGGAGGCGGCGTCAAACCGCGCTCAAGGATTTCACACCGCACGCACCCGGATACCCCGCAGCGAAAGGAGAAACAGAAAGAGAGAAGCGCCGGACCCAGCGAGAAGCGGGAGGGGAAAAAAAAAAAAAAAAAAAAAAAAAAAAAAAAAAAAAAAAAAAGGCGCGGCGGGCTGCGGCCCAAGCGCTGGAGGCTGCAGCGCTGCCGCCGCGCGGAAGCGGTGGTGGCCGAGCGGTGAGGGAGAGCAGGGCGGCTCCCTCGCCGGGCGGGCCTGGCGGTGCGGCCGCCGGCACCCCCCACCCCCTCAACTCCCCCACCGGGCACGGCATCGGTGCGAGCGCAGAACACGGTCTGACCCGCCCGGCCGAGGATCAGAGGCCGCTCAGCACCCCCCCCCCACCCCCCTCCCTCCCCTTCTAACGCCGGACAGCGGGAGGGGCGCGGGAGGAGCTGCCCCGTCAGCAGCTGCCGAGGAGTACGGGGAGGGCGCGCGGTGGGAGTGTGTCGCGAGGCACTCACCAACGGTCGCAGGATCGTTAATGGCTCCGGCCCCCGCGCAGAGGCAGGCCAGGCAGAGGGCGGTGAGAGGGAGCGCGAGTACCCGGCCCATGGCGGCGGCGCAGCGAGGAGTGGCGGCTCTCGCTCGTCAGCTCTTCGCTTCGCTCCGCTCCCGCTGCCTGCGCGCACCCTCTGAGCGCCACCGGCCCGCCCCGCGGCGCACGTCAGCGCCACCGCTTTGAGCTGACCCCGCCCCTCTCCCCTGCGCTGGCCGGCCAGGGCGACCGGGACGGTGACGTGGTTTCACCCAGCCTCCCCCCCCCGCCATTCGGCGGGTAAATGGAACCGTCCCCAGCGGGACCCCACCTCCCCCGAGGAAGCAGTTCCCGCTCATCACGCGGCGGCCCGACCACCGCCCCGCCCCCACAGAAGCCACGCCCCCCCGCGCAGTCCGCATGGCGGCGGCCGCTCATTGGCTGGAGGCGAGGTGGGGGCGGGGACGGGGCGCGGCGGGCTCACCCTCCCCGTGGGTGAGGGGAGGAGCCGTGGTGGCCGTTGGCTCCTCGTGCCGCTCCGGGAGCGTCCCGGGGTAACGGCGGCGTTGCGGGGGTCGCACCCAGGGGCGGGGATCCGGGACCGCTCCACCCGGCAGGCCTCAGGAGAGCCGGCCGCGGCCTGGCGTCTACCTGTCCCCTGCGGGAGCGGTGCGAGGCGAAACTGAGGTCCCTGGCAGCAGAGGAGTTGAGGTTGTCTGCGTTGGCCAGGCCTGCCCTCCCCGGCTTGGGTACTGCCGGGGCACAGATCCGTAGCCCGACCCTGGCTCGCGGGTGTGCAGCCCGTGTTCTGAGCTGCTGCGGCTTGAACAGGATAGTGACATCATTTCAGTTGGAAAAGAGTTTTAAGATCATCGAGGCCAACCATTAACCTGACTGCCATGGCCACCCCCAGGTCATGTCCCTAAACACCGCATTTACATGTCTTTTAAACACCTCCAGGGATGGGGACTCCACACTTCCCTGGGCGTAGTGTTCCCAGCTCTTAACAACCCTTTCTGTGAAGAAATTTTTCATAATATCCCATCTAAACCTTCCCTGGCACAACTTGAGCCCATTTCATCTCATCCCATCTCCTGTTGAAGAGTCCAGCCCCTACCTCACTGCGACCTCCTTCCAGACAGTTGCAGAGGGCAATAAGGTCTCCCCTGAGCCTCCTTTTCTCCAGGCTAAACAACCCCAGTTCCCTCAGCTGCCCCTCGTAAGACTTGGGCTCTAGACCCTTCACTGGCTTCGCTGCCCTTCGGACACACTCCAGCACCTCAATGTCTTCCTTGTAATGAGGGGCCCAAAACTGAACACAAAAGCACCTTTCCCTGAAGGTGCTGAGGCAGAACCACTCCCGTGTTGTTACCCTGACCTCATGTCAGCTCGGACACCAGCTCTTGTGCCCCGGCCAACTCCAGCAGAGTGTTTTGCAGTGGATTTCTCTCACAGAGTGATGCTACTGGTGTGAGTTTCACCTCTCCCCTACCCTCCCCTTTGTCTTTCCCTCAGGCAGCTTGAGTCAATGTATGTCATCAACACTGGACTCTGCAAATAAAAATTTGTGTAAATTTGCCTCAGCATTTTGGGCAATGCCAATACTGATGAATGTTGGGAAACCCAGACAAACATTCATGCCTGCTTGTCAACAAGGAGACCCAAGCTAGAGCTATAAAGTAAATTTTAGTATGGTCTTAATTTGAGAAAGGCACCATCAGAATGAAAGGGAAGATGAAAGAGACGAGTTATAATTAGGAAAACTCTCCCCAATATCTCCTAAGTGTGAGCTGAACTTGGGCAGTGAAAACTGCCTAATAAATCCCTAGCTTAATCTTCTGTTTTACTTTCTTTCCTGGAGGTGTTTTATAGCCAAGAGCCAAGAGACCATTATAAATTCAGAAACTTTAAGGCAAGCTACCTATCATGATTACTGCATGAGCTCTGGAAAGGACTGTAGGACTGCTGGTAATTCATAATTTGGGTATAGAATTATCTGACAAGCTTCTGTACCACCATATATTGTGGTGCTTCTGTAGTGGGCAGGATGGCTAATGCTTTACCTTCCTGCAAAGGAACCTTAGAGTGAAAATATTAAAAAAAGGACTGCGAGGGAAACAGCAGAGAATCAATTTTGTGAACTTAACAGCAGCTGCAGTGAAATGACCAAGCATATTTTTTGAATGTAAATGTCAGTGACAGCTGAATGTAGTTCTGAAAAGTGGTAAGATGGCTGAAGTCACACACTTGCTTTAGTTATCTTTCATTCTGCTTGTACTTTTTATTGGAGTGTTAGTGTAAGACAGTTTGATTATTCCTGCAGTATGCTGAAAGTTGTTAGCTTTTTCATGAGAAGAAATAATTTTCACTTTCATTATTAAAATGCTATGTTTCTGTTCTAACTTTGAATAAGCATCATGTAAAGTAAATTGAGGAGCAGCAGAAATAGATACTGCATCATAACTGAAAGTGCAGTGAGCATCGAATATATGAGTTTCCTATGGCTTCCACTCGCCCTCCTAGCCATGCCTCCAGAGATTTTTATGCCCTTCTGGGACAAGAATTTCCTACTTAGGTCAGGACTTGATTCACAGGATCTCTTGTGATTTCACTGGACATATCATAACCTTGTGGGTTATGATATCAAATATATCTTCAGCAGTTATCGTAGTGATTCATGAGGGATACAGTGGCAGCTGATGTGCTGGACTCATGAAGTATGATTGCTGCAATCTGCATTCATGAGGACTACATACTAAAAATTTTTCCTTTTGAGAAGGAAAATAAATAGTATATACATTAAATGTGATCAATGAAAGACAAGGCTCTAATCGGTGTGTGTATATATATATGGAAAAACCGAGAGAAAACGAAGTACATAACAGAACTAAGAGTACCAGCAGGGCAAGAATTGCAGCTGCAGCACATCTCCACAAGTGAGTGAAGGCGTGTCTGTCATGTAATCCTAGGGGCTCGTGGGAATCCAAGTGGATGATAAATGTGGTTTGTATGTTTTTTCTTAGAAGTCAGCATCTTGGGACTTTGTTGTAGCATACAGTCAGCAGGATCATGGCAGTCTGGGTTGTTGTTGTTGGATGTAAAATATCACATTCATCACTGTTTTTATTTTAAATTGCGCCGTTATATACTTAGTGGTTAGTAAGGCATTTACCCCTGTTTTAAATTTGTAAGGAGTTCCACACGCTGCATTACTGGAAATTTATGTAAAGTCTGTGGCAAAAATGGGTAAAATCCAAGGGTCTGCAGATGTCCGTTTTAGAGAAGCACATTTTAAATGTAGTAGATGCCCAGGATTTACAACAGATCACGTTTTATCAGTTGGTGCTTGGCAAGATGTGATAATAGGGCTTTCAGGGAGGTTCCAGATGGGCGCAATAAATGAAAAAACCAAACTTAGTAGATAAACTGAAGGGAGCATATATTTGGTTTAGTTTATAAACATTTGTTTTCATTTCCAAATTGTCATTTTACTTGCATGGAAAGAGAAGTGTGTGTGGAGTGTAAATACATGGTGGGTGTTTTAACAAGGGAAAACACACCACCTAAGGAGATTTGAGGATATTTCATGCCATTACGTAATGGTGCGTTATTCGGATTCTGGTGCTATTCACTGCCTTTGTAATCATTCAGAAATAACATATCTGTGCTCAGAGCTTTGTTAATCCATGTGTGGTGAGACAGGTATGGCATTAAATCCCACTGTAGTGGTGTGTTTGATCAGGGCTGGATACAGCCCTGAGGCACATATGGGGTTGTGCATGCCACGCTGTATATATGATGTCCAAGGGTGCATTTAAGGTGTGTGTCTGTATGTCTGTCCCCAGCAGAAGTTCGGGGTGAGGATGTTGGCACCTGCTCTGCACAACCCGCTTGCCTGACACAGGGGAGGTGGAGCTGTGTCTGGGACCCCTCACACGTGCTGTGGCACAGGCACTTACTCAGCCCCACTGGGTGGGGTGGAAAGACTGCTTTTAACATAAGGAACAGGTAAAAATGTATATGCAGAGTGGTACTGAGGATGCAATAACACTTAAAGGTTTTTCTTAGCTCTTTTTACAGATTGTGGTACAGGCCAATGCTTTTAGCCTAAGACGTGCCAAAAAGAGGTGTCTTGAGAAGAAGAATGGAAGGCAACAGGTAGAGGTGAGATGGGGCAGAAGGTTTAGGTAGCTGAAGAAAAATAAGGCTGATGTTTAGATGGAATCTTCCTGCAATGGTACATCCATTTACCATATTTGTAATGTGCATTTTTCTGTTGGTGATAGTGTAATACAGCAGTGGGCTCAGGCTCTGCCAGGGCAGGAGCTTACCTGCTCCTCCTGGGAGTTTAGCTGTGTGCATGCTGAAGGCTGGCTGCCTGATAAGACACCTTGGCGAGCCTGGGAGCTTTTCAAGAGGAGGAACCTCAGCAGGGGCTCCCCAGCTTTTTCTTAGTAGATGCTTTTAGACTAAGCCTCTTGTATGTGGCCCCTTCCTGTGACTGGCCTTGGGTCCCATCAACTCAGCCTCTGGCTCTTGCTGTGCCCAGATAACCTGGACCAGAGCTTTTTCCCTCACAGCATCTGAGGCACAGGCATGATTGAGCTCTGTTGAGCTGGACACCCATTACTGCTTCTTAACATCCTAAACCTTATCAGAATTACAGTGTCAAGATTATTTCTGTTAAGTTTGTAAAATCACCCATTTGCTTCATGCAATAGCTGTATCACATCATTCTGATCTGTTTGATGTGCTGCATAGTTGATACTTCCATGAAAGTTCTTTCACATCCAGTCCTTTGGAGGACTTTTTTTCTCTCTGGAATTGGTGGCAGGAACTCTTGTCTCTGACTTACGGCTGGGGATCAGCAGCGGTTTTGTTAAGTGTATCCCAAGAAATAAGTGTATGAAGGACAATAGCAGAGAGCCGTAGCCATAAGAGTCTAAAAAGGAGAGGGAGGCTGGTCTGTGGGAAGATTAAATATGTTGTCTAAGGCCCACCTGACACTTTTCAAATGACCGTATACTTCAGAGATCCCAGGTTTGCATGGGATCTCTGAAATACAGCTGAGGAGCCACACCAACAATTTCTATTGGCCTTAGCAGCATTCCTGAATCAGATTCAGAAACCCTCGGACCTCAGATTAAGTAAACTACAGCGCAGTTATTTACTTCATCCTCTAACTTTCATCTAATCAGTGCTTGAATTAGTAAGGGGTAGCGAATGGAGCCTACTGTCCATGGTTCGCTAGCACACTGTCCTTGCAGTTTTACACAAACACACCTGTACGAAGAAAATAATGTAGCTTGAGGGCTTCTTTCATCACTTTTCAGTTAGAGCAGTTTCTAAGAGAATGTTTTGCTGGAGTAAGAAGCTCAGCATGAAACTTTAATAAAGCAAAACTTGAAAGTTTAGTTTTTCTTACAGCAGTGACACATTACGTAAATAAAACACTATGTAATCTGATAAGATAATAGCTTTCTCAGCGTGGTGGTTGCTGCCATCTGCCCTTTATAGAAGGGAGTTTTTGTATTTGGTTGCTGGGGAAGGGAACTTCTCCAAAACCAGCAGCTGGCAATGGAAGTCCTCACCTCCTCATCTGCAGATTGCCCCTGAATTTCCCACCTTTTGGAGACCCCATGGCTTGCCTTTGGACTTGCATGTCCTCTGGATGCTTGCACATGCGATTTGTCTGGTCTGACTCTCTCAGAGGAGACAATGCATTCCTCATGGCTTGATCAGAGATGTAAATTACAGTAGAAAATATGGCACAAAACATCATTTTGGAGTGAGATTAAAAGAATTTTTCCTTTCCTGTTTCATTCATCGCCTTGAGCTCCTTAAGGATATCCGACTTGCAGGCACTGGAGAACCAGGGCTGAAAACCACATTTTTTTCTTTTAGGTCACCTCCTTAATACAAGATGAAAGGCTTTACCACATTTTTTTTTCTGGCAGAATGTCTTGTTGTGGCCAGTGCGAATACAGTAATTGTGGCTTGCTTGAAGAATCATTATGCCTGAAACTCAAAATATTTCCTGGTTGTGCTCTCCTCTTCTCGTTAAAACATTTTCCATGTGGCGTAACTTCAACCAGTTGTCCCCTGGCCAGTCACCCCGTGTGGCTCTCCTAGATCCCGAGTGCATGGCACCCCAGGTCTGTGACTTCTGGCACAGGATCAGCTTTCTGATACTTGACATGATCAGATGTTAGACTGTCCTCAGGGATCCTGAACACTGCCCATTGCTCAACCATGAGTTTCTGGGCTCTGACTGATGCTCAGATCAGGTCTTTACACTTGAAGCACGTGCCCTGCTCTGGCTCGGTCCCTTCTGGGGACACTGGGGACACCAGGGTGCAGTCATGCTGCAGAACAGACCTGCCATGAGTGACCAAGCCAACGGCAAGTTAAAAAATCAATTAAATGGTGTTTTAGCATTGTCCTCTATAACCTGCAAAATTAAAATTGCTTTTCTTTTATCTTTAAACATCTGAACATAATTTAAAATTCTTGCAAGACATCAAGCAGATATCAGGAGGATGGGGCCAGACTTTTCTGGGTGGTGTTCAGTGACAGGATAAGGGGCAATGGTCACAAACTGGAAAACATAACCTAGACATAAGGAAATAAATCTTTACTGTGAGGGTGACAGAACACTGGAACAGGCTGCCCAGATTGGTTGTGGAGTCTCCGTGTCTGGAGACTTTCAGAACCCGCCTGGACGTGTTCCTGTGTGACCTACTCTAGGTGATCCTGCTCTGGCACGGGGGTTGGACTAGGTGACCTTCAGAGGTCCCTTCCAACTCCTAAATATTCTGTGCATCTGTGAAATAAAAGCCACTAACCTCCATCCCAATACCAAGTTTGGAAGCCATATCCTTTTTCCATTACTTATGAAAAGTAATTTGTCAGGAAATGTATTAGTTTGTGAAGAAAATACAACACTGTATTTTCATCCTGGACACAGAACTATGAAGTGAAAATAATTACTCTCTAGGCAGTTTGATTTGAAATGTTCCTGCAGAAGACTTAGTTTCTATATAGTAGTCTAAGTACAGATTGCAGAATGCTTTACGAAATAGAAGGATGAAATGTGTAAAAGGTTTCTTAGCTAGCTGCAGGCATATAAAGGTATTTTAGGTTAAAGAATCTTTTAGTTTTGTACCATAAGTACAGAAAAACCTAAATCCTCTTGCTAAAATTAAGACAATCTCTATACTCACTGAGAGCATGTGGAGATCACTCTGAAGAGCAGACATTCACTTAAACCTTTGCTGACTTGTTAAATTCATTCCCACTTCGCAAATAAATTTACGATTGTTACTTTTCGTTAAATCCTTGGGCTTAAGCTCAGACAAAATTAGGTCTCTTCTAATGCTTCTCTAATTCAGCCTATCCCACCTTACACTGGCGCTGTTTTGTGGGGTTTAGTGGCTCATACAGTGAGCCAAGGAGCAAAGGTCACTCAGCACAACACCCTTCGCAGCACTGGAAACAGAGGCAGGAGAGCCATACACTGGCAGTGTCCAGGTAGCCCTGGTGCAGCAGGAATGTTTTAGCCTCATTTCTCCATCTAAGCCTGTTGAATCAATGCCCTTTCCTTTGATCTTCCAATGCACATGGTTATGGCTTTTGTTTCCAGGCTGAACTATGATCTTCCACACATCTTCTTTTACTGCTTACCTGCCATTCTCTGCTGAAGCCATCCATGCCCACGTTCTGCACTGTACGTGAGAAAGATCTTGCATGTGAGAAACCACTGACACTAGCAATCAGTGTGTTATATATTTTCATCCACCTCTAACCTTAACACTTCCTGTTTTGCAGTACCTCTGTAAACAATACTTTTTTCTGCTTTAGTGGCCATAGTCACATTTTTGTTGTCTGAGATCATCTGCCAAAAATAATTACTTAAAGCTTATGCCTGCTCCAGCATTTCCTGGTTTTAGCCTGATGCAGCCCAGCCTGATTTCAGGGACGTTACTTTTAGTTCCTAGTAGTCCATGTGGGATCAAATGTACAGCGTTCAGAGAGGCCGCAGTCCTGCAAATATTTTTTTTCCTCCTTTCCTCTGAGATGTCTAACTTACCACGTGCAGACTACATGTGGTATCTGAGCTACACAGAGCAAATATGGCAGGGCAATTGTGCCGTGGAGGTTGTGGTAGAGGCAGAATTCAGCCAGGAACAGTTACCTTCATCCCTGTAGGTGTGTATCCATCTGTCCACTCGTGCTTTAGCCATATGTACCTTTTATCACATATATCGTATCTGTCTGTCACTCTGTGATCATATTAACACCATTACATATGATTACACCACTAAGATATGCTCAGAAGTATTTTTCTATATTCCTGCAAAAGTGCTTTTTAACAGCTTATGAACATTTTTTTTTTTAAGCCAAAAGAATGTTTCCAAGTCATTCACATGTGCAAGAAGTGCTTTTATTTTTGCCTTAACTGAAAGCCATCAAGATCAGCAACAAGCCCAGTGGAAAATAGCGTCCTGCCTTGCAGCGGGCAGGAAAACCAGCTGGCGATCATGGCTCAAAGGTCCCACAGTTAATAATCTTGCAGGCTACCGTAGGCCTTTCATTATTTGTAGGTACAATTTCCAGTTTCTGGAGGACCTCCGTGCCCTCGATCAGTTGCCTACAGGAGGGAGACAGTGCACGTATGATCCATCTCCCTCCAGAGCCAGCTCCACAGCCTCAGGCTTGTGTGGAACCATAACAAACCCAGGCACCGGTTGTCTACCTACAGGCTGCACCTGCTCTGCTCTTTAAACAGTTGTTCTTTGCAGTGAAGTTGCAAATGCCATCAGTTCTTGATTAAGTAACCTACTTTATACAGCTACATTTAAAGAAATAAACATTGTACCATGTGCCCCAGCTACAAATGGCTGTGACTTTTGAGGAGAAAGAAGACAAGAGACACACTGTGAGAAATGACAGTTCAGAAGTGACTCCCTGAGAAATATGTTTCATTTTGCTCCTTCATAGCACCAATCGGAATCCTGAACATAGTCCAACATTTTGCAGCTTTCATGATTTTCGGCCTGTCCTGCTCCCTCACTATGGGAACATGAGCTGTGCCTCCTGCAGGTGCTGGCACAGCAATGGATAACAGGAGTCCTCTGGAAAGCTTCATACCTTATCCCACCCCATCCCATCCAGGACAGTGGTACCAAGCAGGAGGGCACTGCAAGTGGTCCTTGCCCAAGTGGGGACATCAGAAGGACTGAGCAGAGCAGAGCTGGAAAGTGCCTGGCTCTCCTTGTTGTATGCTGTGGCTGCTTTTTACTCCCTCAGGATTAAACTCCCACTCAACTTTAAGAGTGGCTTTTAGATCTTGGATCCCACACCTTTCAGATTACACAGAGCTGGTAACAGGGCAGAAACTTGAGGTGAATGTTACTGATTATAAATATATCCAGCCAACAATCACTTTTGGTTTGTGCTCTGTAGATTAAACAGTCGTGTTTTTCACTTCCTTTTAAAATGCTTTCTTTCTGCATGATCTGGCTACATGGGAACTGCACCGTGCATTTCCCTCTCTGTGGTAGTACATACATATTTTGCTCTCTTACATCACGCAAACTGCTCAGAGCAACCATCTTCCTTATTATGTTCTAGCAAATCAAAAAATCTTAACAGGGCCAGCCCTATACATTAACCTACTGAGAACAAACTGCCAGCATGCGTTCACTAAAATAATTTCTTTCAGCCCATGAGAGCAGAGCAGAGCCACGAGGGTTTGCTCAACACCCTCCTGTCCATCAGGGCAGGCCTTCGACTGACACCGAGCTACACAGGAATGAATTTGTAGCCTTCACCCTGGTGAGGCCTCGGTAGCTTTGCTGTAGGGTTTTCCATCTCGAGCAAGCCAGGTCAGGGCAGAGAAAGGAGGGATGTGTGTCATTAGGTACTTCAAATCTGACTTATCCATCCTCCCCCTGGCCAGATGCATCTGTGTGATTCATGGACAGAATCACAGAATTGTTGAGGCTGGAAAAGACCAGCCTGTGACTCAACACCATCACATCGGCTACACCATGGCACTAAGTGCCACATCCAGCCTCTCCTTAGCCCCAGGGATGCTTCCTCCCAGGCAGCAATGTCCTGAGGCGCTGGGGTGACTTCCTGCGTGGCGCAGTGGTGGGAACCTTGTGCGTACCTACCCGAAAGCCACGTATTTTTTGTCCAGGTGGGGAGCTGGCTGGAGGGTGATGTAGAACTGCGAGGCGTTGCTGTGGCGACCCTTGTTGGCCATCCCGAGGACTCCTCTTCCCTTGTGAGGGACGGAGAAACTTTCATCTAGGGAATGAATTCAGGGGTGAAAGGCCATGATTGCGTTGCTACGTTTTGCCAGCTCCCATGAGCTCCCCTTTCCTTCTTCTGTGCTCCCCCTTTCTCTTCTCCTTTTCCCCCAAAGATCTCATTGAGTCTCATGCAAGCCAAGTCTGGTTTGAATCAATGTCCTTCCTAGAAGGAGCTTCCCACGACTGCCCAGTGCTTAAGCCAGGAAAGATGCTAATAAAAAATATCCATGAAAAAGCCCTCTAAGTATTGCTGAGTGTCAGAGCCACATCAATGATGCCTCTGGCTCCCCATTGTCGGTCTGTAGTGTCTCTCACCAGAGGAGCTTGGGGCACTTAGCACGGCATTTCCCCACAGCTGCTTGGGATTATTCCCACTGTTTGGACTTGTGCAGGAGGGCAAGCAGGAGACTTCTTTAGCCAAATAAAATGACAGAACTGAATAAACAGAGAGCAGATATTCATTTAAGGAAGCTGGTGTGGTCGCAGAGAGGAAGCTTTGTTCCAGAGTGAGGAGCAGATGCAGGCAACAGGAGCGAGAGCTGTGAGGAGGTGAAGAGGCTCCTCTGTGCCAGCTGAGGAAGGACTGGTGAGAGGGAGAAGAAATGGCTCTCAGGAGGGATGACTGGGGAAGGACAGGCGTTAGGCATGCTTGGGTTTGGGGGATGCTAGCGAGGACTTGATTCCTTCTCCCCTGTCAAGGGGAGCCCTGCTATGGGGTGAGAAGCGCAGAGTTCACTGATCCTGATCTCCATCACCCATCTCTGACCTGATCACACTGAGCAGTCAAGAGCCCCAATGAGCTCTCAACAAGCTTGAAGAAAGCTGTAGAAATAAGTAGATCTTACTGTTTTCTGATTTTTAAAATTCTTTTTACCCTGTTTTGAGTGCCCTTCTCAGAAACTGATTCATAAAAATGGTATATACATTTTAACTGAACAGTTGCTCCCTGACCGCTGCTTTGCGGTTTGCAAAATGCCTTCAGCAGACTAATTTTGGAGTAGGATGCTTTGTCCTATAACATGACGCTCCAGTCCAAGCGATTCTCTGTAATTACCTCAGTCCTTTCAGCTCATTACAGTAAAATGTGGTTGCATCCCATTAATTTCAGCAAGCATTGCAGTGCCCGGACGTGTGCCAAGCGTGGAGTCTCCCAGAACATTACCGGCTGACAGAGGCATCTCTCACCCTTTTCAGATATCGAAGATATTTGTCCTCCACCCTCAGTGTAAAATAGTTTTGTGGGTTGTACGGGGAAAGCAATCTAAGCCTTAAATTAGAAAGGCATACGCAAGAGAACACCTTTCTCAAGGTTGAAAAGCAACTTTTAATTAAAAAGAGGGAGGGGAAGAATTAGCAAGCCTCTCCTTTAGTACATCAACACGTGGAGTATGTACAATACAGGTAATAAAACTCTTCCAGGGATGCTTTTGAGGCTGACAGATTCTGAATTAAATCCACCTTAAAATTAGTTCAGTGATTTTTGATGCATTGTCACCTTCCCACATGACAGGGCAGCTTCTTTTCTGGGTAGCACAGGGAAAGCACAAGCTCTGCCTGAAGGAGGAGGGTGAAGCTGAGGAGGAAAATGCTGCATACTGGGCTGTGGCTTCATGCCACAGCTTGAGCAATGCGTGTGAGGCCGTAGCTCTCTGCACACAGAGGTGCCTACACACGCTCCAACTCATTTTCCTCCGCAGACAATTTCTACCTGAACACAAAGTGCAAAGGGTGAGGAGATGGGCACTAGCACAACCCAATGGGTGGCACTGCTGGAGGATTCACAAACTTTTAAATCCTCAGTGACATCTGCCTTGCAAATGATTTAACAGCCAGTCCTTGTATTTTCCAGCTTATGTTCTTTCTGAGATGTGCATGTCCCAAGAGGCTGGGCTTGCTGCTATTTCAAGAGCTCCAGCATCAAAGTGATTTTTGCCCCTTCCTGCCCACTTTAGGCAGCCCGCAGCATTTACAGCCTGAAATCCCACATGCTGGGATTCCACTTTCAGCAGCTTTCCTGCCCACCAGCGCTGCAACTCGGCCGGGCAGAGCAGGCTAACAACTCCCCTACGGACGGGTTTTGTTCCGTCTGTCCTAGGGCCTGTCCGTCTGTCAAGGTGAGAGCAGGCTCTTCAGCGTTTTGGGAAGCAAAGTTTTCAGCTACACTCGGCATTTCTGATCTCACTGTTGGCTGCTGCCCAGCCTGCTCGAATGTCGCCTCGTGTGTGCCATTGGCAGCAGGAAAGCTTTTGTGTAAGGGAACATAAATCAGTTTCAAAAGTCCTTTAAGTGTCATAAAACATCTTTATGGATAGCATTTAAACAGAAAATCCCAAATGTCTATGTCAATTGCATGCATATTTTTTTCTTAAATATTGTAAGTTGAAATATTCTTCTTTTTTTCATGTTTTATTACTTTATACCAACATGGGGAACATTTTTTGTTAAACTTAGCTCATGTTTGTCATTTCTCAACTTCCGTGGTTTTATGTAAGACTCAGAAGTAACTCCCCTTACATCTGCAGAGTCATGTAGCTGCCAGCAGTGATGCCTGTGGTGTGCCCAAGCCTGAAAAGCCGCCTGAGGTCCAGGAAATCTGGAGCCAAAGCCAGCTTACTTCCATTACTTTAGATGCATTTAAACAAATGGTGCCTGGGAATCTGTTGCTGATTCACTTCTGCATTTCTAAGATCCTGTTACACAAAGGTGAGCATTTGAAGTTAAAAATAGACAGGGGTGACCATCAGCCCTCATTTCAGCAGGGAGAAGAAGCTGATAGGGCTGAGCCTTGGGAAGGGGACATCAGAGGAGGGGAGACAAGATTACAGGTCAAAAAGTGTCCTCACCAAAGTGGCCCGTGCATGCTAATACAAGTAGATAATAATTCCTACTGAGAAGCAAATGCTTTTTCTTTAGGGAGAGGAAAGAAAATTCTCAGGTCGTTCTTTGAATAAGATCAGATCAACAACTTGAATTTTGAGGAAACTTGCCGTTTGCGCAGTAAGATAGCTGAGGAAACATACCTTCAAAGGTAGGACCATAAATTGACTCTCCTCCATCTCCCTTTCCAGTTATGATGTCTGCAGGGTAAATAAAAGCAACCATCAGAGACCAGGTTTATCATAGGCATTACTGGGGCTTGTCAGTGAGCAGCTCAGCCAAGGTTAGAGATATGGGTTGCGCATCCGTCTGGGGGAAAAAAACACATCCATCTTTCTGTTTTACTACCGAAACTTTAACGTTTAACTTTGAAGCTGTATGACAGACCAAAAGGGAGTTAAGAAGGAAATGCCTTCTGAAACAACTATCTTGACTTCCCAGGGGATGTCAGTCACGCAAGCCGCGTGACTTGTTGGTCGTGGTGCCTGGTGGTGTCATTCGGCAGCACTGGCGTTCACACAACTCACCAGCACATTTGCAAGGGCTCTGACACTTGGCTAAATGCTTCCATAAATTAATCTCCCTCTAAAACAAGTGATCTGTTTTCCTATGGATATTTTTAGTGTTTTCGTGTTTCAAAGTAGCTTTCTAATTACTTAGCAAAGAGCTTCATGGAAAAGAGTTAATGCTTTCAATTAGTTTCCTAAAATCTTTTGAAAATGTCTTGGATAATCGAAAGAACAAATTGTCCAAAGCTTTCCTATATTTAGAAAGTGAGATGGCTAAAGAAGAAAATGTCTTCTGGTTTTTATGTGTATATTAACTAGGAGATTGTTCTTCAGTTTATCTTTGTCCTGTGGTTCAGCTACGCCTCCGTGGATGAGGGCTGTTACTCATGCAGATCATCCTACCCTCACTTCTGCTGTAACTCGAATTTCCTCAGGACACCTGGAAACGCACCTCCTCCTTGGATCCACCCATTTTTCACAAGGCGATGAAAAAGGGAATTTTTGTAGGTGAGCTCTCGGCCATCGTGGAGAGACTTTGCTCCTCCGGTGCACAAGGCGCGGAAATTCTCACAGGTCCTGGGACATGCATCTGAAAAGAGCTGCAAAAGCGAGAAGAGGAAAATTCATAGCCAACAATGTGCGAAATTACTAGTTGATGTCCACTGGTCAGATTTTTGTGCCCGCTCCTTCGGCAGGTGAAATCACTGAGCTGGGTGTGCTTGTTTGTTAATTTGCTTTTCTCCTCTGTTACTGTACCTCAAACAGCAGCCTCCCAACAGGCCGTTCCTCGATGGCTATCTCCAGGTACACAAACACGTGCTGTTTAAAGCAGAAAAACAAATGCAGTGAGGGAAAGGCCAGCTCTTCATGCAATGCCTACTTCCTAACACAGAGGCAGAAATAATCCCAACAGTGTGCTGAAAGCAAACTGCTGGACAGGGCCCGCTTCTTCATCTTGCATTTACTTACAAACCTATTGCAGCCCATACAATTCTGGCAAAAATAAATGAAACTGCAGGAACATCAGCCACTCTGCCAAAATGGACATTTCTCGCTCTTCTCAACCAGTCTCAAAGCTGCATGAAATCAGTGCTGCATCTTCTGAGGTATTCATTTTGGTGTGACATTTTATTTTTCTCTGCTCTCAGTACTGTGTCAGTGCTGGCAGCATCGCACCTGATGATACTACGGCATTTCAGGGAGTCTCGGCTGAGGAAGGAGAGGTTTGACAGTTGGGCTTTTAGTACCCAAGAATAAGGGCATCCAAGAATTTTGGTACCCAAGGGCTGGGCACTTTGGGATATTGGAGCGGCACGTTGCAGCATGGTCAGTACTGAACTTTTGTCTGTTCAGCCCTGAAGCAGTTAGTATGTCGGGCATCAGCGCTAGAGTTTGCCCCTTGCTGGCTGCTGAGAGGCTCAGAGTCTCTGCCATCCTTGGCAGGGGGTGCTCTCCATTGGCCTCTCCAGCCCCAGCTCCTTCTGTCACAGGACAGAAAACCAAAAAACTGCCACTGCTGTGCTTGCTCTCCCTCCCCCTCATGTTACCTGCCCTTTCATCTGACAACCTCTCCAGGCACTTACAGATCTTACTCTGTGTAAAACAGTGCTACTTGCCTGTCTGTTTTTCAGGTATTTGCTGTAGAAATCCTCAGCAATCGCTTGGTAAAGTGCCTCAGGCTTCAAGTCATGATAGCCCCACTCATGGTAAGACCACTTGAGCAGGTCCCTCTTGTCCCCCAGCAGCTGGCCGTCAATGAAGCACATCACTGAGGAGGTATACGCCCATACCTCACCTCTCAGTTCCTGCATTTCAGAGGGAAAAGAAAGCCTCTCGGGATTATTTACGCATTTAGTGAAGAAGCAATCCATAACATCCACCACAGGTAAGGTGGCCTGTGGTATTTTTATGCCTTTCCTCCTTTTAAAACCACAAATCCTGCCAACTGGAAGTGAGCAGCAGCTTTCAGTGAAGTGCACAATTATGTGCTCTGAAGACCTGCTGCTACGGGACAGTATTGTGACAAGTCATCTGGGTGTCGCTTCTGGGGCAACTCTGACTGAACAGGAGGAGCACCTGGAGAGCCCCATCCTGCCTCGAGTGTCTCTGAGAATGTTAAATAAATTGGGGTGGAAAAGCTCACGTCTGCAATCTGTAGATGGCACCGAGGTGGGTGAGGATGCAGCCCCAGGGAGAGGACTCATGTCTGAAACAACCTGAGGACACAAGAGTTACCTTCTTTTTCTCCTGTAAATATTCATGCCATGCAAATTCTACTAAAGGCTGTATTACAGGATCTGCAAACTTGCTTGGAAACTTCAGCTTCAGAGCCTATATTTTCAAGGTAAAGAAAAAAAAGTTTGCTTACAAGCAGTGTAATACCCTCTCACACTCTATCCTATCACAGCTTGTATTTCTCTCATGAACTACAACCTAAGCCGCATTCAAATCTAGTTATTCCTCTGCACCCCTCATACCTCTGATGTAATTCCTGACATGCAAAAATATTTGCATGTAAAAGTACATGCAAATCGCTTTAAATCCCCATTTGCGGATGTAGTGGGTATCCTGTTTTTCTATGAAAGGCTGCTTTACAAATATCATTGAATTATACTGTTGCTCCCCTGCTGCCCCCCACCACATGAGCTGGATATAAGTGGCGAGATATTCAAAGATGTTACTGAGCATCCTCAATGGTATTTATTTGCGTGCGTGGGGAGCCACAGTCCTCTGCTCTCTCAGGGCCTCGGTGCAAGCAAGCCCTGCGGTGAAGACGGCAAGGGCAACATTTGTAGCAGTGTATCAGGAGCACACCGCTATTTAGATCTGGGGCATTCCTCTCCATGGATTTAACCTCAACTCCACATGGGCTAGGGCACACAAGTGCCACAAGCTGCAGCTTAAAGCCAGCTGACCTGGCCTTAAAAAGAGTAAAGCGAAGAAGTAACTTAACATTCAGCCCATGGTCCCTGTTGTTATCGTTGGGATGGAGGCTGGAAAAAATAAAGGAAAAAAGCCGAGAGGCACACACCCTCTGCAGCTATCAGCTTGGCTTGTCCTTAGGTTTATTGATAGACAGCAAAACTTCATCAGCAGTAAATAACGCTGGAGAATAAGCCTGGCAGATAAACTCTTACAGGGAGGGAGGGCATAAAAGTCAGCACTGGGCGCCCCACAGTGGGCTGCATCCTGTGCATCTGCTGCACAGCCAAGCTTCTCGGAAGAGGCCTGCGAAACCCCGTGAGGTTTGCAGCCTTTTCCTTTCTCATCTGCACTGACAGAGCTACATCAAGGGCCTTATCATAAGCTGCCGAGTAAGTTGGGCAGAGCCATGACGTTCATGACATCTTGTACAGCGTTGCGCAGCTGTGAAATATGTAGGAGGTGTAGGAATAAGGGGGTAAGGATGCTGTAAAGAGAATCCCCTGCCCCGAGCAGTGCTGAGCTGTGAGCCCATAAAGCCTCGGTACCTGTGCCTGGCAGCGCCAAAGAAGAGCAGAAACCCAAAATTCAGAATATTTTCATCCTAAGTGCTGCCACTAGGCACAGGCATTCCTCTGCTTATTTACTTCCAGCCTGCACTGCTTCTTGCTGCTCCCAACCCAGCACTGGCATTCAAGACCCGAGGTTACCTCTGCTGCGCACTTGGCCACATGGAAAGCCGGGTCCTGGAGCAGCCCCACCACTGTCACTGTCACTTGCTGCGGGCCCATGGCACCCTGGCCACCACGAGTCTGAGCCCATAAACAGAGCCTGGCTCCATGGCAACGCTGGACACCAACACACACCTCCCCTTCCGCATTTTTAAGCGCTTCTCATGCTCAATGAAAGAGGGTTTCAACTCTGTCAGAGGGTGGGAAATGCTCCGATTTTTGTTTTCCCTTGAAGGAAGGAAGCAGAGATTATACCAAAAGCGCAGGGCAGAGCAGAGGACTGAAGCCAGCTCTTTCCAGAACTCATCACAGATGCTGTCAGTATGGGATCACTTAAAAGAAAGAATGAGGATCCTGTTGCCAATGGCAGTTAACAGCAGATGCCCAGAAAAAAGTGGTGAGAGCAAGCAAACATCAGAGCAGTGCTTCCCTATTACTCTCCCAGCCTCTGCTTGAGGATTTCCCAGTATCTTTGTGTTTAACTCCTCTTGGTGGCTTTTTTGGACAAGTGGTGTACACAAAATCCCGTGGCAATGAGATTTACAGCAGCGTTTGCTGGGCGCTGCTGAGGCATCATTCCTGCCAGCAGCCCGGGCAGAGCGGTACAGAGCACGGACAGAGCGGTTCCAGAGGAGCCGCAGCTCCCGCAGCAAAGCTTTGTGCCCTTTTGGCTAACGCAGCATGTGCAAAAAGCAGTTTTGTGGGACGGCCATCAGTTCAGCTTCTGTCAGCAGGTCTAGGTCAGGTCAGTCTGCACCTCTGAGCAAGGTGAGCTTTAGAAGGCATTGGTGTTGGGAGTGACAAAACTGAATTGTGTGTCATGAAAAAATCACATAACTTTTCATGACGTCAGGGTCGTCACAGCCCCAGGAAAAATATTTTGACATATCACGCCTATCCTAGACGAGACAGTTGTTATTTTCATGTGGAAAATATGTTCTGCAGAACCAACTTAGACACAATAAAACTAGATACAATAAAAATTATATTAATTTCTCATCTTAATAACAAAGTGCACCTTTTTTTTAAAATTGTATACCCAAATCGCTTGATAAAGTGATAAATTTGTACATAACCACAGCATCAGAATCAAAAAGCCTATGGCCTTTCAGCTTGATGTTTCTGAATTACCCATGCCTGTAAAAAATTCAGACTGAGAAAAAACCCATGGGTTGCAGAAGGGCTCCCCCATGTAGCCCTGAAATTTCTCTGGTTCCCATGTGGCTCAGTGATATTTTCTTGGAGTGCTTCCTTAGGGCAACTCTTCTGTAACCATTTTGTTGGGGTTTGCAGAAATGTTGGATTTGAAGAGTTCCATCCTCACAGCATCCAGGACTGCGAAGATCAGATTCTGAAGGTTCAGCTACCAGAGCTACCCTCTTGCCTGAGAGATCCGTGCACAAGACGTTATCATTTCATGTTATGATTTTGGTCCTGATGAAAAAATGCAGAAGACAGAGAGATGAAGCAGTTTGGACAATGGGACAAATTAAAATCCTGTAGCAGACAAGGCACTTTTAATTTCTGCATAGGTACAGGGTGGCAGAAGACAAACTGAGGCATGACAGTAGGTAACATCAGCAAGCAGCAGCTGCAGCCACTGCAACTCAGCAATGCAAAGGAAAGTCCTTTCCTTCTTCCTCCTGATGGCCAGCAACACGACTGCCGGAGCATCTGTAGGCTATGAACCTAATTTTAGAAGCCAGACCATACACCTTCTGCTACCACCAAAAAAGTCTACAGCAGCCTCAGGTAAAGTCAAGAAGAGCAGCAGTATGGCCAGAGTCAAATACAAAATCAGTGATGCTTCAGAAAATATTCTCTTTGCTGCAGATTGATGTCTGCATTTCATAAATATGCTTAAATTTAGACACAAATTCCGTTCCTGAAATTTAATTCTGCACATATATACGACTGGCTCCTGTTATCCCTTTTTCTTTTAAAAAGCAATATTTAGCTGGTTTGGTATTTTTTACTGATAATTTCTAGGTATGGAAAGGAATTAACCATAAACATTCTGCTAAAAGTCAACTAATAGTCAAAGTCAAGAAGAAAAGCAACAATTAGCCAAACAAGCACAATATTATTAGCTGTACAGAAAAGCAATAACTGGTCAAACAAGCTTCATATTACTAGCCAATAAGCTAGTAATACCACTAGCTGTAGAGGACCGTTTTCTGAATATTTATGATGGCCTTTTTAAAAAGAAAGAGCAAACGAAGAGCCACTGATTACTTGCTGTCTCTATTAATCCTGGCTTTTTTTCCTTCTCTTTGTTTCATATCACTTTGTAATTCAGGTACATTAAAATCATCTATCAGACAGGTTGCCAACTATCAAAATCTTAAACTGATTATTGTAGAGGAATTTCTTGTGGAGCAGAGGCGCGGTATAACTTTAAAAACGTGGACAACCCAGCTTAGGCCTAAACAAAGGCTCCGTCCTTGAAGCTGCCTTGGAACACGGGGAGGAGGAGGTTTTATCTGTTTTGTGAGAGCTTTGCGAGATGCTTGGCTGGAGGTGCTGGGCCCGGGGGGAGAAGGGGGGGCGAGAGCCGCTTGCATAGTGGAATGGCACTACCCAATAAAACACTGGCGCGTGTAAACCTGTAACTGACCAACTCTGTTAAGGGGCAGGCGCGGGGACACTGCTGAACTGTATATATTGAGCTGTCCGGGGCAATAAAGAGAGGACGATCTGTAGCCATATTGGTGTGATGATCGTTAACTTGGCCGGCTCTCCGAAGGGACCCCTCTTCAGATTATGATTCACTTCAGCCTGTTTATGACAACATGATGTTGTTCTGCAAGCCTGTTCATATTTCTTAAATGAAATTTTGCTTGCATTTAGAGTCAAACAGCAGTTTGCCAGCACCGCTCCGCTCACCAGCTGCAGCAGATGTGCCGTGCTCCGTTCTGTTTGGAGAGAGCAACGATTGCCATGAAGAAAAGTATGTAAAGCAGAAGAAGTTGTAGAGCACATTTAAACAATGATAGTGAAACCCTTTCAAAGGCCAGGCAGCTAATGGTCCTGGAAACATTAAGTCCTTTGAAACATGCCCTGACTCCGAGATCCCAGAGCCTCTGCAGGACTGTCAGAGGGTCTCCTCACTCCAAATCTCTCCACCTGCTGTGGCTATTTCAGCTCCTTCCAGTCCAAGGCAGCGTCTGAAAGAGACCGAGAAAGAGAACAGAAAAGTAGATTGGATTAACAACAAAAAAATAAATTAATAAATATGCTTGAGAGAGATCTCCCCCATGAATACTGAAAGTATTCTGGCAGGAGAGATGCTAGGGGTCACCCAGCAACATTTTGGTGAAGGGTGAGTCAAATAACTACAGCATCACCTCGCTTAAAGATGCAGAAAGAAAAAGGCCGTGCTTGTCAAAGATGCAAATGCCAAACAACTTCACAGGAAACACTGCACAGCCTATCTGCTGAGGCAGGTGAACCACAACAGTGTGCTATGAGGACTAGAGGGAGGGCCACCATTGCTGTTTCACATCAGGCCCTTGGGCTGCCACAAGTCCTTTCTGACAGATACTACACAGCTGTTAGATCATCCGGCAGTTTAGACAAACAACACAGGGGACTTCAAAAAAGCTCTTCTTACTGCCAGGGAACAAACGAAGGAGGGATTCAGCTCCAGAAAGAAGGAAGACCTCCATAAACTTAGACTTCCACGTGGAAGGCAGAAAGCAGACATCACTTTATCAAGAAATTCAAAGCAAAGCCAGAGAGATAAGCTTATTTTGAAGATGACAATAGACTAACAGGGCTGTCCACACCGACCCGAAGTTCCCCAGGTGAATGCTGTAATAGCCATGAGGCACGTTACCTTTGAGAGCAAAGAGGATACAGTGGTTTGAAGGGAAGATCCATGAACACAGAAGAATTGGTCCCCTTCAGGAACGCAGACAGTGGGATACAGTTGCAGATGTTGGGAAAACTTGCAGGACAGGGAAGGGAGTTGTTAACTAAAGCAAAGCTCTACATCCTGTTATCCAAAGATACATTTAAATAGGCAGGATTAAAATATTAGCAAAAAATGAGCAGTAAGCACACTATAGTAAGATGCTGTTTCACCTAGGATATGCCTGGATGTTTTTTTCATTCAGAATTGGAGATGAACAGCAGTCCATGTGTTGTAGAAAACCATCCCTTCTTCACCATGCTTTATGGAGGATCTTAAAAGGGATGGAGCACATAGCACTGTCGTAGCTCACAGAGCTGCACGCCTGTAAGAAGCAGACTCTTTGATGCATCTGATGGATACAAAAGGTCCTGAAACGACAGCTATGGAGAACACGCCATTGACACTTCTTTCTTCACTCTTAAAGAAAACCTGCAATAGCAGTAAGATCAAGAAAAAGCCCTCACAGATGGACTTCTGACCATGGGAAGATAAGTGTATCCAAAAAGCCACTCCTGCCTGCTGCCCAGACTTCAGGGCACACCTGCTGTACAAACTGGTCTCTTCCCAACCACTCCCAAGTGACAGACTCAGTTTCTCCTGGATGTGGACACTTACACAGTCAGTGAGACAGTTTGCTCCACAGATGGAAGATGTGAGAAGACAGAAAATGTACCGGGCTGCTACGCTCACAGGGGCATTGGGTCAATGATAGGGAACGAATTTCATACTAGCTTTCATTTAAGCTGAAATGGGAAAAGACTGAAAAAAATAAAACTCAGCACAAGCAAGGACACTAGGATAGGTCTTAGCCAACACCAACCATAAACTTGATCACGACGACTAACCAGCTAAGATAATAAATCAAGTGTTTTACAAATAAAGAGATTAGAGCAAAACTCTTGTGTGAACAACTGGCAAGATCAATGCCAGG
Organism: Trogon surrucura; assembly: GCA_020746105.1. Lineage (NCBI taxonomy): Eukaryota > Metazoa > Chordata > Aves > Trogoniformes > Trogonidae > Trogon > Trogon surrucura. The sequence goes on from CM036618.1 coordinate 52,150,636, forward strand.
CTCAACATCTCTAACCTGCGAATAAGCATTCAATTTGAAAGAGTTGACAGTGAAGGCATCACATCCTCTTCCACTTAGACACTAGGGAGTAATTGCTGTCAAACCCCTAGTAGTGCATTTTAGTCCCTCCGAGCAGAAAGGAGAGCATAAAATAAGTTTAAAAGAACCCAAACCAAAACCAAACCAACAAACCCAACCTTGCAAAGTTGCAGATGATGGGATAAAGTTTCTCCTACTGGCAGGATAATTTGTTTTCACAGCTCATATGAAATACTCTGATATTCATCTATCAAAACCAAGATGCTGGACTGGAAGGCTCACTGGTCTAATTCGCACTGCCAGCATCTCTGCTTCAAAGCACAGAGGAGTGAACTCTTTTGAACTTTAGAGTCAAGAAACACTACTTACAGTTCAAGCATGAATATAACTGGCAAGCAGAGTAAGTATACACACAGTCAAACACACCCTTAACAGTGTATCTGCTCTACCTCTCAGGGATTTCTTTCAACTTTCACCTGGAGAATCAGATGAAATCTTCAGGAAAAAAAAGCGCCAAAATTGCATAAACTTGCATTTGAATAAAGAACAGTAAACCCTCTTAGAGTTCAGCAACTCTGGGTAACTTACAAATGGAATAGGAGAAATGAACAATGGTGTTAATTGCTCAAAAAAACAGATCTTCCTGTAGTCGTAAGCAGTGCAACAGATTGGCTGAGATTAGTCTATGTGAGAAAATGAGAAGTTAAGGTGTTTACTGGCTAAAGAGTAAAGATATTTAGAGAGCTGCTCTGAAACGTAGTTTTTTAAAGGATGCATTTTTTTGTGTAATAGTTCTTGATGGCAGCTGGACTAAAAGTAAAGCTGAGGGGGTTTCCTTTCAAATTCAAAGCTTTAAAAATGCACGCACAGAATAGGCATTTACTTTTATGTTTAATAGAAATGTGTTCACTAGAAAGGAAGCGAATGGTGTCAAAAAAGCAACATTTGTGGCATGAGAAACCACATGAGCTTCTCAAGCGCAAGCTACGACGTGTGCTGACAGCTTAAGCAATGCAGGGTGCAAGATTAGTCACTGTTGTGCTATTTACAGAAGCTCATTTATTCACTGGTAATTTGTAGAAAAGCTTAAGGAAATTACAACCCCAGATCTTCCATTTTTTTAAGTTATAGGGAAAGCATCAAGCAAACACTATGGGATAGTGGCTTATGTATACTTGTAGCATTGTACTTAATTCTGCAAGGATAACTTCATAAGGATAACAAAACAAAGTTCAAAAAAAAAATAAAGAGGTAAGTATTTAACAGCTACTTTCCTGTTAGTCTTAGAATTTAGCTTACAGCCAGCATTTCAGGATGCATAAGGTATAGCAGAAAAGGAACTCAGTGCAAGCTCCTATAAACTTACAACCAGACAGTATTATGGCTGCAAATTACAGTATTTTAGATAAAATCAGAAGTCGTTAGGATGAAACTGTCAGAATATTTATTGTAAGCTTACATTTATACAATTAAACGGTAAGATTTTCATACATATTGCAACAGGCTTTACTGTATTTTTTCATCTGGTCTTAACAGCATCAAGACTTCAAGCTTCTGAAGCACAAACTGCAGAATATACTGGATCTCTTTGGTGGCAGAAAGTATACGAAATTTTATTCCATTCTGAGAGGAAAAAAAAGGTAAAAAGCCTAAATAGACTTTTGCCGTGGGACGTCTCGTTTTCTTTCTTTTTTTTTTTTTGGCACTGATTTATTCCCAGCCTACCCTTTTCATGATTCATTTATATAAAAACTTAATCTATTACTTTGAAAAAATGGAGATACTTACCCAAACTCCCGCAGCACGTGGTCAGGAGCCAGCCGAGTAGTCTGGACTTGAACAAGGAACGTCACCCAGAATTTAGGCTCCCCAGAACACAACAGACATGGACACACTGGACTGAGAGCAGCAAAAGTCCACCAAGGTGACTAAAGAGCTGGAGCACAGGATGACAAAAGCTGAGGGAGCTGGTTTTGCTCGAGGCCTTAAAAGTAGGTGGCTTTGGGAAGACCTTACTGGTGTCTTCAACTACCTAATGGCAGGGTGTAGAGAAGACATTTCTTGGAGGCGCAGTGGTAGGAGGAGGGGCAGTGAACATAAACTGGAACATGGGAAATCAGAATTAAAATAGGAACCTTTGGTTTCTCTTTTTCCTGCACTGCAAATATGCCAAATACTGGAATTAGTGGCCTAGAGTGGTTGTGGATCTCCATCCCTAGAAGTGTTCAAAACGCAACGAGACAACACCAACGTGATCTAGGCGCAACTCCTATGTAAAAGATGATGGGCCAGATGGCTTCTCCAAGTCCCTTCCACCCTATATCATTCTATCATTCTACTCACCCAGCTTTTATGCCAGTGTCTCTCTCTGGGCAGTCATAGAAGCCAAACACATACAAACACGTTTCAGTTTCCCTCAAAGTTCACCTTAATTTTTGCATTTTTAATTTGTTAAAATGTAAGACAACAGTGCAAATCACAATTTTAAAATCACATTTTAAAAATTAAGTGATTGAGCATGTTGCTTTAAGTACCAGTGACATTTTATCTGGATTTTAACACATTAGTACCCTATGTGAGACATTATCAGTAGCCAAACTTGAAAATCCAAAACATGTATTCTGGCACGGCATTTTATTAAGATGTCAAATCTTTTTTTGTTAGCAGTCAGTCATTGAAAACAATCTGTACACATCTAATCCAGTCAGCACAAATAGCTGTTCAATGCAATATGTCCCATTTCTACAGTCCATCATGCTCTGAAGTGATTCTCCTCACTGTTTAAATTCCTGTGAAAACAATTACCAGCTTTAATATATATTAAAAGTAACAGTGCATTCTGCTCTCAAACGTACAAAAAATAATGTTTTAAATATACACTGGCTCCTAACGTGAGACTGAATCCCGTTAGGAAGAGAATTTTGCACTTCAACAGACAGTGCCTTCAATACCAAGAGCTCTTCAGAGTGCTTGGCAGAGTGATTGGACGCTATCCCTGCTTACTAGATGATGAAATAAGGCACAGAGGTCAACTACCTTGTCCACAGTCACGCAGAGAGAGTGGTAAAACTAACAGAGCAGAATTTTAGCTTTCGAGTTGTCCAGTGTAACCACCACATCTCGTTGCCACTCTTCAAGTGCAATGGCTTAAGCATTTCTGAGGAGCGGAACTTGTACAGCATACAGTAACCACAAGGGGTGATCCAGGGCCAGTCAAACGTCACGACAACTTCAATCCAAAGCAAACAAATTTGGTAGTCAATAAATCAAAATGCACTTCAGGGAACGATCACACAGAAAATTACACATTAACCTGCAGAGAGAAAGCTCATTAAACCTAAGACATATGGTGTTAGCTTTGCAGTACAGGTTATCTTAAGCTTGACAGTAGTTCAGGTAATGTCGACTTCATCAGAGAACAGGTACCTTCTGATCAGCAGGCATCTTAAACACTGTTCTCCGATCAGCAAGATACACCTCTCTGCAAAGTCACATGGAAATGCTTAAATAAGGGGACACATATCTCCTCAGTAGGCATGGATGTGTATGAGGCACAAAAATCCCACATTAAACACTTGTGAGGTATGGAGTAAGCGGTAGAGAAACACCAACCTGAAAAAATAAAAAAAAAATCTAAAATAAATAAGGTTAAGAAAACTGAAAGTCAGCCATCAAAATCACAACAAATGCATCTTCAGATAATTATGCTGCAGAAAATAAAGTGTGATACATGTAATCACTGCTTGGATGAGAAGCATGCTTTTGATAACAAACAGGCATTTCAGAAAGCCTGCCCTTGAACCGAATGAGGTGACTCGTTTGCTGACAGAGATTGCTGATTGGATTCGGAAACATGTACGCTTTGATTCTGCTCCTCACTAATTTGATGAGCAGGAACCGCATCTTGGCTCGACTGAGACTGTTGACTTGATGCCTGAGGCAACTGCACAGGCTGAGCGGGCTGTGAAGATCCTGGTAAGTGGATTTCTTCATTTTGTCCTCGATGAGCATGGAGATGTTCTAGCGCTTCCTTGGAAAGAGTGATGACGTGCATTTGTTCAGGCTGGGCAGTCTCCATTTGGTTTGCAATCATATCGATACTTTGGATTTGTTGCGCTTGCTCCTGCTGAGCCGAAAGCAGCAAGTTTTGCAGCTGCTGTGGAGGCTGAGCAAGCAGCGTGAGGTTAGCAGCCTGCTCTGCTGTCATATTTGGGGCATTTTCTGCAGTAACAATACTAATGCCTTGGTTATGACTCGGCACGAAGTTTATATTATGTACTGCATCTGTAACCAGGAGTTGAATTTCCTGCCCTCCAGAGGTGGCAAGTTGATACTGCTGCAGCTGAAGAATGTTTCTTACTTCTTCGGAATTAGTGTTGGTGCTTGGTGCAGCGCTGGCTTCCTGAAACTGCTTTTCCTTGCTGTGAATTTTCAAATGACACTTCAGGTTGTCCAGACGAGCAAACTGCAAACTACACTCTGGGCAGGAGAAAGGCTTTTTGCCTGTGTGCAAGATACAGTGTCTTCTCTTAGCACTGGAATCAGAGAAGGATTTTCCACATGTACCACACGTATATGGCTTTTCTCCTCTGCAAAAGAATGTATTTGATCTCATTAAAATATTCACTGTGGCAGGGCTGCTTTCTGCAACTTGCTACAGAATAAAAAACCTAAATGACTTCATTTTGCTAAATCTTAAGCACTTAAGAACAGTGGCATTAAGAATGTGCTCTATTCGACTTCACAAACTGTACAATGCTTTCATTAGCATAAATGCAAAAGCTACAGAGATAACTGCTCTCCTGTCATAATACCAGAGGTATAAACTCTGTGCTGCTACACCTTGACAAGAACACAACTTACTTTGCACGCTTTAAGCACTGACCATTTTAAGAATACTTATTAACAGCAATTTCAAACAGAAAGTGTGCAAATCCTAACTTGTTGCCCGATTCAAACAAACAAGAAATTTTATTGGAAGCATAAGGCCCACAACAGTTCTCCAATGGTTTAAAATCTCACATGCCTTTACGCAATACATCACCCCGACATGGGTAAAAGATAACTAATGCTATTAGAGAGACATGACAGACTACAGGGAAACAGGACAATGCTCCAATAACCTCGTTACACCATGGCTACTGTCCTGCTGTCAAACAAAAATTAGCAGTAAAAATTTTCACATAAGTAATAGAGCAGTAAGTACATTGTCATTAAAGAGACGCAATACACTAAAGAAGAATCTTACAGTGTCTTGGCACATTAGTATTTACCAGTGCAGTACTTTCCACTACTAGTTATTTCTTTAAATAGATGCCACTAAAATATTAGGTCCTTAACCATCCATCCAAAATGCAAACAAGCCCTGACCATTCTCTAATTGAACAAGCATTACATACAGTTATAAGATAAGAAATTAAATTTTTAAAGAGTGTAACAGAAATCAGACATACTCTACCTGTGAATTCTAATGTGAGTCTGAAGAGAACTTTTAGCTGTAAAAGATTTGCCACAAATTTCACACGTGAAGGGCTTCTCACCTATTAAAAACAAATTTGACATCACTTTTTACATAGCACTTGCCATCAACCTATTAAAAAAACCACTCTGTATTTTACCCTACAAGGTACGGTCAAATCCTCAAATTTCTGCCATGGGTCAGGACAAATATCTGAAATTAAATGAACTCACTGGCTAAAAGAGGGTATAGTATTTTAAATGGACATCTCTGATGTTTCTCCCCTTTGAAGATAAAGAATTAGGCAACCCAAGCCCTCAAAGCAACCAAAAACTTACTTATGATACACATGTGGGTGTTCCACATGGAACAGACAAGTCTGAATGGCTGGACTTGATGATCTTAGAGGTCTTTTCCAACCTTAATGATTCCATGAAAAAGCCTAACGCTGAGCTACTAGGCATTAACACTAGGCTCACGTGCAGCACCGTGAAGATGACTAAGCCCATACTCCCAAATCTGAAAAGTAAAACCATTATCTTAAAACCATTATCTTAATAAGTTGGCTGGCTTCCTATAAGGCTCCATCCTCCTAGGTCTACAATATGCTGGGAACACCAGTCAGAGGAAAATTAAATGATGCCGGGTTAAATAAATCCTGGGTTTGGATTTTTTATTTTTTTTTTTGTGCTGCATTTGGAAGCCTTGTGTCTAATCCAGCAGACAAAGAGGAGCAGAATTAAATAACAGAAAGGTTCACAAGGAGCAGATACTACCCAACCAAAGCAAATTCTCATTCACACCATAACATATTCTTATTACATTAAGCTTCTTTAAGACACTGGACAGGATAACCTGCACCACCTCTGTGGTAACTCACACCATCAAAACACACCAAAAAATGATGATGAGGCAGCAACCAGACTGCAATGAAGCTTCACACTTAACATAGGACTGCAATGCTCATCAGCTTTCATATGGCCTTGGAGGGCAAGGGTAAAGGATGAGACAGCAAGAAACATTTGTCAGAAAGGGCCTCTAGTCAGCCAGTCAGTCCCAGCCTCCTACTGAAAACAGGAGTAACTTCCTAAGTAGACCGTATTCTTCTGACTCAGTGTTACAAAACATCTGCCAAAGCAGAACAACGTTAACACCTGTCCCCTCAAAACTTCTTAGAATTTTACTTCTTGCTTTTGAGATAGGACAGATCCACTGTTATTTCTGCATTGTTAATACTGGGATCTGGCCTGTGCTTTCAGGAAGCAAAACACATGAGAGGCCAGTTTCTGTTAGAACTAAGTTACCTGTTTTGGCAACTCATCTCGCTAATATCCTTCGTCTTCTCATTTCGCACCACCAACTCATTTCCAACTATATTTAAAGAGCTGTATCAGCTTCAGATACAAAACTGGTGTGTGTGTCAACAAACACTATGTCCTCCTCAACAGAAAATACAGTATTTGTAAGTATCACAAGGTAACACTACTCTGGATACATCAAAAACACAAGTCCTGAACTCATCCCAGGGAACTTCAAGCTGCATTTTTTCCACTGAGAAAGAGAAGGAAATGAATGAGATCCATAACTCAATTTCGTGTATAATTTATTACAACTGCAGGCACATGCTTAAAATTAGTTTGATTTTGAGAAGAAACAATCACCACTGTTCATGGTTATTTTAAAGGAAAAAAACTATTCACACACCTTATGAACTTACCCTTCAAAGAAAACTATTTTAAGATGCTTATGCTTTGTTATCAGGGGAGGGTGATAACATTTTTCATCTCTGTTATCCAGCCATTCAAGTATCACCTTACCCTCTAAACCTCTTAAAACACCTTCTGACGCACTTGCATTAAATCACCCCTCCCAGCCCATCTCCTGTCAACATCTGGTTTATTACAGCACAATCAAAAGGTAAAAGGAATTATTTTTCTGTTCAGCAACATTTTTCCTAAGCACCCATCCCTCACAGACAGCGGTGTCCAACTCATTTAGGACATATGCTTTCTTTCTGTTAGTAGTTAGCTCGCTTCGAGCCCCACACATTCTGGGTGCAGCTGTCCCAACAAACTGAATTACCAGTCCAGTACTCTACCACAGGAGAGCTAACTGGCATTTTCTGCAGCAGGTTTTATAAGAATGGGAAAAAAAACACCTCTCCCTATAAAGGGCACTGCTTCTGCGCAGTTGTAATACAAGCTTTTTTGTGCTCCTGCACTCTTAATGTCAAACCTCTTCATCAGCAATACAGGCATTATTATGGACAAGTAGAGGAGAAGTTCATCCCACAGGGACAAGTGGCATTTGCCTAACATTGTTTTGCCTATGTTCAAGAAAAAAACCACAAACCACCACACCACACCACCACAAAACAAAGAGAAAAAAAATCCGAAAAAGCGACCGACAATATTACCTGTATGTGTTCTTAGATGTTTCTTTAACTGAGCTGCATCCATGAATTTGCGACGACACTGGTTACATTCCGGCAGTGAATGGCCTTGTCGCAATAACAAAAAAAGTGTCAGTGCATAAGTGATCCCCTGTATCTCTCCAGTGATCTTTGTTAAAGCACTTTCCTGTAAAATAACCACTTTGATATAACATAGAGATAAAACAAAGGGTGATTCACTGCCTCCTCCCTATCTTAACTGTCGCGCTCCTATCTCTCTATGTTAATAGTAACATGGGAAAAGAACGGACTGACACCTGCTCCCTCCCAAACACACCTTCTCTTGCAGTTCTGTAAATTCTGACTTTTTCTACCACTTCCTCTGTGTGTAGTTTAATTTCCATCCTGCTCCATGAGCAATGAGGACACTTCTCAAAGCCGTTTTGCTATTACTAGCCCAAAATAGTGGGAAACTCCAAGGCAATTTGTACAACAGGCAGTGGACACAACTGTTCATACAATTCCTAGCTTCTGTGTAGTGCAGACAGCAGTGCCAAAACAATCAAGTTGTACGTCAAGCAAAGAGCAACCAATTTTTAATCATCCTAAGAGTCCTTCTTCAATTAACTATTTTTCTAAACATTGCATTCATTATACAAGATTTTGCCTTTTTTGCCCTGTTCATTCTTGTACCTAGATACCACCCATCAAGTAGCAGAGACTAAATACATCACTGAAGAAGAACTTTCAGCCTTACACCATCTTTAGGAGGACAAATCAGGACCCGTTATACCTGTGTGTACTCGATAGTGGCTCTTGAGCTGTCTCTTTTGACTGAAGTATTTCCCACACTGGTCACATGTAAAAGCCTTCTGCCCTGTAAAGAAAATGGCTCAGTAAAATATAAACCGCATCCAAAGCAAGAGCAAGGAAATAAATGAATACATAAATAAGCATACATAGGAGAGAGTGCAGAAATGCCTTTTTTTTCAGAGGCAAATTCTTAGGGGAGAGAGGTTATATTTGCCTTGAAATATTTACCTGTATGTAGGCTCATATGCTCCAGAAGAGAATGCTTTGTTGTCAGAGCCTTGCTGCAGATGGTGCACGTGTACGGCCGCTCTCCAGTGTGCATCCGCTCATGGACTTGAAGAGAGTGCTTCTGGGAAAAGCCTTTGCCGCACTCACTGCACTTAAAAGGGCGCTCCCCTAAAAGCAAGAGATGCTATTTTTAAGTGTAGACGCATTATTTCTCACTAGATATTCTAAGCTGACAGTGAGGTGCATTGCCATGTGTAAGCTACTAAAAAAAATTACTTTTGCGTAGTGAAAAGGAGAATTAAGTTTCACACAGCAGTAAAATATTGCCACATACTTCAGTGTTTAAACAGGGAAATGATTAACTAAACTGCAACTGAGGTAAGACATAAAGGCTATGAGATCCACTGACAAGAATAAAACAGTGAACACAGGAAGCACACTGCAATTTGGATCAGTGTGCTATTTCACAGAATCACAGAATGTTAGGGATTGGAAGGGACCTCGAAAGATCATCAAGTCCAATCCCCCTGCCAGAGCAGGAACGCCTCTATAATGCTACATAGGAACGTGTCCAGGCAGGTCTTGAATGTCTCCAGAGAAGGAGACTCCACAACCTCCCTGGGCAGCCTGTTCCAGGGCTCCGTCACCCTCACTGAGAAGAAGTTTCTTGTCGAGTTTAAGCGGAACCTCTTATGTTCCAGTTTCAGCCCATTACCCCTTGTCCTATCAGTGGTTGTCACCGAGAAGAGCCTGGCTCCATCCTCGTGACACTCACCCTTGATATATTTGTAAACATTAATGAGGTCACCCCTCAGTCTCCTCTTCTCCAAACTAAAGTTATTGCTGCAGACAACAGCTCACATATCAATAACGAGCTTGCATTTAGCAACAAGTCATTAAACCCTAACACAAAAGCAGCAGTTGCTTAATGCCCACCTGTATGACTTCGCTGATGAATCGCTAAGAAGTGATTATATTTAAATACTTTGCCACAGTCTTTACAGCGAGCTTCAGAACCCGCACGTTTTCTTTTTCCATCAGTTCTCTTTGCCAGCCCTTTTTCATCCTCATCACCAAGAAGTTTATAGTCTTTTAGTTTGACTGATCTCCTTATCCTACGTTTGCTGTAACGGCTCTGAGTGCTCTGTATTCCTTCAGATTTGGGATCATAATTCTCATCTTTCTCACCAGACAGATTGACAGCTGCTTCTGAGCCACAAGCAGGTTCATCTTCTGCATCCTTCCCCGCTGGAGCCTGACCACTGTCAACTGCTTCTTCTGTTGTCGTGTCTTTTATCATAGAATTTTGCTGATTTTGCATGGAGTTGTTCTCTCTCAGCTGCACATCTTCGGCATAACTTGCTCCTGATTTTTCTTCTTGGACATTCTTGACCTTCCTCGGTCGCCCTCGTTTTCGCTTCGGTGGATCTTCGTTTTTCTTGTCGCCTGCCACAACGGTTACAGAGGCTCCACTGTTAGCCAGAGCTGGTAACGTGTTACCTGGGCTACAGCTGGCCTGATAGTCTGTACAGGCCCACACCAAATCAGTCACTTTGAGCAGCTGTGCAGTAGCCAGAATTTGCTCTGTGCTTTTCTCACTGGCACGGAGGCAACCGGTGTAGATAAATTCTAGCAGTGCTCCAAAGGTATCTGCAACCATTCCTTCCAGCATGTAAATTGACTGCCCTACTTCACCCTCATCTACAAACATCATCGAGAAATATTCGCTGCTGGCAGCAAGCAAAGCTTTGTGGGCTCTGAACTGCACATTCTCCACTATTAGAGTAATGTCACAAAGAAAATCCTTTTTCCTTTGTTCTTCAAAATTAGCTAGAATAGTATCTTTATGAGCTTTGGAATGGATGATGACCAGTTTCTCTGAAGCATCAGGAGTCGTTTCTGCCATTTTTACTGTGATTACGAAAGGAGGTGCCTACAAGAACAGAACAGCTTTAATAAAGAAATACTTTAGAAGTCTGCATTGTAACGCATCACATATCATTTGCTTTACCAGTCAACAGAGTTCAACAGTTTTCGAAGAAACTCCGGATTTCTTTTTAAAAATAAACACTACTGTCAACACAGACTTTCTTCAAAAAGTGTTTTTAAATCCTGGGAAATGGCTACAGGTAGTTTCTTCTTAGATCAGAATTACTGCCTATTACTTCACTTGTTTATCTCTGATGTACTGTGAACTGTAGCGCATCTAAAAAAATGGCTACCTCTTCTGAAAACTCCTTTCACAACTAAAACAATCAGACAAAAAGAACTCTCTGTTCACAGCTCTCGAGGGGAAATAAACAACGAAAACCAATAAAGGTCAACTGCAGCTTCATCACTTCCAGATGTCCCATTTCAGATTATTCAGGGACATGGCTATAAAATCCTGTAAGCAATGATAAAAATACTTCACTGGCATCAGTGGCAGGCATCAGGACCCCCTGGCTTCTTCTTACCTAATTCTATCCTTCTGAAAACTTCTCTTTCAGAATACTTACCTACTAAGCTTCAGTCTATGGAGGTGGACTATAAAAGCAGAAAACCAGCAACTTTTTAAGGGTTCTGTCTGAAACTGGGTTGACTATGCTAACTAATAAGCATCAACTTGGCTTGCAAGGCTTCTTCCATTGTGAATACGCAAAAATAAAAAACAAGGGGAAAAAAAAGTAAAAGCAGTTATTTCAGAAGAGTTCATCAAAAAATATTATGAAAGTGATGTGCCAAAAATGTCAATTTCAACAGGATCAGCTAAGCCAGAGGTGAAACAGATTAGCTATCTGCCACCCTAATTTATAAAACTATCATAATATTCATATTTGTATTTACCGAGCGCAACAGTTTTAAACGAATGCTGTAAGAAACAGCACATATTATATAGAGATGATACCTAAATGCTACTGAGGTGGCCAACAAGCAACTTTTTTAGCCCCATCCAGCTACCGAACAGTTCATGCTGGAGACTAATTGTCTTATCAAAGAGCTTTAATTTCTGGGGTGTGTGAGCCTGATGTTGCTGGGGCACCCCAAAGCACAGCTGCAGGCCTAACCCAACTCTACCTTACAGCGCATTACAAGAACTCCTGAGGAGCTGCTGCCAACTCTGCCTGCAAGAGTTCCCCAACAACCACGTGTGTCTCAGGGTTACAGGTGTTTCATGGGTTTTGATCACATGAAGGACTCTGGCGTTCAATCAAGAGGTGACATCATTAGTATTCACACTGCAAAATCTGAAACACCGTGCTTAAATACAAAACCCTAACGACTCCAGGGGAAGGCCGCAGGTATGTCCGGGGAAGGCACCGACGCTGCCAGCACTGTGGGCACGCACAGCCCAGCCGCCGGGCTCAGCAGCCACGCGCGTTTTGGGAGGTGACCCCGAGTGACAGCGCTCGGCCCGGGGCTGGATCTCCACGGGAGCAGCGACGGCAGGGGCAGGGGCCGCAGCACGCCGCACCGCGGGGCGAGAAGCCAGAAAACCCGGGCAGTGCAGACTGGAGGCATCGCGACCTCCGCCACCCGCTCCAGCAGGCTGGGGCCGCCCCGCGCCCGGGGAAGGCCGCTCGCCCCCTCAGCGGGGCGAGGCAGGGCCAGCGGAGGGAGGGCCGCCGGGCTGCAGGGGGCGCCGCCTGCCGTAAGCCGCCGGCCCGGCTGCCGCCCCACGGGGCCCCGGCTGGGTGCTGGGTGTCGGAGGGGGAACGGGGAAGCCTCCCGCCGCGCCCGGCACTCACCGCTCCGCCGCCGACCCCGCTTTGCGCCACCGCCGCCCTACTTCCGGCCCGGGCGGCGGCGGCGCGTAATGCGTCATGACGTACGGCACCGCCCCGCGCCCCCCCCCCCCAGCGGCCGCGGCCCGCGCGTGGTTGGGCGTAATAAGGGCGGGAGGCGAGGTGCGGGCGCAGAGAGTTTAATGTTACGGGTTTGTGGCCGAGGCACCGGCGCTGGGAAGCGGGACGCGGCTCGCCCGGCGGCTCGTGGCGACGCTCCTCGCGTGGAATCGGGGGAAACGGGCGGTGCGGGGGCGTCAGGCGGGCGGCCCTCGCTACACAAGCCCGGGGCCCGCGGCTCTCAGGGAGAGAAAATCCCGCAGCTTGTGGTCCAGGCTGAGGGGCCTGTGCCCCGGCAGCCGGTAGGGGCCCGCCATGGCTGCCCCCAGGTAGGGGATGAGCTGGCACTGCTCTGTGAACCGCGCCAGCTTCTTCCGGTACATCTGTCGCAGCGGGCCCGGGCTCCTGGGGTTGTGCGCTGCAAGAGGCAAAACAGAATCTCAGTGTCGCCCGTTAACCACGTGGAACTACATTAGAGAAATATTTAACGAGAGATCAAGTCTACACCTGATGCTTTCATCCTTGGCCGTGGGCCATCGCCGAGGACACTAAACCAACAGGAAAATTGAGCCTGGCGTGTATGCCAACATGGTAACGCTGCTTGGAAAGATCAGGGGTTTTCGAAAGTGAAGAAACAACAAAAATCAGCTTGGCTGCCGTCCGCTTCCCGTGCCTCGTGCCACGAGGGGCTGGTGGCGCCCCCAGCGATGATGAATTTGGCGGAGGCGGCACGGCTCCCTGCAGTGGCGCTGCGTGGGGGTAGCGCAGGCACAGTGTGGCCCGCGCTGGTTTGCCACAGCCTTGGCACAACTGTTCTATGACCTAAATGCCCCCAGAACAGACTGATAGCTCAGGGCAGGAAGGAAATGTCAAGGCCAAGTACTTTACAATGAAGACAGTATTGTTTCTTCCTTATCTCTGCCCTCAGCCGTATTTTGGCCTACATTAGCATTGAGTGCCGATCCTCAAGAGTTCTTCATTATTTTAATAGTTACACGGATACAAGAGAGCCAATTCATAACCGTTTTTCTCCTGTGGATAGTAAACTGGACAGCATGCTATGAGACACTTCATCACACTAGCTTTAAATTGTAGATGACTGCATTTAACAGCTTCAGAGTGATTTTTCAAACATAGCTGTATAGCAGTCAAGGTTGAAGGGCACTGAGTCACACTAGTGACTTCTTTCCCCACTCATTTTTTCTTGGAGTAAACCTCTGCACTTGTGATTGATTGCCTGCATCTTCTCAGATACTGAGAGCAGTGTTAGTAGTGTTAGAAAAGGGGCAGGAGCAACTAAACCATTGTTTCTTGTCCTCTATTTAAATGTGAGATTAGGGACTGATATAAATTGAAGATAAGAAAGTCTTACTTCAGATAGAAACTGGATGTAAAAAATTCACAAGGGACCAAAATATGAAGCACTTTGATCAAGTTTTTGATCAAGGATGGTGTGGCTGCTCTGAAGAGACACACAATAATAAATAATGGTATGTTTGCCAAAGAGATACTTTAGTGTACTGGAATACTGTATCTTAAAGTTGGAAACGGTTCTGCCCAGTGTTAGAAGAATGTATCTTGTTTTCTTGAATTCCTGTGGTCAGACTGTTGCTGCGTGAGGAGAAGGGATTTGTACACTTGCATAACCTTTCCAGTGCACCATCCATCCAGTGCTAATAATGATTTAATGATGCAATATATGAGCATTTCTAGTGTGAACATGGTTATGTTAGCAAAGCTGTGCTTACAATGGAATGAAAACAGTCTTTGTGGATGAAACAAACTATAGTATAAAAGCAATTTTGCTGGCCTAAGAACTGCACATTTATACACGGTCTTACTGTGTGCCTGCACTGTTCAGTGGTCTTCCTGAACAAAGCTATGCTAGCAAAGATCTGTGATAGTCCAAGAAAATTCTGGAAGGCTCTGAAAGCTGCATGAGGAAGCACAGGATGTGAAGAACTTGAATAATAAAGATTGCTATTATCTAAAAGAATATGTAGAAATCTAAAATACCAAAAGGCAGGGTAAAAGTCGCCCACTGAACAGGTTGGCTTATAGAAGGCAGAACTGGTGGGCTGAAGAAGTGACAGTCTTGCTCCACAAACCTCCAGCATTGCTGGAAACCCAATCAGGTACAGCAGAACTGCAGACTAGGCTTTTGAAATCCTTAAAGCTGGCACTATTTAAGCTGATTGCAAACTATTAAAGATTATTAGCTGCAAATGCTATCTTGGACTGCAAAAAACCAACCAATCAAACATTCTAAAAGTAGCAGATAATGAACGCAGAAAACAAAGCTTGAACAACTTTTCTCAGTGCAGGAGTAGTCCTAATCTTTCTAGATCCATGTGATGTTTTACCTTATTGTTAATTTGTGGGCTACATACAACCACCTAATTTCAATTTTGGCTTCTTTATGTTTGTTATGGAAAAGCATGGTGGTCAATCGCATAAAAAAAAATAGGTTAAAATAAGTTAAAAATAACATACCGACACTCTGAATCACATTAATATTCAAGTCTTCCCAGATAATTTCACAAATAAACCGATAAATAACATTTCATTTCTCTGTGCTGAAAACTTAAAACCCCACTAATTACTAGGTGATCTCTAGAGGTCCCTTCCAACCCCTAACATTCTATGAATCTATGATTCTATGAATTAAATCTGCATGGATATCTGTTCTTTTGCACTTAGTGTATCGGTACTGAGCCCGTGCAAAAGAAGAGGGTTTTTTTGAGAACGACAGGTGTTCTCTGTGCAGTGAAGCTGTTTTTCAGTACAATTAGACCTCTCATTTGCATATTTAGCTGATGTGTTGTTGGAGATGTGTATGATCAGGAAGTTGTCTTCAGGTTATCAGCAAGGCAAGGTTTGTTAATAAGTCCTATGTGACCACCTGATACCGATGAGAAAAGGCAAGTATTCAGGGACCTAAACCATTCCTCAGATAATATTTCCACAGACTTTTATTACAGTTATTTTAGTCGATTTTAATTTAGTTATTTTAAAAGAAAATTCATGCTGTCTATGACCAATATAAAATGTAGCACCACCTAGATTATAACATTTCGCTTTCTGTTTAGAAACCTCCAACAGTGCATGTTAGAAATGTTTTCAAGGCTCTCAGGTTGTTGGTGATAAAGTGTCATTAAAGTCTCATGATTTTAGAGAGACCACTTACCTATCTACCTGTCCTATTAATTGTATTTTCCTTCCTGGCCCTTACACATTTCCATGAAATTTGACAGTGTGTACTTAAATCAGTATATAATAGAATTGTCCTAAGTTGGACTAAGAAAACTACACAAATTGGTTATCAGTGTTGTATCAGATGATGTACTGCATTTATATAATTAATTATAAATTAAATGTTATAAATAACACAATATTTAATATAATAATAATATACTTAATGCAATGTTTAACAGTAATATAAATTTAATAATATACTAGAAATATGCTATAAAGCATTTTATTTTATACACTACCTTTTAGATGGCAGGCGACAAACAGCAGAGCAGTTTTTTTTACACTTAGGAATGGGAACTTTGGCTTTATGCAGCCTACTTCATTCAGAGCTTTTATTAGAGAAGTTGCTACTCCCTAAAGAAAGAAAAAAGTCTTAGAAGACCATTACAGGACCCTGGAACAAAAATATAATCAAAGCCCGATTCTCTTGTCAGGCGAATCTATGACATCTAAGTTGATGAATTGTAGAAGATAACAGATACTATAAAATAGGGAGGGAAATGACCATGAATCATTTTTTTATTTCATATTTATGTCTCAAAATACAGCCAGCTATCCTTAAATGATTCCAGGTAGGCTTGTGTCTATGCTGGTGTTAAAAATCAAAGGAAGATGTAAGCTTACAAGATAGGAGAAAGTGAAGTCAGAAAATCCTTCACATAATACTGCAAGTTATTATTCACTTCTGATGGTCTTAATTATCTTTTTTCCTTAAAGCTTCAAATACCTTTTATTATAAAGATTTAAGCAAATGCCTCTCAAATGTAAGTACATAATTTTCTAATTATAATAGTATAATTAGTAGAATAAGAGTAGAATACAATAGAAAAGATATGCAGTCCTATTAATAAACATAAGACTCATTGCATTTAAAAGGAAATAAAGTGGGTAGGGTATACTATACATTGCAAAAATATGTTTTAAAATAATAGAAAAACTGGCCTGTTCAAGATATCCAGCCAAAGGAAGTGCAGTGAGTAGTATTGGCTCCTTTATTGGAGGGAGTTTACGTGGAAGCTTCTGATTCCAGTACTTCTCTGGTAACCTAACCAGGTAAAAAGTAAGCACTTTTAACACCTATAAACTGTGGCATGATTAAAGACTAAAATGCACTTAGCATATTCACCTCATAAACTTGAGAAGTTTTTCTTCACTTTCGAAAATATATACTTTCTCTTGATATCTTGCTGCATACTCGATATTGCCAGGCACCAGAGCTTCATATCTGAAGAGATGGAGCAAGAAAGACTATTAATTCACAAAAAATGAAAAACACCATTTGTGCAGAGTAAATTCATGAGCTACTGAGAGCCTCCTGGTAATTTAGCAAATACAGGAATTACAAAAGAGCAGCAGTTTCCACCAGGTTTCCACCACGTGACTGACAGTTAGAAGGCTCAAAAGCTGAGAAAGTCTCTGTCTCTAAATCTGCTTATTAAGGGGCTTTTATAGTGCTGCTTTAGAGCTGCTCTAGTAAAAATGCCAATCGTTGTTCAGGAGATAAAGAAGGGATAATATAGAATTAACTGTTACAGTTCTACCTCTGTGGGAAGTTCCTGCACGCTGAGGAAATCAGTGGGACTTTATGATAGAGCTTTATGGATCTCTTGTAACAATTTTAATAGCTAGTTTTGCACCTGCTAAGTTTCTGTGAGATCTGTTCGAACTTTTGAAGGCTTATGATAGAGAAAACTCAACCTATATCTGAGCAGTCTTCACAAAAGACAGTAAGCCAACACAGGTGCTTGTAGAACCTGCAGCCATGTTGAGTTTCCAAAGGTGACTTACACTGATTTCCGAAGCCACCGGCACAAACCAGAGAACTGTAATTGCTTTTCCTGCCCAAAACTTGAACACTATTAAAAAGTGCTTTCAAGTATTTCCTCATTAATGTGTTAATGTGGGGCACACGGTCACTAATTCCAGTTATGAAAACGGCAGTGACATACCTCTGTTTTCCATCTAGGTAAGTGACTGGGCAGTATCCCTGCATTTCGGCACTTGTAGGGAATAAGGCCTTCACTTCTGCCGCAGTCAGTTGCTTTGGTAGCATGTCTGGGGGTGGGAGAGGGCGAGTTGCCAGGGGTGGCACATAAACCTCTGGTCTGCTCAAGAATTTCTGTAGAAAAAGAAATGTTTTTATAATGAAAGAAGTACTGTAAGACAAATTCTAGAGGACTGGCTCACACAATTTAGATGCTTGTTTCTTCTGCAGCGCCTCTCATAGTGTGCTGGCACTGCTGCTGCTCTTGGGTAAGTAATTTGTTTTGCAACCTACTCTCAGCTGAAGTCATCACTATCCACCCACCATCCATCGCTATCTACTGCTATCACTAGCTACTCTCAGCCGCCAGCCTTCCAAGAACAGATGGAGAAAGGAGGAAACGGTTGTTTTAAAATGAATATTTGATCTTTGACAATTTGTAGGAGAAGCTTTGGTTTGAATGGTCTCTCTGCTGCTTTTTGTCTGCCTGAACGTTTGATAACAGAAGTATACAGAACAAAAGCTGGAATACTAACAACGTGAGTCTGATTCAGGTCACATGTTGCTTGCTTTTCTGTGGAATCAAAGAATCTGAGCGATGTTCCCTCATCCCATAATCTCCTCCTGACCTGCTTTTTGACACTTACATCCAGTTCTTCCTGTGAGGCCATTCTGTAATAATGTCCTCGAAATTCTGCAGCAAACTGCAATGATGACGTTACAGAGCAGTCAACCAATTCTCCCTTTTCTGCGAGGCTGACGGGACAGTACTGTCCAAACTCCCCCAGCCGATACTGCAACTCTTTGGGAGTGATACATAAATCAGCAATGCCGGCTGCTTTTCCTGTTAATAAAAGGAATTAATATTTTATCAATAAGATATAGAGACATCAAATATTTCTATTCAGAAATGTTACAGTTCAGAAGATACTATAATCCATCATGTGAAAATGGTATGAAATAATGAGAATTAAAATAGCAATTTTTATAGATTGATATTAAAATGAAATAGCAGCCCATTTTACCAATTATTAACACTTTTCTAGCAGTTAAGAAGTATAATAGTTATTAATGATATGGGATGCTCTGCATGCTTAATTTACTAGTCTGTTTTCCCTGACAGTCTTATTTATGATTTATTGTATTACTCTTCGTATTGTTAAGGAACATTTCAGCTATTATTTTATCTCTTTACATCGGTAAAAAAGAGTACAAGGTTTTATGAAAGTCTCCCCTTTACTCATCAATGTCTTGCAAAACTTGCAGCCTTATCTGGGTGAAATAAAATGAATAAACTGTCATCTAAAATCCAAAGTATTTCAATGTTGTGCTTTTCAGGCTTGATATAAAAAAGTTAAAATGTATTTAATTTTTTTTTTTTTGCTCATGACTGCGATTTTTAAGAATGGTGCAGCCACAGAGCTTTAAAAGTTAAAACCAAAAGATGCATAGAAGATAAGGAAGTCTGTTTGCCCTTCAGAAGAATTCTAATTAAACTCTACAGGCATGTTTAAAATGCATATTTAATCCTGACCAGTGCTGACACACCACAATTCAAGTGGGAAATGTGTTATTTTAGACTAAAGTGGTTTTCATAGAATCATTCAGGTTGGAAAAGACCCTTGGGATCATTGAGCCCAACCATTAACCCTAAACCATAACCCCCAACACTGCATCTAAACAACCTTTAAACACATCCAGGGATGGTGACTCAGCCACCTCCCCGGGCAGTCTGTTCCAGTGTCTGACTACTCTTTCTGTGAAAATTTTTTTCCTAATGTACAGTCTATACCCTGTGGCAGTTTGAAGCCATTCCCTCTTTTTCTGTTGCTAATTACCTGTGAGAAGAGATCAGCACCAGCCTCTCTACAATGCCCTTTCACGTAGCCGTATAGAGTGATGAGGTCTCCCCCTCAGCCTCCTCTTCTTCAAACTAAACAGCTCCAGCTCCTTCAATGGTTCTTCGTAAGATTTATTCTCCAGGCCCTTCACCAGCTTCATCACCCTCCTCTGCACTTGCTCCAGCACCTCGATATCCCTCTTGTATTGAGGTGCCCAAAACTGAACACAGTACTCAAGGTGCGGCCTCACCAGTGCTGAGTACAGGGGAACAATCACCTCCCTACTTCTGCTGGTCACACAATTTCTAATTTCTAACAAGCCAGGATGCTGTTGGCCTTCCTGGCCACCTGAGCACACTGCTGGCTCATATTCAGCCGCTTGTCGATTAGAACCCCCAGGTCCCTTTCTGCCAGACAGCTTTCCAGCCACACCTCCCCAGCACTTTCCTCCCACAGCACAGAAATTAACTCAGATAGCCTCAATTCTGAACTTAAATAACATTTTCCCCCTCCTTCTGTCATCCTCTACTGGCAGTTAAGTGAAGCTTCAAGTCATAGTTCCTCTTGTATACTTCGGGGTACTCTTTGTGATTTATCACCCAGTGTTGAAGAATCTGCCGTGGACAACGAGACCTCTGACTTCTTTCAGCGGAACTCTGTTGCCCTGTTCTTTGGAGGATGGCCTCAGACTGTCCTGTAGTTGGTTTTGTCTTTACTCAAGGTCTTTGCAGATGAGATTGAAGATTGAGGGGATGTATGTGCCCATGCTTAATTCAAAGCAAGCTGGAATTGAAATTTACTCATTGCATTGCAGATTCTTAAAGAAATGAATATTATTCTGAGAAACTTTAGTTTTTTCTTTTACCTTGTTTTATTCTTTCCAGGTATATCTGGATTTCTTTAACAGCCACTTGAACTTCCTGCAGTACTTTGTTCCAGATCCACCACTTGCTCCGACAGGCATCAATCACACACCAGTTCTGATGCTCCTTCTTATAGTAAGTCCTAATTGCATCAATGTGCTGTTTATAGCAGGAATTTTTAATAGCTAGAATCTGTGAGCTGTCATGTTGAGGGTAGGGAGATCTGAAAACAATGAAAAATAACACTGGTTTAAGTCTGACAACTAGATAATTCATTGAATTTCAGATGTAAATTCTAGAGTTCACTTTAAGTCTTTTTCACGAAATTCTTGTTGACACTGTAGAATATACTTGAGAAATACAACTTTATTAGTAAGAATATTAGCAGTTACGTATGACAAGCACCATACTTCTGATCAGACAATCAGAAACAAAGAGCAAAACTTTAGCTATTTATGCCCCAAATACAACTCAATAATTTTGTAAAGAATTTGGAATGTATCAGCATGTAGTAACTGACACACACTACCACTACACCATTAAATGGTATCCTTGACAAAATGTTATGAGATTTTTAAAATGGAATTCAACTGCTTGTTGAAAAATAGGCTTAATTTTGAATTATGCTGTTGTTTAAAATGAAGAGTAGCCATAATCCTTGGAAATATTTTGAAAACTCTCTGCCATATGTACATACATATATAGATGAAAATAATCTGACCTCTAAAAATATTATGCAAGACCAGAAGAGATATTTTGACTAGAGCATAAAAATATTTCCTGTTCTGGTTCTTAAGTGATGCCAAAAAAAATAGACTTCTGTTTTAATAGGATTAATTTCTCTGTATGTCATACCCTTCAGAAATATCTGATACTGTGCATTTGATTTGTATTTAAGCTTATGAAATGTAATTAGTTTGGTATTTAAAATGAAAAGTTTAAAGTAAATACTTTCCAAGTGACTATTAATTTAATTCTTTGCATTGCAAATTGTCTTTAGGCTTTCAGTAAACAATTAAGCATTGTACTGATTACTTGATAAAAAGAAAGAGACAAAATGAAAGAGACATGCAATAATGCTCTAAGCTATCTGGAGCTTCTTAGAAACACTCCCTCTAATGAGAACCAGGTTCTTGTACAATTTAATTTTAAGGTGAATGTTCTGTTCTTTTTAATTCTCTCTCCATTTATAAACTACTTACTGCTCTTCCTCAAGAACAACCAACAGATCTTTAAACAGAATATTTATCGCCTTGAAAAAACAAAGAAGAATGGAGCAGGCTGAATTGAAAGGTTTAGATGAGTAGCTCAAGAATTTAATATATTATTAAAATATACATTATTGCCATCTTTTAAAAAGAACTCCAATTAGAACATAAAAGAGGACTTATGAGCTGAAGTATCAATTTCCCTTATGATGATAATAATTGAACTGATGAATAATAAACTTGAGCAGCAGAGTGAACTAATAACATTTCTGATGTACGGTTTCATTAAGACAAATAAAACTAAGCAGTAGCTGCACAACATTGAACATCTGTGACCACAGTTGTGCAATCGGTGGATCTGGCCAGATCATGCCACAAATTCCTTATGTCTCCGTTTCTGGTCTGGTCTTGTGGAAATTGAAGCATTCAATGATCTCTAAGGTCCCTTCCAACCTAAGCCATTCTACGATTCTATGAATGTAGAGAGACTGGTGCCCATGTCTTTTCATATGTGGAGTTCAGAGACAGCTGTGTTATGCACCAGTTTATATACAGCCTCTCTGGGTACCACACTGAGGCACATAAATAGAGAAATCACAATATCATGTGGATAAAAATATTGCTATCAGGGAGCATCACTACCTATTTGTGCTTTCCTCATCCAGCAGTGCTCTTCTGAATATTTCCTTTGCATCCATTTCTAATTCAAAGATTTTCACTGGAATTATCCTAGATGATTCCAGGAGAGTTACTTGTTTTCTTGTTACAGGATATCCATCAATCACAACTCTGCGTACAAACAGAAACAGAAAAGCAGCTTCTAGTTAACCATTAAGCTGATATGTATTCCTAGTACGTTCTCAGTAGAGACAAAAATTTATAGCCATGCCATGTCGTTATCGCTGCCCTGACTTGATAGACACAGTCTTCAGTCCTAAGAATTTGCAGTCACATTTAAAAAAAAATTAAAATCACGTAGATAGAATAAGAAATAGTAAGGAGTAAAGAAAATACACAAAAGTATAGGAATATAATTGGATGGGTCTGACATAAAAATGGTGGACTTCAAATTTCTGACACATCAGTCACTCAGAAACATAATTTTAACTATGGGAAATTTCCATATGTATTGAGAGGAGACTAGAATAATGTCCAGTACTTGAGGAGTTTTTAAAATCATATTGAAGAAGAAATGCTTTTCAGATATTAGACAATTCTGGGGCAAAATATACTGAAACAATATTCCAGTATTTAACATGGAAGAAAATTTAAAAGAATTCTGATCACCTGGAATACTGTGTCCAGTTTTGGGCTCCCCAATTCAAGAGAGACGGGGACCTACTGGAGAGAGTCCAACGGAGAGCTACGAGGATGATTAAGGGATTTGAACATCTCTTCTATGAAGAGAGACTGAGAGAACTGGGGCTGTTTAGCCTTGAAAGGAGACAGCTGAGAGGGGACCTTATTAACATATACAAATATCTGAGAGGTGGGTGTCAAGAGGAAGGAGACAATCTCTTCTCAGTGGTGCCCAGTAATAGAATAAGAAATAATGGGTGTAAGCTAGAACATAGGAAGTTCCACCTCAACATGAGGAGAAACTTTTTCACTGTAAGGGTGACAGAGCACTGGAACAGGCTGCCCAGAGAGGTTGTGGAGTCTCCTTCTCTGAAGACTTTCAAAACCCACCTGGACACATTCCTGTGTGGCTGCCCTAGGGGATCCTGCTCTGGCAGGGGGGTTGGACTCGATGATCTCATCCCTTCCAATCCCTAACGTTCTATGATTCTATGACCTCAAGCTCAAATAATTTTCATAGATTATTCCAGAATTGCCTTTCCCTGTAGAAATTCTTTTTGGGGAGTGTTGAAATCATGACCATGGAGCTTTTTTAAGTTTCCCTGTTTGGAAGATGTTTCAGTGGTGGAGCAGCTCACTGGTTGCTCTGTAATAACTTCAGCTGTTAACAAAACCAGGAAAACCTCGAGTACTGAACCAGTCTTCATGACCAAAGATAATCAAGTGTCTGAGTTGGTATGAGAGAAATAAAGTGGTAGTTCTCAAAGCATAATAGAAAATACTGGCTTATTGACTGAAAAAAAAAGGTATCTTTCTTAAGGCATGCTACTTGGATTTACTGGAATATATTTATCTGAAAACTGTAAAAAAATATGCTTCAGTCTGGTTTCCCAGAGTAATGTGAAGAACCTCATTTTGTATGGATTATTTTCTTAATGCATAAACCACAGATGTGTTTTAGTGCAATTGTTTGACAGTGCTAACATGAGAATCACTGCCTATGAAGGGACTGGCATGTCTTGAAAAAAACTGCAAAACCTGAACAAGACTCTTACCCAGTGGTATGACACACGTGATTCATCAGAGCCACATCTAGAGCCTGGATAGCCAGTTCATCAGGTACGGTCAGTCCTTTGTGAAGATGCCCCTTTAACATAAGTGCCAACTCACTCTCTGGCTGGTTGTTCAATACTAGCCGTATGGCATCTCCCACACTCAGGCGCAGTAACCCATATACACTTGCAAATTTCTTGGCAACTGCAAAACATTTTGATTTCAACACACAGCTTTTATGTAAGCAACATCACAACCTCGCATTCTGTTTAAGTATGTCAAAGTATGTCCTTAGTCCTAGAAGCTTAACTGCTCAGCTCATTCCCTGAGGCATTTCCAATGCATAATCTTGGTGACCAGGTCCCTAACCCTGCTTAGGCCTCTAAAGAGCCCAAACGTTTGCATATGTGCAGAGCATGCCCAATGCACTAACACCATTCAGTTCAGCACAAACCTTAGCAGCAATAGTCAATGTTATTATAAAATATCTTAGAAAATATGCTTCCACTTCTGCCCTTTTTAGAGAACAACCTAGATCTTTATCCAGAAATGGGAAATATGGTTAAAATTTCATCCTTAATATGAGATAATTTGAACCTTCTTTTTCTAACAACCTATTTTAATCATTAAGCTATGGTGTAAGTCCATGGGACTCAATGGGATACACCCACGGGTACTGAGAGAACTGGCGGATGAGGTTGCTAAACCACTTTCTACTATATTCCAAAAGTCACGGCAGTCCGGTGAAGTCCCCACTGACTGGAAAAGGGGAAACATAATCCCCATTTTCAAAAAGGGAAAGAAGGATGAACCGGGGAACTATAGGCCAGTCAGTCTCACCTCCGTGCCTGGTCAGATTATGGAGCAGATCCTCCTGGAGGCACTGCTGAGCCAGAAGAATAACGAAGAGGTGATTGGGATACAGTCAACGTGGCTTCACCAAGGGCAAATCACGCCTGACAAATCTGGTGGCCTTCTATGAGAAGGTCACAACATCAATAGAAATTGATATCATTTACTTGGACCTCAGCAAAGTCTTTGACAGGATGTCCCACATGACATCCTAGTATTCAAGCTGATACAATATGGATTTGATGGATGGACAGTTCAGTGGATAAAGAACTGGCTTGACAGCCGCACCCAAAGAGTGGCTGTCAGTGGGTCCATGTCCAAGTGGAAGCCAGCGACAAGTGGAGTCCCTCAAGGATCAGTACTGGGACCAGTCTTGTTTAACATCTTCATCAGTGACACGTACAGTGGCATTGAGCGCACCCTCAGCAAGTTTGCCGACGACACCAAGCTGTTTGGGGCAACCGACACGCTGGAGGGTAGGGATGCCATCCAGAGGGACCCCAACAGGCTGGAGAGGTGGGCCCAGGCCAACCTCATCAAGTTCAACAAGACCAAGTGCAAGGTCCGCCATCTGGGTTAGGGCAATCCCAGACACCGATATAGGCTGGGCAGTGATTGGTTTGAGAGCAGCCCTGAAGAAAAGGACTTAGTGGTGCTGGTGGACGAGAAGCTCAACATGAGCCGTCAGTATGCACTTGCAGCCCAGAAAGCCAATAGTGTCCTGGGCTGCATCAAGAGGTGCGTGGCCAGCAGGTCGAGGGAGGTGATTCTTCCCCTCTACTCCACTCTCCTGAGACCCCACCTGGAGTACTGCGTCCAGTTCTGGAGCCCACGGTACAAGAAAAATATGGACATGCTGGAGCGTGTCCAGAGAAGGGCCATGAGGATTATCAGAGGGCTGGAGCACCTCTCCTGTGAAGACAGACTGAGAGAGTTGGGGTTGTTCAGTCTTGAGAAAAGAAGGCTCCGAGGAGATCTTGTTGTGGCCTTCCAGTATCTTAAGGGGGCCTACAGGAAAGCTGGTATCTTTACAATTATTTTTTATAACACATCTGTTTCTAAAATTAAAAAAACCCAAACCTCCTAGTTACCGTGGATTTAAGCTAGAGATGCATCAGTTTAGATTGGACGTTAGGAAGAAGTTCTTCACCATGAGGGTGGTGAGACACTGGCACAGGTTGCCCAGAGAGGTGGTGGAAGCCCCATCTCTGGAAGTTTTTAAGGCCAGGCTGGATGGGGCTTTGGGCAGCCTGATCAAGTGGGGAATGTCCCTGCCCATGACAGGGGCGTTGGAACTAGATGATCTTTAAGGCCCCTTCCAACCCTGACAATTCCATGACAATTCTATAAGCTGAATTTTCTCCTCCCTCAGTTAACAACAGAGACCTGTGGATTGAAAAAGTCTTGGGGGAAGAAGGAGAGGGGAGAAAGATGGAAATCTTGGGGGTTTAATCATAGAATCATAGAATCATAGAATGTTAGGGATTGGAAGGGACCTCGAAAGATCATCAAGTCCAATCCCCCTGCCAGAGCAGGTATGCCTAGACTATGCCACACAGGAACGTGTCCAGGCAGGTCTTGAATGTCTCCAGAGAAGGAGACTCCACAACCTCCCTGGGCAGCCTGTTCCAGGGCTCCGTCACCCTCACTGAGAAGAAGTTTCTTCTCGAGTTTAAGCGGAACCTCTTATGTTCCAGTTTCAGCCCATTACCCCTTGTCCTATCAGTGGCTGTCACCGAGAAGAGCCTGGCTCCATCCTCGTGACACTCACCCTTGATATATTTGTAAACATTAATGAGGTCACCCCTCAGTCTCCTCTTCTCCAAACTAAAGAGCCCCAGCTCCCTCAGTCTTTTCTCATAAGGGAGATGCTCCACTCCCTTAATCATCCTAGTTGCCCTGTGCTGGACTCTCTCCAGCAGTTCCCTGTCTTTCTTGAACTGAGGGGCCCAGAACTGGACACAGTATTCCAGATGGGGTCTCACCAGGGCAGAGTAGAGGGGAAGGAGAACCTCTCTTGACCTACTAACCACCCCCCTTCTAATAAACCCCAGGATGCCATTGGCCTTCCTGGCCACAAGGGCACAGTGCTGGCTCATGGTCATCCTGCTGTCCACCAAGACTCCCAGGTCCCTTTCCCCTACACTACTCTCTAATAAGTCATTCCCCAACTTATACTGGAACCTGGGGTTGTTCCTACCCAGATGCAAGACCCTACATTTACCCTTGTTATATTTCATTAAATTTTTCCCCGCCCAATGCTCCAGCCTGTCCAGGTCTCGCTGGATGGCAGCACAGCCTTCTGGTGTGTCAGCCACTCCTCCCAGCTTGGTGTCATCAGCAAACTTGCTGATAGTACTCTCTAGTCCCTCATCCAAGTCATCAATGAATATATTGAATAATACTGGTCCCAGTACCGACCCTTGAGGGACTCCACTGGATACAGGTCTCCAACCAGACTCTGCCCCATTGACCACAACTCTTTGGCTTCTTCCCCTCAGCCAGTTCGCAGTCCACCTCACTACCCGAGAGTCTAGACCACACTTCCTCAGTTTAGCAGCAAGGATGCTGTGGGAGACTGTGTCAAATGCTTTACTGAAGTCAAGGTAGACCACATCCACCGCTCTGCCATCATCTATCCACCTTGTTATATTAATCTGGGAGTTTGGAAAGCAGACTAGGGAATATGGGTTCTGGTCCTTGATCCTAAGAATATTTCTTCATTTTTCATTAGATCATATTGACTGAAAAAAATAAGAAACAATTAGAAAACAATCAGAAATAATACAAGGGTTATAAATAGTCTAAGTCTGGATTTTGTAGGTGCCAGCCTAGGTCACTAACTTGTTAAGAAGCTGGGATAAAATTCAGATGGACAATGCATAATTCCTCTTGTCAAATGAGACACTAGAGAATGTAACTAAAAGATTCTATACCCAGAAACGTAATTAGGAAGACCGACAATATTAATGGTTTATGATTTTTTAATAGCAGTAATAACGCAGCTTCAGTCATTTGGTAAGGTTTTGCTTTATAGATAATACTGGGTCCTACCTGTAGTCTTTCCAGATTTTGGAGGTCCCACAATTGCAATCTTAACTGGCACAGCTGGTTTAGGTTTTGGCTGACGAATATATTTGATGGGATTTTTCATAAACGTTTCTCTATTTTCTTTACTTGAAAAGAAATAAATATATTGCCGATGGATTACGGGAAAGACTGTCTTTTCATGGCTTTGCTGTGGCTTGATTACTTCTCCTTCGCTTAGCTGTAGCATATATAAAATGGGAAGTAGATTAGGATTGATAAAGCCTCCTCCCCCTCCATCCTACAGAAGTGGCTTTATCGGTGGGTAGAGGAATACTGTCTGCATAAAACAAACTTTCAACGCATTATGAAATTAATGCATATGGACATAATATATTGTCTGAGTCTGAGGAACTTCCATACATATGCAATTCTGCAAAAAGATGGAGTAAACATTGAAGACAGAATATTCACTGTTTCCAGTAGGTGGTACCGTAACGCTTTCTGTCCATCAAGAGAGTGTAGTAAGAGAGATAAAACATAATACTTCTTTTTAATTTTCAAAGGATAAAGAAAATAATTGTATTCATATGTGAATTAAAACCACTTATCTGCCTGACAGTGGAAGATATACTTAGAATATTGTATTTAACAGGACTCATTTACAAATAAAGAGAACAGCAGGGCTGGTTTAGCTCACTCAGTTGAGCGTGGTGCTGAAACACCAAAGGTCGTGGGTTCGATTCCTGTTCGGTCCCCATGTGTTGCCTGATCTAGTTGAGAGGCGTCCCTGCCCATGACAGGGAGGTTGGATTTAAATGATCTCTAAGGTCCCTTCCAGCCTAGGCCATTCTATGATTCTATGAGGAAAGAGTATCACCACTTACTTGTGGTGAAGGGTAAAAACCACAAGAAGGCAAGTCAAAAAAGCTTTTGGTAAAATACATACACTGCTGATGATACCTTGTCAAACACATCAGACAGCCCACTAGAAAGTCTGTAGTGTTGGTGGATCTCTGAGATGTAAGAGGAGCACTAATGGCAGAAATAAATTCTTTGCAGCACTATTCACTCTGGAAGAACTTAGTCGTGTCCCTGTTGCAGCCCTCCATGGAGGAACTGCCTTAAAGTGTCAAGAAAAGATGTTTTTGAACAAATTCGACATCTGTAGAAAAAATTCCCCACACCAGATGACGTTCACCTCATAGCTCTAAAGGGACTCAGATGCAAAATTGTTAGTGACTAAGGTGTAGCCTGTTGCTTGTGTTGGCCTTCCTCCCACAGAAAAAGGAAGATGGAGAAAGTGACTGTTTTTTGAAAAGGCCTCCAGGATGGATCTTGACAAACGTAATCCAGTAAATCTGACCCAACAATGAGCAAACTGAAATATATTATGGAAAAAACTATTAGTTACAGGTATGCACATGAAATAATGGGGAAGACCCAACTCAGCTTCTTGTAGAAGGAAATCATGCATCACAAATCTATCAGTACTCTTTGACAGAGTCAGTAAATACATAACTAGGTTGATCTGGTTCTTACAGTAAGAGATGAGACTGTTCCACTGCATGGCATTACCTCACCAGACCCTTCTCTGATTCTTAGTTTCCTGCATCAAGTCATTTCAGGGTGCTTATAAATTGAGGTGCCCTCAATTTATAAGATGTCAGGAGTCTGTTCTACTGTATATCTGCTTCCTTAGCCCATCATTTTTATTCTCTGCCTATCTAATCAGTTGCATAACTCCTTCCCTCACCCTCCAATTTAATCTAAAAGTAATTGGTATATACTCTATCTGCCTTTATACAAATAAACTCCCAGTCCTTAATTAATTTCACTATTATATCCTAAAATATCCTCAAAGTGATCCTATTTCCCTTTCATTGTTATCAGCGTATGCATTTCCATTGTCACCACTCCACTCTAATTTTATCTAAGAGCTTTCTATGACTTCTTTCTTCTAACTAAATTGTACTTTTCAGTTGGTAAAAAAGCACTACACAGAATGAATGAATGAAATGACAAAAATGCACTGAAATCTAATAGAACAAAGTGCAAGGTCTAGTGTGTAGAGACTAATAAGAATGTCACATGTAAGCTAGAGTTCAGTAATTGGAAATCATAGAAGAGAAGAAATATCTACTTCTATTAATATATCTCTAGATTAGTAGAAGCCAGTTTGATGCAGCCATGGAAAAAGCAATTCTGATCCTAAAATGTTTTAAGTAAGTATTGGATTATATAAAGCCATAGTAAGAGCTGATCTGTATACAAGTCTGATTGCCAAGGTTAAAGAAAGATAAAGGTAATCTGGAACAGGTGAAGATCCAACATGATGACTATACAAAGGGGAATGAAAGTTACTTGATCAATTAACAGAGTAAAGTGGAGGCCAAAGTATGTTTCCTTCAGGAACTTCCTGGGTTTTGTTCACTGTTGTCTGTGGTGTTTTCTTTCAATCCTCGTTTTTATTTCTGATTTACTTACAGGCCAACTCGTTTTTATTTCTACCATTAAAACCAAAAATTTACCCACTAACATTTCACTACCTGTAAAAATGTGTCAGCCCACTTTTAGGGATAGACATTAGTACTTTCTGACCTCAACTTTCCAGATCTCTAGTAAAATACTATATAATTAGATTTATTGCTCTTTAAAATTTGTAAATTTTGACAACAAACACTTATTGCTGATGAATTACATACATTTAACTTTTGTTGGTTTACATTTTGCCACTGCTAGGGTTGGTGGTCACCTGTGTAGCTTCTTACAAATTAAAATCCCAAATCCTGTAGTTAGTTTTCACTGCTTCTGTCTGGAAGGCTTTAAGGCCTTCTCTGTTGTCCTGTGTTTTGTGGATCATTAAGAATTAGGCATTTATTTCTGATTTGGTGGCACGTTTAATTGTGTTACTAATGTTAATGTAACAGATTTCACTAAATGCCTCTCAGCCTTAATTTAGCTGCAACGATGAGAAAGACACCTTTTATTATTAATGCTTGCTGTATTTTCTATATATATTTAGTGGTGTAGTAATGTAGTTTAAATATTTCTGGTATTAGTTGCTACTGTCTTTTGGTATTTTTTTATGTAAAATATGTTTTTTAAACGTATTTCTTCTTGAAAATGTTCTTCAGCTATTTAATGACCTTACCTTGATTGGATCGCACTGACCAAAAGAACTTGGAAATTTATACAACAAAACTAGCATCTTATGTGCAAGTGGGAAACTTATTGGGTAACATTTCTCAAAAATGCTTCCACGATTTTCCATTAGAGAATTCAGCTTGCTGTATACTTGGTAGGACACGATGCGAGGCTTCCGTCCTCCATTGATCTCGATTTGTGGTATCAAAATTTTTTCAAGTTCTTCCTGGTTAATGAAAGCATAATGAAATATTAGAATCATAACTACAATCAAATCAGATGAGTTTCAGCAGAATTTTCCTGAGGATTTCTTGAGCATATTCTCAGTCACTGTAAATGAGCAAAATTTGAAGTAAGAATTGGTCTTTCCGTACATTAAAGTTTAAATAGCCCAGCCTATATTAAGTCTCTCTGGTGACTAATTATTCCCCAGTTTATTAAAATAAAATATAAAAACATAAAACCAATTAACTTTCCGCAGTTTTTTCTAGCTGCCTTACAAGTGCTACTTTTAATGTCATTTAGTTTTCCATAAAAGAACAAGATTCCACAATGTCAGAGAACCAACAATTAAAGAATCAGAGAACAATAAAGAGTCTTGAATGATGAATCAGAAATAGTAAGTTATTTGAAGTTATTTATGAAGGCATAAATGTTATTGGAATTTCAAAAATGGGAAAAATACTAGAGTGAGCTATATCTAGGGGCTATTAGTGGTATCTAGTCCCAATGTGTAATTCTATTATATGATACTAGTTCTGTGTAATTCCTCAACTTTTATATAATATCTATGTAGATCCAGAGTCTTGGATCTTTCCACTTGCTGTCATGAGCAGAACTCAATATAATAAATTCTAAAACACTACTCACCTCTCTTGTTGCTGAGATTTATGTACTTCTTGAGACAAACAAATGTTGCTGCCCTTCTTAATTGCATGTTCCTTTTCTGACCAAATTTTGCATCAATTTGCTAATGCAATATACTATATTCTCCCAAAGGACAGAGCAAAATACTCCAAGAACTACAGATTTCACTAGCTTCTACTTGAAACATTGTACTGTTCATGTACAGAGCTAAAGTTGTTTCTGGGATTTCTTGTTTATTGTCTCTTGTGGGCCTTATCCTCAATTATTTCCTATTCTGTTTTGCAATTCCAGTTTATACTGAGAGAAGTGAAATTATCAACAAGCTTCATTTAGAACCCCCGAAATTATTTTTGTGATTATCATTGGGATATATGACTATATGTATATATAATGCATACTCAATAAAATGATGGCATTTTGTAGTCACTTTTGAAAGTTGAATGTACTTTCAATTCACCCTCTTCCAAAATTAGTGAAAAAGTGAATCACTGAGCGCAAAACGTGGAACTTTTCCACACATCTTATGTTTCCTTGTAGTGCAAAAAATGTTAGTTTATTCTTGATATTTAATCCATTAGGTATTAAAACACAGCAAACCTTGAATCAGTCACATTTATGGTGTTGGTAATGGTTGGATTCATTTAGCAATTCTTACATCTATGTCTTGGCTACCTACTTCTGTAAACTTTCTCTCTAGTTGGAAGATAGTTTCTTCTAAATCATGATTAGTTTCCTCCCGAAGTAAGATAGTTCATAGTAAACAAAGAGCACCAATCTTCTTACTAGCCTAGACATGGGTGTTAATGTTGCAGATAGCTAAAAATGGATGAGGTTACCTCACCACAGGTAATTGCACTGATTTCAAGAAAATTACATTACTAAGAACTGCACAGAAAAATAGAGTTGTTTAATAATGTCGTGGGTTGACCCTGGCCAGCCGCCAGGTACCCACACAGCCGCTCACTCACTCCCCCCTTCACTGCTGAACAGGGGGAGAAAATATTTCCAAGGGTTCAGGGTTTGAGATAAGGACAGGGAGATCACCCTCATTTACCGTCCCGGGCAAAACAGACTCAGTTTTGGGGAAATTAGGTACATGTATTAAAAGAACTAATCAGAGAGGAGTAGTGAGAAGTAAGAAAGAGCAAACAAATCTTAAACAGAACACCTTCCCCCCATCCCTCCCTTCTTCCCGGGCTTAACATCAATCCCGGTTTCTCCACCTCCTCCCCCCGAGCGGCGCAGGGGGACAGGGAGTGGGGGCTGCGGTCAGTTCATCCGATGTTGGTTCCACCGCTTCTTCACTCTGGGGGAGGACTCTTCACTCTTCCCCAGGGCCACTGTGGGGTCCCTCTCACGGGAGACAAGCTTCACACCCTCTTCTCCGCGTGAGTCGTCCCACGAAGGGCAATTCATCACAAACTGCCCAACGGGAGACACCTCACGAGGGGCAGCCCACCCCTCATGAGTCTGAGGCGCAGTCCTTCAGGGGAAACTGCTCCAGCGTGAGCCACCCGCAGCGTCCCAAAAGTCCCACCGGCCAACCTGCTCCAGCGTGGGCATTCCTCTCTTCCACGGGCTACAGGTTCCGGCAGCGACTCGCCCTGATGCGGGCTTCCCACGGGCTACAGTCCCCTTTCAGGCATCCACCCACACAGCGTGGAATCCTCGGTGGACATCTACGCGGTGATCCTCACGGTGGACTTCTGCACCTCGCCCATGGGCTGCAGGGGGACAACCCGCTTCACCATGGTCTTCACCACGGACCCGGGGGACTCCTTCTGCTCCGGCGCCTGGAGCTCATCCTCCCCCCCCCTCCTTCTTCACTGACCTTGGTGTCTGCACAGACTCTCACTCCTCCATCTCTGTGCCAGCTGTTGTGGCGCAGTTCTTTTTCCCGTTCTTAAATATGTTTTTCACAGAGGCGTTCCTCTGCTATCACCTTACTGATAGGCTCAGCCTTGGCCAGCGGCGGGTCCCTCTTTGGAGCCGGCTGGCATTGGCTCTATCAATCTTGGGGAGCTTCTAGCAGCTTCTTACAGAAGCCACCCTGCAGCTCCCCCCCCGCCGCCGAAATCTGGCCAGGCCAAACCAAAACAAATAAGAATTTAATCTTAAAAATATTTTGAAATAGTGTTCATATATCTATGACTCACTAGTTTGGTTGTCTATGTCCACTGACCTATCAAAAAGGAAATAAGGACTCCAAGACTAGATAGGCCTATCCAAAAGTTTCCTTTGTTTTTTTCTCCACAATATTATTTTTATAAACTATATACTTTTTACAGTATATACCTTCTCACTACAGCCTTCATCTTGTTCACATGTTTAGATCATGAGTACAGCAATGGGATTGTTTAAGCACTATAACTTTTGAATTTGACAACTAAAATAAACCTGAAAATTCTTCTTGCATCATGCGATCATATAATGTAACAAAGTAAGCAGTGGATTAGGTACCTTTACAGCTTGTAAACTTTCTGTTTCTGAATCGAACTTTTCTGAAATTTCATTTTGTATGCGGTCAACAGCATCAGTTTCCTCTTCTTCAGCCTCTTCTTCTTCTTCTTCTTCTTCAAACTCTTCTTCAAGTATAGCTTCAATATCTTCATCGTCATTCTCATCTTCCTCCTCATTGGCTTCATAATGCTCCTCATTTGCTAAAGCCTATGAAGGTAAAACATTTTGTTGTTTCATACATATAATAGAGATATTTTGAAGGAACATATGGTATTCTTGTCTCTTTTTTAATGAAAAAAATCAATTCAACAAAATGTCATTGTGGAGTATCCTTTACCATAAACAAAAATCAAGTAAATTCTAGAATCATATTTCAGAAGAAATTACAGAGGTACTGCATAGTGCATACAGTGAAGCATCATACAAGTTCCAAGAGTGCTTAAAAAACTGATGTGCTACACTGCAGTTTGGCAAGAGAAGTATTTTTTCATACATGGTATTGTAGTTTGGCAGGACTTTGCTATAAATGAGCTTGTTAGGTGGAAGTGCAGTTGACAATTTCATGAGCAGTGAAGTAGTACATTAATGCATTTATAAATATACCGCATAATTGAGTTTGGACAGAAACACCGGTACAGTCCTATTCTGGATTAACCGTGGCTTTGGCAGGGTACTTAAAACACGTGCCTAATTGTAATTAGTGGGCCTACTCTTATGCTTACAAATTAGATACATAAAACATTTGTAATATTTTGCTGAATTGGAGCACGTATTGAGAAATCTGTTAAATTTCCTTTTAGTGTTCATGAGTCAATAGATTCTAAAAAAATTTAAATATAATTTCAGATTCTTTTGAAAATAGAAAATTCTGACAGTCTATCCCATTTTTACTATTCTACATTGCCCTGAAAACTATGACTAAAAGTTCTAGAAATTTTTAAGATATGAATGCAACTACCATTTAAAATATTTATTAGCATGTTTTCTTACCTCCTGTTTCTTTTGTTTTCGCTCTGCTAAAAGTTCTTCCCTTCTTCTAGCAATCTTCTCATCCTGTTAGTGAAAAAAAGATGTAAGAAGACAATGGTATTTGCTTAAAAAACCTCTCTCTTCTGAGTATTGGTAATGTGACCTAGAATTAATGTTCTTTCCACCTTAAAATTCTGTTCCTCGTTGCTTTTAATGTTAAAAAATATGATCTGTGCAGCTTGAAATTTTGTAGTCGAGTTATACCTCTCTACTAGGTGAACATGTAAGTAAACTTTAGTAAAACTTACATGGCAATTTCTGAGATTGAGATTAGAGAGGAAAGAAAGACTGTGATTCTGATCACACTGAAAATATTGTAATATTTTTATTGGCAAATGGCAGAGGTTCTAAACTTACGGGTGGTTTTTGTCATTTGGCAAAGGGGTGACTGAGCATAGTATTAAATGTGTGCTGTTCCCTGTGTCTATTTAAAATTGCCCAATTTTCACTAAGTTCTAAGCATTTGAAATATAGTAGATATATGTCAAATCCCTGAAGGCTAAATCCTAACTCAGAATATGCAGAAACGTTCTACTTAGGGCCAGTGGGGCTGATGGGGATTCAACCTGTAATTGCTGTTCTTTCACTCCGTAATGCTGTCACCTGGACTGAGACCAGAAAAACTGAGTATGTTAACATGCAGGCAGTAGTGTGATTTTAGGAATTCATGTTAACTGCAAGCGAAGTGGCCCAGATACCAGAGCATTCTAAGCAGAGCATCAAGATCTAAGCAGAACATCAACTCTGCACGTGCTAATTTTTTCTACTCTTGTAACTAAAATCTGCCGTTCCTGAAGGACATGGCACTGCAGGTGTACTCATTGCTCTCTCCTGTTGGCAGCTTCTCTCAGTGGAGAAGGAAACTCTAGGGTAGCGTTCAACTGGTCTGTCTGCTTTTCCCAGACTCTGTATGTCCTCCAGCTTCAGTAACAAAAGAAGGGATAACAGTACACCCAGCAACACTGCATTCTTACAGTGCCATCTGACTTGTTCACCAAGTGGATGCTATGGAAAAAATACTCAATGTATAACTAAAAATCTGATTGCAATACACATAAGCAAAAATATCACATTACTGTTATTGGCTCGTGCGTGTGTTTTAAATAGGAACCTGTTATTTTCCTTTGTCATCAGGAGCCGTATCGATGCCTACACTGTTCATTAGAAGTTCAGACCCTAGGATCCATAGCACAGGTATTTGCCACTTGAATTATTAGTGTAACTGCTTACAGGGTGAGCTTAGTATAGCAGCATAGGCTGGCCACTAGAATGCACCTTTTCCAGCAAGATTTCCAACTTGCATCAGTAAGGACTAATCTGAAAATGTACTTCAACTCAGAGCCAATCTCTGGCACAAGCAGTTGAGAAAATTTAGTGGTATTGCATAAGCCATGTCCCAAATTCTGTTCTACTGACTTTGTGAGTGTCAGCTTCTCTGTAGTAATTTAGGCTCAGACCTTTTCTGACAGTACACATGAAGCACTTTATCTCACTTTTATAGAAAGTTAGCAACCTTGAATATATTGCATGTGCTGATTGTAAATGCCTGCAGGGTGGCCCTTCCAACCTCTAACACTCTGTGACTCTGTGACTCTGTTTCAGGTTACTTCCAGTAACTTGCAGCCTGTTCAGGAGTAGGGATAGCTTTGTTCCAATGGGAGACTCTGCAGCTGCAACACCATTGAGAATGTGGCTTTCTGCTTACTGCATTTCTGTGCAGACTGTTGTAGCTGGGAACACACACACACTGCAGAGGACAGATGAGGTCAGGCTAGGGGAGATGCAGATCAACTCAACAGCCCATGCTCAGGGAATCCTGGATGCAACAGCAATGCTGTGCTTGAGCTGTATATTTGATTTTGTTATGGTCATATTCACTCTCCATCGAGTTAGTTGCCTTTTGTCTAGTACTTTCCAGATGTCTGGCATTCTTTCAGGCACTTTTCTTGGGCTGCAAGATTATCTAAACTCCTGCACAGTGGAGAAAAGGGGCCGTACAATTCTTTTTGGTGTCTATGGTAGATCTAGGGATGCTGTGAATGTGTGGGGCTGTGTCTCCTGGCTTCCATGTCTGTATCTTTGTGTTTCACTGCTTTGGAAATTTTAGAATCTCTGTTCAGATTTGGCTGCTGAAGTTATGAAAAAGTGGGTAAGACTGAATACTTACCCTTATTTTTGCTTTCAGATCTTTCAATTTCTTTTTATTTTCCATTTTTTTATGTTGTTTTTCTTTCCATTTTTTCAGACGTGGAGGAAAAAGACGGTTAAGAATGTCACTTTCTTCTACTTGAATAAAAACCGCAACATCAGGACAGAGTCCTTGTTCTGACAAATACTGGGCTTCATCTAAAGTACGAGGGAAACCATCCAGTATAAATCCTGTGGACCTAATTGGAAAATAAGACATTTATCATTACACAATGTAGCTTGGAAAAAAATAATTATACTGCTTTATTAAATATATGTGTTATGAGTAAACATAAAAAAAACACTTTCCTGTATTATCTTTTGACAATCTAAAACTGACACTTCACTATGTATACAATACATAGTGTACTGACAAATGGGGTTTTTTTCGGAGGTTTTAATGTGCAGAGATTAATAATTTAGAAATAACTTAAAAAACCCAAAATAAATTTTGTCCTTAGTATTGCTTGTGTGACTCTAAAACCAGTACTCCTTAGCCACCACTCTCAGAAAAATCGAAGGTGCCCCAAACATTATTTTGGTGACATCTGCCACAGAAAGCTTGTTGCCAGAAAATTTATTTTTCAGAAATGCCTGACAGTTTCCTCTCTAGTATGGGATGAGAATTTTACCACTCAGCATGACCTACATCTCACATGAGACACTATGTAACTGTCAAAATATCAATCAAAATAGAGCAACAAAACCAAGACTGAGGGGTAGGTCATGATTCATAAGAAGTACAAGAGCATGTAAATAATCTCTGCAATAGTTATGTTCTGGTTTGAGCTACATAGAATTAATTCTGCTCAGTGATTTTACTTTTCAGCTCAGTCTCTTCTAAGAGGCTGCACTTTCTCAAGTTAGCAGCATGGTTTTGCAGACAGTGCGTGCTACTAGCAGTGATAATGCCAGATGTTACTGCCAGGAACTGGTATGCAGAAAGGCTCTTGCTGATTCTTACTCCTGTAGTGACCAAGATCACTGCCAGATCTTGTGTGCCACGCTGGGGGTGCCAGGAAGTAAATGGGGTCATAAGGAAGTGAAAGGTCACACCTCCAGTGAGTAACAGTCAGGACAAGTGACCAACAAGAATATTCTGTTCCATACACATCATATTCAGTATAAATCTGAGGGATCACAGGGGTTAAGGTCTCTTTTTCAATGGCCGGCATCCGAAGAGGATGCCATCCAATCTTCTGTCTTTGATCCTGATTCCAAGTTCCCGAATCCAGCTCCTGTATCCAGCTCCCCTCCGCTGCTGAGCCTGGGGCTTCC
Organism: Trogon surrucura; assembly: GCA_020746105.1. Lineage (NCBI taxonomy): Eukaryota > Metazoa > Chordata > Aves > Trogoniformes > Trogonidae > Trogon > Trogon surrucura. The sequence continues at coordinate 52,189,740 of CM036618.1, forward strand.
CCCGTGTCACCTGCTCTGCAGCATCAGTGGCGATTGGTATCCGGGGGGATTTGAGTTGAATATTGGTTTTGTAGATATTTAATTATTTTCATTTTTCCCTTATCAATACTACTATTATTTTATTAAAGCTGGTTTAGTTTTCTTTTCCAACCCATAGGTCTCTCTGCCTCCTTCCATTTCCCTTCCCATTTGGAGAGAGACAGAGGTTAGAGAGCATCTGCCAGCACTCAGTGGCCATCCCAGCCCTAGCCCTCGACAGTTATTCAAAGTTGTGGACAAAATGGATTATATACTTCCTAAGATTAATTAAAGGAAGAGAGAATCTAATTACAGTTACCGGAATGGCTCTTTCCTCCACCAGTCAGGAACAATGTTATCAAGGACTTCTCGAGGCAGTGCCTCATTACCCATTAGATTTGCTTTGATTGCTTCTTCCTCATCAGTTAACTCCACTTCCTCCTTCATATAGAAAATTCACCAAAAAATAATAAAATAAAAACAACAGAAAGAAAGAAGAATATACCTGACACATTTATTATTTTTTTACTAAGTAAGGTACTGGTTTTAATTGATTTAAACCAGCAGAAACAAAGTAAACTTATTTGCCTCATTTCACTGTACTCCATTATACATTTTGGGATATTTTTCAAGTGCTTGAGGTTGGGTACTTTCCTAGAGTTGGGTCAATTGCTGCTGTATGAGTTTTAATGAAACCTAGATGCAAGCACAATTGTTAAGTATTTAATTATACATATGCTTAGTTCAGAGGAATAGAAACTGAAATGATCACAGGTTCTCCTAATTGCTTACAGCAAGTTTTCCACTTAGTTATACATATTCTTATGCTGGAAGACTATCTGTTTTACATGAGAATATTTTTTTTTACTTTTTACAAGCAGCTTTTATCTTTTGATAGAATCCAAAGAAAGAGGTCAAAGAAAGATATATAAGGTTGCATGATCAGAAATCAGAAATACAGCATTATTCTCCAGAGCAGTAGTAGTATTAATGACCGGTCAAATGCAGAGCATTAAAATACTAAATCCAGCTATTAAGCTCTTGTGAAAAACTGTTTTTTCAGAGTATGTAACACTGAGATAGATATTGCCAAGGATGCACTTCTCATAGAATGGCTTCCTGACACAAATGGCAGTAAAAAGGAATGAAAAGAGGGTATAGATAGTGATTCTGGATTAGTTTACATCAGTCATAATATCAAAATACATGCTTTTCCAGGTATACCAGAGAAAAGACTACATTAGAAGTCAGAAAATATCACAGTTCCTGAGCTACCACAGCAGAAAATACTATTTTCTAGTTAGTTTTTTTTTTTTTTTCCTGAAAACAAAATGGCAATTTGTTAGCATAGTCTGTCAGAAAATAAAGAAATATCCCTTCTTAACAGAAGGCTCCAAAGTGATTTAGGAACCCTCGAAATGATGGTAAGGAGCTGCGTGGTGGAAGGACATGTCTGAATAAGGATTCCTATGCCTGACATCTGTTCTGATAATGTATCTAAAAGAACTTGAAAATGTGCTGGAATCCACAGGTCTAATGTAGTGTGTGTATGAGTGGTATTTTCTCTAGAGCCTGAGACATCATATATAGAAAAAGGTATATGGCATAACAGATACCTAAGAAGGCAAAGTGATAGCCAGATCTGTAACAGAAAGGCATCTTGGAAGAAATGTGCGAAGTGGGAGAAAAGAGTAAAATCCATATAAAAAATGTATCACGGACATCACTACTGCATGTGAACTGTTGAAACTGCAATTGTATTTCATAAAAGAAAAAAAACAAGAGTTGTATATTCTGGGTACAGAAGAGATAACACCCCATATAGTGGTGAGTTGAAGGACAAGGTTGCTCCCCAGACCTGTCGATGCTGTGTGGGCTTTGGTTGACATGCCAGGATGGTATATTTTTGCTAAACTTTCCAGAGTGCATGGCATGTTTTGCTTGCCTTTAGTATTTTTGCTTTGAGTATGAAGGCTGACATTTACCTTAAACTTTGATAGATACACTTCTAGTGTCTTGAGCCAAAGTGAAAGAGAATGATACAAATTAAATTATTTTTGAGAGGTATTGGGTGAAAAACAGGATAGTTGAGTGGTCTGGTGGTAGTATTCAGAGAAATGCTTAGGGAATCTATCACTTTATCCTCTTAGAGTTTTGTGCGGGGACCAATGAATGGGTTTCTAAACTGAACTGCAATTACATCAGCTGTGCTTTGGTCATGCCATCAGATAAACCACTTTACAAGAAGTGTGAGAAAAAAAAAATAATGTAGAAGAAGATTGTTTACCAGCAGATACAAAGATGGTGAAAAAAAAATACCAGCAGAAGTGCCTCTGTGTAAGATTCATATTGAAACCAAAAAAATAAAGCTGAGTGAGAGCCAGCCATAACCATCAGTGCCAGGAACATGTCTTATTTTTGGCTGTGATGACCAAATTGTAAACTGGCTTTCCAAAAAGAACCTCCTCTTAGATGTAACTGACAATTTTTTCCTCTGACATCCATGGTTGTGATCTGTACTCTACCTCTGTTGAAGCATTTGCTTCCAATATTACCTGCTCCTGTATTATTTCATCAGGAATGCTACCTGCCAGCTATCAGAGACCTCCCCTGCTTTTCAAGACAACAGAGTGTGGCCTTGAACGCACCTTTGGCAGCTTCCTCGGCACCTGTGAATGCACCCCATTGACTTGGGTGTGTGCAGCATACATAAATGATCGCAAATGTGATCCTCTTCTGCTATGAGTAGTGCCAATCTTTACCCGTGCTTTCCTATTAGGCACAGAGACCTAGAAGGCCACAGACTAGACTGTAAAGACGAGGGTAAAGAAGGCATTGAGCATATCAGCCTTTTCAGTGTCTTTCTTCAAAAGATCATCTGCCACGCTCAGTGGCAGATTCCTACTTTCTGGGTCTCCCTTTTAATAGTGTTCTGTAGAAATTCTTGATGCCCTTCAGATCCTTCTCTGGTTTTCATTTCCATTGAGTGGCCTTCTTCCTAATATTGTGCCTGGGTGTTGTTTCTGTCTGCCTTCTCTGTAGCCTCCTTCCTCTCCTTCTTACTTCCTTAGATCCTGCAGTAGGGAAGTCTTTGAAAGTCTTTGATGTAACTCGAAAGAACATGACAGGTATCAGGAGCACACACAAAAAAAAGAGTCTTAGAAAAAGATGCAGGCATGTACTTCTTCCAGAAGCTTTGAGAGTTGGATAAACCCTTATTTTTGTTGTCTATGAGGTAGACTTTTAATTTCTTTGTACTGTGCATTTTTTGAAAGATCTATATGCTGTGTACCTGTGTTGAGACTTCTGCACATAATAAAGGCTTTTATCATATCCACTGCTGTCTAAAGAATTCATCTGTGTTAAAACCTTGTCTGTTTTTCCCAGTAGATCACTGTCTAATAAAAGAAATCTTTTCCTCCTGATAAACATTTATGTAGACGTTTATTTTTCAGGGAAATTACACCCTGTAAGAGATGGGTTTTAGGAGGTACATTTATAACAATTTTGAACCAGTATTCAAACTGATTAAGAAGAACTAATTTTCTGAAAACTATCATTCATTAATTATTTTACCAGTATCATGAATATCCAGCTATTTGAAACAGTTTTTTAACTACAAGACATATTTTATGCTACCTAGGAGTTTTTTTCTAGTTGGAAATTCTGCTGCCAATAGGTAAAGAGAACACTACAATCCAGATTACAAAACCTACTGTATTTAAAAAAATACTACCTTACCCTGTTATGAACACTGAGATATTTTTGATTTTTTTGACAAGGGATGATCAGACTGAAGTGCTGGTAAAGGTCTTCTGTTCTTTTGCACCAAGAAAGAGCAGAAAGCACTGCTGGTGAACAATTCTAAACTCCTGTACAATTGGAGCACATACACCAGACTGAACTTCCACTTTATAAATACTTGAAGGAAACCATACCTTCCCATTATTGTTATTCTGACCTTCATTTTTTTTTTCTCATTTTGTCTTCCTTTGTCCGATTTAGCATCTATCACTACTATTTAGAAAAAAATACATAATTCTTGGAAATGTTTTGAAGAACATTTGTAGCATTTAGAAGAAAACATTGTCAAGAACTATTATTTCCAAATTTCATCAAGTAAATAATTTAATGTAAGTAATTTTTATCAAGCTAGAATTTTATGGGAAATTCCAACTCTGGTCTGAATATGATTATTTTGTGTATAGACATAAAAAAGGTCAGATTATTACCTGTTTGCTTTTTTCAGGCTCAGTTTTAGTCTGAGGGAAGTCTTCCAGTTCCTGTGATAGAATTGGCATTTTATTGTTATCTTCTTCAGGTTCTTCACCAGAATGAGGCCCAACTTTCTTTTTAGTTTTGGGTAAGATCAATTCCTGTAGATATTCTTCAAACTGGATATGGAAAATGCCTAATTTTTCTGCTATCTGTCGTGCACAAGTAGTTTTACCTGATCCATGAGATCCAAGCAAGCACACCCGTAAAGGAGGAGCCTACAAGGAAAATTGGAATATTTTGTAAACAATACAGTCTACTGTGCGCCGCCTACTGTTTTTCACTTCCAAAATACCATTATAAATATTGCATCAAAACCAGATACATAATTTTGCATTTTAATTTTTCTGGGCTTTCTATCGCTGTTCCACGCAGACTACCTGCCCTCTGGACATACTGAATAAATACACTGTGGGAGTTGATGCCAGCAGGTGAAAATGAAACTTTGTTAGACAATTCTGCTAAATCTTCCCTTCTTTTACCCTTCTTCCACTTACAAAAAATCCCCAAAAACCTCAAAGACAGTAAAAAACCCTGAATATATGTGATTTGATAATCACATCTTATGATTGTTGTAAGTCTTTATAATTTTCCTTTCTTTTCTGCTTTATTTGCATCTTTAATTCAATGTGTTAAGTGTGTACTAAAGAGTTACTAGGGAAGCAATGTGTTTTACTTGTTTCAAGGATTTGCCTGTTATATTTATTGTTACCTAGAAAAATCAGCAATAATAAACAATTATAAATGGGAATGAAAAATAGTGATTTTAATCTGTTATTATCTGCTTTAAAAAATTTTGAAGATTCTCACTTGTATCGGTTCATTGTGAGCCACATATTCCTCAGGGTTCTTCAAAAATTTATCTCTGTACTCAGAAGTTGAAAAGTAATAAATCTTTTCTTTATATTTAGCTGCATGTTCATAGAGTCCTGGGTAAAGAACAAAGTCCTCTTTCAGACTGACTGGACAAAAGTGTTTTGTGTCTCCCATGTGCCTCTTCTTTTCCTTAGCTTTTTCTTCATCCTGAAAATATTATGAAAAATTAAAAACACTATTAGAATTCAGTGGTTCCATTAGATTAAGTAGGTCAAGTAGATCAGATTAAGTAATGTCAAATACATCAACTGAGCATTGAATGACAATGGTATTCTCAAGATAGTTTGTAAGCTGAATACATGTCTACAAAAATACATGGGTTTAGAATTAGAGTCAGAAAACGAACTGTTCAATCTAGTGAGAGGATTATTGAGAAAAGAATGACTATTTAAAATTTGAAATTCTTGTATCATACATAGCTGTTGAAGACCAAAATTAGGCTAGAAGTATCTATGATAAAATCTTTTCCTGCTACATTCTTGAAATTCACTTTCTGCTGCTTGTAAATGTGTGAAGTAGACCTCTTTAGAAAAGGCAATGAGAACTGGTGTTATGAAGTCAGATTACTTATCCAATAAAATTTCTAAAAAATCTATTCCATACTGCTCCAGTACAGTATATGGCTAAATTTGGGGATGGGAACCTTCCAATACAGGATGAAAATAAGAAAAAGGTGAAGCTAGAACTTTAATTTCATTTAAGTAGGTGTTTGACAATTATCAATAGCTGAGATGAAACAGAGGATTGCACATTAGGAGTCTGCATCTTCTGACATTTACAAGCTGGCTCACAGAATCATTGCTAGTTGATAGAAATTAAAGTTCACATTCGTTTCTTTAATAAAACCCCTCTTGGCCCTCTGGCAAAACTAGGCACATTCATTCTCTGTGTTAGTATGGGGTATTTATGCTTCTTGTTGGAGTAAAACTACTATCAACCAGAACACAGGAATACAAAGAAAATGTTCCTGAAGCATATGCTGCTGTTTATTCTGTGAGAAGGCTGAAACTGGATCATACAAAATCAGGTGCAAAATCCGACTTGTCTGGGGGTAAGCTCAAATTGAAAATAAATGAGTTAAAATAAAAGCGGAAATAGATAAAGCCAACATGCTTACTTCATCTTCATCTTCTTCTTCTTCTTCCTCTTCTTCAATTTCCATTTCAGCAGCCAGGTCTTCTGCTTCCTCAACTAGGTCTTCATCAGATAATTCCCAACCATGATACTTAAAAGGTTCTGAAAAGTTTAGATTTTTTTTTTCTGCTTCAATATTTTTCATTTAGCTATGGCAGAATATATTCTCTTTGTCCATAAAAATTTTGTGAAAGCAAATAATGCCAACTGTATATTGCATTTCTTCTACTCATCAAACAAAATGTTCTCCCTGGATATAGGAATTAATATATTGCTTCCACTCAAAATGGAAATTCTCCTGGTCATTTTTAGTTGAAGTAAATTGGTATTTTCAAAGGGACCTTGTAGTGTTATATAAACACATATCATTACCGTTTGCAATATTTTCATCCTATTGTTCATTGGGGAAAATAATCAGTCAAATTTTATTTAAATATAAAGTTAGCACAATAGATGTTTTCATAAATGAAACACTTGCATTGTGATGATAGGAAAAATATAATATTAATATTATTTATCCAGTACTCAAATTTGTTGGAGATTTGAGCACACAAGTGAATAAAGGTAATTTTTAAAAAAAAAAGAAAAATCAATACTGTAAAAATCCAGCCTTGAACCACGATCTGCACAGGTGGGTAGGTTAGATTATTACACACCCTGAAAGCCTCATTGACCTTTATGAATATCGTACATTAGTGAGTCTTTGTTACCTGTCTATTTCTCAAACCAGTATCCTGACATCAACAGATGGAGCAAATATCAGGGGAAATGTGCTGTTTAGGGAGCTATTATGTACATATTTGTACAGACATATATATATATTTCAAATACATATATTCCTCACTCTTCCTATATCTTAAAGGCTCCCAGTGTGCTTTTCAGCTCACCCACGGAACACAGCACGTCCTGTTCCCACTTTATGTGAGTAATACAGAACCGAATATAACCTCTCCCCCAATATATTCCTCAGACAAGCTCTCAGAAATCCCTCTTGGTGGGTTAAGTGTGAATCACATAAACAGTATTACTTACTTTCCATGACCAACACAGTTTGATTAAGCAGACTTTCTGGAGTTTGCTCAGCAATCTCTAAATCAACAACCTGAACTAAAGACGACTGCTTGATTTCTGATTCCACTGTTTCCCAGTCATGCAGGAAAAGGTCAATGTTCTCTTTAAATATTTCCATTTCTGGTATATCTGGAAAATCATCTTCTGTAAACTCAGGTAGTATGATTTCTGAAAATTAAATAGCATATAAAAAACAATACTTCTCTAAAATGTTTTGCATTAAAAAATGTAATTATGTTTTATGCGGGTTTTTTCCCCTCAAATATGGTGGCATATTTTTTTAATGCTGCTTCCTCCCCACCTATAATTATGAATTATTATGTTACTAGCTTACAAAGACACTGAAAATACCAAACTCATTATGTTGATATAGTATATACTTATGCTTCTCCAGGAAAATAAGCAAGGTCATATTATTTAACTAAATTTGCATATGGTTATTTAAATCAGCACACAAATAAATGTAATGTCTCTTTCTGCAAAGAAATAATATAAGGAATATACATTAATTAAAAAAATATGATTTAATAGTGAGTGGTTTTTTTACAAACTGTCCGTATGGTCATGCCTCATACAGAGCATACCAATATAGGAGGAAACAAAGAGTAGGAAAACTAACATACTCTGCAAAGAAGCAACTTAATATTCTGGCCTCGTTCAGGTTTGGTTACTGATGTGGTTGTGGAGTGTTCAGGTTGCATGTTAGGCATCTGTTCTTTTTCAAGTGGAGTATGTTCTCTTTATATGAATAGAAATATAATTATACTATTAGGTGCTTTTCCTCTTTGGCGTAACATCTCAATATACAGATGTTAATGAATTAAACCTTCGTTTACTCAAAGGCACACAGATACATAAAGGTCAACATGGAAAAACTGCAGAGAAAATAGAAGATTTAGGGGAGAAAGGAAACAGAAGGCTCTAATCAAAGAAGTTTAGTGTAAATATCAAGGATATGAAGGATGACTGAAATCCTAAACTGATAAAGGCAAAGCAGCAAGCTGAAACACTAAATCATGCAACATAAGAGTTCTTAAACAAATTATAACTGATGCCTCTGACCATAACTAACAAACAAGGCATGACCAGTAAACAGAGATCACGATCAACCTTCTAGAAGTGATCGGTAATGGAAATGTCTTGACTCTTGGATACCTAATGTTTAATCTTTGCAGAGGTGCTGAACACGCTTTTGTCAGCTATATGAAACAGAAACTGTGGGTGTTGAACAGCTTGAAATTTAGATCTATTTGTTCAGAGAACTGGAATACTTCCATTTCACAAGCAAGTCAAAGTTTCACATGAGTCTACCCCTGCTTTTATAAAAAAGCCCACCAGACTTAAACCCATTGCAGCATGCTACAGTTGCTGTGATAACACATTGTCCTAGAAGAAATGGATATCTCCTCTATTTATCTTACTGAGTGTAGGAAGAACACGCATGTGTTGAAGGCTGAAGGTCCTCCCCAAAACCAGAGGAATCATCATACTTTAAAGTCACTGTGTTATTCACAGGATCCTCAGGAACAGTTACACTATTGACAAAGCCCCTGCAAATAGCGGTAGCCTAGGTTTACCGTGTTCTTGGAACATGACCTTGTGTGCTGTTCCCTCTGCACTTCCTCAGGTACACACTTATAGTAATCTTAAGAATATGCTTATGTTTGCTGACAAAGGCATGTTATAATTATGACCTACAGAACCCAAATGCTGGTGCTATGAAGCCATATAGATATATGCATGTGTGGAGTAATTCTAAGAAGTACCAATAATGAGATGCAAAAGTGTAACCCATTTCTGTGGAGGCAAGAAGTCATCCATAGTTATACAAGAAAAAGGACTGTGTATGTAAATTCCATCTGCTAGTCAATATGTTATAGGCCAAGGGGTATATAAATGATTATAGTAATACAAAGGGGAGTGAATATATAACTGAAAATATTTTTTAAAAGTGCATCATGACTTCCCTTTGTAGATACCTGTACTGAGAAACTCTTGTGAAAATTTTGGCTTTAATGAAGCCATATCTGCATGCAATAACTTGTTTAATGAGTAGGGGAAAGAAAATACTTTAATCTCTTAAGATACGTTGTGCAGAAATCTGTAGTGTCAATTGTTTAAGATCAGAGAAGTCCAAGCTCTCCTCACACTGTCTCATGAAAAGTAAACAAAAGTTAAGAGACTGAAAGAATGCATTGATCCAAATAAGAAGTTCACAGGTACTACTCCTGGTAAACATGACAAAACAATACCAAATGTGTTGTTATACTTGAGCAAAATAACAAAGGGATAGCTGCTACCACTGCCACCTGTTTTGCTGAGAAAGCCAGACGGAATAAAAAAAATTGATATTGACACATTAACAGAAAGATACTAAATAGTTCCTAGGGCTGCACATCGTCAGGCCCTAAAAGCCCTGAGGCTCTACCTCAGCTAGAAGAAGATATAGAGGTGCCATCAAACTTTGTCCTTACTAAATCATGAGAAGTCTCCAGCAGGAGCAATGTGCTCTTGTTGCTATTCCCATTCTCTGCTCTCATATAGTTTTCGACCCTGATTTTCTAATTATCATTTTTCTTTCGTGTTCTGTTTAATAAGTCTGATATCAGTGCCTTCAGCTAACAGAAAAGCAGTCAAGAGCAATGACTTAAATGATATGTTTGCTGGGGCTTACAGTGTATACTATGTTTGTCTCTTGCCAGAAATGAGGGTGTGAGAAAGAGTTCGACAGAGTGATTTTCTACTTTGTCGTAATTTTCCACTCCTCTTTTTGTTTCTGTCTTTGAGTTTGAAAGAGCAGGAACATGTGACATAAGCAACAACAGGTTCAGTCTATTCCAATGAACTATTACTGACTTTTACAAAAAAAGACCATTACTACTATTTTTCCCTATATAACTTCCTACACATAAAAAGGAGACATACTCTTAAAACGAAAGTCTCACATAATGCGTTGTATGTTAAAAGCTTTGACCATATTCTTAAAAATACAACTCCCCAAAACATTAAAAACCAATGTTTTATGGCTACTCCCTGGCATTAAGCAGGCCATTGCTATGTGAAATTGCAGCGCTGTAACATTCATTTTGAGTTTACTCCAACACAAAAAATCCAAACAATTTTTCTGCCTCATGAAGAGTTAGATTGCCCTGCTACAATTTTCTTCTGCATGAAAACTATAACTAGTTCTCCCAGAACTGAATGCCTCTCAATCTTCTCTTGTGGATTGTTGAAGAAATCCACAAATGCCACATTTAATTTTCCAAAACAGAGCCAGATCAAAAAATGCTATTACTAAGTACAACATAGCTGGATAGGTACCAATAAGATTCAGCAGGAAACGAGACGAAACATAATGGTCAGAGTAGAGAGATCACAGAATCACACAATATCAGGGGTTGGAAGGGACCTCGAAAGATCATCTAGTCCAACTTCCTGCCAGAGCAGGATCACCTACAGTAGGTCACACAGGAACGTGTCCAGGTGGGTTTTGAATGTCTCCAGAGAGGGAGACTCCACAACCTCCCTGGGCAGCCTGTGCCAGTGCTCTGTCACCCTCGTAGTGAAAAAGTTTTTTCTAATGTTTTTGTGGAACATCCTATGTTCCAGCTTGTATCCATTGCCCCTTGTCCTGTCATCACTGAAAGGAGCTTGGCTCCATCCCCCTGACACTCATCCTTTACGTATTCATAAACATTGATATTTATTTACATGTTTATTAACATATTTATAAACATTAATGAGGTCACCCCTCAGCCTCCTCTTCTCCAAGCTAAAGAGACCCAGCTCCTTCAGCCTTTCCTCATAAGGGAGATGTTCCACTCCCTTGATCATTTTTGTGGCTCTGCGCTGGACTTTCTCAAGCAGTTCCCTGTCCTTCTTGAACTGAGGGGCCCAGAACTGGACACAATATTCCAGATGTGGCCTCACCAGGGCAGAGTAGAGGGGCAGGAGGACCTCTCTTGACCTACTTGCTACTCCCCTTCTAATACACCTCAGGATGCCATTGGCATTCTTGGCCACCTTGGCCACCTTGCTGCCTCATGGTCATCCTGGTGTCCTCCAGGACCCCCAGGTCCCTTTCCCCTATGCTGCTCTCCAACAGGTCAGTCCCCAAACTGTACTGGCACATGAGGTTATTCTTTCCCAGGTGCAAAACTCTACACTTGCCCCTGTTGAATTTCATAAAATGAAATAATAATGAAATAATTTCATAAAATGAAATAATTTCATAAGATGCTAGCTTTTGTCTAGCATCTAGCTACCAAGTAAAGCATTGCCTGGAACTGTCAGTAACAGCTGGGATATGCGAACGCCTGCAGGACAAAGAACACACCTAACAATTTTTTCTGACTTGAATGGCTAAACTACCTGTGAAGCTACTGTATCAAAGGTGAGTGCCACCACCGTGTTCTAAGAGAAAGCAAGCCAGTGCCCTGCCTCCCGTGAGTTAATTGCCAAAAAGCTGGAGGTAGGGACTCCCATTCATTTGTCATTAGCCAGATTTAAAAAGATGAAGGGTTTCAAATACGTGCCTCCCTTTGTCATTCCTTCATGGCCCACTAAGGTTGGCCTTTTGCTGTTTTGCTACTTGTTGTGCTGATTTCTACAACCCTTAATTCCATACATGAAGCCAGACACTTAGAAAAGCTGCCCTGCTCCTGGCTGGGGTGGTGGGACTGGCTCTGGCTGCCAGGCCCTGTCCTGCTGACCTGGTTACTACACTGTGCTGCCAGCTCCCCGTTCCTTTGGGAGCAGTTGGCCCTCACAGTGTCCTGACATGCTGTCCCCAAGATGAACTGCAAAACTTTGCTTTAATTGAGCCTCTTTTAAATAACAGGTTAACAAATAAGCACTTTGGCAAGTGTGATTTTTTTTTTATTAAAAAGAATACTTGATGCATTTCCCCTCTTTCTTTTTTTTTTACAACTTTAAACAACACAACTATTAGACTGACACTTCAGTGGCTAACCTTCCCTCTATTTGAATAATTACTAGTCTAAACATAAACCACAATTGCAAAAGGGCATATCGTTAAGCAGAAAGAACCTGCAGATTTCAAATAGTCTGATCTTGAACAAGAAATTACTTTTTCTGAAAAATGTTTATGAATATTTACATTTTACTAAACTACACATTCAGTCTATATATGCCATTACATTAGTTATCCCCTGCAATGATATTTATGGTTTTTGCTGTGATTCTAAATGGGAACGTGAAAATACCTGCCTTTTAATGTATACTAAAAGATGTTGCATAGATGGTGCAATTAATTATGCTGTATTCGGCACTGATGTATTCCAAATGAGAAGAGATGTAGCCAGGTAAAACCTGCTTAAATTTGGGCAGCTCTAATGCGTTATGTAATGATGATTCCATCAGGAACACAGGTTTTAAGAAAATAAGTAAAGGATACATTAATAACTAGGTTATTCTGACTGTATTTTGCACGTGTTATCCCTGGCACATTCACACCGTCGAAATCACATGTGCTGCCTTGTGAACCGCAGACCTATTCAAAGAAATAAAGTATGGAAGATGGCAATGTCTGCTGTCTGGGTCTAGCCCTAACAAATGGTCTTTTATAGTCCTGTCCTTTCAAAACCTCTTGGTTCTGAGTAGATCATGATACTTTGGAAATCTAAAGGCAGAATAATGGATTTAAATGAATATTTGATATCATCTGAGACAGAGTATTGAACCTGGTAACAAATCCACTCAATAGAGTGCTTCCCATATGAACCTTAATCTCAGAAACACAGTTCATGTTACACCTCTCCTGGTAGGTCATATTTAGCAAATGATGGACCAGCATGTGCTCCAGCTTTGATTCTCTACTATAGGCACATCATTCCAACTGATTACCTCTATCTAAGAGTTTTCTTGCTTAAAGAAACTATTCAGCAGCAATTATTGCAGATTTATGGAGCTTTTAAACAGATTATGCACGGCTAAGCAAACTGGAGTAATTTTCTTCAGGAAAGAGGAAAGAATAATAAAAGAAAAAAGGATTATATTCCTAGGAAAAAGGGACAACCCAAAAATTGGACAACCCACAGGTTACTTGATTTTGTTCCAAGTATTTGAACCTTATTATGACAAACATGCTGCCTCCATGGCATTTGGTTTGTTTCAAACTGTGTCTCAGAGACTAAAAATACTGAAAATATTTTTAAGTATGTAAGGCAGCCATACCCTTGTCATTAAACATAAGCTATAATAATTCTGCTTGCAGAGGTGATTTACAGTGAGAAAATAGTTTTAAACAAAATATTTTTAAAGAATAAAAAGAAACATAGTCACAAAAAATACTTGAAAAGACTGTCAAGGTTTTAAAATACGTGAATCTAAAAACGCAAACAAGTTTCCTTCAGGGGAGGTGGTGATCTGTCTAATAGTGCTGTTCTCGATTTCTTTCTCTTATCACACAGGTAATAGGAACAATCTTTCTCAACCCTAAGTCTGAAGCTTTCACAGGAAATGCATATATGGCAGTGTCTCATGTTCTTTTGCTCTGTGTCTCCTTTGCCTTTACTGAGCACAGTTACCATAGAGACAAACAATCCTCAAAAGCTTTCTGCTCTCATGTTCTCCAAGTGAGTTGCTAGGGAAGGAAAGGCTTTAATATTGTTTTTTTCCACTGTTCTGCTACCATTAGATATGACTTGTTCTGCCCTCAGCCCATATTCAGCAACAAGAAAGATGAAAAAATCCTTCTTTCCTCCACTTTCAAACCCTGCCAAAGCTGAGACAGAGACACTAGAAGCCAGCATGTCTTCTCCATTAGATTGTAACTATCACAATAAACAGAAAGGCAAAATGCAGGGTAGCAGTGACAGTTTCATTCCTTGGAACTGGTATATATTTCATTATGAACATATTTTCATTTGTCTTTTTGAAACAGACCGTGCAGATTGTTTATGTAGACTTTTCATTACTTACTTATAAATATATGCTGCCAAATAATTTTCAGCATATTACAATGCAATGTACTTAGTAGACAAATTTACATTGTGTGTACTGATTTATGGTGTTTGGTAAAAAAAGCAGCTCAGTTTACAGATTAAGTTGATTCTTTCTAATGCATAAAAATGTGTATATTTAGCAACTTATTTAAAATAAAATGTTTCTCTTTTGGACTTCAACATATTCTAAAAATTCTAGTAGATAAAAACTAAAATGTGTATTTCAAAAACTAAAGCAGACTATCTCCATTAAAGATGAGTTGCCTTCAAAATGTTTTCTTGAGAGAAGGCTACTGTAGGATTTCATACATCTTTTCATTAGCTTGTTCTGTGGCGTTCCAGGTGCTACAGAGTTTTACGTTATACCAAAAAGAAGAAAACATGTCCCTGTGTGAAACCTAGCAAGCTGTTATCATGACAATAGATGACTAAGGACAGGACGTATTTTGATAATTCACACCCAAAGTTAAAATTCATCCATTCCCATTTTTCATAGAATCATAGAATGGCCTAGGCTGGAAGGGACCTTAGAGATCATCTAGTCCAACCTCCCTGTCATGGGCAGGGACGCCTCTCAACTAGATCAGGCTACTCAAGGCTCTGTCCAACTTGGCCTTGAACACCTCCAGGGAGAGGGCAGCCACATCTCTAGGCAAGTTATTCCACAGTCTTGCCACCCTCGTACTGAAGAATTTCTTACTAAGATCTAATCTAAATCTATTCTCCTTCAACTCAAACTCATTCCCCCTTGTCCTATCAGTGGACACTCTTGTAAAAAGTCCCTCCCCAGCCTGAAGGATCCCTTCAGGTATTAGAAGGCAGCTATTAGGTCCTCCCGAAGTCTTCTCTTTTCAAGACTGATTTTTCCCAAGATTTTTCTCTTTTCAAGACTGATTTTTCCCAAGATCCCTTGCAACAGGGAATGGACTAGAATGACCTGTAGAACTGAAATTTGTCCAAATCACACATGGTTCAATAGTGCAATTTGATTATTTATCTTTTTTTGAAATTATTTTTTTTATTTCCCGGTATTGTCTTCATTCCTCTTCTTTTTTTGGGGAGGGGTCCCAATCCATGAGACTGACTTAAAAAAAAATTTTTCCCTCGAATTTCCTTCACTTATTACTTCATCTTGTAGAGAGTGCTCATGGATTTCTGAATACAAGAGATTATGTCAACCTGGAATTTCAGAATCACTTTGTTATTTCCATAGATCTCTGTAGACATTTTTTAATTTGGTATTTAGGCAGTAGAGGCAATAGTAGGGTGCTGTTGTTTTTCAAAGTGCAAATATTTCGTACATTAGTTTTAACAGAAAATAACATGCCTTTAATTGCATTTATAAGTGTTTAAATAGCTTGAACCTGGCTATTCCATTGAAAATTTCTTGAAAGGAAAAAAAAGTTAAGGTAAGGAATGATGCTTACAGGCAATTTTCAAATCTAATAAAAGCTTGCAGAAAAGAAAGGCATAGAATTCTTGATACTCGCAAGTAAGAGAGATTATATGTGCTACAAGGCCAACCTGTAGGTTTAGAGTCTTCTTTATAACCTGCAGAGTCACTGGACTGTTTCTGGGGCATTTGTTCAGTTTCAGGTGAAAGCTGCTCATCATTGTCCTCAAATTCTGTTGGCACAAATAAAGTGATCATTAGCTTTAACAAACATATTGAGGGGTGTTTGAGACACTGTAGAAGTAAAGGTATTTTTGGCTCACACTGCAAAACTTCTATTTGATCATCTGCAAAAAAAAGAGTTAGCTACTCTAATGCTCAGGTATTCAATACTGACCAAAACATTTTAAGATCAGCTACTTGATCTGTTGGGAAAGGCAGGCCATCTATCAGATGCCACATTGTTGTGTCTAAAGTGGATAAGTATTTCACTGAATTCAGTGCTTTTACATAAGAATATTTTTCATTCATTATAATCTGTGTGTTCTGTGCTCAAACTATGTTCAAAAACATGACCTTGGAAAAGAGGGCACTTGGTGTTCTACAGAACAGCTCCTATTGCGCTGTTGGTGCTTCTGACTTGAAGGGCTTGTGCACCTGAAGGCTGGTGTAATTTTTCCAACTGTATCACATGGTCAACCAAGAAGACAAGGGGCAATGGGTGGAAGCTGGAACACAGGAGGTTCCAGAAAAATATGCCCTTGTCCTGTCTGTCCTCTGTTTCTTCTAAGAAAACAAGCAGTGATTAAAGAAGGCAAAAAATAAAGTATAACCCTGCAATTTTTTTTGACAGTTGAGCTTCAAAAATGTTGAAACTAACTGGAATTAAGTCTGTACCTCAACTCAACTAACAGAATTGTCTGAGGTGCAAAAATCCAACCTATTTGTGACAGTTGGCCTGCCCCCAAACTCTCACTCTTCCCAGATTATTCACTCCTGCCTAGGACAATTCTATTTTCAGTACTGGAAACCAAGTATAGCACAATTCTGATATACAAGCAGGATCTTTACAGGAAATAAAGAGTGGCTTAACAAAAATAATATGCAGTTCTGTCAATACAGAAAAAAGCAAAGTAAGAAAGTCTTTACCCAAAATGTTTTATTAATATTGTTATTAGAGGGGAAGCCTCACGTAATACACATAATTCTGCCATTTTTTAGTGTTGCTATCTTATGTTATTAAAGGCTAATGTCCAAAAGCCCAAAGGAGAGGAAGAACAATGACAGGTGGGGGAACCCAAATAACCTAACCAGAACAAACATAACCTTGACTTGACTCCTCTTGTGGTCATTAAAAGAGGACGATGAAGGCATTGTCTGAGATTTATTGCGATGAGTCACCCACAGAGGATTTGCCTGTCTGAGGGGGATTGCTGCCTGCAGGGTATGAGACTCAATAGGGGATGGCAGAAAAAGCAGTTTAGGATTGTGAGCAATTTACAATATTATGAGGTATTTCTGAGAAGGACCAAAGGCAAGAAGAAGGAGTGATCAAAGTGGATTGGGGAGGAAGAAGCATGGATAATAGAGTAAGAAGAGGATGAAAGGGGAAATGGGAATACATGCTCAAACTCATTACTGCATGGCCCTGGAGATTTGGAGCTGCAGCAGTGTCACCTCTACTGGACTTCCACATTCAACAATTCTCAGTGCATGTCAAGAAAGCCACTTCTGAAAGAATTTCCATCCCCCTTTCTTCAGGCTGAGCTTCTTGGAGGAAGAGTGGAAAATCAGATAATTTTTGCAATTTTCTTACTAGCTATTGGCTATGTTCTAACAATGCTTTCTAACTCAAGGGGATACAGATTTTTTTATGAGTAAGAAGCTTCAATACAGTTAATAACCCAATTAGAAAAGTTACTAGAGGAGATGGAGTCCTGTCCTTCAGATTTATTGAAAACCGTAACTCTACTGGCTGATTTAATACGTCTCTGTTATGCAACATCCATTAAAAATGACACGTGGAAATGAGTGCTTGAATCACTGAAGGAAGCAAAAGATAGTAATATAATTTTTTAGATGCTGAATGTAAAAAGGAAGTAAAAACTGCAAAATCTGCATTAAAAACAAATTGCTAAATGATTTGAAACACATAATTAGATAAAATAGAAGTCAAATGATACACACTTTCACCTTTCTTCTCAGCAGCCTCTAGAGATTGATCTTCCTCTGATGTCAGTATTTCTTGCATTTCTCTTCTGTAAGTAAAAAATTATTAATCGCAAGACATATAAATACTGCTTAAGCAAGTTGCAGATATATTAAAGTAAAGGTGTGGACACACACTATTGGGAATTGAAATATAATTTAGGTTTTACGAAATAAAAAGCAAATATATTTTATCATCTAAAATGTTATCGTCACATTCCATCAAAAGTCTGGACTAATGAAAGGCTAATGAAAATGCATTTAGCAACAGAATCTCCTGCTACCATATTTACTGATCTAAATGAGATATTCCGCAAAGTTAAGACATGTTGGATTATTTCCTGTACACTTGTGTTGATAAATGTACTCATACATTTTATAAGTTCAGGTATTTGGCATATGGCATATTTTACCTTACTTCTTTTTTTCCTTCCTTTTCTTCTTCTTTCTCTTCTTTTTGTTCTTTTTCTTCTCTTTCTTCTTCTTTTTCTTCTTTTTCTTGCCTTTCTTCTTTTTCTTCTGCTTCTAATTCTTCTTCCTTTTCTAATGCTTCATCTCTTAGTCTTTTTAAAATTTTAGAATCAATTTCATCTCTATTTGCTAAGTATGTTCTCTGTAGTATACAGGCTCCTGCAGAACAATTACACAACAGTAATGAGTTTTATGCATCTGTATAAAACTAAAGTTATTTGAGTTAGAGAAATTATTTAATAAATTATAGACAACCTCCCTAGTTCTTTTTAAAGCCAAGAAAAGGCATATATACCCCTGAAATGTTATTATACTGTTGCTTTCTAAGGTTTTAGAGCTTTGTTTTATATTTCAAGAACCTAATAAACTGAATCTGGGATATGAGAAGGTGATGATAAAGGCTATAAGGGGACATAGCACTGAAGGGATATAACTTATATTTCCATATAGCATTAATTACTCTGGCATTTATTTTGTTTGTAAGTGTATGAAGAAATGTATGAAGAAACAAATGAAAAATATCCAAATAATAATATAAAGAATGTGCATGACTGTACTACTGAGCAACCTGATCAACT
Source organism: Trogon surrucura (assembly GCA_020746105.1). NCBI lineage: Eukaryota > Metazoa > Chordata > Aves > Trogoniformes > Trogonidae > Trogon > Trogon surrucura. The sequence goes on from CM036618.1 coordinate 52,208,729, forward strand.
TAAAGATGTCCACACTCAACTGCAGGAGAGTTGGACTAGATGACCCTCAAAAGTCCCTTCCAACTCAAAACATCCTATTATTCAATGACTCTACTACAGATGGTTGACAGAAATGAAGAATATGCTGTTCCTATTAGGAGCTCTACTGACTTATTTACTTTGGCAAATAGACCTATGATCTATGGCTGTGTGGCTGAAATCTGTTTCCATCAGTGGAGTGACACAGTTTAGACTAGTTCAAGAAGTATCTTACAAAATAATGACACAAAATGCTGTGAAAAGGTAAACTCCATAACTACAGTATTATTTAAATGACAGAAATGAGTGGGAATCAAATAAAGAGTTAACACAATTCTCCATAAAATCAAATAACAAAATTAAATAAAATATTTAATGTCAAGGAAACATATCCATAAGCAAAACACTCCAGTTTTAGCCAAATCATATAGCAAACATTACAATCTTGTCTCTTTCACCTAACTTTACTCATACTTGTTCCTCCCATATCTCATGTCATAGCTAACATAAAATGTATTTCTATCTCAATCTGAACTGTAAGAAACATTACTTAACTCTTAGGAACATTGGTGTTGATTTGAAGCAGATGATAATTTTGTGTCAACAGTATTTTAAACCAATACTTTCAATTAAATGTGTGTTTGAAAAAGGGAAGGTGAGGGAAGGGATTTTTTTGAAAACGTAATTTGTACACTCATTTTGATAATTCTGTCTCAGTATTCTTCCACAAAACAGTTGTGAGACTTTTCAATGGCTTTGCCTGGTGGCATAGGTGCACACCTCCCCATCTCTGTGTTTTCTCACAGCATTATGAAAAGCAGCAATGCCAAAGAGCATTTATTTACTTCATTATTCAGAGTGGGCTGTAATTAAGGAAGCGGTCTTTTTTGCTATGTGATATAAAGACTGTAACAGTGTTACTTCAAATAGAGGTGTCATCAGAATTGCAAGCACAAAATTTAAGTTTCATGAAGGACATCTCTAACTTCTAGGAAAAGTTTACATTTATCCTTTAAAGAATCTGCATCTATCAGACTAGAGAAACAGAAGACAACTGTGTGGAAGAGAGAGCTACCAAGAGTATAAAATAGTTTGTTCAGATTAGAACAAGCAATTGAGAGCTAGGCTTTGAGAACTAGTAGGAGTGGCAGAAAGATACACACTGCAGGATGGAAACACGTAATTTGAGAGCCCTAGAGAGGTCTTCATTAGAACGCCTCTGCTATGGACTCTCAAAGTCTTTCCCCCCCTCCCCCCTCCAAAAAAAAAGGGGGTAGTTACTATTGTTTTCAACATGGTTCCCATGAAGAATTATCTATTCCTAAAGTGACTGATCTAGAACAAAGCCATTCAGGGGTGATGAGACAACCTTTTATTTTATCCAATTATTTCACTAATTTGTTAAATTCTGAGAAGTTAAGAGAAAGCATAATTCTGAAAGCATCAGCCCTCTCCCTGCAGAAGAGGCTAGAGCTTGACTCCTGCTACTTAGTATACTGTGTTAACATTACATTTCTGCGTGGCGACTACATGAATAAGGTGCTTTTTGTGGTTTCAAGAAAGGACAATGCACTGTGTCCCAGAAACTGGGTTCACGAACATTTCAATATGCTTGAAATGCCTGAGAAGCAAAGATGAGGCATGGAAATGCAGTTTGTTATTAAGTTCTTTCTGAAAGTATCTGAGATGAGGTCTTCTTGAATGACAAGAACAACAAGTACGATTTTTTGACAAACACTGGATCTAGAAATTTCTCATCGAGATGTTCAGTCTGTATTTAGTCTGTATACCAGCTCTGGCCACACTGGGAGAGTTTTTGTTAAGATGTTTAAGGTGTTACAAAATTTAACACCTAAGTAGTTCAAGCAGACTAAGTAGTTTAAATGTAGTAGGGGAGTTGTGAGAATGATTAGTCGATCAGATGACATGCTTCTGAAAAGCACTCTTTTTTTTCCCCCCAAAAAAAATCTATTCTAAGTAAACTGGAACATTGATTTGCTCCAGTTGATTTTTTATTTAGGGACAAGAGTTTGAAAAGCTCTCTGGACTGATTTTATTATCGGGGAGTTACTGAGCCTTCTTGAAATAAGTATGAGTAGACCTATCATTCCTTTCTTGAGGCGAAGTTGCTACTTTTAATAATGGCCTAGATTAGACAAGTAATGCTCAAACATTGCCACAGGGCAATGCAACCTGTGGTGTGGCATGAATTAGCAGGCATAATCCACTAAGACATGATTTGGCAAGCAAAACATTTAATAGTGTATGAACCTGGTTTTTTTATGCCCAGTACTAAGCTTCCTTCCTGCTTGAAACCGTAAAAATCCTTTCCTCTGAATTTATGATTACTAAGCTATTGTATTAATCTGGAAAAGAACTTGCTCAAATTTTTTTGACCTCAGGATAGGAAATATGATATACCCGCATACAGGTATTTCCTCCCCTCCCCCCCCCTCCCTTTTCTCTCAAGCAGAGAAATTTCTTATCTATAACCTGATTTTGTGAGAGGGGAAACAAATGTGCAGGCAGGGAAATTTGATGGATTGCCATACTGCAAACTGGTGTCCAGCCAGACACAGAATACAAAAGTCTGAAATGGCAGGAATCCAGTGATATTTACTGCTGATTGTAAATAGGAGAAAATTGTAAATCATTATAAATAGGAGCAATTTTCTTTACTGCTTTTGTAAAACATTCCTGTTTTTAATTCTGTATAATTCTCTTAATCCAAACTGTAAGTAATTTGAGGTACCCTTGTTGATTCACTGGATTCTTCCTTCTCTAAACACTTGACACTTTATAAATGAGATATAACTTCTGTTTTTTCTTATGTGTGCTTTATATATGTATATCAACACAGAAAAAAAGATTAAATTTCGTTAGTGTGCATTTACTAACCATCTTTTTCTGTATCCTTCAGGCAGACAACCGTGTCAGGTAAAAGTCCTTTTTCTGATAAAGCTGACCAGTGATCAACTGACAGAGGGTAGTTATCCACTACCCATCCTCCTTTTTCTGGAGCACCAGGAAACCTGTCTTTGTTCTTCTTCATAAGCTGTTATAAAACATCAGGTTCAGTAACATAAGAAAATTAAGATAGACTGTGAATTGTTTAAAAAGACTGCACAATAAAAAATTATTTTCTAAATGTTATAATTTTTCCCAATCATCATTTCAGGTCATAAAAAGTAAGACAAAGTTATAACTTTATATGTCTGAATGAAATAAAAATATTTTAAACAAAAAGAGATTAATGGGACAGTGATTTTTTAAGGTTGCCTATAAAGAATTTAGATTCCAGTTTCAACAGTTACGAACTAGTGAACAAATTTAAAACAGTTCAAGATTCTTGGAAAAGCCTTCATATACAATTTTTTGGAAACGCCTGTGTCTGGTGGTGTGCTTTTTGGTAGTGACTAAGAGTAGAAGAATAGGGCAAGCATACAGTGACACTTCCCTCAGATAGTTCTTCCAACCTCTAACAATTTGTAGCCCAGGTACTCTGGAAGACAGAAATAATTTGTATATGTACACAGTAGTCTTCAACTGATATGTCTTTCCTGGTTTTGATCAGTCTCTCCTCAATCCTTGTAAGCTTTCAGACTATGAGATATAAACTAAACCGACCTTTCAAATGGAAAAATTAAGAGCATATATCACAGAATCACAAAATCACAGAATTGTTGAGGCTGGAGAAGACCTCTGAGATCATCAAGTCCAGCCTATGTCCCAACACCATCACATTGGCCAGACCACGGCACTAAGTGCCACATCCAGCCTCTCCTTAAACACCTCCAGGGACAGTGACTCCACCCCTTCTCTGGGCAGTGCATCCCAATGCCTGAGTACCCTATTGATAATGTATAAACTGTTACATGTTGCTTTTAGAAGACAGTGCTTTGCCATATAGTACTTGCAGTTGTACCTCTGCAATAGCTCTCTCCAGTACTTCAGCATATAATTCAGGTGACAGTGTAACTTCAGAGGCTGATGCACTTTTTACAGCTTCTTCTACCATCGCTTGAACTTCTGGGTGGTCAGCAGTTATCTCTGACATTCCTAACAATATAGATTATTTAAAATGCTTCATGAAATTCTGAAATATTTATTTCCTCTGGTCAGGAATAACTGCTAGGAAATTAAAGTCAGCCATTTCATAATTAGAGCACAGCACACATTTTAAGCAATATTACACAATCACACTGAGAAAGAATCAAATACCAGTTCTTCTTAAAGCAGTTCTAGAAGGTATTTCATAAAGATAAGTTTTAAGATCTCTGTTTGCTCCCTCATCACAAAAAAACAACCCTTTTTAACTGTACAGTATTTTCTACCACTAGGTGAAACACTGTTCAAGTATGAATGGGATGATGTTTGTGTACTAGAACGATCAGACACCTGCAGCACCTGACAATTTCCTTTGTTTTGATTTCTCTTTGATTCCTAAATCAAAAGGTTGTCCAGGTTAAAAAAAGCAATCCAAACCATAGATCAGCACAGTATATTGTCAACAAACAAGAAGCCTGCATTCCCTAAGATGCAGATAATGTTCATATTAGATCTATATTTTGTTATTGATTGCTGACACACTGGACTGTAACTGCTTAAAAATTTTGTAAAGAACACTCAGAGTGAGTTCACATATTACATACTAATTTGATAAAATTTGCTGAAGAACTGTTTTAAGCAACTGCAGTATTTATTACAGGAAGAGTAAAATTTGGAAAAAAAAAAGCCATATTTAGTTTCTGTAATTATGCCAAGATTTTTCACTGATTGTGTTGAAACTTTTTATGTGCACAAGTTTGCACATTATCAGGTTATTTCTGCCAAGTTACAGGCTCCCTGGGAAAGAGACAACACCTTACTGTTTCCATTCTGCAAAAAAACTGAGCTCGACTCAAACCCCAAACCAAACATACTTTACTGTTATCATAGCTAAAGATATTATATTCTGTTTCTCCAATTCAAGAAATACATCTTTCTTTAGTGCTCTTTCAACATCTTTTGCCTGTACAGAATGTCATAAATCAAAGGAAGACTATAATTGAAGGAATTAATATTTTTCTTTAAATAGACAAATTTGTAAAAACTACCTCAAAATCCACATCTATTTAATTTCCATTTTAGAATCTTATAAATATATTTCATTAATGTCCATTAAATTGATCTACCTAATAATATGTCTTCCTTGGCTGAGATGAAATATTGGTCTGCTCTGTATGAAAAAAAAAAAATGCTACTATTTATAAACTACATCAGGCTTACAAATATATTGCATTTGTTCCAGTGTATTCCAGTAAGTTAATTAAAACTTAGCATATTTTTAAGTTTCTCATATTGAAGTGGGAAAAACTCCTACTCTTGAATTCAGGTCCTCTCTTCACTGATTTTTTTGTTTATGTGTCAAATTAACACTCATTTTCCTTATCTATTAAAAAATTCTGAAAAAAAATCTTATGCTATAAAAATATATATAAGTGAAAATACCAAACTGTTAATAAAAATACATGCTTAGCTCATAAAAAGGTCAGTGGAAGCTTTTTCCCTGTACTCTAACCTGACATAATGGGTTAATTTCTTTCAATGACAAAATTAACCATTTCATTTTAGGTTTCTCATAATGACAGCATCAGCAACAAGGAAAAAAAGTAAAATAGTCCTGCAAGTGCAAATGAGGAAAAAAAAAAATTTTCACTTTTTAATTTGTAAGACACATTGACGGAATGGAATGACATGCTTAAAATAGCTAAAATTCAGTTTTTACTTTTTTGGATGATGTCAGGCTTTATAGTAGTCCCCTCTTCCAAGCTCATTCCCTCTTTGGTTTCAGTGGGTTCTTCAGAATCATCCGCTTCGTTGACACTACTCTGTTCTTGTAAGTCGCCTATAGTTATGAAATCATATTAGATTCTCAGAAAACTAGATTAGTAGAAACTGCTTTTATAGAAATATTTCACAACAAAATCTGACTAAACGAGCAACATGTCAGCGATCTCTTCATCTGCAGCCTCCCAGTCTGTGGAAACCCCAACACAACTCCTAGGAATCACAAGCACTTTTCCAGCCCTAGTGAAGGCAAGACTAGTCCCCATCAGCCTGTGAGACACAAGTGGCTCTCTAGCGATATCAGTTTATATATCCCTCTTTCTACCCTGAAAATAAAAGAGATCAGAAATATTACAAAAGTCACAGAAGCATTTAAAAATACACAAGTCCTGAACACTTCTTCAGAACCAATTTCTTCTTTCAAAAAGAGCTCAGAAAATGTTCTTATTTACTTGTGGCCCTCAACTTCAAAGAATTTATATATAATATCAAAAATACTGAACTCTACTCATCTATTCCCTTCACTGCATGTTCTTTTAGTTCATTTTTAATGCACAACAATCTAACAACTTTTGTAAGATTTTATAAGTTGATGTGACAGCAATTGCTTCAGTTAACATAAAGCAAGTAAGATAGCTTCAAAGACCGTGGAATACCTTATTCACCTGATTCTCTTGACTGTTTTTCTAATTCCAACCTATTTTTCACTGCTGCTATAGCCTTTTCTACTGCATCCCTTCGCACTTGCTCAATGTTTTCTTCTTTTGATTCTTCCACATGGGCTTGAATGAGTTTGGTCATATCAAGAACCTAGTGAAATTATTTGAAAAAATAAAAATATCACGGAAGAGAAATATAGCATCTGATTCAACTTCCATACGATGAAATGCATTTAGAAATGCTCCGCAAATTTCAGAAAAATTCACATATAATTCAAGTGCAGGAATTCTTTTTGTTGAAAAAATTTCTAAATTGCATTTACATCTAATTGTCTTAGATACAACAGCTATTCATAATATTCTTATACTAAGACAAAATCTGACACGTAAATGTTTGTTTAATATATAGGGCAAATAAAAATACTTTTTATATTCAGCTACTTTTACAGAAGTTAATTCCACTAAATTACTGTTTCCTCTGTAATCAATATGTTTGCAATGTGTATGTTAATAACACAAGCATAAGAATCTGCTGAACTGATTCTCAAGCCTCAGCTGATACCCTTGTTACCTAAAACATTTATAAACCTACCTTTCCTTTATATTTGTGTGCAATTAGGTTACAAATTGTTGTTCTTCCAGAGAATGGAGGACCAAATACTAGTACTTTACAAGGAGGAAGTGGCATTGGTGGTAACAGGTAAGGTCGTGGATTCAACATAAATGTTTTCAGTGCCTCTGGGGATGACAGCACATACATTTTACCTAGAAAACTTAAAACAGAAGAGAAGCTAACAGATACAGACAGTTATCCTATAAAATAGAAATAAAAATAGAAAGTGTCAAATTTCACTAACCTGACAGCCAATTCTCGGTTTCCCATTACAATATCACCTTCCTTTAGAGCCACGGGACATGCTTGCCCCCATCTACTTCTACGCCATCGATATCTGGGTGCTATTAATTTGCAAGATGACAGAACACGGAGAAGTTCATCCTGTTTATAAAACCAGCAATAACAGTATATTCAATTTTTGTCTGAAGCTACATATGCCTTGCTCTTAGCCTGTTTTGAAATATTTTGTTGGAAAATAAGCAAACCTAAACAGAAAACCACATCACACTTTTTAGAATATTTTTTTTTTTAAATTATGTATTTCGTATTTGTAAGACAATTTTAAGGTTTTGAACTTTATTTAATAAAAGTAGTACTTAAGATAGTTCCTGTAGGGTTCATTTGTTATTTTCATAAGTTTAAAAAGAAAAATGAAGAGGTACAAATCAGCCACGTATTGAAGATTACAGAAAATGGCCAAGATTTCTTCTAAAGGCAATGAAGGAAGGACCACGGTCTGCAGGGGGGAATAGCAAGGTCAAAATATTTCTTTTAGGCATGCAGAAATGTCACGTGATAGTCATTAATGTCATTAAGTTTCATAGACATTTTACAGAAGGTAAATAGTGAGTGAATCCTAAAGTTTATGTACTATTTTAAATAATTCAGAATAGTACAAACAAGTGCTGGCTGTGAAAAACTGCAGAAGGGCCTTCAGAATCTAGGAAGCCGGGCATTAAAACAACATTTTTACACAGAAAATGATGAATTGTCATTGACTGTCAGAACTCAGGAATAGATCTTGGAATTATAATACGTACTTTCATGAAAACATCTGGTCAATGCCCAAGAGCAGTCAGAAAACCACCCCGAAGTTTAGGAATGTTTTGCAAAGTGAAAATAGAAGATGAAGGTTTATTTGCTCTTTATTGTATAAATTCTGCCACCATCTTTACAGCTATGTGCATTCTGCTACCCTAATCTCCAAAAGTACACAGCAGAATTGAAAAAGTTTCAAAACCAGGTAATATGACTCATCAATCACACAAAAAGATTTTTATGTAAGAAGAAATAAGATTAAGTAGCCTGCGTTCAGCTATGCCGGATGTTGCTAAATCTGTATTAGGATGCTGGTTTTCATTCAGGAAAAGAACAAGGGCTAAGCTACGAATCAGCTGCTGAGATTGTTTCCCTTGGCTAAAGTCTCTCTATTTTTTGGAAAGAATTAATTCCTCCTCTATTGCTAAACCAAACCTTTTGTTAAATATTTTATTATAATAATCTAATTCTTTTTTTAATAACAGACTTTTTTATTTTCATACTCTTTTAAGTGGATTTCAGTCCCAGCATTACCTTAAATTCACATTTCTGGAAAATTGAGGCTCAAAAAATGCCCTTACTGCGTAGTAAAACAAAGTGAAGAAACTGGTTGCTGTGAAACTAAGGCATTATAAAATAAGCTTATAGCAGAAAATAAAAACCATTTTAATAACTATTACAGTCGATCACATTTTAGAAAAGCACACTTACACTTTCCAGTCCCTCCAGCATTTCTTCTTCTGGACTTGAAAGTCTCGTTATAGGAGCTCCATTTTGAACACCCAGTGACTGAAGCTGAGCTACCACGGACTGAAAAGAAAATTACTCTCGACTTAGTACCAATCAAAACTGCTTTTAGAATCTAAAAGGACCCCCAAAGTATTCTTAAAATTTTAACTTACTATTTATATAATGTCTACATATACACCAAGGCTCAATCTCTAGCTTGGAGTCAAGCTAGTTATTGAGCTGAATTTTAACAAGCTATTTGGTAGATACAGGCAGTGCAAAATCACAGCCTTTACATCTCCTCGTTATGCCATGAATCTCAAGCCTTCTAAAGGAATAGGCTGTGAAGGATTCCTCCTCACAAAGCAGTGAAAATATTTAGATGAGCTCCAATCTGAAAAGGAGGAAAATCTCTTTAGGAGATCAGACTATGCACACTTCGAAATAATACAGCTTTGGGCAATGTTTTTAAAAAGATACTTGAACCAGATGTCTGCCAATGAGAATTAGATGATGTTACATTTAATTGAAGTATTTCCTGAATGCAGTCTGGCTTGAATGCAACCGTTCTTTATATGAAAAAGCAGATTTTGTCATGTTTGGACTAGTTTCACAACAGTTATTTGCCTTACTTGTAGGCAAAATGGTTGGAATCATTATATAACTTAATTGCCTTCACTATAAATCTTCTGAAGTAATGTTCACAAACAGGTTGTAAATGAGGAAATCTTATGTTCCAAATCTGCAAAATTAACAGGGTTGGTTTTTTTTCCAATAGGACTAATCTTGGTAGCAAAGTTAAATATAAATTGAAAGAATACTTACAGAATTGTAATTGATTCAATTTGTTTCAAAAACCCAGAGGAAACTGCAAGAGCAGCACATTTCCCACATTGCCAAAGACAACCTCTCACTTCATTTTCAACCCCATACTTTAGGTTCTGAGTTGAAGCAACTCCTATTTCTGAGGCAGAGGATAAGATTATTTATCTTCAAAATTTATCACTGTAGTTTTTTTAATAGGGAGAACGAGTTGCTATTTTATGAGCTAAAAATCTAGACACAAGCCGTCAGCAAAACTGTTGAATGGAAAAGAATCAAATGTCTTCTATTACACTGTAAAACAATATTGAAGTTCACAAAAACTCCACCGGTATTTTAGACACCAGTACAAAAAGAAGCCAATTCTGTAAATATACTGAAAATGTTTTCATTTCTCATGTTAATAATGATATCTTACACTAATATACACAAAATACAGTGCTAAAAACAGATTGATATAATAGAAAAGACTTTGTAGCCTGCCTGAAAATATTCTCATGAAACATATATGTAAGCCTGGCAGCAGTGCAGTTAACCTTAAAATTGCTTTAATGGAGCAACAAAAGCAACCATCTCAAAGGTCATGTTATCTAGCTGTAATTGAGTGGGTTTTATAAACAGCTTAAAATTTTTCCAACACGTTAATAAAGAAAACAATCCACAAAATTGAGAAATTATTTTCTAGTGGAGGTTAATTAAGTTGATGCATAGCTTACTTACTAGAAAGAGATCATCCGGTTGCTGATTTCCATCCAATTCAATAAGACAGTGACAATCCTGTTCAGCCATCAAGTCCTGTTTAAGAACAAAGTCATGCTCATCAACTGAGCATGGTTTGCCAGATACTGATAGTGAAGCTCATTCTTTTCCTATAGGTATCAAAGGCTGGACTCCTGTAGACTTCAGCAGAACCAAGATTCATTGTACTAGTGACTTATAAAATCTTCTGGTGAGAAACTTCTATTTGAGAGAATTCCAAAACTGGAGTTATAATAGGTTAAGAAAACAGATTAGATACTCTAGCTCAAATGCAAAAGAGCTACAAAGAATCAAGATACAGTAATGTTTGGTGCATGAATTCAACTTCTAATTGTATAACTACCTTAATTCTCTGATCGAAATTGGTGACAACTTAATTAACAGATTTCTTGGAAATACCAGCCATGAGACCAATGTTTTCTTTTTGGTCCTGACTCTCAATTTCTGTAAAATTTGAACAATATACTTGATTTTCCTATTAATAAATGAGGTATTAGACTAAAACAGACATCCCATGTCCATTGTTAATGTCTCTGTCTGAGGACTGAGAAAACTCACTCCATTTCTGACAGATGTTGGACTAACCTCAGCCCTGAAAAGGCCTGGTGATGGTGATTTTACAACTCTCTAGGTAATGTATTCCAGTTCTACACTACACAGATGGTCACAGTTCATTTCCTTGCATCTAGTCTAAGTCTTCTATACAATAAATTAAATTATTTTTCCTATCTTGTTGATTTAGGTAATAACTAATAACTTCTTTCTAATACTCTTCTACACAGAAGATAATAGTACATTACATATTATTAGTACATCTATAATATTTGGTTCTGCACAATAGCATCACATTTATTGACTCAGTTTATGACTAACTAAAACCCCACAGACTGCAATACTGAGGTCTAGCCAATTATTTCACTTGTAGTTGTTCCTTGGGTTCTCTCCCTAAGTGTAGTATTTTACACTTATTTCTACCTAATTTAATCCTAACAATTTATTAAGAAATCTTTGTTCTCAAAAGTTGTTTCTACCTATCTCAGTTTGGTGCAAACTGCACATCTTAAAAGCTTTTTTTTCCCAGTCTCATCATCTCATTCTCTACCTGGGCTGATGTCAGATCCCCACGTTCTTTTAATGTATTAGTGGACCACTAAGTATGTTCACTAATACATTCATCATTAGTGAAGCCTGAGTAAGACCTACCAACTAGTGGAATGTGTTAGAAGTGTTGAAGTTTGGTCTACATCCTAAAGTAATTAAATCTAAACAAATTTCCATTAGTTCACTTACAAAAAATCCATGTGAAATTGTATTATCATTAAAGACAGAACATTTTTTACTTTCCCCTTCACAGCAGTAGCAAGTTTATTACTCTAACAAAAAACAACCTACCAGTTTTGCAAAATTTTACCTATGGGTGTATCTAATCCATAGGGAAGTTGAAGGACATAGATAAATGGTAACTGTCAAGTGTGTAGCAAACGTGAGGCTTTTGCAGTTACTTGTATCAGGGGATTTAAAAAAAAAAAAGAAAAAAGAATTAATTATTGATTTGGACCCATTCTGGGTTTGGGGATTTTTTTTGAAAAAAAAAACAAAATAAAACAAAAGCATAGTAAATCCAACTTTACTGAACACAACAAGGAATGAAAAAAACCCACATCAGGGCTGCAGAAATTAAACAGGTCATGAAGCAAACAGATGAGCTGATTATTGGATACATAAATCTGCAGGCAGTGAAGCAGGTGAGGAAGGAATGAGCATCTATTGGAGTGGAAGGCAATGGATGCAAAGTGCACATTTCTTATGGGATGACATGCTAAGGCTCTTCAAATACTTCACTTCCTAGAAGAAGGAGGCCTCTGTGGTGGCACATATGTTTTCACTTTTAAAACTCAAAGTGGATTACTTTATCTTGACTCCAGAGTAGAAACAACACCTACGGATGACAACTTTCTATCAATGATTGCAGTATGAATTTCAGAACTTGGGGACATGTTGTAGCCTGCCTTGTGCCCACCTCCATACAATAAATCTCAAACTTAAAAATAAAATAAAATAAATACTGCAAGGTATTTTGAAAATTCATTTTTATACATTATCGTATTGTTTTGCTTTTCCTTACTTCTAAAGGATGAAGCATTATATCCTTATACATTCCAATTCTTTCCTCTGCGTTTTCAAGAATATCTTCAGGCCTCTGCACTAACTGATGCAAAAATTCTGACATCATAAGTGGATCTTCTGTAGTCTGCAGAATGACAGAAATATTTCAAGATACAGAAATAATACAGTGTACTAAACTAATTCTTGTCTTTACTCAAAGGTAAATAAAGTAGCTTTCCAGAGTGTTGCAGCGAGTATTAGCCCAGTGATTGCTGACCATGATCCTATGCAGATGAAGTGTAGTTTCTGCAAATTGAGAGGAATGTGTCTAGAACTTGCGTTGGTAAGTCTCTGGACAGCATTATAAACCAGAGCAATTCAATCTGAATTCAGAATTAATACCTTCATGAAAAAAAAAAAATCATTTGTAGTAGTCTAACATCAAAATCAGAAAACAAGCTCATGTTCTCCAAATACTAGTAAAATTTGCTTCAGTAAACAAAAATTAAAAACTCTTTTATTTACTTAGATGAAGAAACACAGTAGAGAGACCATTCTGATACACTCTTTTAACTTATGGCAAGAAACAGTTCAGTGGCTTCTGACTTACAGCCTGAATCCAGGTTAAGCCATATAAAATTACTATTTGCTATCATTTAAATCTACCATTTAAGTATTATCTCACATTTCTTACATCAGAACAGAAACTGAATTAAGATTAAAGTTGAGCAAAATTAATTCATGATGTAGTATAGTGATATTTTAGAATACCACAATTCGTTCTGCTTTGTCTAGAGTGCATTATAAAACTTTGCACTGTTTAGAAATTAGCAATATTTACCTGCTCCTCCTCCTCTTCTTCTTCTTCTAGCTTTTCATCTTCTTCTTCATTCTCTTCTTCATTCTCTTCTTCATCTTTCTCATGGTTTTTAACAACATTAGGATCCCACTGGTTCCTCTGATATACCTGCCCTGAATTAGGGTGTTGTCTTTGTCCTGTTATTCTTTGGCATAAGTCAGAATCTGGACACTAGCAAGGAATAATTAAAAAGAAATAATGTGTTCATTTTACTGCTATGACTTTTTTTCCCCTGTGAAACTGAAGAATAGGAGGTAGGAGTTTGGCAAATATTTGGATTCATAAAATTCTTCTCCGGTAATATTCTGAGTATACACAAAATTTTCAAAAGCAGCAAATATTAAAGAAAGACTTAAACACTTGCATAGTTTTTCCCCATCAACATTTTACATTCCGTATTCAGAAGTGTAACCACTACTTGCGTACATTTTACCATGCAAGTTATACCTTGTAGTATAGCAAGTGTAGGTACAGTTTCTGGATACAAGCATTCAGCAGACAGGTTTGTGATTGCTCTTGGAATTACTGCCAAAGTGGTTTAGACTTGAGCAAGATTAAGTCAGTTTTATTAGGTGCCTCTGACCTCTCAGAGCTCTACTATTACCCAAAAGCATAGCACCGTTGTGTCAGAGGCTAAACGAGTTTGGCAGTTTGCATCTCTGGCAGAGTAACCAACAGTCTTTCCATAAAAAGCCCATTAACCACAAATTCAGTTAACATCAAACACAGATAAATCTGGGTGTAGTCTGCGGTGGTAAAATTATCAACATTTAAGATTTGGGAGGTCTGCCTAGGAAGTTTTTCCTAACTAAACATTCTAACTAAAACATTTACCCTAACCAAAACATTCCTTTCAACTAAATGCTAATGGTCTGTGACTGTTTCCACCTCTCCACTTCTAAGGTAAGATAATACTGGGTGTCGCTCTACTATAGTCTTCACCCAGAGCCTTCTTTCTACTTTGTCATATTGCATACTGTTTGATTCCTTCTTAGAAGGAATGGCTGTTAGCAAGCTACTTAAGGAGTCCATCCATTCCTGGGATGGATAGCTGACACCGTTAACAATGAAAGGATTGTTTTTCCTCACCTCTCTCTTTTTTTTCTCTTTTTTTCTCTCTTTTTTTTTTTTTTTTTTTCTGAAACACAAAGCTTGTTGGGTCTCTGCAATCACTTAGCAAAGAACAGGGTATCAGAGAGCAAGATGCTCTCTGAATGTTTGTTCACTATTATAATAGTTAATAAAGCTTCTACCTGACTTATCCTAAATTGTACTTGCATTAATATGCACTTGGAGTCCCCAAATCTCCAACAAGTCTTAAGAAGGATATCTTAAAATTCTACTGTGGAATTGGGGGTGAGGCACAACAAAACAAATAATCATTCTTCCTTTCTAAATCACTAACACCTACACTTCAAACAGCAAGGTAAGCTGTAGGCAATACTGGAGATTCCTAGCATGCATTAAGCCAGGTAACGGACAGCCCTAGCAGAGACGATGCAATTCTGGACTTGATGGTCATCAACGCAAGTGAGCTAATCGGTGGTGTCAAGATTGGAGGGAGCCTGGGCTGCAGTGATCATGCACTGCTGGAGTCCACAGTCCTGAGGGATGTGGGTCAGGCAAAGTGTAAAAAGCCAGGAGCTTAAATTTCAGGAAAGCGAA
This sequence comes from Trogon surrucura, assembly GCA_020746105.1. NCBI lineage: Eukaryota > Metazoa > Chordata > Aves > Trogoniformes > Trogonidae > Trogon > Trogon surrucura. The sequence continues at coordinate 52,223,829 of CM036618.1, forward strand.
CTTCCAGCTGTTCAGGGAGTTAGCCAATAGGACCCCCTGTGAAACTGCCTTCAGGGACAAGGGAGCAGAACAGAGCTGGCCCATCTTTAAGGACACCTTCCACAGAGCTCAAGAGCTCTCTATCCTGCAGTGTAAGAAATCAGGCAAGGAAGGCAAGAGATCAGCATGGTTTATTCAAGACCTGCTGGTCAAATGAAAGGGCAAGAATGCACAGGCAGTGGAAGCAGGGACAGGTATCCTGGGAAGAATATAGGCATGTTGCCTGGCTGTGTAGGGATGGGGTCAGGAAGGCAAAGGCACAGCTGGAGCTGAACTTGGCAAGGGATGCAAAGAGTAATAAAGACTTCTACAGGTATGTCAGGCAGAAAAGGAAGGTCAAAGAAAGCATATGCACCCTGAGGAGCAAGACTGGCAAGCTGGTAACCACAGAGGAGGATAAGGCTGAGGTACTCAGCAACTTTTTTTTTGCCTCAGTCTTCACTGGCAACCTCTCTTCCCGCACCTCTTGAGGGGATGGACTGCAAGACAGAGACTGGGAGAGTGAAGTGTCTCCCCTTGTAATAGAAGATCAGGTTCCTGACCACCTGAGGAACCTGAACATACACAAGTCTATGGGACCTGATGAGATGCATCCGAGTCCTGAGGGAATTGACTGATGTAGTTGCTAAGTCACTCTCCTTGGTATTTGAAAATCCATGGCAATCAGGTGAAATACCTGGACTGTAGCCTCAGCTACATCAAAAGAAGTATGGTCAGCAGGTCAAGGGACATGATTCTGTCCCTCTACTCTGCTTCTGTGAGACCATACCTGGAGGGTTGTGCCCAGCTCTGGAGTCCTCAGAACAGGAAAGACATGGACCTGTTGGAGTGGGTCCAGAGAAGGGCCACAAAAATGATCGGAGCGATGAGACACCTCTCCTACGAAGAGAAGCTGAGAGTCTCGCGGTTGTTCAGCCTGGAGAAAGCTCTGTAGGAACCTTCCAGTGGCCTTGCAGTACTTAAAAGGGGCTGTCAGGGTTTGAGTCTGGCGAGGGTTTTTGGTAGTGGAGGAGCGCTGTGGTTGGTGGTTCCTTTCAAAACTTCCAGAGTCTCCCCCAGCACCAGGTGAAAGCTGGACCCACCTCTGGCCAAGGCCAGGCCAACTGGCATCTCTGCGATCAATGTATTTATAAGAGGGGAATCCTGTTGGGCCACTCTCTTTGTCTTTGTCTCTGTGTCCTGTCTTTTTTATTGGGGAGTATTTCTGTTTGGAGGAGGTGTTGGTGAGAGGAGAGCAAAAGGATGCGGTCAGTGAGGAAGCCAGAGGGCAAAGGCATCAGGGCAGAGCATTTCCCTGGAGCCCTGTGGTGACTGAGATGGAGGGGAGATGATCGCCTGCGAATTGAGGAGATCGACAGCAGTGAAATGTTCAGGATGCAGCAGCATGTGGAGGACCCCATACCACAGGAGAGAGAGACCACACAGGAGCAGAGGACATGCCCAAAGCAACCCCCAATTTCAAGGCTGGTGCCACACTGCTGGAAAAGACTCATGTGGAGGGAAAGGATTGCCTCCCATGAGATGGACACCATGTGGCATCAAGGGAAGACTGTAATGGCCAGATGGATCACACACCCACCCCCTGCCCTCCTTGCACCAATGGGGAGGAGGAGGTAGCTGGGAAGAAGGGAGAAGTGTGGGGGGGGAAGGGTATGTAAGATCAGGTTATATTTATTTATGTATTTCTCTTGTTATCCTGCTCTGATCCAGTTAATATTTGGTGGTGGTAGATTAAATTTATGTTTTCTCCCCAAGTCTACTCTGGTTTCTGCCCATGACCATAAGCGGGGAATGAACCCTCCCTGTCCTAATCTCAATCCTTGAGCCTTTTTGTTGAATTTTCTCACTACTCATTGCCCTGGGTGGGAGGAGTGAGAGACTGGCTGTGCATTTTTTTTTTGTTGCCGGTCCAGGCAGCCAGCTCAAACCACAACAGGGGCCTATAAGATGGGGACAATCTCTTTAGTGGGGCCTATCGTGATACGACAAAGTGTAGTGGTTTTAAACTAGATTTAGACTATATACAAGGAAGAAATATTTTACAATGAGAGTGGCAAAACACTAGAACAAGTTGCACAGAGAGGTGGTGGAAATCCCATCCCTAGAAACGTTCAAGGTCAGATTGGACAGGGCTCTGAGCAACCTGATCCAGCTAAAGATGTCCCTGCTTATCACAAGTGTGTTGGACTAGATGGCCTTTTATTAATTCTATGATTCTATATATGAAAAACCTGAGATAACATGTTGTCAAGTTCAAATTGTTAGAGGAATGGAGAATTGATTTTCTACAAATTAAGTCTTGAAAGCATGGAAGTAAAACTCACATGGACTTAAACATGGCAAAGTGATAGACTAGGTCCAGGCACTGAAGTTTAATATCTGACAAATCACATAGATTTGACAACTAGAATCAAACCCCCTATCAGAATGGAGCCCAACACCAGAGGCTGATTATTCAGTTGCCTCAGCAGCTCATTCTGCACATTCAGAGTAAAAGACAAAAATAATCTAGTTGTAATAGATAAAATATTGCAAGAGGAAGAGCCTGAACCCTTGTTCAGGATTATACACAATATTTGTCTGCATGGAGTCTGGCAAAGTTTGGAGTAGGTTCTCCCTGGTGAATAGCTGAGCACAATCTGAAGAATGGCACAGGCTTAGGGCCTTCCCCAAAGAGCATCTCAGACATGGCCACCCCATTCTAACTCACAAGGCAAGTTAGCTGTGTTCTGCCAAAGCAGTTGGCCTGATATCTGAAGATCTATCCTTGTCTTGTTTTATTTACTAATATGGATGTAGCCAGCAAGTCCACTCTTTTAAGTTACGTTGAGCAAGTCCTCTTAATCCTACACTAACAATGATTTATGTTTATGTTTCTCTGTTTATATCAGAGATACTTTTGTAAGATATGTGGTATGTCACACCGCTATTCATGAAGAAATTGAGATTTCTAAATGAGATTAAGTAATAGTGACTAAGGAGCAGTTCACAAGTAATGAGTAAAAAATAAAACAATTTGCTTTCAAATTCCGTATATGAAAATTTCTTCCTTAAACACATCAATGGCATATGTATTTTGTATCTAAAATCCTGTAATAACAATTCAGTTGTTTTTTTTTTTTTTCTTGAAGACCTGCATCTTCTGACTGGTAGAGGTGCAAAAACTGTAACTGCTACTGAAGTTTTAGGAAATGTTCCTTATTTTACATGAGCAATACTTATAATGAAACAAACTACTGTAATTCCATTCCAATATAAAAGAGAATGATTTATTATTTCTCAATAAATGCTATACTCCAATGCATAAGGGAAAACAGTATCTTTTGACTTATGCAGCATACAAGTCTACTGATAATTAGGAAAACTGCTAGCAGGTTACTGAAGATGACATTACCTTAATGTTAATCAGGAAATCCGGTTTTAATTTTAAATTCTTTATTTTTTCTATTTGCTGTGAAACAGTCATGTATTCCTCTGAGAGACAAGGAAATCCACTGAGAACATAACCTGCCAAATACATGTTATTAAATACATCTTTTAGAAGGTTGTGTCAAATATAAGACTAGTCATACTCTTCTGCTTTAAACAATACATCTATTTAGTGGCACAATTTTAAACCACGTACATTATATAACACTACTAAAAAAATTGTGTATCATGTCTACTTCAGAAACAGACAAAAAGTCTGTTGTCTTCAACTTGATATAGGACTCTCAAAGTTTGTTAACTCAGTTAAGAAATATAAGCAATATGTAGAAATTGAAGATCATACTCAGACTACCTGCTTCACCTTCCCAGCTGAGACATAGTTGTGCCTAAAAAGTAGCAAGCTTTTAGTGACTATTTTTGCCACTAAGAGACTTTGTAAAAGGCACTGAAAAAAGTAGCCACTCTTAAGATACAAAGCATGCTATGGACAGTAAAGGGAGCCTGAACAACTCTCTGGGATACATAGTGCTCCTCCTGGATATTAAAACCCCTCTAGAGGGCACTATGCACACGGTATGCATACTGAGGCACCTAACTCGGCAAGCATCCCTTCCATGGATTCACAATACTGAGTTCCCTTTGCAAAGACACCAACTCTATTTGACAAGCATGGTGGTAATAACACCTTTTTCCTAGCGTTAGAATGCTCAGCCCCACAGATGAACTTGTGGCTGCAAGTTCCTAGGAGAGTACTGTAACCACTAGTAGCTGCACACTGAGCAGTAAGTATTACTATACAGCAAGGATCTCAATATTCAAGATGCTATAATGAGAGACTAAACAAGAATCAGGTGGATTTTTTTTTTCTAGCCTGATAATGAGAATATTCCCTTAGAGAAACGGTGCATGCTCCAAATGCTTAGAAGTTTATATGATAACATTTAAATGTAAGTCTATGCAGCACAAAAACATAGCAGCAGTCTTTGCAAGAGATCCTAGGACTGAAGGCTCCTCCTTCTTTGCAGAGCTACTACCCAAAGATGCACAATTTATAGAAAAGGATAAGCAAGAGAAAGGACAATGTATAGTGATTCCTCTAGGAAATTAAAATCCTGGATTCTAAGGTGTTAAAAACTTCAGAGAATTCTAGTAGTGAGATGTGAGGAGTCTGCACAGCTTCTGCTTATCAACACATCCTGGATAACAACAGCTGAGTGTAACATGGGAAAAGATTATCCCAAACCATTTTTTCTCTGAGAGGGTGTTTGCCCCCAAACTGGTAGTGTTGTGGGGAGACCAATAACGATGAAGTTTACTTAAGGCAACCATCAACCACATCAAGTAGTAACCATGGAATTACCAAGAAACTTCTGAGGAGAAAAGGAGCTATCTTGAAAAGAAGCATTAAAATTTGTGACTGTGAGAAGAGACCTTAGAGTGAGAGCAAGGTAAAAGAGCAGCAGCCTAACCAGGTTTGATGTGCCAGCACCAGAACCTTCTGCCTAGGCCTGACACAGCCACCTCGCTGTTGGATGCTGTGAATAACCTACATTTCAACTGCTGGGCTGACAGAACAGGGTTAATCGCACAGTGACCCACACCTCAAGGATGTGTATGTGAGCTCATAGGGAGCTTTCTCACCAGTGTGTGGATTAATAGACTGCAGGACATGGCACACACGGGTTTCCCAACGCATCTCCAACAGAAAACGTGTTTAAATAGGCAGACATGCACTCTCAGAAAAAGGAACGTGTCCTTGTCACTTCCACTCCTTTTTGAGAGAGGGTTTGCGTGCATAAACATGCAAATTTGAGTATACTCTTTGGAATTAGTTTCAGGAGGGTGTTCAAATAGGTGTTTATTAATATTTGGTACGTGCCTAGTGCCGTGGCTTGTCTGTTGTGTGGCTGACACTGAACCTTTTCACTGATCACTAGTTCACTGACTGTCAGCTAATTACTTGCCCTTAATAAATCAATAGACAACTTTGGTCCTGATTTGATTTAAGTCATTCTAATTGAGCAGTTTTCCCCTGTGATAATGACATAGATTTTTCCTTTGCAGATATTATTTAGGTTAACGTGACATGGACTTCTTGCTGTTTTCATGTTCTATTTAAAAAAAAAAAGAATTAGCAAACATAGCAGCTATGTACAGGTTATAATTCTATATTTTCTTACCTACAATATCCTAAAATACAATTATGCTTGTTATTTTCCATTGCCTATGTTACTTTAAAAAGATACACTGCTGATTTCCTATCATGGAAATTTAAAATAAAAGTCAGCATCAGAAAAAGAAACTACAGGTTTTTTTACTTTTTTTCTACTTTCTCGTTGGGAAAGCAGTTTCAGACTCTAGCAGCACTAATCTCAACAGCCTCAAATAACATAATCTTTCCTCAAAAAAAAGAATTATTACCATTATTAATACTATTCTCATATAACTTACTCTCAATGACAAAATGCAAAAGTAATAAGCAATGTTGTTAGAAGAAAAAAGACAGTAGTGCTTTGCACTACTCAGTTTATGCATATTCCACAAGTCAAGGAGCACGACAAAAAGTGCTACTGTCTAATATGAAATAAATTACATTTGAGCAGTAATGGATGCGAAGTGTGTCAAAATTATAGCTAGCTCATTCTAAGAAGCTTAGACTATAAATATACCTACCAAAATGAGCAACTTCTGGTGACTCAATCTTTTTCAGAATCATTTCTGTAACCAGTTCTTCAGAAATACTTTGACCTTTAAAAAGCAACTCTTGACACTAAGGTAAAATGCAAAACATAGTATTATACAATATGTAGTTGTCAAGAATGAGATAAAAATCACTAGATTACACTTTTACCTTAAGCCCATATTCTGTTTCTTCACGAATATTCATTTGAATAACTTCCAAAGCTGAGGAAACAAATCAGACAAAATGGAGTTTAAATAATCAATAAAAAAAATTGTATATACAGATACGTACCTTCAGATACATAACACACATACACAGGAGCACACATGTGGTCCAAGCAATCAGACTATTTTTGAATGAACAGCCATTATATATATAATGAAGTGCCATTGTTAAATTTTCTTCATCCAGAACTTGGTGCCTTCTAGGCAGATGTTTTTCCCTAGACTTTCACTTTATAGATACTACAGAAAAATGCACAACAGCAGCCTTGCAGGATTATGTTAATCATCAGTAATTACATAATTCAGATGAAATTAACATTACTGCCTTGTAATCCAGAGATGAGTATTTGATCTTAAACATTTACCAAACTTTAAAAGCACGTTTTAGAAAAAGAACTGTTTAGACACACAAAACCACCTGCTGTAAAAAAAAAAAAGACCTAAACCCCTACTCCTTATATAGTCTAATTATCTAAAATTAAATAAATACTTAATTTGACATCCATCGGATTCAAAGACCTGCCCTCTGTCTCTGTGGACAGTGACATCCGAGCAGGATCAATGATCCTGGAAGTCTTTTATACTTCTATACCACTGAAATAAGCAGACACTTAACAAAAGTTTTCAAGAGTGACCCTTAGGGCTACATCCATATTATAAATAAACCAGGTCAGGGAAAGGTCCTGAAGCCAGGTGGCTCACAGCTGCATATACAGTTGAAATCTTTCTTTCGAAAACACAGTGGCTGTTTTCAAACTGTTCCCGCTAGTATTGCCGTCTGTTGCCCATGCTATCCTTCATAACATGAATGGAAGTTCAGGAGAGCAGTATTTGCCATGGGCCAAAACTGAGACAGGGAATGAACTAACAAACAATACAGACAGCTGAAAATCGGCATTGTACCTGTATCCTGGCCCTGCTTTATTTATGGGTGTTGACTTATTCATTGGATAAGTGGATAGAAAAAAATGTTGTCAAATTAAAAAGACTGTGAACACCTTTCCTATTTAATATTTCTCTATTTTGAATTATTTTTTAAAATAAATAATATCTTAAATAAATCAATCATATCTTGCAGGATAAGATAATTAGAAGTGTTGGAGAAGCCAAAAGACCTGGCCATGTTTGGCCTGGAGAAAACAGGATAGCCCTTACTGCTGTCTAAAACTACAAACTGAGAAGGTACAAAGACAGAACCACCATTCCACAGAAATGCAGACAGGACAGGAAGCAACAGATGCAAGTAGGAACATAAGAAATTCCAGTGAGGTAATTAGGAAGCAATTTTTCATCATGAAGGTGGTCACACGTTGGAAAGTGTTGCCCACAGGGATGGTGGAGTCTCCATCTTTGGAGCTATTCCAGACTCGGCTGGACACAGCCCTGAGCAACCTTCTTTAGCTGATCCTGTTTTGAGTGGAAGGTTGGACTTAATGACCTCTGAAGGTCCTTTCTGAGCTGAATTTTTCATGTTTATGTATGCTTAATTCTTTGTATCTTTTTTTTTTGCTCTGGAAAATGAAGAAAAATCTATTAGCTAAAGTTGAAGGAATGAGTGTGTACACACGTATGGGTACACTAGACAAGAGAAGATTAAAAATACATGAGCAAAAGAAGAAAAGTACGAATCTACTAGAAATAAGGCATAACAATGCAATAAGTGAAATTTACATCAGTCATTAAGAAAAACTTTCTAAAGGTAAAGACTGTGTTACAGAGATAGATTGCCTAGAGATTTTTAAAAACAAATTTGATAGACATTTGTCAATAACAGTTTAAATACATTCAAAATGGCTTAAGTACATTCCTAAGGTCCCTTCAGTTTCGGTCTGATTTGTTTCGGACAAGGTATTATTTTTTTGTTAGACAATCTTGTGAATTAAAAATTCTATATTTACATAACTCAGAAAAGCACTTCATTAAAAAATAGTGTTACCATATTATAATTTGAACTCTTCAAAATAAGATAAAGACAGTTTATTTGATAAATAACCCTACCTATTCACAGGAATATAATGTGTTACACTATTCACTAGAGGGCTTTTATAAGAAGAATAAAAAATACCAGAGAGCACATTTAAAAGAAAAAAAAAAATATTTAAGAGTTAGTTCATAATCAGAACAATTGTATACATCTATACCATAAAATCAGATTTATAATTTAATGTCCCCAAAGAGGCACTCAAGAAATTGTTTCATAGTTAAGGTTATTACATGCTTTCTTTTCTCCACTTAAAAAGATTATATTAGCCTTCAAACTGGTAGGACAAATCTGGTGGAAAAGTTTTCTTTTTTTTTTTCATAAAACTTAAGGGAATAAATCAAGATTTTTGTATTATAATGTCACAGACACAAAAATATTACCAGAGCTTAAAAAACCCTATGGATTTTAAAATATTATTTTAGTGTCTCACTACCCTCACAGTGAAGATTTTCTTCCTAAGAGCTAATCTAAATCTACTCTCAGTTTGAAACCTTTACCTCTTTCCTGTCCCTAGACTCCCTGATAAAGAGTCCTTCCTCTTCTTTCCTGTAGGCCCACTTCAGGCACTGGAAGGCCACTATAAGGTCTCCCTGGAGCCTTCTCTTCTCCAGGCTGAACAACCCCAACTCTCTCAGGCTGTCCTCACAGGGGAGGTGCTCCAGCCCCCTCCTGATCATCTTTGTGACCCTCCTCTGGACCTGCACCAGTAGGTCCATGTCCTTCTTATGCTGGGCCCCCAGAACTGAATGCAGTACTGCAGGTGGGGCGTCACCAGAGCAGAGGGGGAGAATCACCTCGCCTTGAGCTGCTGGCCACGCTTCTTCTGATGCAGCATGAATATCTTGTATTCTACTAAATGCATGGTGTGAGAGATTAACTACATCTTCTGAAATAAGCCATCAGCTATTTTTGTTTTAGAAATTGGAAAGTACCAGCTCCCATTCCTTCCATTATTACTTATACTGATATAAAAGCTACACTTCTATTTCCTGGCGCACATCCCCCCCTTATATTAGGCACTGCACAAACAGAAAAGAAATATCCTCCTGTTTTTTCATGGTCTGTATTGGAAAACCTCTGTGGTCTCCGGAGTTGAATGAGTTGCCTCCACGTGAACAAGGGTCACATGAATCACTTTACAGGACTGGGAATAGAATTTGATTATTTTGTATTATGTATATCCCCTTCTGAAAAAAAAAACAACCAACAAACCAACACTTAAAAAAATCTAAGCTTCTCTATAACTAAAGGGCCATTTTTCAGCAATTGCATTTCTGGCCAAATGGTTACTTGTTCCTTATCAGTAGTATTTATTGCAGTCAGGCAATTACAGGCAACAGTATGGATATTCTAACCCAAAAGATATTATCAAGTCAATACAATGTTTCAAATATGGTGTATGTTTACCTTCTATGAAAATGCATTTCCATATTTGTGCTAGTTTTCTAGCTAATGTTTTCTTTCCAGAACCCTTAAAATGAAAAATACACATTTAAAAGAAAAAAAAAAGAGGCACAAGGAAAAAAAAAAGCCAGACATATTACACAAAGAATATATTTTCATATGATAAGAACAAATAAAAGCTACTATCAGGATTAGGTCTCTGAGTTATGCACTGGGCAAACACATTCTTTTAATACCATTCTCTATTTTGTACTGCCTGGCATGGCTAATGTACTGTTACTGCCCTTTGCAGTTAATTATCTCCAACATAATTACAGTGAGTTTATTTCTGAGTAACTTTATCTAAAACTCAGCTATGATTTGCCCATAAATTCCTATGAGAAACTCTTTAGGACAGAAATTTATTATCTTCGGTCTTAAAGCACATTGTGATGCAAAGCTTTTCAGCCATTTCTGAGTAAGACACATAGAGATAGTATTCTTTGACTAAAATAACAAATACAAAAAAAAATGCCCTCAGTAGCCCACAAATTTAGTTTAGATATTGACAAAATGTTTATTTTATCACTTACACGAATACTGAGGAACAAACATAACCAAGAGTAACGAGGCTTCCAAGAGTACGGCCACCTGAACAGGATTTTGCAAAACTCACAATCTTCTGCTACATATGTTTTAAGTTTCGTTTTAAAGGCACTATGTTTTTAACTTAAAAGATATAACTTAAGTAAGATAGATGCTCTACATATCAGTCATATAAAGAAAAGATATCATCACAAAAATAGAATATTTAGTTCTCTGTCCTCTTGGCCAGACCTGTGCAATTTAAACTCTTCATTAAAATTTGTATTAATATCAAGCATGCACTGAAGGCAACAGTATCAATTTCTTGTATTCTTTTTGCATTGTCTTTCATGGAGTATTTTATTCTTGTTTGGTCTGTAAAAATGGAAAGTCACCTTTTCCATATAAAGTTAGAAATATGTTGTTTGTTTAAAACTAAGTGAGCCAGCCCACTGTGGTTTTCTACTGAGCTAAACGCACTCTTTCAAGTCACACGGTGACCATAAGGTGTACTTGTGGGCTCTCACACAGTCTTGCTGTGGTGCTTGCACCTCATCCACTTGCAGAACACCACCCTGTCTCCATTCTGGGTTTGTAAAGACTTGCAGTCAAGCCTTACCCAGCATCTGGAGCCAAGGAGCATGAAATGATGCAGACCTGTGCAAACACTAGGGACTGGGAGCCTTTCAGCCTGCTGGAAAGTCTCAGAAGAAAGGAACCGTGGCTGCATCTTAACACTATGTCCTTTTCCCATGATATAACCCACCATCATCATGTGACAATGTGCTGGCATACTGCACCACCACACAGGATGGCTCTATGTTAGTATGCGGTGTGGTGCAAAGAGGGACCGAGTCTTGATTTGGTGGGACAACTGGCATTGAAGTTTGGCTTGATCGCCAGTTCTAGGTGCACAGCATTTATCTCTCTACCTGCTAGGCAGCACAACGCAGATTCCCACATGGTCATTTTGGGCTCTGTTGTGGGACCTAACGGAATTACACACAAAGGCAGAGAGCAAGCTCCTAGAAGACCTTGTGTTCACATTGGAAGTGCTGTGCTCTGATGGCACCTTTCATGGGCAACAGCAATGTTTAAGAGGAAAGCAGCTTTCAGGACACCAGTGGTGTGTTTAAATGCATGCCAGATTCAGTACAGAGATAAGGCAAACTTGCTCCAAAAAAGAACCTCCTACAGCAAACTAAGGCATTAATGTAAAAGCACCGGCAGGGTTTCCTACACTTGAGAAAAAGAAATCTGAGAAGTCTAGGATTACAAAACATCAAATTTTCCCAAGTAAATGAGGTCATAAACTGGGAAGAAGAGAGACTCTGAATTACAGTTAAAATGCAGTACATATCTCCTTATCAGAACACCTTGGTGGATTTCAGTTATTTCCAAATATATGACATATAATTATGTCGAAGTGTTAATATTAAAGACACTGGTCACTCAAGCCAATTATTTTTCTCACTGAATGAGATCAGAATCTTTACCACATCATGCAGGATTTGCAAAGTTGAAAAGATAAAAAAAGTGGGTCTGATCTTTTTGGCAGTGTCACTAAACTAATGTTTTGAAAGGAAGAGCAAAATTTTTAGCAGAATATCTGAAAGAAATCTTCTGTCAGACATCTTACTGGCTTTCCAAGGATAATTAAGCAAGTGGGCTTGGACAGTAGAAAGGATTTTTCAGCTTCATCTTCATCAAAGAAGTCTGCAAAGGGCTGAGCTTGCTTTTCCTCTTGAGAAGCCATGTGTTAACTAAGACTGGGAGAAACAAAACCCGCTTATTATAAAATACAGTAGATTACATACACGTAAAATGACACTTAAAAATGGGACTAAATAATAAGGTGATACAAGGCAAATTGCTTTGTAAGAAAAACTGTTATAAGAAAAAGCATTTAGAGACTATACACAATTCATCCACTACTAACAGAAAAGCTGCTTCTGAAAAAAAAAGGGGTTGTTGGAACCACCTCCAGTCACCAGCTGCAACTATATGGTTGTCGGTAATGACTTATTTCTGACTCTCAAACTTCCTGTTGCTCTTTTTTGAACAGCATATAGCTGTTTCACTGCCTTTTCCTTCCTATTCCAGTTACTGCACAGTTATAACTTCTCTCTGGTCCTTGAAATGGACCACGGCCCCGCTAAGACCTTCACTTGTGAGCTTCAGACATGGAAGAACTCCATAATGGTCAGTGGAACTACTCGGCTGTGTCCACAGCTAGGTACAAGAACAAGGCTTAACAGAATTAAATCAGGGTTCATGATCTGTCTGTAACCCTCTCACAAATTGTAGCTTTTCCAGGACTGCAAGAGGTCCCACATTCAGCACAATGCAACAAAAATTAATCAGAACAAGTTGCTAATTATGGTAACCTGGAGCAAAATTTGGGTGGGCCTTTCAATCAAACCGAGTCCAAAAATGTGAGGAGCTTGATGAAGCGTGCTTGAAGAAGGCAAAACAAAACTTCCCTTTTTTTTCCTTAGGGCCACTTAAGTCTCACCCCTTTCACCTTCCTCAGTCACAGAATCATAGAACAGTTCAGGTTGGAAAAGACCCTTGGGATCATCAAGTCCAACCATTAACCCTACACTACAAGTTCACCCCTAAACCATATCACCCGACACCACATCTAAGTCATTTTTAAATAAAAAAAAATTCTACATTGGGAAGAAAATTTGAAAAAAATTGTTTTGAAGCATCAGACTGAAATGTTCTGACAGTTTCAGCATAAGACCTTTTGAACGATAAAGGAAAAAAATATTTGTAAATGGGGAGAAAAAGCTCCTTGGCCGGGAGAGGGACACGACGCCCGCCAAGCAGGGTCCCCCTGCTCGGCGGGCATCGCGTTCCTCTCCTAGCCTTTCACATCTAACCTGTGTTTTGCTCAACAGAACGAAGGAGAACGAAGGAGAACGAAGGAGAACGAAGGAGAACGAAGGAGAACGAAGGAGAACGAAGGAGAACGAAGGAGAACGAAGGAGAACGAAGGAGAACGAAGGAGAACGAAGGAGAACAAACCCCTTGTTTTGCAGCCAAACGACCTGAGCAAACCCGGCACTCGCCAGCAAGGATCCAAACCCGACACAGGGGTTGGGGTTCAAACTCCAGATCCGTTATTTTGTGCGTTTTTTTTTTTTTGGAAAAAAAACAAACCTCTGCAGAGAGAGAGAGGGGAGGGGGGGATGAGTACAATGAAGATGTAGTTGGTGTCAGGGACCTGCCCGCCAGTCCAGAACAGCTCGTGGAACTGCCCATGGATGTCCTCAGTCTTCTAATATTAAAAAAGACACCGAATACAAACCAACGCTCTATTTCTCTCACGGAAACTCACTGGCTCAACTTCCCCTGGCGTTCCCAGCAGTTTCACTCCTTCCCGAACCTTTAACAGTTAAAGGCCCAATTTCCCACTTAAAAAAACCTCCTCGACCGAAGCAAAGCAATTAACCAGATCCCCCTCTGCCTCCGCTCCGACTAAAACCTGCCGGGGCCCCGTTTCCTTCCTTCAGCGAGCCGGTGTCGGGCAGCGCCAAGGGGTCCCCGCGGTGAGCGCCCCTCAGGGACGGGGCGGGGGTGTCACTTACGGTTGAGCGAAGCGCGAGGGCAAAGGGAGCGGGCGCAACGGCCGCCGCGCGCAGCCCGCCGGCAGCGGTTTGTGTACGGCCGTAACCCGGGCAACCCGAGGGCACCGCCCCCTCCTCCCTGCGCCCCGCCCCCTAGGGCGGAGCCCACGGGAAAAGGGGGCGGGGCGGAGGAGCTGTTCCTGGTGCTGACATCTGTGGGTGGGGCCCGCAAGGGAAAGGACTCGGCGGGGAGCAGCGGCCGCCGCCGCGCCGGGAGCCGCGCTGGCGCGGGCACACGCGTGACACGGATCCACCGCCCCCGCCGGCGGCGGCGCAGGCGCTCTCTCTTTATCTCTCTCGCCTGCCTGTGGGCGCGCCTGCGCGGTGCCGGGCCGGCGCTTCCGGCTTCCGCCCGTGCCGGTAGTGGGCGGTCGGCGCTGGTCCCGGCTTCTCAGTTTCATGCCCCTCGCCCCTTCCTCCAGCAGGAGCTCGGCCGTTCCCCCGGCTGCGGGCGGCAGCCGCCCACCCCCCGGCCCCGCCCCCGCCCGCGCTTCTCTGTGCCTTGGGGCCGGAGCGAAGCCCGAGCCCTGCGCCTCCGCCATGCCAGCGGCAGCCGTCGCCGCCGCCCCCATGATCAGCTCAGTGCAGAAGCTGGTGCTGTACGAGACCAGGGCTGTAAGTAGCGTCTGACCCCCCGCCCCGCCGCCGCTGCCGGGGGGGGCGGGACGAGCCCCCGCCTTGACGGCCCCCGCACCGCGCCCTGCCCCGTTCTGATGGCTCGGCCCTGCCCGGGGCTGCTGCCCGGGCTGGCCTGCAGCTTGTCAAAAAAATCCTCCTTACCTTTCTCTCTTTTTTTTTTTTTCTTTTAATCACACATCTGACACATAAAAGTTTTTAAAATACCCTTTTTCGGTCCTGAGTGCTGTTAACGTATGTGAACCTAGGCTGCGACAGTTCAGCTCTACTTTTAAGTTCAGTTGTCACCTGTAGTGATGACAGAAAGATAATTTATAAGCCCGTGTCAGTGTAGCCTCTTCGAAACGTTCCAAACCAGCACCCGTAGGCTGCAGGGAAGGCAGTTCGGCCTGTTTACACAGGGCCCCAGTGCAAAGAAGGTTCTGAATTCCAGCTCTGGTTCTGTCAGAAGTAGGTTTGTGCTTTTGTGCTAATTCCCCGTTAAACTACCTGTGAAACGGGGGAGGAAGATCGAAGCGTGCAGAATTATTTGTGCCAGTAAATGAAAAAAAAAAAGAAGAGGTTACTCTTGCTTTCCAGAAGGTTACTTTTTTTTCCTATACCTTAAAGAAATTTTGATGACTGCCTTAGTCAACTTTCTCAGCATTGCTGGAAACTGTGTTTTTTTGTTTTATTTCCAGTGAAATTATTGCTGTACAGGAGGAGGGCAATGAGGAAAAATGATTCCTTAATTGGGTCCCAAATTACGGAATCTAGTTGTTCTTGGCTCACAACTCCTGCTAACTCTTCACATAACTGAGATTTGCTGGTGGTGTCTGGTGTGCGTGGGGATATCTGGCTTACTTCTCTCTGAGCTGTCAGGCACTGTTGGTGAGAGCCAACATGTTGTGTACAAGAACATTATTACATTTTAGGGTTCTGTCAACTAGCTGCAACTCTCTAGGCCTTTCAAGGTGATCTTGTTAGTTCAGGGACCACAGTCTTTCACATCTGGCTGGTGATAGCGGGTGCTGTCTGCATGAATGGCCAGGTTTGCCCATGGTTTGCTGTGTTCCGAATACAGTAAGGGGTGGATCCAGCAGTCCTGATCACTCCAGGAGGCAAAATGGTTTTAATCGGCCATGAGAGGCAGTGGTTTGTGGATCAGCATGTGGTACTTGAAATGTCTCAGCTGAGTAATGTCTGAAAGATGTTGCTTCAGTCAGTTCTTGTGGGTGATGAAAACGGAGTATTTTCATGGAATGTGGCTAGGATCTTACTTTAAAAAGTGTGTATTCCACCACTTTGAGTTTTAATATTCAAGTTCTAGGTTGTTTTTTTTTAAAGGAAAAATGCTATAGGAATCATTTTAGTGTAATTATTTGAAAAGAGTTTATGCACTTGTAAGCTCACAGACTAATGTGGTTTAGAAGGCACTTCTGGAGACCATGTAGTTCAGCCTCCTACTCAGAGCAGCTTCAGTGAGAGTATGATGCTCAGGGTTGTGTACAGCTGAGTTTTGAATACCTCCAAATATGTAGCTTTTACAGCCCCTGCAGACAATGTGTTCTAGTGCTGGACCACCCTTATGTTTTAAAAAAAACGGAGAGAAATTTCATAAGTTGAAATATTGTTTGTTTCAGCTCCTATCTGTTGCAGCATGTTCCCCCCTCAGGAGAGTTTGACTCTGTCTTATCTAGACCTTCTTGCTAGATAGTTAGGTAAGCACTAAGGAACTGCCAAAGCTTTCTGAAGGCTGAACAAACTCAGTTCTCTGTCTCTCCCAATGTGTGGTATGTTCTGGCCTGATCATCATGGTAGCTCTCTGCTGGCCTCACTCTGGTATGTTAATGTCTGTCTCTTAGTTGCGAACCCAAAACTGGGCTTCAGACTCGGTCAGAGAATTTTAGAGGCAAATACGCTGTTGCAGCTGACTCAATGTCATACTGAGCTGCTGACAAGAGTTCCCACTTCTTCTCCCCGAGGTACCCCTCTTGCAGCCTCCTTTGCATAAAATCTCACGGTCGCACAGTCGCCAGTTGTGACAGTCACTGATATGACAGACGCATCACCCAGACATAGAATTGAATAGATTTTCCCTGGTTCTTGTTACTCTTCCAATTTCCCTGAGGCCATGCACTTGCTAGGTACCATGCAGTGTGAGACCCGGAGTTACCTCAAATATAGGGTAACATGAAACTGTATCCTAGGATTCCTTGTGGAGACTATGAGTAGGCAAGAAGGGTATGACTTAAGTTGTCAGCAGTGAGAGAAACAGAGTTTGTGGTCATCCTTGCTTATTCCTGTAAAACTCTTCTGTGTTAAAGCAGGAAGAGTTTACATGAATGAGAAAGTCGGAAAAGAGCAGGAAGAGATGACATGGATGAGAAAGCCAGAAAAGTCCAAATTGTTCAGGGAGGGGTTTTTTTTTGGTTGATTCTTTTTGAGGTAAGAATACAGTAGCCCTATGTAAGTCAAACAGGAAGGGCTCTGGTAGTGTTATTGGATTCAAATAAGAAAGACTCCCAGAGGTGAAGAGAAACAAATTCACAGTGTCAATTGAAGCAACAGAGAGCAAAATTCTATATTTTCTATTAATTTTTATATTTAGGACAGTTGTTGAGACCTGCCTTTTAAACTGATGCTTTGGGTCAATAAATACCATGGAGATGTGAATTGTATCTCCTGTCTGTCCTAGGAAGTTGAAGCCTTGTTTAGAAGTAGTCAAAAAATTAACTGAACCGGTTGTATTCAGATCAATGCCAATTATTTTTTTGTTTTGTGCATATATTTACTGCTGAAATGCACACCAGAGGGCAGTAAAGATATTTCAGCAATATATCTAGTAAGAAACAAAAGGCAATTTTCTCTCCTCTTCAGGAGAAGATGGAACTTTTGTATATCCCCCAAATGAAGCCCACTTGAAAGCTGTAGGTTAGTTCATTGAAAATTGTCATTCCTCTGAGGTGATGTGACATTGAACAAGTCAATTTGTGCCATCTCAATAAAGGCATATCACTTGTCTATGTTTCAGGATATTATGAGGCTTAATTAATATTTTTTTATTCTAATCAGGTTCTTCTACAGTCTCCATCTCCACAGTATCCAAATGACTTGCACAAACTTATTAAACAATGTGACTAGCATAATTACCTGTAGATTTTTCTGCCCTTTTCGCCAGGGAAAACTATGTGTTTTGGTTTTTTTTTTTTAAATTTAATTTCTTATAAAAACAATTTGAATGTTTCTGTATTAACCACAACAAGATTTGCTTATTTAATGCTGAGGTTAGTCTGGTCAAGGTGGAGAAATTTTAATGTAGGAGATTTCACAGAAAAAGCGATGGGATTTTTACTGAATTATCAAGTGCACTGATTTATGTAGATGGGTATTTGACATATTTAAAAAATACTGAATGTAGTGAACCATCTACTAGACAGCCATTAGCTGTCATTATTTTCTAGCCAGAAGTGTCTGTGAAATTTGGTCTCTTCAGAAGGGTTTCATTAGCAGAAGACAGCCCCTCCTAGCTGAGTGCCCTATTTCCTTTTTAATGGTGTTCCAGGAATGGTGATGATGTAATGGAGCAGAGGATGGAGTTTGGGACAGGAGAAGGAGAAGAGAAACTCAGGAGAGCACTGTTTCTGTCTTAAGTATCTCGATATTCTACCAGTTGTATGTGCAGTACAGCAGAGAAACTTAATCAACTGTTGTATGTGGGATCTGAGACCATTTATGAGCATGGCAGATATTTGCTAGAATAGTGTTGATGGGAAGACCACAAGTTTTGAAGAGTATGTGCTATTCAGGCAGAAAAAAAATAAGGTTCATCACACTGCAAGTGAAAGATGTGTTCAAACGTCTGCCCAAGTTGTTTTGGAGACATAAGCTTTATTTCTTTTGTCCTGGATGTCATTGTATAGTTGCTAGATCAACAGGAGAAAGATGCTCTTATGGGTTTGGGTGTGCTATGAATCCACTTTCTGGATGAAGTGGTGAGGAGGGGCTTGCGAGTAAATGACCACAAAATGGTCTATTTAAATGTAACAGACGGATCATAGAATCATAATGAATGAAAACAAATAAAAATATGAATAATGAATAAAAATTATGAATAAAAATAGTTGTTTTCCATCACTATTTTTATTTGCAAAACTAAATTTGTTATGGCCTTAAAACTGAATGAATATTTTTCCTTGTTTAACGTGGGAATTCTATGAGTAGGGATGGAATGAATGAGGGGTGAAGATAAAACAAGTAACAAGAATGAGATTATGAAAAAGGGAACAATCAATGTTGCTGTAGAAATGAAATTAATTATATTCAAAATGCAAATTTGAAGATGTAGGTACGGTAAACAGTGGAATGACTGTAACTATTTTCAAGGTGTTCAAGTCAGGGGTAATGCTGCAACTGAAACATGACAAACGGACTGTTTAATCCATTCTGAAGTCCTGTACATAATTTTATGTAGGGAAGTAACTGAAAATCAAGATAAATGACATAAAATTAAGTTTAGAGTTACAAAGATGCTGTCAGATTGACCTGGCTGTTTTGCACATCTTCATCTAAAAATTAGATGGCCTTATGTATTTAAACCAAATCCTTTATGGAGATGCAGTGCTAAAAGGAAAAGGTTTTCCTAAAGGGAAGGAGAAATAAGTAGAGAAGTTAATGTGGAGTGAATAAAGAATAGTCTCATATGGTTAACTTTTTTTCACGTAATGGTTTTAGGACTGTTATACTTTTAGCATTTTCAGTAATGTTATTAGGCCAAAATGTCTGTCAGCTCTGATTAAAATTTTGAAATATTGCAAATAATTAGGATAATCAGAGCACAAGATAACAAGAAGAAATGATTTGAAGTAAAATGGTATACTGTGATTCTTCATGCACCTTTGGAAACATTACACACACCATTAAATGTTTATTGAGAATTTATCAATTTGGAAGCAGTAGAGGGGGAGGAGGATCTCGGTGTCTTATCTGAAGAAGGCGTGGAAAATAGAACTGCCTATGAAGTACGTCTCTGAAAAAGGCAGATGTATTCTTTTGTGGTACCATCATTAATGCAAAATACCAATGTGCCTCTGATAATGAGACCTTGTATCTTGTGCATACTTTCTGTCCATATTGATTTAAGAAACACGAATTCAACCAAGAACAGGTCCAGTGAGGCAATGGGTGCTAGAGCTGTCTTGGGAGCAGCAAAGGGACAGCAGCATTTCTTCAGTCTGTTGAAGCGAGTCCTGAAAAGGCATCCATTTACTTACATTTCTGAGAACATTCCAGCAGAATAAATGCTAAAGAGAAGAGAAGCATTTGGCTAGAGGAACATGTATAGATTGATAGATTTAGCTGAAAATTGGAAGGGAGAATCTTGAGGAATCCTTCAGTGAAGCAGCAAGAGCAAAGTCCTGTTTGGGATGAAAAAGCTTTGGTTGCCCTGGGTCAAAAAGGAATTACTGGATGCTGTGGCTGTAGGATGCAGAGTAGGTAGCTCTTACTACATGCCTCGAGAGTGGTGCTTAGTAGGCTTGTGTTCTTAAAATTCCTCATCTTTAAAGAGCTTTTGAAGAGTTTCAACAGATTACGGGAAGCAGACAGCATGCCAATGGCATTTTTGCTGTTTCCAGGTACCTCTATTTGCCCTTTATCATCTCTTCCTTTCTTCATGGCATTCTGCTAGTTTCTGTGAGAGAGAGAATATAGATACTCCCTGAATTGCTGTAGGTTCTATAGAAAGAAAGAACATGGTAGTGTTTTTGCTGTACCTTACATCTAGGTATAATTATTTTTCTCCCATTCTTTGGTGTAGTGAAGAAAAAAGGCTGAATCTATACCTTTTTAATATATTGTTCTTAATATCTTAATATCCATATTTATTTAATATCTTATTTATGCCATGAAGATTTCTGATCTACAGTTGAATTCAGCACATACTAAAGCTACCACAAAAAATTGAGGAACAGGCTGTGTCCTGCAAAACTTTATGCTAGTTGTGAAGGACAGTGGAGGTTTGATGGCAGGTGACAGCTACCATTGCCTCTGCCCAGTTAAGCATAAATTAAAGCAGACAGATAATAGCATGTTGATCCAAAGTCAGTGTTCACATGAAGGTTTCTCATCTGGCAACCCAGTGTGTTTCCTTAGTCTGACAGAAAGAGCCCTCCTGTAGCCCCTGGGGAGGACCATGCTGGAACAGGGAGGTAATTCCTGCAGGAGCTGCAGCCTCTGGAGGAGGACCCATGGTAGAGCAGGGAAAAGCGTGAGGTGGAATGAGCAGCAGAGGAGCCCCTACAAACCTACCGTAACCCCCAGTTTCCCCTGTGGTGGAGGAGTTGTGGGGTGAAGCTGTGCCTGGGAAGGAGGGGAGGGGAAAGGTGTTCTGATTTATCTTTGTTTCTCACTGTCAGAACCCATTTTATTTGCCACAGGATCCTTGGAGTTAGAAGGGACCTCTAGAGATCATGTAGTTGAACCCTGCTGCTAAAGCAGGATTGCCCAGAGCACATCACACAAGAACGCCTCCAGGCGGGTTTTGGAAGTCTCCAAGACAGACGCTCCACAGCCTCCCTGGGCAGCCTGTTCCAGTACTCTGTCACTCTCACAGTAAAGAAGTTCTTCCTCATATTTAGATGAAACTTCCTGTCTTCCAGGTTGTGCCCGTTTCCCTTTGTCCTGTCAGTGGGCACCACAGGAAAGAGTCTGGCTCCATCCTCCCTGCACCCACCCCTTAGATATTTATAGACATTGATAAGGTCTCCTCTCAGCCTTCTCTTCTCCAGGCTAATAAATAATTTGACAAAAAATTACATTAGTTTTCCCCAAGTCTGTTTTGCATGTGAAAGTAAATGTTAGGCAGTTTCCCTGTCCTTACCTTGACCCATCACCTTTTTTTCTTATTTTTAATGCCTGTTCTGTAGAGGAGAGTGGAGTGAGAGAGCAACTGGGTGGGGATCTGGCAGCTGGGCAAGGTCAACCCACCACACTTCCTTAGGGCTTTGTCTTTTTTTTTACACAAGTCCATGGACTCAGCAGCTATCTTTTGTAAGCATTTTGTGTAAGTTCTTAAATGTTTTCTTTATGCTATTTGCAATTTCAAGTTTGGCTGTATTAGTGCCATACTTTTTAAGTAACTTCTAGTGTATATTCATTATATTTTTTCTGCCGATTAAGTTGCGTGTTACTTTTTAACTGATAAGTGAAATAAGTTTTTTCCTAACATTTCTTAATGATAATTAGTCTATACCAAAAAGTGAATCATAGTTTTACACTAGAAGTACTAAGAGGTAATCTTCTTAAAGAAAAAAATTGTGGGTAGAATGTTTGATTTCAGAACTACTATCCTGCGGTTATAAACAACAATTTGCAGTGTTTTTTATTTTGCTTAGGCTCCTTTTAGAAACAGCTGTTTTTATTGGGTTGGCTGAATCAAACGATTGATAGAAGAAGATGTAAAGCCTTTCAATTAGGTTACTTTAGTTAAAACTCAGTCGCGGATGGAAGTGACTAATGATTGTTCCTGTCTTGTCATTGCTTAGTGATAATTGCGCAATCAATTAAGCTTCGGTCCAGATCTCGTAGCTGCACGGTGCACTGCTGTGATTGGTAAAGTGCACTTGTTAACAAGTTTCAGCGAAGGCCAAGGGCAGACTGAATCTGGAAGCAGCATGTTTCATCGCAGGTGATGGTTGAAAGACTGCGGCAGAATATGAGGAAGTCTGCACGGTTTCGCCTTGTATATTGTACTGTTGAGAAATAACTTTGTTGGTCAAGGTTGTGCATTTATCTAAATGCAGCGGCTTTGCTGTGGAGTGGAATTGTTTGAGGCGGTTGGAAAACGCTTCAGTTTATTCAGTTCAACTTGGTAGTAAATGCAGTAAGAGAACAGGGATAGAAACTCCCAGAAAGGTTGCTGTAGCTTACCTGTGGATTTTAATTTCTTTTACTGTAATGATTTCAGTTAATCAGAATAGTTGTAAACAGTGCAGTGCATTTTAGCTTTGATTATTTTACAATTATATTACAACCTCAGAATGTATTTGATGTTACGTGCTCAGCATCACGTTGATTTGGTATTTTTCTTTATTGTTTCCTAGTATTTGTGTGATAGCAAATTTAATTTTAGTACGTGTCACTGATACAGTTTTATTTGTGCTCCATATCATCCAGGAAGGCAGACTTATTTATTCCTTAGATGCAGAAATTAGGTAGCAGAT
The DNA here is from genome assembly GCA_020746105.1 of Trogon surrucura. Taxonomy (NCBI): domain Eukaryota; kingdom Metazoa; phylum Chordata; class Aves; order Trogoniformes; family Trogonidae; genus Trogon; species Trogon surrucura. The sequence goes on from CM036618.1 coordinate 52,246,628, forward strand.
GCAGCTAATGCCAAGATCTCTCTTGTTTTGTTTAATTTCTACATTGTTAATTTTAATCTTTGTTTTAATTTCATGTATTGAAGGTTGACTATGAGCTGGCATATCATGCTACTTTTCAAGTAGTTCGGGTGTTGTTGATTGTTAGCCAGTCCTGAAAACTTCCCAAGTAGAAGTTTAATTTTGGGGTTCTCGTTCTGAGGACTAGTCCAAATTCAAAATTTTTGCAGATGTTTCCTCCGTTATTGCTTTCACAAGACTATCTTCTAGCATGTAGCAGGTAAGATTCCCATTTGCTAAATAGAGATTTCCCATTGTCTGGATTTTTAAGAAGGTGGCTTGTCTAAGCCCATTGATGCTGGGTTTTTATGCTCTTCTCAGCTGACCTTCCTAAATGTATTACACAGCCTAGCTTCCTAATTTAAAACAAAACCCCCTCAATCAGTCCTCAAAGGACTTCAAAGAGAGGTTGTGGAGTACCATTCATTATGGTGCTTGCTACCGTGATCTGCAGAATACAATTATTGCTCCTCTCATCTCACCCTGCTGCTGTTCTAAGCGGCAGCACTCCGAGCTGGCACTGTAGCTGTGCACAGCTCACTATGGCAGCTGCCAAGCTGATGTGAGTGATGCATTCCTCGTAGCGCTTCCTTATGTTTTATTGGGCTATTAAAATGGAAATGGAGAAGTATCCAGCTGAACTTCCTTAGTAATGACAGCATTTGCAACTCTAGATCCAGCTCGCTCTCTCTCTCTCTCTGTGTCTCTCTCCCCCTCCTCTTGTGTGTCATGCACCATGTTACAATTTAAAATTGGACAGGCTATTAACCAAACCTGTTCTGTTTTTATTCAGGGTGATTTGTTGGTAACCATAGGTGTCATTTTGGGAAGGTGTTACGCTCGTTTAATGAGCTGGACATGGGGGGAGATCACTGAGCTGTATTGCAGTATTATGGACTACTTAAAATTGTTTAGCTTTAATTAATTAACCATTTTTCTACAAACAGAGAAGCAACACATTTAAAATGCAGACTGACTTATTGTCTGTGTATTACAAATGAGTATGATATTTCCCTTTGCCTGTTCACCTACTGCCTGAAGAAAAAGGTGGTGTGATGGTGTGCTCTAAGCGAGTGTCTGGATTTGGTGGTTTGGTGTTTCTTGCTGGTGGGTGATCGTAGAATCATAGAACGTCTTAGGTTGGAAGGGACCTCAGAGATCATCTAATCCAACCTCCCTGTCATGGGCAGGGATGCCCTTAACTAGACCAGATTGCTCAAGGCGTCATCCAGTCTGACCTTGAACATCGCCAGGGAGGGGGCATCCACAACCTCTCTGGGCAATCTGTTCAAGAGTCTTGCCACCCTTGTACTGAAGAGATACCGTCAGAGGAGCTCCGTCCTCTGCCTTTGTGCCGTTCAGTGACATGCAGTGGTGACTCTGACCCATGCCCTGTCCTTACAGCTTCCCTCCTGTGCAGTGCAGATCTTTGCACTAAGGGATCTCCTGAGAGAGCTACTCAGAGGGGGGAAGGCTGGGGAGCCCAGGTGATGCACAACAGCACTTTGCTGCAAGAAAAAAAACCCCAAACCAGCAGAAAAGAGTTTCCCATGCTGAGGTACTGCCTCAGAGCTTTCAGTGAGGGAGTGCTGTGATGGCATAGGACTTCGAAGGGCCTTCTTCACTATTATTTGGGAGTAAACAGCAAAATTTGCCACTGAATAACTACTGAAATGTGAGTGTACAAGGTAGAGGTAGGAGTTGGTGGTGTTTTCTTTTGTAGCTCTTAACTTTTAAGTACTTTATTTATTTATTTATTTATTTATTTATTTATTTATTTATATTTATGTACTATATGATACATATATTCATATATATTTCTTATAGTTATATATTAGTATTTTCATTTTTAGAGCTTACTGACTTTCTAGATGCTTTTGTGATTTCAAGGAAGCTGAAGAGAGGGCTTTAAGTTCTTTTGCCTTAAATCTTTTGACAGTAAGGTGCTTCTTAACATCTGATTGGCATAAATTATGAAATTCTGAGGTTCATGTGAATGTTGTTATTGATTCTCATCGCCCACGTCTTAAATCCATGTGACTTGTAAAGTTAAGAGCTGGCCGCATAGATCCACGTGAATTTGGCATGCTTTCCTACTAGGCTGAGCATTAGTAATGAGTTACACCTTGCTGTGGGGTAGCACCACACTGATCAAATGAATTAGTACAATGACAGCTCCTTATAGCAAGAAAGTCCTGCAGCTTGTGCTTACTGTTAATTCCTCTAAATGTAAAAAATAATTTATAGTTTTATTCCCTTAAATGAGGAATGAACACGTTATAAGCTTATCAGTTGTCTTTTACATTTTAAATGAAGAGTAAAGCCTCTCTTTTTTTGAAAAAAAAGTAATATTTTTAACCAGCATGGCTGGACAAGTTAAAGTGAAGTGTTGTGGAGTGTTGTGTGAGAAGTCTATCATAGCAAATATAATTAAAAAAAGAAGAAAACTTGCAGTACTGAGATAGTTACAATTTTTCTGTGCTTAGGGTGGACCGGGAAATACAAGTAGGCAGAAATAGCAATGGGCTACAGTATAGCAACAGTAGCTTTAGATTATGAAAAGTTAAAAACTCAAAGTATAAGTTTCTGCTAAATTTGACAAAGCAAATGGGAAGACAGAAGTGGCTGGGGCAGGGCATAGTTGGACAGTGCTTGGTGTTTCCTCTCTAAACGGGTTTTCACCCTTCTTCATTTTTTTTCCTTCCTTGTACAGTGGAGAGAATGGTATCTTTTAAGTTCTAAAGGTTGATTGTATACAGGTGTACCTACCTAAGGTACTGATGTCTGAAACAGTTTATTAACAGTCCATATGGAATATTACATATTTGATGTTAGCTGAAATGGATCTAATCTAGAAACTATATAAATGGCATTGTTGATGTCTTACATTGCAATGAGCTGTGGTTGTTTTATCTTGTGTAATATTTTGACTTTTTTTTTTTTATTGCAGCGGTATTTTCTTGTTGGAAGTAATCCTGCAGAAACAAAATACCGTGTTTTGAAAATAGATCGCACTGAACCAAAGGATTTGGTTATAATTGACGATAAGGTGAGTGCGTCTCTGATTTCTTTTTTCGTTATTCCAAATAAATACTGTCTATACTGAGCTGAATTTAAATATTACAGATTTAATCTGTTTCAACAAAATTACGTTACAGAATCATAGAATCATATAACAGTTGAGACTGGAGGGGATTTCTGGAGATTGTCTAGTCCTACCCTCACGCTCAGAGCACTGTCAACTAGGTTGCTCAGGACCATACCCAGTCATGTTTTGAACGTGTCTGGGGACTCCACAACATCCCTCTGCAACCTTTTCCATTGTTCAGCCATCTTCACAGTACAAAAGCTTTTTCTTATGTTCATATGGAATTTCCTGTATTTCAGTTTCTGCCCATTGCCTCTTGTCCTTTGACTGGATACCACCGAGAAGAATCAAGACTTCTTTACTCGCTTATGCAAGTTATTTATGCACATTGATAAGATCCCTGCTAAGCTTTCTCTTCTGCAGGCTGATGAATCCCAACTCTCTCTGATTCTGCGATTCTCTGATTTTCTTTGTATGTCAAATACATACTGTATTAGCACAAAAATGGGAGTGGCCACAAGATCTTCAAATGGGACCTTCACTTTAGTGAAATTTTCTCATGTTCAGCTATACTGTTCTAAGTGCAAACTATATTTAATGACTATCTAGCCAAATTTTTAGCATATCTGATGTAACATATCTGAAGCAAAATAAGCAGCAGCAAGAGTTTCAATGCACATGTTAGAATAAGAAGTATATGATTTACAATCTTAATGCCTAAGACTTACATGTGACCATGAGTCTTTCTGTTGCACTGGGGTTTTTTATGTGTAAAAAAACTTGTTGGTAGGACTGAACCATGACACAGAGAATGTAGAGCAGATGTTTGGTTTATTGTGTATTAAGTAACTTTTACTATTCTCTGACATGAAATAACATCTAACAACCAAAGCAGTGACTTAAGTGACCATTTATTTTAAAGCATGTGTATACACAGCAAGAGGTGAGGGAACTTCTTGGACGTTTAGACCTGGGAAACAGAACAAAGATTGGGCAAAAGGGCTCCTCTGGGTTATCTCGAGCCGTCTCTGCTTTTGGTGTAGTAGGTAAGTGTTTTGTTTGGTTTTATAAAGTCTCTTGTTTCTTAAGGATCTGATGCTTACTGTGTCATACTGAATATATCTTTCTGTCTCCTCTTGATTCTATTTCTTTTATTTTTAACTGAATAGGATTGAGAAATTTTGTTCTCAAAGATAAATAAGTTTCTTTGTGAAAACGAGTGGGCCAGTACAGGGGAGAGAGTTTTGCTGTAACTAGCATCTTGTTTGTTCCTAAGGGAGAGATCTGGGAAATAGCCAGAACTCTAGAAGCTTGGTTGAAGATCTCACCAAACTCAACTGATTGTAGAATACAAATACTGGCCTCCTGAATTCCAGATTTCACAGAATTTTTTTTTAAAAGAAAACAAAAATTGACGTCCTTTATTAGGTTTTATTTCTTCATCACACACTATTCAGAAAGCTGACTTAATCTTCCTTTGGGTTAACTTTTTGCAATGACATATTTAAGTATTTCTTTTACATATTTGAGCAAGTATAGCTGACTACTGTGTCAGTTGAATTTTTGAATGCCAATCAGGTGTCCATAATCCTAGAGAACTGCTTCAAGGATTTAATAGAGTCTAACTTCTTATGAAAGTCCCTACTTTCCTCCCTATTGTCAGACACTGAGGTCAATATATTGATAAGTCATGTCTTAAAAGTAAATGTTGATGTGAGCTCTTACAGCTCCCAAGAATACTTTTTTTGCTTTATTTGCATCAAAGTACACCTGAACATCTAAATCGAAAGCTGCAGAGGAGATGGAGAATGTAATTACTTTAAAAGATGCTCCTGAATTTTGCATTATTAACCAAAACATAAGAAAATACTATCAGTATTCCAGTGTAAAGTGGCAGATTAAGCAAACTTTCTTTTGTGTTCTTTTTGCCCATGAAGTATTTGATAACTTATCCATGAATCCACTTTTCAAAAATTCCTCAATGAGTTTTATGTTCCTTAAGAATATTAATAATACGGGTAAACCTAAAGAAGCTTCTAACAGTCTTACAGCTTTGGCTTTTTTTGCACAAGCCATTAGTCCTCACTGTCTGAATAGTTGGTAACACATTTGGCTGGAGAGTGGTGGTGTTCAATGAAAATTTTGCATCCCAGTTGTATGTTTGTTTACATGTACTCTTCGTAACAGGAGAATTTCTATTCTGTAGCTGGACAAATATATTGGTTATCGGATATGATGTACTATTTTGTTTTAGAAGTAACATGCTTAGTGATCTTCAGATTATCTTGCACTTCTAAAGTATATCCTTTAGACATCTTTCATCTTGATTTTATCTAATCATGTCCGTATGAACATATAATTTGAGGGAATGCAACTGGTTGTTTCTGCCTGCTGGCTCAGGTCAGGAAGACAGGGCTATTTTCTGCAGAATTGGAACTGACAGCTTTGTTCTGTTCTTTGGTTATTTTGTTAAACAGAGACAGTGCATTCAGTGCGCTTAGAATGGAGGTGCTGATAGTCTAAGTTCTGGTTCACTGAGGAGTGTTTAAAAGTAGAAATCACTTTTAACTGGAGAGAACCAGGCCAAAGGGCAAGGCTGGATTCCTTATCAGACTTTAGTATAATATTTGGTGAAATTCAAAGGATAGAAGCTGTTCGCACGATTTTGGTATCTGGAGGATACAGGAGGAACTTTGACTGCTATTTAACAACTGAAATTCAATAGTCTGGCTTCTTCAAAGACTTTTTTTCTTTTTTTTCTTATTGTCAGCAGGGTCTTCTGTCCTTGTGCAGGTGAGAGCATTTTTCCAGGGGAGGCTAATAAGGCAGAAGAAAAATTGCAGTTCATTCAATCACATTGCAGCCTCCAGCAGTGACAAGGAGGAAAATACGTGCTTTTCTCATCCTTCTTTAATTTGTAATGCAAAGCTGAAAGGACTGAATATAAATACAAGTAAAAATGTGAATTGTGGAGTGTAGTGTTTTGACCCTGGCTGGCAGCCAGGTGCCCACACAGCCACTCTGTCACTCCTTCTTCTCTGCTAGACAGGGGAAAAAAATATATTGATGGGCCCATGGTTTGAGATAAAGACAGGGAGATCACCTGCATCTACTGTCCCGGGCAGTAAATATATTGAAAATTTGACATACAGAAAATATGTGAATGTTGTTGACATTTGACATACAGAAAATATATTGAAGGGCCCATGGTTTGAGATAAGGACAGGGAGATCACCTGTATCTACTGTCCCGGGCAAAACAGACGACTTGGGGGAAATTAGTTAAATTTAGTAAAGAACAAATCAGAGAAGAGTAGTGAGAGATAAAAACACATCTCAAAAAAACCCAAACAACGCCTTCCCCCCATCCCTCTCTTCCTCCTGGGCTTAACGTCAATTCCAGTTTATCCACCTTCTCCCCTGAGCAGGGCAGGGGGACAGGGAATGGGGGTTACGGTCAGTTCATCTGACGTTGTTTCCACCGCTGCTTCTTCCTCCGGGGGAGGACTCCTCACTCTTCCCCTGGGCTGTTGTGGGGTCCCTCTCACGGGAGACAAGCTTCACACACCTTTATTCAACGTGAGTCCTCTCACGAGGGGCAGTTCGTCACAGACTACCCCAAGGTGAGTCCTCTCACGAGGGGTAACCCGCCCCAATGTGAGTCTGGGGTGCAGTCTTTCAGGGGAAAACTGCTCCAGCGCGAGTCCCCTGTGGCATCACAAAAGTCCTGCCAGCCAGCCTGCTCCAGCATGGGCATTGCTCTCTCTACAGGCCACAGGCTCTGGTAGCAACCTTCTCCACCACGGGCTCCCCACGGTGTCACAGCCCCCTTGAGGCATCCGCCTGCTCTGGCGTGGGATTCTGCACGGACAGGTGGACATCTACACCCTGTCACACCCATGGGCTGCAGAGGGACAGCCTGCCTCACCATGGTCTTCACCACGAGCTGGGGGACTCTCTGCTCGGGCGCCTGAAGCACATCCTCCCTCCCGCTTCTTCACTGACCTTGATTTCTTCACATATTCTCACTCCTCTCTGTCTGCCAGTTGTTGTGTAGTGCAGTTCTTTTTTCCCCGCTTTTAAAATACGTTTTTCACAGAGGCTTTCCTGTCCTGTCATCATTGACAGGCTCAGCCTTGGCCAATGACGGGTCCCTCTTTGGAGCCAGCTGGCAGCAGCCAGCAAGTCTGTTAGACTTAGGGGAAGCTTCTAGCAGCTTCTTGCAGAAGCTACCCCTACAGCTCCCCCCGCACTGAAATCCGGTCAGGGAAACCCAATACATGGGGATATGTGCATTTTTGGTTTTTTTTCTCTCTCTCAATTAATGTATTCGTTGACAGTGCAGCAGTGACTAGGTTTCAGGCTCTTTACTACTAGCAGTCCGTCAAAGCCACACCTCAAACGCTGTGTTCAGTTTTGAGCCCCTCGTTACAAAAAGGACGTTGAGGTGCTGGAGCATTTCCAAAGAAGGGTGACAAAGCTGGTGAAGGGTCTTTAGAACAAGTCTTATAAGGGGCTGCTGAGGCAGCTGGGGTTGTTTAGCCTGGGGAAAAAGAGGCTGCGGGGAGACTTATCACTCTCTACAACTACCTGAGGAGGTTGTAGCAAGGTAGGGGTCAGTCTCTTGGCCCAGTAACAAGTGATAGGATAAGAGGAAAGGGCCTCAAGTTGTGCCAGGGGAGGTATAGGCTGGATGTTAGGAAAAATTTCCTTACTGAAAGAGTAGTGAGGCATTGGAACAGGCTGGCCAGGGAAGTCGTGGAATCACTATCCGTGGAGGTGTTCAAAAAACATGTAGATGTGGCACTTTGGGACATGGTTTAGCGGTGGATTTGGCAGTGCTAGGTTAATGGTTGGACTCAATGGTCTTAAAGGTCTTCTCTAACCTAAACAATTCTATTCTATAAAGCAGCTACCTCCAAGAACTAATTCATGTTATTTATTAGTTATTAAAATGTAATACTGGTGTATCACTGTCTATACTGTATTAAAAAGAAATGCAGGTTCAGAGGTGATTGTGTATTCCTATTTTTAATTTGAATGTATACATTTGTATTGTAGTTTAAAGGTTTGTTATGCTTTGTCTTTATTGTGTGTAGTAGGGGCATCCAAAGAAGCAACTCGGTGAAGAAGCATGGCTATACCCTGTAGTGTTACAGAATGAGACTGGAGGCTTCAGAAGCCTTCTTTTTACAGGCAGTAAAGTCTGACACTGCCTGTTCTACCTCCTTAGTCCTCTGGACTTCCGTGTTGGTATCTGAGAGAGAAATAGAAAGGAAGGATTACCCTTGATGGTCCAAAAGGCTAATTTGGGGGAGATGCTGCTGTAGACAGGGAATTTAATTCCCTGCTGTTAAGGAGAGAGAGCACAAAGGTGTTGTAGTACCCTTATCTTCTTTTGCTGTTCTGTGCCCCTCCCCAGTAGGGAAGACACAAACCTGAATTGAAAACTGGAGTTTGGGATTCCTCCTTGCCCTTGAAAATTAACCTTTTGGTATCTGAAGTAATTAGGGTATGCTTCGCTCTGAGCAGTGAGTGTCCTATTAAAAGCAAATACAAGTATCTTAAGTAGACAGCAGCTTATTCTGAGTTTTCAGTGTCTTAACTTTACTACTAATATTACAAATACAGATAGTGGAAGGGAAAAAAGTAAAAAGACTGTGTACTTCATTAATTGTCACTTACTGGGAGTGAGTTGTAAGGCTGTGGCTATGTGTATGTATATTTTTGTATGTTTATATATATGCACTTTTTATATATAACATTAAGAACAAACAAAAATTCTGTGAAGTTTTGAAACAAGTCTGATACTGTTTTGATATGTTTGATCAAATCAATGCACACATTCAAGTAATAGCATTTTAATGTTTTAACAGGCTTTGTCAGGTTTTTGGAAGGCTACTACATTGTGTTAATAACAAAAAGAAGAAAAATGGCAGATATTGGAGGTCATGCCATATATAAAATAGAAGATACAAATATGATCTACATTCCGAATGACTCGGTAAGAGTCACTCATCCTGATGAAGCCAGGTAAATAATGGTGGTAAACAGTGTGTGCTTTCTGAGTATTTTCTAAGCAATGGTGGACTGCATCTAGAAGTTTCAGTCACAGATTTCCTTCTGTTAGTATGTCACTCAAGCCATTTTGTCTTTGTTGATAAATTAGTGTGGAAGAATGGAGAATGGACCACAACTTCGGTGGCCTCTAACCTGGAGAGTGACTGTTACAGTCTTTCAGAGCTTTTTGTCTACATCTCCATATCACCTAAATGTCAAAGCTACATCCTAGGAAATGTGCACCCAGAAGCACCCAATATAAATATTGCTCTTAAAAAGCAAAGTATTGCTAATACTGGTTTATATTGTTTTGGATAGTGTTCCTTTGTTAGTAGCTCTAGCATCATGTCAATCTCACCCGAGGAGATCTTTTGTGCCCTTCAAAAAGTATTAAGTAGATTATTTAATGATTCTGTGCTGTCAGAATCTTAGAAGTGCTGCTGTCGTAAAGGGTGACAAAGTGACCCACTGGTAAGTTTAATTTCTTTTTTGCTTTCTGTGACTTTTTTTCTGAAGAAAGAAATTTGAGCCTTTGATCAGCAGGGAAACTTGTATGAAATGTACAACTACATCCTGGTGGGGTTTTTATCAGGGTGGGGTAATTTCACTTCTGTAAAATACCAGGCAAATGGTATCAATAAACTCTTTTTTAGTCTGTACCAGGTGTTAATATTCAAAAAGTGATGAATTATGATAAACTGATATCAGATAGTAAATCAAGCCAATGGTAACTATTAAAAAAGATTCTGCTTTAAGGTATGACTGATCATAAACCTCAGTCTCCTCCCTTAGAGTGCAACAGAGTATATTATCTAGCCTATATAGTTACAGTGTTAGCTATTTTATCATTCTGTCAGGAGTTAGGACTGGACTGGCCACTGAATGCTGACAGATGCTCTCTAACCCCTCTCCCTCCCCAAACAGGAAGGGAGAGACTTACAGGCTGGAAAAGAAAACTAAAACAGCTTTAATAAACAGTGAGAGTACTAATAAGGAAATAATGACAATAATAAAAATATATACAACCAATATTGATCACAACTCCACCCCACCCCATTCCTTTCCCCCGCTTCCACTCCCCCCGCTCTGTATCAGTCCCCACTGATGCTGCAGAGCAGGGGGCACAGGGAAAGCCCCAGCAGCAGGGGGAAACCAGACACAGGAGCTGGATTCAGGAACTCAAGATTGGGATCAAAGGCAGAAGATTGGATGGAGTCATCCTCGGACACCAGTTGTTGAAGAAGAATCCTTAACCTCTGTGATCCTTCAGCTTTATACTGAATATGACATATATGGAATGGAAAATTCTTGTTGGTCACCTGTCCTGTCCATTCCTCACTGGAGGTGCAACCTTTTACTTCCTTGGAGGTGCAAGCTTTTACTTCCTTGTGACCTCTTTACTTCCTGGCACCCCCAATGTGTTACACAAGATCTGGCAGTGACCTTGGTCACTATGGGAGCAAATACGAGCAAGGGCCTTTCTGCACACCAATCCCTGGCAGTAACTGTAAACGTCAGGCTTTATCACTGCTACACGGTCTGCAAAAACATGCTGCTAACTTCAGAAAGTGCAGTCACTTAGAAGAGACTGAGCTGATACGTAAAATTGCTGAACAGAATTGCTTCTGTTTATAGGATCATAGAATCACTAAGGTTGGAGAAAACCTTTAAGAACATCAGGTCCAACCATCAACCTAACACTACCATGACCACTAAACCATGTCCCGAAGTGCCACATCTACATGTTTTTTGAACACCTCCAGGGATGGTGTCTCCACCCTTTCCCCGAGCAGCCTATTCCAATGCCTCACTACTCTTTCAGTGAAGAAATTTTTCCTAATACCACATCTAAACCTCCCCTGGTACAACTTGAGCCCATTTCTTTTTGTCCTATCACTTGTTACTTGGGAGAAGAGACCAACACTCATCTCACTAAAACCTCCTTTCAGGTAGTTGTAGAGAGTGATAAGGTCTCCTCTGAACCTCCTCTTCTCCAGACTAAACAACCCCAGTTCCCTGAGCCACTCCTCATAAGACTTGTTCTCCAGGCCACTTTTATTGTCTTTCTCTGGACACACTCCAGCACCTCAATGTCTCGCTTGTACTGCGATGCCCAAAACTGAACACAGCATTTGAGACTGTGGCCTCACCAGTGCCGAGTACGGGGGCATGATCACTTCCCTGCTTCTCCTAGGCACACTATTTTTGATCCAGAACAAGATTCTGTCAGCCTTCTTGGCCACCTGGGCACACTGCTGGCTCATGTTCAGCGGGCTGTCCACCAACACCCCCAGGTCCTTTTCCACCAGGCAGCTCTTCAGCCACTCCTCCCCAAGGCTGTAGCACTGCCTGGGGTTTTTGTGACCCAAGTGCAGGACCGAGCACTTGGCCGTATTGGACCTCATACAGTTGGCCTTGACCCATTGATCCAGCCTGTCCGGGTCCCTCTGCACTGTCTTCCTACCCTCAAGCAAATCAACGCTTCCACCCAACTTGGTGTCATCTGCAAAGCTACTGAGAGTGCACTTGATCCCATCATCCAGATCAAACCAGGACACATTCAGAGACAACATTCCTATCTCTTTGGAGAATTTGCAAGGGTATGACAGGTTGAAGAAGATATTCTTCTTCGTTTATATGAGAATTACTGAAAATATTCAGCTCTTCTGCAGTATTGTTGGGAGTAAGTCCTAGAGAATTTGCCTCATATATGTGGAAAATAGAATTACAACTTTATCTGCAACTTCCTAAAAAATCCAGAGTATGTACATCAGTAGACACTGGATTTTTTTTAAAGGCTATTTGACTTATTTGATTCAGATGCAGACATTCTAGTGGAATACCTGTCAAAACAATTACAGTAAGATAGGTAGGGAACATATGGTAAGAGTCAATATTTTTATGTAGTTTAGTTTCTGAGATACTCTGAATGAATTCTTTAGGTCTGTCTGGTTAAGCTAAAAATTTTCCCTTGCATTATTTACTAGGTATCTGAGAATCTTTCAAAATGTGGACCTTTCTAGTAACTTCTATTTTAGGTACGTATTAGTTATTAATTCCTTTAAATATATATAAATGTATGCTTACAATTGCTGTAAGATTCTTCTTTTGGATTTTGATATGAAGATCTTTGAGTTTATATTTGGTGGAAAACACGTGTGTGATCACATTGCTTGTCCACTTTCCTCTCTGTGTTTTGAGCCTGCTTCTCCTTCAACAAATTGACTAGGAATGTCGTCTCCATGAGATTTAAAACTGTAGAACTACTAGTGCTAGAAGGTCGACACTGAAATTACTGTTTCTACCGACTGTTCAAACTTCCCAGATTATGCAGAAGTTCTCTCTTTGGAAAAGTATTATATGTCAGGGGGGATTGCTCATCTTGTCAGTTTTTCTTTCTTGATCTTGTTTTCCAGAAATAAAGCTTTGCCTTGATTTGGAAAAAATGATAGAGAAATAGGTCCTTATCTAAGATACCCAGTGTAGGGTACGTCTTGCATAGGATCTTCTAGGCATTACCCATTCTCTTGCTTACTGTTTCATAAATGCAATCATAGAATCATAGAATGGCCTGGGTTGGAAGGGACCTTAGAGATCATTTTAATCCAACCTCCCTGTTGTGGGCAGGGACGCCACCTCTTGACTAGGTCAGGCAACACGTGAGAACCGAACGGGAATCAAACCCGTGACCTTTGGTGTTTCAAGCACCACGCTCAACCCACTGAGCGAAATCGACCATACCTAAAAGAAGTTTCTGTGTCCCACCTACTGTTACACATGAGATTTTTGGGACAGCAAAAAGATGGGGGAGATATGGTGATAGATATGACAGTAACAGTTAGAAGACTTTGACCAAAAAACTAAAAAAAAACCCTCTTGCAAGTCCCAAAAGATGTGTCAGTCTAGAAGTTACCATTGGTGATAATCTTAATGTCCAATGTTTAAATAATTTATTTTTTGTAGATCATTAATGAGTGTCTAGAACTTACAGGAGGGCCAGTAATCATTAATGCTGTCTGAGGCTAAAATGGAAATCTGTGCATACTTCACATTCAAGTGTTATGTAAATTTGGTTTCTCTTTGGGGAAATGAATCCTAGCGACTTATGAAATTTAGCAATTAGTGTAGAGTGTTGTCAATATAAAGACATGAGATGCAGAATTTGTTACTGTGATGGAACTAATAAAAACACAAACATCTTTTTGTTTATTCAGCAGTCACTGTCTTAACATACATCTGTGCTGCAGGCACAAATTTGAGGACAGATACACTTTTGCGGACCAAATTTTTGGCTGGTTTGAGTTCAGTCAGAGAGTAGTACTTAAATCTCAGAAAAAGGAGGTTGTCTGTGTATGGATATTTCTGGTGGAAGAGCTATTTTTGATCTCAGGACTGCTTCTTGGGGCACAGTGAAGTTGATATGCTTTGTTCAAAAGGCATGTTCAGTTTTCAGTTATGACAAGAATATAAATACAATTTCAGCTATTGTACTGTAAACAGTTTCTATGTAAAGTCTCTTTTGGAAATCATTTGTATCGTTTGTCTTTACAAAATTAGAATCTGTGTATTTTATTTAAAAGCCTTTTTTTATAATGGATAAAATAGTACCGTGTGAAATGTAAGTACAGATGGAGAGTGAGGGCTTTCAGAAAAGACCTGTGCATCTGCAATTATTAATAAATGTTAACTGTCTATCAGTTACAGCTATGATCTGTCTCACTCCCTTCAATATAATCTTACTGTCCTGAGAATGCCACTTGAGACATTAAAAACTGAAACAACCCAGACCCGACAAGAGAGTTTTGATATATTTGAAGATGAAGGACTTTCAACACAGGGTGGAAGTGGTAAGCGCACAGCCCTAATTAAACTAATGTTGTTCATCATGAGTACATATAGAATGTGCTTAAGTTTACTTCTGAGAAACATTTAGGTCTTCTGTATTGATCCATGATCTTGTAATAGTCATGAGTTAATAGAAGATTACATGAAGTGCAAATTACAGACATTTAAATTTGAACAATGCAATTTGTAGAGGTGATTACTCATTGCTTTGTTAATTTACATCGCAACTCAGACATAACTGAGCATGCTGACGCTTTTTAGCCATTGATTATGCAACTGACTTCTAAAATTCCACTGATGTGTGAATTACAGAGAGAGTGGGAAGCAATAACTGGTTAAGTACAAATAAATCTTTTTTGTTTCATGTTGGAAAATACTGATGACAGAAGAATTATGTGCAATTAGTATCAACTCGATGTAGTAAGAACTATTGGGAATTATTAATTACTGATTTCGGGTGAAAACTGCAGCCTTCACTTTGGTTCTGGCATATTCATAAGAGTGTAAAGATGATCAGTCAGACAGAAAAACTATTTTCTCTCCTTTTTGCTTCACTTTCACACATACACAAAAAGTTTCCCCTGAAATTCTTAGTATTAGACTTCTTTCTGTTGAAGTTGATTTTTTTTGTTTTATTGCTCTGTGGCTTGTACTAATTATCTGAATGCTTGTCAAAAAATACTTTTTTTTTTAACTTTTTGTCATTTTATATGTGACACTGTTTTTTTCGTTGTTTAATTGTGAAATATCAGAAATAACAGTGCCTTCTTAGGTAGTAATAAAACACCAGGCCTTTTAAATATATCACTGATAAGCAAAACAATAGGATAGAGAAAGTCTGCTAGTATTTTGTTTAACACTACAAATTTGATATGGAAGCAGCTTAGATGCAACATAGTTTGAACACAGAAATGCCTGAAACAACCCCTGACACAGATTTTATGCAAGATAAACTTGGACACTGTCCACCCTTTCGTTTTTGACACCCGTTCATCACAACACCTACAATAGACCTACGCTAACTACAAGTCAAAGAATGATAATGAACGTTAGGTAAGTAACTAATCGTCTTTGATAATGGAGCTTCCTATGTTCAGTAGTTGTCAGCTATCACATGGCCATTTAAAAGCCAAAAGTTGTGCTGTATACAATATGCCCTAAATCTGATGGAAAATTTGAAAGATAATCAAATAATATATTTCTTTTTAAAGAAAAGTGATCCCCCCCCTGCCCAAGGAAAAGATGACAGACTGAGAGAGTTGGGGTTTTTCAGTCTGCAGAAAAGAAGGCTCCGAGGAGACCTTATTGTGGCCTTCCAGTATCTCAAGGGGGCCTAAAAGAAAGCTGGTGAGGGGCTTTTTAGTATGTCAGGTAATGGGAGGACTAGAGGGAATGGATTGAAGCTAGAGATTGGATAGAGATAGTTCAGACTGGACGTTAGGAAGAAGTTCTTCCCCATGAGGGTGGTGAGACCCTGGAACAGGTTGCCCAGAGAGGTGGTGGAAGCCCCATCCCTGGAAGTTTTTAAGGCCAGGCTGGAAGGGGCTCTGAGCAGCCTGATCTAGTGGGGGATGTCCCTGCCCATGGCAGGGGGAGTTGGAACTAGATGATCTTTAAGGCCCCTTCCAACCCTGACAATTCAATGATTGTGTTAGTAATGTGGTGATATACATCAGAATATCAGCAATTGGTTGTCAAATACCGCAATGATAGAAATGACCGTAAAGAGTGGAGGGAGCAATAATTCCTCCTTTGCAAAGACTCTTATCTGCAGAGTCCCTCAGGAATCTGTACAATGGCATCATCTCTTTTATGTCTTCGTGAAAACATTGGGAAACAAAGATGCCATAGCCTTGACCCCATCAGCAGTATGCTGATAGCACACACAACTCCATTTCCAGTAGATATTAGTAACACATCTGTTCTTATGATAGAAGATGTGTAAGTAACAGCTGTCTGTCCTTCAGGAACAAATTTCCCCCAAAGTTGTGATAAATTGCTGATCAAGTGCTTGTGGCCAGGTTCTGCTGAGGGTACGCACTCCTTCACTAAAATGGTTACATCAGTTTTCCCTGGGCTTGTGGTAAACTGGGTGACTAAGTAGCAACAGTTTGTTCAACAGCTGCACTTTTACCTTCAGTCTCATGTTTTTATGCAGCAGAACGTTTGGCTGATGTAATTGATATACATGCTGCTTTGATATAACTCATCCTGCCAGAAACTTAGTTTGAAAAAACTACACAAAATGTAGGTAATAGAAAACTTGTCCTATTCCTTGTCTATAAGATTAAGACTCATTCATTTCCCTTCACCGCCTTTTCGTGCCAGTTGTCGTCTTGGTCCTGACGTATTGAAACAGAAAAAGGCTCAGGTTCCAGATATATCAAAAATTGAATTTTGATTTGTAGATCTACAAGAACTGCATTTCTTGATGTCAGTGCAAATTAGAAAAAAAAACCATGATAAATTAAATGAGGATTGATATGCTTTTTGTAGAAGAGGGTCAGGGCATGAGCATCTAGAGCCTAGCAGGTAATTCCAGAGCTGACCCAGAATTTAAAAGCTTGTGGAATCCTCTTATGAAAGTATTTTTCGCATTAACTGGAATTCACAACTTATTTCCCTTATTAGCAAATCATCTGGTGCTACCAGGCAGAGATCTCTTTTCACTACTGAAACTTCTGCATGAAGGCACTCAAATAGTACTGGCAACCATAGAAAAATGATAAATCCTCATAAATTCTGACCTTCAGCACGTGCCTGAAGTTATCTGTGCCTGGCAAATTTCAAAGATCCATGTAAATGATATGCTAAGTTGCATTCAAGGGAAAATCAAAATAAAGGTGCAATGAGCTGGATTTTAAAACAGTTCAGTGCAGATAAGCTTGTTTCTTAATTGCTGATGCATTTTTGTTGTAACAACTTCCTAGGTGTGTTTGGGATTTGCAGTAAGCCTTACGAAAAGTATGTGTGGAATGGCAAGCTTCTGGAGGCGGTAAAAAATACTGTTCATCGTGACTGGCTGCTCTATATTATTCATGGATTCTGTGGGCAATCAAGTATCCTTTTAACATTGCAACAAATGTTAGTTTATTGATTTTTTTTTAAAAAAAGTTTGAACATGTGAAATACATTGAATTATTTCTTTGTCAAACAAGTACTTGCAATTTTAGAATTATTGGTTGGCTTTTATTTTCATTACTTTTCTAGGATTTATGCTAAATAAGAAATACGGTTATGTTCTTGTAATAGGGCCCTGACACAGGTAGGCTGCATTCTCGGTGAGGCACTCTGACATGGGGTTTAGTAATAAAGAACTTGAGAGGATTTTAAGGTTCAGCTGTATTTTTTTTCACAAATGTTTGGGGCAAGAAGAGGAGAAAAGATAAACAGAACTGAATTGCTGATACAGAAATGTTTTTCTCGTTAGTCTTCTTTAAAGCATATTTTAATAACTGAGATTTATTTACTCTGTTTCTGTTGAAGATGATGTCAGCCCTGCTGTGTAAAGAGAGTTAACTAAACACTAGAACATCTGAAAATCTTTTTCCATGACTATATATTCTTTAAAGTGGATAAATGAGTCTATGTACATTGTAGTAGGAGAAAAAGTCCGAATGCAGATCACACTCCAAAGAAATGGCCATCTCAGTATCTTTGTGGATAAGAATTTAGTACACTAGAGAGACATTCTAATTCAATCATCAACGGTATCATGTTGATTTAAAAGCCTGTCAAGAAAATATCTGGGAAAGCGAATGCAATTATGAAGTTAAGGTTAGTGGTATCTTTGGAGAATTTAATATTACTTTTTTTTTCTGATTGTAAGGTTACTGGTCATTGGCTTAGACTCCAGACAGCTAGATCTGTTTTCACATCACTATTTTTTTCGTATCACTGGTTCATCTGTGGTCTCACTTAATCAAAGTAGTAGCTGTGCATCTGACCACCAGCATTATGCCTGCAGCTGCTTGGTGAGTGACAATAGCCTTTGCTCCAGCTCTTTGACAAGCAAATGTCTTCTTCCCTCTTTCTTGTGCCTCCCTTATGCTAAGGAAACAGCAGCAGTCACACCAGACATCCGATTCCATCTTTTTGTTTGGTTGGGTTTTTTTAATAAAAAATAGCTTAAAAGAAAGCCAGCACTGCATCTGTAGCTGTTTGTCTCTGGCTTTCGGTTGTTACTTAAGTAGTTGCAAATTTGCCTATGTTTCCAGACAGATAATTAGAGGGTGACTAATATACCTGCTCTGAAAATAGAAGCTCCCAGGCTTTAATCCCAGTATTCACAAAAGCAGTATTTGCAGCCCGAGGGGAATTTTCTGCTTATTTCACCTCCTTTGTCACTTCATAAAATAGAAATACTTCTCTTCTGTATGTTGTGGAAAGTGGTTGGTGTATTGTAATTTAGATTCCCATTTCAAAATTCCTAAAAACAATTGTCGAAAAGGACAATGCTTTCTCCCAGCTGTGGAAAAAAAAATTTGGAAGTATACTCATTACTGTTAAATAGCTTTTAGTAAATCAGATGTTTCAGTTTCATTTTTTAGAATTTATTTTTGCTTGCTTCAAGTAAATGAATGAAAAATTGCATGTGACGTGTAAACCTTAACTTCTCCTTCAAGAATTGTTAATATACGGTCGCCCTATATATGTCACTCTGATAGCCAGAAGATCAAGCAAATTTGCTGGAACACGTTTTCTGAAACGAGGAGCAAACTGCGAGGTAAAGTAAATGGGATTTTAGGGATTCCTCCCTACCACCGTAAAATATGAAAGTTTGAGCTTGACTGACTGGAGAAGTGAAATGTCTTAGAGGGTTGTTAGAGTTTTGGTTTAAATTATGCTACTAGATAGTGTTGCCACAGCTACCATTACATTTTTTAATTGAGCTAGTAAAGCTGTTCTTAAAATACCAAGTCTTAACCAGCAGTTCTTGTTTTTTTGCACTTAGAGATAATGTAGTTTCCCAAATAGAGAACAAATAAATAAATAAATCTGACAGTATGCTTTTAGGGACGGATGGGAATTTAATCTTCAGTGGTGTTCTCATTGCTACGATTTGGTATCTTACAGTTTTTTCTCCATAAGGCATGAAAGTGTCATGTCTACATTGTGCATATTTCTGTTTGTTTTAGGGAGATGTTGCTAACGAAGTGGAAACTGAACAAATACTTTATGATGCTTCAGTTATGTCATTTTCTGCGGGGAGTTACTCTTCTTATGTTCAGGTTCGAGGATCTGTCCCTCTGTACTGGTCTCAAGATATTTCAACTATGATGCCTAAGCCACCCATAACATGTATGTACAAATTATTTATCGTGGTAGGTTACGGTTAGCGCTGTGTCCTTAAAGGAACGGCAGAGAAAATAAGTGAAAATTAAATGTGCGAAAATGAATGAATGGTCTATGCGTTTGTTCTTTAGGAAGCCATAATTTAAGGTAAATCAATGTTCTTAATAAACATCATGGCATACAGACATTCAACCATAGAAAAAGCTGCATTTGATGAAATAGAATAGAAAAAATGTCGTCTTAGACTTCACATTCAGAAGTGGAATATAAACAACGTCTGTTTGAAATTGTGAGCTTTCTTTGTGCTTATTTTATATACAAAGTTAGCTACATTTATCCTACTATTGTGGATAAAATTGCGTACCTGTTAAAAATGGTGGAAAATGTCTGAGCTAACTTTAATGGGGCCAGAATAATTGCTCCTTGTAAGCATCTCGTAGAAGTTTTTTTTAAGAAGTTGCTCCCAGTTTGAAAAAGATAAGATTTATTTATTTTGAACAGCTTTTACACGAAAAGGGGAGAAACTATGTAACTGTATAATTTATCAGAGAATTAGTATGTATTTTGTAAAGAGTGCTTTTAAGGGAAAGTTATTTAAATTACTACAGCTCACTTAATATTATCCTGAATATGTGTATTTGTTGCAGTGGACCAAGCAGATCCTTTTGCACATGTTGCTGCTCTTCACTTTGACCAAATGCTTCAGAGATTTGGCTCTCCCATTATTATTTTGAATCTTGTAAAGGTACAATATCTTGAATGTGTTCTATATGTTTTCTAATTTTTAATATGCTTATTTCTGTAGAGTCTCTGTGTAAATTTGGTTGTGTTCAAAGATAATATTAACTTATAAACGGTGTATTTTCTTCATAAATCTCATCTTACATAGTACATAGTTCTCTGTTTCCACTACTGCCCTTGCTACTGAATTACTAAAATAGTATAGCGCCGTGCAAAGTGAGAGTTGATTGAGTTATTTGAGATATTGTGATTAAGACTTATCTTCTGTTGTTTGCTCCATCTGGTAGAATCATGGAAGTATGAGCAGGAGAGGGAACTGATGCACCAGGTGTTAGCAGACAGGCACTGCCATATGCGGCAGAGCTGGACTCATGGGGGCAGTTTCATGATTGTTGCAATAATTCAATTCTCTCCTGTGTGAGAGGCTGTGGTACAAAGCCTGGATTCTCGGTGGCACTGTAATTTTGGTTATGACATCTTGTATTTGTGTTGGGATTTGTTCTGTTTTTCCGTTCTCATCCAACCTTTTGCTGTGGTGGTGTCTCTTTTCACATTTGAGTTTGATGTATTGATTTGTTTTGCTTGCATCATATTTCTTTCTAGTCTTAAAAAAAAAAATCATTTAATTTATCATGTTTTTCAGTAGAAAAGAGGATGTTCTATGTGCGTGCAGGATCCATTCCTAATATAAAAAAAATAGGGAAAATACTCAAGGAAGGCTTTTAAAACTAAATTGTAATAAATGGATAAATAATCTATATTCTATTTCTAGAAGCTTTCCTGTGTAGGAGTGCTTTTAAGACTGTCCAAGAGTCTGTGGAATTAAATTAGGATACTATTTGTTGACAGGAAACTGATTTTATCTTTTGGAGCCTTAGCTTTCAAAAACCATTATAGACCTTGACACGTGAATCATTATATGCTTTTATTCACAGAGTTTTTGATACAGTGGCTGAAAATGCATCTGCCTCTTTCTCTCTCTGTAGATGCTCAATATTACGATGCTAAAATTCATGTTCTTGTATTACTTTATGTACTGCTTGGAAGGGGGGTGGAAGCAAGGACAGTAGGCCCCCAAATCTGAACACCCTTTTTTGGATGTTTCTGTTGCTTTTACACATATGCTAAGCACTTCCTATCTCCAGTACTTTTATTATTTGATTTCTTAAATGTTGATGAAATACAAATCTATGTCATAGAATCATAGAATTATAGAATGGCCTAGGCTGGAAGGGACCTTAGAGATACCTGACTATTCTAGAAACTTATTAACTAGTAAAGACTCTATTAGGCTTCTTTTGGGTTTGTTTATTTAGGACTGCTGTTAGATATTGAAAGTAGTTTCTGTAACATAGATTATAGAAAACATATTATAGAAAATGTATGATATATTCAGAGAATGGCAACATAATTCTATTTTTTTGAAATTACGGCAAAGTTGGGAGATGGGAGCTGTTGTTCATATCTTTTGTCAGTAACAGAAGATTTGCCTGGGTCCTCTTGTACCCTAGAATTGAATGAGATACTTTCCTTTCTGTCTTTTTCCTTTTTTCTTGTCTTTGTCCATTTCCTCTGTACTACCACTTTTGTTTGCAGGTGCTCCTCTTTGGTCTTACAGGGTTCTATTTTTCAGCCAATGATTATGCGCAGTTGAAAGAGATGACTTTTGCTGCTAGTACAGATCAATTGTTAAAAACCCAGACTGTTTAGATTTTTCTGCCTCTTCTATTCTTAATTTAATTGTACTACTTAGGAAGAACTGCCCACTGTTGTTACAGCTTCCACTTTTAATTTCTGTTATATATACATACATGTATATGTATATGGGTATGTACATTTGTTAATGAAAATTGTAATGTTAATTTCCTTTTCTTTTTATTAAAGGAACGTGAAAAAAGAAAGCATGAAAGGATTCTTAGTGAAGAACTTGTCGCTGCTGTGACATACCTCAACCAGTTTTTACCCCCAGAGCATGCAATTATATATATACCCTGGGATATGGCCAAATACACAAAAAGGTAGGAAAGATCCTTCTGTGTACTCTTAGCCACAATACAAATAACTGTATGCTACTGAGTGTGGTGCTTTTCAGTTGAATGTAACTTAGGAGTGATGGGAAAATTTTACTAAGATCTATGGACACAGTACAACCTCAGCTTCTTAAAGGATTTTTAATGTTTTCTATGGTTTCTTAGCAAAGTTAAGCATGACCTGAAAACTAAAATTCTCTGCGAAGGAAAAACTTTAGAGAAAAGTTACAAAAAAGCCATCCACACTCACTTCCTGTTTTGAATTGGTCAAAACACTGCATTTTGTCAGGTGGTCCTTTTTAGTAATTGAATTTATTGAGTCAAAAAACTTTGGAAAGCAAGGGGTTTCATATAAATCAGTCTTTGCCATTTCTTCTTCCAAAAGGAGGTGAGAGCATTCATTTCAATGTTATAAAGCATTTTGATTATTAAAAGCATATATCTTTGAAAGGCATATATATTCTTTAACTTTTTATTCTATAATTTTGAACAGTAGAATACTGTACTAAGATCATGTGAAAAGGGTAATTGTTTTTCTTAAATGTAGAAAAATTTACAAGGCACAAACATTTTGAATCTACAGGTGTAGATAGTTATTCTTAAGTGACACACAACTCAGTTGTAAAGTTCTCTGATCTGCATGCATTTACTGTATCTTATAATGCCACACACAAAAATAAATGTTACTGAACAAAACAAGACCTTGCAAACAAAATGAGGGAATCTGATTTAGCATAATCATATACCTTTTTTTTTTTACTCGTTCTTATTTTGTGAATCACAGAAAGTTTGGTTAGTGTGATATAAAAGTCAAGGAGTTTTAGATTTTTTTAGGTCTTCCACTTCTAGTGTATGTAATATGCTATATTAAAAAGCAAATAAGATTGCTCAGTTATGGTCAGTGTCTGCTTCTTATGTCTCTAAAATCTAAGAAAACTATCGACATAATTACTGTTGGCTAAATAAAGCTCTAACGTGAGTCTTCCTTTTTGTTAATAATAAAAGATTTACCAAGCAGTGATTTTCTTTTTAGTATTAATGTATCTTGACTGTGTATGTTGTTTTTTTCTTTCCACAGCAAACTTTGCAATGTTCTTGATAGACTGAATGTGATTGCAGAAAGTGTAGTTAAGAAGACTGGATTTTTTGTAAATCGACCTGATTCCTACTGCAGTGTCTTGCGGCCAGATGAAAAGTAACGCATAATTTAACTGAAGCATAATGAATAATATCTGCACCTTGGAAAGTTTTCTGGGATTCCTTTGTCTATTGCATTATTTCTTATTTTAAGGTTTAAATCCGTATGAAAAAAATTAACTCATTTATTAAGGTATAGGTAAAAGGATTGCAGTCACAGACACATGTTAAGAAGTACTCACTGAAGGAATCACACCGAATCACAGAATCTCAGTGTTAGAGGTTGGAAGGGACCTCAAAGATCATCTAAACCAACCCCCCTGCTAGAGCAGGATCACCTACAGTACGTCACACAGGAACGTGTCCAGGAGGGTTTTGAACCCCTCCAAAGAAGGAGACTCCACAACCTCCCTGGGCAGCCTGTTCCAGTGCTCTGTCACCCTCACAGGGAAAAATTTTTTTCTCATATTTTTATGGAACCTCCTGTGTTCCAGCTTCCACCCATTGCCCCTTGTCCTGTCAATGGACGCCGCTGAAAAGAACCTGGCTCTGTCCTCCTGACACTCCCCCTTGACATATTTATAAACATTTATGAGGTCACCCCTCAGCCTCCTCTTCTCCAAGCTAAAGAGACCCAGCTCCTTCAGCCTTTCCTCATAAGGGAGATGTTCCACTCCCTTCATCATCTGTGTGGCTCTGCGCTGGACTCTCTCAAGCAGTTCCCTGTCTCTCTTGAGCTGAGGGGCCCAGAACTGGACACAATATTCCAGATGCAGCCTCACCAGGGCAGAGTAGAGGGGCAGGGGGACCCCTCTCGACCCACTTGCTACTCCCCTTCTAATACACCCCAGGATGCCATTGGCCTTCTTGGCCACGAGGGCACATTGCTGGCTCATGGTCATCCTACTGTCCACTAGAACCCCCAGGTCCCTTTCCCCTGCGCTGCTCTCCAGCAGGTCAGTCCCCAACCTATATTGGCACATGGGGTTATTCTTTCCCAAGTGCAAAACTCTACACTTACCCGTATTGAACTGCATAAGATTTCTCCCTGCCCGCCCTCCAGCCTGTTTAGGTCTCTCTGAATGGCAGCATGGCCTTCTGGTGTGTCAGCCACTCCTCCCAGTTTCGTGTCATCAGCAAACTTTCTGACAACACTCTCTAATCCCTCATCCAGGTCATTGATGAATATATTGAAAAGCACCGTCCCCAGTACTGACCCCCGAGGGACCCCACTAGACACAGGCATCCAGCCAGACTCTGCCCCATTGACCACAACTCTCTGGCTTCTTCCCTTCAACCAATTAGCGACCCACCTCACTACTTGGTCATCCAGACCACATTTCCGTAGTTTACCTATGAGGATGCTATGGCAAACGGTGTCAGGAGTACAGCTACACTGCTGCTGTTCTACTTGTAATGAATTCTTACTTCAAAACAATATTTGTAACTTGTAATCTGTGCCATGTGTGCTTACATAAAGGGATATCAGTTTTACTTTGTAGGATTTTAATTGTCACCCTTTTTCACCGAGCAGATCAATACATAGTATTATCTGTTATTTTTAAAAATTATTTGTAAGACATCCTGTTTTGTTTCTCTTCCAGGTGGAATGAACTGGGGGGTTATGTTGTTTCCACTGGTCGCTTGCAGGTACTAAAATATACTTTATTAATTCATAGTTATAGTGATGTAGGTCAGCACTTCCGAAGTGCCAGTGAACCATTTCACTTAGATGCCTGCTTGGTGATTCACAGAGTAATCTTAAATTAATATTTATGGTAAACAGCATTATTACTCTCCATCCCAGAAATCTAATGGGGAAATAGTGCTTAAAGTTCTCGTGTGGTACCACAAAACCTTATGCTGCTGGAATTGTATTTTGCTACAGTCAGTCTTAGAAATACTCATATTCTAAACTAGTTTCCATTGCTATTTGGTATGTAGTTTTACCAGTGCACTGAAAGTTAAAACAGCAGCATTTTAACAAACTGCATAATATAATGTTATACAGAAGAGATGAGGAATAAGCATACTTAAGACTGGTGACATAGTCATATTAAAAGCATTTTCACCAGTACTGCGTATTCTGTACATTGTTAGAATTTCCATCACCAGAAGAAAATAAAACTAGGAACACTACTATTTTTAAGGTCTAAAAAGTGCTGACTAAAGTATAGATCATACAGTACTGGATTTACACCTGAATGTTATATTCTGTTAATACATAATGTGTAATATTTTATGTAGTAATATATATTCTGATCACAAGGCGTATTCTTAAGAAGCATTAGTTGCCTTTGACTTACCATTTATAGTATAGTACTTGTGAGTTAGAAAGCATGTGACCATTCCTTTATTAGTTGATCACTGAGATGTTTGTTGAGGGCAGATGAACAGCAGAGTAGATAGAATTTGATCTGTTTTAAAAGAAAACATATCAACACTAGTTAGAACTTTTTTTAATGTTAATCTTATAGGTTTACCTGTATTAAGGGAATGAATTTTTTGCCTGTCTTTCAACTTTAATCACTTGAGATAGTCACCATTGGCACACATGTAAGCATTTGGATGACAGTACATCACAGAATAGGCATCTTGTGAGTCACACCCTAAAAGTGCTTCTTTACTAAGGCAATAAAAGTTTAGTTGACTAGCTTGGATGTGGCTGTATATATTTGAGCCGAAGAACCGCCCGTGCTGTTACAGTAAAATATGTTTCTTGCAGATGCTCATATTATAAAATAGCTTTGTGTGCATTACGGAATAGATGAACAGTGGTTCAAGCAGCATAAAAGAGTATGTGCAGGACTGTGACTGTCAGCAAGATGTCCATGTGTGTTGCTCCAGATACAGAAGCTTAAAACATAAGCACCATCACAGTAGAACCACAGCAAGTTAGAAGTGTGCCGTATTTTTTTTGCAGTGGTTACAACATACTTGAAAATTAGACCTTCTTTGCTGAAGTATCATAGCTTTGCTTTTTAAGGTGAAGCTTTAGGGCTGTTTCTGTGTTGAAGGAGAGATGCAGTTTGCGTGATGATGGAAGCAAGAATATTTTGAAAGTAGGTGTTGCAGCAGTCTGATGTGGCTTGCTAGAGATGAATTGCTTTTGAATATTTTTTTTAGAAATGTCTTTCCTCGAATTTTTGTGAACTGGCATAATTTGAGTTGTGACAAGTCTTGGATAGTAGATAAAACTCATGAGTGTAGTAATTTTTTTAATTAAGAAAAATCTTATTTGGATTGCTTTACCAGACTGGAGTTCTCCGAACCAATTGTGTGGACTGTTTAGATCGCACTAACACAGCCCAATTTATGGTGGGAAAATGTGCTTTGGCGTACCAACTCTATTCGTTGGGACTGATTGATAAACCAAATTTACAATTTGATACGGATGCTGTTAGGTAAGATATATTTGTAAAGCATGTCCTGGTGGGTTTGTATTTGGTTTTTTTTATATCAAGAGATTTAGGAAAATTATGTCTATCTAGAAGAACAGTGCAATTCTTTCTGTTGGACTGATTTAAAGTTTATTAATCCAAGTTTAAAAAATCTTACGTACTTGCAATCTTCTTGAGAAAATCCAGTCGCACTGAATATTTGCTCTTCTGGAAAAGTATGTTAATGAGGGTTCTTAGAAGATAACTGCTTGACTTTATTATCTTTAAATGCCTAAACTTAAAGCTAAGAATTTTAAATAAATGCAACAAAAAAACCCATCCCAGTCTTTTACACTTACCTCACTTGCTCGAGGCTAAAAATGAGTGTGAAACAAGTACATGGTTTTAAGTAGAATGCCAAACCGACATTTGTATAGAAGTATATCTTACCTTGCTACTTTTCCTTTAAAGAAAATATGTGCTTTTTTGTTCATTGAAAACAAGTGTTCAGCAAAGTTGTTCTCTCAGTGTCAGTGAGACACTTACTTATTCAAGCATCCTCAAACCATTTAAGAAAACCCAGCATTTAAATTGGAGTGCTTTGAGCATCAGGGGTAACTAAGCTACTTAACTTATGAATATGCTTCAGAAATTAATGTAAGTCCTTGAGGTGATGTGTTTTTTTTCCTTAAAGCTGTTGTCGTGACTGTGAAACTTAGGGATTCATTACTGGTTTGATAGTCACAGAACATGGAGATGTGGGAGAAGAAAATATATTGCTTGTTAAGCAGAAAGACTTCATTATTACAATACTTTATTATTTCATCTCTCAGAAAAATCTTTTCAGCAGTTTGATAGATGACACGTTTTCCTTTTCCTTCAGATTATTTGAAGAATTGTATGAAGATCATGGAGACACGCTTTCTCTGCAGTATGGAGGTTCTCAGCTTGTTCACAGAGTAAAAACTTACAGAAAGATAGCTCCATGGACTCAGCATTCCAAAGATATTATGCAAACGCTCTCAAGATATTATAGTAATGCTTTCTCAGGTAAATTTAAAGTGCTTTCTTTTAAGCCATTATTTAAAAAGCATCTTCCTTGTGATGTTTCAGTAATCTGCACTGGGTATTCTGATTTGATGAAGTATTGATGTCATGTGCAAGTGCATGTTATAGCATGCAGCTTTATTTGATAAATGTGTAAGAAGTAACTTGTTGTAAGAAGTATTTACAAAATGTCAACATGTAGCCCTGAAATTGCCAGTGATATTTGTAGATCAATAGGGAAGCGGGTAGCTGTTATAGAGCTGTTAAAATGATGGACAGAATAGCTTCAACAAATACAAGGAAACTGGTAAAACTAAACACAAGTAGAAGGCTTCAAGTGGAGTATTTCTTGTTCCTGGGGATTTCAGACATAAAGCAAGCTCTAATGCATGTAATTGTTTTGTGTGAATAGAAGCTACTAACTGTCGAATCTGGTAGAAGAAACAAAATTAAATTAATAAAGCAAGGTTCTCCAAGTAAATAAGCTAATTTTTTAGGTAAATAAGTTGTAAAATTGGTTTACTCCTTTGCTAGCTCCTATGAGTCACTGATACTGTTCTACTTTGTCCTGGACAACATTGCTGGGAGAAAAGCTCTTTGAAAAATGCTGAACCATACCTTATGCGAAGTAACTGGGAAAAAAAAAGTGTAGTATTTTTAGAAGTCATGAGAAAGATCTAAAAGAGTGGACAAAGGAGAGTCTAAGACATGTCAGTGCTGCCATGTTCTAAATGTTGTGTCAGTCTGTTACTTCTTCACAAAAGCTGCATAGCCAGGGAAGGAAGTAGCATTGCTGGGTTTTGGTTGCCTTTTTTTTTTTTTTTTCCTAGAAGACTGCAATTATTTAGCAACTATATGAACTTTAAAACAGTGAGCTGGACACTGTCTAGAAATCCTTCAGTAATCTCTGGTTTCTTTGGCCGAAGTTATTGCTTTTGTTAGTGACCGTTCTGTGTATGTAAGAAAATGTGAGAGCACAACATTTGAAGTAGTGTTTCTGAATGTAATTCATTTCATTTGTGTATCATATTTGCCCAAATTACATGAGAAATGGAGAGCTTGTTTATTTCAGTGATATGTTCTCTTATTATTTGCAGTGGCAATAAGGTATAGCTTCATCAAATCTTGTACTGATAAGTACAAGATGGAACAAAACTCTGAAGCTTGTTCACTTCTATGCCAACCACTTCACTGGTTAGGTCTGTTTGCAAGGACAGTCACAATATGCATGTGTTTTAGTATTAAAAGAATTTGGTCTGAAAAAGGTGTTACAGAAGAAAGAAAGAATACATAATGAAAAAAGTCCATCTTGTCACCTGAGCAAACTTGTAGCTGTGTACACAGACAGATGTTAGTCTTCACTGAAATCAGTATGAAAAATAAAACTTTCATAAAGGTGCTGCACACTTTGCTCAGTTTTTGGTTTCGGTATTTGAATGAAGTATTTTTGGTGCTTTATGCATTCCTTGTGTTTGAAGATGACACTGCTGAAGTGTAACATTGACTGTTTTATTTACTGCATTTTTAGTATGAAATCTTGAAAGATTCATTTCAGTGAAATTTAAAAGTTCATTGTCCGACACTGCCTGTTCAGATGGCATCTGCAAGCCTGCTAATGTGACACACTGAGTTTATTTTTATTCCTGAAATTTTTTCAGAAAGCAGAGATAAAGGAAGCATTTTAAAAAATATTCTGATTTACTATATTGCACTTATTGTTAGTACCCGTCATATATCCTTTGAAACACAAATGAAAATCTGAGGGCTAGCCAATTCATGAGCCAGCATTTCTTTGTATTTCTAATCTGAGAAACTTGCAAATTTTATGTACCACTAAAAGATTTTACTGATTTGCTTAAGTCATGCAGTATATCAGATTCAGAACAAGATTGCAAGCAGGCTCCTAACAGTGCCTCCTAAATAAATCATTTAGTCACAATTATCTATTGTAAAATACACATGATTGTAAAAATAAGAAAATGGTTTCATCTATTGATGTCAAAGCTCTTAGGATAATCACTGCTAACTAAGTTGTAAAGATGAGAAAAATTAAGATGTGTATTGGTTAAGTGACTTGCCTGGAGGTACTAATCCAGTAGATAAGACTCAGGTTTGAAAGAAAGATAACTTTGAATGCGTCTTCACCCTAATTTAGGGTACCTGGCTTAGCTTTTATATAGCTTTTCTGTACCTATAAATTTGTAACATGTTGCTTATATAACAGAAGAGTGAAGAATTAAAAGAAACGTACTCAGAATCAAGTTAGTGACAGAAGAATAGAAGAAAACCAAGGTTTCCTTCTAAAAGTAAGGGACAATGAATTTTATGGTAACTTAAAAAAATACTACAGGTTTAGACAAATATTTTGACCCTTTTTTTTCATGCATGTTTTTAATTCTAGCATTTGAGAATAGTACAGTGTGCAATGTAGTTTGGGAAATCAACTGTTTGAAGTACCCTGGTTATAAGAAAATTACTTGTACCAAAAAAACCATAATCCAACTAAGAATTAAGTGTTCTTTTAACACCCTCTGGGCAGGCCTTCAGATTAGTTGAATTCTAACTTTTTTATTCATTTGCGATTGTCAGAGAACTTAGGAAATAGCAATTGAAAATAACATTCTTATAGTTTATATGCCTTTAAAGCAATGTGACATTGCAGACTTCAGTGCTAGACTTGCAACATGCATAATAAGCTTCTGGAATCTGAAATAATCTGTTTATCCACAAACAGGACTGGACATAGTAAACTACCCTGTAGTGTTGGATGAAATTACTTTCATTTACATTTAATTACTATAACCTTTTAGTCATGGGATGTTATAGCCCCAGTTGTGTTGGATCTCTCATGATTTAGTAATTTGTCGTGTAGTGCAGCTGCAAACTCAGATTGAGAGAAGTAGATTATTTTAGACTAGTCCAATTAAACAGCCCCTTCAGTTCCTGTTTTCTCAAACAGTCTTAAAAATGTGCGAATACACACGTACATTGCAGTATCTTTTGCAAAATCAGTGCAGTCTTCCTACTTTCTGGTACATAATTGTAGCATTAGCTGCTAACAGTAAAAGGAGAAAACCTGTTTGCTCTTTTGTATGTGCTCCACAGTACATTGACACATTCTTATTTATTTATTTTCAAAAATAGGGATTTTTTTTCCTACCCAGATAAGAAAATTCATCTGAAAAGCTCGGCATCTTCTTTTCTCTCTGGCCAGTGACTCAAAGAAAGACGAAAAGTTTCATTTAGTTTGTTGAAGATTGTCATAAAATTGTTCAACCCTTAATGTAAGGAATGGGGAAGGATTGTCACTTTTCAAGTTAGGTGTCTGCACCCCTGGCCACATAAGTGTTTGTGTCTGCTTGAAGACCTATGCACAAATAATCTTTTATGGAGGTTTGGGGTTTTAAATTGTGGGTTGAGAAGTAAGACAATAGAAGGACGTTTTCTGATAAATGACCTGTATTTCTGTTAAGTTTAAAACACAACTGAAACGGCAAGTGCTGCTACAGACAGTTTCTAACAGTGAATTGGTTAATTCAGTTGGCACAAGTTGAAGTTCAAGCTGTTTTTCACAGAACAAATTTCACTTAGTTTTATTTCATTTTAGCATCCGTCATGTTAAGTAGTGACATAGTTTAACTGAATTATCTTCTTATACTTTAGTTGTTTTACAGTTATTTAGTTAGCAATTTCAGTATGTCTTCTGTTCGGGGAAGGTGAAGCAATGGTAAATGAGCTTTCAAAAATTATGACCAATTTTAATGTGATTCATAGATTCATAGAATGGCCTGGGCTGGAAGGGACCTCAGAGATCATTTTAATCCAACCTCCCTGTTGTGAGCAGGGACGCCACCTCTCGACTAGGTCAGGCAACACACATGAGAACCGAACGGGAATCGAACCCGTGACCTTGGTGTTTCAAGCACCACGCTCAACCCACTGAGCTAAACCGGCCCTCTCAAGTTAGTTAATTTTGTCTTTAGGGCTCTTCCAGTTTTCTATGCTTAAAGTACACAGAGCTTTCTGGGGGTTTGTTCAGCACTTTCTTTAAACCACTTGCTAAATAACTTACCAGAAAGAAAGAATAAATGTTATTGCTTATAACTTTTTCTTTCTTTTTACTTCTCAGTGTCCTTAACAAGTGAAGTTTTTTAGTTGTTGGTTTGCTTATTGTTTGCTTTTTTTTTTCTTTTCTCCAGACTATTTTACTGAGTTTTCATTAGCTTTCTTGTACTGTTCCTGGCCTTCCAAATTATCTCCTTATGTCTTGGTGACGCTATCTGGCAGAAACAATATGCCTGAAATCCATAAGGAATTACATATGCTTTTCAATATTAATATGTAGAAGAGTTATTGTTTATAAGTTGATCCTCTTAAAAAAATAAGGAAGCTCAGGAGCAGGAGGGAAGATAAAATAAGTATCTTTTTGGCAGAGTGCTCTGAAGGGACAGTAAAAGTGTTTGGAGAGAGTATTAGTGGATAGAAAAGGAAGAAAAAGGCCAGATTCCAGATGAAAGACCTTCTAAGTAGGGAAGGGAAGCCAAGCAACATCAAGAGGTTCTCACTTTCTTTTCCTTTTCCTGGTGCCTTGCTCTGTTACACCATGTGGCTTTTTACAGAAGATTCCACTTCTAAATATGGACCTCTACTAGTGCAGACTTCTGTGAAATGCCATCCTTTTCTATAATCCTATTGTTCTACACAGCACTTCATTTGTCAGCTGCTTCTGTGTCTTAATTCCCTGTAAAAAATATTCTGTGTTGCACAGAGGGAAGAGACATTCCAGTTCTGGCAAGAAGGATGTATTGACTGAAACTTTGGTGGTGGCGAGGAACAAACTTTGTTCTTGCTGTCATACCACTGCTTTGTGGATTCTGCCTTTTTTTTTTTAACCTGCTTTCTGGTATACAGAGACTTCAGTTTGTCTTTTTGATGCAGTGTGTAGCTAAAGGGACACTCAGCTCTCATAATACTCTCTTTGAAATGTGGCGAGAAATGAGGGAGTAGCAATCTCTATGGAACTAGTCTGAACTCTTCTTTGTCTGATGATGACTGAAGTGGAGACAAGAGTGGAGATGAGAACTTTCCATATACTAATTCCAAAGAGCACATATAGAGCTCAATTCTCCACATATTCCCCTGTATCTTATCCTCAGTGTGGAAGCCTTCCTCTACCCTTAGGACTTGATGATCTTAAGGTCCTTTCCAACCTTGATGTTTCTATGAATCTGTAATTCTATGACTCTGTCTGCAAATTTGTCTATATCAAAGTTCACCATCCCCAAGCCCTCATCTGAGTTCAGGATTTCTTCATATCTGTTGTAATTCGTCTTATCTGCAGCTGGGTAGCAAGAGAGATTTTAAAGATGTACGCGAACAACAACCTTTCTTGTCATGCTTCATCTACAGTGGTATGTAACTACTAGGTTTAAGCACTTGCCTTCTTTAGTTTGGTGAAGCTTAGAATACGGCAAGAGAATTTGATTTAAACAAGAGGAAAAAAGAGTCACAATTATTAAAAGGTGTTTGTGAAGTTTAATCATTTTACCAACTATGTTTTGACTAGAAAAACCCAAAAAATTCATAGCTTGTGTGTTATGTGGGAGCCTCGTGTATGGTATGGGTACTGTTTAGTTTCATGAAATCATCCGTTATTTAGACTGCAGTAAATCATCATGATACGCCAGTTTTCCTGAAACGTGTGTAAATACGTGCCCATGCTTCATGCGTACACGCATATGCAGAGGTGGGAGATGGGGCTGCAGTGTGAGGTCTCACTTCTGCAAAGCCTCAAAGCAGAGCATCAGCTCCTGTGAGAGAAAGCCAAGGAAAGAGGCAGTGCCGCTCCCAGCTCCACGTGCGCTGCACCGTGGCAGAAGGTCAGGGCTAAAGGAAGTTTTTGTTACGGTGCTTGAAGCCCAGAGGTCCTTGTAGAAGTCGTAGGACATACACACTGTGAGGATCAAACTTAAGCAAATGTCTGAATGGGCTTGAGCTCTGCAGCATTCCTGGCGTTAAGCGTTCCTCTTGTCCAACAGATGCAGACAGGCAAGATTCTATCAATCTCTTCCTGGGAGTATTCAAGCCTACTGAAGGAAAACCTCATCTCTGGGAGCTACCTACCGATTTTTATTTGCATCACAAGAACACCCTCAGTCTGTCACAGTCCAGGCGAAGGTATTTTGCTGGTTTTTGGGGGGTTTTTTGGTTGATATTGCGCTAACAGATTTTAAAAAAATGTGATGCTAACCAAATAATTTGGTCAGCCTCTCAAAAATTTGCTTACTGTTTAAGTTTTTGTAAAAAACCTTCAAGAATTTACACAAAATGTTGGATCTTTTGAAGGATTTGCTTTGGTTTGTTATTTTCCTGTTGTGCTGAAAAGAAGACACTTCATTTAATACAAAATTTTGTCCTGCAGTGTGAAATGAATCACTATTTTACTGAAGTACAGTTACAACTGTCTCATTAAGTAATATACAGGTGCATTTTTGCTGATGAAATTTATTGAGTTGTTGTTTGAGATTAGGTGATAAGGATAACGTTTGTTTATTTTGTGTAATGCACTTAGTCTGCAGCTGTGCCTACCAGGAAGCCCATGATTTTCTACCTGCCTTTCAGCCATGTGTAGCCTGTTTCAAATCCTGTTTTTCTTCATTTTCATTCCACTGAAGATGAATGATAATATACAGAAGTAACAGAGCTAAAGCATAGAAATTTTAAAATGGTTTTAGAGAGTTTCACAATAAATATCATGTGTAAGAAAAGAAAAATAATGAAGACAGTGCTAGACTTGTTAGCTAATTAATCTCTTTTAGGAATTTCGTTGCTTCTACCTGTTCATTCTGCAAGCCTTAAAGCTCTGTATCAGAAATGGTAGTTTTGAACATCTGCATTTAGATTTTTGTCTGGGGAAAAGTGTTTACACAGTGCATTCAATCCCCGTTGATTGCTTATTCCATTAACACGTTGTGGCAGCTGGTATGTGATATGCCTATTTCTAAATTTCGGTCCTTTTGTATTGTCTCCTGAGGCTTCCTTGGTGGCTAGCTCATGTCAGGCGTACAACCAAGTGCTATTTCAGGCACATGCAACATTAATTTTATTGCCTGTTGGTTCCAAATATTATCTCAAAAATTAATTCAGCTGATATATTACAAATATATGAATGTCCTAGTCTCCCTTTAATCTGTTATGCTGTTAACAACTGTCTCTTAGTTGTCACAGATACTGTTTTCAAATGAGGTGGACCATTTTTTAAAAAAAAGTTGGTATTCTTCGTTTACTTGTTAGTTTTACATTATTCTGGCCGGAATAAATTCTTCTGAGCATTTACACAACCAAAGTGTTTTCTCATGTGAACAAATTGACACCTCCATTTAATAAATCATTAGGTATAAACAGCTCTCCCAGTTATTTTTTGTTTCTACTAAACTATGGCCAAGTTCTTCATATAACTTCTTTCTGCCTCCCTGTGCAGTGCCCCTTTTGGATTCTTTGGGCACAGCAGCAAAGGAAATAATGAAAACTCATAATGAAATCAAGGACATAGGAACATAAGGAAGATTTTGTTTCCTGTCATTAAAACTTCTTTTAACTCTGTGCTTTTCCTATATTGCATTTGCCTCTCCATCAGAAAGAAGATGAGTATAGAATAGGTGAGATAGAATACAATAGAATGGAATCATTCAGGTTGGAAAAGACCCTTGGGATCATCGAGTCCAACCATTAACCCTACTCTACAAAGCTCACCCCTAAACCATATCCCCCAACACCACATCTAAATGACCTTTCAACACATCCAGAGATGGTGACTCAACCACCTCCCTGGGCAGCCTATTCCAGCATCTGACCACTCTTTCTGTGAAAAAGTTTTTCCTAATGTCCAGTCTAAACCTACCCTGTGGCAGTTTGAAGCCATTCCCTCTTGTTCTGTCCCTAATTACCTGTGAGAAGAGACCAGCACCAACCTCTCAACGATGTCCTTTCAGGTAGTGTCATGTACACTTTTATATAATTTGTAATTCACGTGAAAGGACGGTGAATATGGAAGAGGAGACTTTCTGTTGCCACCATACTTACCACTTATGCAAGAAGCAAAACTGGATATGTCTGCATAGTTTCTGAAGGCACTGGAGGAAATGGCATGCTAGCATGGCCTGATACAGTACTTCCAGAAGAGACAGGACCATCAGGCATAACTCATTCCTGTCTGTCCAGGACATACACAGTCCCTGGATTTGAAGTGTGTTGCTCTCCCTGTTCTTCACCATTTGCTAAGTCCCACTAACAAGTCTGTCTCTGGGCATTGTTTCTGCTCCAGATGGCTACAATGACATGAGTAGGAGATAACTGCATTAATATTCTGATTACAGCCCTTACAGTATTGTGAATACACACATATTTGTACTGAAAATCAGTAAAGACAAAATGGCAGTCCAAGTAATGAAATAAACTATCAGTATAATTTAGATAAGAAATTAAAATATGTTTGAGAAGAGAAAATAAAAATATGTATGAATACATGAATGAAGGATAAAACGTGCTTTATTTTATGAATGTTGCTTGACTTCATTTGTTGTTTTTCAGAAATCCTGAAAAAGCTTCCAGCAGGGCCTATTTTTTGCTGTTAGCTACGCCAACATACAGTTCTCAAGACTTAGACAGCTGTCACATCACAGTGTATTTCTGTGTCTAAAAGTCAATGACAATCTGACAATTTTATTACCATTGACCTTCATCTCTTCATACCCTTTTCCTAAATTTTAGGATCTGGATAACAAGTGGTGGGTTGGGTGCAAATTGATGCTTTTTTGGTTGGGTTTTTTTTTGAAGACCAGAACAAGAGAAATACGTAAATACCTTCTATATGTACTAAGACCTTAATTTTCAGTACTGTAACAGGTAGGCACCTGAAATGTATTTTATTTAATGGAACAAAACCACTTCTCTCTCCATACTTGTATTGAGCTTCATGTGTTTAACTTCTGTGACCTGAAAGCAGATCAGTAGGGTAGAGGCATGTTGAAATCTTCCATCCATTCTCTATTTTCTTCCACAATTGAATTTAAAAGAAATGTTTACTAAAGTGACGCTGTGTGGTTCGGTAACTGTTATGTGCAAATGTTTAGACTGGATATAAGACGAAATTTTCTGTATCAATTGTGTGTCTGTTTTTCCTGTACAGCTATACTTACTGGTGGACCACGGGTGTGCTAAAGCATTTACCTCTTCCTTTTGATGAAGGTAGGAACTATATTTGCTCCTTACTTTAGAGAGTATCTTGAAAAAGAAGTTTTACTCACAACCGCTTTTTAACTTTTAGATCCCAGATCGGGGAGGGAGGGGAGAGATGTTTTCATAATGATTGCCTGTTGCAGATGACAGGATATACCTAGTGTGTCTTATTTCTCTGGGATACTGTGGAGCTTGTTTTATTAGGAATTGTGAAGGGAAATCACATTATGGTGGTCAATAATGCATATTTATTAAAGATGTGCTGTGCATCTTCTCAATACTGTATTTTCTTGTCTTAGAAGGGATATGGTTGTAGGAAAATGCTTGGTAGGGTGGCTACATAGGCAGGCTACTGTTTGTTTGGGTTTTTGCAGAAACAGTAATTGTTAGTACAAATATGTTGGTTTTTTTTTCTTAGTGACATGTGCTGAAAATAGACAAAAGTTGACAGTGAAGAAATTCCACAAATACGAAGAGGAAATTGATATCCACAATGAGTTTTTTCGGCCGTATGAGTTGAGCAGTTTTGATGAAACCTTCTGCTTGGCAATGACCAATTCTACACGGTATGGTGTATTCCAGAATCATAGAATATTGTGATGTTTTGTGACTATAAATCCTTAACTGGAAGTTGATTTGACGTGAATTAAATATACATTTGATTTATTTGTTTAAATCTGTGTAACAGTGTTTTTTGTGCGAAGTTCATTCTTTTAAGGAAAATTTTTAATTCTGTATTCAACTTTGCCAATGAATAGTTTTTCCTTTCTATTTTGCCAGAGATTTTATGCCTAAGAATGTGGGGATTGATCCAAGTCCATTTACTGTTCGTAAGCCTGATGAAACTGGAAAATCAGTGTTAGGGTAAGTCTAAAATATGGAATTTTGTTCTGGTTTAATAGTAATGAAGTTGTAATGCGGATATATAAACTCTATGTCTTTGTCTGTGTAGCATATTCTCTGTTACATGGGAAGTAATAAAAAAAATCATTGGTATTATACTGAAGAGTTATACACTTTGAAAATCATATCTAATTTGAGATTGGCAATTCTTTATTCAGATTTGTTTAATCTTTTCTGTTTTCTTTTACTCCTCTAAGTGAAACCCATGATAAAATTTTCTCTAGAATAAAGATACAGGTTGTTAAAATTTGGTCATCTCTTCATACTAGTGGCAACTGTATTATCTTATTGGAGATGCTAGGAATGCATATATTACTGTTATCTTTTTTAAAAAAATAATTTTTGAATAAATAACATATCCTGAAATAGCATTAAATTTCAATTTCAACAGCATAGTTTTTGATTAAAAGTGTGATTAAAATATTTATAGGTAGTATTATATAAAACAATTCGGCAACAGTTATTGGGACAAATGAATGCTTCAATTAACTGCTTTTGCAGTTGGACTTGCTTTGTTACTTTATTTATTCCACTGTTGTGTTTCATCTGCTGTGTCACAAGAGCTATGGGGACTCTTCCTGAGTTCATTCTCTCTTTGTTACTTCACGTTAAGGAAACCTTTTGTCAGTAACAACTAAATCTGTGCTGTCACAACATTCTAAATTCTTCTGAAAACTTATGCTTCTCTTAAAGTCTACAAAATTTGACTGTCTTGTAAAGAACATCTGTTGTTTTTTGACTCTGAGGGACTCAATGTCAGTAAATGTTGAGGGCAGACTATGCTTATCATTAGTAGGGCCTGATTTCATGCTACTGATATTCCCTAAGAATGAGAAGAAAGACTTTTCAACAGTTGTACAGTTTACCTCTGCTAACTATTGTGAGTTTATGGATACTTTTGAGGATGAGCTTTATTCTTGCACTTTGGTATAATGTCAGATTTTGGACTAATTTCTCTCCAGATATTACATTAAGTACTTGACCATTATACACTTTTGTCAGGCACTTTGCTTCAAGCTCTGCGCTGTGATTTTTAGGGATTGTTATGAGATAGAGAATCAGAACTCCCTGGGTGTTGCTCGTGAGGCTTCACCTGCATTGGCTGCGTGGCAGTGAAAAAAGCGGCCTCAATCTTCCACCTTACCCGTATTTAGCCCTTGATAGAGGTTGTATCTGGCACGTTTGTCATCATTTCTCGATCTCCTATATTTCTGGAGAACTTGGTGATGTTTTCATCTGTGAGTGTTCTGGTCCCCTAGGACCAGCCCCCTCCCTGGAGGTGTGCAAGGCCAAGTTGGACAGAGCCTTGAGTAGCCTGATCTAGTTGAGAGGCGTCCCTGCCCATGACAGGGAGGTTGGATTAGATGATCTCTAAGGTCCCTTCCAACCTAGACCATTCTATAATTCTATGATTCTATGACAATTAGATTAGAGTTTTGACTGCCTTCTGAGTATGTGTTGGGGGTGGGGATATCACTCCTACTGGTGTTTGGCTACTTGCTCCATTCTTCAGCTGCTTTTCTTGTGACTTTCACCTTATTTAGAAAAGTAGGGAAGATAACCTTAATTTTATCCAGAAAGAATGCAGAATGTCTCCATAGCTTTCTGTAAATTTCAGTCTAAGGAGATGGCAGTTTCTGCCAAAAATATTTGTGGGGTTTTTTTCTCCCTAAGGTATTTGTTTCAGCTGTAAGAGTTCTTTTGATATATTAATGTCCTCGGGGTTGGGGTATGCTCTCAGATCAAGAACCTTTGGGAGGATTCTCCTGCTGGTTTATATGTGTTCCTAAAGAGTATAAAGTTTAGCTAATTAACTACAGGGATAAACCGCTGTCTGAGTTTGACTGCAAAGGGCAGAACTCTTTGTGACAGCCATGGTATGCTCCAGCAGAGCTCACGTGATATTGGTGACCTCCGTGCTTTTGCTGATGAGAACACTAGAACTACAACACAAAACAGCGTTCGCGCCAAACTGCAGGCTCCTGTCAAGGCCTCTTGGCACGCTGCTGTCTTCCTTTAGGGCCTTCCTTTAGAGTAAGTCACATGTAATGT
The DNA here is from genome assembly GCA_020746105.1 of Trogon surrucura. Classification (NCBI taxonomy): domain Eukaryota; kingdom Metazoa; phylum Chordata; class Aves; order Trogoniformes; family Trogonidae; genus Trogon; species Trogon surrucura. The sequence continues at coordinate 52,286,499 of CM036618.1, forward strand.
CAGTATATATAGGGACAGTCACCTCAGCAAGGAGGAGATGTTGCTTCCCTTTTTCCAGAACTGATTTGTCTACAAACGTATTCATTACCTGCCTTCCTGTCCCTCTTCCTTCAGAATCCCTGAAAGATTGTGACAGTGTCTGAGAGAAAAGCGCAACCATATCTACAACCAGTAGGAAAGGCTGTAGGGGACGTAAAGGTGGTACAATTTCTGAAGGATTAAGCAATGTGTACCTTTCAGAGCTTGTTAAACCCAGTGTTAGCCTGTTAAAATATAGATGCTGTATCTTGACGAATTCTTACAAATAAGGTGCCTCTTTATACTGACTAGTATTGATAGAGAAATACGTATTGCATAAAAAAAACATTGCTGATTAAAGAACTACATTGAGGGGCGTGGTACAGAAAAGAAAGGGGAAAAAGTGCCATTGTGATTAAGATTTTTGGGTCCAAGATTAAGAAAGCTAGTGGAGTGGATGATGATGTTAATTAGAAAGTGAAACTTCTTCCCGCTTCAAAACCAAAGATGTTCTGTCTCAATGAATGTCTATTCATTTTTATTCACTCAGTCTCAGGGAGAGATTAAAGTAAAGAATTGAAGAATTGGTGGAGAAAAGCTGACATGACCCTTTGAGCTCTTTTTATATGCTTTGCAATAAGAGGAGATTGACAAAAAGTAAATCCATTGGGGGATTCAAAAATTGAAGTTGCTCCAGGTGAAGTTGCTCCAGAGGGTAGAACTAATTTCCCCCAGTAAGACTGTAACCAAAATTAGGAATCTGGAGTACTTGTTGTTGATATCTCGCTGGTTTTTTGAATACACACTGCCTTTCATAATAGGAACAAAAGTAACAGAGAAGAAGCCGTACTGCAGCGCAAAACAGCTGCGAGTGCTCCTCCACCCCCCAGTGAGGAAGCCGTGTCAAGTAGTTCCGAAGATGATTCTGGGACAGACAAAGAAGATGAAGGTGCTGTTTCTCAACGTTCAACTCCGGTAAAAGTGACTGATACAGGAGACAATACAAAAATCACAGAGGTAAGAAATTATTCTGGCAGGCAAGAAAGCAAATCATGGACTTAAAATTCACATGTCCTTAAAGAAAAAACAGTGAATGTTATAGAAGAGTCAGAGGTGAAGCACTGAGAACTTAAATGAAAAAAGTCTCTAGTGTAAATTCTTTGTGTACATCTGCTTGTAGAACTTTGTTATTATTCTTGTCACATAGCAGTGGAAAATAACATTTTTCAAAAAAATGAAAATTACTGCTAGAAACCTGTTGAATTTGAAAGATGCGCAGGACAGGTGTAATCCATTACATAAACCATAAAACATATCTGTTAGTGTGTTAATTCAGAGTGGTAGTGCATTTCTGCTCGTTGTCCCTTACCATACTCTGGCTCACATCATGAGGTCGTCTTGGCGAATGCGAATGGGATTCCTTTTTGGAAGAACTAAACTGGGAGATGCTTCTCCAGGAATGTATCTGATTTATCTACCTAAGCAAGATTTAATTCATGGGACCTAATCTGGAGCAAAACCCCTGAAAGACATGTAGTGTGGATCTGTTCCTTTGGAATGATGCCACGTGCTCAGGTGGATATTACTGTAAATTAATGCTCAATCTGGCTAAATTTCAACCTGCTTTATGTGAACACTCTTAAATTGTTGTTTCATAATTATATGATCTGACATAAAAAAACCCACAACCTCAAACCAGAAACATGCATTATAATGTCACATTGTCCTATGCTATTACTTCTATTAAGGTTGAAGATAATGTCAGGTTAATAATGGAATTGTGTATGCACAGTCATGAAAAGAATGTGTATTCTCAGTCGTGGGCTATTAATCTGCTTTTGCTAGCGTAACTTCAGTTCTGTTGGAAACCCTTAAGTGCTAGTTTAATGAAAATATTAATTCCTATGAACTATTGTGGAAATATCTATTTTATTAATTCATGTAACATTTCTTTCAATTCTGTCTTGTAGATAGCCATAAAATGTCTTAGCAAAAGAATATGCTAATGGTGACTATATAAATTTGGAAAGTACTTATATTGTTCTGGGGTTTTTTTTAGGGAGTTGAGGGTTTTTTGGTGTTTTGGGGTTTTTTAAGTTACAGCTAATTTAAATGGTGTTGTGCTTGTACGTGTTATTACTTTTGAAGAAATTTTAGAATTTATGACCGCAGACATTATAAAATGTGGTGCCTGATAGGCAACAGAGAATAAAACTGCCTTTTTTTCTGCTGTAACTCAAATTTTCATTCCATTCAGTCTTTAGCCTAAGGTTGTGTGTACTCACATAACAGATTTTCAGCCTCCTGCACAATACTATCTTCTTTCCAATCTTAATGAAGTATTTGCAATAAAATAGCTATGAATTTGTCTGGAATTAATTTTGGACAATTTGGATTAATTGTCATGCCAATACAAGAACATTTACTTCTGTTTGTGCAAGATATTTTATCTGAAAATTTTCCATTATCTCCGAATAATAGAGTACCTGTTTTCTAGAAAGTCAGATTGTTTCTAGATGGTTTTTTTAACAACAGAAATCCAGCCTGAAATTGAATTCTTGAATCTTACCATTGCACAAGTTATGTCATGTCAACAAGTTACGTCAGCCAACATGGCTTCACCAAGGCCAAACCATGCCTGACTAATTTAGTGGCCTTCTACGATAAAGCTACAGTGCTGGTTGACACGGGAAAAGCAACGGATGTAATTTTCCTGGACTTGTGCAAGGCGTTTGACGCTGTCCCACATGACATGCTTGTCTCTGAAATGGAGAGACACGGATTTGACAGATGGACCACTCGGTGGATAAAGAACTGGCTGGATGGTCGCACTCAAAGAGTTGTGGTCAATGGCTTGATGTCCACATGGAGACCAGTGACAAGTGGAGTTCCTCAGTGGTCTGTTCTGGGTCCAGTGCTGTTCAACATCTTTGTCAGCAACGTGGATGACGCCATTGAGTGCACCCACAGCAAGTTTGCGACGACACCAAGCTGTGTGGTGCCGTGGACTCACTTGAGGGAAGAGATGCCATCCAGAGGGACCTTGATAGGCTTGAGAAACGGGCCAGTGCAAACTGCATGAGCTTCAGCAAGTCAAAATGCAAGGTCCTTCACCTGGGTTGGGCCAATCCTAGGCACAAATACAAACCGGGCTCAGAGTGGGTTGGGAGTAGCCCTGACGAGAAGGATTTGGGGGTGCTGACAGACAAGAAGCTCAACATGAGCCGGCAGTGCGCTCATGCAGCCCAGAAGGCCAACCCCATCCTGGGATGTATCAGGAGAAGCGTAGCCAGCAGGTCAAGAGAGGTGATTCTCCCCCTTTACTCTGCTCTTGTGAGACCCCACCTCGAATACTGCGTCCAGTTCTGGTGCCCCCACCATAAGAGGGACATAGAACTGTTGGAGCGTGTTCAGAGGAGGCCATAAAGATGATCCAGGGGCTGGAGCACCTCTGCTACAAGGACAGGCTGAGGGAGCTGGGATTGTTCAGTCTTGAAGAGAGAAGACTTCGAGGGGACCTAATAGCTGCCTTCCAATACCTGAAGGGATCCTACAGGAAGGCTGGGGAGGGACTTTTTACAAGAGTGTCGACTGATAGGACAAGGAGAAATGGGTTTAAGTTGAAGGAGAATAGATTTAGATTAGATCTTAGGAAGAAATTCTTCAGTACAAGGGTGGCAAGACTTTGGAATAAATTGTCCAGAGAAGTTGTGGCTGCCCCCTCCATGGAGATGTTCAAGGCCAGGCTGGACAGAGCCTTGAGTCACAGAATCATAGAATCATAGAATGGCCTAGGCTGAAAGGGACCTTAGAGATCATTTAATCCAACCTCCCTGTCTTGGGCAGGGACGCCTCTCAACTAGATCACGTAACACATGGCGACCGAACAGGGATCGAACCCGTGAGTAGCCTGCTCTAGTTGAGAGGTGTCCCTGCCCATGGCAGGGAGGTTGGATTAGATGATCTCCAAGGTCCCTTCCAGCCTAGGCCATTCTATGTGCAGCTCTATGTCAGTTTTTCCATCTGTTTATTGAACACACTTCAAGACTCAGACCTAAGATATCTTTTTTTTAGATTTTTAAGATGCTTAAATGAAAGATGTGTGTAAACACAAAGTATGATTTTAGATAGTATTGAATATTAATGGCTTACAATTATCGAGCTGTTCTGATTCTTTTAGTAACACACATGAAGAAATGTTTTCCGTTTTATTGGCACCTTTTCTTGCGTTGACTTTTATTCATAATTTGCAATATCGGTTTGAGGTGTTGCTTATTAATGTTGCAGTGCTGAGAAGAATTACTATTCCCTTATGCTGAATTGCTGCATTAGCAATTAAGCTGGGTAATCATTAATGTCTGCCTGCCAGTGTAGATTTGTTTATTCTCTTCACAAGTACAAAGCTTCTGCTAGATACATTGTTTTTGGGAGCACAATGTTTACGGACACTTTCTGTTCAGAACCCAAACATAGAAATTAGTAATCTGAAAGATTGTGTTGGACATGAGATTTTAGCATATTCACCAGCTGTTGGCCTTGAGAATTGTTGTTTTTCCAATACCTGGCTAAGCAGAGCATCAAATATAAGCTTTTTGAGAAATGTTTTGAAATTGTATTCCTGGCAATGGCAATTATTTCTTGCATACACATATGTAGTTAAAAGTTTAAAAAGAAGACCTGTAATGGAGGGTTTCAAAACTTGCTGGCTAACTTTGATAATAAAACAAGCAACAAAAGAACTATGACTGGAATAGGTGATAATCTATTACTTGAGTAATTAAGCATCTGTTTTCTAGAACTGAAAAACCATAGAAATGTGTCAGATACTTTTTTTTCCCCTTCAAGTTAAGCGTAAGAGACCTTAATGAAGAATGCACACAACCCCCTAAGTTTACAAATATTCCGTTTTATGTCTCTGTTAGCTAAACCGACGACTTTACTACCACTCTGACCAGTGTCAGCCTGCACTTTACCATTTTCTCATTTGTGAATGGATCGTATAGTATTGTTCAAAAATACTACAAGTTTGGATGAAAACCAGAGGTGTGGAATATTGTTGTGTGTAAAAGAGTTGATATTTGTAAACTTGGTATTTACTCTTTTTTGCTGTTTGGTATTTTTTACACAAACAGCTGCAGAGAACTATTGTATCATTAGGGGAGGAGGAAAAAACCCAAACAAATCTTTTCGCATCTCACAGAAGTAAATAATAAAATGTTTTTGTACTTTGGGTCAGGACACATCTTTCCAAAGTTCTTCTTTGACTTTGGATCTTTTTGAACTAAAAGAAAACTATATTTATGGTTGACTTGCTTGCAGTCACATTTGTCTTGTCGGTAACTCCCCTCAGTTTAAGACTGAGTCATTAGACACAGTGAGGTATTGCGTGTGCGTTGGATCCTTCTTGTAGTTGACTGACGTGATTGCGCAATGTACAAGAATAGTTTTGTTAAACCTGAAGTTCATAATTATTTCAGAGTTGACAGCAGGAAATGTGAAAGCAAGTGTGGGAGCATGCTCTGAATGAGTATAATTTATTCTATATTAAGTTTCAACCCAGAACAGAATTTAATGCCTGCATCATTGTATGTCCCATAAATATAACTTCTTCTCCTAATATCTTGGTTTATCTGCTGTTATCTTTCAAAAATCCTTTACTTGTTGAACAAATGTCTTGAATAGTATTTTTAATAAATTATTTTTATTAAAAAAATAAATACAATGCACAGGATAACATCACTGTGTATATGAGAAACTTACTTGGTTTTGCCTGCACTTTTGAAATTATTTTCAAGTTAACAAAGAATTCCTTGCTTGAAAGCAAACTTTTGTTTGGATGTTGTTATGGTATCCTCAGTCTGGCTCTTTCTTCTTATGTTCCAGAATGTGGTGCAATCAACAAAAGATGTGTATGGAGTCAATCTTTCAGATGTTCCTTCAGAAGATGATCTTGCAATATACACTAGGTGAAATAAATTTCCAGTGGTAATTAGTAAAAGATGGTTGGGACTAGTTAAATACGCTTTGATTAAACTTACATAAAGTATAAATTTTAGAGATACTTGAATATATATACACTATTCTGTTTTTAAAATCAAACTGTTTTCAGATGTCTGTGTCAACTCTGATTTCAGTGGAAGTTACTTATTCAGTTCCCTGGTGGAAGAGATTGTTTTCTGAACTGCCATCTTTTTCTTTGGAAACCAGTCAGAATGATGGGAATTCAGTACATTTGGAGAAATTTAAATCCAAATTGAAGACCTTCTTAATTCCTAAAGGCTTATAATGCTGTTGCCAAGAGAGTGATTACTTACGCAAGACACCAGGAGGGCAAATCAATGGCATTTGCTTAATAAACCAATGTTTCAGACACCTGCTTAGAATGTAGAATTAATGGAGTTTAAGAAAATAGGTGTAAGAAAACTATACATCATCTCAGAAAAACACATGGTGTCTATTGAAATGAGTACTAGTCAGGCATGCATTGAAATGGGCTTTTGTGCATTTGTTTGTATTTTCTAATGTGTAATAGCTGTGATTACCTTGTTATATTTGAAGCCTTTTCGATTTGTGAAGGAAATTTTAAATCACTGTGATATTTTCTCACTTGGTGGTATGTGATGGTTAATCCTGACTTAGTTCATTAAACCTTTCAAAGCATTTTTTCTTTTAATTTAAAAATCTTTTTCTGTTTGTTTTTCTTTAGGGGTAGCTACTTCTCTTGCACTCTTTAGTCCTTTGAAATTCCCATTTCTAACTGTTTCCTACATGCTGAGTAATTTGAAGACAGTACACTTGAATAGGGTTGAGGAGGTTGTTTCTCATCACCTCTGAAATTTTTAACTTCACCTATGCCTCTAACTTTGGTTCTTTATTTTAACCACTAGAAAATCGATGCCAAGTTGACAGCTACCCTTGATATACGGGATAACTATTGTTGTTCTGCAGATGGTCCAGTGTGAGCTGGTGTCTACTACAAGCACTACATCACTTTGTGCAAATGAACAGCTCTGTGATAACATCCAGAATTGCAGTTACTTCCCATTTTATCATTGTTCAGGCCAGACAGATGTTCAGCACGGTGTTACACTAGTGCTGTGCATTTTATGGACGCTTTGAAGCTCCCTATTCATACCTTTTTCAACACAAAAAAAAATTTGCATTTATTGCATTTCTTTCAAGCAATGCAGATTTAAAAAATAAAACAATTTCAAATTCCTCACCTCTTTTAGCTAACAAGACATAGTGCTTTTTACGGTCTGATAACTATGATTTATGTGGAAAGTATAGATTTTACTGACATCCTGTATTATATTGTGCCTTGTTTGAGAAAAGCAACAATTTATTTCACTTTGTGATTATAGTTCTCACTTCAAGTCTCTTTCTGTATTGTAATAAGAGAAACGGAGATGTAAGGTCCTGACTCGACATGTAACATATTTTCTTCTTTATAGAATCAGGGACTTGCAGATTTGAAGTACCTCAGGCTAAGTTACTTTGTGCCAGCTGATGTATATTAAGTATGTGTGCAAATGAAAAGTAACTTGAATCTGTTCAGCACATTTTCACTGGGCTCGTTTGTGTTAATGCTCGTAAAAGTAGAAACCACAGAACCACAGATTGCTTGAGGTTGGAAGGGACAGGACGTCCCTCGTCATGTGAGGATGTGTACTGCAGAGCAACTGTGAACAGTGTCTTACTGATGTCTGGTAACTTGCTTGTGTTAATTTAGGCCTTATTTGTTTCAGAATATTGGAAAATCTGAAGCAATTAATAATTGCTTCTGTTTCTTTCTTAAGCTTGTTTCAATAGCAAGCTCCTGCACTCTAAGATCTTAGTTATTTCCACTTATATTTCTCTTACTAAGAAAAATAAGTATTTATTCCTTCGACATCCAAAGTGATTTGTCATGTTTCTGAGGCTTTTGTTTCCACGGTGTAGAATCTGAATGGAGCATAAAGAAAAGCCATAAGAAGTTGTTTAGAAATATGTTGTTCCTTTGTCTTCTGTACACTTCTCCATGCAATTGCTTTTACACTGTTGATTGTTACTTTAAAATGTAGTAAATATTTCTGAAATACACCAGTAAGACTATTTTTAAGCTAAATGTGCACTAACCATGAAGAAAGACCCTCGTCCTCAGGAAGTTCAGGTGTTAAATCACAACTGACATTTACTTCCATTTTCATTAGCACATAAGTGTTGGAGGATGAAGAAATTGAGAAGAAATAGATAACTACATATACATATATTTGAAACCCTCTGATTTTTCCTCTTAGACTAAGTGAATAAGATTAGTGATTAACTTTTTTTTTTTCAAATTTTGCTCCAATTCATTTTGCTGCATTCAAGGAAAAAAAAAAAAGCCGTAACAATATTTTCCATCATCAGTGTCTTCCATCAAATATTTGGAGATGGGGGAATTCTCCTCAAATGTTGTGCTTGTAAGTGGACTATAACAGCATTTCAGCCGAATAAACTAGTTGAATTTGGCTGAGGACTGGCTTAAATCTGAAACTTCTGGGAATTTCTCTCTCTTCTCTTGACTTTTCCCATAGGCTATTCATCTGACTGGTTGTTTTGAAAAAGACACAGAAAATTTTACTGTAGCGGGATGCCTATTTCATAGGAACAGAGGCCTCTTTCTATGCCATGATGTTCTAGGTGACACCAATTAATAGGCAAATATTTTTCAGTCTAAGAGAAGCCGCTGAGTTCTCACATGTTCCTCCTACAAAGTTTAAAAAAATCTTTTGTTTACCAGAGAGGTGGTTCATGATCAGTGAAATGACTTTAATACTCATTTTTTAGTGTCATTTTCTTTGATTTGTTGAATTTTGGGGACTGTCCTTTTACTTTATTTTTTTTTCTCCTATCTACTGCTTTTTCCAGGTTTGTTCAGCTGGGACAGAGTCAGCATAAACAAGACAAGAGCAGCCAGCAATTTTGCTCAAATCATCACTTGGATGGGGTTATAAATTTGTAAGTACTCTTTTTCCTCTCTTTTTCTTTGCCTTTTTCATTACACCTGAAAAATCATCAGGTAGATTTAGTGTTAAATTGTTTGAGTCATGTTGTTTTTACTGTGGAAGGGGATTCAATGTATAGCATGAAGAATTTGGTTCCTACTTCTCCCTTGTAGTGCCTCATTTTTTGTGATTTGTTTTGGGTTTGTGGGGGAAGGTGTGCTGGGGTTTTTTTTTTTGTTTTTGCAGTGCCAAGATTTTTGTATTCAAAATTCTTAGCAGTCATGAGTTATCACAAGACAAAGTGTTGAAGCTGAATTCTTCTTGCCATGATTGCTTCTGAAAGAGATCATTTGAAAGGGATTCGCTGACCTGCATATTTCTCATTAAAAATGTGGCAGGAGGGTTGGAACTAGATGATCTTTAAGGTCCCTTCCAACCCAAACCATTCTGTGATTTTATGAAAAAAAAACATTCAAAGTTGCAACTCAATCTTTAGTGGTTATCTGAATTCATTTGTTCTGAGAAGGCTATGAGGGGTCAAATGGGATTTTTTTTTTTTTCTGATGAGTGGCCAGGTGCTGGAGAAAGTAGGGTACAGTGCAAATTGATTCCTGCTTTGTTTTGTGCACTCAATGCCTGTCTGTGTCACAGGAGTCAGAGGATCTACACTAGCTTTAATCAGTATGCAGTGTTTTAACTGAAGAAAAGGCCATTTTGAATCCTCACAGAATCACAGAATGTCAGGGGTTGGAAGACACCTCTAGAGATCATCTAGTCCAACCCCCTGCCAGAGCAGGATCACCTACAGGAGGTCACACAGGGGTTTGAAGGTCTCCAGAGAAGGAGACTCCACAACCTCCCTGGGCAGCCCGTTCCAGTGCTCTGTCACCCTCACAGTGATAAAGTTTTCCTTAATGTTTTTGTGGAACCTCCTACGCTCCAGCTTGTACCCGTTTTCTTCAGAAGTATCTCCTTAGGGTTTTTTTGGTTGTCTGCTCCTTGTGACGTACTGGTTCTGTGCATTTGTCAGTGATACTTTGAGCTGATAGGGCAATTTTTAAAGCAGTTCATTTGTTACAGTAGATACATTTTGCATCTTGTTCCAAACAGGTAAGTAGTTGCTGATAGGTTCTAAGGGAAGATCAAGCTCTGAGTGCTTTTTGTCAATGAAACCCTTGAATGCTTTAATTCCAAAAGGTTAGTACAGGACCCGTATTCAACAAAGCCAGTAGTGGTGGGATGGTAGGAGGATTGCTATCCAGGTAGGATAATTGCTCTCCAACCCTTCCACATGGAATAAACTCTGTGTATTCTGTTGCAAATAGAATAACTTTCCATTACCATGAAAAATAACTCTAACATTCAAATAGCAATACATGGACATGTTTAATTTATACTGAAATAAGGAATTTAACTGTGATTATGGATTGATTGTTGCTGTACAAGAATGGCCACTAGTGATCGACCTGATCATTTGAATCTTTTCTTAGTACTAAGGGGTCGGTCATGATATTATCCAAATACACTGTTAACAAAACAGGTCTTGGAATTTAGATGTTCGCTTCCTGACTTTCCACTTGCCATCTTCCTGTAAACCTAGCACTGCCAAGTTCCTCACTGGAGCACAAAATCACACAACCATGTCACTAAGCACAACATCTACCTGCAAGCGGCTTGAAGTTTTACTGAGGCAGGTTTTATTTGCTTTTGTCTCTGGGGCACACGATTTCTTACCCAGCAGCACAGCCTTCCGTACATCTGCAGACCTTTACTGCAGTCATTGATTTACAGAAGCCTCAGCTTTGTTCCCCATTCCTATTCCCTCTCTGCTGTTTCCCATTCCCTCTGTGCTGTGTTTACCTAAGTAGGGATAAAGACTGGGGGTGTCTCTGTGGGGCTGAGAGAGCAGGATAGCCTGAAGCAGATTTAGTATTTTTATGAGACAATACTGCCTACTATCATTGCCCAGTCGTTTGGTATTTTGTACATTTAAAGTGACGATGCCACCGTGCATGATTCATCATTACTAAGCTTACATTTTGTCGGTTTATGTGCCTGTAGTTTTATTATAAAATAAATCTGATGGGTATTAAAATAGTAAGTGAGGTTGGCAAACCGGAAAACTAATTTTGAAGTTGAAGGAACGACCCTGAATGTTTTTCAGGGAAATGAAATTTATTTAGAAATTACTTTATAATAATAGGAATATTTTTGCTATGAATGAAGGCAATTCCTTTTGTGTAATTGCAAAATATCCCAGCATGTCTGTAGTGTAGGAAATAATCATTCATTTTTTGCCCCCTTTAGATTAAATTATTCCCACTGCTATGCTGCTGCAGAATGAACATGTTGCAGAAAGTCTATACACATAGTTCTGGTGGGTTTTGAGTGGTCAGGTGTTATTTTTTCTCCTTTCCCAAGTGTAATTTCCATGTCTTTTCAAATAATGGAAGTGTAAAAGTCATAGGACACAAAAATCTGTGCCTTCTGTCACTCTTCCTCTTACAATCATAGAATAGTTTCAGCTGGAAGAGACCTTGAAGATCATCGAGTCCAGCCTTTGTCCCAGCCCTATCAACCTATCAACCTATGTCCCCCAATGTAACCTCTAGTCATCTCTTAAACACCTCCAGGGATGGTGACTCAACCACCTCCCTGGGCAGCCTGTTCCAATGGCTGACAACCCTTTCAGTATAGAAATTCTTCCTAATATCTAATCTGAACCTCTCCTGGCGCAATTTAAATCCATTTCTTCTCGTCCTATCACTCTCCACTAGGGAGAACAGACCAACCCCCGCCTCTCTACAACCTCCCTTCAGGTAGCTGTAGAGAGCAATGAGGTCTCCCCTCAATCTCCTCTTCTCCAGGCTAAACAGCCCCAGATCCCTCAGCCTTCCCTCATACGACTTGTGTTCTAAGCCCTTTACCAGCTTGGCAGCCCACCTCTGTACCCTCTCCAGCACCTCAGTGTCCCTCTTGTAGTGAGGGGCCCAAAACTGGACACAGTCATGTAGTTCCTTGTAGATAAAAATGTAATTAAGCCCCAGTCCTTTTCATAGTTAAATGAAGTACTCAATCTAAGACTCTCATTTCTCATCAGCAGTGAGGTATAATTTAGGCTCAGGTTAGTTGCTGTGATTTCCACACTTTTCAAGAAAATAATTTTTGTATCCTCTTTCAATCTTAAAAAAATGTACCTCACTGCCCTATACCTTGTGGCCATTTCTATAAAATAAATAAAGCCAATACAAAAAGAAGTATTTCTTATTTTTACAATGTCTCCTCAGTGATATTTATGAAGTCGAATATGCATTGTAGAAATATTGAAGAGAAGCTTCTGGCTTAAATTTAGAAACTAAGTGTAGATTAGAAGCAAAAAATAGACACTTGAACAGGGTCTACAGTGAAGAACGTGGAAGGATGTCAAAGTTCTTTTTGTACATAGAAATTCCCTGAAGGGAAAAATGGTAGATTTTCAGAGCTAAACGGAGCTGGACTACTTTTAGCACAATTCATTATCACGTATGTGAACAAAGATTGTGAGTATAATTACTGTTGGCTGACACAGTGCACCAGCTCCTTGTTCCCCAGTGCTTGTTGGGGTGTGGTATAAATAATACCGTAGAAAAATACACTCTCAGTCAGTTCCAAAATGTACTGCTTTACATCTAGGAGTACAAGAAATTTGATTTCCTTGCGAACGGGGAATTGAGGATATTGAATCGCTGCGGCACTTCTGGAGAAGAGTGCTGTGCTTGTGCCTGTGCAATATGTAGCAAGGATGCCTGTGCACCGACTTTGATTCATCCGTAGATATCTACTCTCTTTGGTTTTGTGGGGCGCTGATGATTTCAAGCAGGAGAACACTTTAGTGAGTGATACGTGCAGCATGGTCCGGGGCTATGTTCTCAAATATTTGGAAAACATACCGCATCTTATTTTTTTTTAAAATCCAGACTACCTAGATTCTGCTTGTCCTCCGAGTATTGGTCAAACATTACACAAGTTGGGTAGCAACTATCGACAATTTAGCAGCTATGTACAAGCAGTGTAAGGGGGGTTTTACTGTTTGTTACTGTGTATAAGCACATTATATGCGTTATTTTCTCACCAAGATAAAAGTAATGAAGCAAATTTCAGTGAAAAATTGAGCACTCTGTATTTTCCATTTTTCTCAATTAAATACTGGAGTATTTTTAATCTATAATCGCACTTTAAAATACAGAAGTAAAAATAGAGCAGTACATTTCTTTTAGTTATAATGAAGTGGTTTATAGCTCTGGTTACTTTTGAAAGCTTTTACCTCAGTTTAGAGCAATTAGCTTCTTCATTCAGTACCTACATATGACTCCTGTAGTATAAGATCTATTTCTTGGAGACGATTAGATGAAAAACAACTACATGGCATTTTCACTGCTTTATAACTGTTCTGAAGAAAGGGTTGGTATTGAACTTATCTTTCTGTGTATTCACATCGTAGGAATTCTTAAGGGGTTTCTTAAGTTGAAAGGCAGAAGCACATGAATAAAGCATGTTCAGAGTGTTAAATGTATTTATTTTTACATTAACCACACGCAAAATAGCTAGGTAGTTTCTTGACGCTGCTGTGGAAACAGTGAATCAAAAGGTGTTCATGATTAGTCAATGAGTAATTTTATAAATTGCAAGTTATCTTGGATTCTCAAGCATGTTAATTTCACAGCACAGTGCTTTTCGCACGCTTTCTGCTTCAAATATGCACCCCAATGTGTTGCTTCACATCAGAAATTTAGATAGACTTCAATGCAAACATTTATTCACAAAATAGGAAATTCTTGGAAAGGGTGAAGGTATTGTTTATATTCTGTCATCTGTTCACACTAAGCTTAAATTACAAAGGTGTCTTATCTTCTTGCTGTCTTCTCCTTATAAGGTGGCAGTCAGGATTTCATTTAAAAAAACCCACAACGCAACCAACTGTATTCTGCGCTTCAATAGAGAACCTTCTCGCTAGACAGCCTTTTGTCAGAGCAGCATCTAGTCTTCAGCAAAGGTTTTATATCCTCCGTCTACCCTTTGAAATCTGTCAGAGCGTCTGAATAGATACTGTGTTTTTACCTACAACTCATTTTATTTCTTCCTTTTCTTGGAAACAGGTTGGCTATGCCTTGTAGTTAAAACAAGTACTGCTTCAGCTCCTTGGAGATGTGAACGACTGTGTTAAAATGGGAATCATCTACCTCATTTTCCTCCTTAACTGAAAACTCTGCCCCTGTGACGGATGCAATTCTGTCCTGTTTGGTGGCTATTTGGATTCATTTTAGTTTGAGATGTCCTGTACTGGATCTCATACTCTTTAACAACTGTATATTTAGAAGCATAAATTATCTAAACCTCTGTGTGCCTCTGAATAAAGTAGAACTATATAGCTCACTATTAGCTTTGGGTTAACTGATCCAATGTAGATGTGTTAGAATAACTTTCATTTCTCTTATTCTTTTGATTCGCATGTATTCACTGTTCTGGTGTTCTAAAAATAGCTTTTAAGGATTAGTCTTTCTCACTTAATTTGAGTCTTTCCTCTTTCTGAGTCTCAGTATTTTAAATAAAGGATTTTTTGTGATTCTCCAGCATTTATTGCCTGTGAGCAATCTCTTGAAATTTACTGGTCAGAACTTACTGGATTTTTTTCTTCTATCTCGTTAATGTTTATAAATATGTCAAGGGTGAGTGTCAGGAGGACGGAGCCAGGCTCTTCTCAGTAATATCCAATGACAGGACAAGGGACAATGGGTACAAGCTGGAGCATAGGAGGTTCCACAAAAATATTGGGAAAAACTTTTTCACTGTGAGGGTGACAGAGCACTGGCACAGGCTGCCCAGGGAGGTTGTGGAGTCTCCTTCTTTGGAGACTTTCAAAACCTGCCTGGACGCATTCCTGTGTGACCTGCTGTAGGTGATCCTGCTCTGTCAGGGAGGCTGAACTAGATGATCTTTTGAGATCCCTTCCAGCCCCTGATGTTCTGTGATTCTGTGATCTGAAGATGAGAGATTACCCTTCACTGGGATTCTGAATGGTTTTAGCACTGTCTGTGTGTTTGTCTCTTGCAAAATGGCTTGACTAAGCTGACTGCTACTGAGAGTATCTTCATTTTATCTGTGGGGGGAGGTTTTTTTAAAATCACCGTAGGCACTTTCCCTTAAAAGTACTTGGTACTTCATTTTGGCTAGAAAGGACAAAAGAGTATTGGGAATCAACACCATGTAAAAGGAAACATTTTGAATGCTTGAATGGTCTCCCTTTTTAGTTAGAAATCTCAAAAAGATACTGCTAGGAAGGGTCTGGAGAAAAACAATAGTATGATCAGAGTTGCAGGACTCTCCAGAAGAGAACTGGCTGGGGAGTGAAGGAAATAAGTAAGTCCATGCTGTGATGGTTTATGAAATGCTCTAATGAAGTTTGATGGTTGAAATGGTTTGGTGTTGCAATTTAAGTCACAGTATGAGTGGATTTGATGGGAGAAATTAACAAAATAGCTGAGCCAATTCTAACATCTCATTGCCACCAAAAGGGGGAGGTCCTGCTCTTTCCCTCCTTCCTTATCACATACATTTGCAAGTTTTGTGCAAGCTTTGCTACTTGTTACAGTGCTCCATAAATCAGTATCAGCACATCAGTCTGCAGCAAACTAATTCAATAACAGAAAAGCAAAGAGTTTGCTGGTAGATTAATGAGATTATTTAGACCAAGCGAAGGTGCCTGTTATCACCAGGGCCGGCACAGATTAGAGCGAACCGTGGGGTCAAACGCTGCCGAACTTTCTTTGTGGCTGGTGGCTACTTGTTAGATTGGCTCAGTCAGCTCGTGGTAACACCCGTATGGCTGATCCAAGAGCAGGTCACTAGCTTTTTCCAGGCATCTGGGAAAAATGGTTTGAGCTCCTTGTGGTTCAGATCCCCGTGAATGTGGGAAGAATTGTCTTTCTCCCATTCATCTGCTCTGTCAATATTGAGCTCTGAGCTTTTCAGATGAACAAGCTCAAGTGCCTACCATTTTTTGTAGAGTTGTTAACCAAGGTGCTGAATATTATTTTAACAAATAAAACTGTTAGCATTTATCTGCCTTATAGTGATTTAGAGCATCGTTTTTATTTACTGATGTCCATTTTAAAGTAAAAAAAAAAATAATAATTTTTAATACCCGAATGTTCACACCTGATCTCTAGGTCTTCCCTACTTCCTCCCTATCTACATTGAACCCTGAATAAAAATCTACATGTCAAATCTTACACCATCCATTGATGTAAGAAAAAGCCTGCAACAGTGGCATGCGTACTTTCAGAATGATACAAGAATTGTGATGAAATTTAGCCATAATTTTTCAAAATCCAAGGGCTTTTTTTAACCTGAAAAAATACTTTGGAGTATAAAGCAATAGATCAGCACTATTCTGACTTGACAGCAGCCTTGTTGTTACTGAAACGCACATAAAAATTTAGTTGTCTGTATCTGCTCTCCACTTTGTTTAGCATTTCTGTATGTCATGCATTCAAAGGATAATGCCGTAAGTCTGACAAGGCTAGAAAAAAAAATAAAATTGGATTTTGTAACTGATTACTTTTTTCCAATGTTTCAAAATACATTCTGTTCTGGTCCAAATTTTAAGTTAAGAGCTATTGTATCTTTTAGTACAATAATTACTGTTAAAATGTTTCAGAGGTTCTCTGGCTTGAAGCTTGGGGGGTTTTATGTTTTATTTTGGGATTAGTGGGCTGGTATTTCCTACTTCTGCCTATGAAGTCTCATTTTGATCCTAACGTCAGCAGCACTGATAACATATTCTCTAAAAATGTGACCGTAACAAATTCCGGTGAAATATGACAATAAATCTAGTTATTTCTATGTTGTATAATATGGTTGTGTTGAATTTGAGGGTTTGTAGTACTAACAGAATCTGGCAAACCCCAGAAAATATTGAGCTATGTGCCACCTTAGCCCACCTACTTTTAGACTTTTTTCTTTGCGAGTTCTTTTGATACTTGTTTTGTTTTGTCCTGTACTATCCCGAGCTTCCTTTCGATGTTTGATCTTTAAATTTTGAATTAGTTTGTGGTTGGCGTAAGTCATCCCTACTTAAAAGATTTATCTTCCCTCAGAGATCACCTTTCCACGTCAGGTGTTCTGACCTCTCCTATTCCTTCTGTCTGCGCTATAGAGAAGCTGCTTCTAATTTGGGTTGTAAAATGCTCGGTTAGATGCATACCCGTGTAAAGAGAGTCTCTTCTTTCTCTAACCTTTGAAACTGTGCATGCCAACGGGGTTTGAGGGGATTGCTGGATGCAGCCCAAGTTTTGCTGCTGGTTGGTTCTTTACGATACAAGTTGCAGTATTATTGGGCAGGAAAGGCTTCCTGGTTTTCAGTCTTCTTCACTCACAGAGAATGTGACTGAAGCTTTGTTTTATGGAGGTGTTGGTGTCTAAGGAAGGACAAATCCGTTGAAGACGTTTTCAGACGCACAGCAAGCGATTTAAAAGGATACCATCTGTGGGGGGCGAAATAACCAAAACAAACCACACATAGAAAAAACAAACCCCTTGAATTTGCCAGAGTTTTTTAGTTCACGTATATTTGCTTCAGATTCAAACAAGGCAACAGAGTACATTTTGCCTCCTTCTTCAGATTTGCTTTAGACACGTGGGGAGAACTAATCAATGTTGAAACACATGTGGTGGCTTTCTGGTGACGGCTGTATTTCTGAGAGCTAAGTACATCACCGTGCACTTTTCCTGCAAAGTGTGGAGCATCCTCATGGTAACTGAAGATTTTAGCTGTATCGTGTTTTACTGTGGAGACGGTGTTACTCCTGGTGAAACCATAACACCTCGAAGCCTGCTCACAAGTGGGATAAAAATAATTGCACTTTGCATGTCAAGGGCACTGTCCTTCATGACATGGTATTTATGTTCCTATCTGTGTCATTTTCATTGGAAGGCCATCGAGCTATGGGTCTCTAGGGAGATCTGATAGCCAAGTCATAAATAATGTGCTCTCCCTTATTACTCTATTTTAAGATATTGAATTTATTATGTAGATTAGATTTTTACATGAATAGTATTAGAGAAGTGACTTTAATTAAATGAATGGATAATACAGGCACTCTACAAATAGTTACAGCTTAATACAGGGTTATTGATCAAAATTGTCATGCATGAACATATGGTTCTTTCAATATATTTTTATCATGCTGAGGCAAGTAGGTAGAAAATTGAGATTTAGTTACTAAATACTCAAAATATACTTTGCTGTGTAGCTTCCATTGTGCCTAAGGAAATGACTTTTGACTTATTAGTGCTTCAGAAACGTCATGTCTTTAGAAACCAATCAATAAATAGAGAAGGCACCAAATTAGTGTTAGGGCTTTGTTGTGTTCTTTTACTTAATTGTTCACTTGCTAGTGGGCTAGACATGGCAGCTACATTTGAGTAAGTGACATCTTTTGGTGTTGGTGAAATTGGTTGGTACAATGTGCTAGTGTCAAATACACTTGGTAGAGTCTCGGCTTGATGCCCTAAACGAGATAAATAAGTAGTTGCAGAAGCTGTGGGTGCTCTGAAAAGCAATCTGCTTTTAAAACATTTAGATACAGGGTTGGATGGACTAATGTTTGGTACCAGTTCTGAAAACACCCACCTTAATGCTTTGAAATGAACTAGAAAAAGTGATGAGAAGAAACTGTCACTCTGAGAAAAGGATAGACATTAGAAGTCAAGTTTGATAGAATTTCCATAGTGTTTTTCGTACAGTTTACCAACAAAAACTAAAATAAAATGCTGATTTAGTGACACGACAACAACAGAGGTTGGACACTTCAGAAGAATTTCAACTCTTTTGAAGTAAGAGTTTTGTGTTGTTTAAGAAAAGCATAAAAATGGCAAGCCTTTTCGAAATTTATCCTAATCATACAGGCAGGTAACTTGCTCACAATTTTAGTATTTGTTTACATTCCACTGTAATTCCACAGAATTCTAAGACTAAGAAGCCTATATGGAAATTGTAATACAATCAAAAATTTACGTCGTGGCAAAATGTAACTTAGTTTTAAGTATGCAGTGACCAGTGATTTTATTGTCTCGAATTAGATAATTTACCTATAAATAATTCTATCATTGCAATCAAAGTACAATTAACTGAATATATTGCAACGTAAGATGGAAAAATACAAATTTTAAAAAATGAAATTGATAAATATTACTATAACATGGAAGCCTTTTTATTTTATATACCATATTCCAGTTGTAGTGGAATATTAGGCAAACCATATTGCATAACATTTCAATCATTTTGTAAGACTAACAAACCATCATGTGATGAAACATCCAAAAGTCAATATATTCTAATAAAATAAAAGGCTACAAAGTAAGGGAGAGAGTTTTTTGGCAGTTTTAATAAAGATCTTTGTTTAGAAACAGTGTCAAACATTAGTTTGTGCTCATAACGCAACTAGAAGATTAATGATGCATTTCATTTATAAAAGGGCTCTGCCATTGTTTGAGTGTTCCAGTTCTTCCTTGTTTTTTTTCCCTTTAAGAGAGTAGGTTACACACATAAAAATAACTTCTTGTCCTTCAAGAGCACCCAGATAGTAAGTCATGGCTGTGGCTTCTGTGCAATATGTCAACGATGCTGATATTTGAATCTTCATTGCATTTAGGCTGGTAAATATTTCCTCTTGGAAATAGTGAGATTTGACAACAAGTTGCTGCTCTAATTTCTCACCTGAGAAGTTTTGAGCCCAAAAAATATGTGTACATGCTAATACATTATTCAAGAATAACATTCTGACTGTTTTTCAGCCACTGGCACTCTCTATTATTCCAATATGCTATTAAGTATTTAGAAAATTTCTCTTCAGTAGCTAAAATAGTAGAAAATGATGAGAAGTAGACAAATGAAAAGCTAGTTAAAAAAAGTCTCAGGTGTTAAACTCAGTTTTGGTCCTCACTGCATAATCAAAGAAGATGGAGGAGACCTTGGAACTCTGCATTAATGGAAAGGTGAAAAGGTTGATTAGAAAATAACTGGTGTATGAGGAGAGATGAAGTACATTTGGTTGTCTGGTAGTGACGTGGAGGAGGCAAACAGAGAATGACTGTTCACCATTTCTCCCAGTGTGAGAATTATGAGCAACCAAGGTCCGTGATTGCAAATCAAAGGAGCATCAGACACAATTAAGTAATGGAACTCATTCCCACAGGATTCTGTAACCTATGGAAATCATTTTTCATGAAACAGTAGTTCAGTTTCAGATTTTGCTTTGGGTAGATACTAAGTCCTGGTTGCTGAAATCTGGGAGGATACACAGGAGAAGGGATTGTTCAGTACTTGTTCTATTCTGATAATGTGTCCTCAAACATGGCTGCTAGTTACTCCATGGGACGGGCTGCTGGGCCCCATGAAATTTTGGGTCCACCTGTAAGTAATGAGCTGATGTAGAAAAGTATTCAGTGTATGGGTGGTAGGAAAGTGAAGAACTGAAATCTTTGTGTTGCACTGAATACCTGGGAAGCTTTGTTTATTTATCAAATATTTATAAGCAGCATTTTAATAGCTATCTAGAAAGTAAATTAGCTTCTCCATCTGAAATATGAGCTCAAAATGTATGAAACTGATGACTTAGTGAACTCTTAAAGTATATTTTTTTTTCATAATTGAGAAATAATTTATTTCTCCTGTTTAGCATTTATAGATGCATTGCATCCACTGTTCTAGATAATCATAGTTCTGTCTTTTTTTTTTCCTTGTTGTAAATTTAAAATTTTGATTTCCTCTAAATCGAATAGTATTGACAGAAGGAAAAGTTAATGCACAGGTTACCCTCAGATGACAGTGTATTAGTCATTGAATGTTCTGTTGTGGAACCCAAACGGATCTGCCATCACACAGGTAAAATCAACTCTGGGAGTATTTTATAAATAAATTACTAAAATATTGCTGGGAAATGTACATAGTGTATTTATGAATACAGCTTTCACAGTAGCTGAAGTGCTATAAAATGAATATTACTTACTATACAGGTACTTTTAGTGTTTATTCACTTTTTTTGTATTGAGTATAAATAGTTTTGTTGCTGCCTTGCAGTTGATTGTGGAGAACACATTGCTACTGGATGGTTTGACTTAGAACCATAGAATATTAAAAACTGGAAAGGACCCTGGAGGTGATCTGATCCAGTTCCCTGCTCGGAGGAGGAACCGATGGAGGATTAGATGAGGTTGCTTAGGGTTACTTATGCTTGACTTTTGAATATCCTTAGTGAGGGAGGTCCCACAGCCTCTCTGAGCAACGGCAGTGACTGACAGTCCTCACAGTGGGGAAAAAACTTTGCTTGTATCTAATCAGAATATCCCTCGCTGCAATTTGCATTCCCTTTCTGCAATTTGTCTTTTCAAGAAGAGTCTGGGTCCACACAGACACCCTCCCACTAGGTAGCTTCAGATAGCAACAAGGTCCCCGTTAGATTCTCCTCTCTGGGCTGGACAAACCCAGCACTCGCTGTCTCTCCTCGTATGCCGTGTGCTCCAGCTCTCTATGCATTTTGGTGACCTTTGCTGGACTTACCCAAATATTTTGTTGTCGATCTTGTACTGAAGAGCACAAAAGTGGACTCAGTGCTCTGGAGACGGTCTCTGAAGCCCTGGATAGAAGGAAAGCTCATGAAGGGACTAGAGGGAAAGTCCTATGAGGAGAGGCTGAGGAAGCTGGAGGTGTTTAGCCTGGAGAGGAGGAGACTCAGGGGGGACCTTATCACTCTCTACAACTACCTGAAGGGAGGGTGTAGTCAGGTGGGGGTCGGGCTCTTCTCCCGGGCAACTCGTGACAGGACGAGAGGGCACGGCCTGAAACTGCATCAGGGGAGGTTTAAGTTGGATCTCAGGAGACACTTTCTCAGGTGGAGGGTGCTCAGGCATTGGAATGCACTGCCCAGGGAAGGGATGGAGTCACCGTCCCTGGACGTGTTTAAGGAGAGGCTGGATGTGGCACTTAGTGGCATGGTCTAGCCGATGTGATGGTGTTGAGTCATTGGCTGGACTCAGTGGTGTCAGAGGTCTTTTCCAGCCTCAACTATTCTGTGATTCTGTGAGACACTCACTTTCCTTGACCTGCTGGCTCTGCAGTTTTCAAGAGTTGCAGTCAAAAGACCAACTTCTACCTTATGAGTCAATCTGATTGACAATAGCACTTAGAAAAGGCTCAAACTCAGGTTCTTCCAAACTTTCAAACTTCATGTATTTCTCATGAGTACGTTTAAATATTAGGATTCAAAGATAGTATTCGTTGCACGAAGCTATTTAAAAATGTATTTTCATAAAATATCATCAGTCCCAATGTATAGAGTGCTGTTGCTGGTAGTAAATTGTTTCCTGATAATTAGCTGGAAATTTCATATCTGATAAATCCTTTCTGTGTTTTGGTTCGGAGTATAATCACTTGCTTGTTATAATTGCTGCTGAGAAGAGAGCTCAATAAAGCTTTTCTATAATCTGTTATAATGCGTGACACAGTTCTGTTTCAGTTTGGGGACTTAGTAACCGTAGCAGATCTAAGGAAGGATGAAGAAATGAGGGCAGAGTGGAGGGAAGTGAGAAAGTATTCTGTAATGTAATTAGTGACAACTTACCTAATTACCCTACTTGGAAGGCTGCGTCTTATCAGGTCTGCAGTAGTGATAAAAATCTAGGTAAGTGAATTATCTAGTGGGAAGTTGCCCTTTTATTGACTCTCATATATGTATTTCAAGGAAAAGAAGCACTGTTCTCTCTCTGTGGAAAGTTTTTGCCTAAAGTTCTGAATATTCTGCATGTTTGTGTTTTTATAGAATACCGATCTCCTCCTTTTCTCAAGACAATATTTATGAAGTTCAGCCTCCAAGAGCTGATAGAAAATCAATAGAGATTTTTCATGCACACATTCAGGCTGGAAGAGGAAACATGCAGCCCCTGGGAAAAGATGACTTCCTCATGTACAGAGACTACATTCGAAACAGATACATGTAGATACAAGCTGGATTCTCCTGCCAAGCCTACTGTACTGATAGGTCATGAAAATAATTTCAGAAACGAAATCTAGTTTGGTTATTTTTCAGTAACAAATTTATTGTGTAACGTTTCTATTTATTATTCTTTACTATTATCCACTTACAGTATTGTACTTTATGGAAAAAAAAAGTGATTTAATTTCTGCTTTTCAGCTGAAAGTGAAAGTGTACCTTTGAGTAATCAGAGCATCTACAGTCACTGAAGAGTATGCCGCAATTTATGGCAAAAGAAAATACTGCGTCTTTAGGTTTTCATTTTAGTTTCTTACATTGTTATGTTTGCTAATAAAGCTGAAGTGACTTGTACATAAAATCGGAATAGTTTTCTTCCTCTTTGTTCCATGACAGCAATCTTTTTTTACAGCAGAACGGTTCCTGAGATTTCCTGGGATTTTTCAGCAAACTGAGAGCTGTAATCAGGGCTTGTAATTTGCTGCTTTCTTAAGCAAAATTGAAAAATATGTCAACGTCAAAATTTGCATCAAGGCTAACAAACTTTGTAACCCTGATCTGTGTCAAAACTAATCTCACTGGTAGCTACAGAATCTGTGCCACAAGCAGCGTGAAAGTGGCTTGTGGCTAATTATCGTGGGCTTCTAGTGGGAATCCGAGGTGAAGCACTTACTGACTGCATCTGCAAAGGCAGGGATGCTCTCCACTTCACTGGGATTAGACTCAGAGAGAGCACAAAAACATCCTGTATGGCAGGCATTATCCTTTTTGCAGCGTACTCTTTCCACCCCTGTATTTGTACTCCTGCAAGATGCTTTCAGGTCCAAGCCTACATCCTCCCAGGAAATCTGTGTCAATAAGTGCCGTGTAGAGGCTGGATCAGCTGGGATGGTCGTGCAAGAGGAAGCAGTAGTTGGGTTAGATGCCCAGTGCTAGGTGAGAAGTGGAAAGGCAGCAGGTGTCTGAAATAGGTTGTTTAATTTGGGCTCGTGAATAAAACATTTATCTAATAATTAAAAAAAGAAAAGAAAAAAAAGCCTATTACTTGGAATTACAAGCTTAAAATTCCCAATGCTACTTTTTAGCCCTTTTCCTTGAAGAGTACTGACAGTATCCTTGACAAACCATGTTATTCTGCAAGTTTGTAGAGACCGTATTTTAGAATTTTCTGCAATATCTGAATAACTGGTTTAGGGATGTCAGCCAACCGCATGTAGAAAACATGCTTTTGCTCATAGTAACTCCTGCAGGCGGTTACTGCAGTTTCTTAACTGCACGCTGCAAACATGTTCTGAATATTTTTGAATATTTCATGCAATAAGTTGCACTTCCTCAGTAACTCAATGTAAGAAAAGATGCAGTGGGTAAAGGGAAAAAAGTTTCTTGTGATAGAAGTTTGGGTGTTTCAGGGACTGACTTGTATGGAGTCAGTAAGAGAGCGTGGTACCTCAAGCTACCAACACATTTTGGTGTCCATTCTCTTTTGTTAATTGATTAATATTGTTTTTAGAGAAATCGGTGTATTTTAGAAGGTGCAAAAATGAAATGTCACTTTAGATAATACTGCATTGCAACTGTCAATGGTTTTTTTTCCTCTGAGGAAAAAAAAAAAAAGCAACTGTAATTAATTCATCCAATATGAAAAATAATTTAAAGGAATAATACTGGCTTTGGAAAAATGTAGAGCTAGAATCCTTATCCTAATGAGGCAAATGCATGCTTTTCTTACTGCACTTAAGCTATTACAAAGAATGGTTTCTACACGGTCACAATCCTAATACTTCTGTTGTTCATAAATAATGGTAGTCCATAAAAGTTGCCCTTGAAAGCGTACCGCTTAACCACAGATAAGGCAAAAGATGATCCTTCCTTTTTCAACATCTAATGTTGTGTCAAAACAAAGTGTAATAATTTCGCAGCTCTAAGAGGAAATATATTCCTCCTTCAGCAATTCAAGACTCTTGGGGAAAAGAGGATTAAAGGGGTTTGTTTTTACACGAGGGATCAATGACATCTCAGTCCGTCACCTGTGTTATACTGCCAAGCTTTCTGGTGTCTCTAAACATGTACCGAGACAGTCCTGTTCTGGCCTCCCCTTAAACCTCTTGGTATGTGTCACTGCTGCTTGTTTCTTATAGCTGCTTATAGGGATTTAAGCCATGTGCATGGCTTCATATAATGAGACGCTGGGGTATTAATATTCAGGTGTCAGCTTGCGTGATCTGCCATCATTGCACTCTCTTCGCATCTGCTAAGCATAATTCAGGGTGCTATGTCAACTGTTTACTAGGTTTGTTTAAAAAAAAAAAAACAACTAGGTTTGTTTAAAAAATTAAACAGCGCACAAACCAAGCCTCCCAGCTTAAGGCTGCCTGAATGATAAACCTTTAACAGTCTGAATAGATCTGCTGATTAATGCGTGTAAAAGGTTAATTTAAAGAGAAAATACGCTCATCACCCATCTAACAAGTTGTGCGAAGGACTCCAGAGATGCTGCCTCTGCATCTACCTACTTTGTTCTGTTCCTGTGATAATAAGGTTCAGTTCTCAACCGTGTTAGACGTTCTGAATAGATGTATATATTTTCCTGTGAGAAGCTGAGGAGAAAGAGTGTAAAGTAAGTATAAACACAAAAAGAATGGGCTGTGTTGGCTCTGAAGACTTAACGTGGTGTTTTTATGGACTCTTAAGTACTAATGATCATCTTTAACATAAAACTGTATGGACAAATGAAATATTTATGAGGAATGTGTTGAAAACCCTCCAAAATATATTTAATTTGTGTTTGAAGGTGACATTGAAATACAATACCAAAATGTACACCCAGAGGATAATGACGTTGGCTTCTTTTCTTGTGGGATCAGGAAGAACAGACATCGGATTAGGGCTTTGTCGTTTCTGAGCCAGTGGTTCTTTGATGCCAGTCCAACAGCTGAAGCCCTTTTCTAGGACCCTCGTCAGATTTGATACTTCTACCGTAGTAGCAGTTATTCCCCAACATTTTCAGGGGTCGTTTCCTCTCCTTGTGAGGTTTTGCTTCTGCTTGCAACCTTTTCTTCTCTCACTCTAACACCTTTCCAGAGGGACTCAGCTGTAGCCCTGAAATAGGATCCTTTTAATGGGCACACTGCTGCAGCTACCCGAGGGGGGGAAGTGAGAGAGACGTGAATAGTTCTGAGAAGTTTTGTTACTGCGTTTTTGAGGGTTTTATGCAGGATTCCATAAAAGTTCTGTTGGCCTTCACAGGCTCAGGCCAGCCTTTGTTTCTACCCATAGTCATGTTTTACAGTAAGAGGAAATACCAGCTTCACTGAGGAGATCAATTCATTCTCCATAGGAGTTTCACCCTATCAGTACTCCCTGAATAATTATACATACAAGTCCAGTTCACTGAGGATAAAACGGTGCATATGCCGGGCTTTAATGGTTTTACGACTATTGAGGTACATATACAGTGTTGTTTCATTTGCTGGCCTAGTTTGAATACAGGTGATCACATGGAGGCTGATATGGAAAAGATTTAATGTGCTTGGCTCCCAGATGCCTCCCTCTGTCAACTTTAATGAGGTGTTTTTAAATACAAAGAAGTCACTTCTGGTGGTGATTTAACAGCAATGTGGAACTAGTGCAATACGTTACACAACATTAATAAAAAAAAAATAAATCCACACACTGAAATTTCAACCCTTGCAAATATTCCTAATCAGCAGTTCCCTGCTGGAGGCTTTAAATCTATGTGCTACAAAGAAACTCATTTTGGCAGCTGGTCTGTCTACCAGAATCCAGTAAAATGAGTACAAAGAAAAAGCATGAAAAATAATGTTTAGCGCTATTGTATATTTCTGGAGGAGCTGCTTTGTGCCATATCTGACCCAAGGTTTGAATATAACATGTAAATTCCATTCTTTTGAACATACGCATCTGTGAAGAATAAAGAGATGGTGTAATAATGGCAGGACAGGCAAGCAGCATGTAATGAACCCTCTTTGATGGGCTATTTGCATTTTCCCTTTCTAGGTGTAGCTGTGCTGCTGGCACTGAAGCCTGGTGTGGTTTTTAGGGATTTCAGTAGCCACAGAGTATGCCTCTGTGGTCGCCTTCCTGTTTTTAGCATGTCATACTATAAGAGAGTGCACACACTGCAACCTCCAAATCCTCTCAAAAACCCTACACCTTAAGAGAGCGCTGTTATTTTGTATTCCCTGACGGCTCAGGTACTCTTTATGTAAGGCTTATCTTTTGTTACTGTATTTCCCTTCTTTTTTGTCCTTTTTTTTTTTTTTTTTTGGAAGTTTTAATTTAATCTTTTTTTTTTTTCCTGGCAGTTTGATTTCCCATTCTCTTTCATCACCTCCTGTGGTTCAGAATCTCTTACACAGAAGTGCCAAAAGTTGCTGTTTGCCTGCTATATCCATATCCTTTGGGAGCTTTCACTTCTTGAAGGAAAGCTCTGTAAATTTTATCCTTTTATTTTAAAAACCTTAACACTTTCTTCAGCAACCCATATCCCTCCCTTTTAAATGCAGGCTGTGCCATCATCTGCCCTGCCTGGTTTCCTGCCTCCTGTGGTGACAGACATGTGTATTGTCTCCCTTGGGTTCTCTGTGTCTTGGTAACATATTCTTGAGAAGTGCTTTGCTTGGTACAAGCTGTCAGTGCTTGAACAAATTGTAGATATCACTTAAAAATCTTTTCCTCTAGAGAAAGTCAAGCCCTGCTCTGATTAAGAAAGTAAGAGAGCATTTAAAGTGGTCCATTCTGACTGTCTCTGGTCCTGCTCTTTGCAGCACTCTGCATCCTACTGCGTGGAGTTCTGCAATGGGGAGGGAGGCATTTTTTACCTCATACTCTCGAGAAAGTGGATCCAGCCCCTTTGAGTAAGCAAGCGCTGGCACGTGTCAAAAGTGTTAGTGTTCACTGGCGTGTCCAGCACAAGATTTTGCAGCAATGAGCCTGGCTCAGACCCCTTAGAGAGTTTTATCCTCTGTGCTCTGATGCTCTGTTCCCTCCCAGTGCCTCTTCCTCAACGCTACCAGGTGGGCTTAGGGGTGCAGAGGGCTGAGGCTTTCATTGCCACCTTCTGGAACTGTTACCCACCCCAAAAAAACAGCGCTAATCATGCTGCAGGATAAAGCGAGAGGGTGGGCTCGGCTTCTTCCCTGGTACTGAGGAGATCTTCCTCCCGGTGGGGAAACGAATTGACACATTGAGCCATACACTGCACCCACAGGACACACAATGGCCCTTCTGCCTGTGCTGCTTCCACAGGGGAAGATTCCATTGCTCCTCAAGGAAGGAAAAGAATGGCGGTTATGTTGCTGCCTAATTGTACCCACTCTCTTAATCCTGGAATATGCTTAGAATGTACATTGTTGGCTTTGGAAGGATGGGTGGTACAGTTTGACTTGTGTAAGGAAAAGCTCAGACTGAAAATCAGCTTTATGCACTTAAAATCAATCTCTGATGACTTTCATTTGAGTGCTGTCAGAACATGATAGAATCTGTTTTGGTTTGGCCTGGCCGGATTTCAGCGGTGGGGGGGGAGCTGCAGGGTGGCTTCTGTAAGAAGCTGCTAGAAGCTCCCCAAGTTGGAGAGAGCCAATGCCCGCTGGCTACAAAGAGGGACCCGCCGCTGGCCAAGGCTGAGCCTGTCAGTAAGGTGATAGCAGAGGAACGCCTCTGTGAAAAACATATTTAAGAACGGGAAAAAGAACTGCGCCATAACAGCTGGCACAGAGATGGAGGAGTGAGAATCTGTGCAGACACCAAGTTCAGTGAAGAAGGGGGGGGGGAGGATGAGCTCCAGGCGCCGGAGCAGAGAGAGTCCCCCGGGTCCGTGGTGAAGACCATGGTGAAGCGGGTTGTCCCCCTGCAGCCCATGGGCGAGGTGCAGATGTCCACCGTGAGGATCACCGCGTAGATGTCCACCGAGGACTCCACGCCGTGTGGGTGGATCCCTGAAAGGGGACTGTAGCCCGTGGGAAGCCCACATCACAGCAAGTCGCTGCCGGAACCTGTAGCCCATGGAAGAGAGGAATGCCCACGCTGGAGCAGGTTGGCCGGTGGGACTTTTGGGACGCTGCGGGTGGCTCACGCTGGAGCAGTTTCCCTCGAAGGACTGCGCCTCAGACTCACGAGGGGTGGGCTGCCCCTCGTGAGGTGTCTCCCGTTGGGCAGTTTGTGATGAATTGCCCTTCGTGGGATGACTCACGTGGAGAAGAGAGCGTGAAGCTTGTCTCCCGTGAGAGGGACCCCACAATGGCCCTGGGGAAGAGTGAAGAGTCCTCCCCCAGAGTGAAGAAGCGGTGGAACCAACATCGGATGAACTGACCGCAGCCCCCATTCCCTGTCCCCCTGTGCCGCTCGGGGGGAGGAGGTGGAGAAACCGGGATTGATGTTAAGCCCGGGAAGAAGGGAGGGATGGGCGGAAGGTGTTCTGTTTAAGATTTGTTTGCTCTTTCTTACTTCTCACTACTCCTCTCTGATTAGTTCTTTTAATAAATGTACCTAATTTCCCCAAAACTGAGTCTGTTTTGCCCAGGACGGTAAATGAGAGTGATCTCCCTGTCCTTATCTCAAACCCTGAGCCTTTGGAAGTATTTTCTCCCCCTGTTCAGCAGTGAAGGGGGAGTGAGAGAGCGGCTGTGTGGGTACCTGGCGGCCGGCCAGGGTCAACCCACGACAGAATCATAGAATGAGTCGGGTTGGGAGGGACCTTAAATATCATCTAGTTCCAACTCCCCCTTGCCTTGGGCAGGGACACCTCTCTCCCACCAGACCAGGTTGCTCAAAGCCCCATCCAGCCTGGCCTTGGACACTTCCAGGGAAGGGGGCACCCACAGATTCTCTGGGCAACATATTTATCTGCAAAAATTATTTTGGCAATTATTTATCTGCATCCATTCCTTAAAGGATGCGTTATCATAGCTCAGATTTCTTGACTGAACAGAGTCAAAATATCTCTAAGATATAACAAAAAAGGAACTTGCAGGCTGTGTTAGTTGTTCTTCTTAAGCAACACATTAGCACTGCATCAGGAGCCATTTTTTCTCTGAGCCAAACCTTCCTGTGCAAAGTGGAATTCAGTCATCACCCACCCACACCCTCCAGCACTCACACATGCCATTAAGGTGACAAGTGACACTTATGAGCTTGTGCTATGTCAGGTTCACAGAGGTGGCACTATCTTACGTCTACCGCGAATGTTTCCTTCAGAATCCAGGCATCCAGATGTAGGTATCAATATCACGTGTTGCTGACTTGTTTTTGCAGAAGTGCTGGTGCTCAAAATCCCACTGAAATTCAAACATTCTCCAAACATACAGCTGCTTTATGCCCCAAATCCTAAAGAATTCACACCTGGGTTTTTGCTGGAAGTCTTGGGAAGAGAAATGAAACATAAAATAAATTTAAAAAACATCGCTTAATTTCACCACTCTCATGAATGCTACATTTAACTTGTCCTTCACCTTTCTTTTGTAGTTTTTATTGTGTGAGCATTACTGTACTCTCTAAGTGAAAACCTGAACTTGCTGCAGGCTTGCATAGTATTTATCCTATTTCTTCACAATTGCTGTCAAACCTATGAAAGAATTAGTCTAGTAAATACTTACCGTAAACTTCACAGGTCAAAACAGCTCTCCTAAATTATTATGGACACCTTACACGCAGGGCTGTGCTACAGTGGATACCTGTGTCCTGGCCTGTGTGTCCATGGGCACATTTGCCATCCTTGTTTGACATTGTTTGCTGTGCTTAGCAAGGGGTTTCCTTGGTGTTCTATTCCTGTTGAAATTATAGAATTATAGAATCATAAAGGTTGGAAAGGACCCTAAGATCGTGAAGTCCAGCCTACAGCCCTACACCACCCTAACACCAAACCATCTCCCAAAGCGCCACATCCAGCCGGTTTTTAAACATGTCCAGAGCTGGTGACTCCACCACCTCCCTCGGCAACCCATTCCAGTGCTTCACCACCCTTTCGGTGAAGAAGTTTTTCCTAATATCCAATCTAAACTTCCCCTGGTGCAACTTGAACCTGTTTCCTCTTGTCCTATTGCTGTTCACTAGGGAGAAGAGGCCAACATCCATCTCACTACAGCTGCCTTTCAGGTAGTTGTAGAGATCCACATTGGTAAAAAAAAACCCTGGCTTTTTTCTTTCGTTTGTGGCCTTCCTCAGAAGCAGTTTTGCCCTGCCAGAATGTTCAGGTGAGGCATTTCCGTAGTTTGGCCCCTTGCAGCCTGTGCTGACCTGACTTCCAGCAGCCTCTTAGGAGCCTTTCTGCCTTTGGTTGTTGCATTGCTGGACTGAGGAAGGAATTGTGCTAAATGCTGGAGACACACCAGTCCTCGGGCTAGCCAGGAAGATGAAATGCAGTTGAACTCACAGCTTATACTAACTAGTCCCTTGCATTTTTTGTTGCAGAATTCCTCGCTCTTGCCCTATCTGTCTCAGAACGATGGGATTGCCCTGCCCTGCCGAGACGGGAGCTCTGGCAGCACCTCCGCACCTTGTGCAGGAACAAACAGCCCTTCATAAAACCTTGCAAGAAACACCTGCCCTGAGCATCATCCTCTCCCCAAACATGCAAGCAAGAGAGGCCAAACCCAGTCCCAAACCCATAGCTGTAACTGCCAGCCCACTCTGGCAGGTATTTGATCATCATCCTACACTGTTGAATGCCAAATATCCCAGAGAGCTATTGCTTCCTGACTGACTGGTTGTTGAAGACTGACTGGTTGTTGAAGTATCTAGTGAAGATTTCCTCATCTTGCATTTTTCTCTGCATAATTATCACCCTTCCTCACCCAACCCCCCCCTAAAAAAAAAAAAAAAGCAAAACACAACTGAAAAATTCAAGCGCCAGTAGCCCAGAATGGGAGAAAGGTTAGATGGGCACTGTCAGGATGCTGGACATGGAGGTGCAGGTTTCTAACAGCAGACCTGCTTCTTCTTGCCATCAGCCTATCAATGGATGGTATCCAAAGCTCCACAAAGACCCTTTCCACTTTTTCCGGGATTTCTGATTCAGGTGGCCCAATAAAATAATTCAACTGCAGTAAAAACCTGAATCAGTGTTATTCTGCTAGTATGACAAAGGTGCCAAGAGACCACTATGTGCACATTTTTTGTCTATTCTGTATTTCTGATACTTTGTCTTGCTTGTTTTATTGCTAGTACATTCAAGAGTTGCCATCAATGATTCAGTTTAATTTTTCTTAATTTGTTTTATTTTCCACATACTTCCCTGGAAGTACAGTGTGTACTCATGTGAGGAGGAAGGAAAAGAAAAAGCAGAAACTAAGGAAAATGGTAAGATTTCAACTCTCAATCAAACTTAAACCAATTTAATTGCACGCAGACATTCTCCACATCCCAGAAATACTTTAATAACTTCCGGAATAACAAAAAATCCTCTGTGCCACTCTCTTTCCAGGCTTTTACTTGATCAAACCATTGGATTATAGACTCAGATGCTCACAAGTCCAAGCTATGAAGCCTGATGCTGGGTTTACATCTCTGCACTCTATATTGAAGGCTTTTGTTTTTCTCCTCTATGGTTTACAAGGGCATTTTTTAGGATCATTAACTGCTTGCTCAGCAAAAGAGGGACAACTCAGTGAAACTTCCTCCAACAGAGGCAACATTTTAAGGTGAAGTTAGGTCTATCATCTGGTAGAGAAATTTTTTTCCCTAAAACTCTCACCACCTTTCCACAGCATGGCCTAAGGGAGCTTTTTAGATATTTTACCTTTTGCTTTCCCTTCTCTCACCATAAATCACAGTCCCTTACAGTGGGCTTAATACCAGGGGTGAGCAAGAGCTAGCACACATCCCACTGAAGCAACAGGGAAAGGAAAAAGAGAAATGAGGGAAGACCTAGAGTTGTCTGGCTGAAAACAGAAGGCTGGACCTCAGTGAGGTGTACTTGAATGACCAGGCTGATGTATGGGGAAGAGTACATTGGTGGGGAGGC
Source organism: Trogon surrucura (assembly GCA_020746105.1). NCBI lineage: Eukaryota > Metazoa > Chordata > Aves > Trogoniformes > Trogonidae > Trogon > Trogon surrucura. The sequence goes on from CM036618.1 coordinate 52,319,492, forward strand.
TGTAAAATTACAACTAAGTAGTTGCTAGGAACAGTAGAAGAGCTGTGCAGGAGCCTGGGCACCCGCGTAGCATTTGCTTTCACGTTGTCAGGTAAGTGGATAGGTTGGCATTACAAAGCCAGAGCACAACATGTTGCAGAGCCCCAGCTGAGCATGTGAGCGTGGGTCCAACACGCAGAGACACATGGAGCAAAGGACTTGTGCTGCTGCAGTGGGGAGGAGGCTGGCTCACAGCACGTGTAAGCAGCAGCAAGCCTGCAGTTGAGACATACCCCCATATCCACATGAACCCTGATGGAAGTCACAGCAATCATGTAGAAGATACATGTGCCAAGCCTGATTTGAATTTCCAAAGGTCACATTTGTCATTCTTGGTGTACCAGCGTTCTCATTAACAAGTGTCTCCAGCTGGTCCTGCACAACAACCTCAGGACATGCTGTTGTAACCAAGCGGTGCGGAACGGGGCTACCGCCAGGCTCATCTATGCTGCTCTCCTTCAGGGGTGTTGTAGGAGAAGGGTCCGTGTACTGGACACACTACATCAGTGACCAGATTTTGACCTAGCAGGTATGTCTTGCTGGGTGTTGCATGAAACCTATACAGCAGTTCTCTGGAGGTGTAGTTTGGTCTGTAGGACCGCCTGATTGAAGTCCACCTTACCTGATGTCACTGTCATCAAAGCCAGGCAGGCTGTAAACAGAGAGGAGGGCTTCCAGATGCGAGTCAGCTCACCTGTCTTAGGGCAGGATGAGTTACCGTTCTGCAGGTGCTTATTTCTCCCCATTGTGCCACTTCAGAGGCACCTACACAACTAGTTTAGTCAAGACACCTGCATTCAAAAAAACTAAAATTAGATGAGTTCCTTGGTAGCCTTTATAAAACCCAGCAGAGCTGTGAGATAAGTGACCAGAGGTATAACATTGTCAAAAATGGGTCACTTACAAAATTATTTTATGGCTTTAACTTCTGTCTCAACAATTCCAAACATAGGTAGGTACACCACTGGTACAACCCTACTCTAAAGTAAGGACACATGCCACTTCAGGGCTACTCCATGTTGTCAGGAGTAGCTGGAACTTCTGGACTACCACCAGCCAGGGCAGAGAACGGGCTGCTCTGTGTCAGCAGAGCTTGTCAATCACCAGTGGCTTTGACGAAAGCAGGACTTATCTCTATCTCCATTGCTGACTGGTTGTGGTCACCTCTCTGCCCTCATCAGCAGACTCATTCAGGGACCAGTTCTCGCTGACTCCCCCCGAGACTAAGCTCTGCTTCCCCTCTGCCTGTTGGCAGCATGTTCTCCATCTGTTGCCTTGGCTTGAATCTCTGATGAGCGTGTTGTGGAATGGCTTTTCCAGTAACATTTATACACCATTAGACAGTTCACAGACCCATCCACTTCCCACTCATTAAGTGCTTTTCCCTCAAAGGCTGGGTTTGGATAGCGCTAGTTCACATTGTGGCTTGCTGAGCAAAAGCCACGTGCTCACCTGGACACAGGAAAGTATCCACAGCCTGAAGATGAAGCTACCTGCTTTTTTTCCGGTCAGAAGTAATTTGACACTCAAAACCCGCCTGGACGCGTTCCTGTGCGCTCTAGTGTAGGTGATCCTGCTCTGGCAGGGAGGTTGGACTAGATGATCTTTAAGGTCCCTTCCAACCTTTAACATTCTGTGATTCTGTGATTCTGTGACACAACTGGGAATCTTCACTTATCTACCACATAAATAATACTTGACCCCTGACCTGCCTCACATATCCTGATTTTGGATGTTTAATACAATATGTGTCTAACATCACTGAATCTGCTGGTCTGTTTCAATCATCACCCCTCATCTCCTCCGTGCTCCCACTTATTAAATGTGGGCTGCAGAGCATACTGTGGCAGCACAAATACCGCATTGGTCTAGTTTTCCAGATGGACCCTTGACATTTTTCTTCTTACAATTTCTAACTTACAGACACCTTTTTTGCCTGCTTTCATTCTGCATGTCTCCACATACCTTTATCAGAAAGATTTTTGTAAATACTTTTGCACATTTTGACTATCATTGGACCAAGCATAGGGCTACAGTTCCTGCACTGATTAACTGCTTAGCTGCCCTTCTTTGCCTTTCCAGCTCTGTAGTTGCAAATGTGAAGGTGGGAAGGTCAGTCAAAGGTATGTTTCTTGCTAACTCTTCCTCTAGGCATTAGTTTGCTTCTTTATTGTTGTTTCTGGATGGCAGATTTGGGCTCACTTGGAACTAGATGTCTCTGTTTATATCCCCCTAATATTATCCTTCTGTTTAATTTTTTCATGTCCTTAGCAGAAGCTCAGTGATTTGGCTATTAGCTGTGCCTGTAGAAATAGAAGTTGCAGTTGATGAAAGCAGTTAACATCCTTCCTCTGCTCTCAACAGGTTGCCACTGACTGAGATTGCACCACGGTCCGAGCACTGAGGGCGTGGTCCCAAATACCCTTCAAGGGACACTTCATCACATCCTCATCAGAGAAAAAGCAGTTCAGAAAAAGCCTGATAAGATATAAACACCAAATGTTTCTTTTTCCACTTGAACTTCATCAAAGACTCATCTCTCTCAGTTGCCTCACCTCTCTCCTACTGCTGCCAAGATCTCCAACATCTCCTTGACCTCAGACACAGGGGGATGAGCTCGCTTGTCCGCTCCTGTGGAAGATGGAAAACATTCCCAGACCCCACCTGTCTTCTCAGCTGCACGAATGTGTTTCAGGCTGAGCATCACCAGGTCTCTGCATGGCTGTACATCAACACACAGGCACAGGTAACAGAGATGGGCCAGCTTGGGCTGGTTTGTGTTTCAGTTGCAGCAGGAGACATTTTGGAAGAGCGTCACCTTTTCAGCAGAATCCCCTGAAGCTGAACAGTTTGAGGGTTTTTTTTGTTGGAGGATAAATTCTCCAGTACAAGATAAAGATACTGTTAAAACACTACCAGTACTACAAAGCATTTGGTACAGTTTGAATTTTCTCAGAGGAACCATTTAACTTGAGCTTATTATTAGAGCAGTCTGTAAATCCTCGGAAAAAAATGTTTATTCTCAGTGTAAGTGCTATGACTTTGAGAAAAATACACATGCATTCTTCACAAGCATAAGATGTATTTCGGCAGAAATTAACATGCTTTGATGGTTGTAATGAATATTTCTCTATTCCTCAGTTCCTTTTTACTAGAGAAAAAAAAAGCAAAAAAAACCCAACAAAAAACAACAAACCCCCAAGATTTGCCAGTGCTTTTCTTGTAAGCACTGTGATTTTAGAGCATACGTTTGCTCTTGGCTTAGGATCACTTTGCATGTTGACCCTTTATAACTCAGCAACTGCATGGCCAGGAGGACCAAGTAGGAAGTCCCCAGTCCTCATCTATGCTAAGAACTGGTCCCAAGGTTTTGTATTCTCAGCCTGAATCTGCTTTGAGGAGCTGTAGTGCAGAGTCATGCCAGGCACTTGCTCTTTGAATCCTAGCTTCCATACTGTAAACATATTCTTCACTGATAGTCTGCTTTTTTCCCCAAAAAAATACCCCAGGTTGGGCACCAATAAATCTGTCAAAGCTTAAGGCTGGGTCAGCCACTAAACTTTGACAGACACTCTCTGTGATCTCCCCAGGGGAGGGTAACAGGGGAACTAGGAGAGAGACTTTGAGGTTGAAAAGTACTTGAACCAGCTTTAAAAAAACCCCAATGCTATAACTAACAATAACAATGAAGATGTTAAACTACATACAGATATATGTAAATATGCAAATACATTCAAAAATACAAGAGAATATGTTAATACAGGACCCACACCTTCTGGATGACAGCAAAGTCCCAGGCAGCAAGTCCCAGACTAGACTCAGCAGCAGACAGGAGCACCTGAGCCCAAAATCCTGATAGTAGTCCAAAAAACCCAAACAAAACCCCAGAAAACACGTTGTACCACTCCTACCCAGAGAGACAGAGGAAGACAACCTGTCCCAACAATTGTTGCTCCTCTGCAGCATGAAAATAGGAGGCAGGAACACCAGCAGCACAGGGAGAGATGATAAACAACTGATGACAATCCTTCCAGCACAGCAAACACTAAAAGCCTCAGCACTTGTCTTAGGGGCCCTTTTATACTGAGCACCATGAGAAGGAATACCATGACTGGCCCATTTGAGTCACCTGGTGAATCCTCTCCTCCCCATAGGCTCCCCCTCCTCCCCAACTGTGACTGCTGCCTGTGCCAGGAGCCCCAGAGAACTTTTCTGTCCTGGTGCTCTTAATACAGAATGAGCCAGCACAACTGGGAAGTTTCCTCACGCTTTCTTTCAAACACTCTCCCTCCCTTTTCTCTCCTCTCCTTTGCACTGGTTTATCCGTACTGACATACCATGGTTTGTGGGCTCTGTCTCAGATAGTATTCTAATAACCACAAGGGATTTTTGGAGCTTACCTGTGCACTTGAATGTGCGTAAAAACTGTCACTCTCACTTCAGTTCAGGCAGAACATCCTTCATTTCAAATAACACCAACATGAAGGGAGGTGCTTATTGCTTTGTCTACAAAGACTACAGTGGAGTTTAAATTCTGGAAACAGCACATAGCTTTGTCTCTATTTCATTTATAAGAACTCATTTTTAAGGACATTGAGATCTGGGGCCAAGTCTTTCTCACATGGAGCTTTGTGGGAATACTGCTTTGAGTTCAGTGGGAACAGCATCAACCCTAAAATGTGAGCACAAAAACCTTTTAAAACCTGTGGTACGTGTGTAGAATGATGCTGTGCTGTATACAGGTGGCATTTTCCTCACATTATCTAGCAGCACCATGTTTAACAGCAATGAGGTTATGGGTTAACTGGGGCATCATTTCTAGGAATCTGAAGATTCTCCGGACTATAGATGTCTTTTATCAGCTGTAAAAGCATTGATTTTTCAACCTATGCTGGGCAAGAATAGCTGAAAGAATACGTTGTGAATCCCATCTTTCATTTACTCAGTACTCTGGAAAGTACAAGCCACAGAATCAATTCCCCTCAGAAAGGTCTTTGGACAAGGAGTGGCCTCTTCCCTGGCCAGATTCATGGCTCTCTGGTAATTTCTTCTCTTCCCCACCTTGTTCTTCCTCCCTCACCATCTGAAAATGATTTTTTTTTTTGCTATGCTCACCTTGTGGGAAGAGCACAGTGGCTGGGTAAGGAAGCTGCCATTTCTAGGTGGGGATGTAGACAGGGAAGAAAGCCAGCGTGAGAACCAGAAGGAAGCAAAAGCAACTGCCCAGAGTCCCAGAGCTGCATCTGCAGGTGAGGTGTTTTGTGGGGAATGAAAGGAAGCCTGCACCTTTGCTTACATATTGATATGCTAAGTGTTCTAGCACCTCTTGGGTGTCCAGCTAATATTTTCTTTTAGTGCCGGTAGACAACACAGAGACTTTAATGTCAATTTTATTGAGCTGGGATTCCTGCTGGACATCGTGCGGTCCAATGTCGGTTCTGGCATAGGTCTTGAGGATCTTCTCTCTGGTTCCCAGTGCCGATCATAGAATACATTGGGCTGGAAAGGACCTTTAAAAGTTGTCTAGTCCAACCTGAAGCTGGATGATTTGCAGGGATGGATAAAATCAGTTTTGTAAACCATGTTTTGGGATATCCAAAAGAAGGAATCTATGTAAGTGATGACACTTTGTGTAAAGAGGTGTCAAACATGGACTCTGCTCTGTGCACGCACACCAGGCAGCTCTCCAAAAGCTGCCTTTTATGCTGATGGTTGGGATATAGCAGAGCATCAAAACTGCAACAATGCCGGTTAAGTAGCATTTTATTATGGAATAAACAGTATTTTATAATCATCTGGAAACCCCAGCTCACTGGATACTGTAAAAATACTCAAGGCATGATAGAGGACTAATTCATGCATGTATTAGGAGGCTGACGTCTTCTGCACACTTCGGCTTAATGTTTAGGGACCTTCAAGTGCCAGATGTGAGGCGAGCACGGAGCTATACACAGACTAAAGTCCTATCTGCTGCCTCTCTTGCAAACACCTCAGCTCTTATTCAGTGCTTTTGCTCACGTTCTCACTCAGCTGACAAATTTATCAACGCTCAAACTGCAATTCTGACACACTGTTCAGGTGATCCATGGCCAGAACTGAGTTAATGGATCCATGGTCTCAAGCCTTTACAATTTCAGGCACACAGCAACCAACAGTGCTGCACCTTCTATGCCAACTAGCAACAAGGGGAGCATGAAATAGATGTTTTCCTGATATCCACTGGCGCAGGGGCACCCAGTCCCCCAAATCCTGTGTTCATTTCAAGTTCTGGTGAGAATGTCACACAATCACTCTCCCCATCCTCTTTTCACCATGGTTTTCTCCCATTTGCTTGGTGTTAACAACCCACTTTCACTCACACGTTTACCCTCTTTTGTCCTAACATGTCTCTGTGGTTCTCTACAGCTCTGTTGAGTGATGCTGACTCCTTCTGCCCCCCATGCAGGGTGTGCTGGCTGGGTGGCCAGACGTTGGGGCACACTGAGGTGTCAAGGCTTTAAGAGGGCACAGGGAAAGGAGACCAGTAGTGTGATCTCTGGCTCATAGTTTGGTGGTTTACCTTTAAGTGGCCATTGGTGATGCCTCATGTATTTAGATTGATGGAGACTCCACGATGGGTTTGCAAGAGAAGTTTCTGATTTCTTCCCACCCAGCCAGTGACCATAATACTATAGGAACACTGTGTTTTTTGAGACAAATGAGTCGAGGTTCAGTCTCATTAGGCATGAAATAAATAACTTTCTGCTTAATCAATAAGGAACTTTAACTTGCTCTCAAGGCAGAGAGTTCAATAAACCATACATTGATCTGAGAAGAAAATCATTAACTTCAGGAGAAGAGGGGATATATTTTTCTGAACTGGAGTTAGTTCCATTACCACTGAAGGCTGGTGTGCTTAGATAAATTGACTTCTAGTGACTTTGAAATTACAGAGGAAATAGGGTCTGATCAACAGTTTAATAAATGGTTTCAAGGAATACAGACATTGTTGGCTTAGCCACAACCAGACAAAGGCCATTGTGAAAAGTATCAGTAAAACTCAGGATGAAATAACCCAGGTTAAATCATGCAGGTTAAATCCAGGGTGAATCATTGAGAGTTGATGACAGAAGTTAGGTTTATTTTTAAGATTACTCACTAGGAAAGCATAGACTTGAATTTGCTTTGAATTTTGAGTAGTTTGGCTTACCTTTCACTTATTCTGAGCTGCAAATGTGGCTAATTTACGGTGTTTATCCTGGAGAATCTGTGACACAGAGCATGCAACCTATCGCAGCCCCTACACGAGGTATCCCAGGAATCATGCACATTTATGAAACACTTATAGGCACACGCATCTCAGACTGTGGTTGTGTTTCCAGCTTTTCTTCTCAAAGGCAGCATAGATGGCAGTGACATCCACTGTGCTTCCCTGGCCATTTCCAGAATCCTGGCTTTAGTTGCTACACTAAAGTTTTAGTTTGCTGAATTTTAGTGTTCAGGCTGGAATTTTTCATGGTAGTGCAGCAGGAAACCTGGACCTGCTGTTGTTTTCATGCTGTCCCTTCAATAAATGTTACCGTTTGCTATAAGGAAGACATGGTCCACCATTTATATATTTATACATATATATAAAATAATGTTACATATGTTATATTATATTATATTAAATTGTATTATATAAATTGTGTTATATGATATTATGTAGCATATAGTATATAACATAATCATAGAATCATAGAATCATAGATTCATAGAATATTCGGGGCTGGAAGGGACCTCTAGAAATCATCCGGTTCAATCCCCCTGCAGGATCCCCTAGGGCAGCCACACAGGAACGCATCCAGGTGGGTTTTGGAAGTCTCCAGAGAAGGAGACTCCACACCCTCTCTGGGCAGCCTGTGCCAGTGCTCTGTCACCCTCACAGTAAAGAAGTTTCTCCTCATGTTGAGGTGGAACTTCCTGTGTTCTAACTTAAACCCATTATTTCTTGTTCTGTTGCTGGGCACCACTGAAAAGAGATTGTCTCCTTCCCCTTGACACCCACCCTTCAGATATTTGTATACGTTAATAAGGTCGTCTCTCAGCCGCCTGTATGATTATAGCCCAAAGTAGGTAAGTCATGCAGTTTGCCTGAGCACACCTAAAAGAGGAGCCAGATGGGCAGCCTTTCAGTTGGACAGCTTAGTTTGTTCATTTGAGCAATTCTGGCATTATTGCTGGGGAAAAAAAAAAAAAAAAAAAAAGGCATTTTAAGATCTCACACGTGTCGTTTAGCCTTGATTAGAATCCTGAAGGCTCTCTACTATGGGCTTTCTGTCAATGGTGCTGCTTAAATACTTACACACAAACATGTGCTTAAGTGCTTTGCTGATTGAGCACCAGAGAGCTTGGTAGCTGGCTCATCTGAGCTCCCTGCCTCTCCTCTCTGCCAGGCACAACAGTGGGAGGGAAGGAGCTCAGTTCCTTTGGAAACAGTTCAGCTATGTCCTTGTCGTGGGTTGACCCTGGCCAGCCGCCAGGTACCCACACAGCCGCTCACTCACTCCCCCCTTCACTGCTGAACAGGGGGAGAAAATATTTCCAAGGGTTCAGGGTTTGAGATAAGGACAGGGAGATCACCCTCATTTACCGTCCCGGGCAAAACAGACTCAGTTTTGGGGAAATTAGGTACATTTATTAAAAGAACTAATCAGAGAGGAGTAGTGAGAAGTGAGAGAGAGCAAACAAATCTTAAACAGAACACCTTCCCCCCATCCCTCCCTTCTTCCCAGGCTTAACATCAATCCCGGCTTCTCCACCTCCTCCCCCCCCGAGCGGCGCAGGGGGACAGGGAATGGGGGCTGCGGTCAGTTCATCCGACGTTGGTTCCACCGCTTCTTCATTCCGGGGGATGACTCTTCACTCTTCCCCAGGGCCACTGTGGGGTCCCTCTCACGGGAGACAAGCTTCACACTCTCTTCTCCGCGTGAGTCGTCCCACAAAGGGCAATTCATCCCAAACTGCCCGATGCGAGACACCTCACGAGGGGCAGCCCACCCCTCGTGAGTCTGAGGCGCAGTCCTTCGGGAGAAACTGCTTCAGCGTGAGCCACCCGCAACGTCCCAAAAGTCCCACCGGCCAACCTGCTCCAGCGTGGGCATTCCCTCTTCCACGGGCTACAGGTTCCGGCAGCGACTTGCTCTGGTGCGGGCTTCCCACGGCCTACAGTCCCCTTTCAGGCAGTCCACCCACACGGCGTGGAGTCCTCGGTGGACATCTATGCGGTGATCCTCACGGTGGACATCTGCACCTCGCCCATGGGCTGCAGGGGGACAACCCGCTTCACCATGGTCTTCACCACGGACCCGGGGGACTCCTTCTGCTCCGGCGCCTGGAGCTCATCCTCCCCCCCTTCCTTCTTCACTGACCTTGGTGTCTGCACAGATTCTCACTCCTCCATCTCTGTGCCAGCTGTTATGGCGCAGTTCTTTTTCCCGTTCTTAAATATGTTTTTCACAGAGGCGTTCCTCTGCTATCACCTTACTGATAGGCTCAGCCTTGGCCAGCGGCGGGTCCCTCTTTGTAGCCAGCTGGCATTGGCTCTATCAAACTTGGGGAGCTTCTCGCAGCTTCTTACAGAAGCCACTCTGCAGCTCCCCCCCCGCCGCCGAAATCTGGCCAGGCCAAACCAAAACAGTCCTTCAGTCATAACTATTAAAAAAAAATGCAAGGCAAGGGAGTGAACCCAAAACAACAGACAGGCAATGGGAACACCTTGAAGGGGGACTTCTGTCACCTTTAGTCTCCTCCAACCATCCTAGCAATTATATTGATTTCAATGGAGCAGGTTGCTCTTTGACGTATATTTAACAGACTGTGGCCATGACTAAAAGCAGTGTGTACGCTCATAGATTATTCGTGGGGTAGGTAGAGAACTATGGCACAAACTGACTGGAAGTAACTTGAAAATTGCTACAGAGAAGTCCAAACTCCACCTGAAATCCGAAGGTCCAGACCACAGGCCTGACAGCCAGGCCATCAGGCATATCTTTTTCTTCAAGCCCTGCTTTGTACCTTGTTTATATGGAAGAGGGGAATTTGCTTATTTGGCCATCAGAAGAAATGTCGAGGCAACACAACAGCTGTGCTGGGCACTGGTTGGGCTCCCTGCAAACCACCCATGTGTTTCTGGGGGTGATTGCCCAGATAAAGTGACAAGAGAGTTACCATGTGCAGACCTCAAAGGCATTTAATGTGACGTACAGTGTATAGGAGTAGTTTGAATCGACAGGAGAGTCAAAAAACCCTCTGCAGCTGCTTCTGGCTGCAGTGAACACACAAAAGAACAAAATCGGGACTTTTGTGTTGTCTATTTTGGTTTGTTTTTCAAATTAAAGTGAGAGACTAGACCACAAAAGTCTGATTTCTCTGAGCTGACTATGCAAATGGATTTTGACACCAGGTGCTGGTATCACCGTCCTGGTACTGTAGGCAGAAAAGGGGGTGAACTGGGATCCCTGGGAATGGGGCACAGTTGCTCCTGAAGGGCTGTCAGGGAAGGTGCTGTCATCACCGTTGGAGCAGGGTGTGATTCATGGGCTTGCAGCAATCTAGTAGAGGGGAACAGATGACCAGAATCAGCATTTAATAAGTTTATTCAGCATCTTTTGAACACAGATGCCCTATTGCTGCTTTTTTTTTTTTTCCCCCACAGACCTGGAAATAATAACCTTTATTTAAGTGCTTATATTCAGCCATATAAGCACTGCGTGTTCCAGCATTAAGACTTTGAAAGGGATATTTGATATGAGATGATTATTTGCTAAGCCATCAGGTTCAAAAGTAGATTTTTGGAAATAGGCATGACCAGAGCTGGTTATTTTTAAAAGTGACCTGCAAACAGCTTTTTAAAACTCAGCAGCTTTGCCTTTTCACTGTATGCTGCCTCGTATACATCAGGAGCCGAGTTCATTTCTGAGCACTGACATCCTCAATTCTTGATGTCCAGCAGATTAATCATTTGAGCTTTTCAGGTTTCCCATCTGTGACCTTGTGAGACTCAACCATATCTGGTGAACAATAGTATCATAAACTACATTGTTATGGTTACAGTTGGGTCTTCCTTTTGAATCTTGCATACGCTAACAGTCAAATATTCCAAAATAAAGCATATTTTGTCGTATTTTGGTGCCAAAAATAAAAGACTGTGTAATGAAAGGCACTGTAGGTAGCATTAAATTAAAGCTAACCATAATTAAAATATATTCTTCAATTCTTCAGTTTGGATTTTTGGTGACTCATCCAGTGCCTTTCTCTCTGTAGCTGGGTATTTTCAGAGCATGGATGAATTCCAAGCATAAAATCTCAATTTAGACAGAACAAAAGAGATAACAGCAGGCTGGAGAAGCAACAAAAATAAAGGCAAAATCGTATTGTGTGCTTTGATGAAGATGGTTCCTAATTTTCTGCTTCAGTATCTTCACTCCCTGCTCTCATGAGACGATGGCACGGTAGCCATGGCTGCTTTTTCTCATGTGCTGTTGAGTGAGCATTTGCAGCTCTCACCTCTTGCACTACCCTACTCAGCGACTGTGTCACACAGCAAGACTAAAGCCCACTGAAAAGCTGCACTGGGATAGCTACATCCCAAAATCTCTGTACTATGTGTCTTTGTGCAGTTGCTTGGGTAGCTGGCATCCATCGTACAGACCTGCAAGACTGATGATCCCATGTCTGCTTCCGTGTTTAAAAATATATGACCATTATTTCCACTCGCCAGGAAACAAACAGTTCATTAAGGCTTCTTGGTCTGCAATGTGGAGATTGGAATTTTAAAAACCTAAGCAGTTCAGAGATTGAGAGTCTGTGCCATCATGATTAAGGCAAAGGTACCTGTGTAGGGTCTTGCTGGTACAGCAGAGAGTTATTAGCAGTGATTTAACATGAAAGGAGAGGCTAGGCTCTACCTGACATTTATTTGGCTAATGTGTAGCACAGACTGTGAGTATCCATAAACATTATGGAAAGCTGTGTTTGGTGATACTGAGGGTATCCAAAAGCCACCAGCACTGGGATTAAGTAGACAAAACTGTGAAGCTCAGCACTCAGCAAAGGGAACTGTGATGGGACCAAAATGCTGCTGCTAACCCACTGCTCTGCAGAGCAGGGATTTTCTTCCTGCCTGGCCCAATGTGTGCAGGCAGAGGCAGCACCATGGGGTGGGCACCAGCCTCCCGCTGGTGGGTTCCTGCTTCCAGCTATAGCGCTGCCGTAGAGCTAGACCCCATTGCTTTAGGGCTGTGTTGCTGTATTCATTTCCACTGGCTAGCCTGCTTTTGGGTTTGCACCTCAAAGGTGAAAACCAGAATCTTGTGGTCATCGTGAACATTGTTTACAGGACTGACATCTCCTAGGGATCTTCTGAAGAGTAGGGCTTACTCATTTTCCTATTCTCTGACTGTGTGTCTGCACAATGTGCAGGTGTATGAGTGTGTGTGTGCATATAAATAAGGCCTAATAATATCATTAAATTAACTTCTCCTGTTGCTAAGGAAACACACACTATTGCATCAAGCATGTGCAACAGAGGTAGGTGACAAGGCTGGCATCACAGCAGATCTTTGGGCTTATCTTCTAACACGTTTTCTTTTTTCAAATCAGACCAGAGAAAAATCAGACTAAAGTGCCTGAAACACAGAGGTGCAAATCAGGAATTGGCAATTTTTTCCTAACTTACAAATGAACCTGTGTTCACACCTAATATTAGCAAGCCCCACCTGAAATGCCAGCCTGCACCTGGGGCTGGTTCCCAAGGAGATGAGGGGTGGGCTGGCAGGGTGGCAGGAGCAGGCAGCACAAAGCGCCTGCCCTTTCAGCATCTCTCAGTGATTCATCAGGTCTGGGAAGAAAAAAGAAAATTCCCCAAACCCAGCAGAGGAGCAAAGGCTTGCAGTGGGGTTAAGGATCCCAAATTCATGCTCCGCCACAGCAGGCAGGGTTTGGACCTGGACCATTGTTGCTCTCAAATCAGAGTCCCAATGGTCGACACCAAATGTGCACACAGCCATCCCCCAACAATTGGCATCGTTTGGGAGGCATCGTGGTCCAAATGGTCTGGTGCTGAGGAAACCTCCGCCCTGCCCACCACCACCAGTCTTCACACTGAGGAGCTGGGAAGCATCACAGCAGCAACCTTGGCTTCCTCCTGCCCTGTCTGCAGCACGGAGGGTGGCATTTGCTTTACTGCCAGGACCATACAGCTCTCTCCCAGTGTTGCACAGGGATGCATAGCCCTATTGCTGAGAGGGGCCGGTCACCTCAGGGACATTTGCTTCCTTTCCATGGTCACAGCAGGACTGCAAGTCCTCTAAGGGGAAAGACTTTTTTTTCCTTTCTTTTGGTGCAGCTCACGTACAGCAAGCAGTCCCCTGCCCCCCCACAAGCAGCCTGAGCTGGGGAGACCGACTGTCACTCTGCTGGCTGCAAGGTGTCTGCGGGACAGATTTGTTTTCAAGGTTTTTCCCTGCACTGTCTGTCCGCTCTACGGCACATTGAGAAAGTACTAGTGTGCTCAAAACGGACTTGGGTGTTTTAACATTCGTTATCACCTCCTTTTCAAAATCACGTTTTATCACAGTGGGTTTGATACTTTCTTTCCAATTTCATTGAAGATTGTAAAGGCTCTGACACAGATCCTTGCCTTGCATGCCCCTCCAAGAGTATGCTTTGGAGGGTAACCAACAGCTTAAATGCAGAGGTAATGTGAATGAAACAATATTGTGGCCAGAAAAGCAGCTCTGCCAGGTTTCCGCTGGAGTGGAGGAGCCAGCAGGTTGTGAGCTGGCTGTGACTGTCTCGTAGCGTTCCAAATGATGAAGGCATGCAGGAGATGGAGATGGAGGAATTTGGGCATATTGCTACTTCCAGACAATTAGATAAGAGGCAAACAAGCAGTTAGCTGCTTATAAACCTCATAAAGTGCAGTTAACTCCTGGGTCAGTCTCAGGCCAACAAGGTGAGACAGGTGGCTCCTGTCTTCCTTTGTTTTGCTTTGATTTTCTTTTAATTTCCATAGTATTTCGGATGAGGAGGGACCAGCAATCTGAGCTCTCCCGTACACTGTACCCTGTGGTCAGACTGAGGAGCTCAGTCCTCAGCAGAAGTGAACAGTGGTGGTCTCTACAAGCTGCACGCATTCCTTGGTCCCTTATAACAGCAGGGGATTGATGAAGGAAGATGAACCCAGTATGCAAACCACATGAGGTAGATTGTTGCCCCAGCTGCTGGGAAGGATCACCTTTTGGTGGTAGCAATCCTTCAATCAGAGAATCCTGCTCTTCCCAGAGTGGAAGCTTGTATTCTTGCTCCTTACACCAGCCCTAACCTGGCTCTGAACCTTACCAGTCGTGGGAGCTTTTGTTTGTTTTTAATAATTTGCTGGATTATTGATACTGGATGAATTAGAAAATAATAATTACTAGGAGACATCAGTGAAGGCAAAAGCCTTTGATATCCCTCTCTCCCTACTTCGTACCACTTGCTGCTATCTGACAGTCAGGTTTTGACTTCTAGGTTGTAACGTCTTGTTAATGTCATGTGTTATCAGGTCACATGCTTTGGAGAAAACCAAGTGTATTTTTCTGCATAGAGGTGTTTATCCCATCAAAGAGGGGGGTCCAATCCTATCACAGATGCAAAGGAAAAGTTAGGTAACATGGTCAGTCTTCTGAGAAGCCATGCTAACCACGTCAGTTAGGTTTGCAGCATACAGCTGCTAGAGCTACCTGGTCATCTTCTTTTAATTGGGAGGGCTTCACCCCAACAAAACTTACTGCGAGGGGTTTTTTTTGAGCTTTTTACAAAATTTCTGGAACTGTATCTGAAAGAGCAGCCCCAGAATGATCTGAGCGATGTCCAGGTGGCATCAAGATTTCCACCATTAAACTCACGTTCCCAGCCATTGCATTGCACTTTGGAAAACTGGCCATTTTAAAGGCCTAAATATACATCTGAGTGCTGGGTATTGCATTCTGTTTGCACAACATAAATGTCAACAGAGCCTGATCAGGAGCACCTAGGCAACAGCTAATTTTGAGGTCAGTGATTAACTCTTCTTTGTCAGAATGTAATTTGCCATCAAATTATCTCTAGCTGAATATAGCATTTTCTGGATTAAAAAAAAGGCCTTCTTGCTATTATTGGTAGCAAATGATGTTTGCTGCATTTTCTCCTAGTTGAAATACTGATGCTCATGAGGGGAGCAGTCTCTTAGGCAGGCTGCTCCCCTACTCTGAGATTCCCAAGAAAAGGAACCGAAGGCTCAGCTCAGCCATTGCACACCCTGCCACTGTGTTTGTGGCCATAGCAGGGAGTAATCAATTTTTTTTTTTATGGCACATATACACACTTCCTTGATTAGATAAAAAGTGGATGCTCCCAGTTAGCACATATATCAACAGCTGTAAAGTATTGACGCTCGACTTGCATTTTGCTCCTTCTCCCCCTCCCTAGAGCACTTTGCTATCTTCAGCTCCTCAGACTCCCTCATTTCTTCATCAGCTTCCAGCTAGTGAGTCAACCCATAATTTTGAGTTCAAAGCTCTCTGTATTCTAGCACTGTGTTTCAAACCCATTCTGCTACCTCACAGGGCTATTTGGAAATAATAGCGAAAGCCTGATAGTGTATATTAAAAGGTCATTCTAGCAGTCACCTCAGGAAACAGGCCTCTCCGCAGCAACGAAGCAATCATCCTTCTGCCTAGAAAACTACTTATTTGTGATCTACATCTGTGTGAGCACTTTTTAGGGGGGAAGTGACAGGTTCAGACTGATGGATATTGCACCACTGGGCTCAGCTCCTGCACTTGCTGAGCTGAATGTGTGCTCCTCTGCGGGGAACACCTTGCGATGCTAATAACTTCAGCCTTGCCACCTTCACCTTCCATTTACTTTTATATTAAAGCTGATGCCACCAGGAAATAAAAAAAAAAAAAAGAAAAAAAGGGAAAAAAAGAAGAAAAAAATTTTAAAAAATTAAAAAAAAGAAGAAGAAAAAAAGTTTTCTGAGCATTTACAATTCTCTCTTACTGCTGCAGCTAAATAATCATCAATTTGCTTCTTGCTGGCAGGTACCCAGGCTGTTGAGCAATAACAGGCTTGTTTTGAAGTTGCTTTAATTTGTTCTCTTAGATGAAATGTCTTTGCCAAGTTTTGCCAAGCTGACATGTAAAGAAATATGAAACTATATTCATATCTCCAAGACTCAAATAAAATACGTAAAGCACTAACCATTATAATAATCAGGGTATATATATATACAGCATACATACACATATACATCCAGCATTCCCACTGGCAGGCAGGGAGCTTGCTTTCTTTCCATGCTGTGCCTCGCTACTCAAGGTACAGATGCCTTCTCTGCAGTAGCTCTTCACCCACTTTCTTACCATCAACAAACAAGATCCTGTCTTTTCTTTCGTGTCTTCCTAGTATGCAATCTTCTCTAGTGTCTATGATGTCCCTCACGACAAGAAAGATATTGAGGTGCCGGACTGTGTCCAAAGAAGGACAACAAAGCTGGTGAAGGGTCTAGAGAGCAAGTCCTAGGGGGAGCAGCTGAGAGAACTGAAGTTGTTTAGTCTGCAGAAAAGAAGGCTCAGAGGAAACCTTATAGAACTCTACAGCTACCTGAAAGGAGGCTCTAGTAAGGTGGAAGTCAGTCTCTTCTCCCAGTTAACAAGTAATAGGACAAGTTCTGCCAGAGAATATTTAGACTGGACATTAGGAACAATTTTTTCACTGAAAGGGTTGTCAAGCATTGGAACAGGCTGCCCAGGAGTCACCATCCCTGGAGGTACTTAAAAGATACATAGATGTGGTGCTTAGTACATGGTTTATTCGTGGACCCAGTGTTATTGCTACATTAATGGTTGGACTCAGTGATCTCTAGGGTCTTTTCCAATCTAAATGATTCCATAATTTCTCATAGTTTCATGAACCAACCCCATCCAACATTTCTTGGCTATCACTTTGTAATTACAGAGGTTAGTTGAGTCCAGAGAAGAGATTGCCTAAGGAGATGAGATGAAGTCCATCACCAAAGTTTTAAGGACAAATTGGAAATCCATCTATCAGGCATATCTTACGTATAGTTGATTTTCTACTGAGGCTGAGTGGAGATGGACCAGAGCAATCTCAGGAAAGCAAGATGATTACAGTCTTGTACAGTGAGTGAAGATGAGGAATTTGGTCCTGTCCCAAAGAGGGTGTTTCTGTATCACATAGAGTGCTCAGTCAATGCCATATAGTTATTGGCACAAATTTTTCATAGGGCATGCAGTTAATTCATTCCTGTGGGAGGTGTGGAGTGGGGAATCAGATCCCCCCCTTCATTTCCATAGCGACTTGTTCAGTCACTAGGCAAATACCTAGAGGGCTATGTCTGGACAAACTCTCCTAGATTTTAAAAAAAATGAATGAATAAGCCCTGCCAGGTCTCTAAAAGCAAGGAAATGGCTACCAATCTTTGAGAAAGAGTTCTAGTGCAGATCCTTCTTGGTCAGAGATGCAGCTCTGCTTCCTCAGCATGTCCCTCTGGCCACCTCTATAGAGGTCAAGGCTGAGCTTATTCCCTTTTCTGTTTGGATCCTATTCTGAGCTCTATCTGTTCAAGGGATCCTCATAACTTGGATTCCTGGATTAGAAATAGATTTTTTCCTATTCTGTGGGAGGCACATACCTTATTGTAGTTCCCCAAGCCCTCTTTAGGGACTGACCTGCAGAGCTGGTTCTGTGCTGCAGACAGGGAAATTGCTCATGAGTGATGATGGGGCTGTCTTCTTGCAATTTCTGAGAGAGCAATTTCAGAGAGGATGATGGTCACAGTGCTTTTTCCACAATGAAATTTATTTTTAGCTTGCATTCTAGTATCTGGAAAAATTGTTCTCAAACTTGCCATTAACCTTAATGAAAAAAATGTATCTACCCCTCTTGTGTGGATATATTTTGTGTAGACTATATTCTGTGTAGACTATATTTTTGTGTAGACTAATTGGCAACTTATAGGATCATGTGAAACAACACAAACTTTTATTGAAATAATTTGCAGCTTTTTTTTACAAAGCTGCAAAAAGACATTAGTTAAGTAAACTCAGGACTTACATGTGCAGAAGAGCCCTTGACACTTTGAAGGCTGGTTTGAGGCCATTTAAAAACTTGAGCAAAAAGGTTTTGGAAATGTTTAAAAGAATAAAAGCAGTAAAAGACATTGTTCCACTGCACTTGATGACACATGAATGACCTTTGCTGATGATGATTTCTTTCCATCAACAGAACGAGTAGGGCAAGGAAGGAAATGTTGCAAAATACATTTATTTAGCTTTGGTATATTCATCACCAATCTCTAGAAATAAACAGAGTGGACCAGAGGCTATCTTTTTTAATAAAGGTAAGCAATGACCATGCCTTTCTTAATGAACTCAGTACAAACTTATGTGCAGCTCTTTTAAGCATCCAAGCATTGCTGGCAAAAGTTATTTCTTTGGAAGCTAAGCCAGGTTCTCTGGCTTAGCCTGGCCAGCTGGTAGAAGTGGACTGACTGATGTGGAGATTGCTAAGGAGATGCAGAGATCACTCTTGTAGTCACTGGGTCCCTCCTAAAAGATGATACGAAAACTCAAGCATGTGAAGAAAAACAAATGTCTCTGGGTGGTGAGCACTCAGAAAAGGCATCTTCCACAGGAGAGCGCCTGCCTGGCTAAGCATCAAGAGGTCAAAGCTGCATCAGAAACTCCTCCCGTCTGAAGTGGGAGTGGTGGGAGGAGGAGAAGGGCTCATGGCCTGGGACTTCGCCACTGTCAGCCACGGGCAGAACCGGCAGCTGCCGAAACTGTGGGGTGGGGTAGGGAGAGGGGTGTCTGGGTGGGAATCCTATCCCCCAAAGGAACAGGAGTGGAGGAAGAATCTGACTTTAAATTACTGCAAAGTCCTTTGAGAGCCGTAAGTGAAAGCTCAAAATAGTGTTCACTATGCTTCTGTCTATTTTTCTGTACATTTTCTTCTCACTGAAAAATATGCATGATAGCTCAGACTCTGCAGGTTTCAACCTAAGGTTCAGTCTGAATTCATCCCTAGTAATATGTATTTGTTACACTATTTAAAGCAGATTTTCACCTGCTTATGTGAAGTTTGTCCTTGTACTTTCTGCTAGCAATTCAGAGACCACATAAGACACAGAAATGCTCTTTGAGGGTCTTATAAAATCCACTGGAGAAATGCAGCTTTGTGAATGCAACAGAGTAAAGCAGGATTTTCATCCCAAGCACGTGCCAGAAAAAGCATGACAGTTGTGTTCATGTGATCCCCTATAGCCTTACTGTGTACGTAAAATAGAATGTACAGACATGCAGACTGTTTTCTGGACTGTATCTGCATGAGGGACAGAGCAGCCAAGCAGCTGAAGGCTCATCAAAGGGGACTGACAGCACGATGAGTGCTCCACCAAGAAGAACAGTCAAGGACCACGTGGGAAACATGATGTGCGGTGGAGAAACGGGACCGTGTAGGGTCCAAATGAAATTCTAAATGGTGCCTGAATCCCTCCGAGGTTTATGTCATTGGTAGGTTTTGCAGCACAGCATGTTTGCAGGTGGACACCTGTTTAAGTCTGAAGAATCAGCCAGGGTGTATCGCTAATGAGGTGACACCAGGTGACGAGGCTGAGCTCACCAAGTCAGGAAAATGATAAACCTGAAGAGTTGCCTAAATGAATTGCTAAGTGTTTAAAACATCTTTTCACACCAGCTGCATAGAAATCTCTGAAATGTCAGCACTGGTTAGCTCACCATCTGTGTTATCCCCCTCTCTCTTCCCCTCCTCCTGCCTTTCTTTTAAGGCTTCTTTATGTTGCCAGAAGAAAAACTGCTCTTCGATATTTTTGGCATATTATTGGAAAGATAAATTTTAAAGTGCTTTTTCTTTTGGTTCCAACTCATGCTACGTAAAGCACATTTAATAATACTTAACATTTACTCAGCCTACTTATTGATTTTTAAAGAATACCAACTATCAAAATACTCCATAGTTAACCAAAATTAAGTAATCCCATATTAAAATCACAACACAATACTGCTCAGCTCTCAGAACAGATGGAGAAGTCAAGCAGAGAGTTTTTAGATTGTTTATTTCAGCAACTTCTTAATTTTGTTGCTGCTTAGTTTTCAGAAATTTGCTGAGATAATTACTGAGTTATATCATATGCTGTGCTTAGGTGTGCACTGCTGAAACACAGCTTTTTATATTTTCCTGTGAGCTCTGTGGATCCAGTCTCAGCTAGGAAGCCAAGATGAAAACATTTTGATGACAGTGCAGGAGGTCTGGCCAGAATACTCTCTCTGCTGGTGTGGCAGATGAGTGTGGCTGTTAGATGCCAGATTTATTTAGTCTTTGAACCCTCTTTTTTCCCCCCAACCAGTTAAAATTATGAGCATTCCAGTTTACTCACCTTTTGTTGGAATGACTGATGCAAGAAACTGTACCAAGAAGACAAAAGGCCTTTAACGATAGCTCTGGAAATATAAACAGTACCCAAGGAAGGGCAACTGCTTTAATAAGCGTGGAGTTGGTCACCAATCCTGCCAGTTGATACTTGGCACTGTGAGGAAGATGAGGGAGATGCACAGCGCTGCTCGCTGAGCTCAGAGAGAACCTGACATGGACTCTAAGAGCATCCTCCTCTTGAAAGGGCAAAAGCCCAGATAAACGTAAGCAGTACAGAGCTGGAAGAACACAGAAATCACCTGACAACAAGGAGCAAAATCAAGCTGGACACATATGTCTCCCTTTCAGAGACACATTACGGTGCTCGAGCAATGAGATCACTGGGAAAAATACGTGACAACAGGCAAGGGGTGTGAGACTGGACTGGCCCACAGGTTAAAAAACTCTTCCTACGTCTTACTCTGAGCTCCTAATGCTCTCACGAGGTTTCACCACACATGCAATGACTTCTGTCTTGATAGCACGTGCTCTTAATGTTTTCAGTTAAGGAAAAAGTGCTGAGAACATAGAGGTTTCAAATGACGTATATCCAGAATATAAAAAAGCACATATTGTCTTATGATATATGTGCTATTATAGAAAAGACCTGCCACATACTTCTTTCCCAGAGGTAGTAGGTTGGTCAAAAATGTGACAAGTGATGCACATTCAAGACCTTCCACACCACATTTCATTGCTGAAAAGCAGATACTTCTCTCTAGGCTTTACAGATGCCACAAAAATACTGCAGGTCTTACAGTTTCATTGCAGAACCCAGCTGATTCATGTTTGTAAACCTGAATTGCTAAGCTTGAAAGGTAGATTTTTAATCCATCTTGAAAAATGCTTGGAATTATTTTTTTCTGTCACAACTATCGTAATCGATGTTTAAATAAACTACCTCTGGGGGCTGGACCAGAAGATTTCCTCTGAGTAAGTCCAAAATTTTCCTTCACCTTGGATTTTACCTTACCTTCTTTTGCCTTGTTCTGTACTATCTGTTTCTGCACTGGGATTCTTGTGGTATTAGCCTTAATCCAAGCCAACGCTGACCATACCCAGCTCATTCCTTACATGGCAAGGGAAATAAGATAACACCGCATTTTCTGAACTATAGTCAGGGTATATGACCAAGTGGTTGAGCCATGTAGACTTGCAAACTCTTCTTAAACCTTCTTGCAACTGGTTTTGCTGCAGTTGCAGATGCTGCTGCAATGCCTGGATAGATATGGGAGAATATATGGGCAGCTGAACACTGTGCAGGACAAGACGCTTCAGACTTGACTGAACAAGACCCTGAGGAAAACCTTTGCACGGTTGGCACTGTCTCTGCTCTGATCAGGCGATGGGACCAGAGAGAAGCCCCAGACCTGACCTCCACCAGTCCCTTCCAAATTAAACTGTTCTGAGATTCGTGGTTCAGAAATCCTGGGAAGCAATGGCTTCAGGTGTTGACAGAAATACAAAGTGTCCACAGCTTGTCTTCATAATAGGCTTTTTAGCCTGCAGAAGAACACGGATGGGGATGGACATAATGAATGCTGACACTCTCATTCCCTTTGACTGTGTCCACCTTCTGCCGTGCCGCGGCCTGTATGTCACCTTCATTTGGAGCGTCCAAGACAGTAAACGCATTATCTTTTAATGATTTTTTCAAAATTGTGTCTAAATGGTTTGCATGCTGTTCCCATAACTGAGGCCATTTAATTTCCACGTTCCTTTGACCAGCAGCTACAGAACAAACATCCTCTTCCAGACTGGGGTGGGGGGACACATGACAGTGACACACCTTTTGCCTTGTCCCCTTAGAGCTAGGAAAGCCACGTTGCTGCATATGGAAACTCCCTGCTGGTCATGTTTCTCTGATGCTGGGTTTCGTAGCGATCAGCACGAGGCAGTTATCCTTTACTCCATCCACTCGTGTGCTTCAGGAAGGACTATTTACGCCAGCGGCTGGCTCACTGGGAGACACAAAGGGCAAGACAAGGAGACAGCCGGTGGCTTTTATGCCCGTGCAGTTGGGCCTTCTCTAGTTTGACAGATGTTAAACAGATGTTAATCCTAGAGTATACGGTGTTCGGAGAGGGTGTGAAGCAGGCTTGCTCACTATAGCGCTACTCGGAAGCTTTAACATTCGGTGGTTGTACAGAGCTCCCCGCTGGGCTGAGCCCTCACGGCAAGAGCCGTAACGAGCACAGAACTTGCCATATCCTCCCCATTCAGAGCAGGAAAACCCACCGCAAAGGGAGGGAGGCACGGCAGCGGCGGCAGAGCGGAGGGGGGCGCACGAGCCCTCCTCCCGGCCAAGAGCTGCAGAGGCGGAGCGGGGGAACTTCGCTCCCTCCTCCTTCGCTTCGCAGCCCCGGGGCAAACCCTCCGATTCCGGGACAGCGCAGCGTCCCGCAGCCGAGCGGGAGCCAGGCTGGGGCCGCTGTCTCGCCGCAGCCGCACGGAGCAAGCCTTCCCCGCCCTCCGCCTCCCCGAACCCTCCCAGGGGCTCCCGCCGCCGCTGACGTTGCCGCTCCCGCCAAAGCCCCGGTGGGGCGGGGCTCGGGGCGGGGTGGGCGGGGCGTGGGGTGGGCGGGGCGGGGCTCGGGGGGCGGCCGGGCCGGCGGGAAACTTCCGCGGGTTCAGCACCACAGACAGGGCGGGCGCGGCGCCGCCGCTCGGCATGCGCGCCCCCGCCGCCCCGCCGCCCCGCCGCCCCCGCTCACCGCCTCTGCCCCCGCACAGCCCCGGCGGCCATGGAGGCAGCGGCGGCCCTGAACGGCAGCGGAGCGGTGCCCCCGCGGCTGCCGGCCGGCGGCGGCGGCGGCAACGGGTCGCTGGAGCTGTCGTCGCGTCCCCCCCTCGCCCGCCGCCCTCAACCCCTGGGACGTGATGCTCTGCGTCTCCGGCACCGCCATCGCCTGCGAGAACGCCCTGGTGGTGGCCATCATCTGCTACTCGCCCTCCCTGCGCACCCCCATGTTCGTGCTGGTGGGCAGCCTGGCGACGGCTGACCTGCTGGCCGGCCTCGGCCTCATCCTCAACTTCGTTTTCCAGTACGTGATCCCCTCGGAGACGGTCAGCCTGCTGACGGTGGGCTTCCTCGTCGCCTCCTTTGCCGCCTCCGTGAGTAGCTTGCTGGCCATCACGGTCGATCGCTACCTCTCCCTCTACAACGCCCTCACCTACTACTCAGAGAGGACGGTGCTCTGCATCCACACCATGCTGGCGGGGGCCTGGGGAGTCTCCCTCTGCCTGGGGCTGCTGCCTGTCCTGGGCTGGAACTGCCTCCATGACCGCGCCGTTTGCAGCGTGGTCAGACCCTTGACCAAGAGCAACGTGACGCTGCTGTCCGCCTCTTTCTTCCTCATTTTCCTCGTCATGCTCCATCTCTACATAGAGATCTGCAAGATCGTTTGCAGGCATGCTCACCAGATCGCCCTCCAGCAGCACTTTCTGACTGCCTCGCACTACGTCGCCACCAAAAAAGGCGTCTCTACCCTCGCTATCATCCTCGGGACTTTTGGAGCCAGCTGGCTGCCTTTTGCCATCTACTGTGTGGTGGGGAATCCCGACTACCCATCCGTGTACACATATGCCACGCTTCTTCCCGCTACCTACAACTCCATGATCAATCCCATCATTTATGCCTACAGGAACCAGGAAATCCAGAGGTCCATGTGGGTGCTCTTCTGTGGCTGCTTTCAGGCTAAAGTGTCCTTTCGCTCCCGGTCCCCCAGCGATGTCTGAGTGACTTTTCTCTCTGTTGTACCACACCGAGTGACAATCTACCCAGTGAACTATTAACAGTGCCTGTTCTCAACTTCAAACTACGTTGTGAAGTCGTTGGAAACATGCTTAAGTATTAGCACTTTATACATGTGTGTGTCTCTGAGAGTGGTTTGGGGTGCAGAGTTTTGGGTTCCCTGACACCAAAAAAAAAAGAAAAAAAAAAAGAAGAAGTGTTTGTATATAAATTTGCACATCACATTTGTAAAGTGAAGACATTCCGATACCGCTTAATTATAGCACCTTATTTCTAGCTGCTGACCTGCCAAAACAGTGTTGCCTTTCCGAACGGCAGAGAGTAGGAAAGTTGTGTTTGTGTTGTGTTTGTACGTGTGTGTTTTGGGGGGAGGTGTCTGTATGTATGTGTGTATCTATACTTTGCTGCACATTATTGATAAATTGTAACATTTTGTATACAAATAAAAACATTTAAGATGTAATATAACTTTGTGTGTTTAGATGCTTTTAGAAATAAGAGAGCTGGCAAATTTGCCAGTTGAGCAAATTCCTTTTGCTTACTTTTGAAAGCTCCTGGTGTGGAGATGAAATACTGTGCCAGCAAAGGCACCTTTCTGCTTACTTGTATGTTTGTTCTCTTCTTTAGTCTGGCTGAGAGTAATGAAGAGCACAAACTACTTTTTATTCTCCAGCAACCAAGGAAAAAAAAAAAAACAGTCAAATGGGCTGCTAATTACAGTTATTCACCAGGTTTCCAGTAGCTTTCATCTTCAAGTTCTAAGTTAGCCTTCAATGGTAATGATCCATTAAAAAGTTGTCAAACTGCAGAGAAAAAATCAGACTCTAAGCCGGGCTCTTTTTTTCTTCTTTTAGTGTACAAATGAAGGGGGGATAAAAAGGAAAAAAGTCACATTCTTCTTTCCTAAAAGCCTGTAAAATGCCACAGTAAGTTGAATTTTCTTATCACCCACACTTCTGAGGGGAATCTGAATTGTTTCTCCCTTTTTTTTTTCCCCCCAACTGTATGCTGTCGAAAAATTATTTAAGTGCATCTCTGCTGTCTCTCTGTCTCAGAACAGTATACAATTTTCTGATAATCACTTAGTTTTGCAACTTCAAAGAGTCCATCGGAGGCCAATTGTTCTCAGAGTTCAGAAACATTTCTTTGCTCAGGTTCAAATTCACCAATGACTGATTTATTTAAAGCAGTAACACATGCAACAGGTTTCAGAAGCAATGTTGCTGTTCAGATGTTACAGTTATGCTACGTTTATATCCTGGTTATGTTATAATTTATCACTATCATTTCAATTTGTATGTAAGGGCTGAAACAGATTATTTTTATGTGCCTAGTACCCTATAAAAAGTTTGGACTAATGTGTTTCCTAGCTTCTGACTAGGCAATGCATCAAGCTTTTTCCTGATGAAGCAGCTGGGGCTACAAAAATACAAGAAACCTCAGCAAGGCCATGCATCAGTAATGCTGTATTTATGTCAGTACAAGGGTTAGAAGAAACAGTATAATTTCACTTTCAATTTAAAAAAAACCCCCTGCATTCTAGACTCTGCTAACCTCATTATTTTTATCAATTCTAATAATCACTAACATGACATTTCAACTGATGAATACCTTCAGGCACACAGTTCGTCACAGCACTGTTGCAGTGATGTTAGAAATGTGATTGAAACCAGAATGTATGATAGGTCAAAACATTGCTCAGATTAAGAACTCGGAAGTTATGAGTGAGAAAGGTTATTTTTACCCCTCTTCTATGTCCTCATTTCATATGCTGTGTCTAAGCTAGCAAGTAAAGGTGGGCAAGGATGGGTCTCACCGAGCATGCCTAAGCTCTTCTTCCCCTGCACAGCCAGGAACCAAACTGCTGGTTGGAGCATCCTGGTCCTGCTCTCGTAACCTGCAGAGACTCGTCCAAAAATGCTTCATCTCCCCACAGCAGGAACTGCTGAGTAAAAAGACCAGCAAGTGCCTCTGACTGGTGAAATCTGGCAAAACTTTGTGGTAAAACCAGAAAACTTCCCATCTGCGAGGCTTTAGTTTCATAAACCTTTGTGATTCCTGTGTGGATTCACAGTAAAGCCACAGGGTAGGGTTGCCATCGGTTCCCTTACCGAGGATTTCCCACAGGCAGGGCTCCACTCCGGGATCCAGGTCCTCACACCCCGGCGCTGATCCTGCACCTGTGTGAGAGATGCTGAGTAGGATCTGAGCAGGTCCCTGGGAACCATGTGCAGACTCTGAAGACCAGTGTTGGTTCCAAAAGCCCCTCAAAAGAATTTCTTACCCATACTTTTAGACCCTGAAGTGAGAGAGACAGAGTCTGCTAGAGACTACCCCTGATGCCACGTCCCTTCATTAACTGTCAAGAACTGGATATCAGGGATTTTCACTATAAGTTCATTAAGCCATGGCAACCCATATAAAAATTAGCTACACAAAACTTAAATGGATAGAGTGCTATTTCAGTAATAAACCACTTAATCCACGAGTGAAAATTACTTAGGTGAGTTACTTTATTAGTTTTAGTCCAACATGTTATTTGCTTTGTTTCATTTTTTATTACTATATGGTCACACTTTCAGTTTAGCACTTTCCCCAGTGATTTAGTGCATCTACAAAATAAAACTGGATCTCTTTCTGCTAAAAATGAGACATTTTTAAGGTATTTTCCTGAGCATTCTTCCCTTCTTCTAGGAAGCAAATTTAGGTTACAGTGACCTTAGCCATCCATTTTGCTGGAATATTACAGATGTGGGCATTTTTCTATATATCATGCTCAGAAAGCTTTTGCTGACTCATAATTTCTGGGAAAGACTAAGGCAAAAGAGGAGAGAGTATTTTGATGGTTTTTGGTTAGTCCTGAGAGTGGAATTAACATCAACCCACTTGCAGGAAAATACAGACTTTCATTTTCAAAGCAAGTCCTCCTCTGCAGGGACACCTGAGCAGAATAAAACAAGGCAGGCTACATAACCTCTTGTCTTCCCAAATAACATCTTACTTTAGAATCAGAAGAGCTGCAATTCCCAGTAGAGAAGCCCAGGGATTGTGTATAGTATGATCCCTATATTTTCCTTGCTGAGGTCTTTTTCAAAACAACAGACATTTATTTGAGAAAATGGAATTACCTTTGCAATATCTAGACCCACACACTCCTCCCATTGTCCAACAAAGGCTCTTCTAACACTGGTCATTAAATGGTTTGTGGAAGACAAGAATTTCTGGAGTCTTCATTGCCCCTCGCTGGCCAGTGCATCGCCACGACCCTCCCAAAGCCCTGATGGAGAGCCAGCTGGAGACGACAGCCTTGTGCTGTGTCTGGTCTTGTGTTTCCAAAAGTCAACAGGCAACTTTGCTTGCATGGAGACTGCAGCACTGCAATAGAAGATGCCATTACAACTGTTGAGCATGGAGCTTGCCTTGTCCCCGTTGGACCACGTGCTCAATGGTTTTTATGTTCTCGAATCAGTGGTGTAGTCTCCGAGGGGAGGAAACACACGTTGCTCTAGGTGCAAGGATCAGGCCCAATGTTTGATATTGGTATGTTATAAATAGCCTTAAGCAAAAATGGAAATGAGATTTCCTGCTTTACCACCCTTAAAAATTCTTTAGCTTATTCTGAAGTAGATAAAATAATGTCAATCTTGGTCTAAAGAGCTCCCAGATGGCTCCCACTAAAACCAGTGATGCTCTGTTATACATCAGCCATGATAATGACAGTATCTCATTATAAAAAATTACCACTTTGAGGCAGGAAGTCCTTGATCTCAGCTCCAATTTTCATTAGAAACTAATGGTTTATTACTAACCTTGAAAATCTTGCAGGACTTGCAGAGCCTCAAAAGGCCAGATCCTGGCAATTTGGCTTGTGCAAAGTACCTCTTTCTGTGATTAGCTCCATTATTTTAGTGTGAGCAATTACAGAAAGAAGGCCACAGCTCTGGTGGGGAAGGCCTGGTCAAGAGCCAGGCTGAAAGCCCCCCATGCCACTTGATGTCCTGTGGGGCTTCTGCCGAAATCAGCGGTGTAACAGTAGAAACGAGACCGACTCCGCCGGCTGCTTTGTATGAGTCACTGTATGTTAAAAAGCCAGCTGGATTCAAAAACACAGGTCAAACAAAGCCTCTTTATTTAGCTAAGCAAACAAAGGGACAAAACACTTTTAAACCTGAAAAGTGAGTCTGTACATATTTTTATCAACGTAATGATCCACATGTACTAAGTAACACCCGGCGGAGCACTGGAAGCCCTAATCTCCATTCTGCTGCTCTCATTTTAAAAGGATAAATTTTTTTAATGAGGTACAAATAATTTCTGATAGAGCAGCTGCTTCTAAGCTGTTCAGCTAGCTTTTGTGATAGCCATTTAAAAAGAAAAAAAAAGACATGAGGGAAAATGCAAAAAACCGCCGTGTTTTCTCCTTCTTGCTGCTTCATGATGGAGACAGGCAACTCGGAGGACAAGGAGTGATGGAGCAGGTACGATTCAGCTCTGCATGGAAGATGAGCACATGTGAAACTCACCTGAACCCTTTCTGGGTTTGCTTGTTTGAGGGACACTGAGTCGTAAGGTGTCTCCTCGTTGGCTGGTTCTTATCGAGTGAACTCCTCCCTAGGACCTGCTGCACCTGTAAGCTCCAGGACCAGTTCCTGAGTTGCTGCGTTTCGCTCAGGAGTGCCACGTGAAACTCCCCTGGCTGGAAAACCAACAGGCCTTTCACCGCCCTCTCGATGTTGCAGCTCTTTCCCCTGACTGCAGAAACCTCTCCTACGGAAAACATTCCCCCGGGGGGTAATTTCATTTACTGAGGGCAGTAACTCAGCATGGAAATAATCCAGCTGCTGCTGGGACACCGGGAGAGCCGTAAGTGCTGACTCTGCACTGGCAACCAGTTCAGCGGAGGTCGGTCTGCTCATGTCATCTCTATCTGCTGTGAATAAGTGACAGAAGGTGGCGGGAGGTGAAGAAATGGTGTGGTCTCTGTGCTACAGCAAAGCCTGATAGCAAAGGGGAGTTTCCAGCAGACTCCCATTCTTTTTTTTATCATTCTACTTTACTGGCGTCATAATAGAAGCAGTAGGAGAGAAAGAGCAAGAGAAAAGACAAACGTGCTAATATCTGCTTTAGGGGAAGACTGCAGTGTTTTGGGGTATGATGCATAAGATGGAAACAGCTTCTCTGGCAGGTGTTTTCAGATACACCAGCTGAATGTGATGCAGCCCTCCAGTGGTGGGTGCTGGAAGAGGAGACTCAGGGGGACCTTATCACTCCCTATAACTCCCTGAAGGAAAGTTGTAGTCGGATGGGGGGTCAGGCTCTTCTCCCGGGCAACCAGTGACAGGAGGAGAGGGCACGGCCTGAAACTACATCAGGGGAGGTTTAGGTTGGATCTCAGGAAGCACTTCCTCATGGAGAGGGAGGCCAGATATTGGAATGCACTGCCCAGGGAAGGGGTGGAGTCACCGTCCCTGGAGGTGTTTAAGGAGAGGTTGGATGTGGCACTTAGCACCATGGTCTAGTCATTGCGATGCTGCTGAGTCACAGGCTGGACTTGATGATCTCAGAGGACTTTTCCAGCCTCAATAATTCTGTGATTCTGTGATTCAGCTGGTGCTGCACACAAAACAGAAGAAACAAAAGCATTTATTTGCTGCAGCATCGTTTGAGTTATCATCAATCCTAGACCATTCAGGTGGACAGCCACAAGCACAGACATATCCCTTGAGCTCCTCATTCTGCTTTTGAGCACAATTGAACTTCTAGCTGCAAGCCAAGACTTAGTAATCACCTACAAGAGGACATGCCTCCTCCATCCCCTGCTGCCCTCTGTGCCCCTGATACAAGGGGTAGAGAATCTTTGCACCATCCCTCCCACCTTTCCCTGCAGCTTGGGCTTTCTCTCTCCCAGGTGAGACTAGAGAGGGAGCCAGGTGCTGTGTCCACCACAGCCTCCTGCACCTGAGCATGGCCAGCCTTGGTTAGTCCATGCTCCTTTTTGTTTTCCTTAAAAAACCAGACATTTTCCTTTGTTGTCAAACGAAGGAGCCTGTATTTCTATCATGCATGTTTGGGTCCAAAGAAGGAACATTCAGCATCCAATTATGGTGCATTAAACATATGAAAAAGACCAAGACCAAGAAAAGGGAACAAAAATTATGATGTCCCAATGGCTTAGAAACTAAAAGGTGTCCTCAATGTCTTTGCTGCATCCAGTTTGTTTGCTGGTTTTTCCTTGTCTTTCCATGTGCTTTATGACACGCACACCAATGGACCACTACACTACTGTGTTACTTGACATGAGCTCTGGTGCGTGTCTCCCCATCTCCAGAAACCTGCGCCCTGTTATGCGTCTTGCGGTTAGTGGAACATTTCTTGAGCGCGCTGTGTCCTGCAAGCAGTGTGAGACAATGCCAGTTTGCTCTCCATCTCACTCACAGCTGGGCACACAGTCGGAACCTGGCTGATGAGGAAAACACCCAGGAAAATATCTGCTAATGTTTGACTGCACTTTGGTTCCTGGCTTTTGCCTGTTGCTAGTGTCCACAGGAGCGTTGTTGCTGGAGCATTACAGGTGGTGTCAAGTGGAACCAGCAAATCTGAATTACTCCTTCTCTGGTCGCTTTCAAAACCCTCCTGGACACGTTCCTGTGTGGCCTGCCCTAGGGGATCCTGCTCTGGCAGGGGGGGTTGGACTAGATGATCTTTCAAGGTCCCTTCCAACCCCGAACATTCTATGATTCTGTGGTTCTATACTTTTAAGGGAATTTTTTTCTGAGTTGATCTGTAGCTCTCTATACTTACATTTCTTTATAACTAAGGAAACAGGAGTTGCAGTTCTGTCATCAAGAAAAAGAGACAATATTGTGTGAATTGAGCTCCTGATACCTCTGAGTTTATCTATCTCTCCAGCTTCACTCAGTAAGGAAAGAGGATTCCTTGTTTTGCTTGGTTAGTGTGTAAAATCCGTACGATGGCAGATTTTTAAAGGTGTGTCAGCACTTACAAGTGAGAATTAGATCAGAATTTAGAAAATAATTATGAATATTTTTCTGAAAGGCGGGCCTCTCAGTGATCTTGCTTACTGACTGGACTTACAAATAAAAAATCAATTGGACGCTTTGCATTTTTATCCTCCACTCACTCGTAGCCAGGCAGCAGCACATGCACAGGGTGCTCTGGTTTTTCGTAGCCCAAGCAGCCAGGAATATGCTTTTTTTCCCCTAAATGTAGCAGGGACTGGAGGAGTTCTGGGTCCTTGCACCTGTATTTCTCATGTGGCTCTGTTTGGTTGGAAAGTGTGGTAACACCATGTGGGATAAGAACAATCCAGGTTTTTTGTCTCTGCACTGGCCAGTGTTACCATGGGCTTAAATTCACTTCAGAAGAGGAAGGGGCTGAGCTCAGGATGTTGGCAGAGAGGGATTTTTTTATGCAGTGAAGGTTTATCAGCACTGTTGGCAACACTTGTTTCTCTAGCGCTGAGTGTTTTCGTTCAATTACACACGGAAGGCAGGGCGGGCTGGCTGTGATGCTTCAGCACACAGGCTGGATGGGGTCAGGAGGAGACAAACCAGGGGAAGAAAAGAAATTCTGAGCTGGGAGAGTATTTTCATGCTTTTTTTCCCCATTACTCGCTGTCTAGCTCCTAGCTGGTTTAAAAGAAAGTTGTTGTTTCTGGAGTTAAGCTTTTCCAAGTTGCCTGCTTGTTGTGTGGTTGCTTCTGTACGTAGCTTTACTGAAAGACTAAGATTTTTCAGGGAATGTTTGGGAAAAGATTTTAAAAATTAGCTTGAACCTCCTGTCTTTTTTGAAAAAAAGCCTGAAAGGAGGTTGTAGCGAAGTGGACGTTGGTCTCTTCTGCCATGTAGTAATCAATAGGTCAGAAGGAAATGGCCTCAAGTTGTGCCAGGGGACATTTAGATTGGATATTGGGAAAAAAAATTCTTCCTCAAAAGGTTTGTCAAGCACTGGAACAGGCTGCCCAGGGAAGTAATTGAGTCACTATCCCTGGAGGTATTTGAAAGACGTAGGTGTGGTGCTCAGGGCATGGTTTAGTGGTGGACCTGGCATTGCTAGGTTAACAGTTGGACTTGGTGATCTTAGAGATCTTTTCCAACCTAAACGATTCTACGATTCTAAGGTGTATTTTGTATGGATCAGTACTCATTTTCTCACTGACAAGCTGATAGCATGCAGATTAATAATTAGATTTAAAATCAAAGCAGAAGGAGAAGCTCTGGAAACATTCTCCAAGGTGTACATTGTTTAAATAAAGGTTGAGTCTTCTATAAAATGCAATTAGATCTATGACACACTTTGAATGACTGAATTCGGTTTGATTCATCACCTTCAGTGACATGTTATCCTTTGCACCACAGTGAGATAATGTGATTGTATACCTGCAGGCAGATATAATTTGTCACTTCTAGTTTTTGCTATCCAGGTAATATTAAGATACTGTCAAAAGAAGTCTCTTCTGTTGGAACTTGAATGTATGAGTTAATATGGGGACCTTGCTGCTTCCCAATATCAGTCTCTGATTTTTGATACTGTATCAATTTTCTTAATCTGCAGGAAGTTAGGTATTCCTAAAGTGTTTATTATTTTTCCAAGTAGTGGTGTATTCTGTTTTAAATGTCATTGTGCAGTGGCAAGTAAGGAAAATGAGAGACAAGAAAGTTAAGGGCTCCACCTTTCTGTATCCTTGCTTTTCTATAAATGACTCAAAGAAAATAATAAATTTGTTTGAATTACACTGTCAAAATAAACACATCAGAAAGGCTTTTGCATGGAGAGTTTGGGGATGAAGCGTGGACTGTGTGCCAAGCATAAATGAAGGACTTTGAGCAGCTTCCCAACTTGATGTGGCTGAAGATTTCTCCTTTCTCATGCGCACCTGAGCTGCTCCGTGGCAGTCAAAGACCATCACGTGGGAGACAGGCATTTGCAGAGCAATCCATTGTATGAGGCCTCGTTCATAACACAGGAATAGCAAGCACTAAGAGTAATAAGATGCTGCCTATTCATGAAGGAGAACAGCTAATTGCATTATTTTCATTTCAAATCAAATTGGAAGGACCAGCACACTTTGGTGTAGTTGCTGTGCTGTTAGACGGCGCCAGTTCCACGGGAGACACGTTTGCAGGAAACAAAGACTCTAAAGCACCTCAATTCTCCCAGTCGCATCCAGGTAAGACTCCGGCTGCTATGTTAGCAGCACGTGGCACTCACTGTGCCAATCAGAACATATCTAATTTTCTCTTTTCAGAAGATATTTTTAGAAGTCAGGAAAGGTTCTGGCTCTGCCTTCATCATCATTAAAACTGGGACCTTTTGCCTAACTGTACCATGTCCATAGTTTTGGTCAGATCCATAAAAGCTTCCTAATGATATTTTTCCATCCTGCCATGCTTGGTTTGAAATGAACACTTGTTACTTTACCTGAGCAGGCAGAAACACGTTGAATGTCTCTGACACTTGACTTACCAACGCTAATCCAGCTTCTCTATCATGCAGGCAGCAAAACTGGTTTTCTGCCCAAACCTATGCTTATCCCATTTGCCTGCCAAGCTACATGTCTGTATTCCCAGCTCCCCAGAAATTCCCTGGTGCCTCAGCCATTGCTGACCAAGGCATGAGACACCCAGCACCCCCTTCCCAGTTTATACCTGCCACAAACCGTGGAGTGTACAGGTGGCACTCTATGCTGTGGGTGCTTCCTGCTTCTCATGAGTACAGCATACCCCTGGACAGTTCAAGGCATGCAAGGTGTCTTAGCGTGCTCTGTGGAGTATCCCTTCATAGTAACAGGTGAGAGCTGGATACCTGCATGAAAACCTTTGCTTCGTAATCCTCCTCTTCTGCAGGACAGGAAACGATGATATGAGAACATGAGATAGCAGTGAAATTTGCTTGGGAGTTACCAAATCATAGAATCATAGAATCATAGAATGTTAGGAGTTGGCATGTTAGGGGTAGAGATGATCTAGTCCAACCTCCCTGCCAGAGCAGGATCCCCTAGGGCAGCCACACGGGAACGTGTCCAGGCAGGTTTTGGAAGTCTCCAGAGAAGGAGACTCCACAACTTCCCTGGGCAGCCTGTTCCAGGGCTCCATCGCCCTCACAGTGAAAAAGTTTCTCCTCATGTTGAGGTGAAGCTTCCTATGTTCTAACTTAAAACTATTATTTCTTGTTCTATTGCTGGGAGCCACTAAGAAGAGATTGTCTCTTTCCTCTTGACACCCACCCTCAGATATTTGTGTACATTAATAAGATCCCCTCTCAGCCATCTCCTTTCAAGGCTAAACAGTCCCAGTTCTCTCAGTCTCTCTTCCTAGGAGACACATTCAAGTCCCTTGGTCATCCTTGTAGCTCTCCATTGGACTCTCTCTTGCAGGTCCTCGTCTTTCTCGAATTGGGGACCCCAAAACTGGACACAGTATTCCAGGTGTGGTCTCACCAGGGCAGAGTAGAGGGGAAGAGAACCTCCCCAGACCTGCTGGGAACACTTTGCTTAATGCACCCCAGGATCTCATTGGCCCAAACCAAGGCATTTGTGTACAAAACATGGATAGGATGCATGTCTTCTGTTCCCATTTTGGGAACATCCATGCACGTCTGTTATTCCTATCACTCCCTCCTTTTTGTCCTGATGCCCCTTTCACCTCTGTTTCCTCCCCAGAGGTTGCCTTTCATTTTATCTTCCTGTGAAGACACTGTGACAATGTCAGGTTTTCTGTTGTTGGCATGCACTGCCTTTCCTCAAATACGTCTCCGTTTTCCTCTTTTTCAGATAGCACTACTGCTTCTCTTGGAGGGGTTTCACATGTGAGGAGTTGAGTGGATGTCACCTCGGAGGGGACTGTTCTCAGGTGAACAGTGTTACTTCTGTGTCACTTCTGCTCTTGCTACACCTGGGAAAATTAAAAGTGAGAGTGATCCTTGAGCCACTCTGGCAGACACATAAATGAAAATAACTGGGTCTATCATATCCACAGCTTGCTTTGTCTCCCAGCGCTCCTTAGAAGTGTCTGTAAGCGACTGGTGAAGTTTATTCTCTGCCTTTAGAAAGTCATCTACTGGCAGAGGTAAAAAGACACAACACACAACAGAAACGACATTTTTCAGGATGCCCAGTATATTACATGTCTCAGAACTTTGGAGGAAGCACAGAAGCCTTAGGCCACCTCACAATTACGTGTGGATTTGTGACCAAGATAATCCCAAAGGGCACATCACGACATTGGGTTACCTGAAGGACATCTTCAAGGCCTGCCTTTGGGGTGCAATAGGCACTGCAATGCCTGTGAATCACTATTCTCCAGGTGCCAATGTAGGAGCAGAACAGATTAACATGGATGTAGTAGTGGAGTCTCCCTTACAGAGCACAGTCAACACACGGGCGCATTCAGGTTGGTCTATAAACATGCCACGAGCTGCTTTTTCACATGTTGGAGATGTCATTATGAGCTTTTTGTGGAGGTAAATGTTCTTCCCCTGCAGCAGCGTTTCTGGTGATGATTTTTTTAATACGATCACACCAGCCTGGCCACCCAGCTGCAGACAAGAGGCAGAAGGGAGAGGTCAAACTGGGCAAATCAAGGACAAAACAGCTGAGGGTAGCTGTGGCAGGCGGCTCTGCCTCAAGCCCTTCAGCATCGCCCTTGAGGAAGTGGGTGCCTTGTCTCTCCCACCCAGGTCACACAAACCTGATATTTGGGGCAGGTGGTGGAGACGTGCTGCTCAGGGCCTCCCTCTCCACTCTGTCTTTAATGTCTCTCAGAGAGGTCTGTAATTTGCTGGCTTTCTTAATCAGAAACTGAGACTGAGAAATTCATATCTATGTCCTTGAATATATCACACCCACAGGCAATGAAAATATCTTTTAAACCTAAGCCAGCTTTTACGACATCTTGCCTTTGGTCCATCCCCAAGTGCTTTAATATAATGTTTACAACTTTGTCTGTCCTGGTATCACCTCCCTTTGCTTCCACATAGAAGAGAAGTTGCTGCTCCTGCTTCTTAAAATTACTCTCAGGTGACATGCCTTTAAAATTTATAACCCTATATAAATCCAGAGCAACGATTTCTTGGCTGTTCCAGCACTTTGGGCTATCGATTGGCTGTGATGTGCTCGCTGCGCTGTGCTTAACTGAGTCCGTCCCCTCAGTTCACCCCAAGCAAAGGAGAGAGAACAACTGCTCGTCGCATTTCCCCATCAAGCTGCGTTTCTCAAGAGCTGCTTGCACACTTCATCCATCACACAGGTGTTGTCTGTCTTTCCACAAGCTCCTTTATGCTGTGACCAAACACTGATGTTTTCTAACTCTTGAAAATGTTCTTCTGTAGAGAGATACAGTGGAAATGTTTATGGTTTATGTTACTCTTATTCTAGTTTTAAATGTGAGGATCTTACCTGGAGCTGATGTAGGCAGCACGAGCAGTGAGTCTGCAGAGCCCAAGAGCCCTATTATTACTTGTTTGTGTCTCTGCTCTTGTTGATAATTTTGTTTCTTTTCCTTTCTACAAATACAACTACTGCTTTATGCAAATGTTCTTCATAGCTACAGTGAAGTAAAAAGGCCCAACACAAACCCTAATTCTTCTGTATAACCTCTGAAGAGCACTGAGCTAGTCTCTTAAGTAAAGGAGGAGAGCTCAGTTTGGGTGAAATTTTTCTGTAAAGCCCATTCTCAGAGCAATCGCTGAGGGTGTGCTGCTGGAGCTGAAGGATGTACTAAGTCATGTTTCACAGGTGTCTGTCTCTGCCAAGGTGTGATTCGATTCTTTAATAGATTATTTGGGTGGTGGAGCAAGGGAAATACCTACTCAGTGTGCAGCTCTCAGGCAGCTGGAAGGGGCTGCAGTTACCTCGGAGCGACAATTGGGTGTTCAACATGATCTTATCAAGTATGGAGAAAAAAAAAAAAAAAAAGAGGAATTAGTCTATTAGTGCCAAGCACAGCACCTCAGCAGGAAAATCATCAGTGGAGAGTGACCAGCCACATATCAAATCCATGGAGGAATATTATGAGCTGAGTTTTATCAACAACATCACATCATCATTTGTGAAGGCTCAAGGGAGCTCCTCCAGTGTGTGAAAGCTGCTGTAAATGTTGAAGGAAATCTTGTGCATTCAACATCCATGGTTTGTAGAATAAACGATCATCTTAAATGACAGCAAGGAAGAGTCAGTCTGGACACTGGAAAATTGCTAGAAATAAAAGACCACTGAAACAATCTGTGTAGGGATGTTGTGGGGATCTCCATTGCTGGAAACCTCTCACAGCAAGTCCACCAGGAACAACACAGGGAGAACAGAGTGACAGGTTGAATAAACTCATTAGATCTCTTCCAGCTCTGTCTTAGTATGCCACTGTTATAATCACATGTAATTCTTTAATTTGCTGTTTGCAAATACTTGAGTAGCTGGTAGTCAGATACTACAGACTCTACAGTTCTCTATCTTCTTTTTAGGCCAGACTTTGTGATTTCTTTGTTATGTACTAATGGCTTCCCAGGGCCAGCAATTCTTCTCCTGATTCTTGCAATGCCTAGACACCAGAATGAAGCCTGTACAAGCAGAATTGTTTATGAATAAATACAGCAGGCTTTTTCCCCAAAATATTTCCCACAGAGGGTCACCATCTTCTTAATCAAGCATTGAACTCTGAGTTTGCATGTGTGGGTATACACATATCTTTTAAAATCAAGTTTTCTTTTGTGGACTTCCTTGCATGCAAGCCCATTGCTAGGAGAGAGTGCTACGAATCATCCCTCACAGTAGGAGGTGCTTTTGGTACATTTCCTATAATGATTACACCCAGCTGACTTCCAGATTGTTACAGAGAAATTACTGAAGTCATCTGAGGACGGCTGTACCTGCAGGTACAAGCTAAAATGCTTTTTTTTTTCTTTGAGACGTCATGCAAAAATGTTATGGATTAAACCATCTTTCCTCTTCGGCCAAAGCTGCATTTGGAAACTGGTGACAAACAAATAACTGTTTAGGAAAAATCATAGAATCATAGAATCATAAAATAGTTTCAGCTGGAAGAGACCTTGAAGATCATCGAGTCCAGCCTTTGTCCCAGCTCTATCAAGCCACTAAACCATGCCCCCCAATGCAACATCCACCCATCTCTTAAACACCTCCAGGCATGGTGACTCAACCACCTCCCTGGGCAGCCTGTTCCAATGGCTGACAACTCTTTCAGTATAGAAATTCTTCCTAACATCCAACCTGAACCTCCCCTGGAGCAATTTAAATCCATTTCCTCTCATCCTATCACTCTCCACTAGGGAGAATAGACCAACCCCCAACTCACTACAACCTCCCTTCAGACAGTTGTAGAGAGCAATGAGGTCTCCCCTCAATCTCTTCTTCTCCAGGCTAAACAGCCCCAGATCCCTCAGCCTTCCCTCATGTAATGTCCCAAGTAAAGTTATTTCTATGGAATGTTCTTCACTCCAGGCTATCTACAACGGATGGGTGGGAAGAGTCATTGAATCACTGCAAGCTCCTAACACCAGACCACCAAGCCCTGTTCACCATCGCTGATCTGAGCCCTTCCCATCAATGCGTGAGCGACTGCTCATGAAGCAGAGTGAAGAGTCTCCAGCCAGCAGGGGCTGGTGCTGCCATAATTAGCAGAGGGTGGAAGAAAATCTCCTTGAGATGCTCAAGTCTGTTGTAAGTGCTCTGTAGCAACTGGCATAGCACTATAGAGACTGCAGATTAAATCATAATGATGTGGATGAACAAACAGGGTCAAATTCTAGTCCATGTCTTTAGGACACAACCATTAATTTTAATTAATGGTAATTGTACTGTAATGGTGCCTGACAGCAAAATTATAATAAGTGTTCATGTGTATACATGCACAAGTCAGTGTCTGCAGCCTCAGAGGATAGACCTTAGGGCTTTGACAGAAAGGTCAGGGAAAGAAGGAATCTTAGGGGATCACCCAATTTCCTTTTTGCTTAGGCCATTCAAGGAACCTGTGGAGACTAGCAGAAAATAATGCCATTCCTCTGACAAACTTTGGCCAAGCTTTGCTGAGAAAACTGGAGTAAAGTAAAGAATCTTCATGAAGGTTGGTCCCCAAAACTCTCATACAACTCCACCAACTTCTACAGCTGGTAAAAACAAAGCAAATGAGGGAATCGATAGGTAATAATGGAGCAGATAACAAGCTGGCAAGTGAGAAGCTGCGTGTGTTCATACGGGATAGATCACATCAGACAAAATCAATAGCTGCCTTTGTCAAAGTTATAGGCTTGGTGATAAGAGTAGACATTTATCTAAATTATAGTAACTTTTGACAAAGAACCTTGTAGAAAACCTGGGGTTAGGCAATCTGTTCAGGAGCTCCTGCTGCTGAATTTGAATTAGTCAAACTTTTTTACTTAAAAAAAAAAGGCAAAAATTCAGTTGTCTGAATCCTCTGAGGCTGCATTTTAAATAAGAATCAGGGGCCAGGTGCTGACCAACACCCATAGAGCTGTGTGGTGCACTGACCACCCCATGCAGAAACCCTGTGCATTCACTACCCTAAAAAATTGCTAACTGAAAGCCTTTCTATGGTTTAGAAGATCTGTGTTACAGAGCAAGCTCACTGTGACTGCTGCCACTTGGGCGTATCTTTCCAAGGACATGTGAGTCCTGAGACCATCCCACAGACACATTGTGCAAAGAGATGCAAGAAAAGGCAGAAGGCTCCTTGGGCAGTCAGAAGGGTGTGAGGAGGGTCATGAAGGTATTTATTATTTGGACAGGCAGGGAAACGTGCAGCAGCAAGTGCCTGCACAGACATGGGGTGTTACCCGAAAAGATATTTCTTCTGGATACAAGATTCACAGCACTGGGTTTGCTGCAGGACCCCAAGTGTTACATCCTCAGTAATGAGGAGATTGGCCAAGACCTTTGTACATGGTCTTGCTCCACAGCTGGGGTTTGGGTTAGAATTATGGACTTGACTCATGGGTTTTAATTTTTAGCAGCACATATCTGTAACACACTCTATTGCCACTGCTCACACCCGGTGCTACTCGTAACCAGCTTTAAAATGGTCACAGCAAAGCACGTAGCAGTCACATGCGATCCACTGACAAATAAAATATGTTACCCTTGTTGATATTTTCCCCGGGGCATTTACTTTTCTGTAAACATCAGGTTAATAAAGACGTTTAGCACAACCACATGATTGCGATAAGAGTGTTCATATTGTTTCAAAGCTGGTTTGATGTATTGGTTTTGTCTTGAGGAGAAGGGGAGGGGAGAGTCTTACAGCATTTTTTAACCCTACTATTAAAAGTGTTTATGTTAGAAAGGTATGTGACGCAGGAATATGTGCAGTTACCAGCAGTAATAAAACTCTAATCAGCAGATAACTAAACAAAAGAAAACTAGCAATTTGCCCAACATTATTGGTCTGATTTATTGCAGCCTGTAAAAGGAATATCTGCGCTTAAACAAGCTGCTGAAATCGCGGTTACTGATATCTCAATATCCGGTTGCTGATAAAGGTACGGCCGCCACTGTTTCCATGAAAATGTTTATGAGAGAGGGATCAGTTATTTCATTTAAAGGGGCTCGAGGGGCTGTTTGCCTTGTTTATTTCCGAGCAGGCTGAGGCCGCGCTGCCTCGTGCCATAGTTCAGCCTTGCAACCCCTTGCCCAGCCCCACTGAAAGGAGCAGAACAGGCACAAACTAGGGAGTAAAACCAGCCCCCACACATGTGGGTGGTCTTGTGGGGCAGCAGGCTTTGAATTTATATGTACTTATTGTTATTTGTTGTGTGTGTGTGTGAAATAGCCTATTCTGCTGGCTCCGCTCAGAGAAGCACTTCTGTGAGCTGGTCACCACGGACAAGCAGCTTTTGCCGGGTGCAGGTCAGGGTTTGTCCTAAGAGTCTTTAGATGGTGAAGGGTCTCGGTGTCATCCCTCCTCTTCCTCCTCTCCTTCCCAGGGGTGGAAAGAGCCATTCTGTGCTGGGTGCTCCTCCCTGGCTCCAGGTGGGTATTAGAAGATGTGTAAAGTAGCAATGAGTAAAAACCCAGGGGTTTCTTGGTTTACTTGACTGTAGGATGCTCGTTGTTTTAACCTGAGCGATGGTCTCAGGGAATGCTCCTGTGGCAACCCACCTGTCTTCTAAGATCTGATTTCAAAGATACAATTTCTTGCAGTGTTTCATGCCTACAGACAAAATGGATATTCAAAAATTCATTCGTAGACTACTTTTCTTGAGTACTGCAAACGCTCTAATTCAAATAATGCTTTCATGCTTTCCAGTATCTCCACAGCATAATAAAACACATTTCCTGGGCTGCTCTTCTGAACTCTCTGGGAGATGCCAGCATTCAGCTTGTCGCTTCACCATCTCAACTATTGATAAGCTTAAATTAGGATCTAGGAGCTCAGCTTTGGCCAGCTCCAAGCAAGATTACTTTTTTTTTTTTTGCATGGCTGTGTCGTGCCTAATGCAGCAGGGGCCAGGACCCAGTTTCGCCCCTCTTGATACACTTACATGCTGGTAACGATCCAGCACACCGTGAAGCAACTCGTGTGTTGGCAGGAGCATGTAAGTGTGCACAGCACACGTGCAGTACCTAACACCCGGTACCTAGCAAAGATGTGCACCTGGAGGTGAGCTCTGACAGCCATCAGCCACCTTGGGGAGAGAGCTGGCTCTGTCTCAGGGTAGGATTTCGCCCCAGGAGGCAGCCAGAGTGTGAGATCACTCCAAATCTCCAGGAGCAGACAAACTGCCACAGTGAGTGGGACGGCCACGGCCAGTGCCAGCTCTCAGGCATGGCCTGGGTGGGACACGCATGAGAGCTAGCAGTGATGGGGAAGAGATCCACAGAGTCCCTCAGCACAGCAACCTGCCTTCTCCACGTGTCCCCACTCCCCTCTGTTCCCTGAGTTGATGCCAGGGTGTGGAGGCACAGCACCAAGTCTTTCCTTTAGCTTCTTAGTGTCAGAGAAGG
Organism: Trogon surrucura; assembly: GCA_020746105.1. NCBI lineage: Eukaryota > Metazoa > Chordata > Aves > Trogoniformes > Trogonidae > Trogon > Trogon surrucura. The sequence continues at coordinate 52,361,773 of CM036618.1, forward strand.
ATAGAATCGTTTGGGTTGGAAAAGACCTTTAAGATCATCAAGTCCAACCAATAACCTGGAAATGCCAGGTCCACCACTAAATCATGTCCCTAAGCACCACACCTACACGTCCTTTAAATACCTCCAGGGATGGTGACTCGACTACCTCCCTGGACAGCGTGTTCCAGTGCTTGACAACTCTTTCAGTGAAGAAATCTTTCCTAACATCCGATCTAAAACTCTCCTGGTGCATTTTGAGGCCGTTTTCTTTTGTCTTATCACTTGTTACTTGGGAGAAGAGACCAACTCCCACCTCGCTACAACCTCCTTTCAGGTAGTTGTAGAGAGCAGTAAAGTCTCCCCTGAGCCTGCTTTTCTCCAGGCTAAACAACCCTTAAGTCTTAAGACTTGTTCTCTAGATCCCTCACCAGTTTCGTTGCTCTTCTTCTGACACGCTACAGCACCTCAATGTATTTGCTTTAGTGATGGGCCCAAAACTGAACACAGGATTCGAGGTGCAGCCTCACCAGCACAGGGTGTACCGGGGGACAATCCCTTTCCTACTCCTGCTGGCCACACTTCCTGATACAGGCCAAGGTGCTCTTGGCCTTGACCACCTGGGCACACTGCTGGCTCATGTTCAGCTGGCTATCAAACAGCACCCCAGATCCTTTTCTGCCGGGCAGCTTTCCAGTCACTCTGCCCCAAGCCTGTGGCGTTGCCCGGGGTTATTGTGACCTGAGTGCAGGACCCACAATTGACCTTGTTGAACCTCAGGCAGCCTCCACCAGCTCTTATCTCCACCAGTGGTATAAGCCACTCTGCTGTCTTTGTGCAAATATAAATGACTTTGGTAGAGTGTCTGTTACCAGGACTACAACATTTCAGTGCAGCAGCCATGGCCCATGGGGGTAGTATGGGTAATGCAACCCCAAGCTGTACTCAAGAGTCACGCAACATAGAGAAAGCACAGGGAAATTTGTTGGGGAAAAAAAAAAAAAGACTTTCTGAGCTCCGGGAGACCAGTAGTGCCATGCAGTGCCTGAGATATAGTCTTTTGATGTCATTGCAACAAACACGTGTGGAATGCGGAAACAGGACACGACCAAGCCTGAAGAAAGTGGACTTGTTCTATTGCAGTTTTCAGTCCCACGTCAGTGGGGAGATGTTTAGTCATGCCAGTTGCATGTGTGAATTTAGCAGAGGCTACAACCAGGGCTTGAGGCTTCAAGCAAGAGGAGCAGCCCTGTATGCTTTTGCTCAAGGGTAAATTTGTCTGGAGACGCATTGAGTGGTGGTACCAGGGAGGATGCTTGGAATGGTTTCAAGTTGCAACAGGGTAGGTTTAGGCTGGATATTAGGAAGAAATTCTTCACGGAAAGAGTGGTCAGACACTGGAATAGACTGCCTAGGGAGGTGGTTGAGTTGCCTTCCCTGGATGTGTTTAAATGTTGCTCAGATGTGGTCTTGAGTGATACGGTATAGGGGTGAACTTGTAGTGTAGGGTTAATGGTTGGACTCGATGATCCCAAGGGTCTTTTCCAACCTGAACTGTTCTATGATTCTATGATTCTATGAAAATGTGAGAGCTAAAAATAGGAGTAAGCAGTAAATGGAAATTGTGAGATGCCAAACGTGGATCTTGAAAGTAAAAGTCATAAAGATTGCTTATTTTTCTCCACAAAAGAGTGCTGTAGTAGTGTGAGACAGGGCTCTGCAAGGCAGGGAAATGCTGCCACCTCCCGATGCACCTCTCTCACTCGGCAGAGGGGTCCTGCGGCTGCTGCCTCTCGGAATCAATTTGGGGGAGTGCCTGAGCCTTCGGGGTTCACTGTCACCCTTAAGCCAGAATGGTCTGAAGGGGCTTACAGCTAGTCATGGGGGCAGCCAGCTCAGGGATAAAGCAAAACCATGCACCCCGTCTCCAGGTACCGACACAGAAATTATATGTAATTGGCATTCTGCTAATTTGCAAACATTATCCTGCGGTGGGTGAGAGAGAGTGAAACAACATGGGCAGTCAGGGGAGAAGCAGCCTTTCCATAGCAAACAGCCAAAAGGAAAGCAGCTGTCTTTGAAATTTATTTCATTATTATTACATTGCAATTATTGTTCTTGGACTGAAGAAAGGCAGAGGAGTAAGGTGGCAAATGTAGGGATGAATAGCACTTACTGGTCAGTGCGAAGTGGTGTGCATCATTCTTCGAAAGGCTTACGAACTGCAAAGAGAGAGAAGGAAAATTTCGGAAGTCTAAAGGGTGGCCATCCAGCACAGGCAGGTAAATGCCTTCTGGTGGGTTCACCCGCCCACCTTCTGCACAGTTCTCCCTGTGCAAAGCAGAAAAGCTAAACCATCCCAGTTGACATCATGGCAGGAAAGGGAACCACTTCTGAAGCTATCCTACGAGTGGGGCTGCTCACTGCAGCAAGTGGGGTGTCTAGTCAAAGTGTTTCACCTGCTGGGGCACTTGGGAACAGCTGAGGATCCAATTTTGCATTTGGGACGGGGATCTCTACTAGAGACGTTAATAATGTGGACTGAAGAAACATCACAGTGGCTGAGCTGGAGGAGCTATCATGGCTGACACCAACCAAAGGGACAGGGTTTTCTGGAGCTCCTCTGGGGGTGCTGGTGGTGCCAACCCTCCAACCCAGAGCTTGGATCTGGCCCTACACCGTACCACGACAGGGACAGTGCTCACACAGGTTGCAAGTGCAGCTCTGGGCCACCCTTGATGGGTCCAGTGAGTGCTACTGGTCCCCGCTCCTTGCGCTGCATTCTCCAGATGGGTTCAGGCAGGCAGGGCTGGCACAGAAAGGGGTCGTTTGTATTGGTAATTACAGCTCTTTCCCTCTCTATTCCTTTCATCTGCTAGATAAGGTGCTATCAGCTGGAAGATCCCAGCTGGCACACAGGAGAGAGGCTGCAGACAAGCACTCTGAGTCCCTTCGAAGCACCCGAACCGGCGCTTCTGAGCCTGCTCCGGCACAAGGCAATATTTTTGGATGAAAAGCCCCGGCAATTCACTTTTCATTTCAGAGGACATAGATGTATATTTTAAGAACAAATGCAGCAAGCAGTCAGCATGCTGCCAAGGCACAACAGGGATGGCCGTGCTCCCCAGGCAGGCAGGGAGGCAGCCGGGGGGGCAGAGGGAGCACAGCCCTACTCCCCACTCGTCTCTTCATTAGAGGGAGACACCAGGGGCTGAAGTTTCATTTCAGCACTGCTAAGAACAATTAATGTGATCAAAAGGCTTGTTTCATCTCCAGCGATTGTGAGCCTGCTGAAGGTTTGCTGTAGGAAGCAAGAGGAGAAGAGCTATTTTGGAAAGGCTGGAGAGGCTGAGAAATAGCAGCGATGTGCTCCTCTATTTTTGGTTAGCTCTCTGTCAGAGGCAGCCCATAACTTGCTAACCAGCTTCTGATGTTTTAAATCATGGTGCTAGTCAAAATTGAAGGTTTGGAAGGGGCTTTTTGTTGCACTTCATTGGAAGATGTGTTTTTAAGGGCATTTGGAGCACAAACGAACTGATACATGGACAGGGAACTGCTTGAGAGAGTTCAGCGCAGAGCCACAGAGATGATGAAGGGAGTGGAACATCTCCCTTATGAGGAAAGGCTGAAGGAGCTGGGTCTCTTTAGCTTGGGGAAGAGGAGGCTGAGGGGTGACCTCATTAATGTTTATAAATATGTCAAGGGAGAGTGTCAGGAGGACAGAGCCAGGCTCTTTTCAGTGATGTCCAATGACAGGACAAGGGGCAATGGATACAAGCTGGAGCATAGGAGGTTCCACAAAAACATGAGGAAAAACAACTTCTCAGTGAGGGTGACAGAGCACCGGAAGAGGCTGCCCAGGGAGGTTGTGGAGTCTCCTTCTCTGGAGACATTCAAAACCCATCTGGATGCATTCCCGTGTAACCTACTCTAGGTGATCCTGCTCTGGCAGGAGGTTGGACTAGATGATCTTTCGAGGTGCCTTCCAACCTCTGACATTCTGTGATTCTGTGATTCTGATTCTGTGATATCCTCTTACCCCCACTTGATGAATGGGAGTGAAAGCAGGAATGGGACAGATTGTGGGGGCTGTGGGCTGGAGAAGCAAAGACCCACCTTCAAGTGCCCTCACCTGTGCTTGTGGGTGTTTTATCAAGGCCAGCCTCTGCTGTGGCCCCAGTAAAACCAGCCACAAGCATAGGTTAGAGCTGCAGCCTTGGGGATGTAACAAGAGCAGCACAGAAATGGCTGAGGCCAGCGATGGATGCAAGCGTGGCTTACTGCTGTCTCCTTCCTGCCGCCACCCTGGTCTGTGCAGAGCTCTGCCTCCCTTCATGTAATCAACAAATTAGGTTCTGTAATTTACCTTACAAACAAAGCACTCATACACTCGTTCTCCCCCTTTTTTTTTTTTTTTATTTAGTGGTTTAGCAAGCAAACAGCAGGAGACCAAAGAATTAAAGCCATAAAGTAATCTGCATATAATCAGTAATTACCATGAATCAAAACCTTCTTCAGTTCAGCTGGTTATTATTTGCCTGATAATATGATTCTCTGTGCTGACAAAACTAGCAAATGCTTATTTTCATGAGAAAAGCAAATAATTTCCCACCGTGAGTATAATACTGTATCAAGCAGTTTAGTGACCACATAAATCCAGCTAATGAAATTTATGGGGAATACAAGGACTATTAAAAGCTGTGGGGAAAACCTGCAAAAGTAATCACTCCCATGGCTGTCAGGAGGGGAGGATATTTTTGCCAGCAAACTTCTGTTAAAACACCTCCTTACAGGTCTCACTGATGTTGACAACACCGGGAGTGGATGAGGATGGCAACAGGGTGCTCCAGCAGGATTTTTATTCAGCTTGGGGTGATGGCCACATGCAGCTGCAGCCCTTCAGCTTGCTCCTGTGGGACCTACTCGGGCCTTGTGACTGGGAGAGTGGGAAAAAGGGAGTTTCAAAAAACCGAAGAGTCATCTAAGCCTGGCTTGAAAATCCCTGGGATTTAAGGTGGTAACTTTTCCATGTGATGTTAGAGAGCTCTCCATCAGAGAGCCACTTGGGAAGCCCAGGTATATTGGGTTGCTCCCAGAACTGGGATCTCCCTGTATAGGGGGACAAGCGCTGAGTTGCTGCTTTCTACCTCTGATTCATCCTAAGATGAATCATCAGCACCAAAACTCTTCCCAGCAGATGCTGGGGCACAGCAGCCATGCAGAGAACAAAGTATACAGAAGCAAAGGAGTTATCCTAATATTTTCTCCTACTTAATCACCGCTGAATTACTGACAGGAATCCCACTGGCCAGTAAACACCTGCCCCATCTGTGAGAGCTGCTAAATTCTTCGTGCTTTTGAAAATCCTGAAGACACATCCCTCTCCGGAGTGGAGTGAGGAAGGGCAGTCCTCAGATCGAGCTGCTTGGTGGCCCCCACATCCCTGGATGGGGCCGTATTGGCTGCATGTCCTGCTGACAATGCCTCCAAACTGGTTTTGGCTTTGCCAAAATGCAACAGGAAAAATTCAGCCTATGCTGTTTGCTTGGCATGAAGGGCCAGAGCTAAAGCTACACTGTCATGCCAACGCCCGGGGTGCACACTGCTTTCTCGCGAGGTTAGAACTCTTGGGCAGTTTGCTGGAGTTTTTTCTGGCTGGTACTAAAGCAACGCTGAGCTGTGGTAACACAGAATGGCTGCTTGCTCCATGGGAGTGATTGGAAGGGCCCCAAGGAGTCTTGTTCTGAGATTTTAAAATTGTGGTGAAGCAAATGCCTCGCAAAGGAGAGGAAGTGGCTAGATGGCAACATAAAATCACACTGAAGGGAGATAGTTTTTGAAGCTTTTCCTGTAGTGATACTGCCATGAAGCTGTGTTAAAATGTCCCAGGTTTTGCAACAGCAAAAAGCTGTTGAACCATCAGAGAAATAAACGTAAGAAGGGAAATAGTTCTGTTTGATACCTACTCTGATCCATACCCAGATATTTCCAGTTGCCCAAAGGAAGGAAGCTGGAGCAACTGCCCAGAGCCTGTGAATACTTTAAGAATTTTGAAGAAATGGGACAGGTGCAATTTTCTGTAGGGGCTCTTGCTGATGCTGCTGGTCGTCAGGGAGCACGAGCAATGACTAACGTGGCAGAACCCATTCTCCAGGCAAAGGGGCTAGCAGGGAGTGAAAGATATCTGCACGTGGTGTGTCAGGGATCAAACAAAAAGCATGTGCCATGTGATATCTGGTCTGTCGCTCCAACAGGGGTGGGACAGGGTGTGCAGCTCCGGCATTATGGCAGCTGCTCCATACCCCAGCACTCATTTTCCCGGAGCCTGTCCATGTGTCCTCTTCTAGCAGCAGCTGGGATGGGGATGAGGTTCTCACCTACTGCCTGTTCCTCTGCAGCTGCCTGGTGGTGTGCTGCCAGACATTCATTAAGCTCTCAGAGCTGACAGCCAAGTCGCTCAGGGGAGTGGTCCCTGCACATGTGCTGTCAAAAAGCAGGTTCCTGAGTTGGCACCAGCTTAAACCTACTCCATCTCATTATGGCTGGATCGGGAGAGAGACTGTTGCCCCAGGCAGCTCAAGGGGCAGGTGGGTGCCACTAACATCTACCAAGGGTTGGGCATGTACCCAAGAAGCAGTAAGGTCTGCCTCAGGTGCAGCCAAAAAGGGAATGCGAGATGTGTCGCATAGGCAGACTACCACCTCCAAAAATCATTCAAGCGGGAGAAATGATTATGGTAAGAAGAGGGAAAAAGGGACCGAGCAGCCCCAAAAACAGAGACCATTGTTGTAGCCCCTGCCCCTTGGTTGTGAGTCCTCTCCTGGTATTTGATGTTGTGACCTGCAAATGAGAATGACAGTGAAACTCTTTCTGGCCTGTAGCTGAGGAGACAGAGCAGACACTTGATGGAGCTCGAGTCGAATTTCTGTTAGATCTTTTGGTGATGCAGACCTCGCTTCAGAGGCTGTGCTGAGGCTTTGTCTTGATGCTTCCTCTTAGCACTGCTCTGGTTTATGCAAATGCTGTGTTTTGGGGCTCTGACTGCTGTCACAATCTTCTACTGCTGTGGGCACACTGCTTTGAGCTAGCAACTGTGCAGAGAGCTGTATGTGGCTGTCGGGCAGGGGTTTCTCCACCATGCTCCGAAGCTGGTGCTGACACCCCGTCCCCAAGCTGATCCGTGGGCTGGTGAGAGCGAGATGTGGCAGCCCACTGCAGAGTTTGTGCCTGGCTGCATCCTCAGAGCTGGCCAAAGGCTGAGAGCCACCAGGTAAAGCAAGCAGGGACGCACCTCGGGGGTGGCAGCTGCATCTGAACTGAGATGGTCTCAGCATGGTGGAGAATGCCCGTTGCAACAATTCTGGGGGCGTCGGTACCTGTTTGCACACCCAGGTCTCACGGCAGCTTTTGAAGCTGAGTCTGCATCAGTCTGTGCATTCGTCAGTGTCAGTGTCCACCCAAACGTTGAGGAGTGCACTCCTGTGCCCACACACCAGGAAGGATGATTTTGTCAGCTGAAGGTCTCTTTAACATGCCTCCTGCTTTTTTAATCCCAGTTTAACGGGAGATAATATAACCTCTTAATAATATCTAGTATTTAGTGGTTGCTGTTCAAAACCCACCATTGAAAAGAAGAACAACAATTACGCCTTTTTGTAATTGTTTCTTCAGTATTGTTCTCTTCCATTCACCTGTTTATTTTTGGCCTATCCATGATGGCTGCATCGTTGTTACTATTTTTGTCTTTTGATAAAAACCCTGAGTGACCAATTTTGCATCTCTCTAGTTTTCTGCTCCATTTCTGCCACCAATTACCTTTTGTTTCCTCTTTCTATGCTTTTTATTTTGTTCCTTTTTTCCCCCATTTTGCAGTAGGAGAGGTAGATAATTTTTAACTGTCCCAGATTACAGTTCAAGAAAGGTGTGAATTTGAAAGGTTTCTCTTCACTTATATTGAACATTACTGACACGTTATTTTTGTGGCAGACTTCGAGCCTTTGATTTTAACCAGCTGCTATAAATGTACAGAAGTAAACAACAGACTCTGTAAACAGTTCAATACAGAAGACTTGATTTAGTACCTTACAAGACAAAGCAATCAATAATCTATTACACATCTAATCACGGGCCTGAATTAGCCCAGCAGCCCCTGCACAGCATTCCACCAAATGAGAAGGGCGGCTGGAGTCTGTAGTAAGAGGGACACAAATCACCAAGACTGCAAGTACATTGCTTGGAGTAGATCTATAAATGCAAATATTCAAATTCAACAATCACCTCTCGCTACAAGTGAATCACGCTATTGCTGTCTGGAGACTAGTTGCTATGGCAGAAAGCTGTAGTGGTGGCAAAAGGCCAAGAATCCCGCCTTTGAAATGTTAACTGAATTTAACTCTTGACTTTTCTCAGACAAGGTTCATTACTTTGTGTGACTGTCATGTTAAATGAATGCTTTGTCTGCCCTAGGTACCATTTTGGAAGGGATATTATTAATCACTGAGACAGCAAAGGAGGTCAGTAACAACCATTTGTCAATAAGCAATTTTTGTTTATACCTTCGAGCCTGGTATATGATAGCTGCAGTCACCTAAGGGCCTTTTTGCTTTCAATTTTTTTTCTTTTCTCCATTTTTTTCTTCTTTCCTAACTTGTCTCCTTGCTTTAGGCAGGTCATACCCAGTTCACAGCACTTGGACGTGCTCAAAGCCAGCCTACATTTCAGGCATGATGGTGCGTTGAGGAGATTCTCTACTTTGAACAGTTACAGCCCGGGCACAGACGTCCTGCTGATCCATTTAAGTGACACCATAGGCTATAATACTCACCAGGAAGATCAGGAGCTTGGAGACTTCAGCAAGGAACTGGTATAAACATCCGTTGAAAAGTAACTTTGTGAATGGCAGAACTACCTACACACGGAATTTAGGCACAAGCGCTTCTTCCAGCTGCCTATAGCATAGGCCTGTTCCAAGGGCAGCCGCAGGTGCATACGCTGCGCTTCAGCTGAAAGATCTCAGTCCTTTACAGCTGCACAAATGAGATCTCTCACATTAGTTATTGGGCCAGATTTGGCAGTTTAGGATTACCAAGATCCACGGAAACACCTAGATTCATGCAGCGATGCTACCGACACCTTTTCTTCAAGATTAGGACGAGCTATTAAGAGGGACATGCACTTTGGAAATTAACAGAGAATGGCAGAATAAACCAGATGTCGTTTTTGTGAAGACAACTATCAAAGAGAATATTGCACAGAGAAGAACTGCATCCACAGCTTAAAAAGATGCAGATTCACAATGATTTTTCTCCTGCAAACACCACAAAGGCATTACTATTGCAGGGGGAAAAGCCTTGAATACAGTAGGTCAAGTACAAAATTATAGTGGAGGTGAGGATGGTGACCGAATGTGGAAGGGCTGCTGTACAGTATTCCCCCCCCAGTCTGCCCTTCTGGAGTTTTGCCCAGTCCCAGGAGCATGTTAATAACCGTACATCAGTGTAAATGGTTCTGTAGGCTGCAGAACACTTCATGCTCCACCTTCAGAAATCTCGTCCTGACTTCCAGCACTTGTTTTCACCTGTTATACAAATCTGTCTTTCAGGAAGGAGTTCGCAAGGTAAGAGGGCTCTTGCAGTCTCTCACGCTTCCCTTCCCAACAGGCTTTAGACGATGTGCTCAGACTTGAAGGAAGGGAAGTACAAAAGCCCTGCGCAGCATGCAGTACTATGCTGCTAGATAGCACTTAAAAATGCTTTTGCAGTATCACCCACATTCTTTGTCATCATTCATTAACCATGACAACGGCTGCATCTCCCCTTCTCAAGATATATTGATTTTTTTTAAAAAAAAACACCCAAAATCATACAAGCCACAAGCTTCCAATTTTGGTTTTTTTTTTTAAAACTAATGGCTCACAGTAAGATTTCAGGGTGGTTTTTTTTTTTTGTAAATATGCAGAGATATCATTTCATGATACATTTTTTCTTGTTTAATACGGGCCCTTAGATCAAGAGCAAAATACTTATTGTAACTTTGTAGACCACAGATTACATCTGCCAGGGGAGGTTCAGGTTAAATACGAGGAAGAATTTCTATACTGAAAGGGTTGTCAGCCATTGGAACAGGCTGCCCAGGGAGGTGGTTGAGTCACCGTCCCTGGAGGTGTTTAAGAGACGAGTGGATGTTGCATTGGGGGGAGTTGTTTAGTAGGTTGACAGGGCTGGGACACAGGATGGACTTGATGATCTTCTAGGCCTCTTCCAGCTGATACCATTCTGTGATTCTATCTTTGAAATCCAAGGAGTCCTTCAGTATAACAGTGAAAAGCAGGCTTCATTGACATTGAAAAAGCAACAACCAGGAACGTTTAAAATGAACCATTTATTAAATCAAACTGTTATTTTAACAGTTACATAAGTTACACAGCATGTTTAAGTCAAAAGATTCCACAAGGAAAAAAAAATTAAACTTTCATTATGCAGGCAAAAATAGTACCACACAATATGTACCTGGGAGGGAAGAAGGGAAGGGGAATCTCTAAACATTCAAATAAGGCCATAATTATTTAAAACCAACAATAAAACAATAATAAAACCCCCCAAAGATCCATTTTCCTTTCAGTGTTCAGTGCTGCTAACTATATGTACTTCTATTGTACAGATGTAATCGAGGCAGTGATATCTTGAAAGCTAGGTTTAGTGTTTTAAAACACTATCGGAAGTGGCACAAAGCTCATTAGTACATACAGTTGCCCTTGGAATGTCAATCTCAGTTGCCTTCATTAACTTAAAATTCACAAAGTGCACAGTTAAGATATGCCAAAAAATTGAAACTGCTACTCTACCAACAGCTGCCCATGCTTAATACTTAGTGGTCTATTGGAACAAAGTATGTTCTTTCAAAAAAGATGTGTAAGAAAAGCCACTGTAAAACATTTAGTTTCAAAGATGCACTAGGAGCTTTTTGTAAACTGAAAAGTAGAAAAACATAGATTAATCATGTAGAGAAAAGAATACAAAAAACACTAGAAACGACCATCAAACTTTCAAAGAACAAGCACCACAACAGACATTAGCATTCGATTTTGCAGTGTACAGCAATGTAATGATTTTATTCCAACCAATCCACTTCATCAAATTCTGAATCATCTTCTGAATCACTGTATTCCACAGCAATGCGACGAGAAAGTATGGTAGCAACATCATTCTCAATGCGCTCATGTTTAGCTTCTTGTTCACGTTGCTCTTCAACTTTGCGTAGCTGAATACCTAAATAACACGAAATCACAAATGTTACTCTCCTCCTTTATCACTATACAAAGTATTTAGCTCAGGATCCACAAAATGCTTTGCAAGCAAAAACAAAGTCTGTGGAGGCTGTCCTCCTCAGACAGAAGTTCTCTGTCAAGTTTTTAAAGAAGAATGTCAGAAGTGCAATGGCAGACTAGATCATCAGTCCTTCTACTACACGATCCTGCTTGTGATTCTCCATTAAAAATGCATCCACATTTTAGTACCACTGTGATTAAGCCGTTTGACTACTTGCATTTCCAGACACTTCCTATACTCTCTCTTCATTAATTCAATTACAAGTTACAGATATTCGAGTACCTTAACAAGACAGGACTTCTTGTAACGCAGTTTAATGATCTGTTCTTGGATAAAGTATTACTTAAAGATCAAACACAAAAGAGAAATAAGCACATTCTGATAGTATGAGAAAACTAAATCTAGTAACTTAGTTAAAACATCACAGAGATCATATATTTTGGTTTTATACTTACAACATCACAGACTGACATAGTCTAAATATGACCCACATCCTGTACTTAATACTCTCTGTTGTCAACTGACAGTCAACACAAGCACAAGTCCTTAGGTGGAATTTAAGCTGTAGTTACTTGAGCCATTCTTCTTGTGTAAGACTTGGTCAAAAGTATTTTCAGGAATCACCTAAATTACACAAGCAGAGGCTCTCCTTTATTAGTTTTTTTGCTGACATCCTCTACTAATGTTCATGTACCGCTGTTGTACTCAAATGTTGTTGATATTTCTTTAGATTTAATGATGTTATTATTTCATGTGCATATAGATGCTTCAAAAATATTTTGAATTGGCATTGTAGCCCATCTACTGATATTACAGTACTATACAGATTCTGTACTGTGTTGTAGGTGCAGGGGAAAAAACAAAGAATGTAGTACCTGAAACACTTGAGAAAGATTGATTATTCAAAGATATCACACAATCAAACAGCAGTACGCACAGTGCAGTGGGGATTTTTCTGGCCATGGTCACCTTAGAATGATGGAATAGTTTGGGTTGGAAGGGACCTTAAAGATCATCTAGTTCCAACCCCCCCTGCCATGGGCAGGGTCATCCCACACTAGACCAGGTTGCTCAAAGCCTCATCCAGCCCGGCCTTAAAAACTTCCAGGGAGGAGGCATCCACAACTTCTCTGGGCAATCTGTTCCAGGGTCTCACCACTCTCACACCAAATGCTTTCTTCCTAGTATCTAATCGAAATCCTAACATCCAATCTAAATGGTTTGAAACCATTACCCTCCATCCTATCGCTACATATCCTTGTAAAAAGTCCCTCCCCAGCTTATACTTACAGCTTCTTGCTAGATCATGAGGAACACACTGCCCTGCACCTCTGCCATGCACTTACACCCTGCCAGCGGCACACTTCTCAGTGTAAAGACTGCTCCACTACTGTGTTGAGACATGCCAGGATTAGATACTTAACAGCTTTAAGTCATAAGCAACGATTTTGGAATCTCATTTATATGTTGTTTTAAATACATTTATACATTGTTGTAATAACTGATAGGCAATCAAAATTCCAATGCCAACTGATCTTTTCTGCTTTTATCTATGAATCAGTCTGTGAAAAAGAATGCTTCTGTCTTCTACACAATCTGTGGGTTATCAGAAATAGCTACATTTTCAGGTAAACAGAATTGAAGAGATAATCTCCACAGATCATCTATAAACACATGTACTTTTTAAAAAGATCTAACTTCCACAGAGAACCAGTTTCACCATCCAGACTGAACATCTGATAAGTGCAATCACAAATTGAAAAAGATCTGTCTACTTGGCAGTGCATATGCTGTAGAGAAGAGAAGGACTTAAGATGCATTCCTCTAAACTAACTACTCTACCTCTCAAAACTTATGTATATTTAGCAAGTTTCAGAGACCATTCTTTTTGCCCTTTAGCAGCCAAACATTACCTTTTCGTATTGCTTCCAGAAGAACGCTTCTAGCATCACTGATTACAGGAAGAGTTGAAGGATGGCGTTTGGGTTCAGGAGCAGGAGCCACTTGGGATGGTGGAGATGGAGGCATTAGGGGGGCATGAGGGCCAGGGACAATGGTTGTGGGAGGAGGGTGCAGGACAGGAGGAGGGTGAGAAAGGGCTGCAACTGTGACAGGAGAGGAGGGTCGAATGCCAGGAGGAGGCAAGGGAGGAGGCGGTGGTGGTGGAGGAAGTCCCTGTATTTCAGCTTGTGGAGGAACTGGGTGAACCGGTACAGCTTCGCACACTTGGGCAGCTCTAGTGACAGGAGGAGAGGGTTGTGCCAGGGGAGGAGCAATTGGAGGTGGAGCTGGATGTAGGACTCCAGGAGCTATCTGGAGAGGAGCTGGTGGAGGTGGCACAGCTGGGGCCTGCAGAGCAGCTGTGGGAGGGGGTGGAGGAGGTGGGACTGGGGGCGGAGGGGTGGAAGTCATTGCAGCTCTTAGTGATGAAGTTGACAAAGCAGATGGAAGAGGTGGTGGCGGAGGAGGAGGAGGAGTGGGGCTCACAAACACTGATGTTCTGCCTGTTGCTGGTGACTGAGGACGATTTTCTACCAAGCTAGTAGTGGAGCTGAAATATTCAATAACAGGACAAAGTTATTAGAGCTGGAAAGTGGAAAAGATAACAATATATTCATTTCTGCAACTTACGAATACTGAACACTGGGCATTAAAGAGCACTATCTACTATAATGACTTCAAGGTCTTCATACCTCACATACAAGGAAATTTAATTCTCAGTATGGAGTATGCATCAATCTTCCAACAGACTCTTGCTCAAATTCAGCTATTAACCAACTTTAGGCTCTTATACAAACCTGCATCTTTATCAATGGTTTCCTATACTAGTATAACTCTCCCCAAACAACCCTAACTAAATCCAAATTACTCCTTTGAATTAAGGGAACTGGTGGTTAACTGCTTTGATTCACAGAACTTTAAAGACAGAATAAAGCAGTACAAGCAATGAGGATGAGTTACATTTGAATTACATATTTAAGATTTGATGACAGGATGAGTGAGGCCAGCATGAAAGGTCATCACTTACATGTATAGAGAGGTATATTTATATGCTAGATATTCATTATGGTGTAATGAATAGGTGAATTCAAGAAAACAAAAGTGAACAGGAAAATTACTTTCCTGAAAGACCACTAGATTATTTCCTTCAGCTGTTGCGGAAAATTAATCTAAATAGTTACGCATTTCTGTCTATAATCCCCTGAACAGTAGAAAGACATTCTTTTCAAGAGACCAGCATCGTGCTGACGTAACAACTACTTCCGAATTAACTGTCTTCTATTCCAAATTGTATGTGCCTGACCATAAAGTAAGATTTTGGGTATAAACCAATGGGGGATTGACAACCAGAGCCCAACTCTGCAAATACTCTAAACATGTATCCAGTTCTAGAAAGGCACAGAGTCACAGGAAATAAAAACTTTTTGGGGAAAATAAAAAAAAAGGGCACACTTTCTATTTAGCAACTGTGATAAATACATAGTTTTTGCAGCTGTCAGTCAGGTCTTTATTGCAGTTTTACTACAATATATTCTTCCTTTCATGTAGCCTGAAACACAGCTCAGTTGTACAAATTTCCAAAATTCCACAGCCAAATTCTGGGATTCCAACATCTTTCACAGAAACATTGTCCAAACAGGTGTCTTGCCATTAATTATTACTAACAGCACGGTGAGGCCTGTCTCCACAACGGCGCCCTACGACCTTTGTCTCCAACTCCTGCATGTCTCTGTGGCTGCAGACACACCAAGGCTGTGGACTGAAACAGCCCTAGAGTGTGTGTACTGCCTGGGCTGCATGGAGACAATCCGAATGACTATTAATTTTTAAAACTAGAACTCCACGATAAATCTGAACGTGGCTTGACCACTTCATACCTAACACAAGGAGGCACGGGTTTCACATCTCCTGCTCCATGCATTGGAGGCGGCGGTGGTGGTTCATGTGGTCTGACCAACACTCGCTCCTCAGCTCTGTTCAGAAGTTCAGACATCTGGCTATAGGGTAATGCAGAAAGCGAATATGATCCATCCATATGGTCCACATATGCTTGAGATCTGTAGGCAAATAGTGAAAAATGATCCAACATAACCTTGAGTAAAAGTAATACTGCCCTCAGCTATTCTTCTATACTTCAGCTTGATTTCTGAATTCAAGTATCGTCTCTGCTCCAATGTTGCATATCGCACTTCATGGCTTTTTAATAATTTATCTCACTTCCCATGCCATGGCTTCTAGCAGCTCAAGGGTTTAATGAATCTGACAGGTATATTAGACAATTTTTACAGTGTGCTTGTGATCTTAGTGTTTATTAGTCACATAACTATGAGTTAAGCAAACATAGCAATACAATCGTAAATCCACATAAATCAGAGCGTATTAGGAAACAGACTTACTCAATAAAAATTTCTGCTCTTCAATCCCTACATATATGCGACTGTATTTTATAACATTTAAGAAACCTTTTAATAAACTATTCAAGCATTAAACAAATTTCTCTGTTAAATTCAAAGAAAATGTGTCTGCAGTACATTTTTCAACAAATAAACCAATATTCTACATTTCCACATACTGCCACCACTGTAGTATCTAAGCCTATTACATTCTTCAGGGGTGAAGTTCTTACTCTGTTGTTTAAAAGCCCAGTCATTGTTCTGTATCTCAGCACGTATCTGTACATGTAGTGCTCCCAAGCACTACAGCATTATTTATAATTGCATTATCGGTACTGAGATAATCAAGGTTTAGGCCAGGGTCCTAGATATAAAAGGAGCCCTGCAACAAGTGTGTCTAATGTGGAGTGTGATGTAGAACACAACAGGAGGACAGCAGGGAAGCCGACGTTTTTACCAACAGCTCGACACAGCAGTTTGCTGCTATAAAGTTGTTCCCAGAAAAATACTAATCATTGTAACTCAGATTGTACCTTACTAAGTGAGATGCACTGAGACCATTTTTACTTTCTGAAATGAGTTTTCTACAAGCAAGTTTCTCTATTTTTCAGATGGCAGACATTATCTCCTGGAGCTGTCATAATTATCCACTGTCACCATTAAGTTTGTTTAAAGGTCTTAAAAAGGTAAACAAAATCCTGGGGTGCTTTTGGCCAGCAAAGGATAGGGGGGAAATGTAACTATTTTTTTTGGAGGACAATGAAGACCTTTTAATTAAATAAAAAACAGTCCCCCAGAAACATACCCCCAAAACTCCTAATGCTACTTGTCAGTCTTCTTTCTTATCAGATGTTTCTTGGCTGGTAAAATTGACTTGGTTTTGCATGAACACCAGAAGCATAAACACAGCAGGTGTTCACCATGTGAAATGCTACTTCTAGCCACCAGCAAATACCTGCTGTGAAATGAGAATCCATCAGGTTGGATTTTGTAATAGGCCATAACCAGAAACGTCAATCAAACCTTGGATTTGCTCAAGAGTAGAGAGAAGCTCAGCATTCTCAGTCGAGTTCTAAGTGGACGTTTGTTCACATCACACCCACCATATAGCCTTGGCAGTGTCTGCTTAAGAAAAACCAAGTGACTGGAATAATAGGGATTTTGTAGGTCAAGACTGGAAGGTAGTGACACACCTGGGTGTAAACTCACAACAGTGACACTACATCTCCTGCAAGTTGAAGGCAACACACATCCTTAGGATACACTGAATTTCAAGGATACATGCTACGCTTAACAAGGTAATAACTACTCCTTTAAGGACACACTAAGTATTTTAAAACTGAGTTTTGATTTAGCTAAATCTATGGTTTCCAGTGCATTTCAAGAATAGCAGTATTATTGAACAGCTCATCATTTACCATTTCTCAAGCACGTTCTCTATGTCATATGAATATCTCTATGTCATATGAATATTTTAATAAAGGAGAGAAAAAACAAAAAGAAACCTTGATTCGAAATGCGAAGCGGGGCCATTAGCAACTTCAATGTGCTTATGTAAGAGGTTAGCATCATCTTCTGCAAGCTCTGGACCTTGGGCTAACTTCTGCCACTCTCTCCGTCTGTCATGAGGTGCCCTTGGCACTTTTTCTGGTTCATGAGGGCGATCTAGATTTTTCTGCTGCAGGAGAGTTGTGCAAACAAAACTGACAACTAAGACAGTGTTTTTTAATTAGTTGCATTTAAACATCAGCCACAGAATAATAAAAACCAATACCAATTCAAGTGCAAGAAAAAATTACTTTCAGTCTAAATGTGATAGATAAATCAAAAAGACTTCTAAGAGGCAGAAACTTCAGTCTAGTAGATAATTAGTTGAATAATACAGAAGAAAAAAAATCTCTATAAGTAGCTTTTTATTCTAAGTCTGAACTGAAATTATGAATCTGGTTTATATTTACTGTCTCTATGTATGAAATATACAGGATAACAATGAAACAAAAAAGTAGCATCACCTTTGCGAAAGTGTTTGTTTACTTTTAAGAAAATACAAACAAAATGCTGTATTCCTACCAATTTATTTCTAGTTTAGAGCAAACATATCTATTAAAATGTCATTCAAGCTTTTTCACCTGTAAGATTGTCAGATTTTTGTATTATAAAAGTGTTCCAGTGTAATTCTTTATGCTTGCTGTATTCCTCCTTCTTTTAATCTCTTTTGAGTTACTGCTAGAAGACTTACAAGTTCGTGCAGATCTGCTGTTAGTTACATTAAGACAGCTTGAAAGCTCTAGGCCCTTCTCTATTATTATTTATTACTGTTATTGAATATTTATTTGATAACGTTGATGGAATTGAATGAATACAAGTAGTTCTAGTTGAATGAAGATAAGTCTGTAAAGTTTGCATTGTTACTAATTGCATAACCGAAAATGTACCAAATCTGCAAGTAAACCCTTCCAGGAAAAAACAACGAGAAGCTGTATAAAGCTAACATACATACCTTCTGCTTCCTCTTTTCTTTTCTTTTGTCCTCGGTGTCCTGCAACATTTTTTCCTTCCACAGATCAAAGAAGTAAGAAGGATTGGTATAAAACTTCAAACCCTCTTTTCCATCATCCCTGGAATACAATGATGCAAAGAGTGCATGCTATTTGAGAACGCACGAATCCAAACATTAAGGCACATGAAAGGCATATTAAGGAATACCTGATATCCCAGACACTAAAATTTTTTACTGAAGAGTATTAAAAAGATGAACATTGACTTCCTGTGCCATCATTCTTTACTACCTCTCCTTGTATTCAGGGTCTCAGTTTTAGACAAGTAACTTTAGCTCAAGCTGTAGATAAAAAAGACTGTCATAAACCAGAGAACTCGCATTTCAGTGACTCAAATCTTGCTCTTAAAATAATGAGCCAATTTTTGTGGCTGCTCATGTTCAACTATTGATTCAAACCTACTTTGGGACAGCAAACAACATTCATTTCCATTAAAGACCTTTCCTTCTACATACTTAACTGCTCATTTTCTTCACTTCACATCCAGGAGTGTTATACAGCTTAATAAATACAGATAACAAAAGCGTAAAATTTAAGTAAAGTGGAGTAAAGTTTTAATGCTTATAATGCCTTCTGCTGCCTGTATTCCTCCATAGTTTTCTAGTGTGGCTCCTTGAATATTCAAGTGCTACTCAACACGAGTGAGGTGTCTGGATATAGCATCTTTATTACATAAAATAAGCTGGAAATTGGTTTTGATTAATTTCATTTTACTAACCTGTAAGGGGTGAGAATGTTAAGTGGAGGAGGCTGTTCACAAATGTCGTAAGTTTCTTGCAAAGGAATAGGCAGAGTTTTGCGGTCGAACAGCTGTTGATCTTGTATTGTGGAACTACGGAAAGCTTTCCTCATTGTAATGTCCTGCAGCGACACTAAAAGAGAATATTCCCGTTAAAAGAAAAACACACCAAAGGTAGTTTCTTTGGATTAATCTAGATTAATCAAGAAATGCTGGTTAGAATATAAATGTTAAGCATTACTACTAGTACCTCACCCATCTTACAGCAAGTATAAATCCATCTAGCGCTACTGCCACAGCAAGATATCATCAGATAATGCAAAAAACATGACTTTAATGTTCTAGCACATTATACTTTATTTAGCTCCACAGGAAATTTTTGCTCACCTGGATATATCAGAACTCTGTCTCTCCAAAGTAGCTCAACAAATTGCTTACTGTAGCTATAAAATATCACTCTCTAGTTTGGAAGTACCTAATAAAATTTACAAACTCCATTTCCTTTTGGTACTAAAAATTTACTCTCTATCTTGTGGTAGACACTTTACCTTTATACTATTAGCAAGTCAAACTGAATTCCTAGGCAGCAGCTCCACTGAAGGCCCACTCAGATGCCAAAACAGAAAATCACCTAAGCTTATGCTACTGATATTGGTGATTTTAATGGGAGGTGATACTATTTTCCAACACAGGAAACTAAGTCAAATGTTTTTTAATCAGAGCGTTTAATTGGGATGAGACTTCTCTCTCTAATTTAGGTGAGATATCTTGGATTTTTAAGGACAGTAGTTGGGAATAATCTCTTATCTTTATGTAAGATTCTCTCCCTCCCTCATCTTCAGTGACTACATCTGTGAAGTTCAGCTGTGTCTCAAGACTAACTTTGCAGCCAGTGTTAGACTTTCACGAGACAAAACAACAGCCCTTTTCATTGGTTTGGGCTTTATTTGAAAAAAAATATGCATAAACAATACGGAAAAGAGTTTTAAGAAATACTAGCAAAGAAAGTACTTGCAACACATGCATTTTATCTACGAATAACTATGTTTATTTTATGCAAACAGGTTGATAGTAGTGCTCCTTTACTCAAGCTGAGAGGGTCATCCCCTCCTCCCATATCACTAGGGCCTTTGGCAACTATTTTAAAGGCGTGTATCTGTTTAAGCTGAAAGGTGCATTTTACTCTGTACCTCTGTGTATGCTTCTGTGTGTTACAGGAACCAAATGTGTGTGCACACATGCACACACGCTGAATTTCTGTTGTATGATCACAACAGGGCAGAAAGCAGGATTTTTTCCCAGAAGGCTTTCAACTCTTGGGCTGTTCTGTCTTACCTAAGAGTACTGGCAGCATCTTTTGTGAGGCTAAAGATGGGGTTTATTTGATTTTAAGTTTGGCTTTTGAAGTCCACTACAGTTGGCAAGTTTAGTGTTGTTGGAGTTGTTTCCTCCTTTTTACCCTTAGGTTCTGTTTCAGTACAGGGCCCTTTATTCTTTATAATACCTTTAAATAGCTGCTCAGAAACCTTTTTAAGTGTGTGAAAGGAATATAACGTGAATGTCAGTTAGCAGTCTCAATTTCTGCAGGTATTTTTGCACTCATAAAAAATCACATCTATTTTGTACCTGTCATAAAGTACAAGTTGTTATTTGCTGGCGAAAGTTCACAATTAGAAGAACTGGGGTTTACCTCATCTAATAACCTAGTCTTAGATCCTTTTATGCTTCAGCTGTTTTTCCTTTGGGTTGTTGGTTTTACAGATCTCACGAAATGTACTTATTCAGAGTTGCTTGGCAATCCTGCAAGCCTTTAAACTGTCACTTACTGGAGACTATGCCAACAAAAATAAAAGTTATTATTCTTCTCTTTGAACCTGTGTACATTCTGGAGGCGATGGAATAAATTAATTTATTCCAATAAATACAGCTCTTTGTTTTAATATTAAGATGCTCAGAGTATGTGACACCACATTATCGAGATGTACATTGTTCTAAAACCTCTTTATTAGCATTCCTAAATCTCTTCAGCGAGCAGAGCCAGTCTAATTAATAATATCCATTTTCTTGCTTAAATACCCATTTTTAAACATGTACAAGGGGAGAACACACCTGAGGATAAGCAATCAATCAACCCCCAACAGTAAGCATGGATTACTCTCTCTCCAAGTTACATAGCTTAGAAAATACATGTAGTATAAAAAACATACACTAGAATTTCAAACAGGTGGGTGCATTTCCTGCACTGATACGCAATGACCAGCATTCACTGAAAAGCATCTCATTATTCAGAACAACTGATTACATTAGGACAACAGGACTAAGGAAATGAAAGGATGTGGCACACAGAATACTGAGAATCACGACACTGACATACCTCGCCTACAGACAGGGATCAGGTAAACACCATGCTGCAAGCACAGCGTAATCCTGGGCTGTGCACGGGCTGGCTTACAAAGTCATTTGTTTAAGTTGCCAGCTGGCTAAGAAAGAGAAGCCCTGTGTGACTCGGCAGGGAGGATACGTGAAAACCTGGCTGGTCGTCCAGCCACTTGGCTTTGGCCGACTGACAAAGTGGCACAGCAAAAAGACAGGTCAAACAAATTGGTGAGAGGAGACAAGGCACCGAAGGAGGAGTTGGAAATGCTGCAGGCATCTGACTTGACGCTGACAAATTGAAGCTTCCAGTTTCCCAATTCCCAACAAGCACCAGAACCTTTCTACAGCCCAAGATCCTAAATTTCATATGGATACATCTTCCTGAAAGTCCATCTGCTACACCATTTGCGTTTACTGGAATGAACAAAAACCAGGGTCTTAAATAATTTCCTTAAATGCTGAAATGTTCACAATTCAAGTCAAACATCCATTCAACAATCTGAACAAAGGCCAGTTTATCTTTACTGTGCCTGTCGTTTGGATTGTATGAAAAGACCTATTATGGCAGCCAGTCTAACGTTCTGTACACAACAATATTTTCCACATAATTGTCAGAAAGCTAAGCTGCTGACCTTTTGTACATTTGCTGTTGAAAAAGAGATGCCAGTCCATTTTTATTGGTAATCAACAAATAAGTGGGGAAAAAACAGTATTTAAATTGCACTCTGATATGACACTGTATCTGGGTTTCTATTGGGCTGAACTACAAATTAAATAGAAGAACATATCAGTAATATACATACATAATAACATTTTGCCTCCTGTTACGACTCTCATTAAACTGCAATCCTCAATTTTTAGTAAAAGTCAGGTATGGAGCATACCAGTGTACAGACAGAAAGTAGCTACTTTTACAATTCAAAGATATTAAATATTCCATTTTATTTTACGTCACAAGAAGAAAAAACCACACCGCTACTCTTTTTTTTTATTCTTTTAAACTCAGTTCAATGTATAATTTATGATGAGGTTCTAGGCAATAAAACGTAATTCTCCCAGAGATGGTAAACAAATAAATAATATAAATTTCTTTAAAAAGCTTGTGTTTTCAACACTTTCTGCAGAATTTCATCCTGACAACTTCAACGACTATGAACTCTTGAATGTCGCAGCTGTGACACCTGGCAGAACCGAACAACTATAGAAAACTATAGACAAATCAATGGACTCAGTTGCCCACAAATTACTTTCTCCGTTCCAAATCTTACTCAGCAATTTGAAAAGTGCAGAAAAGAAAGAATGACAATATCAAGTGAATAATTTATTTGGAAAATTCCAACTAAAGATAATTAATTGAGCAGGTTTTGAAAATTCTCTTCAGATAAAAATTGCGTGATTCAGTTCCTAAAGACACTGCAGTCTTGAATTCTGATTTCTGCTTTATATATTTTATTTTTTAATGATTATCCACTTCAACAATGTCTAGAATTGCATATGTATTAGGTTTCTCTATCACCAGAATACTTCTGACTGGTCACTGCAGGCTTCATAGTTGGTCAGCAGAGAGACTACTTCTGCAGAACAGAAACTGCTTTTCTTTGGGTTTGTCCTCAGCACAAGAAAATAAATTTGCAATATTGATTTAAAAAAATGCAAACCAGCTCATTCCCTCTTCGGATAGAAAATGTACATAGCTTAACTACTACAGGTAAACACAGAGATTATGTAAATGTTAGAGCAATCATTTTATAAAGACTCAGGAGTTGCTCGAAAAGCAGCGTGTAGAACCACGGAGCCCTGAGCAGGGCAAGATGCAAATGACCCAGCTGCATCAAGCAGTGAATCTGCTGGTGAGTCTCAACAAAACCACCACATTATTTAGCAAATGACATTCTGTCCAGATCCCTCTTTTTATACACAAAATACAAATCATGCAATATCATGGCTATACCGCTGAACTTATTAAGCCTTGGACACACTGATTTAAAACTGATTTACTTACTAAATAACCGACAAATTGAATCAAGGGCTAAGAAAATGGGAGAAAAAGCACGGAAAGCAGTTGGAGCTCAGCCCATCTGCTCACATCTTTGAGAGGGAGACGCACTCAAATCCAACTTCCATTAAGTGAAGATGTGCCAGGAAGTGACCTGGTACACAATTTAAATTAACAGTATTTTTCTTTATTTTACTTCAGGGGTAAAAATTCTTACGAATGATCTGACAGTAGTGTTATTCTCCACATTAACATATTGCATGTGGAGGTCAAAACTCAATTTTCGTGCTCTCCCTGGTCTTTGATTACTTTTATACTCAAGTGATCAGATTCCTTTCCAGAGGCTAGAGACGGGAAGTGAGTTGTCGCTTAAAATGGAATTTACTACCCTTTCCTTGCAAGTCTCACAATCAGCTGAGTATCCTCATTTAAAAGTTGACCAGGTCTCCCATTTTCAGAAGTATACAGACCGCAACTAGCTGTCAAGGTTTTTATGTTTCTCCCTATCAGATGTCATCTTTTTTTGCCTATAGCAAAAGGAGAAATCTTTCTTTAGCATTAATCCAGCAAAATTTCTCAATTACCGTCCCTTTTATGACAGGGCAGTATTTCTAGAATGTTTAGAAAAAAACAGGCGTATGTGTTCAAAGCCAGAAACCGGCTGAAATACAACTGACAATGTAGTTTTATTCCTTTCCTGAAGTATGCTACGCTGGTCACCCGTAGCACTTCTGCCATTAAGTTTTTTACGTCATTTGGCACGGTTTTAAGAGATATGCTGCAGAAATAAAAAATCTAATGCACTGCTTCAGGATGAAAATCCCCTCCAGTTTGAGATTTAAATAGAATTGGCAGTTCATATTAAAGAACCACTAAATTAATACCAAAACATGCAGACAAACACTTAGCTTATGAATTCTCCCTCTGCCATGATACCATTTATTTCAGTGGTACACAACTACTTTCTAACACTTCATTACACTGTACATCAGAGATGCAATGCGTATTAGCATTTCAAAAAAGAAACATAAAAGCTAAAATCTCAAAAACTGAGTTTTCTACAGATAAGAAATTAGTTATTTGTAGCAAAACTTCAAGTTTAATGACAAATTTGCAAAAATACGGTAAATTAACAAAAATTTACTATTATAATTATAAGATTTGCATATAAATGGAAATAATTAGTAATGCTGTTTATAAAGAAAATAATGAAATTAAAAATGGTTGCAAAGAAACTATGCCCTTAGGGTTCATTTTCTGACCTATGAGGATAGCTTACATTGCAGGGCTACTGAAATTGTCAACCTTAGTTCACCTCCAAAGCAGAAATGTGTTTTCTCACTCCTAAGAAGACCCAAGATGTGACAACTCTTGAAGACATATAGGCTAGTTTCCCATATAATCGAAATAAAATTCCATTCACTGAAAGAAAGCAAAGGATTTCTTTTTGTCTGCATGCAAATTTAGTACCTGAGGGGGAAAAACTCACATGTATGTAAAAAGAATAAAGTATGTAAAAGAGTAAATTACAATATGAAATTAATAATTCTGAGAAATTAAAGATTTGAAAACAGTATAATAATTCAAACTAAACCAAGTTCATTGCAATTCTTCTGCAACAGAAACATTGTGCAGCAGGAGTTAGTTCCTTCAGGACACAATCCTAATTCTTTCACAGAGATCTTGTAGTAATTTCAAACTAGAAACTAACTATAAGACAAACTATTACAAAAAAAAAAAAAAAGAGTCTTTTATTACTTTGACTCTACCAGAAACATCTTGTCAAGTGTCTGCATCTCGTTCAATGAATCTGATTTGGGCTGGTTTTGTCCATGCCACTTAGCTTTAAATGAATCTTAATTTCTTCCTCTTGTGTAATAGCACAGGCCCAAAGGAACACATTAAATCTTCTATTGCTGCCTACTGGCAAAGAACTAGCAAATGAGACTCATTTTACAAGTACAGCTCATTTTACAGATGATGTTAGCTGATCAGAAGTACTGCAATTTGCTTAATTCTTGCATAGAGGGTTAAGAAAGGTAATACCAAATGTCAAATTCCAAATGTCCAGCTATTTTAACCCAGATCAGGACTAAACCAAAACAATTTGTGATGAATTTCTAAATCTCAAGCCCCAAACAGGATACTGAAGGAGAGAGAGTTTTCTGATCCCTAATTTTAAAGGACATATAATAATGAATTTCCTCTCATCTCCTTTGTTCTCATCTGGTGACTCATTCAGTGCAGACATTTGTGAATAAGAACACTGGGTATGGCTCAAGGACTAAATATTATTAGGTTAATAAAAATAGTCATTTAATAGTTCCTGACATTGAGGACTGCATGTGTTCCTCTGATGTAGTAGTAGTCACTCTTATTCTATGGTGTGAGAGACAAATCCAGGGTATCACATTTGAGTCACACACAGCCACAGTGGACTTAATCAAGTATCACATAGAATGTTTGGGGTTGGAAGGGACCGCAAGAGATCATCTAGTCCAACCCCCCTGCCAGAGCAGGATCACCTACAGCAGAGCGCACAGGAACGTGTCCAGGTTGGTTTTGTATGTCTCCAGAGAAGGAGACTCCACAACCTCCCTGGGCAGCCTGTGCCAGGGGTCCGTCACCCTCACAGTAAATACATTTAGGTCGAACCTTCAGTTTTCCAGTTCGTGCCCGTTGCCCCTTGTCCTGTCACTGGACACTGAGAAGAGTCTGGCCTCATCTCCCTGACACCTGCCCTTTAGATATTTATAAGCACTGATAAGATCCCCCATCATCTTCCTCTTCTCCAAGCAAAACAAGCCCATCTCTCTCAGCCTTTCCCCGTACAGTAGGTACTCCAGGCCCCCAATCATCTTACCTCATTTCAGCCCTGTTTTCACTAACTGAGGTGTCTGCCCCCTTTCTTTAGCTATACAGTTCAGCAAATGTTACAGTATACACAGTACTTTGAAAAGTTGGTGGTGTGGTGCATTTGAGAATACATACTATTTACAAATATTTCTAGGAATTTTCTGAAATCAAGTAATTACGGCTATTTAGCACTGAAACTTTCAGCCAAACTTCTCAAAAGCGATTTATACAGGAAAGTACAATTTCCCATCTTCCTATTCTGTAACATCTTCAGATGTTTTAACTCAGTGACTTAAAATGGTCTCTCCATTTTCCTCACATGCCACACTAGATATGCCATATCAACACATACACCACCCTAATTTAAACCAAAAAAACAGGCTGCCAGGGTAAATGCAGAAATGACATTAACACTCTGGAGTATTACAGCTCTTACAACATCACAATTGTTGACAATTTTTTACTATACACAGAAGGGATTTTTGTCATTATCCAGTCATAGTAAACAGTGTATTTTATTGGAAAAAGAGGTGTATGTGTATGATTTATGCTCAGTTGTCAAGAGACTTCAAAAATTCTATTATTTTAAGAATTCCCCTAGGCAAGTCATGATGTTATGGAAAACCTGCTACTAGCTGCGAACAGCTGTCTTTCAAAACCTGCTCTAAAATTAATGTCACGCAAAATACAGAATCAAAACCTCCTTAGCTTAATTTTGCTTAGTGAAATTACAACACAACTAAAGACAACTTGAAGAGCATGCCCCTGGTTTGATACTTCATTTTTCCTGGATGACACACAACTATTATACCTAAATATTCAGAACCAAACCAGCTTTCTATAAAATTGGATCCCACAAGCATCTTGGAAGTTCCTTTGCATGATATGATGTTGCTCTACTTTCTAGGTCTTAGCCTAGAACACCTCAAACCAGTTTGGGATTACAAGACCTTTCACAGCACCACCAACAGATATGCAGGAAGGGAAGAAAGTTTCATAGTATTTACATATTAGGCAGTCAATATTCCTATAGTCATCACAAAGCCTATACATCATTTAAATCCCAGGCAAATTCAATCTTATAGGCATGAGCTATACCCTACTGAGTCTTGGAAGTACTTCCATTTTCTTAGTGCTAACCAATATTTACAGTACTTCATGCTATTTGAAAAGAATCCAAGGGGATATATGGTGTCAATAAACGGAGCTATACAACTCTAACTTCATACCAGAAGTAAAGATGGTAACAAGTTAAACACAAAAAGCCTACGTGGACAAATGGTTACATCCCATAGACATTTGTAGGGAAGTTTAAAAAAAGGAGTAAAGACATCTCTAGGCATTCGCACAATATTACATATTATTAATATTATTAGCACTAATAAATAACTACTGAAATGACATGTACTCCTGTAGCAGTTTTTATGTAAATTCATTGGCAGCAGTACTGTTTAGTAAGTGTGAAAATGTTGAGCTCAGAAAACTGCTCTAGGCTATAAAAGAAATCTGTATCAGAAATAGAAATGGATGTTCTTTCATCATGCTTTGCTCTGTGTTTTTATAAACACAATTTAAACTATTATTATTTCCATTTCATGAATCAATGGTGTCTGGGTGACAAATAAGAAATCTTCAATGCAGAGGTTAACTTACATTCCTCTTCCTTTGGATCAAGCTGTGTAACACTGACAGATAAGCGATCTACTCGTTCTTGTAAGGAGTTGACTCTAAATGAGAAACTGTGTGCTTCATTGAAAAGTTCACCAAATATATCTTCAGCATATTTACCTGAAATAGGAAAAAATAGCATTTCAAGCACATCACAAGACAGCTGAACGAGTTAGCCTTTAAAAAGATTTCTATTTTAAGTAAATCTAAGAGGCACAAGTAACACTTTTAACAGCCTATATTTAGTGAGTTCACTAAGAATGCTTCAGAAAAGGAAATAAAAGTTAAATATTTAACTTGCAATTTATTTATCAGAAATGAAATTTATTTATTAGATTACAGGACAGATATTCAGCTTACATACTTATAACTATGATGATATGTAAGGAATTAGACTGTTTATTTTCTTGGGTATGTATAAAAGGATGATTTCCAGCATCTTAAGCTGCTCATGTATGAAGAACAACTCAAGTGAAATTTATCTCAGCATTTCTTAGAATGAAGTACAGTTTCCACTCCTACTGTTTAAAGGACCTTTCAAACACTGAAGATCAGGTATTTACATCTAGGTTAGTTAGAATCATCCTATTGAAAAATACACACCAAAATAATAAGCTCCACTTTGAAGGACCAAAATTCTAGTAACTGACTAATTTATATTTAAGTAAAACAAGGATCTCCTTTGTTCAATAGGCATCAGACATTTAGCACAAAAGAGCAGGAGTTTCAGAAATTATGAGAAAAGGATGAGTAATGAGCTTCTCTTCTACAGATGTTGTACTCTACACAGTGCTTCTAATGCATCCCAGACTCAAGGAGTCTGCTGACGCCACCGAAAACAAACCCACTAGACTGCCCAGCAAAATTTGTAGCCACATTTCTGAAATATTACATGATTGCTTAAAAAAATTTCTACCATACTGTGCACATGCAATTTCTGTGCTGTTTGTGCACTTAACGTTCGTTTCGGAAGTATAAATCCCACAAATTTCTACCTGGTTTGCACACAAGTTCTGACAGATACAGTAGGAAAGGATAGTTATGAAAATCTTGCCTTTGGTGCACAATAAATCTGAAGTATACGTAAAAATGAGGACAATTTCAAATAAAGACTTCAAAAGAATGAAAATTAAATCCCTACAGGTAGTGTGGAAACTACTTAAAGATACCATGTGGTTAGCACAAGGCTAGCATATACCATTTATTAAGACTTACGTAATGGCAATAGAAAATCAGCACGACTATAAACAACAGAATATAAAAGGAGATATTAGAAGAAAGGTACAAATGAAGAAAATAGAAAGGATCATAAATTCTGGCCTATTAAACATAAACCCCCAAAACTAGCCTGAGGAACAACTATCAAACGAATAATACATATTTCTTCAAAGACGTGAGGAGCAAGAAAGCCTGCCAAGAGTCTGCAGAGCCAACTGGTAATGAAGGTATAGAGGAGAACTCAGAGAAGACAAGATCACTGCAGACAAGCTAAATGAACTCTTCTCACTGGTGTTCAGGGAAAGAACCTCAAGAGATCCTCATGCCACAACTCTTCTTTGTGGCAGGCTCAAAGAAACTGATTCAAAATTACAAAAGTAAATTGACAAAATGACCAGCAAAACATTAGTAACAATTTGTAAATCTCCTTAATACATGCTGAAAGGTGGCAAGCACAACAGTAAGGCTCAAAAATTCTTTCATGGAACACCTTGAGAGCTAAATGCCTGTAAGACTGACATCCAGACAAAATTAGTCTAAATCATTGTGAAGAACTGTATTAGCCAACACATGTATGACTTGCTGAAGAGACAACGCAGCTTTTGTAAAGCGAAATCCGTTGTGGTGGGTTAACCCTGGCTGGACACCAGGTGCCCATCAAAGCCACTTTATTACTCTGTCCCCTTAGCTGGACAGGAGAAAAAATATGATGAAAGGCTCATAGGTCAATATAACAACAGAAAGACCACTCAGCAATTACCATCACAGTAAAAAACAGACTTGACTTCAGGAAATTAATTTAGTCTACTGGCAATCAAAAGTCAGATTAGGGTAATGAGAAATAAAACCAAATCCTAAAAACATCTTCCCCCACCCCTCCCTTCTTCCCAGGCTTAACTTTACTCCCGATTTTCTCTATCTGCTCCCCACTAGTGGCACACAGGGATGGGGGAATGGGGGTTGTAGTCAGTCCATCACGTTGTCTCTGCTGGTCCTTCCTCCTCAGGAGGACTCCTCACACTCTTCCCCTGCTCCAGCGCAGGGTCCCTCCCATGGGAGACAGTCCATGAACTTGTCCAATGTGAGTCCTTCCCATGGGCTTCAGTTCTTCAACAAACCATTTGAGCACAGGTCCATTCCACAGGGTGCAGTCTTTTGGAACAGACTGCTCCAGCGTGGGTCCTCCACAGGGTTACAAGTCCTGCCAGCAAACCTGCTCCAGTGTGGGCTACTCTTTCCATGGGTACCCAAGTCCTGCCAGGAGCCTACTCCAGCATGGGCTTCACATGGGGTCACAGCCTTATTTGGTCATCTACCTACTCCACTGTCGGCTCCTCCACAGGCTGCAGGTGGATATCTGCTCCATCACCAACTTCCATGGGCTGCAGGAGGACAGCTTGCCTCACCATGGTCTCTACCATGGGCTACAGAGGAATCACTGTTTTGGTGCCTGGAGCACCTCCTCTCCCTCCTTCTTCACCGACCTTGGTGTCTGCAGGCATGTTTCACATGCTCTCATTCCTCTCCTCCAGCTGCTGTTGCGCAGCATTTTCCCCCCAACCCTGCCCTCCCTCTTCTTAAATAGGTTATCCCAGAGGTGCTACCATGGGCTCAGCCATGGCCAGCAGTCAAGGTTTAGCTTGTGGCCATCTGGCACTGGCTATATGGGACACAGAAGCTTCTAGCAGCTTCTCATAGAAGAAGCTGCTACCAAAATCTTGCCACACAAACTCAGGACCTCTCTGAAGTGTTTATAAGCACATGGACGGAGAGCTATCATCTATTCAGAATTCTACAAAAGTTTTGAAAGGCCCTAATCAAAGCTTTTTCAGAATACTTAACAGAAAACTTAAAAGGCAAGACATAGCAAGGATAAATCATCCCTCAAAAGGTACAAAATAGAGGATAGGAGTAAATAACTGGTCCTCACAGTTGAAAAAGGTGAGTTTTCATAGGTACTAGGACCTATACTATTCAAGATAACCATAAATGACATGAAAAAAATTGACATTTAAGTTTGCCAACAATACTAAGTCATGCAGAAGAAACACACTGAGCAGTGATAAATACACAGAACCTCCAGCTGGCTGAAGAAGCTTCCACACTGGAAAGAGCTGGAAGCTGCGAGATTAGTATGGAGCAACCTACATGCTTGCCCTGCTCTTCTTCTTGGAGCATCTGCTATTAGCCACAGAGACAAGCAGATCAAAGGTGCAGGAGTTCTTAGAACCTTTGTCTTGAAGTACCAGGGCACAGTAATATAGTGGAGAAAAGTCAGTAAAGTCTACTTAGGTGGCAACTCACCTAGCGTAAGACTTTCTAATATGTCTTGAAACTCTGAAAAGTTTATGTTCTTTAACCTGCATCTGAAGCAAGAGAAATTACTTAATAAGGGGAGCCAATAAGAGCAAGATTTCTAAAGTTTAAATAGATATTTATTACAACTGTAATGTATTTCAGGTAATATATTTAGATATATTGTTCAATTTATTTAGACAACTCACATAGTATTCAGACATGCAAACTAAAAATCAAGTGTAAAATTTCATATGTAGAGCTCTAAAATGCACCAACGTTTCTTTTACAGATTTCATCTGTATCATTTCATCAGGCTTACAATTCATCCACCTCATTAATGAGTTCCAATTGCAAATAATCTGTCTCAAACATCTTTTCATCATGTTGCATGCAGCCGCAAACATATTGCACAGAATAATTTGCCTGTGCTCATGAACACTAATCCTCAAACAGGAAATACATTAAAAACAACCTGTCGCATTTGAAGTGCTAATGCCAACCACAGTGTCTCTACCTACATGCCTGTTGGCAATCTCTTTGGCTTGAAGTCTATTTAACTAAACACTTTTTCCAGCTAAGCAAAATGTTTGCTTTTAGTGAATTTTACAACTTCCTTTCAGAAGAACACTATGTGTGAACATGTATATGTATACAGCACTTATAATTCAGTTTATGTTGCTGTCTCTGTGTGTATTCCACATAAATATGTCTTCAATTTTGAATGGATTACAAAAGATACGACTACAAGTGATAACACTGATCAAAGTGTTAAAAACTCAAAGAAATCCAAAAATTACATTGGTAAACAAAGCTGACCTCATTCCACTTAATTTATAGGTAACATGTTAGAAGAGTAAAGAATCAAAACTAATTCCATTAAATAGAATAAATATTCCAATTATTATTAACACTTCAGAAAATTTACATCGTTATGGGACTGCTTTATGAAAAACTCTTGTTTCATGCAGTACAATAAAGAAAATGGCAGATGACTATGACAATTAAAATAATAATGCCTCAGGATCTTGATCACAGCTGGATAAGTAATACCAGATTAGAAAGACCAGTCATCTTGTTTGCCTATTAAATGACAATACAGACTTCTGCAAATAAATTATGTCAGCATCTGCGAAAAGCTTATTTTACTGTATTTGCACAACTTGCTTAATTGACTAGAAATATACCAAAATGTGCTGTTTTCAAAAGGCAAGTCATCCTGTCTCCAGTATTTCTAGCTGCTCTTCTCAGGCCATCATACTAGCATTTATTTTTATTATCAGAGCACAAGGTTTTTTTCATTTAAATAAGAGGATACATTATTATTTATTCTTAATTAAGGAATATATTATTCATTTCTTTATTCTTTCCTAACTTTTTCTCTTATCTCAAAGGCTCTATTCACAATTAAGGGATACAGCAACACAGCTCCCGCTGGTGTCAGTCAATGTCCTGTTATATGACAGCCAAATGTCTTGGAAGTGATGTGTTGTCCTTCTCACAAGAACGGGCATGTGTCTTGATAACCTTTTTTGAACAATTATTTTCCTGACATTTATAATAGACCTATGAGCTGGAAAAAGAATAGGAGCTATGAGCTGAAAATAGAATAAAAGGAATAATGCTCACTGCTTTCCTCATTTTTTTTTTAAACTAAAACCACCAAAACATGTATCTTTCATCCCTGCTCATTACCATGGCAGTCAGTGTACAATGGCTCATAAAATCTGAAAAAACGATCGATCAGTTTTACAGTTCTCATCTTCCAACATTTGTTTCTCTTAATTTGTTTTTTCTCTTAATTTTCTCCTATAATTTCTTAAATATTTGCCCAGCATTAGCTTTTTGTGCACAAATAAATAATTTCTAACTATGCAATACACTAATATGAAGGGATATTATGGCAGAAGAAATGTTATTTTTGCATTGTTCTGGGGGTCTGGGTGTGCACCAGGTGTACTGAAGTCAACTACAATCACCGCATCAGGTTCTGAACTTACTTTAGGCTAATTAAACACCGTGTGGCAAATGGATGTCTTTTAAGTCTTATATATTGTGTTGTACAAATTCCTAGAGCCACACTAACATGCTGCAGGATCAGGGCACGTATTAGCAGTCCCCTCAAAACTCAAGTCCTTTAAATTCACCAGAACTACAGCATTTGCTACGCCATATTCGTTAGCGAACCTTAAGGAAAGGACATTTAAATTAATCATTTTACAACACTAGATCGGTTACCATCGGATTTAGTTACAGGCTCTCAGGCAAGGAATGGGACATGAATCCTGAAGCAGGACTTAAGGAGGAAACCACTACTTTACTATCCTTTCACGTTTTTAAAGAAAAAGAGTTCCAAAACCCTTCGACTGCATCTAAACCCGAAATAGCATCCCACAGATCAGTTAGGGCTTCAGCAGCCTCTCCTAACTATGGTCTAAGTTTTAACTAGTTATTTGGATATATTAATTGAGCACCTAAAGCGCTCAATGCCATAAACCGACATCATTTTTGGAAATTCAAGAGGATAACTGGCAAATCTTGGGCCAATGCAAGATGCATCAAGTGGGGCAAATGAAGTGAGAAAATTGTTCCATGTTGACAAATGTATCAATCTTAATTAAATTAGGTTTAACTAATTTGTCAAACTTCTAAAGCTCAAAGGGAAGGGAGTTAACATGTACGTAAGCAAAATCTAATCCAATATATTTATTAGTGGAGTTAAATTATCAAATAATTAGTATATTAAATATGTCACAACATTCTTAAATGCAATGTATAATAAAATGTTATGTCATTAAATTTATTATTATTGTTATAGTAATATTAAATTAGTGAATATGTGGATATACCAAAATATACACACCTCAAAATATTATTACAGTTTAAAAATATAGGTTTGGCAATTTGTTTTTTAAAAAAGATGTAGAAATTGATAAAATATCGGAAAGAATAAGCTAAGAATTCAGTCTGTTACCCACCTATACGCTATCATTCATTGATTTCAATCCTATTCACACACTAAACAATATTTTTTTCCAGTACATTTTCTAAAACCTAAAAGCACAGAACGAAAGCAGCAGTAAAACCTGTTTCATGTCCTGTTGCACAATCCCTTCCCAATATACTTACACTATGCAAAAATACGTTATTCACTACTGAGTAGTTCCTTCCTACACAATATAGTGGCTATATTAGAAAATATTCTTTCAGGATAATTAGCTACCACATAAGCCGCTAATAATATATAACCAAGGTCCCTTTAGAAAGGAACACAAGAAAGTTATTCTAAGTCATATTAACACATTTTTCCTCCTCCATTAATTATGACACATAATTTAACATAACCATTGCCTGTTGATTCAGATCTTCAGTACTTTTAATTTTATTTAATGGAATGTTTTAGCACAAATCAAGGTGTATCTAAGTTTCACTTGAAATCTTAGGATTCTCACCAGGATCATTTCAATCTCAGCTCAGTGGCAAGGAGACAGACTAAAATCTTGGAGACTAAACTGTGTTCCAGGCTTGGAGGTCAGAACCTTGATAGATCCTCTAGAACTTCAGTGGTTATGGCTGAGTGACCGCTGAAAAACAATGTACTAAATTCAGTTCAGTGACGCTCATTAGGAACCTGTCATTATGAAGGTGTAAGGGCAGGCCACAAGGACTGCATTTAAGGATCGTAACAGGAATATTACAGTACTGAAGAGACAATGTGGTTCCTTTAGCCAGCAAAATCGAACCAGACATTCATCAGACAACCTGACCGGGGTATCAATGTATCAAATGAACTCTGTTAAAGGCAATCTCTGGAGTAGGTCTGATGCTTTTTGTTGATGTCCAAGAAGAAAAAGTGAGCCTTCAAAAATCTCTAGTCCTGAAGGTCTGAGATATCATTTCTTATGTCCCACTGAGGACACCATCAAGGAAACAGGCTGAGATTATGTATTAGGTGTTCAGAAACCTGTGAAAAAACTGTTGAGAGCTGAACCTGGTGCTGAAGGCACCATCCTAACGATCTTTTCACAGGGAAGTCTTACCCTTCCTTTCCTTTTTAATGTCGCCTGAAATCACTGCTCTGTGTAAGCAAGGAATTAATAACACATAGGACACAGAGCTGTTTTCAGAGAGAAAATACTGACCATGTGCTTATCCCTTCACTATCATTCGAGGTGGACATGAAACAGCAGCCCATTGCCAATACTGTCACTGCTGGAGAGACAACATCAAGAAACTAGAAGTCTTTGAGAGGATGGGGGTCTTTGAAAATCTTAGTAAGACCTTACTGCATGTGCATAAACTCACTTTCTCTAGTTCCTGGCAACTGTAATGATGAAGAAAGAGGGGTGAGTAATGAAGAAAATTCACAAAGAATCCTGAATAAGCTTGTGAGCATCGTGAGAAGGAAGATTCCTAGGGCAGGACATGCTGCAGGGATTCTGTTGTTCTGCAATACTTACTGAAGCTCTGGCTGTAGATCAGTGGAGATCTACCTGCCCCCTGCAACATGCGGTGGGGGGCCCTCACCTTGTGCTGAAGGTGTTGTCCAGGGAGGATGAAGAAAGAAAGACCAGTGTCTGAGCTGAAGAGGCCTGGTTCTAAAGATCAGTTGCAGTCCAGACACCTTGCTGGTAAGTATTTCTCCAGAAAAATTTTGCACTTATTGATTGTTAATGCCTTAAGCCATGGCAAATCAAAGGTTTTCCCGAGGTGAGAAAATATCTCTTACAAGATGAGCAGTGTTTAAAAATCTCTAGAGGATGGCATGGTAAGCAAAAAAATAAGGAAGAAAAGTTAAAAGTGTCTGGAAGGGAAAAAAAGGGGGAGAAATAATATGCTCAAAAGTCAGTGTTTCACTCTTGAAAACTAACAAATAAGGGTTGATGAAAAGAAATAACTAACTAGGAGAACATGGTAGAAATAGGAAATCATACAAAGAAAAGACAGAAGGAGGGGAAAGGTTACTGAAGGTTCAATGTTAACTGATTTTTTTTCTCATTAACATAAAAGGCACTGCAGGTTAGCAAACAGTTATGCAGCATTCTCTTTCTTTATACCGAGGCAGAAGATAAAAGGGGAAACAACAGCTCTGGTCTGAATGCCTGCAATATAAATATTAATGGAAGGAATATATTCAAAAGGAGAAATGTTGTCCTCCCCAGATGGAGGTGTCAGAGACTGGGCGTCAAGAATAAACCTCATCAGTTAGGTTTCTGATGTGGTACTGAGATCCTGTGTATAGGGAACAGCTGAATAAAAGGAAAACCAAGATTGGTCAATAGCTGTGAATAAAATAAGGAGGTTACATGCACAGAAGAGAACTATTTATCCACCTTCTAACAATGGCACAGCTGCACACTATTAGCTGTGTTTCAAGTATGCTCGAAAGCTATAGCCTGACATAGAACCATAAAATAATAGAATGTCTTAGGTTGGAAGGGACCTTAGAGATCATCTAATCAAATCTCCCTGCCATGGGCAGGGATGCCCTTAACTAGACCAGGTTGCTCAAGGCCTCATCCAGCCTGGCCCTGAACACCTCCAGGGAGGGGGCATCCACAACTTCTCTGGACAATCTGTTCCAGAGTCTTTCCAACCTCATACTGAAGAATTTCTTCCTAAGATTCAATCTAAACCTATTCTCCTTCAGTTTAAATCCATTTCCCCTTGTCCTATCACTGGACACTCTTGTAAAAAGTCCCTCTCCAGCCTTCCTGTAGGTTCCTTTCAGGTATCGGAAGGCAATTATAAGGTCCCCTTGGAGTCTTCTCCAGGCTTGAACAATTCCCCAGCTCCCTAAGCCTATCCTCGTAGCAGAATTGTATTGGTTTGGCCTGGTCGGATTTTGGCAGCGGGGTGGGGAGCTGCAGGGTGGCTTCTGCAAGAAGCTGCTAAAAGCTTCCCGAGTTTGATAGAGGCAATGCCAGCCAACTCCAAAGAGGGACCCGCCACTGGCCAATGCTGAGCCTATCAGTAAAGTGACAGGAGAGGAACACCTCTGTGAAAAACATATTTAAGAACAGGGGAAAAGAACTGCGCTATAACAGCTGGCACAGAGATGGAAAAGTGAGAATCTGTGCAGACACCAAGGTCAGTGAAGAAGGAGTGGGGGGAGGATAAACTCCAGGCGCCGGAGCAGAGAGAGTCCCCCAGGTCGTGGTGAGGACCATGGTGAAGCGGGTTGTCCCCCTGCAGCCCATGGGCGAGGTGCAGATGTCCACCGTGGGACAGAGGACCCCACACTGTGTGGGTGGATGCCTGAAGGGGGCTGTAGCCAGTGGGAAGCCCGCATTGGAGCAAGTCGCTGCCAGAACCTGTAGCCCGTGGAAGAGGGAATGCCCACGCTGGAGCAGTTTGGCTGGTGGGACTTTTGGGACTCTGCGGGTGGCTCACGCTGGAGCAGTTTCCCCTGAAGGACTGCGCCTCAGACTCACGAGGGGTGGGCTGCCCCTCGTGAGGTGTCTCCCGTTGGGCAGTTCGTGATGAATTGCCCTTCGTGGGACGACTCACATCGGAGAAGAGAGCTTGAAGCTTGTCTCCCGTGAGAGGGACCCCACAGTGGCCCTGGGGAAGAGTGAAGAGTCCTCCTCCAGAGTGAAGAAGAAGCAATGGAATCAACGTCGAATGAACTGACCGCAACCTCCATTCCCTGTCCCCCTGCGTTGACCGGGGGGAGGAGGTGGAGAAATCGGGATTGATGTTAAGCCCAGGAAGAAGGGAGGGATGGGTGGGAAGGTGTTTTGTTTTTAAGATCTGTTTGCTTTTTCTTATTTCTCACTACTCTCCTCTGATTTGTTCTCTTAATAAATGTAATTAATTTCCCCAAAACCGAGTCTGTTTTACCCAGGACGGTAAATGCAAGTGATCTCCCTGTCCTTATCTCAAACCTTGAGCCCTTTGAAATATTTTCTCCCCCAATCTAGAGGAGAAGGGGGGGGTGAGAGTGCGGCTATGTGGGTACCTGGCTGATGGCCAGCGTCAAACCACGACAAGAATATACACCAACATATACCAACTCATACTCTAACATATCTGCAATATTGTTGAAAAAAATAGGAGGGTACTTCTCCAAAGCAGATAAAGGAAGAAAGCAAGAAATACAGGGACGAATGGCTAGGAAACTAAGACAGTTGTTGCTGTTGTCCAGAGAGTTTCTGTTGCCATAGTGCTAAGAGAAGCTGTCAGAAGACAGATCCTTTTATGAAGTTAGAGAAGACTGGGAATAGACAGGGGAAAAAAAAATTACTTACTGACAATTTTTGTATGTTGTATCAAGACAGACTGATGTGTTTTCATGCTCCAGGGAGAAAGGTAAGGACTATCACTCAAAGCAGAAATAAATATTTCGTCCTTTCATCTCTACTTCTTTTAAAGGTCAAAAAAATTCTCAAACTGAACTATGAAAGGATTGAGAATTTGTATGGAGACACGTAGCAACTATCGCTGACAGACAACGTAAAGCTTTTTTCATTTTATATTAGAACACAGGAGAATAGAATTCCTGTTATTTAATAGGTATTGTTTCTGCAGGCATGTTCTCCTTACACATAGCACCCAAGATCATAGAAACACAGTACTGTTCAGGTTGAAAAGACCTCCAGAAATCATCTAGCCCAACACTCTGCTCAAAGCAGATCCCA
Organism: Trogon surrucura; assembly: GCA_020746105.1. Lineage (NCBI taxonomy): Eukaryota > Metazoa > Chordata > Aves > Trogoniformes > Trogonidae > Trogon > Trogon surrucura. The sequence goes on from CM036618.1 coordinate 52,400,816, forward strand.
TTAGATCCAGATGCCTGAATAATCCAGTCAAGTTATTAGTATCTCCAAGAATGGAGATCTAATGACAGATGACAGAAGTCTACACACAGCTTTTCTAAAAAAATGTTCTTCAGTATCATTTACAGTACTAGAGGCTCTAATTCCATCACAGCACTCTTTGTCCATATTGTATCAGAAGAAAGGTTAAGAGTGGTTGATCTTGAGAGTCATAATGGCAGAAGATTAATCCCCTGTTTGAGAGCTGGTAATTGAAAAATCTTAGAAGCAGAAATGACCAAGTGCTAATCAGGTCAAAGATCATTCATCTAAACTTGCACAGCCTTACCAGCAAAAGCAGCTTCAGTTTAAAGGAAATGAAACCCGACCAGAATACTCAGTCTCCGCTCTCAGACAGAAGCCTCATTTAATCTACAACTTAAGGGCTGATTCTTAAAGATACACATCATCCACAGAAAACAAAAAGGGAAGGACTGCAGAAAAGCTGGTTGCCAGAGGACTGCTGTAAAACCGTGACTGCTGGCTGTGACTCACAGGCAGCTACTAAAATTTATCTGCATGTCCGCCGGCCTCACTTTACATGGGTAACAGTGACACACCAAGGGAAGATTGGTTATTTGGGTTTCAGCACACGAGAGACAAAATTCCTGTGCCAGAACTCTCAAATCTTTTTGCATTTGTATTGCTACTAGCACAAACAGGCAGAAAAGCTGAAGGAATTCTGGAACAAAAAACACTTTCAACACAATCTCCATTTTTATAGAGGCATCAGCCAACATTGCTGAGAAATAAAGATTATTTTGCAAAACATGTTCTATTTAGTGGTAGTAAAAATATTTCTCTGTTGAAAGCATACACAGTATAAATCAAGAAGTTACTTCAATCAGTATAAAAGCCCACAGAAAACCTACAAACACCATGATGCTATTTGGAGAGAAGAACACAAGACTGAAGTAACAGGTCCTGCTCATCAGTTTAACTTACAAAAAGTTCTGAATGACCTATTCTGGGATTGCTGTTGAAAAGTCAACTAGTACGTTTTCCCTCCTCTTCTACCTTCCTTGTAATTTCCAACATTGCATAACTTTTTTGACCACTAATGAGTCACAAGATCATGACAGAAACTCCTCTGAAGTGAAAACAGCAGGTTAGGGCTCACCCCTAAGAGTTTACATAATTAGTCACATTCCCTTGAAGGTATCTCTCTTAACTGAGCTTAGGCAAGTCATGTAACAAATGTGGGAGCATTCAGTGGATATTCTTCACCACCTTCTTCTCCCTTAATTGAGTTCTTTCTGTTTTGGTATTGTTTCATCTTGGTCTCCTACAGAGCAGCTGTACACACAATGTCAAGCAAAAGCTATGTTAACCAAGAAAACATAGCAAAGGCAGCCAAATCTCAGTAAGCCAGTACTGAGATCATGATGCTGAGTTAGAAGTTGGCATTCTTTAAAATTGAAAAATCCAGGGTTTTTTTTTAAGGTGAAATGTAACTTCCAACTGAAAGTACCAAATGTAAATCTGGCGTGCCACCTACTAAAGGAAATTCCCACAGGCCAGCAAGAACTTTTAAAACAAGCAAACTAAAATAAATGAATACAGTATTAGTAAGAGTGAGAGGGGAGGCTAATACACAAGTAGCTAGTCCGGGGTTTCGGCAGAATGAAGCAAAACCACACGTGGTGGTCATATACTGCATCCTAATCTGATATACTTTTGGTTCACTGAAAAGAATTTAAACAGTTATTTTCCTCCCTCTTGCAGTAGCTATACTAATAATCATTTTTATGTGCTGTAAGCATTCCAGTCTTGATTGTATAATTCAGTGTCCTCAATTAGAGTTTTCAACCTAATAGCACCGTAACAGCTTTGAAAGGCTGCCAAAACAGAGTCACCATACAGTATACCATCAAACCAATAACTAAATCAATTTAATTAACAAATTAGGCTACATCACCTATGATCCTATGATACTGATGGAGCTTTTCACATTGTAGCTGCATACATATGCACAGTTTAATACTTAATGTGTTGGCAGTCTTACTAATGTCCCGGTCGTTAAAAAGTGCCTGTAGTATTGGAAATTCAGAAGGCTATCATGGTGATTTATCTGACAACTTTTTTATGTTGCTGTAACTCAAAGAAAAAAACAACCCAGAAATTAGCCTCTTCAGAAAAGCTTCAGAGTTCCAGAGCTTGGGAAGCATTCACTCCTCTCAAATGCACTGAGAGAACTGTTGACAAAAGGGTGAAGAAAAATCTTTAGCTGTTCAAATTACTATGCAATAACTACATTTCTGAGGTTACGATTTTAAAAGGCAACCACTTTGTTTTTCTTCTGAATGACCACAACATGACCACAGGTTTAAGTTAAGAAACTTAAGTAACCAGTGATGTGTTTCTCATTATCTCACATTCCCTGCTTCAAGAATTGCTCCGAAGATTAGCAATTACTGTCTTCCTTAACTAGCAGGTATCTTTTTCTATCATGTTCTACTGGTAATGGAAATACATGGCTGAGCAGTTTTAAGAAGTGCTGCTGGAAAAGTTAATAGCGTTCTTTCACAGAAGTCTATGCTAGTCAGTAACCAAAAATGGAGTACATTCAAGGCTCAGCCACAATTTTCCACTGACAATTTGAAAAGGTGTTGTTATTTCTACCACAAAAACTGTGACTGTAAAATATAATACTTCCAAACGCAGCTATTAGGACAATGTACTTACTTAGGCTACTCAGTTGTCTGATTATATTTGCCAAGGAGATATTGGTGACACATTCCAATTCATTCTTGATACCTCGGGGTAGAGCTGTGTGGCACAGGTGCCTGGGGTCTATGTTCCTTTTTACCAGCGGCATTCTGAAAGGTATTAGAAGACCAGCAAACCTGTAAAGAAAGGACACAAAATACTACTGTAAGCTTATTAATATTTTAAATTTAGATTATATCTAAAGTTATATTGACTAATCTTAACAAGATAAAAATACCTCCACAGTACTGGTGGAACTCATTGCTCTGTAAATATATAAATCTTTTCTTCTTTGCCCAAGGAAAGACTACTTCATTCTCTCTCTTTAAACCTTTACCTGATTCCGATGCCAGTGAAGTGGCAAATAATTTTTTACAGATCATGTTTTTTTCTTTTTCCCTCTGAAAAATAAAGACATTAAAATCTTTGCAGTACAGAACCAGCAAAGAATGATTTCTCTCTCAATGGACTACTTCCTTATTCATGCCAGACAAAGTCCAACAACAAATTCACTTTACTATGAGGTCAAAGTCAAACTAGTTGCCTATTCCACCTGAAAGGTAGATACGATCCATTCATTACAGAATATCATGTTACCAGCAGCAGGCACCCTTCTGGTCTAAACATCACATCTGAATCATACCTACTCAAGGTAAGAAAAAAGATGCTTCCCTGACACAATGCTACTGGCATTAAACTCAGCTAAGAACACACCTTCCAAATACAAGTCTCCTCAGCAAAGTTGTAGTGCAAAGTCCTCCATGACTCAGAAATCCTACTGCTCTACACCTTTCTAAATCCACATACGTTCAGTTAAAGAAGAGTCTTTACTAGTGTTGCAGACAGCGTAAAAATAATCTCAGGCTGTGAATCCCTGCCTTGTAATTTTCTGCACCCACAGCACTGATTGGAAGGAGTTTCCCAGGGGGCACGTTACGCCTCTCATTTTATTAGTGCTGCTTATTAAGATCTGTCTACTAAAACTATTCCTCATGAAAAATGGATCCCCAAAACTCTGTAATCCTTCCATCACCTGTCACGTAAAACTCTGACCAATACAAAACTTCCATTTGCTATGCAGAAAATGGATACACTTGGCAGCAGTTTAACTTAGTCTCCCTTCCCACTGCAGAAGAGATCACACCTTCTCCAGACAGCAAGGCAGACAAGTTTGCCACAACACAGCCTGCAGAGCTAATCCCTCAACCAGACAGCCTGCCACAGCTTCACCTGTTCTTTTCTCACAAGCTTGATCCCAAAATGTTGCCAGGATGCCACTTCAGCTCCACATTGCACTACGAAATCCATCTTCCTGCAATATATATTTAGCCACTGATCCTTGATCGAAATGGAGAGGTTTTTTGGATACGAATAACGTAAGGCCATGGTGGTAGAGCTGAAATTTTGTTGATCTAGCATAGCACAGGGAATTAAAAGAATTGAAGATGACTGTAATGAAGTATTTTGCTCTCTGCAGACGGCTTAAATTTCTCCTTGCCGCTCTTCCTGGGAGTATATTCTTTCACTGAAGCCAAGGCTTGTAGGCGAGGAACACAGACAGGATCCTTACGTCTACCTGAGAAACACCTCTGAGCTTCCAAGTTCTGATTAGACTTCATTCGTTGCATTTTAACCTACGTCTACTGTGCTTATTTTCTTGAAAGACCAAAAAGATTTTATGAAAATAATTGTTCTAATCACTGGCTTAAGGGAAAGATTATACAGTTCTTCAAATTCTGTAATTCAGTTTCTCAGTACTGACAGTGAAAGCTATAGAAGTGTTCTTGGGGCAGGGGTAAGTCGTAAGAACAGATTTATTTTTATTTTCTAGAAATATCCAAAAATATTTCTAGTTACTAAATACCTAAGTGCTATAAAGGAGCTGCTACACAGAAGCTAAATGAAATAAAAAGTGCGGATTTAAACACTGTCTCAGATAGAAGCCATGACAAAGTGTTTATAATTAAAAGTAAGACTTTATACCTGTTGGTACAAGACTAAAGTGTAGCATGAAGCAAAGGAGGTCAAACAGGCCCCAGCAGCAGAGCTTCTGCTGCCTGAGGAGCACGCAAGCCCTCTCCTCCCAGTGACAAGACCCTGACAAAATCCTTAACTAGAGGTTTGTTATTGCAGTTCCCCAACATAAAAAAAAAGGAACCATTCTGTCACTGTCACAGACACACTACAAATGGTATCTGAGCAATGTTCTGCGGAAGCAATTAAATATTAATTCTAGAGTTAAGCCCTTACTGCTTTAATGACACTGTTGTATAAACAGCACAGTAGGTAAGTCTTTTTAAATGAGGTCCAAAGAAGTATGCAAAGAAACATTTTCACTGAAAAAGTAAATAAAAGAAACTGAAATAGTCCTTACTTCTATCTACCTAATATAGATCTGGGTTATAAAGATAAAACAAAGTTATAAATAATCAGCATAAAAGCAGTTTATGGCCAGTGAACTTCTGTTTCATTTTATGTAATCTAGCTCTTAGCAAGTGATGATACTGCTCCTCCTTTTTGATTTTGTATCATTCATTAGAAGACTTGCCCAATTTACAGCATGTATAGATTCTTTAGAAAACTTTGCGTAACAGCAATTAAAAAAAAATCTTAAAACTGATAATCTAGCTGTTAGCTAGATATGTAGTAATAGTCTTTGAGTGTGTATTGCCCTTTACTGGTCTGAGTTGTCTCTAGGATAGAACACTTAACAAAATAGCTGAAAAAAAGCAGTATTAGCCTCAATATTTTTTTTAACAGGCATAAAAAGATACTGCACAAGAAGAGATCAAGCCAGAACTCCCTGGACCTCAAAATGTACAACACTGAACCTGAATAAAAGTCCATTTACAACAATAGAAATTTTCTTGCTTCAACCTCCCCAGAACTTACGAAAATTTACTCTCTGACCTTTTTTCTCCCCAAAACCCTACAAACACCATTTCTTAATAAATGAATAATGCAGTTGTGGCTAACTTACCCAAAGAAACAGTAAAACACAAAAAGGTATCAGAGGGAACAGTAAGTATGTTAAGAGGTATAATTTTAAACAAGCGTGAACTTGGAAGGGAAACTAATGACAGAAGATATAATTGACACCTTCCAAATTACACATCATGTTTGAAAACTATACAAAGCCTGAGCAGGGAATATTTCTCTATTAGCCACAGAAACAAGAAGACCGAGGCAAGGAAGGAAAGTATCACTCAAACACGCTTAAAGGAAAAGGCATTTCACACAACATTTAATAACTTATGGAACTCATTGCCACGGGATGCTGTATCCAATAAAAGTACCTGCTGGTAATTTGTCCACTAGGGACCACATATTCTTTGCAGTTTGTTGCAACCACTAGAAGGTCTCGATGATTTCTCCTCAATCGTATCTAGCGATCCCGGCACAGGGAGCAACACGTATGCAATAGCAAACAGAACTTTCCTGTACTCAAACAATTTCTTCGCTTTTACAAAAGATGTCTTTCCTAACGCAGTTGTGAACAAGAAAGATGAAAAATTCTGAAACTGCTCTACTTATTATGCAGCTCTAGAGCTGTGAAAAAGGAAAAAAACAACAACAAAAAGGCATTGTTACAATCTAGTATATCCTTTATGTTAAAAGCAACAAAAAAACCCCACACCCTTCCACACCTCCTGCTCCCAAACCATACGTTACCCAAGCCACTCGGGCAGCAAAGGAAAAATTCATTCCTAGTTCACAAAATCCTGTTACCACGTTGCTGCCCTGGAAACTGTTCACAGCCCCAACCAGGCAAAAGAGAGAAGATGCCTGTCAGTGCCCAAGAGGATCCCTAGGCAGAGAGGTTACATGACACCTCCTCAGAGGCGGTCACAGCTCTCCTCCTGTCGCACAGGTCTCAGAGGTTGCCCTCCCCTCAGCCCCACCCCGCTCCCCAGCTCAAAAGGCAGGGGAAGGGAAGGCAATCCTCAAGCACAAGGATCTCCTCTTCCCTACGGTCCCATACAAATCTTTCAGGCAAGTCCTAAGAAGCAGCACTAGTTTATGCTCAAGTTAAAAACTCCACAGTGATCTTAAATTGAAAGTCCTCTTTACAAAGAGATGCAGATCTCTTTCGCAGAGCACTATTGAAAACTTTTCTCCCTCGGTTCGTGTGCATCCTTTGAAGCCCTCTGAATCCACTTGAGAAGCCAACTCTGATCTTCCTTACAAACCCCTCTGCTACTTCAGTTGCACAATGGTTGGCACAACTGAATCCCCGCCACACACGCTCCGAGCACAACACAGAATAGGAACGTGCGCACGTAATGACTGTTTCATGTTTTTATTAATCTATCATGCTTTGCTACATGATTTTTTTAGGAATTAGGTGAAATGCTTCAGTTGCTCTTCCAATTAATTCCTACTGCTTAAAAAAGCGTGGAACGATCACACTAACGAAAGTTAATTAATATCTTTTTAGACAAACAGCCTTAATGAGCTTCGACTGCACGTATTTTCAAAAAGCAGGTTGTTTAGTGTGCTGCCCAGGCCTCTGCAGCTACGAGGGGCCTTACGGGTGACAGTCTTCTATCTCCGCTTCATACTTCTCCAACACCGCTGGCAGCAGCTCAGAAACTTGCTCTCGGGGCATCTGCCCCGTGCCCACAGCACAGCTCCCAACCACCCAACCGCGCTGCCCCACGGCTCCTGCCGGGACAGTTTTCACCCCATTGCTGGCGTCAAGAGAAGGCCCCGGGGAGCGCCGGTGTAGGAAGCGGCGATCGTTTTCCCTTCGACATGCTCCTGTCGAAACCTTTCAGAATTTCAAGATGTGTAGAGGAATGTTATATTACTAGAAGCCTGTGAAAAATGTGACACGTCAGTTGTCACTGTAATGACTCAGGATTTCTAGCAAGTACAATAAGACAAGTAGGAATGAAAGCACGACATTAAGGTGCGGAAAACTAATTAACTAACCTGCCCAACAGTTTAACTGGTAACTTTACTTCAGTTTTACTTTCAGAGGACTAATAAAATTTCACAGTTGCATGTCTTTTCTAGTGGAAATTTACTTGTCATGAAGTTACATTTTGTTCTCACTAAATTAACATGATTTTCTTAGCATTAATGAAAGACATTCATCTATAATTTTAATACAATATACCAATAATGCGGCACTGAATGCCCTTGCTTTCAGAGTTATATTTCTATAGCAACCATTTCTATAGCATGTCTTCATACCCTAATATTACCATACTTCTTGTAATTTTCCTTTAACAACGCGCAACAGCAGTGCCTTTCATATGCCTCATTTAATCGATCATGTTCTAGCTGCTGGCAGAACAGACCACAGTCTGAAACACAACAATCAATTTAACACTTCCCCCACCCATTCTCAGAAACAAAAATAGAATATACAATAGTTTTTATATTTGCTTACATAATCACATACTAACTGCATCTACACTATACAGACTTTGGGACAGAAGAAACGTAGCTAATAAAAATTCTCAAATGCATCAATGAGTAAAATCAGAATTCTATCAGTTGACAAAAAAAGCTCATTTTCTTGTCAAATTTTCTTTTAACTATTCTAGGAGACACCATGTTATACCAGTTGCAGAAGATCCAAAGATGACGATCTTATAATACACACCTCTACTATGAGAAGGAAAATGTGCAAAGACTTCATGCAGCTTGTTTCTCTGCAGCTCTCACTGCAAGATCAAGGTCCAGGTAAAAGCTTGAGGAAAAAATAGACACCAACAGTATGGTGTCCTTCAGCAAAGTAGGCCACTACCACCTACTGCTGAGTCAATATAATGTTCTGAAAGCTCTAAAGGCAATTAACATCTCTTAGAGGATACATCTTGGAACTGACAAGATGACAACTGGAATCTTAAATTGATAAATCAACAGAAAAGTGTTAAAATTACAGGTTTGCAACCCTTTCCGTTATGAACCATGTCACAGGATGAAAGATCTCCTTGGAATATTTCCCTCAAATCTCAGTCTTCTGCAATTTGCTCTCAAAACTTTTTCTAACTGGAAGTGGCTGGGAAAGATGACGTTATTTTAACTAAAAAGCAGTGTCAAAGAAAACAAATGCAAAACATATTACTAGAAAGTGATGTTGACATCACTGCTGTTGAAGAATGAATGTAAAACAAATTATTTACTGCTTAAGACCTCCTACACTAGATTGCCTCTTCAAAAAAGTTGTTACACATTTGGTCAACGTAAGGAGCAATGCCTACATCGGGTATATAAAGGAAGTTAATTATTTTTTTATTAAACTACAGTCATAAACAAAATTCTTATTTTATTTGTAGTCACAAATATAAAAAATACTGTTCCTGAAGCAATACCAGTAACAGTCTCGCAAACATTCTCTAAATATTCTGTTGTTGAACTGAAGATAAGATTATGTGGGGATAGATTAATATGTCAATGGGCCACTCAACTCTCCAGTAACATTGTAGAGGAAAATATTTGATTTGCAAGATAATGAGCAGATTGTAAAAAACCAACCTAACTCATATAATTACAAGATGCATTTAAAATCAACTTGTAATTTTTATTCTGTATTTAATATTGGCAGACTTCTGTATTTCCTCAATAGTCTGTGACAATTATTATTTTCTTCCTATAGAACAATCTGTAACCACCTCAGTACATCTGTCACGTCAGATAAGCAGAAAGCACACAACACAGTCACAAAAATGGGTAGTACTTGAGTTCCACTAAGTCTCTAAGGTGTAATTACAGACAGTGCTAAAAATTACTTTTCAGCTACTGCCATCCAGCCAATTTTCTCCTAGACATGTAATGTAAGACTACAATCTCTCCCCCATGCATGCATGCACACATGCACACACACAGACAGGGACACTTACTTTTAATGCATGTGGAAAAAACATTTGAAAATTATGGGTTTGATTATAGACACAAATGACAGCTACATCTACTTCCTTTCCAAAATTCCTAGGTTTCACCTTTATTCAGCTAAACAAATGAAAAACAGTTAGTAATTTTTTTACACTGAAAAAAATTACTGTGTTTTCAGTTCTATGTTGGTTGTGATTATCACGAAATAGTATGGTAAAAATGAAGAAAGTTATGAGTGGGAAGAAATAAAGTGATTACTTTTTTGTATGCTTTTAAGAGCCGTATCTGTGATTATTTAGCTTTTCAAAAAACTCTTAAATAGTTACCATCACTGAGATGACTCCAGTGACGATAGCAATAGCAGAATTCTCAGGATGGATAACACTACAGAATATGACCCCGTAGTATCAATGCAGCAAGTACAACTTCATTAACAGGAACAGCAGCAATATTTCAGGGGAAAAAGCTGACAGACCAATTCATTACTACAAGGGCTACCTCAAGTTTTCGAGGAGGCAACGGCCTATTTTCAGTGGCTGAAACGCTGCAATCTGGGTCGAATCAATGAGCTATGTGTAAGCAAATACAGCACCGCAGCAGCAAACACCTTCTACTTTTACACTCAGAGCGAGTCCAGCCCTTGGGGCTTCCATACCACTTCCAATGTTGTTGGGAAAGACCTTCTGAAGCTGGACTCTCGCTATAACCCACCGTACAGCTTTGGGGTCCTTACCCACTCATCTGAAATCCCTTACGCGTGTGTTTTGTTTGTGCTGCCAGGGCCCCGCTTGTCTCAGCGTGCAGATGACAGAGGCTGTCACCAACATTTATACAGTCCTCTCTTCCCCTCAAGCTCTAATGAAAGATTTCACTCCGACTGTGCGCAGAGCAAAAACCTACGGTATCCTCAACACAGGGAAAGAATATCCAGCTCACAATTGGTTGCTTTATCCCAATGCAGGTGGAAAATACAGTAGAGTTGAATAAAGAGCATGTAAATTTTGCAAATCTCGGCCCTTCTGTTAACCAGAATTCCTGTTATTGAAGTGGAATTCAAACACAAACAACTCCAAGCACAGCAGCTTACAAACTGTGGCTTTTTTAGGTAGTTTCTTTCCCCAAGGCTAAGTTAAGCTTGATTTCCCTTAACTGAAGCTTTTTTCTTTGATTTCTCCTCTGATTTTTTGTAATATAAAGAAGTACCTACTGATTCATCAATTTGTTAAGCATTGATTCTTTTAACCATATTGCTGTCTTTATTCTTCCTTACTACCAACATCTTCTGTCTTACTATGGTGTTTTTACACATAAGTTGCTTCTATCAAATATAACAAATCTACAGCAAAAGCAAAAAAAAAAAAAAAAATTCAGCCACCATAACTGCAGTTATTTGATACGTCTTCCTAATAACTGTATAAACATTTTTGTTTGTCTATCATTTAAATCAAGTTGCTCTTGCCAGGGAAAAAAAAAAAAGTCAGGTTCAACACTACTTACCCTGAACAGTAGGACTGCTGGGGGCAATAAGGCACGGAGCCAGTTGCATTTCTGGCTCATAGACAAAATTCAACAAACGAAGTTAGATGCCACAGTGCTTAGCATGTCTGCAGCGAGAAACTAATTTAGACTTACAAGCCTCCTTCACATTCAGTATTTTAAGCAAAAATGGAAATTAAAAAAGATAGTGACCTCTCTTTGGTATAGCAACTTACTTCCAAAATATATATAACATGAAAAACACAGAACACATGAAGAATAAAATGGCTGATTAAAAAAACCCACCTAAATACTTCCAGGTGTTAGATTAGCATTAATTGCTATTTGTGGTTTTCTCCCTTACAATTCTACTTCTCAGTGTCTTTCAACTGAAACTTTTGTTACACACGATGATCTAATCTCTTCATGACCTGTGATATTTTAAGTTCACAAAACAGTAAACAATCAGAAACCAAACAATATATAATTGCATTCTTCCAATCCAAATAAAAATACACAAAATACTAATCACCATTTTTTTCCTTCCAATATTGAAACTACATTAAGCTACAGCGAAGACTTACAAAACCAATCTTGTGAATAGTTCACAGAAACAATGAAAGTCTTTGTCCCCAAACAGGCACAAGGCTCTAATAATAGCCTACTACAAAGTAAAAAAAAAGGATTAAAGAAATTCATCATCTCTGTCCATATATTAAAGGAGAAATATTTAAGTCACATGGAGTCACAATGCACTTTATTGTTAGGATATTAGTCAAGAAAAAAATAGCGACTCCTTGCACATGTATTTCTATTAAGCTTTCTGAAGAGGTTAATTTAAAAACCCCACAACACACACACAATGTATTTGCATTATATATGCAAACATATACATATTGCTGTCTCCAAATAGAAATCTTATAAATCATTACATGTAAGATTTGAAAAAAAAAGCTGTGAAATTTCTTATCGGCATCACAGAGTATTATTCAGACTACCCTGTACTCATTAGTTTTCTCCTAGTGAGCTCCTGTCAGGTCATTTGATTAAACACAATTTTGGAAGTATCCTGGGTTCTAATTTAGGTACAGCCAAGAATGCTAAAATTAATTTTTGATTACAAGTTTTTCTCCATTCCCCAAAGGCTAAAAATGTATTAATGCATAACATACTATGTGATTTGAAACTGCTTTTCGAGACCTATGTTTTATCTGATGGCATTTTTCCTCTCAGCATTAATCTAGTCTTTTTGCTAACAGTTTCTACATATAGTGTATAATGCAAAAGCTCTATGATGGATTGCAACAAAAGCTCTTTATTATGGTCCTGACAGAGACAGATAACTAACCTAGTCTTAATTTAAAGTCAAAACCTTAGTACCAGAACTACTTCTGTGGTTTTAGCATATCTATCATAACACACTACTTTAGAAAATTTTCTATAGTTTTTCTTGCAAATGTGTATTCTATATGTTAACAGTTACCTTTGTTTACATAGTCCTTTACCAGTTCAGAGTAACACCTATTAAATGCACGTGCCAATTTTATGTAATTTTCATGTAAAATGAACACCAATATACCTCTATTGCAGGGATACAACAACCTGCTTTTGAACAGACAGTGTTTCGTGACAGTAAACTATAAATATTTAAAGAACAGGTACTTGAACTTCCCAGCTGCTAAGAAAAGTAACCTGGTAGCTACTGGGAAGATAAGGCGTTCCACCCCTGACCACAGCATCGAATCCGCTACGTTGCCCAGCGACGCGGCATCGCCAACTTCCAGACCTCCACACGCCGAGGGACCCCCAGGCTGCGGCACTATCAGTGGCAGCCAACACCTCCCACGCCGGCTCCCTTCGAAACAGGCTGGCCCTCGCACAAAGGCATTAGAATTCCACACACAGTGCCCGGCCTTAACAACAGAGCTGTCCTTTCAAAGGGAACACAGAAGCGCTCACCCCTCCGGTGACCAAAGTCTGCCCTTTTTTCCCCCCAGACACAAGTGGAGAACCCCCTGAAGGCAGAGCGGTGAAGAAATAATTATTCCTTTGGTAGCGAGCCGCAACTGGTAAATATTAAATTATGATGTGCCAAAACCGAAAGAAACGAGTGGCTGTGCATGGGTGAGGAAAGGAAGGAAGAGGAATACGACAGTCTGAGGTTTTTATTGACTTTACTGCTGTATCCAAGAAGGAAACTGGATGTTAATGAAATAATAAAGGATGTTGGGAAGCTACAGTAGCAATGAGACCAATGTACAGAGGGCTGTAACTAAGAAACCTCGTACAATGCAGGAGCTACTTAGGCAGTTTCCATACATAAGTATATTCTAGACACTACGCTAACTAGTACTCACTTATTAAACGAAGTAACAGGTATCGGCCATGACTATCTGAATCTTTTCACGCTTCAAAACATTACTAGAGATCTGAAGAAGTGACATTAGCTCTGTAAGAGCCAGAGATGAGCAACGTATTTAAAAATGAAAATTTCACTGCACTTTATGCTATGATATCAAACACCTGAATGCATTTTATGCTAGGATATCAGAACCACAAATGACAGATTATTGGTTTTCATTCCTTTTCACAGCTTTAAAGGAAGACTTTAGATATAACAGCTATCAAGTGGGATGTACGGGTGTGTAACAATCACATTACTGTTGCTAGCTGAGCTTCTTTGTAGATTATTTTTTTCTCCTTGTGAACAATAACATTCCTCAGAAGAAGATTTGCTGCAAAAATACGTCAATGTCCATAAACAACATTTTGCACTGTCTACTGCCATTAATGCAACTTAACATGTTTGAACAGACACACTGCGGAGGGGGCAAAAAAGTATTAACATTCACAGAGTTGTTTACTTTTAAACAGAAACGTTGTTAAATATTCAAGAGTCCAGAAACCCTGATGATTTATATTGTTAAAGGCTAGAAACTGATAATTTCATCCTTCACTCAGTAAAATGTCAAAACTTCTCAATTATGTGAATAAAAGATTTGCCAAGTAAAGACTGTAAGACTCAGATGTGCCTGTTCCCTACCCAGTGTAGTGCTGTTTGGGACAATAATATTTTTTCCAGTGTTTTTCCCAATCAATTTTCATAATTTTAGGTAGTTTTCAATAATTTCCTGGGTCAACTCTTCTAAAATCATCTACATCTGATACACAGGAAAATGTGTCAATTCTCCCTTTTTCCCTCCCAGTTTTGTTCCCCTAAATTTTCAGATTATACATATTAGTTTTTATTTCTTATTGTTAGTAACCTTCAGGTATTTATAGATGTTACCCCTTTTCTTTTTGACCAAGCCTACTAAGTTATTTCCTGCTTAGTAAGAAAAGTGTCACTAACACCTCTAATGCTTATTATTCTTCTTCATGTACTATCTAATTTATCAGCATTATTCTAGCAAAATTGCAAGCAGCGTTCTGGATGTATTTGTGTTACATCAGCATTTCTAACCAAGTCTAAACATCAGGACGGTGTTCAGCTGGCGATGTGCTCTCGCAGCCCAGGAGGCCAACTGCATCCCGGGCTGCTTCAAAAGAAGTGTGGCCAGCTGGTCGAGAGAGTGGATTCTGCCTCGCTGCTCTGCCCTGGTAAGATGCCATCTGCGGTGCTGTGTTCAGCTCTGGGGCCCCCAAAATAAAAAGGACGTGGACCTGTTGGAGCAGGTCCAAGAGTAGGGCCATGAAGATGATGAGGGGGCTGGAGCACTTTCTCTGTGAGGACAGGCTGAGAGAGTTGGGGTTGTTCAACCTGGCGGAGAGAAGGCTCTGGGAAGACCTTATAGAGGCCTCCCAGTGCTTAAAGGGGGCCTAAAGGAAAGGAAGGATGCGACTCTATCGTGGAGTGTAGTGTTAGGACAAGAGGTAAAAGTTTCAAACTGAAAGAGGGTAGAGATTTAGATTAGATATTAGGAAAAAGTTCTTTACTATGAGGGTGGTGAGGCACTGGAACAGGTTGCCCAGAGAAGTTGTGGCTGCTCCCTCCCTGGCAGTGTTCAAGGCAAGTTTGGACGAGGCTTTGAGCAACCTGGTCTGGTGGGAAGTGTCCCTGCCCATGGCAGGGGGTTGGACTAGGTGATCTTTAGAAGTCCCCTCCAAGCCAAATGTTTCTCTGAATTCTTTCAGTTATACCATTATTTGTCGCTGTCACCTAGTCTAAATCTGCACCTGCATAAAATCAATTTTGCAAGCTAATTTTTTTTTTTCCTGATTAAGCTTCTCATTTGACTGTCTTCTGAAGCGTAAGGTCTGAGGTCCAGACTCTCAAGCGCTTGGTCCTTTAAGCAGCTATTCTGAAGTTAAATGAGATTCTTTGCAGGACCGCATTTAGAACTTGCCATTTTAGCCTAATTTATATTACCTCCACAGAATAAATAAACTTTTACAGAAAACTGGAGAAACTACTCACGCCAGTATTTATTAAGGAGAAATGTGACGCTATTTGCCCTTCTGTTATAACACTCTGATGAAAGATAAGTAAGACTGCATCCTTTGGCCTATTAAAAAAATAAATCAGTATTCATTTAGCAAATTTGTGTAGCAAGTAGGGATTACCTGTGAGAAAGTTTTAAAACTTGTTATATTTTAATACATTAATGCTAATATTTCAGCAGTGCTGCAAGCCGTAACTTAAACACCTTTAAACGTATCATAAGGAAAAGCTTATTTTCCAGAAAAAATTAGGTTTCCTCATACTTTCATAAGCAGCACTTAAAGACCTCATCTTTACATATGTATTTTCCCCTAAATTTAAATATTGAAATTAATTCTAGCCAGCATTTACTTTCACTGTCCATGCCTGAGTTTGAGAAATATTCTTGCCAGAAAAGGAATCAATATTGCAGAGAAAACTAATTTTTTTTTTTTTTCTGAACCCTGGAACTAATTAAAATGACTCCTCTCAAGGCTTTTTGTGTCATGGTTGACTGTGAGTTTTAACTAAAGCTGTTTCCCTAATTGGGGTATCTGTAAGATGCCTTTCCTCTCTGGTTTCGTGTATCTATTTACATGTAAACTAACACTGTCACCTTTCCATTGCCCACAGCATTTACAAAGACATAAATTTTCATATGTGCAAAAGTTTAACAATGTTTCAAATATCTGTTCCCCCATGAAATTTGTCTGAAATCAGTCAGCAGTTCAGAAACTACTGGGATGAAAATAGGAGTAGCAGACAAACAGAGAAAGAATGACTGCATTTACCTCCTTTTCTTGATCCCAGGTTTGGAAACTTGATTTTTAAAATAACTTGGGGTTGTGCCATGCTTCAAATAATGATTATTTGAAGTTGCTAGCCTAAATAACTGGAGACACAAACATAAAATAAGAACGTTTTGAAATTCACACATTCTTGTGCTTTCTGATTTGGGCTTGGCAATACAAAATCCATGGGAAGGAAAATTAGTCACTAAATTGGAGATGTCACCTCAGTTTTGAGCTTTTGGAAGCTCTGCAAGGGAGCTTAATCTTCACGGGGTCACCAAACTGCTATCAGCTGTGTGTTCCTCTTACATCAGAGAGACCGTGAAGGTACACCTAGAAAGCTTATGGTATCAACATTATTAGATCACTATGGCCAAAAAAACTGCATGTATATATTAATCACAGAAAATACCGTGTTCTTAGTCTGCAGGGAAAACATTGGAGGCCCTCAGGACCATTACTTGTGACAATTACAATGTCTTCTGTGATAAGGAAAACACGGAGGAAGCACAGGTCCTCCTGGCTCCTTTGAGGGAATCATGGGACTACAGACATGAAAAGGAGAAAAAAAGAAGGTGAATCTGTTTATTCCTTACGATGCAGCAAAAAGATTAGCCCACCCAGCCAAGAGGAAGGGCAGTCCTAGCAAGGGAGTTATTAAACATGGCTCCTTCTCTCTTAACAGGTATTTAGCAAGGGTAGATAGTGAGTGAATAGGGAAGGAGAAATGAGATTACCTTTAGCTGTCTCTACAGGGAGCTCTGAAAAGACTGCTTAGAATTGTTACACTTTGAACTAGTACATATAATTATCAAGTAATCAGGATACTTGTTTGCCTGAGAGGTAGATAAGAACCAAGGAATTTGATAGTTTCAGTAATTCCTTCTGCATTGAAGATACGTTGACTGTAGATATTTAGAGAATTTAGGACACAACATTGGAATAAAGCTGTATCAAATTCTAATTATCAAATATTGGTGCTGTTATCGAAACGTTGGCTTCAAGCATAGAAAAAGCAAGGAAACAGGCACGGCTAGGAAGACATCAACAGTCACTTCATCAGTCTCTGAGGATAGGAATGGGAAATCACTGCACCTAGCTGAAAGTCTGTGTTTCCACAGAATGCACAGAAATCACAGGTTCCTGTAAAGAACAATCCAGTCCGTTTACTATTTTTTTTATTTTTTCTTTCTTACTAAGGATGTATGGAACCAACAGGAAATCTAAAATGCCTCCACGTACTTCAGACTAACTCTGTCTACCGTCTTTGAATTACAGGCACCAAAGGAGGGATGGCTCTTGCCTCCTGAACAACAGCCTGCTGTTTGGAGAACTCACACAAGAAATGGAAAGGCTGAGCAAAGGACCAGCCCAATTAAAAGGAATGAATTCATGCCTCCCTTATTGCAGTAATCAAAAGCATTAAGCCTCAGAACATTTTGTGTGAAAGCACTCGAAACCGAGCAAGCAAATAAGGAAGCCAAATCTTATCCAGAAACTAGGATATGAGCTGCAGAATTACGTTTCCAGATCTTATTCCCAGAAAATAATTGTGTTTAAAAAAAAAAAAAAGATATTGTAATTAGAGAAAACCACCTCCAGAAGTACTGATGAGAAAATTAGATATGCATTCTTCCAGTTTAATGTCCTCGTTACTTGAGACGCATTTTTCCTCTATTGCCTAGCCCTTTTTGCCCTAGAAAATCTAAGACATAGATTTAAAGAACCTAGTTTGAGTGCTGCACCCATTTCTCTAATATGGCATAATCAACTAAACGCTCTGTCAGTCAGGGACAGTACTGACCACTCTCAAGTGAGAAGAAAACAGTCGTAGATCTAATCTCCAGCTCACCTTTTCAAGCTTCTCCTGGGAATGATAGAGAATTTAGGAGGCTGTCCAGAGAACTAGACAAATTAAGCACCTCTAAGCATGGGTGTGGGTGACTCAAGTTAAATGCCCAGCTAGGCAGGGAGGAGCCTAATTTTTACACATAGTGTTAAGCACCCTCGGAAAATATATAGATTTGACTGAGATGTATATATTTTGAGTGGCTAAATTGCAGTTTGGGTAGGGTATGTCATCCTTAAATCACAAATTTAATCCTATGCAATGCAGAAGAAAACACTGTGTAATCCTGTTCATAAACTAAACTAATCAAGCTCCATCTTAAATCTAGTTAAATCCTTGCCTCAATATTAAATTTAAGCACCATTCTCTCTGGTGACAGGACACAAATATGACAATTCCATTTGAGATTTATGATTAATACTAGGGTTTTTTCCCCATTCTAAAAGTGTTCTCCATTGCCTATTTTCCTTAGAAAATTGTCTCTCCAAGTTTAGGACAAAGTGTACTTCTGTACTTTAAGATCTTCTCAGCTTTACATGACTAAAACATAATTAAATTTAAGATAAATAAAACCAGGCAACAATATGCCTTTCTGATGGAAGGACAAACTGTGTAGTCACGGAAGTTCAGAATACTTTGAGTATCACAGGACTTTGGCTCAAGTCAAGAAGTGTTTTTCAGATACTGATTCGGGTTATTTAATTAACTTTCAGATGAGAAGACTCTCTAGGAGACTGTAACTGCACATTGACAAAAAACCAGTCAGGAATTCACATAATTTGGAGGCATGTCTGAAAAGGAGTGGATGTGGAATTTAGCATGGGATTCAGCATAGGAAGAGGCTG
The DNA here is from genome assembly GCA_020746105.1 of Trogon surrucura. Lineage (NCBI taxonomy): Eukaryota > Metazoa > Chordata > Aves > Trogoniformes > Trogonidae > Trogon > Trogon surrucura. The sequence continues at coordinate 52,419,788 of CM036618.1, forward strand.
TTACGTGGCCTAGAATAACTAAGGAGCTCATCAGGGTATGGGAAGAAGATGTAGGGAAACACTAGGAAAAATCCATTTTACAGATCAGTTTGGAGAAGGTAAGCATAGGTGGAAACCAAGTCCAGAATGGTTCTGTTATTATTCAGGCGTTTGCACAGAGGTTAGTAGAGACTTTTTATATTTACTAATATCCTAAAGTGATTTGCAGGGAGCTTTTAAGTAATAAAAAGAGCTATTGTTTTCACATCACTAAAGGTACGCTGTATGTGTAAGAATGTATCAGCCCCCAGTGGCACACAACAATAACGGCCACAGCAATACAGACTGCAAAATGTTCTCTCTCAGGCAGAGGACGTAGATGTAAGTGTCCTGAAAACCAAGAGATGTTGGCCAATATCTGTACTGAAGAGACAGTATCATTGTGTCTTGCATATTATCTTGAACCAGCAAATGCAAGCATCCAGACTTCTCTGATCCAAGATCTCTTCCTCTTTGCCATGAAAAAATCATTGCAGTAAATTCTTTTCTTGACATGGGAAGGATTAATTCAATCTCTTTCTGGTTAGAAGAGTAGCTTCTAGCTTTGAACTAGACGCATGCAAAAAGCAGAACAAACAACAGAACACCTCAAATTGTGGAACACATACATGCTATTTTTTGAGGAAAAAAAAGCCATATGTAAAGAGTCATCAATAAATCTCTTGTAGTATTTAATGTCTAAATTTTCTTTTCCAATTTAAGTTGCTGGGTATAACTGAAGACTAGCAGAAGCTTCAATAATTAATATTTAACTCAACGTGGCAACTCCTACGTGCTTGGAGTTACTCCATTAGTGTGGAGGTGATCCATTCCAATGTACGTGAGTCTGAGGGAGGAGGGGCACAGGAATTTGAGTATTTAAGCAACAAGAAAAGAGATGTTTCAAAATTTATATCCCAACCATACAGTGAGCCCACTTTCCTCCAGAGAACTAAATAGAAAGAAACTAAAAGGAAAACAACAGGAAGAAGAAAACCTTTCTGTTTTCTACTAGGCTACATCACAAGTCCAAAGCATCTTCCAATTGTTGACACCAAGTACCACTGCAGGGAGGATATTTTGCTAATATAAGAGAAAAAGAAGAATAAATAACGAAAAAGCAGCTTTGTACAAGACTTTACAGTAATACTATTAAATTACCACTGTGTAAACGTTCAGACAACCTTATCCATAAATAAAAAGACTGAAAGTGACTGACTGTCTGTCATACAGTCATTCATAATGAAGGCTGTTAAGTTTACTGAGCCATAATTATTCCCCACAAAGAAATTATTCCACACAAAAATATTACTTATTGAAGAAAGAGAAGCATCTTGTCACATAATTAGAGAAAACAGCCACATGATTACACAACACTTTGAGTTATTAACTTTGAGACCAAGAAGAGGAGGTTTTTGTTCTTTGTAAACCCAGTCATCATAACAGCACAGTAACAATTAAATTGAAACAAAAAAGCTTTAGGAACAGGTTTTTCTCTCTACAAAAGTAGATAATTTCACTTTGAAGGTATTTTGCTGAGAATGTTTCATTCAAATCTAACTTTTCAATCACTGCCATATTTTTAGTGATTTCTAATAGCCATTATTGAATAAGCTGGATGTGGAGAAAATAAGTTTCCACAGTTATCAGAAGTTTGCATGAGACTGATATATTTTATGCCTTCAAGAGGCCCCAGTTTCTCACCTGCAACTTCCAACCTGCTTAAAAGTCACCTGTTCCTTCTAAACATAACTGTAGATGAGAGCGTTAATTTTAAAACCCCTGTTTTAGCTTCCGGTCAGGATTGCTCAAGTAGTACTGGAAACATTATTATTGGGCACCCCTGGACACAAGGCAGGTGCAAAGAGCACAAAACCTGTTGAAATGGCTCCATGGGGTGAGTTCCTTGGCAAGAAAGTGCTCTTACGCAGAGGCACCAGCTCCACTTCAGGAAACCCTGACATCTGCAAGATACAGGCTCTCCACTGCAGAAGCATGAGGAGCTCTGCCAGGGCTTCCCAATGGAGACTCCTCTAGGAGCAGCTGGCAAAATTTCCTGCTGCTTTGGGAAGAGCCCAACTCGATGGCTGGACTCATTAACAAACCAGGTTCAGCAGAGCATCCCTGTTTGCCTTCCTTACCCCTCCAGGCTTCCCAAGGGGCAGGGAGGCAGCAAAGGCACCTTCTGCCAAAGTGCTTCTCTCTTCAGCCTCCCACCCTGCAGAGGTCACTCGGGAAGATCTGTCTTTGTGTTGAACTCATTCAGGTACTCAGGAGACCAAAGACTAGGAATTCACAATGAGCAAATCCCAAGGTGCTCCTGCAGGAGTTTTAAAAGACTCTAAGAATCATAAAGCTGAGTACAAGAGCAGCGAAAGTTTCAGGTCATCTACAGTCCATTCTTCCATTCTAAGGAAGGATTAATTATATGCAAGATGCTGCTAGCAAATGATTGGTTAACTTGTCCCTAAAAACATCCACAGATGTCTCAGAAAGTCTGGTAAACTCCCAAAGAAAGTTGTTGCAATGTTTCACAAAACCTACAGGCCACCTGCACACTTGAGAAAAAGTATCTTTCATTACACCTCAGAATAAACCTTATTTGTCCCAAATAAAAAACCTGTGCAAACTCAGGAGAAAAGCAGATGTGGGGAGAAAGTTCTCACAGCAAAAATAGCTCATTTAAGGAAACAATCTAACCCCCAGAAAACTGTACCTTGGCTTTCTGTTTGTCTCAAAGCTTCAACCACACAAGCTCTGACAAATTTAGCTTAGGATATTAGTGGTGAACTGAGAAAAAGTGAAAAACAGACAAATCTCCCACCCTTGCAAAGCGGCATCAGATAGGTGGGACCAACAGCAGAATGCAGCATCTTGAACCTCCATAACAAACTTCAGCAGAATTAGTTTTAAGAGTCTTGGTTATGTATGTCAGGAACATAAATGCCAGTTATCTTAGGACTTGTACTCACTCCAATACTGCCAAAACAATAGCAAATCTACAGTCCTTTATCCCTTTCTTACATAAGGAAGATAGTTTATATAAAAATATTATGGTTTTATTCAAAGCTTTAAAACAAATTAAAATCTCAGATAAACCAAAGTCCAAGCTAATTATGACAGAATTTGAATAATTCTGTCAATCCAAACCAAACTCATTTCTCAGTTAGATCACTGGATAGCTCATGGAATGGATAAACAGTCCCCCAGGGAGTCTTCTACCTCTCAGCTGAAATCCCAGTTATACTGGAAGTGACGGGCAATAACTACTACATAATTCTTTTCAGTGACCCGTGTAGAAACAGACAATGAAGCAAGTGCACATAGATGGTAAAACTCTATCATTCCAACATCATCACCCACATCTGCCCATATAAGAACAGCTATGCAGGGCTGAAAAAGCCCACTGAAAACAATGGAATTATGTTTTTAGTCACAGACTAAGGATATCATTCAGAAACACAGTTATACTGAGTTTCTTCTATGTTGGTGCAATAACCTTACGGCTCAGGGAGGATGAGTATTTATAAAGAATGTGTTTGCCTTCACCACCTACTATACCTCTTACACACCTCATATGGAAATGCCAACCTTAGCCTGGAAAACAAAACCTGCTTGAAAAGAAAAGCAACTAGAAGAATAACCGAACCTTCAAACATAAGCTCTGGTTTTGAGTCCGCTTCCTACATTCTGGGTTCCAGTGTCAGTATCTGCTTTGAGTTGTGCACTGCCCTCAGTTACCAGCATCCAGATTATGAACAGGTGCTCTCTGATTTGTCACTTTAAAGGTGAATGTTCTTAAAACAGCACTGCAAAGAACTGCATGTAATCATCACACTCCATACCAAGACGCATTTTGTTCACCTCTGTAAACTGAAACAGGGAGAGAAAGAGACTATTGCCAAGCACAGTTACGCACTGCGCAGCACACTGTGAAGTTGGGACGTGCTTGGCTTTGACTGAACACGCGAATGCTGTCCGGCACTGCTGTCCCAGCAGCAAGGTCCCCCGTTCTCCTCCTGACATTACAATGAACAACCCGATCACTCAGCCACACTCTTGTCATTACTGCAACAGCTTCTTGAACTGTGGAGTTCGGATGAGTCTGTAATAAACCTTGAAATGCACACAGAGAGGAAATATTCCTAATAATTTCAAAAAAAAAAGCTTCCAGAAAGTAAGCACAAGTGTATTAGCCTGCTAATCTTCCTCTAGATTCTCCTTCCTAGAGAAGGACCTGATAGTTCTTGCAATTGTAATGGGGCCAATTCAAAGTAGCAAGCAATAGTGGTACAAATATTCAAAGGATTTTTCATGGATTAATTAAAATAATGCAAAGCGGAGAAATCAGTACATGAAAAAAGAAATTGCATCAACTAAATTATTTCAGAAATAAACATATGCAGTAGCTGGGAGGAAAATTTCAGTAGTTACAAACATTGTACACACACAAAAGTGTAATTCTTCACCTGGTAATGCTACTGAACTATTCACTTACATTTTCCTGTTGAAAAGAGGAAAGAATGGGCAAATTTCACAGGAAAACTAAGAGGAAGTGTTAAATGTTCTGAGAAATCCAAGCTCAAGTTGTTGCCATAAAAGTATATAAAGTAAACACCATATTTAGTATTTAATACATTTTAAATTATCATCTTTGCCTGGGCACATACTGCACCTGCCACATTTCTATGTTAAAGAAAGCATTTCACTTTTTTAGTACTAAAATAGACTTGAAAGATGCTATATAAATTAAGCATGAAGTAACTGCTAGTTCCTATGTGCTACAGGAGATTTCCTCATGCATTAATGGAACACATATATAAAATAAGACAATTAGAAAGTGGTGAAACAGTTTGTTACATACTTTAGCAGCTTATTTCCCACACTCATAATTCTATTTTTTATTCCTTCTGACAACACAGAAACATAAAGAAAATGGAAGGACTTCATTGTATAGCTCTGAAGGATTGCTGAATTTCAAACAAAGAACTTGGGGGGCGAAGAGGGAAACACAGACAGTACTCATGTTATTCATGATATTTAAACTGCAAACTTCCTGGAGCTTGTTCGCTCAAATGAGGACGGTTAATCTTAAGTATTCAGTAAATTCCACAGATCAGCTGAAAAGTCTTCTGAGGCACGGATTAAAGAACTTCCACCAGGCATCCCTAGTTCATGCATGGGGTAACAACTTCAAAACACCAGGTTCTAAATCAGCATAGGTAGAGAACATCCTACAAATGCTGCTAGGCTAATTCTAAGTTGGTCTTAATTGTGTTAAAATTAGGTAAAACTAATCAAAAAAGGCAAAAATATTTGTGTGGGTTCTCAGAGTAGAACACACAGAACAAAGAGTAAGAAGTGATCATGAAAACTGCAAAGGTTTTCTTTTTGTGCTTATGGTTATTTTTACTGAGGCATCATGTTGAGACTCGTAGTTAGTGCTATATGCTGAATAAAGGCATCACTCCTGCCCTGAAGATCTTATTTAGTTTTAGAGGTCAAAACCCTAATAACTGTGGAATCCTCACTTATTGGTGCCAGACTTGCCTAATTCTAGAGATCAGAAGGAGGAAATGCTGATTATGTGACTTGTTGTTTTGGGTTTAATTAAGAGAAAACGTCATTTCCCTTTTTTTTTTAACAAAAATTATTTTCCCCTTAAAATGAGAAAGATACAGATTTAGCACAAAAATGTTCTGTCAGGTACACAATTCTAATGTTTCTGTTCTGGCTGATCTGTTCAGCTATTTGTTCCATTTTACTATTCTGAGCTTTCAAGAGAAGAGCTGCAAAATGTACACATTTGCATATTTCTACATCACCAGTATTTCTACGTTAACAGCATATACTCTGCAGCTCATACGTTTAGTGCATAGCACTTAAGACATTTCATTTGGTACTTTTCTTTCATTTTATATACAATTACATTTTAAACTATGTTTTAAATGTTTAATTTTATCAAATTATTAAGCCATATGTCTCAGTATTGATGGAATACATTAATAATGTATAATACATTATTTATACTTTCAGCATTGGAACAGGAATTGAACATTCAAAGTACCATTTTTGGCCAATTTCTTGTCCTAAATAATAAAAAAATAATATACCAAGCCTACTGGAAACTTTGCAAAAGGAAACCTGGGGACACAAATTATACAGATAGCGGTAAACCGTGCTAAGCATACAACAGAACAATGTGTTAGTTTAAAGTCAAATCTAAGTAACAAACTAAGATTTCAGTGACTAGCAGACAAGTTGCATGGATTGAAATTTCAGATAGAAATAAAAAGTTTTGCTGCATATTGCTAACTGGTCGGCCACAATAGTGACACCAGTCGCAACTGAGGCATCACACATGTTGGAGGCTAACACATGTCAGGGATGTAGCAAAGGCAGAGCATTCAATTGTGTTAGACATTATGTAGGTGGAACAAACATAATAAATATGATATTTTTTAGATCCCACTGATTTTTTCGATCAGAGGATGTTTCATGGCTGGCATTGCAGAACATGAAATACAGCCCATGACATGCTTGCACTGAGGAACGCGTCGAGCCAGTCCAAGACCTCACAGGGAACATGCCACTGAATTGGCATCACTGCATGAACAAAAAAGCCAAGAAAAGTCATCACACTTGTGCTAAACTTCAGAAGGTGAAAGTATGTAAAAATGAGGATGACTGTTGAAAAGCCAGAAGGAGTTCCTAAAACAACTGGATACTTAGAGGCAGAAGTAGAGACTACTGAAGGATGTCATGGCAGAAGTGCAGTGCCAGAGTACTCGACTTAAAGCAAATGTTGGTACAGGGTAAAGTGTAATGAGCTGACTAAAAAACTACATTGTTAAGTCACTAGGCACAGGTTTGGATTAAAATGAATATGGGAGAAGCTATGGTACAAACACACAAATAACATATTGCCTAGGTTCCATGGTATTCACCCAGGTGTCCTCATGAAACAGGATGAAGTAGCCAAATGACTATAACTTCTTTGATACCTAAACACTAGAGATGAAAAAAGCAATGACAAGCATGAGAAACAAGAAAGTTCTGGTGAATACATTTGGGTAGACTTGAGAAATTCTGTGACCAGCAGAAGTAGGGAGGTGATTGTCCCCCTGTACTCAGCACTGGTGAGGCCACACCTTGAGTATTGTGTTCAGTTTTGGGCACCTCAGTATAAGAGAGATATTGAGGTGTTGGAGCGAGTGCAGAAAAGGGCAACAAAGGTGGTGAAGGGCCTGGAGAATAGACCTTACGAGGAGTGATTGAGGGAGCTGGGACTGTTCAGTTTGACGAAGAGGAGGCTGAGGGGGGACCTCATCATGCTCTACAATTGCTTGAAAGGACATTGTAGAGAGGTTGGTGCTGGTCTGTTCTCACAGGTCACTAGGGACAGAACCAGGGGGAATGGGTTCAAGTTGCAACAGGGTAAGTTTAGACTGGACATTAGGAAGAAATTCTTCACGGAAAGAGTGGTCAGACACTGGAACAGACTGCCTAGGGAGGTGGTTGAGTCGCCATCCCTGGATGTGTTTAAGTGTCGCTTAGATGTGGTGTTGGGTGATATGGTTTAGGGGTGAACTTGTAGTGTAGGGTTAATAGTTGTAGTGTAGGGTTAATGGTTGGACTTGATGATCCCAAGGGTCTTTTCCAACCTGAACTGTTCTATGATTCTATGATTCGATAACAGAAAGTATAATAAAGGGCAGGATTGGTGGACATTTCACTAAATACAATCCATCAGTGAGAAGCCAGTATCGCTTTTGTAAAAGCAAGTCCCACCTTACAAACCAAAGTTCTCTGCGGGGTTTACAATCTCGTGCACAAGGGTGATCCAGGTCTCACAGCCTACCCACTTTTTCAAAAAAGCTGTTAACAAAATTTCTCACTAAAGGCTTACACACTTGTGTAAGTAACATGGTGAGGGAGAAGGAGAAAGGGTGGCAGCACATTAGTGAGGTGAGAAAATCTACTGATGGTACATACTTATCCAAGGCAGTAAGGATGAGTGTCTTAAAAGAATGGCAAACACCCCACATCGGTCTGAGTGATCAGGTAATAAAATGGCTCGTGAAATTCAATTTAGATTCACGTAAAATGATACATGTATGGAAAACTAATCCCAGTTTCATATATAATACAAGAGTAGACCAGTAACACTAAGGAGCAGAGAAGTGGGGTTAGGACTTCAAACAGTGAGCAGCAGTCCCTTGGGCTCTGTGCTGGGGACACTGCATGGAAGAAGCTCACGTGATGAGTCAAGGAAAAAAAAACAAGACAAGCACTTGTGAGAGAGATTCACTGCAGGCATCTAAACAGACTAACTCCCAAAGTTTTACAAAACCTTCACGCTGAAAATGCTCAGAATCTAAAAGGGCGTTAGGAAGTATCATACGGGCTACTCCTACTCTTACTCATCTCTAGGCATCTGCTGGTGGCTACTGTTGAAGTAAGAACACCGAGCATGATAGTTTGGTGCAGAATGCATTATTTGGTTAGCTATTTGCCTGCAGTATTTTCTGCAAACTACTAACAAGAATTTCACATTACGAAGGCTGAGATGAGGGGGTACAATCCTATCTAATAACCTTACAAACTTAAATATTTTAGAAGATAAGCACTCAAATTGTGTTCTGCTGTCCTTGATTAACATGTCCCATCACATTAATGTGGAAGTTTCACTCTTTAGAAGCCCAAATTATTCTTGCAACTAGTGAATAGTTTATCTATAATAATTTATTTGAAATAATATTTCCTCTGGATTTTCAGTATTTTCTTTTTTTTTTTACTTTCCTTTAAAAAGTATGTCTATTCTCATCTTAATCAACAGAATTCTATTATCTAAATACTTTGTGTATATTACTGCAGCACATTCGTTATGTCATGAATATATTTTCTCATCTTTATTTTTTCATTGGATTGTGCCATTAAGCACAACATTACATAAAATTCCTGTTATGTGCTATGAAAGCCCAGTCCACTTGAGAAAAGTGCCTTGAGTGTTTGTATTTTCCAAGCTGATATCCAGTGGTCAACAAAGGAGAAAAAGATTCGGGTTTATTTGTTTGTTTGCTTGGGTTTTTTTAATAAAAAAAAATTAAAAGGTACAGAAGCCTAAACCATTAGAGCGGCACTGAAAACCTTGACACACCGTTGTGCAGAATGGAACATTTTAACCAGCACTTGAACTTCCTTCAGGTTACACACAGGGAGTCGGTTTCCTTTAGAGTAAACCCCTCAGATGGAAGAATTTATAGAATATGGGTGATGTTCATCTTTCCTTCTGTTACCACAGTGCTTCAGAGCCACAGACCAAGGCTCTACTGTGCTGCTCTGTGTTGTTCAAACAGCAGCATACAGTCAGACTTTGGTAACAAAGTCCAACGTGGCCAATCCTGTTATATGGTTTTTTTTCTTTAACCAAGTTCCATCTGATACCTGCTGCAGGACTATAGAAGATAAATCTTTAACTGAAAGCTATTTCAGAAGGACACAACTCTGTATGGTTCAACATCTCTTTCAATTTCCAACCTATATGTAATTATGTCTGACCTTAGAGATATTTGTTCTTTTGCCAGAACCATCGTTTATCTTAAGTAACTCTTCTTCCTTCAACATTTACCCTCTGATGTACTTACAGGGAGAGGAGTCACAACTCCTTTAAACTTTAACTCTCCTGGTCCTTTGCTGCATGTATTCCAATCATAAAATACCATTCCTGAATACAAAATCGTATGTTAGATCTTTCCAGTGCTTTGTAAAATGGCACTATTTTATTTCTAGCTATTTCAGAAATACTTCATCTAATACAGTCTGATATCAAATGGGTCTTTTACAGAATTTCGATTAATTTTTGCTTGGCAATTACCATCTGGGTCAGCTAGTGCTTCTCAAGTTTCCTCATGCACTCTTTTACTGATAAACACAGAAATGTTTTTTTTGAGATTTGTACTTTATTACATTTCACCCTAATCAACTCAGTCTCCAGAATTATTCAATCTTTCCTCTAAAATATAACAAACTTTTACTATTTAATGATGCTTTCAAGTGTCTCATCCACAGATTTCATCAACATCTCACTTTCTGTGTACTGATTAAGACTGGTAGGTCCAAGGAGACAAGAAAATAAGACCCAGAAGACAGACACAACCAATGGTATTAGTATCACCTATGCCTGTTTAGGTAGGTATTTGACCACAAATTATCACAGAATCACAGAATGTTAGAGGTTGGAAGGGACCTCAAAGATCATCTAGTCCAACCCCCCTGCCAGAGCAGGATCACCTACAGCAGAGCGCACAGGAACACGTCCAGGCCGGTTCTGAATGTCTCCAAAGATTTTGATGGACTGTAATGAAGTACTTGTACAGATATTAAATAACAAATACCATTAACACAAGCACGACAAGCAACACAGTTCTATATGACTATGCATGCTAATTGCACCTGGAAAGTTTTCTTTACATACATACTTTCCATTTTGTATCCTTTTCCATTATAGATGCACTCATCAGGAATCCAAGGTAAGGTTGCTTTCAGAATGTTTAAAATAATTTTTTTTACATAACTGGAAAATGGAATATTTTATTCTCTGAACACAGAACTACCAAAGTGATCTACCTGTACATAGAACTACCTGAAGTGATCTCACTGAATTGACTGTACTGTTTTTAACTGCTCTTGTTAAAACGTATCCTCATGTCAGATCCAAAATAAGACCCAGCACTACAGACCAAAATATAAGAAATTAGGTGGTTGGTTTTAGGGATGGAATTCACAGGCTCCATTAAGCACCTTCCTTGTCTATATACAGTATGTACAACCCTGGATACAGAAAGATAATACTCACAATACTCAGTAGAGTAGAAGAGAGTAGATGAGATACGTACAACTATCAAACCAAAATGTGCAAGAGAAATGTGTTTCTGAAATTGTACGTCTTCTATGGATTTAGATACCTAAACTATACTTGAAGCAATCACATCAAATTATGTTAAACATTTCTCATGTTTAGTTTTCTTAACCATATTATCTGTATCCAGACAACTGGAATAATTGATGTTATTGCCCATTTGTTGCATAACAGCCTGGGCACTAAAGCACTAAGGGGAAAGTTCCCATCTACTCCGATCCATCCTCCTCACCTTATAGAGTGCCTGAAGCACCAGGGTACAGGCACTGATACCCTGTACGCTTTTGACATCTGGCAAAGAAAAATGCTGTGGTTTGTGCTTAACTCTCTCCTGTCAAAGTGCATCAAATGTGCTCAGCTCATTTCGCCTAGCTTTGCATTCCTGGAAGAATGCAGTAGTAAGAAGGTCCACCCATGGTTTTTAAACAGCCTTTACTGGAAGTTACACACCTATAGGTGCTGACAGCATGAGAAATATATGGAGCTTACTATCAACAGGCAAAAGCAACTTCACACCAAAAAGGAATTAATAAAGCTTATGAAAATAGATTATTGCAGGATAATAAAAGCTGTTTCCTTGCAACTGCAGGGCACTCTCCAGTTCTGCAACACAGAATACATATAAACATACAGATTCAAGCCGACACACACAACACAAGCAAAACCAGCTGAAGGACAGATTTCTTGTAACAACATGGTAATATGCCTGTGAATTGAAGCTGTTAACATGCAAGATAGTTTTGTGAGTCTTGTTAGTCAACTTTTGCCCATCTATATTAATCCAAAATTCTAGGGCTTGATGTCTAGATTTGAATTATAAAAAAGAACAAAACCACAATCCAAAGATAAGCAAACCACAAATTATTCTTCACTTTACTTCCTTAAGTGCAGCTCTGTTAGTGCTCACAAGGTTTTGTACAGGTGAGTGTCAACGCACTTTATTTACTGTTAGGAGGTAAAAATGGTTTCTATCATTTGCTTTTATCACTCCATCTATTAACACCATTTCTTGGTGGTAGGAGAAGACTTGAAACAAACAAACCAACCAACCAACTACCAAGCAAGTGAAGATCAAGGTATAGAGACAAGATTTTTGATTTCTGACCTTGCGAAAGTAAATCCAGCTTAATCCTCTTGCCTGAAAAAATCTGAAAATTCTTTTCAAGCACTTAAAAAATGCAGTTTCTCTTTAATAAGCATTAGTAGTGAAAGCAAAACTATGCAATGAATATTTCAACCAATTCGTCATAAGTATTCATCATATATCTACTAGTTGATAAAAAAAAAAAAAGGAAAAAATATATCTGATAATCTGTTCCCCTGGATAAAGTTGATGTGTTTAGGAAGTGGTGCTACTCCTTCCACAACCAGCCTGGGAGGTTTCTGTGGAGCCACTTTCCCAATAGGTCTGGCAAAGAAACACCAGCGGATTTTGAGGAGGAAAGAAAGAGAAAATTGTGAAACTCTCCTTCCCTAGAAGACAGATCCGAGGGACAGAGTTTGCAAAAGGACTGACAGTTAAGACTACGACAGCCTTTGGTCAAATCTGTGAACAACTGAGAACACAGGATGATCTCATGGCTAACACAAAAAGTGAATTTATCTATACTTCAGACAAATTCAGAATCCTAAATCAAACTGTAGTCATAAATATATACATAGAGTCCTTAAGTGTTATGACTGCGATCATGCCAAGTTGCCAGATTAAAAGCACATAAAATGACAACATGATATTTTAAATGCCAAGGAAATATCTTTTTTTTTAAAAAAAAAAAAAGTTTAAAATGTCATAGTCAGATTAGCAGATATAAAACTGCTTTTAAAACTACTACTTTAAAAACTTCATTTCGAATAATAATCTTGCCATAGGTTATACTATGCAAATAATAAAAGATGAGAAGGCTGTATGTACCTTTTCTGAAGTCATTATGTAACACAGTTATTCAATGCACTTACTCAGTGTTATAGCTCAGACTCCAAGCTGGTCCAAGGACAAGGTTATCAGCTCAATTCTATTAAGATAAAGCCATGAAAATGATCATGAAACAAAAATGTATAATGCACTATTTTTGAGAACTTGTTCTACAAAATCAGACACATTTACCATGTCATATAAATACAAGATACATATTTCAGAAAAAAGATGAAGTTTGCTTTTGGCACCTTTGCAGATGATTACCTACCTTTTTATTCCTGCTCTCCTCTTAAAAAAAGGAGAGCTGAAGACTTCAGATAGCTAACCCAAGTATTATTTAAATATAAAATCAAAAGAATGCATAAGATCTCAACTGTCATATAAAAATAAAACCTCATACTCTACTACAATGCCTGAAATTCAGCCTCTCAATCAGAAATAAGAGAACACAGATTCCCTATCCCAAAAGCCTGGGGAAATCCCAATCCTACAAACTGATCTAAAAAGAATGCTTTTGTAGTTCTACTAAGTCAAATTAAATTGTAGAAATAAAGACCAAAAGTCAAGGGGATATAAACTTGATAAAGACAGAAGGAATTTAAAAAGAATTAATACTTTGGTCAAGATAGGCACTCTCCCTACTTTATACATAAAATGCATTAATGAAAATGGGGTTTAATTGGTTTGAAAAGAAAAAAGAAAAGGGGGGGTCGAGGAGGGCAGAGATTATATTCAGGGGTCCAGAGTTTCAAGGTAGCACCAGTTCTCCCTCTATCTAATTTTTACCTTTTATCTACAGAATGAGTAGTTTGCATTTTTGTTGTATTTTACCACACTTATGACAAGACATAGGCAGGTTAGTTGTTGGTTTCTTTTTTCTTTGGTGGTGGGGTTTTTGTTTGTGTTTTGTTTAAAAAAAACCCCAAAAACTTAGACAAGCTTTTTAATATTACTATCTACTGTGCAGAGTGTTTCTTTCCATTATTTTAAAGCCTTATACAGAAACAGTCACATGCTCTCAAAATACACAGCTTAGGATCCTGTTTCTGAAAGGGGCTACTTAGGAACTTGTAAGAAGGTCATCTATGAAGTGTGCAGGTAAAACCACACTTATATTACACAGCTTAGCAACTTTACACCACCAGCAATCTATATATTCCCTAAATCATAAACTGCACATACATTAGCAATTCCTAACTGGAGGCCTGTCTAATAATTTCCCTCAGGTTTTGGACAAATCGTACTGTCAATATACACATTCAGAAGCAATTAATGTCAAAACTTAAGCATTATGTGAGAAGCTGCTCCTTTGTTTTTAAAACATTGCATCATAATTTTATTACACTGCACACTAGCCTAATTCAAGAAAGCAGCATCTCATTCACATTTTTCAAGCTTTTGAATGTCTTTTTTTTCCAAGCTGAAAAATCCCAGTCCATTCAATCTTTTCTATATAGTCTAAGGGAAAGGTTCTTCAGTTCTAATTGAATTAACTTGGAAAAATAAAAGCCAAAGGTACAACTCTATAATTATGAAGTCTATCAATATTGTGACCATTTTAATGATTACTTGAATGTGCAGTGATATGTAGAACAGCCAGACCATATCAATAATTACATCACATGTTCAATCTGAAATCTGCGTTGCTTTTGTGTGTTTTTACCCCCACTAAAATACTAAGGGGGGTGGGGAGGTGCTTAATGGTCCATCCTCAGTTCTTTACTCAATTATGCCTCAGTGAGTCTGTACATTTCTGTCCATAGTACACAATTTTATTAAAGCACCAGAAGCAAGACCAGACGAAAGCATGTCATCTTTCCCACAAGTGGCCCAATTCAAATCATGGGTATTTCTTACGGGAAATAATGCCATCTTCTTCCTACTATGTGTAGCTCCCAGCTGCTCATCTCTCCCTTCTTCTTCCAGTCTTTGAGCACAGTAAATTGAAAATCAGAACTGACTGAAAAGAACTGAAAGAAAAAGAAAACCAACCCACCAATAAAACAACTCTCTGTAAATAAAGATAAAATCCACCTATTTCAAAACATGATGTTTTTCAAGGATTTTCAATCAATTAAAAATCCAGCCATTCACATAGAATTAAACAATTAATTCAAGGTGAACAGCGTGGACTTTCTATTATTTTTTAAATATAAAAATCAGAAAGACAACTATTGCATCTGGACTACGCAGGAGTTCAGCTTTTTCACAGCAGGTTATCTCCCCTTAAAAACATTAAATCTTGTCAGTATAGGGGCACTATAAAAAATTCTTAATTTACATATTTGTGTCTGCTTTGAAAAACTGATTAAAAAATCTGCATGTAAATTACATACAAATATTCACATTTTGTTATGCTGAAGTATGTAAGTCCTACTCTTCCTCTGCCTTCCAGTTTTACTATTGCAGATAAATGCAATGGGAGCACTTTGTGCAACTCAAAACAATGGTTTCCTTGTACATGCAATTTTGCCCACTTCAGGTCTTCAAATATGCAACTAATTTGCTGATTTTCCAAATGACTTGGACAACACTGATTTAAAAGTTTATTTAGTTTCCCCAACTCCTCCATTACAATATTTAATGAAGATAAATCACTGTTTTCAAGCACAGTTGTTCAGTTCCCTTGCTTTACAGCCCCAGATGATGTCAAACCAGTCTCTTAAGTATTTTATCTGATACTAACAAAAGGGAGATTTAACAATAGTTCAGGATGTTGGGTTTTGTTCTTTCTTTTAATTTTTAAAGAGTTATATAACCCATGTATGGAATGAGAAGTATCAGAGCCACCTTCCATGAGGACAGACAATGAGAGGCGTTGTATGTTGCTGGTTGTTTTTGTTTCCTTGATTGGTTTAAGTCCAACAGCTTGTGTTCAACTGACCTGAGAATGATAAATCTGATCTGAGATCAAATTACTTAATTTGTCTATATCCTTACGCTCAGTTTCTCTCTTCATCTTATTTCCTCATGTATTCTCTCATTTTAATTTTTTTTTTCTTTGAGCAACTGTCTTTTCCCTGCATTTAAGTTCTGTTTTGGCAGCTTCTATCTCTGACTGTTCCTTCTTCCAGTCACCAGA
Organism: Trogon surrucura; assembly: GCA_020746105.1. Classification (NCBI taxonomy): domain Eukaryota; kingdom Metazoa; phylum Chordata; class Aves; order Trogoniformes; family Trogonidae; genus Trogon; species Trogon surrucura. The sequence goes on from CM036618.1 coordinate 52,435,724, forward strand.
AAGCTACACGTTGCTGGGTAAAGAGAATGCATTACCTCATCCAGGGTGCCAAAGGAACAAAAAAAAGGCTTAGGTCTGTGATCTGTTGTCAGAGCTTCTGCAGCCAACATCAGAACTAATACAAGAAGTGGAGAGGAAAATGGGATAAATTTTTTAAGACACCTGTTGCTTTCCTACTGACATTTTCTGTGTATATACACATAGATCTTTACTTTTTAAACCATTCAATTTTTTCTTGTGTCCTGTATGTGTTTGACCTAGTCTGATAGCCTTAAAGGTTGTACACAATGTAAACGGCCTAAAGTTGCAGGGACTACAGTACCTTTCAAATTTAAATGTTTGTTTTTATTTTACTGAATATGCTTTATGCTACCTTTTTTGTTTGCAGAAATAAAAACATGAGTAACTACTAAATTCTTTGCAAACTAATGGGGGTGAGTAAATTTTGAATTTACATAACCTGATAGAATTCTACAAACAACTGCAACATTGCATAAAATACAGAAATGGGCAGACACAGCTCTTTACTATATTTAGCGGAGCACCTGCTAACACGTACAAACCCCGCTTCTCAAGTTTCCAGCGAGCCACCGAGAATAATTGTCTAAAACTAAAGTACACTTAGCTATAATTAGCTGTAAGTGTGAAAAACATTTTTACACGTTACTTCAAAACCATATATACTGATAGTATACGCTTACTACAGAAGAATAATAAATTTAAACCTATGTGCAAATGTGTGCACAAGTATGCAACTGGCTCACTCAGTGAAGCAAGCCTAATTTCATCAGCTGCATGGTTTGGGTCAGCTTCTGAAAACATTTCTCGTAAGATGAACACACCTGAAACTGCCTACCATTCCAGAAGCTGATGTGCTGCAACATGATTTTCAGTGTTGCCTCATTCCTCCCTCCTTCCCCACCTCCCACTCATTTCCTAAGGGAGGAGGAGGAGAAAATACAGAACAGAACAATGAGGACAGCCTTGCATTTGAGGATGTGTTAAAAACAATCGAAACAAGCATAGATACGAAAAGCCATGAAAATGTATCATTATCTAATAGTATGGCCAATGTGAAACCAGCCAAAATGAAAGCTAGTCAGCAGCTGACATGAAGGGATTTCATTATTCAACACAGTTTCTTTACTGTGGAGGGTCATCAAAACAGATCAGGTTAGAGGCAAACTATCCTTACTCCAATCACAACCCCCACGTTTTTGCCAGGAAAAAAAGAAAGAGTGGTGGAACTTAGGTACTTTTCTTACATAAACTTAAATAAACAGAAAACTGTTACTGATCTAGAAGCAAACAGTTACTTCAAATGTGTTGACCACAGACCCTGCGTAGCCTTTTTGCAAGCACCCTGGTAAACTTGGGCTTCTTTTTAACCAGAAATATTTTTCTTTTCCTGTACTGTCTCTATGTTCTGACATCTGCAGGTGCAACAGATGAAGTTGTTCTTCGTGCACGTGCAGTGGCAGGAACCCTCAACTGCAGAAATTCCAAGCAGCAGGGACAGAAGGTAGGTCACCACGTGCATAATGACAGCCCCTCAAGGAACTGCAGCTGCAGGAGGTTAAGTTGCTTGAATCAATTCATCATACTCACCCCTTTCATGGTGATCAGCAAGAATCCTTGCTCACTTTCTAAATCAAGTCGGATGAGCACATGTATCTTTAAAATTCACAGACAGACACAGAATCACAGAGACATTTGGTTGGAGGGACCCCTCCAGAGGTCACCTATAGGTTAATCTCTCACTCAGAAGAGGGCTACTGCCAGCGCTAAACCAGGGCAGCCTTGGCTTTGACTCACCATGGTCTAGAGGCCTGAAAGGATCAAGACTAGAGTCACTCTGAGCAACATGTCCCAGTGCTGCACTATCCCTCTAGAATGTTTCCAGAAAATTTTTAAAATTCCTCACATCTGAAGTCACAAAAGCTCAGTTTGGTAGAACAGCAAGTCAGAAGACCTTTGGCCAGTGAATCATAGACTCAATGCAGTTCAAAAGGACCTCTGGAGATACCTAGATCAATCACCCTCCCAAAGCAGGGTCAGCTAGAACAGTTGCTCCTGTCACGTTCTGCATATCTGCACAGATCTAAGTCCACAACGTCTGGACAGCCTGTTCCAGTGTTTGATCAGACCCACAGAGAGAAAGTTTTTTTTCTTATGCATAAAGGTAATCTCCCGTGTCTCAGTTTGTGCCCACTGCCTCTTGTCATGTCACTGGGCACCACTGTGAAGTGCCTGGCTCCATCTTCTTCACCTCCTTCTGTCATTTAAACACATTGATGAGATTCCCAGGAGCACTCTCTCCTCCAGGTTAAACAACCCCAGCTCACTGAGACTCTCTGTGTTACAAATGCTCCAATCCCTTTATCATTTTTGTGGCCTTTTACCCCAGTATGCTCATGTCTTTTCTGTACTGGGGGACCCACAACTGGATCCAGCACTCCAGATGTTAACCTCCTAGAGCTGTGTAGAGCAGAATGATCACCTCCCTCGACTGGTGGGGACCCTCTGCCTGATGTAGCCCCAGACACTGCTGTTCCTGGCTGCAACAGCACCTTGCTGGCTCACGTATGGGCAGCACCCCCTGGTCCTTTTCTGCCAAGCTGTTTTCCAGCCAGCCTGTCCCCAGCACGTACTGGTACATGGGGTTGCCCCTCCTCAGGTGCGGGACTTGACACTTCTCTTTGTGGAAATTCATGAGGTTGCTGTCAGCCTGTTCAGGTCCCTCTGCACAGCAGCACAACCACTTGGTGTATCATAAACTCCTCCTAGTTTTGTATATTTTGTAAAGATCATCAAACAATTTTTCATGATCTTTTGAAGCAGACATACTGAATGAAGTGTGTATGAATCACAGTGAAGAAACAACAACAAAAAAAATCTTAAGAACTAGCATTTGGCTGAGCTTTATGATTGCAAGTTCTTTCCACTCATTAAATAAAATGCAAATTATAACAATCATTAGAAGTCACAGGCACTTTACCATATACCTGAGTACAGAACATAGATAGTTTTATGTATTGTATTAAGCAAATCACATGATCTCTGGATATTTTTTCTAGTATATATTCTTTAATAAATTGTTACAGCCTGCTGGACAGATGTGTCAACATACTCTGGTGGTTTCTCTGTTTACACATATAGCTGGCACTAGGCCAAAAGGCAGGAACTAAGAGAACTGCATCTCCTTTCACATATATTTTACTGTGAGACAATCATAATATAGCTTTTGTTCTCTCTACAAATCCACCAATTGTTTCCCTGACCCAGTTAAAGACAGTGACTTTAATCTTTAAAGTCTCTAGCACTATCGAATCCAAATAGCTCAACTGTCTTGTTAGGTAGGGAAAGGCAAGATTCTTAAATTTACATTTCCTTGGTTGGAGGGAATTGAAAGAATAGAGAGACTTCTGGGAAGCTTCTCGGTTCTGGAGTATGGTTTGTATTTCTTTGCAGGTGCTCACTGTCTTTCCCTGTTCTCCTCATTGCCCAGGAGAAGAAAAAAAAAAAAAAAAAAAGACCAAGACAGACATCAGACACACAGACATATTTTATGTTTTTTTAGAAAAAATACAGACTTATTTTAAAGTAATATTGGAGCTGTTTTCTTTCTGAACAGAAAACATTCAAGCATCAAGTGCTTTGTTAAATTAAAATATACTTGATGCTTATATTCATCTTTGCAATGCTCAGTATACCTACAGTAATGCACATGCCCAATAGGAGCACAGCCACTGCATTAAATGTTATTGAAGAATGCCCTTAAAAAGAAGTTTCATGTTTTTAATACATGAACATCAGGCAGCATTATTAAATTCAGTGTTTTCCCTGTACTATACTACAGAATTTTAGTCATTATAATATATTTAGAGTTCTCATCGCAAATGCTTAAAAACTCTTTAATCTGTGTATTCTAAAGTAGGATTAATACAAGATCCTTGAATCGACGAACATACTTTGACTTTCTCCATTTCCATTTCTCTAGTCTGTACATCTACCGTAACTCTCTCTGGTTCCTAGAATCACACGGTTTGGGTTGGAAGTGACCTTTAGAGATCATCTAGTCCAAGCCCCTGCAGTGAGCAGAGACATCTCTCACTAGACCAGGTTGCTCAAAGATCCATCCAACCAACCTGACTCTGAATACTTCCAGGGATGGAGCAACCCGAACTTCTCTGGGCAACTTATTCCAGTATCTCACCACCCTGTCTCACCTTACCATGTAACTCCTCTAATTTTCGCCTAATGTTTGTTCCAAAAACCTTAAAATGTGACAGGAAATTAAGAAGCCAGTCTTGGAGCCTGCTGAAACTGTTCAACATGAGGGCCACCCCTACAGCCTCCCTGCTACCAAAACGTAGCCACATAAGCCCAGTACAATACAACAAAATCTGATCCATTCATTCAGCTACAGACAGTTTCACTCCAATATATACACAAGCAAAGTTGTACATTCTATGATTCTGTGTTGTCTCTGAACACCAGGGAGCACAATTATATCTCAAAAAAAAAAACCCAACAATAAAATGAGATGATGAAAGAGATGCTGGCAACAAGAGCAGGAAAAAAATCTGAGATGTAACAGGCAGGTAACAAGATCAGGTGAGAAAAAAAAAGCAGAAGCAGCACATAACAGAGTTCTAATATGTGATTCAGTGGAATAATTTTTATAAATTCCACGATAAAAATCCAGAGCTGGTAAATTCAAATGATATCACAAGATTCCTGGTGTTATCACAGCTCTCCCCTTTTCCCCTTAATGCCTTCATATTGCTAAGGGTATCACAAAAGCACTGGGCTCCCTCATAAGGACTTTTAACTACCAAAAGGAGCAAATTCTGTTCTTCACACATCTAGGGTGTGGAGAAATGGCAGACTGTGCCAGATTACAACAATTGTTTCCTTAAAACAATGTATTTGGTTTAAATTTTCATGGTTTTCCCCTTCAGGGAATGATCCCTTTCTAGTAAGTACACTTCTCAGTAAGTACACTTCATACACGCACCAACAATAATTCATTAAAATTTAAAAGGGACATAAACAATAAAAAATAGTGAACAGTCTGATCTGTAAAAAGGAAGGTCAACCATTACTGTCATTTTTTTAAGACTGGCATTTTAAAAATAAAGATGTAAAATAAATATAAATTTATTAACTTGAACTCATAACTTTCAATGAAATGACAAATTAAGATGCCAAGCTCTCTTTAGATTTGATTTCTCTCTTTTCATTTACTTGAGATAAAAGTTCAAAATTTGTGTCCATGTTACAACTGTATTTACAATGTTAAAACTTCTACTGATACTTGTGATGCATGTACATTAGCCTTTTTAGAACTATAACAGAAATATAGCCACAATGCAGAAAGAATGTTTTGTTTCCTCCTTCAGTTTTGAAACTGCTCAGTTAAAGATCTTAAATGCATTCAGAAAGACATCTCCATTTACATACTGAAAATATGGATGGAAAAACAGACGAAGAACACACACAATTCTGTAGACAAAGCATTCTATTAGGTATACGAAATTAAAGAACAGATTATGGAACCTCATGAAGTTCAACAAGGAGAACTGCAGAGCACCTCACATGTGAGAAAAGGCCAAGAGAGCTGGGACTGTTCAGCCCAGAGAAGAGAAAGCTCAGGGGCAATCTTACCAATGTCTGTGGGGATCTGAAGGGAGGGTGCACAGAAGATGGAGCCAGGCTCTTTCCAGCCGTGCTCAGTGACAGAACCAGAGGCAACGAGCACAAACAGGGGTTCCCTCTGAACATCAGGAAACACTTCTTTACTGGGAGGGTGACCAAGCTCTGGCACAGGTGGCCCAGATTGCTTGCAGGGTCTTCATCCTTGGGGATACTCAAAAGCCATCTGGGACATGGTCCTGGGCAGTTGGCTCTAGGAGGCCTGGTTGAGCAGGGGGGTTGAACCAGGTGACTTCCAGAGGTCCTTTCCAACCTCCACTATTCTGTGATATAATATGATCTACCATATCATAATATGGTGCTTTTCCTATTCTAAATGTGTACAGGAGTTTCTCACAGCAGAGTACTGAGAATGCTGTAAAAGTATTCATGTTTGAAGACACCTGAATGTGACTGTAGCATTCTTATTTATATCTAAGTGTTAAAATAAATAAAACAATTAACAAAGGCACCTAAATGATTACACAAGAAAACACATCTTCCAAAACTTGTCATCCTCACACAGTCCAAATTTCCAGAAACTTCTATTGACATTAGAATTAAAATGAACATCTAAATTTACTACAATATTCAGAGATTTCTAACAGCATCACAATACTAACATAATGTTCACTTAATCCACTACTGTTAATAGTGGATACACCAAGCAAGTGTGGTGCATTCTTAGTAATTCCACAGAAAGCCTTCAGCACATTTTTTACATTCCTGAAAAGCAGTTACAATGTATTTACCCAGAGAAGTTATAGTAAAGAGGTCTATCTTTAGTAATTTCAAGTAAACTTCAGCTATGCATTGGGGAACAAAAATATAAAAAACTACCTGAACTCACAAATAAGCACAAAAGCTCTCTGCACAGCTACACAATTGCACATATTTGCTACCACCACAGCTTTCCAGCTTTGAGTAACATCAGTCATCATGGTATCTTCTGCTTGCTTCAAAATTATTACTCGAAAACTAAGTGCAGGCAGGCAGACAAATTCACTCTACCTGCACTGGGGATATAGATAGAGAATGAAGATTAACAGTAGACTGTTGTGGCCTGAATGAGGTTACACCACCAAGGAGTGCTACCGTGCCAGAAACATTAGAAATCCGGTATGAACCAGAGTCAAAGGCAGCTAAGTGGTATGCCACAACTGATGTTGCTAGTGCATTTTTCTCTATTCCTATAGCAGCAGAGTGCAGGCTGCAGTTTGCTTTCACCTGGAGGGGGATCCAGTACAACTGGAATCAACTGCCCAAAGGGGTGGAAACACAGCCCCACCATCTGCCATGGACTCCAAACTGCACTGGAGAAGGGTGGAGGCCAGAACATCTGCAATTCATTGATATGATTTTATGGGGTAACATAGCAGAAGTTTTTGAGAAAGATAAAGAATAATCGAGAATTTTTCAGATGCTGATTTTGTCATAAAGAGAAGCAAGGTGAAGGGACCTGGCACAAGAGATCCAGGTGTATGGAATTAAATAGCAAGATGGACACTGCCAGATCCCAATGAACATGACTTACGAAATATCAGCTATGTCCACACCGACTAACAATAAGGAAACACAAGCCTCCTTAGATGTTGTGGGTTTGTGTTGAATGCATATTCCTGGCTATAGTCGGGCTGTGAGATCTCTCTATGAAGTGACGCGAAAGAAAAAATGGGCCCTGAACAAGAACAGGCCTTTGAACAAATCAAACGAGATTGTGCAGGCAGTATCCCTCGGGCCTCTCCGAACAGGTCAGAATAGTAAAAATCTGCTCTACACTGCAGCCAGGGTTAATGGTCCTGCCTGAAGCCTCTGTCAGAGGGCATCAGGAGAAACTCATGGTTGACCCCTAGGACTTTGCAGCTGAGGATACAAAGGCTCTGAGGCCAGCTATACTCCAACTGCAAAAGAAATATTGGCTGCATGAGGGAAAGATGCTTCAAAAATGATTGATACTGAAGCACAGCTCCTCCTGGTATCACAATTACCAGTCCTAGGCTGGATGTTCAAGGATGCCAATCCCTGCTGGATCTTCTGTGCCACGTTGGGGGTGGCGCGACGTAAAAAGTTGCACCTCTGAGGAGGAACGGACAGGGCAGGTGACCAACAGTAGTATTCAATTCCATATTTTCAATATAAAGCTGAGGGATCATAGGGATTAAGCTCTCTTGCTCCAAGGAGGTATCCTTCTGTTCTTCTGCATTTGATCCTGATCCAGAGTTCCCAAAATCCAGCTCCTGTGTCCAGTTTCCCTCTGCCGCTGAGCCTGTGACTTTCCTGGTGCTGACTGCTCCGCAGCATCAGTGAGGATTGCTATCAGGACGGGGCAGAAGGGGATTTGAATTTAATACTGGTTTCGTACATATTTGTATATATTTACATTATTCTCTTATTAGTACTATTACCACGTATTGTTCCAGTTTTCCAATCTGTAAGTCTACCTTATTCCCCTTCCCTTCCCCTTTGGGAAGGGAGAGGGGTTAGAGAGCATCTGTCATTTTTCTAGTGGCCAGCCCAGCCCTAACCCTGAACATGCATTCAAGCTCACAAACGAGGAAAGCATTCAAGTGCACAAATGAGGAAAAACTAACAATAAAGGTTAATGATCCAATCCTACAAAATGATGTAATCTTCAAATCCATTTTAAGGCGGATAAAGGTAAAACAATTCCTCACAAGTTTATATTTCAAATATCAGCACATGCACACAAAATCCCAAGTTTCCACCCTGACCACAAGATCAGAGGCTAGAAAAGAAGATTCCACGTTGTCCTTGCCAAATCATTTTCAATTCAGCAAATCTAGTATGTGGTTGGTTAGATCCAAACACTGAGAGAAAACCATCATCACCAGAATACTTTCAGTCTCTTTCCTGAACAACACAAATCAAGATACACATGCAACTTGCCATCCTCAATTCACCTAACGTAAAGTGCACGTTCTTTATTTAGGACCTTTCAATTAGAAGGAAAGAGGCTGCAGGTGAACCAAATTGCTCTGTAGCTGCTGTCTGCTTCTGACACTTTTCACTCCCCTGCACACAAGAGATGCACATTCAGTCCTACGACAGACTAGAGACTCCAGAAGAGAAAGAAGAGAGAAACAGACTGCAGTTGCCTAACTTATCAACAATATATTTTTGACGGTCCTCAGAAAAGAATATTCCTGGGAGGATATTACATAAATTGTTGTGGTGCCACTTCTGGATGATGCCTTTCCAATAGACAGAAGCAGGAATTTCTGTCAGTGCTTTTGCTGTACTGCACATGTGCAATAAGCACTGGGCCTGTCAGAAATAGATCACGAGTGTCACAGAAGTGAGCATATGACAAGAAGGTGTCTGGGAGAAGCATTCCTTGTAGTTGAAGCTATATGGCTCACGTGGAAGACATGGAGAAAAAGCCTATCTATGGTACATTGATACTGTAGATTATAATAACAGAACCTGTTCTATCAGGAAGAAAACAAACCAAAATACCCCACAAAAATACCACAGTAAGAGCTTCTTCCCTCGATTCTCCATCCCTTTAGCTTTTCAATATGAAATAATGCCAATAGTTCCCATGTTTCTCACTTGTTTTACTAAATTCAATTAAGCCTTGAAAGTAAACAAGTATCTTTAAACAAAAGATGCTGCATAAAGAAAAATCTTGGAAGACCATATGAACTGCAGAAATATTTCACAGTAAAGAAACTAAACATTCAGGTTGTACTGTGTTTTGTTTTCTTCTTTATAAATTAAGTATTTGCAACATAAAAGTTGCTAACATTTTCTGTATCCGATTTTGAAAAGTATGTATCTCGTTCTGTATGTTAGGATAAGAAATATTCTGCTCATTTACAAAAAAAAACAAACAAAAAAACCTCAAACCAACAAACAAACAACTTCCATAAATACCCCGTATCTCACTGCAGCAGTCGCTTATGCATCAAAAGCTACGCTCAAAATGATGCTGCCCACACATAATGATTCCTCATTTAAACCAGAAACTTTAAAAGAAGGGTGAACACTATCTTTATACCAAAATAAAGAAAAAAAGCAAAGAGCTAGAGGAGGTAAAAGTCAAAAATCACAGTTGTGATCACAGCCTGAGAATTTCAGCTTCTATTTTCTTACTGATAATCAATGAAAACGGATGGTGGCCTGTGTGCTGGGTAACAAAGAGATTAGTGCACATCAAGCTTCCAACTAAAAGCATTTTTTTTTCCAAAGAGTTTGAAGTTTCTATGAAGAATAATTCATGACAGCAACAGGTCTGCAATCACAAAACACTGACTCAAAATTAGTCCCTTTTCATGCTTTAAGCTTAGGAATCTCCTCAATTTGCCTGTGTGTGTGCATCTCCCATTACAGGGCCCAGCTCCTGGGCACTGCAGCAGTTGTTCCCTTGTTCCCTTCATGCTCCAAGACCCCAAATTCAGATGCTGTTGGTTGGCCCTTTTACTCCTACCAGCATTGCCTGGTACTCGGGATCACAGAGCACAGGAGAGGCCTTCAGACTGCACTGCAGCCAGGAGCAAAATAAAGAAATTTTAAAAGCATTTTGCAATCTCTACCCTTCTTTACTGCATGAGATGCGCTTCAGTGTTTTGGGTTTTTTATAGCTATACCAGCCTCTCAGCTGATTTTGCATTAGTCATATGTGATCATCTGCCGCTCAGCTCAGACTGCTCCTCAGTCGACCCGGAGAAGTTTGGCTCTGCTTAGATACACCTTAACACTTAACCTCCCTCCTTTTTACTCTATGTGTATTTATGTATGCATCTGACTGTTGAATCATTCTGGAGGTACTTATATTTTTAAATAAATTTTATGTTTCACATCTCCAAACATCAATTCACAGCAATTCCTTCCTGTACAAAATATTGGAGACATAAATACTGAAAGAATTTTATATGCTAAAAGCTTTTGTTTGCTTTTGCTGTGGTAATTACTAACTTTTGTATGCAACTAGACACAGTAAAACTAAATTAGAGGCCAAATGATTAAGATTTCACGTATAACAATGCCTTCCCTATCACAGAATCACAGAATCACAGAATGTTAAAGGTTGGAAGGGACCTTAAAGATCATCTAGTCCAACCCCCCTGCCAGAGCAGGATCTATGCACAATGTGAAATTGAATCACCTGTACCTTCAAAATAGCAAAGACTAGTTAGTGCGTTTTCCATACGCTTGAACTTACATCCAGGGAATTTCCCAAAAATCCATGGGGATATGTCACATTTTCTCATCTACATATCTAACTACAGTGTTCATCTGGTAAGATTTGAAAAGGCAGAGCTGCTTTTCCTTTTTGCCTTTCTTCCCTCCTCCCTCTCTTTTTTTGTATTAATACTCACTTCTGCATTTTTCGTGATGCCCTTTCAGGTTTCATCAAAATTATTTTGGCTAATGAGAACATCAGTAGTAGGGAAAAGAAACCCCCCTTCCCCAAACCCTGAACTTAGGTGTACTATTAAATAACAACAAATATGGACACGCTGATCTGAAATCCCTCTACTACAGCAATATTTGATCTGTCTCAGAGATTTCTGTAATTTGCTTTGGCTGCTAAGCAACAAATTAAATATGATTTGGTATATTTAAATGCATTATTCCTCCTACTGCTCTTCTGACTAAAAAAATACAGTTATAATAATGCTCATGTCACAGAGCAATAGTGTTGAGGAAAGGTCCTGCACTTCAGCAGGCGTAGTAATTGTGAGCAAAGAATATGCATTTGTTTGCCCCGAATTAAAAATGAGGAAATACAGAGAACACAATGTTCTGCAATCTATTTCCAGAGTCACTATTGTCTGGCTTGTCATGATACCTACATTTTGCCTAAATTACAGTTTTCCCTAAATTAGCCAGCAAATGAATAGGCAAGACAAATATAAGATGGATAAATAACTTCACCTGGTGCTCTCTGTTTGAGATCTACTAGAGTACTGGGAATTCAGGACTCCATTCCTAGACTTAACATGTGTGGACGCTACAGTTCCAGCTGGAAAAAAAAAAAACAAATAAAACCCACCTTCAGTATCAATTAAAAATGCCCCCTGCCCAGAAACCAGAAGCACCACACCTACTAGTCTTTCATTTGCAATACATTACTACTGTACCAAAGCACACAGAGACCTAAAATTGAATGCGGATTTCAAGTACAAGTGCAGAAAAATCATCACTGGCCTCTGTCTTCCAACTGACACGCACTACAAGTTCAGAAAAACGGTTTTTCAGAATGCAAGAGACCACCGGTATCTGTGCACATTCAATTTAAAACACAGAATCACAGAAAATTAGGGGTTGGAAGGGACCTCGAAAGACCATCCAGTATAACCCCTCTGTCAAAGGTGGGTCACCTACAGTAGGTCACACAGGAACGTGTCCAGGTGGGTTTTGAATGTCTCCAGAGAGGGAGATTCCACAGCCTCTCTGGGCAGTCTGTTCCAGTGCTCTGTCACCCTCACAGTGATTTTCCTAATGTTTCTGTGAAACCTCCTATGTTGCAGCTTGTACCCATTGCCCCTTGGTCCTGTCATTGGACATCACTGAAAAGAGCCTGGCTCCATCCTCCTCACACTCCCCCTTGACATATTTATAAACATTAATGAGGTCACCCCTCAGCCTCCTCTTCTCCAAGCTAAAGAGACCCAGCTCCTTCAGCCTTTCCTCATAAGGGAGATGCTCCACTCCCTTTACCATCTTTGTGGCTCTACGCTGGACTCTCTCAAGCAGCTCCCTGTCCTTCTTGAACTGAGGGGCCCAGAACTGGACACAATATTCCAGATGTGGCCTCACCAGGGCAGAGTAGAGGGGCAGGAGGACCTCTCTCGACCTACTTGCTACTCCTCTTCTAATACACCCCAGGATGCCATTGGCCTTCTTGGCCACGGGAGCACTTTGCTGGCTCATGGTCATCCTGCTGTCCACTAGAACCCCCCAGGTCCCTTTCTCCTACACTGCTCTCCAGCAGGTCAGTCCCCAACCTATAGTTGTACTTGGGGTTGTTCCTTCCCAAGTACAAGACTCTACACTTGCCCTTGTTGTATTTCATACAATTTCTCCCTGTTCAACTCTTCAGCCTGCCTAGGTCAACTCTCCAGCCTCTAGTGTGTCAAAGTGCTGCCAAAGGTGCAAAATAACCTTTGAGTTTGGAGAAGGAAAGGAATATACAGCTTCCTTTCACATCCTTAAAACAACTACATTAAATATGATTTGAAAGAAAGTAATAGCACTTAGTGAGCAGGCAGGAGGCTTACGTTGCTATCACCAGTGTTTGTCGAGTGTCCACTGAATATAAGCACTTTAGGTCTTAATCTTGCAGTCTTCTTGGTAAAACATTAACAACACCATCAGAATTACAGGAAAGTAATGTTTGTGTACGTTTTAGTATCTATCCAGACAGACTCTTGCATTTTTCATCTCAGTTGCATTAAGTTCCTGCGCACTCTCTATTCAAATAATTTGCTGTTAACTATGTTATTATCAGATGAACATTAGCCTGTAATAACAACTCTAAGAGGAGTATTTTCTTTATTTATCCACATTACTATAATGGATGCTTTTAATTTCAGCTGCGATATTAAAACAAAACAAAACCAGAAAACTACTAGAGGGTTGTCAGAAAAACTTTCAAGTTTGTTCTTGTAAAGCTTTACTGAATGTATTTACAAAAATCAATTCCTTCTCACACAAATATATCAGACCTCATTCCTCCACTCCTGTTCAAATTATATCTTCAAAAGAAATACTTAATATTAAAGTGATAAAAGGTTTAATTTTACTTCATTATTTATGTAAAAAGAATCCCATTAACTGTATTAATCAAAACAAAATATGTCAGCAATTGTATTTAAAATATATGGGTATAATGCAGGTTTTATTGCAGGCACTCACAGTGTGACTGTACCATTGGTTTTCCTCCTTTGAAAGATGCTGGTATTTACATTCACAAAAAGGAGATATTTACTCATCCATAAAACAGATTCAACACATGGCGTACATGGATGGACCATCTACTGGGATGACATTCTTGACACAGATTAATACTGTGTTAAAGGGATTGTGTAGCCCCTGCTAGTGGTGTTACTAAGAAATTTCATAGGAACTTTTCAGTCACAATAATTTCTCATCACTACAAAGATAAAAATGAAAATAGAAATTTTCTTAGATAAAAATACAAAAAAGCCTTTCTTTGTGGACTGGATCTTCATGATGTTCAAAGCCATCTTTCACTTTGACGAGTCCTTGATTTCCAAGTCATCTTTAGATTAGGGCCAGTCTGCATGGGGGTCTGAGCAATCTGATCTAGTGGGAGATGTTCCTGTCCATCGCAGGTGGGCTGGAACTAGATGATCTTTAAGGTCCCTTCCAACCCTGACAATTCTGTGATTCTATAATTACCACAGATTGTAAGTAGAGTTGTACAGAATGTTTAGCTCTGATCCTGTTTTGACATGGTAAAAAAAAAAAAAAACCAACCCCACACCAGAAAAACAACACAAAAAACCCCTCACAACCAAACTCATTGTGTAACAGTAGTAAGAGGCACATGGAGAAACTTGGAGTCATCTGAAACTGTGAAGATCCCTAAGAAGTACAAGGAGGTAGAGTTGCACCACACATTGCTACAGGCTGAGAGTTGTAAGGCCAAGTGACAGCCCTGCTGAGAAAGAGCTGAGGGTTACATCAGACCCCACATTTTCATCACAAATAATGCAAATGGCACACTGGGCTATATGAAGACGAAAAAGCACAAAACGGAAAAAAAGAAACAAACAAGAAAAGTTACTATTCCCTTTTTAACTCAGCACTAGTAATACACAGCATACTGGTTTGGGGGTTCCCATCTCAAAGAGGCTATTAGGAAACTGGATAGGGTCCACCTGATGGCAAGGGGCTCAAAACTCACAGCCTCCAAGAAGACTGGGCAAGCTAGACCATCTCAGGCAAAAGGATGCAGGAGCAACAACAGCAAATGACAACTATAGGACAGGAGTTACAAAGACAATGGAGTCGAACTCTTCTTGGTAGTAGCAGTTAACTGCTACTATAAAATGCAACTCGGAACGTCCAGAGATTCCTGGAGAAAATCCCTCCATAGGAGAGTAGTGCAATTATCTAAGAACCGTAGAACTATCTCTCCCGAAAGTAATTGTATTCAACATGAAACACGAATGAAGTTTGGAATTACCACTAAAATAAAATGTATCCTTTCACCTGAAGCATATAACGTACAAAGAAATGGTCTGAACTAGACCACTCCTGATGCTATGTTAAAGGATCATTTTCCGAGAAGAATGTGATGCAACACAAACTATCCCTCTCCTCCCCTCTTCCTGCATTACATTAACTTTTTAATATAAACTACGTATTTTGTTCTTTTTGAAAAATAAACAATTACAGAAGTCTGTTTGACACAGCATCAAATTGTTGATAACTAATTTAGTAATGCAAACCGCTTATTCAGTTTTTAAAGTAATCTCTTTCTATGGTCTTACAGAACTGACAGCATAAAATCTCATTTAATTTTAACTGTCTATTTTATTCATACTCCCTCATCCCCAAGTTCATTAATAAAGCCTCCCTCTCTGTAATGTCGCATTTACAGGTATGAAGTTAACTTAAGGGATTCACCAAGAAGGGTATCTCCAGCTTGGAATAACATACCAGAATTATTTTAGTCTGAAAAACAGTACAAGTTTAATAAGACCACAAGATCATTCACAGCTATGATTTTAGGAAGAATATTATAACTGTGTAGAACAGTCATCATAATTATTTCTGACAAAAGCCCAACTGATATGTAAAGTCCAATTCCACACCTATATAGATGCCTTATTTTCTTACTCCGCTAGTTTAAAACTAAGCTTACTGTGCTGAAAATGGAAAAGATAACTTGTGGTTTGAAAGAGAAAACTCAATAATTCTCTCCAGTCACCCAGCTTCCTCAGTTTACTTCTTTTTAAAAGGAACTTGAGTGTATTGAAATCAACTGCAAAGCCACCTTGATTTCACAAGTACAGAAATAGATTTGAAGGGAATTTTTGGAAAAGTTTTGCATACATCTGCAATGAATACTGAGGTAATAATTCAATATCCACTT